>OY829913.1:73957957-75279623 GCA_963691935.1 Nephrotoma guestfalica | reverse complement strand
GACTATTTGATTGGAATGCGTCATCACACAAGAAACGCTGATTTGCTGATTTCATTGGAAATGTATAATGAGGCATTGATAGCGATTGAAGATATGTGCCTAACAATTGCAAATAAAGCATTAGGGCAAATAGGTTTGTCACCACCCAATCGTCCAATGCATGATTTATTTGATCGAGAATTGCAACCTGAACAACAGTACGATCTCAAAGAATTGCAAACATTTGTGAATTTGAATGTTCCCAAATTAAATGACCATCAAAAACATGTCTATGATACCATCATGCAAGCTGTACAAAATGAAGTCGGTGGATTATATTTTTTGGATGCGCCTGGTTGTATGGGAATAAAATTTGTGATATCACTGATTTTGGCAGCCATTCGATCACAACGAAAAATTGCATTGGCACTTGCTTCGTCGGGAATCGCTGCTACTCTATTAGATGGTGGACGAACAGCGCACTCTGCATTAAAATTGCCGTTGAATGTGCTGGTGTGCTTATATTTATTGATTGATCACTTTAAAATTTAATCGATGTTATTGTAAAATATAATTATCCTCAAATTAACAGGTGATTGAACATCCCACGTGCAATATTTCAAGAAATTCTGCGATGGCCAAAGTTTTGCAACAAGCAGCAATTATTCTTTTGGATGAATGTACAATGACGCATAAAAAATCGCTGGAAGCATTACACCGTACAATGCATGATCTACGTCAGAATCAAGAAATTTTTGGTGGTGCATTGATATTATTGTCAGGCGATTTTCGTCAAATATTGCTTGTGGTTTCACGATCAACACCGGTGGATGAGATCAATGCCTGCTTAAAGTCTTCTCTTCTGTGGCGAAATATGCAAAAATTGACATTGAACATAAATATGCGCGTTCAATTGCACAACGACCAATCTGCAGATCGGTTCTTGAAGCAATTGTTAGATATTGGAAATGGCAAAGTTCGAGTCGATAATACAAATGGATTGATTACATTGCCGAACAATTTTTGTACCATTCTCCAATCAACAGAAGAGTTGATTGAAAGTGTGTTCCCAAATATTGTTCAAAATTACAGAAATCACAATTGGTTGAGAGAACGCGTAATACTGGCACCAAAAAATGTACACGTCAATGCAATCAATTATCAGATTCAAGAAAAATTACCACGTGCAATGACATCATATAAATCTGTTGACAGCGCAATGAATGCAGATGATGCAGTGAATTATCCAATTGATTTTTTGAATTCATTGGAACCACCTGGTATGCCACCGCATTGTTTGAATTTAAAAGTTGGCTCATCAATTATTTTACTGCGGAATTTAAATGCACCAAAACTGTGCAATATCACAAGATTGGCATTAAAAAATTGATGCTGAATTTAATTGAAGCCTCAATATTGACCGGAACCGCGTAAGGTGAAGTTGTGCTCATACCACGTATTCCACTGATTCCAACAGACATGCCATTTGAATTTAAGCTTTTGCAATTCCCAGTGCGTCTATCATTTGCCATGTCCATCAATAAGGCGCAAGGATAAACGCTTCAAAAATGCGGATTAAATTTTGAGGAGCCATGCTTTTCACATGGACAGCTGTACGTGGCCTGCTCAAGAGTTGGAACTCCAAATTGTTTGTTTGTGCTCGCTTCAAGTATACATTCATTTCATAAAAAAAACAAATCAAGCATATTTTATTTCTTTTTTTGGTTGGTTGCAACGAAGTGCATCGGGGTTCGCTATATAATATAATTTTTATCAATTAACTTTTTACTAATTTAATTACCAAATTTAAAACCAAACAAATTTTCAAATAAAGAACGTTACAATAAATTTATACGAATTTCATTTCACATAAAATGTTTATTACATTTTTTTAATAATATTCTTCCATCAGGTATCACTGTGCGGCATATAATACGAATCATCTACATTTATCTTTCCATTGTCATCATTTAACAGCAGTTTGCATTCCAATAGCTCATTAACAATATTGCCAAATCAATTTCCTGTTATAATGTTTACACTCTAATGCAATGTACTTGTACGGATATACGAAAAATGAATTTTCAATAACTAAATGCTGTGACATCTATTAAAATCGAGAGACAATACAAAATAAAAGGTTTACTTAGAGCCAGCAAGGCGGACCGGGCTCAGCTAGTTTTTCATAGTTTTGACGCTTTTTAGTATGTTTTGACGCTCAACAGTATGTAGAAGTAGTTTAAACGTACATTTACCAGACGGGAAGGTAAATTTGTACATTTCCAGGTAAATGTGCACCGTCGTCTTTATTCGGACTTTAAAACGTAAAATTTGACGTGTGGCACGATGAATTTGAACAATACGATAAGTTTACTTAAGAAACATACGTGCACAATTTTCAATAATAACAACATTCCATTACACTGCTCCACGAGTTGTTACAACAATGCAAATATATACAACGATGTAATTTAATTTTATTGTTTTAAGTGGAAATATTTTTCCTCTACCTAGGTGACGCCATACTAACCAAACACAAAAACAAAAATGTGCAAAAAAAAACGTAGATGGAAGTTAACATTGGTATCTGCTACCTCTATCAACTCATTTTCCAGCACCTACCAACTACCATTGTCATATCCACCATCCAGTGTAATATTTTTTTTGTCGAGTATTTTTTATTTTGTTTGTGGTTTACCCTGCCCTTATCTGTTCGTAGATAAAAACCAAAACGACATTTAAACATTTAAAAAATAAATAAAATATAAAAAAGTTATATATTCAAATTTATCGTTTACAAAAAATAAAAATGCTGTATATATATACATTTTTTTCGAAATAAATATTTATAAATATTATCGCGTTATTTTTTATTTTTATTTTATATAATATTTTTGTGCTGTACACGATTACAACTATATACAATGTATGGTGGAGTATAGTACATATAGTTTTTTTTTTTTACAAAAAAGCTCAAATAATTTACATGCAGCGTGAAAATTTGGAAAATTATCGCACCTGTGATGTTTTGTTTCTACGTTCGAGGTGAACGCGAAATATTTGATTCTTTAAATGAGAATCCCGGATGCACATTTTTTATACACAAAATACATTAAATGTTAATACAGCCCAAGTCACTTATTAATCAAGACTGCATAATGTATAATAACCGTTAAAAATTATTTAATTATCTTTCTACCAAAGGCTATGTACATACATAAAACGTCACAATTTTTTTTTATATGTGTTTGGCATTTCACATTTGTGTAATATCGCACCACCCAATTTCATTCCATGCGCCGCGTCCAAAAATATATGATTTGCGTTTACTATTAAAACAATTTTAAGTCATTAATCTCGGTGAAAAATTATTTTTTTTTTATTTCTTTATCACAATCAAAAAACAAAAAAAAAAAACTTTTTTGGAAAAACAAATCCACTTTATTTTATCGGCGAGCTTTTTTATTTTTACTTGTGGCACAAAACCGCCAAATAAATATCAAGATCGCATTTTTAAGTAATCAAATCAAGTAAAGTGGGAAATATGTCCATTTGTTTAGTTTGCGTATAAAACGAATTTTCATTCATCATTTTCATTACGGAAAATTATCTCGTATTTTATTTGTCTTAATAATGAGGTTTGGTATCTAAATGTTGATGGAAAATGAGACTTTAAAAAGTTTTACGGTTTGTTATAGTCCGTGCGATGCAATCCATCTAAAACATCAATCATATAAAGGACGAAACCACTTATTTGTCACCCCCTCGCCTTTTTATAATCTACATAATTTTATGAGGCTTGGTATGGGAGTTCGTGTATCAGATTTTTTTGTTTGTCGCCAAACGTTGATGAATCATAATGGCAGCCATAGTCATAATCATAATAATACACACCAGTTGAGAAGTTTCATTTTTTTAATGACCGCCAATAAATTGTCATACCCCATCGTAAAAAAAAAATGTAAAATTTATTTTCTTTTTGGTAGAAAATGAGACATTTTTATGAACATCGCGCAAATTTTTATTGAGGGATTTTCAATTTACCGTTCTTTTTTGGTATGGTATGTTGATCGTGATGCTGCACACGAGGGGTGTATCATAATAATTTAAATAAACCGAAAAATGGTTTGCCATAAATTATGCGTTATGATGGATTGCTGTCAATGCTATTTCGGAAGTCAATGTTTTCTTTATTTTATTTTATTTATTTTGGAAATTTGTGGGAGGTTGATATAAAAATATTTAAATTAAATTGGATTTTTACTTCGTATCAGTGTTAGTCGCGATGCCAGGTCAAAGGTGAATACTTCTCAGAACAGCACATTATACATTAATAGTTTTGTGATTGTTCTTCCCCAACCCTTCCGTATTAATGTGCATTAAAATATGCTGTATAAGCAGAAAAATCAGCCAGAAAATCAAAAAGTTATAGTGAAAATTCTAATCCATAAATTTTTCCCAAATTTTCCACGTAGGCTCATTGTAAAAGCTATCAGAAAAACAACCGAAAGTATTGGTTACGAGTGGAAGTGTCAGATATATTGGCCAAAAACTGAAATAAATAAAATAATTTTCAAAAGGATTGGTTATGAAATGGCCAAGTTTAGTCCAGCATGAACAGATCCTAGAATGTTGCCCAAAATTTACAACCTGATCAATACTACTGTCCAAATTTCATCGTAATTCTGCAAGAAATGGCGGAAAGATAGAATATTGTTAAATTTCAAGATTTCATTTACCGAGTTTGTTTACTTCAGAGACCACTTTTAATATTTTATTCCGCGGGATGTTTTATTTAGTGAAAAAAGAGATACAAAATGAATAAAAAATTTCCGCTGGTAATTATCTATATAACAAAGAAATTATCTTTTGTGATAGTGCTACCACTTGCGGCGAGTAGCGTAACCTCTTATATAAAGAGGTTGTTCTGTAGATTCCGCACGTTTAAAGACTAAAATATCTTCTTGAGGTTGCCACCAAGAGCTTTAATGCAGTTTCCTAAAATAAATTAAATACAACCTTAGCCGTTTCCAAGCCATTAAAGTCAACACAAAAATCTTTTGTTGCAATGTTGGAAGCTACTGGAAAGTCATTTCGTTCGTCATAGGTAAGTTGGTTTAGTACACGAATTTCCAAATAAGACGCTGAAGCCGTTCCGAAAGTTATAGTTTGAAACTTGCGTGTCCGAATTGGTACAGGTTTAAATTTTCCCTCCAAAGGATTCTGTGTAAAAGTGTTTGATTATTGTTAAGATCTATTTGTCAATACATTTTAGAGATGTCGCTATAAATAACGGAATTTGTACTGTACGTGCTGAAACGAAGTATGATATCAAATAAATTATCCTGAATCGATGTGTTACTTGGTTTTGGTAGACGCGATTCGGCTTACTAGATTGTCGCGAAAAATAATTTAGAGGCAACATAGCTTCCATTAGGTTCGCCAGTTGTGGTTTGCGCAAAATTTGTCGCAAAGTTTTTCTTCTGCGGAAAGGAACCGTTTGGATGAGAAATTTTTAGTTTCCGAAGAGAGCTTCGGGTTCTCATTGAGTTCATCGTTTGCATCAGACTGAACTACAAAAATCGAAAGTTGTCGTCAATATTTTGAAATTTTGAGTTTTTCTGAGTAATGAAACATTAAATTCTTTACCAGACTGCAGTGACCAAACTACAAAAATATTGAAAATACCTTTAAATGTTATCCGCGACTAACTTTTGACTCTTACATGATCCATTCTATGGGTCCAATTTTCGAGCACTCTTTCGAGCATTTCGGCCGATATTTCGTTAATTATGCGTGTTACGCTTCTAATGCAGGAATCGATTGTGGTTTATCGATATAAATAAGTGATTTCAGATACCCCCACAAAAAGTAATGTAACGGCGTTAGATCACAAGATCTTGGAGGCCGATTCACGGGTCCGTTTCAATTATGAGCTGTTCTAACGCCCATAAACCAAATCGATGACGCAAAGGAAGGTCCAACCGGCTTCAATTCTTGAACAAGCTGTATTTGGTATGCCTTCAAACCAAGATCTCTCTTCAAAATACGGCACAATGTGCCATACGAGAGACCCATACGAGTGCTTGAGAATGGCGACGAATTGATTGATTGCAGTCTTCACGTACACTTTCAGCTACAGCAGCAATATTCACAAAAGACCGACTTGTACGCACTCTAGTCGGTTGATGAATATTCAGTAATGAAAAAGTGGTTCAAAATTTATTGATTTTTTCGCGAATCGTGCGTCCAGTTGGACGATTATGAACACCATAAAATGGTCGAAGAGCACGAAAACAATTTTTCACTGAACACTGATTTTTGAAATAAATTTCCACAAATTGTAAACGTTGTTCTCGCGTAATAAACTTACGGTCTGGTGAAATGTCAACGAATACTGAACACAAATGTGACGCATGGATCACTCTTTATAATCATTAATCACAATGCCTTAGCGAATCTCGAATTTTTGTGTATTTGACACATGAATTAAAAATTCGGTCGCCTCTGACTAATACGTATGCGTCAGATATAATAAAATTTGAGGTTACGAAGGGTATAACGAAACATAATAATTCGCTAGAGCATTGTGATTATACTTTGTATGTAAGTTTAAAGTATTTTCAACATTTTTGTAGTTTGGTCACTGCAGTCTGATGAGACGAGCGATGTTTAATCTTTTGTTCAAATTATCCAGATACTACCCAACCGAAAATTGATTTATTAATGGCCGGAAGACTTGGACCAAACTTTATGCGGTTTGACTCTGGAAACTTTGACCTCTTCCCAAGAAACTTCCCATTCACCACCAGTTATGCTATATAATTTACGGGTTACTATTTTGAGAAAAATTAACTGCGGTACAGTTGATTTCTTCTTTCTGCTTCTTCTTCTTGGATTTTAGTAAACACAGTATTGTAAATAAAAAATCTTTGTTTCCGGTTAAATTTAAAAAATCCAACAGAACAACTCTTGTTGGAAAATAAATCTTTAAATTCTCGATTGTTCCAGATCGGTAAAAAAACTGCCACTTAATTTGGCCCGAAAATCATACCAAAAAGGCTTTTTTTATGTGATGTGTTTCCACGATAAACTCAAATCACAGCCAAATTACTCTATTCTATTTCTTACGTGAATGAACTGTTACGAATTTGTAAAATTTTGGAATTTTCGAGCACCGATCTCAGAAAAGTGTCCGCGAAACGGGTAGTGGTTTCAGGCTCCTGAATCACTTGCTAATTAAACAGCAAAATATCCTTACGACATCACGGGGATTACTGGTAGAAATAATTTACTGAATCATTCTACCACTTGCGTTTTATGAATTATTGCGAATATTTATAATTTTAGAAAAATATGCGACAGTGGCGGCGTATTTCTACCAATAATCCCCGTGAATTCGAATTGAAGTTTGCTGGAAAACTGTCCTGAGGTTGGTGAACCTTAAACCATGCACCATTTCCCGTAGACGTCTCTCTTTTTCCCTCCCACGTCCCATGAAGGGACTTTGACGCTTGCACGGTGGTCCTCCCACTATCTCGGTTCATTGCACGCTCCCTTCAGTTCTGACATGCTATTATAGGAAGATCTTGTTCGATGTCGTTGCGCAAACGTAGTCTAGGTCTTTCCCTACTGTGTACGCCAGCCGGTTAGTGTGGATCTTTCAACATGATCCAACCATTTAATTCGCTTCGATTTACCGAATCCGATAATATCGCAGTCCCCAAGGGGCTTGTTCCGAGATTTGCCGTGGGAGGTTCTGTGGTGTTGATAACAATTTGGCTTTGTTGTTGTTGACTTGCAAACCAAGTAGTTTTGCGTTACTATCTTGTATAACATTCGATGCACGATATCATCTGCATATCCAAAAATTTGGCCTAACTTATTGAATATGCAACGCAGAAGAAGTTTGAAATAGCAAAGTACGAGCAAAGGCACGAGTGCATCTCGATGCAGCACACCAGATGTTATTTCGAAGGGATCAGATACTGACTCTTCCAATATGACTCTATACAAATTAAGCCAGATGTTGTTAGCTTACACAAAGAGGCAAGCTGCTCTGGAATTTCTAGACATATGAGCGCGGCCCAAAGGTTTCTGCGATTGATGCTATGTCTATTTAGAATTGGTGAATGGTAATATTATATTCCCAACATTTCTCCAAGATCATTCTCACCGTGAAACAGTGGTGAATCAGTGGTTGCCCGGTTGGGTCAAAACACAATGATAGTCATCGATGATATTTTCGGCGAGGGGAATGATTCTGGCACGTAAAACATTAGCAAGCACTTTGAGGATGGTGTTTAATAAAACTATGCAACGGCAATTTTCATACTTGGGAAGGTCATCTTTCTTGTGTAGCGGATAAATTAGTGCAGTCTATACCATTTTTTATTCTATTATTAGTTTCATCTACTTCCTCTTTTGTTGGTTATGGGACAAATACCTTCTCGACTGGTGGAGCAACAGTGTTCACTTACCTTTGCCACACTGAAACAATATCAGCCACGTTTGTCCTAAGTTTCCTATCCGTGTTTACCGCTTACAAGCTGATATGTTCGATGCATTTTCTCATAAATTCGAGCATCTTTTGTCGGAGGAATTTGGATATGGTTTTCTTGGCACAGAGATATTCTGTCTGGGAGCTCCTATAGTGTTGCGAGCCAACCGTTTGTCGCACAGCTTTTGTTTATTTTTGACGAGTTGACGGAATTGATCGTCGAACCTGCGACCGGCTCTAGAAAATTTCAAATTAACTGAATTGTGTCAAATATGCAAGTGGTAGAACAATTCAGTTACTCATTTCTACCAATAATCCCCTTGATAGTCTAATGGGGGTCGGATCGCTTTTCTCCTAAGGTCGATGAATCTAAAACCATAAACCATTCTCCGTAGACGCCTCTGAGGTCGGCTCTAGAAAATTTCAAATTAACTGAATTGTGTCAAATATGCAAGTGGTAGAACAATTCAGTTACTCATTTCTACCAATAATCCCCTTGATAGTCGAATGGGGGTCGGATCGCTTTTCTCCTAAGGTCGATGAATCTAAACCCATAAACCATTCTCCGTAGACACCTCTGAGGTCGGCTCTAGAAAATTTCAGATTAACTGAATTTTGTTAAATATGCAAGTGGTAGAACTATTCAATTACTCATTTCTACCAATAATCTCCTTGATAGTCTAATGGAAGTTGGGAGGTAAATTGTCCTAAAGAACCATGAACCATTTTCCGTACACATCACTGAAATAGGCCTAGACAATTTCAAATTAACTGAATTTTGTTAAATATGCAGGTGGTAGAGCAATTCAGTTACTCATTTCTACCAATAATACCCTTAATAGTCTAATGGAAGTTGGATCGCTTTTCTCCTAAGGTTGATGGATCTAAAGCCATGAATCATTTTCCGTAGACATCTCTGAGGTCGGCTCTAGAAAATTCCGGATTAACTAAATTTTGTTAAATAGGCAGATGGTAGAACAATTCAGTTACTCATTTCTACCAATAATCTCATTTCTACCAATAATCTCATTTCTACCAATAATCCCCTTGATAGACTAATGGGAGTTGGATGGCTTTTCTCCTATGGTCGATGAATCTAAAATCATGAACCATTTTCCTTACACATCTCTTCTGAGTTCGGCGCTAGAAAACTTACCAAATTATCTGAATTTTTCTAAATATGCAGGTGGTAGAATACTTAAATTATTAATTTCTACCAATAATAGGAGGAGTTATTTGTCCTTAGGTTGGTGAACATCCATTATGTATACACATTTCCGGAATCGGAGTAAGAAATTTATAAAATGTCTGATTAATCTTTCAAAAAAATTTTAAGTCTGATGATTATTTAAATTTTCGAAAATACGATTAAAGTAATTTTAAATTTAAATATTCCCATTCGTACGTATAAATTTGGGGAAAGAGAAATCCGTTATTTTTACGTTCATTTCGGGGCCTTATTTAACGTGGCTACAATTGTGAGGCCTGGCTTCTGTTCGATTGCAGCCTTCAGTCGGTCGAATTGCTGGCAGTAGAGGTCTGAATTAAGCGTTTGGCCATTGGGCAGCATCTCATAGTAGATGATTCCCTTCCAACCCCATCAAACACACAGCTAAACCTTCCTGGCTGTCAATATTGTCGAACATGATCGTTTCCGCTTGACAATGTCGTATGTGACCCATTTCTCGTGGCCAGTCACCATCTGATTCAAATATGACTCCATTTCGTTCCATTTGGCCAACGGTTCGCAGATGGCGACGCGGTCCATCAAGTTTTTGTGCCAACTCGTGTGGCACCCAAACATTGAGGTTCTTTTTAAAGCCAGCCTTATGCAAATTTTTTAAAACTGTTTTGTGATCAATATTCAGTTCTTGGGCGATACTACGACAGCTCGCATGCTGGTCTATTTCGATAATTTCCTGGATTTTATCAAAATTTTCGATGATAGATCTTCCAGTACGTGGTGTATCTTTGATATCAAAATTACCGGAATGGCATCGATGAAACCAAAATTGCGCGTGATTGGCTATGGCAGTAACGGGACCATAGATACCATTCACAATTTCAAACGTCTGACTTGCGTTTAAATTGTAAAATATATATTCTCTTTGTTTACCTCCATCCTTGAGACGCTATAACTCACAATTGAATCGATCACTCAAAACAATAACAAAATAATTTCTTTAGTACACGAATCCCCCTTTCCAACGAATATTAGCATGGCCTACTGCGACAAATACATCACGAGATATAGGTCACTAAAGCCATCTAGCGAACAAATAATGAATTTCTTTTTCCTCAACCCTATATTTTATGAAATGTCGATGAATTTTAGCAAAGACGGTTAATAAAAAGTCTTTTCGAATTGAAAAGACGTTTGGCTAAGTTATCATACGCCAAAAAACAAAACTTTTATCATACAAGAACTTTTCCTCTAAAATTTTTAAAAAATCTGGACAAGTTTTGTAGTAAATTTAATTTATAATCATTTCGTTATATTTGCAAAACACTACTATTAAAACCTGCCACTTCGAGTACATCGATTTCCACCACATTCATTGCGACTTCCAATACAATGGAAAAGCTTAAATATCCCGAAAGATTCAATAGATAAATTAAAAGCTTTACTATTGACCTACAGTAAACCGCACGCACCAGTGACCAAATTATTATTTTTCACATTAAACTAAACCACTGGCTTTTAAATAAAAATGTCTACATAAATTTGAAAGTACCTTTTGAATAAAAAGCTCGCGAAAAACAAAACAAAAAAACACTTAAATCTTTCTCTTCACAACGAAAACGACGACAATGATAAAATATAAATTCTCAATACACACCGCAGCAAATAAAAACCCAAACCCAACAGTCGCGCGATCTTTTGTACTAAGAACACACATGAAAAAGAACAAAAATCGAGACACACAGAAGAAATAAACAAAAAAAGGCTAACATATATGCAAATGCGACATACTTAAGGCTACATAAAAAAAAAACTTAAAACAAAAAAAAAACGTAATACAAAGAAAAGAGGCGGATCCAAACAGAAGCTAATATGGTGAACGTGAGAGACGTTAAAATGTTATTTTTATAAGCACACATAACAAAGTGTGAATTTTATGTTTCTGATTTATGTTGATGGTTTTCGTTTTAGTATACATCCGTATATAGAAGAAATCTTCTTCTTCTTCTTACACTTTTGTCTTATATATGTTATACGAAATTTCGTTTTAATGATGAAAATGATGATGATGATGTTGTGTATTTTGAATATTAAAATTAACACCTAACAAAACCGCGTACCAAAAGCAACAACAAAATGAACACCAGCAAATCTTTATCGTCGCGCGTCTTTCTAAATTGAAATATCAACGGTTCGCAGTAAGTTTGGCGCAAAGATTAATTGAATATATTTTAATAACAACAACAACAACAATAACAAAATAAAAGGAAAAGAGTTATGCTAATAATGTCTGATAAATCTCGGAATATTTTAAATTCTGAGGAATTTCCTTTTCAAATTTATTCATCACCATAGACAAAAATATTTCAATTAACAATTTTTTTTTTAGTGTTTTGAAATAAATTAATTACATATTTCAAATGACATTTTTCAACTTTTCAGGAAAAATTAAATAATTACATTATCCTTTTTATTATTATTGTGTGCTGTTGCTATCCAATCGGAAAAATATTTATTTCAATTTTGTTTTTGGAAAAATGAAAATTGGTAATTTTATTTTCTGTTTGGAAAACTATAATTAAAAATAAATACAATAATTTGGTATTATTTGGAAAAAGGGTGGAAATCGTTTCAATTCACTGGGCAACAATAGTACATTGGATGGACACATATACGAATATGTTTTACACATATCTACTCGTATATAGTTATTCAGTCAATGATTTAAACAATAAAATTCCAATGTTAATTAAAATTACATTAAGCAATGATCTGGCATTGTTCTGTTAAATATTTTGATGATGATTCCGATTTATTAATTTATGTTTATTAATTAATCATTTACACTTTTATTCTATTAAATACGATAAAACTTTGAGATGTTGGGGTAAGACGGTGAACGAACTCTTATGCGGTTGTAAATGTGAATTTTATTTAGAAATATTTGAGTGAAGTCTTTTATGTCCTTAAAAAACGTTTAATAATTTTCCTTATCTAGGAAATCGTAATCTGTGGTGTAAAACTCCGCATTGAGCGGAGGATAATGTAGCGAACTACCTATCCCAAAATCTATCAAGTTATATTCAATTCTTAATAGTTGTATTAAATTCAAATATGGCTCAAACTAAACAGCATGAAGCCTAAAATCAACAGTTTTAAGATAGCACGACGCCCAGAAATATCGGTAGATAAGGTAGATAATATGACGGGTGAGAAGTTTTTCGACATTTTTATAATTTGGACAAAAATTTATGCGAGTGTCCAAAAATAATTTTAATATAGATTTTAGACACAAGTGTACACTTCTAAAAAGTGTAAATACAAAAAAATTGTTTGTAAAATAAATTAAATTTCTGTATTTCGTGCTGCATGTAGCTTATGGTAAATTACACGAATCTCAGAGATTGGCTCCCATAATGACTACACAGGTTTGAAAGGCTTACATACCTTAAGGAATTAAAATCATCTCTCGTGTAGAACTTTTGAACATTCACGCTTTTCGCGATTTTTATATGGAAGGATGTCGTTGTAGCTTATGGTAAATTACACGAATCTCACAGATTGGCTTCCATAATGACTATACAGGTTTGAAAGGCTATTACATACCTTAAGGAATTAAAATCATCTCTCGTATAAAATTTTTGAACATTCACGTTTTTCGCGATTTTTATATGGAAGGATGTCGTTGTAGCTTATGGTAAATTACTCGAATCTTAGAGATTGGCTTCCATAATGACTATACAGGTTTGAAAGGCTTACATACCTTAAGGAATTAAAATCACCTCTCGCATAAAATTTTTGAATCATCTCTCGTATATAATTTTTGAATCATCTCTCGTATAATATTTTTGAACATTCTCGCATTTCGCGATTTTTATATGGAAGGATTTCGTTGTAGCTTATGGTAAATTACACGAATCTCACAGATTGGCTCCCATAATGACTATGCAGGTTTGAAAGGCTTACATACCTTAAGGAATTAAAATCACCTCTCGTTTTATATGGAAGGATGTCGTTGTAGCTTATGGTAAATTACACGAATCTCACAGATTGGCTCCCATAATGACTATACAGGCTTGCAAGGACATACCTTAAGGAATTAAAATCACCTCTCGTGTAGAATTTTTGAATCATCTCTCGTATAAAATTTTTGAACATTCTCGCATTTCGCGATTTTGATATGGAAGGATGTCGTTGTAGCTTATGGTAAACTACACGAATCTCAGAGATTGGCTTCCAAATTTTTTTTATATTCATTACCAACTTTATTTTAACCAATTTATAAAATGTATATATAGTTATTACAAAAGGCAAAGTATGGTATGGTAATTGTATCCTTGGCTCTTGGACCTCGTGTCGAGCGGAATTATTCCTTATTAACTATACATACAATTATACAATAAAATTAGATTAGATCTTATGTAAATTAAAGAATAAAATTGATTTATACTTGGATTGAGAATAGTTTTTCTACGTCTTGTGTTGCAGCTAAATACTGTTTAAGGAGGTTAGAGAAGACCGAGAGGCTCCCAGACATTCTAATTTCATCGGCAAATTATTGAAGATGATGGTTGAAACCACAAAGAAGAAATGTCTACGAAAATTTAACCTCCAGCTAGGGATATATTTTCTGTACTGAATTCAATCGAAGACCGTAGCCAGAGCAAGTGAGAAAGTTATTTCCACTCTTAGAAAATCTTTAAGACCTTGAAGACAAACATGCGTTGCAGTAGGAGGGTGTCAGGCCAAGAAGGAGACAGCGCATCATGTAAAGTAATTAATCGGGTAATATGTTTCTGTTGAACCAAAGGCGAACCCATTAATGTTTTACAGCCACTCCTCCAACACGCCAGTCCGTAGAGAAGAATAGAATCAACAAGGCATAATAAACTAACCTCTGTAGGTATAACGTAAAAAACCTTCAATGTGGGCCGTCCAATTTAGATTTGCGTCAATCAAAATACCTAAATATCTAATTTCATTTACTACACTAATCTTAAAACAGCCAGCCGAAGTACAAGTCTGAGCTTTGTTACAGCCAAAACCATGGAAAGAAAGAGCATCAGGTAGTTCCAGGTTATCCCTAAATTAAACTATTTTAGTTTTCTTACTCAAAAGTAAGTTGTGGGCTTTAAACCATTTCGCCAGTAATTCCGCTTGAATAAGAGTACACAAACGAAAAGTCGTCAGCAAAAGCGGTGAGGGAGCCTGCAAAAGGGCGTCGGAAAATTACATTCACGTAAACAAGGAAAAACTGGGGTCCCAACACCGATTCCTGAGGAACTCCTGCCATAATTGGCAGTTCTTCGCTCAGTTGGTGGTTGACACGCACTACTTGTGATCGATCAGATCGAACTACAAAGCCAGCTATAGATCATTCTACCAAAGCCACAACAATAAAGTTTCCTTAAGAGAATCGAATGGTCTACTACCAGATGGCTTCAGCCCTAAATCAATGCTCCCACTTATTTGTTCCAGAACTGTTAAAATAGCTTGTTCCGTGTTCTTATTTTTCCTAAACCCGAATTGCAGCAGAGAAAGAGAAAATTATTTTTATTCAATAAATGGATGATACATCTTTTCATGGCCTTTTCAAATATTTTGGAAAAAAGTGGTAAGAAGCGATATTGGTCGCCATTTATCTAAACTCGATTTATATTTTTTTTTTAAATTGGGATAACTACAGCTCGCATTAGGGCTAACTGCAAAATAACTGTATTGACACTTAAATTCATGAAATTCCACAAGATAACAAGCCATCACCCTGGAAGATCGGGGAAACATAAAAGCTTCTCGTCGTATCGTAGTTTTCTGTCACCAATATATGTTTCGCCGACTCATCCAAAGTAACAGTCGAGCAACTGTATTCACTCACACAAACAAATTGTTTCTACTCACACAAGCAAATTGTTTAACTCATTAGCAATGGCACTTGAATTCTTTAGTTCTTAATTTAATTCTTTAGTTAGGCATCCTAGGCCTAAGCTATGCTGGTGTTCCAGTTTTAGAGGTAGTTTTTGTGCAGCTACTAACATGAATATTTAGAATATTTAGAAAATAATCAAAACAAGTGACCCACTGGATTGGCTATAAATATCGCACCAATTCTCCCATAGAAGCAGTTCTTGCAGTTGGCAATAGTCAATGCGGACAATTTCAAAAGAGTTTCTTACGACTGGTCTAGAAATGAGAGCACCAAAGGAACTAGTTTCTATTAAACAATGATCTGATATGCCCAAGTAAAAACAAAACATTACATGAGTGGGGGAAATATCTCTGATCAAACCTACAGAGAACGTTGTCGATGCAGGTTGCTGAAGATTTAAAAATTCTGGTAGGTTCAGACACAATATTATGAAGGCCATTAACTGACAGCACATCTAGTAAATTGTCGACATCAGTATTTTTTAATAAAGGATTGATATTAAAGTCACACATAACTATTATATTAGAGTTTGGAAAATCAGTCAAATTTAGTCTGTAGATGCAGAAGGCACATACTAGTGTTGACCCTAACATAAAGGAAATGCCTGTAACATCAAAAGTGTTAAAGTCGAGCTTGATATGGTTACAAGTCAAATCGTTCCTAGCGCGTTATTGCCACACCACCAGATCTGTAATTCTCATTGGACCGGGCCGACAGATTATAATTCTCCAGACATGATTTCATCCTCATAGACCCAGATCTCCGAAAGGGGCCAATCAACATAGGCATTACATTCGCGGAATCCGAATAAGTAAGCCGCCCCACGGAAGTGGGGTAACCATGAGGACCAAAATGACGTCTTTATGTTGGGTTCATATGTATTCCTGTTTGGGTTGTATTACTGGTAATTTTCTTATTACATATTTCTGTAATTACGCAATTAAATCTATCGATCATACCCTTCCTAATTTATTTCAAGTTGAGTCATTTTCTTTGTTTAAGTTATTTTGATTTTGGTAAATATTTTGTATTGCGGAATTGATCTCCTCTAGATCATGTTGGTCTAAGTTTGCCGGGATATCTTTGATCAAAGAACCTAACCCGTTAATAAGACCTCTTTGATCCGTGTAGATTTCAAAAGGCTAACATTGTCTTGGAATTCCTTAAATGTGTTCAAGTATTTCTATATTGTTTTTGAAACCGTGCGAAGATTTTCTACATAAAATTGGTTCTCTGTGACGTGGATGATTCTTTTATAACTATTGATCACTCGGGTCTGGCCTATTTTGATGCGTACCAAGCCTTTGTTGTTGTTCAAGTCGGTCACTTTCAGCGTTGTACGTTTCTTATTGCAAACGTGCACTGTTTGTTTGATTCTCAATATTGGGGGTTTATCTCGATTAATATTGAGTTTAGTTCCTTATACGCTAATGAGTGATTATATAGGTATTCCTGTGTATTCGGAGAATATAAAACTGGTAGGTTGCACTAAAATAGTACAGTTTCTGCTTAATAGTTTGAACGGTATAAGCTTTGTTGATGTGTGAATGGTATTGTTCTCAGAGAGGGTAGCACGGAGTTTATCCGTGCAACCCTTTAATGTTTAGCTGTGGGAAATTTAAATGGTCGATTTTGATAAGTTCTTGACGCGTTGAGTGTAATCTTTCAACCGGGGAATTCCCAGTTGACGAATATGATAAAGGGTGGCGTAATTAAATCGAAGGTTCTTCGAAGAATGCTTTGGACGAGCGTGGATTCATATTGCCTTCGTTGTTCAGTAATAATCTTTGTGTATCTACCGTGTATACTAAAGTGTGTTCCTTTAGTTGTGTCCTGTCCTGTGTTCCAATATTCAAGCGGATGGTCTTTGCCAAAGGGATATTCGTGTTGAATATTCAAGCCTTGCGTTTCAGGATCAATCGTTATAATTAGTTTAGAACTAAAATAATTTATAGGTGTATTGGTAGTCGATATAATATTTTGATCATCGTTTGCGATCTGGGTATCCGTAGATAAGTCTGAAGTTTCAAAGATGTTTATGTTGTTGATAACATCAGGATTTTTGTATACGATTTCGTAATCGTATTCTTCCAATTTTAATTATGGTATGTTGCGATTTTAAACTTTTGGTCAAATAACGGTCAAAAGTACAGAGGTCGAGAAAGTTGTTTGACCAATTGTTACCCACCTCTAATTTAAATTTGATATTGGTTTCAATGCTACTGAAAATATGCTTAACTGATGATCTGTACCCGTCCATAAACATAAAATATCACCTACGTATCGATATCAATACACGATGTTCGAACATTTGGGAGAACCCATTGCTACGCCGTTATTTTGTTTGAAAATTTTGCCTCCAAAATAAAAATAATTCTGTTCGATGCAGATAGTCATCAAATTCTCTAGGTCAGTTTTTGTATGTGAGGAAACGTCCATAGATTTTCAAATTATTTCAACATTTAGATATTGGTGCATTGGAAAATAAATTGCAGGCAGGTAATGAGATCAATCTTGCATTTGATGGTAAAGGGTGGATTTTGATTTTATTTATATGAAATCATATGAGTTTGTGATTGTGTAGAGCAATTTAAATTTAGTGATAAACGAAAAGGAAGAGCAAACGTTGTTGACAGTTTATAAGCTTTCACATTAGTGTAAAAAATCATCGGTCTGATAGGAACGTTAGGCTTATGGATCAAAATCAATAACAAAATACTACTGGATATAAGACGGGTTCTTATTACTGTTGATATATTGCTGTGGGGTCTTTTTGCAAAGCTGTGAAATCCCCGAATTGATAAAATCAAAAAGTTTTGCTTGGTAGTCCGCCGCTGGAAGAATAACCGTTGTGTTCCCTTTATATGTTTTTACAATGATGAGATTTTCAATAACAGTTTTTAGTCGGGCAATGTTTCAAGCTCTCATTGAGAAGTGTTATTTGTTGCTAGAAAATGTTGCACTTGATAAATTCAACACTTTATCATAAAACGTTAAAATATAAACGTTAAAATTAAATAATTTTCAAAAACAAAATTGGATAACGTGGGATATTCTGAATAAAAGCTTGAGCGGGCGAGGTAGAAACAACCAAAGGAAAACACTGAAGGGCACTAATATTCTGACACGAGACATAACGATTCCAGCGTAGCATCCGAATTGATCACCTAGAAGGTTAAGGAAGTTGTATGTTCAAGTAAATCAATCATAACGTTCTAATGGTATCGCGGTTACTTTATGAATATACTGATATATGGGTGAGTCTCGTGGCTGTTCGGAGTCACGTGGTAGCAAACTGCTTAACTTAATGCTTAAAGCAAGCTTAATGTTGTTTCGAACCAGTGCAAAATAAAAAATTTCAAAAATATGGTCTTTAAGCGTGGCAGAATTGTCGACGGGTGGAGGTACGAAGATATAAGTAAAAATGTTTTTGACAAGTACAAGCATGCTCGCCAAATTTTTTGTAACGTTTACAAAGTGTTGTTGAATGCCGAAAGAATATTACTAAATATAATGATCACCCACCAACATGCACAGCATTTTAATAGTTGAAGCCAAAATATATGGCCAGATCACAGTCACGAATGCCGTTTGGGGATAATCGAATTTAGGCCTTGAATGAGTTGGTGGAACTTCAATCTAAAGAATACTTAGGTCTTCTTAGATGGTTTCTGTAACACACCTGGTACTAATAATTTTTAATACATTTTTAACGACATACAAAACTACTGGAAATTATAAAAATCCGATAAAAGTGGATCGGGCGCGACGGGCTGTAATTAAAATTAACGTATGTTTTAATATATTTGCAAGAAACTCGTAACTTTTGGCTCTGTAGAATTGTAACAATCATCATCAGAGTATCGATGAACATTTAATGTCATACATGGCGCAACCGTCATATACTCCACTAGTCCCCCCCCCATTATTAGGCATTTTCTCCTTCAAAAATGTAGTTAGAAGGGGTAAATAAGTAGTGGCCAACACCCGACTTTATTTTACCAGCACGAATGTACAGAGATCTCGAATCCACCACTCTTGGCTTCTAAAATGAAAACATCAGAATTACGGGGTTTTGGTAAAACTGTCAAACATCGTTATTCCTGCTTAAATGTCAGAAAACCAACCCATGTTGATAATTTAGTCTTTAGTTTTTTGTAAATGCTAAACTTTTCAACATCATTTCAAAATTTGAAAAAGACTCCATAAAAGGCACCACTTCCCGTACACAAATTTGCGCCAAATTTCCCAAGGATCACCCAACTTATATAAAAAGTTTTAAGTATGAAGTTTCATCCCGAATCGTTAATCCGGCTGGCCTTTGAAAAGTTGCCGTATTTTGGTGAAATAAAGATTTTTCTCTGAAAAAAAAAAATTTGCTACCAGCGTCAAGACGGTGGCCTTAAAACTAAAGTGGCATCGTCAAAATTGTTGTTTGATCATTTTAATAACAAAGTAATGCAGTATCGCATTGGGTGTTTTTTGTTGTGATCTCCTATGACACGTACGCTACCCCTTTGACGTAGATAATCTATTCGATTTATTATAAGGTGACAAAATTTCAATATTCCAAAGTATGAGGCTTGACTAACACCAGTCATTTGCAAAAATGGTTCAATAAATTTGAAATAAACAGATTCCAAAAGGACTGCTAACCAAAATGTATTAAGAGTTGAAAGGGCACCGAACCGCAAGAAATACGATTGTGCATTTTTCCTAAGGTCGATTTAATTGCGAAATATATTTGACTTCCTAATCTCAAAACTGAAATTAATCTGGCCAATCATTTGATAAGTTCTTCAATAAACGCTTGAGACTTTTTAACACTCAGCATTGCTAAGAAACTTGTAATTCCGGTATCTAATAAATCCTCCGAGAGATGTTATCTACTCCAGTGGTATTGGCATACCACTCTATATAAAACGGCTTTCGAAATCTAGCTAGCATCGCTGGTGTGGAAAGACAGCTTAAAGACTGGTAAGGTCCCCCGCTTCACTTTTCGTTAGATCTACCGACGGTTCGATATGGTGGCAAAATTGTTGATCCAGCCACAGGCTGGATAGGATCCTCACCGTGAACTCTGGTCTTTTCCGGGTTGACTTGTCTTAGAAAAAATCGATTCTTCTCAATATTGATGGTCAAGCTTGCGTTGCACAGAAGTTTAGATACTTTCCTAAGCAGAGATAAAAAATAATCTTTCAAGATGGCGGAGTTGATGAGTAGATCGTCTAATAATCGAAAATATGATCGTTCAGATGTTACAGGACCACCTGGTGCATAAGACAGCACATTGTTGGACGTTGCATAATCCGAATTGCATGAATTAAGAGTATCCAGATATCATAAATACTGTTTTGTTGCTGATATGAAGCATGTTTGGGCATCCAAACACAAACGATTAGCCTTACGCAACAAAGTAATTTACGAAACAGCAGGAATACCGACCTTCCTCTGACTTCCACTGCTCCCTTGTACTATGTAAATATGGTGTGTTTTAACCCATTCCAAACAGAATAATTGAGCTCGTGATAGGAGACAATCCTTAGAAGTATGGTCATTGGGCTATTGCACAGAAAGTTTCATATTTGTCATTGAATGAGCTCATTCAAGGCAGCGAATAGGCTGTGCTTGCCATAAGTCCAGTATTAGGGCAAATCATCTTTAAGAACCGAATACATCTCAACTAATACGTCTCAACTATTAGGAGCACCATGGTAATAAAGCTTAATGCCAATATTGTTATTAATGGCCCATGAGTACATTGCCTAAAACTTATTTCGATGCTGGGTTATGAACGATAATTGAGTATAAAATTGACTCAATTAGTCCATCATAGTTGACTTAAAAGTATTTTTGTTACATGGGCTAGATGCTGGTTGATCTCTAGATTCAGATTAATACAGACCAATGATATACTTAATGGAACTAAATGAACTACCCGCCACCGCAATAATTAAAAGGAGTGGAAATCAAATGCCATCCTGGACACTAAAACTCCACAATAATAAGGGCTCGTTACATCCGATGAGATACGACATCAATATGTTTAGCAACAGAAATTTTGAGTAACTTTGCAGATCCTGAGAAATCTTTCAAATCAAGCTCTAAAATGCAAAATTTAAACCGCAATATGCAGGAGGGTACGCATCGAAGAGACAAGTCCAGTAACACCATTTAAGTGAATCTTCATTTCAAAAACTGTCAGAACAGACTTATAAAGCGAAAACCTTTCCAGGGTAGGATACGCAGGGAATATTTCATTAGACCAACTCGCTTTAAAACTTAACTATTCGGTGGCAACGGGATCGGAACCCATAATGTTGCATCCAGAAAAACACTGAGAAGTAATTCAAAACAAAGTCCTTTTTAAAGACGTTCACTTGCAGTTAGGTTTAACCTAAATTTTGTTGAAGTTTCTGTTTTGTAATACGCCAGCCGGAACCAGTTTCTCACAAACCAGAACCATTTGGCGCTTGCGTAATAAGCAAAATGTATTTTGAATGGCTGTGCACCGTAAGCATTCTGTCTCGATCAAAGTACGTCTTGGATGTTTGTGCAACATGTACGATTTTAATCGGAACCATAAAAATGCATGTCGGGACCACTACAATGCCAACAGTTCAAAATGGTTGTGCACCACCAGTCTAAATAACTAAAGTGATTGCAAAGACGATAATCTCGCAAATCCAAAAATAATAACTTTTAATTCATAAATTTACTATCGATGAACTTGACGCTAAGCGGTTATCAAACAAATAAAATAAAAACTTTAAAATTGTGCCGCCCTCATAAAAATATGTAGTCGAAAAAAAAAATTGACAACTTTGCCACCACATAAAAATCCACCCCGAAAAATCATAAATTTTTGTGACTCTCGTATTTTATTATTATTTGGTCATAAAGACAGAATTTAAGGCAAATAAAAATAAAATTAACCAAAAATATGAAGGAAAGCGCTACAAAATAAAAACTTCAGACATTAAATTATAAAGATTGATTTTATGATGCCTTCCTACTTGTGTTGTGCGGAGGCTTGTGCCTAGTATATGCCTATCCCTTTCTATACATGTGTACACATC
The DNA here is from genome assembly GCA_963691935.1 of Nephrotoma guestfalica. Lineage (NCBI taxonomy): Eukaryota > Metazoa > Arthropoda > Insecta > Diptera > Tipulidae > Nephrotoma > Nephrotoma guestfalica. The sequence continues at coordinate 75,256,956 of OY829913.1, read as the reverse complement.
CGAACTAAACTGTGTACACGTCTTTTGGCGATGTGCAGATAAAGGAAAACATTTTTCAAATTTTTATGTTTTAAATAAATTTGATGGAATTTTCTTTATTTTTCCTTTTTTTTGAAAAATTGAATTTTATTATTTTTATTTATGTTATTCTATTTTTATATCGTACAAATACATATAAATTTATTAGATAATTTTCTTTATTATTTTCCATAAACATACATACATGTATAAATTTATGTTTTGTATGTGTTTTCTAGTTGATAACAACGTGGAAAACTTCTTAACATATTTGAATATTTTTATTAATTCATCCCAATGGATGCGAGCGAGCGCGCTCCTTTCCAGCCACGAAACACAAAATTAACAAAATATGGGGAAAAAATGTTCTTTTTTGTCTCTCGAAATAATGTTGATACTTTGCTTGTGATAATAAAGTTTTGACTCAGCTATACGGAGTTCTTGTTCTTGTCTTATATGTGGATTTATACGCGATAAACGAAATAATGTCATAAAACGTGATTAGGATGTGCATGTCAATTTTGTTATCTCGCGCGTTTGTTAGAACAAGTACAAGAAAAGTTTTAGAATTTGTATTTTTTTATACCGGAAAATGAGAAAATATATGCATGAATTCAGTTGTAAAATTTATTTTATATGTGCTATGGTCTTGTGTTGCTGCATTCCACAATGTTCGAGGAAAAAGTACAAGATGCAGCACAGCATACACGACTAAAATAAGAAGTTATTAGTTTATTGATTTGTGGACGTTTACGAAATAATAGAGGAAGTCATTTTGACGTTTCAGTCAAAATACCAGGTGGGTAAGTATGAAACCGAAATTTACCAATAAATGGCGCCACCTGTCGACAACACGTCATCAGCGCCATTGTTTTCTTTTGATATCTGTCAACAACATCCAACTCATAACCATACAAGTTTCTTACAATAACGCATGTTTTTACGTGTTAAAAATATTGAGTTTTGTACCTACATATTACGATTTGCGGACATCTAATGCTTGCCAAAGCTTACGGTGAGCATGCTCTTGGTAAATCACAATGCTATGAGTGTTTTAATAAATTCAAAAGTGATGATTTTGACGTGAGAAACGAAGAACGTGGAAGACCACCAAAAAAGTTTGAAGATAGTGAATTGCTAGCATTGTTGGATGAGTATGACGCCTAAATACAAAAGCAACTCGCGGATCAGTTGAATGTGTCACGACAATCCGTCAAAATGGGTTCGGCATAAACTGAATGAAAGGCAACAGGAAAATAGAAAAACCACTTGCGAAATGTTGCTCGCCAGATATAAAATAAAGTCATTTCTCCATCGAATTGTGACTGGCGATGAAAAATGGATCTATTTTGAGAATCCAAAGGTCCCTCCGAGCAATCTAATAGTGCGGTTGAAGTTTGGTGTCACAACAAAAGCAATGATGAATGAGTTATCGGTTAAGAGTGAATTTTGCAAAATGCGAATGAATTATGTTGCACATGTGGAAGTATATACAGATGCAAGTGTAAATGATGATCGAGTAGGTGTCGGAATTTATATTCCTTCAATGAGGAACGAGAAAATGGTAAGCGCGCATGACAGTATCTCTATAATGAATGCATAATTGATGGGGATTATGGAAGGGATCAAGTTGGCAATGACAGAAGGGAGAAGGAGAATAGTGTTATTCTCTGACTGCCGGAGTGGGTTGGAATTAATTAGTAAAGGTGGGGGAACTCATGGCAATGTGTATGTGGAAATGCTGTATAAGTATCTTCAATCTTGTGGGAGGAAGGTCATCCTTCAATGGATACCTTCACACCTACAGATTGAAGGTAATGAAAGAGCCGATATGCTTGCGAAACGGGGTTGTTTGATTGAGGATGTAAATGAATATGAATTCATGGATGTCAGAGACGTACTTCGCATGTTTCAGATGAATCTGTGGAGAAAATGGGAGAGAGAGTTTGTTGAAAAATGTCAGGTGAAAGGTAAGAAGTACTTGGAGTTGGTTAGGTCTCCTTTGAGGCGACCGTTCTTTAAGGTGCTCTAGATACGATACTAGAATGTTAAGAACTGTGGAACGAGTGAGATTGAATCATGGAAATTGGAAAGAATGTTTGAAGAAACGCAATTTGGTTGTGTGTGAATTATGTGAAAGCTGTTTAGTTGTGGAGGACATCGAACATTTGATTCTGAAATGTTCCGCATTTAACCAGAGCAGACAAATGTTCGATGTTCTATTGAGTGCAAGTAGTTTGACTGAATTATTACGAATGGGAATGAACGTATATAAGAATGTGTATGAATTTATTAGAACAAATCAGATAGAAGTGTGAAAGGTGATCGATGTGTGCTAGGTGTATGAAAAGAAATTAAAATTAAATTATTATGTTAAAAAATGTAAAAAATTGTAAATTTTGAAACTGGGCCATATGGCACCAAATTTTTGGAGCTAGTGCCAAATAATAAAAAAATAAAAAAAAGAGAATCCAAAGGGCAAAATGTCTTGGATTGATGCAAGATTTGATCCAATCGCTTAGGACGGAAGACAATGCTTTGTAGTTTTTGGAATCAGAAGAGTGTGATTTACTTTGAGCTGCTAAAATCTGATGAAACTGGAAATACTGAACGCTACCAACAACAAATAATCAATTTAAATCGAGCTTTGCGTGAAAAACGAGCAGAAACGAGAAATACTTTCACATGCGGCTTACTCGCCAGACTTGGCTCCGCCCGATTATCATTTATCTGCATCGATGAGCCACGGGCTTGCTGAAGAGCACTTCACTTCCTACCTAAATGGCTCGATAACTGGTTTGCCTCAAAAAAAGAACAGTTTTTTTGGCGGAGCAACCACGCATTACTTGAAAGATGGGAAAAATGTTTAACTAATAATTTGCAATACTTTGAATAAATTACTCTTAATCATTATCATACGATGAACGTGTACTTTTTACAAGCAAACATTTCAAGACAATAAATTGCTACTGGTACGGAGAACATTACCTACCCGAATGTAAACAATTTTAAAATCTATCAGACCGAGAGAATCAATGAACGATCAACCACGTGGCCCGTGCATGGAAAGTACCTAATTGGTCCAAAATAAAAACGAATAGTAGTTTAGTCAAGTTTGGCTCGTATATGCCAAAATAGTCTCCCGAAGAAATGAGATTTTGATTTTTAATGCTAATTGATTGCTAATTGAAATGGTACAGTACGCCGGGCTTCATAATAAATACCGCAGAACCACTGCTGAACAATTTTTTATTTATTTTTTTTATTTTAAGAAACCTTTATTTCTATATAATATTACAACTAATCTCATTGATTATCTAGAAATTGTTTTATTAGTTTCTTCTAGAACCTGTCGGTTCATCCCAGCTCCGCCAGTCCTTTGATTTCAGCGACACGGAAAACAACAAACTCTAAAAGGTTTTGTTCTCTTTATGCGCTTTGGTCCGTTGGTGCGACCCAGTAGGTTCCGCAGCTACATGACTCCTTGCAAATTTTTGTATTTCATCGCCGACGTATTCCTGGTTTAAGTCTCGAAGGAGATTGTCATTTCTATTGTACCAAGGACTAGTAGTACTTTGTTTTGAAATGTTTGTATGATAGTAACGGTCGTTTTCTTTCCTTCCAATAAGCCAGTCCATTTTTCTGAATTTTGAATCCTAAAAGAAAATTTTGACATATTTTGAAAAGCTCCCACGCCACGTCACCTATACCTAATTCTACCCAAGCGCAAACAGGATTAACGCGACCAGTTCCATCACACCCAACCAAAAAAGTGATATTATTTGCCAAGTCTCAGGATGAACAATTGTTTGTTTGCAGTCCGCACAAGAAATTACAAAATTGCTGAAATCTCGACTAACACAACAAGCGCACGGTGACTGTATTGCACAAGATTTGAAGGAGCTAGATAAAGACCTTCAAAATTCTGCTAAACATCAGATAAATAATGTAATATTTGAAATAAAAAAACTCCAGTATCAGCTAGATAAAATAAATAAAAATTAGCTAAATAATTTGAGCTCATGTTTTATTCATTCGTAACACAAAAAATAAAAATTACTTAAAGAAATAAAATAATTCAATTTAAATTGAGATCTCGGGGTAAAATGTTGCAAAGTAATCCTCGAACTGTTTCCTTATAGTAGCTGCTTTTTTCTTTGGTGCGCCAAATATTCTATTATTGAAGGAATCAAAGTGTCGGTTATTTATGCCATCTACTTCCTCATTCTCGTAAATAATTATGAAGGCAAATACATGACAATGCAACTTTAATAGCCTCATTCGGTTCTCTAGAAATGGGAGAGAATAACACTTGAAAACTCGTTGGCGAGAATTCCAAATGCATTCTCTATCATTCGTGCCATAAAAATATATGGTGAAGGTGTTTGTGTTGCTGGAAAGTTGCTTGGCATTGGTAGTGGTACCCAGGGCATTGGTAGTGGTACTCTGGGTACGATGCCGAGTGAGAGAGTTTGTGACTCCAACTAGGAATTGTAGGGCGCGCGCAGAGACCTGCTCTCACTGTGCACATCATGATCATGGCTACAAGGTCTGTCCTAACAAAGACAAACCAGCTAGTTGCGTAAGCTGCAAGGAATTGCAAAAACCTCAAGACCACCAAGTAGGTCGCGTTTCGTGTAACGCATACAAAAGTGCTGTGCAACGTTTGAAATTAAGAACTAAACATGATGATTAGTCTAAATCAAAGACATTGTAACAGCAACCTACGTATCGCCCACCTCAACATGCAGGGCGCTAAAATAGTCGGACCAGAGATATGTGAACGCATCTCCACTCACGACATAGATATACTATGAATGCAAGAACCACACGCGGGCAATGGTCAAATCAGTGGCATGCCTTCTACAGCCAGAGTAGTTACAGGCTGCTCTGATAATCCCAAAACTGCAATTAGTATTCACAATGCTGGCATGAGCATGATGAGGCTAAGTCAGTTCTGCGATAGTCACTGCACATGTGTTGAAATATCATCGGAAGTTGGTTCACTCTACCTATTTTCAATATATGCCCAATTTAGTAAACCGATCGAGTACCATCTGTGCAAAATCGAAACGATCAAGGGCTCTCTATCGGGTCAACAGAAAAAGGTAATGATTCTCGGAGACTTCAATGCAAGAAGTAAAATGTGGCATGACCTTTTAACCGATGAAAACGGAAGAAAAGTAGAGGACTTCGTGTCTAGGAGTGACCTCTTCATAATGAACTTACAGGGGCACCCAACGACGTTCTCGTCTAATGGGAACTCCAATATCGACTTAACCATAGAGCCTGGATAGTTGGGTGGTGTGTCAGAGAAAATTGGACATCTAGTGACCATAGAGTCATTACATTTAATTTATCAAACTCGCCTCAGAGCAGTCCGCATGCAAGTAGCAAATCTCCGAGATTCGCTATTAAGATAGCCGACTGGGGTCTATTTGCTAGACACTTGGTTGGCTCTTAGGACAGTGTAGAAGCACTTCTGAGCTGATCTCAGCACAGTTAGCCAGTGTCTGCAACAACTCAATTCCTAAGGAGAGTTGCAAAGCAACGGAATAGTTGATGGAACTCTAATCTAAGCCTACCAGGAGGAAAGGAACCAAATAGCAAAAGAGTTAAAATTGTCTCGCTTTAGAGTAGCAAGAAATAAATACTTCCATGAAGTATTTATTGCAAAACAAAATAGTTTCCAACGGTACGTCTCGGAACATGGTAATAGAGACCCATGGGGACTTGTATACAAATTTGCCGCTGGCAAAGCAAGACCTCCAGAAGTTTTGAACACCATCAGGAAGGCAAATGGAGTCGTCACTGATACGTGGCATGACACACGTTTGGAGTTACTCAACCTACTTCTTCCGGATGAATCGCCAGACGAAACTGGGCCTCAAGCAGAAATGCGCGATGCGGAAGACCCCCATTTACATGGGAGGAGGTCACCAGTGCCATAACTTGCTTCAAGCGTAACAAGTCCCATAGACTGGATAACTGGAACGCTGAAATAATCCAGCTGACATTGCCCATCATAGGGTCTAGCATAGTAAAATTATTAAACAGCTGCCTAAAATTTGGTTACTTCCCCAAGGTGTGGAAAAAGAGTGAAATGATCATAATCAGGAAACCTGGCGATAGAGATCCACTATGTTCGAAATCTTTTAGACCCATAATTTTACTACCAGTTATGGGGAAGCTCCTAGAAAGGTTGCTTGCCACTCGCAATATACCGCGAGTTGAACAGAGCGGACTGTTTTCGAACAACCAATTCGGGTTTCGACGTAGCATGTCTACTGAGGATGCGATAGTCCGCCTAACCAACACTGTCAAACCCAAAGGTCTAAATATGTTATGGGTATATTTTTGGACATTGCCGGAGCATTTGATAATCTTACGTGACCAAGTGTCATTGCAAGTTTATCGGTCTACAATCTCACAAGAAACACGATGAATGTTTTTAGGAGCTACATCAGCAATCGATACGCAGTAATCAGAGACATGTATGGTTCTGCTTCAAAGCAAATTACAAAAGGATGTCCTCAGGGCTCTATATTGGGTCCTCTAGTCTGGAATTTTGTGTTTACCACAAGCATGATCAACGACTTTGAGAAGATTGCTTTCGTGGATGATAAAGTTATTCTGGTGCACGGCAACTCGAGACTCGAACTTCAGCAGAAAAAATATGATCCAATGGTGCAATAAATAATATGATCCAATGGTGTGAAGCAAATAACATGTCACTATCAGCAGTAAAAACAGTGATGTTGCAACTAAAGGGCAAATTTGACTCTAGTCGACCACCAACAATACCACTACACGGTAAAAACATAAAAATGGTCAAGTGCGTTAGATATCTAGGTGTTGACTTTGATGAACGAATGGGCGTAGCATCCCACGTTCTTAGAGTCTGTGAAACCGCTAAGAAGCTATTCCACTCTTTGGCGAGAGAGTCAAGAGAAGGATGGGGACTTAATCACAAAACAGTGAAGTTTATATACAAAGGTGTGGCGGAGGCGGTTTTCGCGTATGTGGCGGCTGGTTGGTATGATAGGTTAAACTGTCACCATATCAGATCATCAGTGCCGCTTCAAAAATTCAAAGATAACTGGGCCTTTGAATGCAGAAGAAATAAAAATTGGATTAAATACCGTACTACGCCTAGTTCAATCCGCCTGCTTTCCAATAGAGTATGGAGGGTTACGAAAACCTAATTTCCTCGTACGTCATCCATCACTAAAATCCCTTTCATTATTTATGGATCAGCAAAACATAATTAGAGTTGGTGGCCGTTTAAAATTTGCAGCAATTTCTTATACATCACGCCATCCAGTTTTACTGCCAAGCAATCATTATTTTACTACCACCCTAATAACTTTCATCCACAGAAAGCATCTTTATGTTGGACCACAAGCTCTGTTAGCAGCAGTACGACAATCTTACTGGCCAATAAATGGAAAACAGATTACTAAAAGATTATGCAGGACCATTATTCATCCATTATCGCATTTGTGGAAAGTGTCCGACTAAGACATATTTGGCCATTTTTGTATGTCTTGCTAAGAAAGCCGTTCATCTGGAATTAGCGTCTGATCTGACAGCTACCTCGTTTATTAGTGCATTTCGTCGCTGTATAGCCACAAGAGGACTGTATAAAACTGTATTCTCAGACAATGGGACAAACTTTGTAGCTGCTAACTCTGAATTACATGATCTATACAAGATGCTTCACGATACAGAGTTTCAACGGCAGCTTAATATGCGATCAAGTTATTCAACTATCGTAAGCTCTACCAACTTGTATGGTTGCGAGAAATGTGCCGAAATGTGGAAGCCAACAGGCTGATCAACGCCGGTCTAATCAAGTAGGACATATCAGATTTGCGGGAATTTCGACATCCTCTATTTGGCTACATTCAATTCAAAGCAAGCATGTCTCGCTTAGAAGAAACCTTAACAAATTTGCTCCTTTTGGGGAAATTTGGGATGCGGTAAATGCGAATTTTATAAAACATTATATCCCCGGAGAAAACCTCACAATCGATGAGCAATCGGTCCCTCAAATTGGCAGAGTATCCTTTCTTCAATAGATATCCTCAAAATCGGACAAATACGGAATAAAGATTTGGGAAATAAGGACCACAAAAATCAATCATCCTAGATGCTGTATAAGATAGCGGAAATTTCTCAGCGGAAAATAAGAGATGTCGCTACTGACCGCAAGTGGCAGCACAATCACAAAAGATAATTTATTTTGTTATATAATTACCAGCGGAAATTTATTATTCATTTTGTATCTCTTTTTTCACTAAATAAAACATCCCAGCGGAATAAAATATTAAGAGTGATCCTTAAAATGACAAATTGATTGATCTCCGAAGTAAAGGAACTCGGTCAATGAAATCTTGAAATTTAACAATATTCCGTCTTCCCGCCATTCTAAAAGAATGACGATGAAATTTGGATAAAAGTATTGATCAGGGGTCCAAAATTTAGGACAAAATTCTAGGATCTGTTCATGCTGGACTAAACTAGGCCATTTCATAACCAATACTTTTGAAAATTTAAATTTTTTTATAAGTTTATTTTCAGTTTTTGGCCAATATCTCAAAAACTTCTACTAGTAACCAATAGTTCCGATTGTTTTTCTAATAGCTTAGCCCATACTGAGACAACCAGGAAAATTTGGGGAAAATTTATGATTTTTGACTTTCTGCGGCCTTATAAGTTATTTTCAGTTTTTGGCCGATATCTCAAAAACTTCTACTAGTGACCATCATAGAATTTTGTCCTAAGTTTTGGACCCCTGATCAATACTTTTATCCAAATTTCATCGTCATTCTTTTAGAATGGCGGAAAGAAAGAATATTGTTAATTTTCATTGACCGAGTTCCTTTACTTCGGAGATCAATCAATTTGTCATTTTAAGGATCACTTTTAATATTTTATTCCGCTGGGATGTTTTATTTAGTGAAAAAAGAGATACAAAATGACTAAAAAATTTCCGCTGGTAATTATATAACAAAATAAATTCTCTTCTGTGATGGTACTGCCACTTGCGGCGAGTAGCGAAATCTCTTATTTTCCGCTGAGAAATTTCCGCTATCTTATACAGCATTGATCCTAGCATCCACTGTGTCTCAACAATTGTGTACTCCATTTTATAACTCAAACAGAAATATAACATTTGATAATTTTTTTACCACCTTGAAGGAGTATGCTAAGTGTGGGGTTGACATGTCTTGGGACTCTGCGTAAAAATAAAAGATGCATACCAAGTAAATGTCTTCCAAACTCTTGGCGTAGCGTAAAATCGGACGATTTTTGTTTCCGAAAAAACATGACTTTTGTGAACAATATTTAATCAACTTGATTTTAATGTGAAAATGCCATATGAGTCTGAGAGACTCATCGCGTTCGTTATTGTAAGTAAAATGACTGGTGAGGGTTAATAGGCCCCTAGCCATGGTTTTACTTCCACGAGCTCTTGTGGACGATTATACATTAAGTTTCACCAACAACGATAAATATTTCTCGAGTTAAACTTAGTCTACAAATAAAATATTAAAATAAAAATATTAAATTTTACATAAAAAGCTTTGACATAAAAAGCTCACGGAATGGCCATAAATCAATTCATTTTATTGCGGTAAACCATTTTTCAAAAAATTTTATTTTATGCTAATTGAAAATAGCTAATCATGCAAATCAAAATTACTTCAATTACAGTGTTTACACTTATGTACACCTACATAAAATATTATGTCCCGAACGCAGTACATATATAGAGCAGTAAAACGACATAAAAGAGCTTTCGTTTAGTGGTAAAAAAAAAAAATTTTTTTTATCGCGATATTTAATCCAGCACAAGAATCATAAAAAAAATTCCATCGCATCATCATCATATCATACCGAGAGCATCAAGGAAAGCACAAATTTTAAACAAATTCATTTATATGTTCCTTTAGTGCTGTACGTAGAGATGAAGAGCATAAGCAGCAACAGCAGCATATCATACAACATGGTAAATGAATAATTTTTTTTTCGGTTCGAAGTTTTGATTTTTATCTCGATAATTTTTTTTTGTTTTTAACATAAAAACCACCAAAAACATAAAATCATAAAAAATACATAAAAAACAAAGTTTTGTTGTTTTTTTAGTGTGTGTGTGTGTGTGTTTGCATTTAGGTTTGGTGGTTGTCATATCTGTTCAGCATAAAAAATTTCGTTTTTTTTTTTCATATATGATGATGATTTTGATGCGATTGATAATGATTTTGTTGTTGTAGTTTCATAATTTTTTATGCTGTTTTATTATTAACAAATACGATTATTATTATTGTTATATGCTGATGATGGTTTTTGGGTAAATATAGTTACAGTGTATATCGCATATCGCCGAAAAAAATAAATTTTGTATTGTATTTGTATTTTGAGGTTATCAGTTCGATTTTTGTTGCTGTTGTTTTTGTATTGTTCCGAAATAAATTGATATGAATTGATATTACGTATGGGGGGGGGGGAATGGGGTTGCCTACGTTTATCGCGGGGAATTGGATTAATTGAAGGAAATGTTGATAAATTTTTCGTTTTTTAATTTTTGGGGTCGATTGCACGCGGCTCTATCGAGAATTCCATTAGTGATGAAAACTATACCGAATGTACCAGAGTTTAAAATTTTTCATTTTATAAACGGAAGTTATTTTTTTTTTATATATTCATAATAAATTCTGGTTGAATATGCAAAAATGTCCAATTCATATAACATTATTTGTTGAACTTTTTGCGCGAGTTGTAATCAAACTTCCCACAGTCAAACCGCTTATTCCTTATGCCACATCGTATATCTGCCAAATTTAACACATAACTGAAGATTGTTTAATTTTTTGTTGTTGTATAAAAATAAAACATAATTTTTTTTTTATATCTTACTGTAGAGATCAGAAATCGATCAGACATTTTTTGCAGCTTTCTTATAAAAAATACAATACGAGTATACGAAAACACAATATTGATACTTATCGATTTGAAAATTGAAGCAAAAATTCATCAATTTTGCAACTCTCGTATACTACACAGCATATATAGAGAGATATGCTGTGCTACACAGACATAAATTTTTAACGTACGAGAGTGGAACGTTTCTTCTTCGTCATTTTACAGCAAAAAAAAATATTTCTTCTTAAATATTAAGATTAAGATAAGCGATAAAATGAATGAGATTTTTAATTTTTTTTTTAACTTTCTTAAATATATTTTCGATTAAACATGATGTTATTGCATTAAATTAAATTTTTATATATTTAAGATGAAGAATAACGATGTTAGATTTAATGCAATTTTTTGATGCGAAAAGGGTGACAAGTGAATTCTGAGTATACCAGAAGGATGAAATGAAATTGTTGGCTTGTGACCACCCTTTATTTTACGCATATCTACGCCACCACTACTAAACGGATGATGAGATAAGGATAATGTCGATCATAAAAGTACACGGAACTGAGCATAAGAAAATCAAATAATGTCTCTTTCTATGTTTGTACGACAGGGATTGATTGAATTTTAATCATGAAAATCGACTAATTTATGTATGCAATGTGATTTAATATTTGGAAAATTTAATTAAATTTAAACTGTGTCTGCGATAATAAATTCATTTTGTAAATCATAAAGGATTATCATTATTTTTTGCCAATTTTCTAGAAGTTGAAATCCTATTATAAATTTTCATTTTCCTCTATAATAAACTACTGTGTATTTCTAAATGGTTAGATTACTACTTGAAATAGAGGAAATTGACTACGAAAAACTATTATAAATTTTTTGTGCTCTTCCTCCGCCCCTTCCCTTGGAGTAAAAAAGTCTATATACATTCTCATATCCATACAATCCTATAAACAAACACATACACAGCATAGTAGTAGTGTATGTGTCTGAAGGATAAAATATAGAAAATATTGTTGGAAAATTCGTCGTGTATAAGATCAATTTTCAGATTTTAAACAATTTTTTTTTGTATGTCAATAAATTTATCGCTTCCGATTAATATTTTTTCGATTTGAATACGCTTATTTATCTGTTTAGTAGTATATAGGAGTTGAAATGTTACTGGATTTCCGTGTGTTCGATTTTTTTTATTTTGAGTCTGCGATTGGTCGGTTGCATTTTGATATTTTGGATCTTGATAGAAAACATACAGGCAAAATTCTGAGGATATGGTCCTAATATTCTAAACTGTTTAAAGCTTACTTGTTACTTTCCTACTTAAAAGCATATTGAAGTCATTAATAGACGAACTCTTAATTTTAACTGTTGAAAACTATAAAGACAAATAGAATTCCAGAAACAATGTTTAACTAAAAATCGTATGCATTTGGATTAGGTCAATTGTACTGTCAAACTACGACTAACCTCCTCAATAAATCGGACAGACGGGAGGCGAATACCCACCAGATTAGGTTGTACTGTTGGATCTAGAAACACTAATGGCTTGGCGTTACAGTGTCGACTCAACCGTTTGCAATCGCTATGTAGCTTGTTCAACTGAGGAGCTCCTAGCTGGGGAGCTTCAACTGAGGAGCTTCTGGTTGTTTGGCATTCTTGGCATGAACACAACCATTCTTTATGGTTGCCATATGCACGCACACTGCCGATATTGAAATTCAGTAAATAAGGCGGGCTAATTATATCATATTAATGCTGATTATAACAGTCAATTCGGTTACTAAAGATAACCCATACCCATAGTCGAGTAATGATTTGCAAAAAATACTTCTTACGTGCGCCAATGTTGTGTTCATCAATAATACGACAATTTAAATTCCACAGCGGAGTAAATAAAGGTTTTGAATATCTGAGCTCAAAATCAACATAAGCAAACTGTTAAAAGTGACACAAAATAACTGTGAATATTTATAAACAACTTGACGTACTCGTTGCCGTCATGTGGGTGATAAGGCGTCCATGATTTTTTTAAATTCAATTAGAACAATTTTCATTCTCATTAGAACTGCTCACTTCCACTGGTTTCAGCCTTTGGAGTCTTCTCAGTCTATTTATTGCTGTCCAACATACGACGTCTACATTTTCATGCCTAAACAATCGTTGTACGTTTTAATTTAAGATAGGACTACTCAACTATAATACTGGAATTGTTTCTGTATCCTCAACTGAATACATCTACAAGGTTGAGGGGAGGCAACGAAGTAGTAACTCCATCTATGACGTGTAATAAAAACCCACCACACGGCTAAATACAGAGCAGGAACATACGTAGTTAAGGACGGGTTAAAATGGCATCCGAGTTAACGGTGTCACCATTTTATGAGGCATTCACCACATTAGAGTGTGAAATACGAGGTCTAAGATGAATGCTTGAGTTCGATTCGTGATGCCTAGCCACACGGAAACCACCTGCGATTAAATAAGTGTTAAAACATTACAAAGCCTCAGTGGCAACCATCAAATCTTTTAAAACCAGTAGCTAACATGGAGTCTATCTATGCTAATAGCAACAAAGTGAGGAATAAATTGCGGGAAATAATCAACCCGGAAGAAAGCAACATTGCAGTAAAGAAGGTCAGCGACGTCCGTGAAAAAGGAGTGCTGTCGAAACTGAGAAGTCAGAAGACTTGGAGTTCTTTCTGAATAACAAGCAATTGTCGGAAGTTGGTTTAAGTTGGGTAAGAAGCTGACTCGCTTCATCATTTACGACGTAGATAGAGATGTCTCAATCGACGACTTTAAGTCGAAATTGTCAACCAAAAGAGTGAAACAATAAAATTTGAGGATTGAGTACAAAACTTCGCACGATTTTGTGAAGAAAAATGGCAAATATGTGGACACTGCTGTGATTCTGTTCATGATCAGAAGATGTATCCAAAAAAATAGGAGCACCAAAGTGGGGCTGCTATAAAAATGCTAAAAAAGCATTTGACCACTCACTCATAACGAAGCAAAGTGTATATCGCATATAAAAGGTGGTTAAATTTTAAGGGCCGATGTTGATTTTGAATAAAACACAAATTATTTAGGAAATTATTGTCAATTCTTTTTATTATGATAATATGGTATGGTTCAATTATGTATGGAACAAAATATCGGCCAAATCGCCGCTGCGACCTCGGCAGCACACCTCCACCCGATGGTCCAAATTTTCGATGACGCTTAGGCATAATTGAGGTTCTATGCCGTTAATGTGCCGAATTAGCTCATCCTTTAGCTCTTGAATTGTTGCTGGCTTATCGACGTACACCTTTTCTTTCAAATAACCTCAAAGAAAGAAGTCCAACGGTGTCAAATCACATGATCGTGGCGGCCAATTGGCATCGCCACCACGTGAGATAACACGGCCATTGAATTTATCGCGCAAAAGAGCCATTATTTCGTTAGCTGTGTAGCAAGTGGCACCGTCCTGTTGAAACCACATATGGTCCACATCCATATCTTCTAATTTGGGCCATAAAAAGTTCGTTATCATCTCACGATAGCGAACACCATTCACAGTAACTGCCTGACCGGCCTCATTTTAGAAAAAATACGGCCCGATGATGCCGCCAGCCCATAAACTGCACCAAACAGTCACTCTTTGTGGGTGCATTGGTTTTTCGACAATCACTCTTGGATTATGATTCGCCCAAATGCGGCAATTCTGCTTATTGACGAATCCACTGAGGTGAAAATGTGCGTCATCACTGAAGATGATTTTCTTCGAAAATTGATCATCTACTGTTGCCATTTCTTGCCACCATTCTGACCATTGACGACGTTTGGAATGGTCAAGAGGCTTTAGTTCTTGAGTCAATTGCACCTTCAAAGCGTGTAAATGCAAGTCTTTATGCATAATGTTCATCAACGACGAGCGTGAGAGGTGCAATTGTTGGGCACGACGACGAGTTGAGGTGGACGGCTCTTCAGCCACACTATCGCGAACAGCAGCAATATTTTCTTCTGTATGAGCTGTACGAGCATGCGCTGGTGTTTTAAAATCTCCTACAGACCCGGTTTGCTCAAATTTTTGCACGATTTTGCCGATTGTACGCACATTTGGACGATTAAATTGACCGAAAAAATCACGAAGTGCACGATATGCATTTTGATTTGAACGCCCATTTTCATAATATGCCTGAATAACTTTAACGCGTTGCTCGATTGTGTATCTTTCCATGGTTCAAATTGAGTTAGTCTGAAATTGAGAAATGTCATATTAAATGCCGAAAAAGACTTGACGTTTAGGTGTGGTTCACATTCAACGTCGGCCCTTAAAATTTAACCACCCTTTATAACTGCCGAAGCTTATAGAGAAGAGTATTAACGACTATTGAGGTATTTAAAATATTTAAAAATATTTGTTGCGAAGTCAAGATTTGGTGGGGAGTCACTGAAACCCCGCAACTCAAAATTCCCTTCCCCCAAAAAACACGAAATCTTGAAAATGATGTTCATGAAATACTGCAAAATATGAAATTTGGAAACAATATCCCAAAACAGTAAATTCCCGAAACTCGAAGTACTGAATTTTCGTCATTAACAAATTTAAAATTTAATGAAAATTTTTGGGATATTGAAACTTTTCAACAATTTCACCATAGTTAAGAAGATTTATAAAGGGAGGTTTGGAGGCAGTAGTCTCCCCTAAAGTAAATAATGAATTACAATTGACTTAAAAATTTAGTCGAAATTCGAGGTTGTATTTTCGTTTCGATGTTTTCGCAAATGTCAATTAACCCGAAATTTGATAATAAATTTTTAAAGCACGAGTTCTAAAAAATATTTTCAATTGTTCTTATTTCACTTAAATTCTCAATTTTTTCAACGTTAATCAACAATACTCGTACTAAGTTTCTAAAATTGCTAAAAAATGTTGCTTTTAATAATTGTTAAATCCAAGCGTTAACCCGAAAATATATCGAACATGTTAAACTCAGGTATTTTCACCGGTGGTCAACATTTTCCTTATTTTTCCTGAAACTTACTGATTTTTCGGGATTCCGTTTTCGGGATTTCAATTTTGGGATTTCGTTTTTCGGGCTAACAACACCAACTGTTACTCTCTAAGCGACCTTAATTTTTTGTGGTCAGTGAACCCTCCGTTAGTAAAACTTATTCTTTGGATGACACTTGAAATTACCGGACTAAGGGAATTAATAGTTGTGAAAACGTCACTATATGTCCTCAGTGTTTAGGTTTACTGTAAAACGAGCTGTTAAGAAGAAAATGGCGAAGTTTATGTAAAAGTTTTGCATATCAACAACGTTAATTTCAACGAAATGTGATTCGGGGATATGCCAAATCGCTGACTATGAATTAATGAAGTCGTATTGTTAAAACTGATCTTGGTGTTAAATATTTTTTATGTTCAAGAGATAATGTTAGTTTTTTAAATAGAATATGTCAGTTTGGCAGTAGCAAAGTAAAATTATAAGGGAATCTATTCTATAGAAAAAACAATCATCCACTGACCAAAGATAATAATGCTATGACGTTTGGCACCAATAATTTCAGTTAAGCTTAGCACTAACTCTGCTTGAGCGTCACTCTACTCCAAAATATATAAATTATTGCTTCTGAACTTGGTTTTAACCCGAGAGCCGTACATGAGACACTCAGTGCCCCTAACGATTTTCAAACTAATCATAAACTTACAATTTATTCTATAAAATATTAACAATTGTTGATTATTCGAAAGAGAAGGTTAGAAGCACAAATCCACAAATATGCTATCCAAAATGTATTCATAGTGTCTGTTTGTGTGAGGGAGCCAAGAAGAAAAAATGCCATTTTCAAAGAACATTCGTTAGAACATGTAGTTGTTTATTCTCCAGAAACACAACAAAACGACGCTCCGGTAGTTGAGGCGAATCGAGGAATGCACTACATCGAATAGAACAAAAATTTTCAGCAAAATTTGGTGGTCGCGTCCCTCTCATTCTGCGCAAAAAAGAGCAATGTTCGCAAAAGCTGCAAGAAAAAATCACATTGGATTGTGTAACGGAGCATCTCCAAATAAACTAGACGCCAAAAAAAGCTAAACGAGCATATGAAAGCAATCGACATTTGGACGATTATAAGAACATGCGATATTGAACCGATTATACGCTGAGTCTCTTCCATGAGCCGCACATGCCTTTCTACAGAACTGTGATGTCTCTAGCAATATTTGAACAAGTAGCTCGTTTTATTAGGCTCGATGACACTCGTACAAGACCAGCTCGCTTGCAGTCGGACAAACCAACTCATTCCGCCATGTGTGGAGTTTATTTCAAAAAAACCTTCCAGAGCACTTTATCCCGTCCAGAGATATAACCATTCATGAACCATTCATGAAACTAACCGGGGAAGGACGGGATACACATTTTGTGGCTGGTTGATGCCACTACGAATTATTCATATGCAGCAGAAATATGTTTAGGCACACAGCCAGGGGAACAGAGATCTGTTCCAACGTTAATCAACAATACTCGTACTAAGTTTCTAAAATTGCTAAAAAATGTTGCTTTTAATAATTGTTAAATCCAAGCGTTAACCCGAAAATATATCGAACATGTTAAACTCAGGTATTTTCACCGGTGGTCAACATTTTCCTTATTTTTCCTGAAACTTACTGATTTTTCGGGATTCCGTTTTCGGGATTTCAATTTTGGGATTTCGTTTTTCGGGCTAACAACACCAACTGTTACTCTCTAAGCGACCTTAATTTTTTGTGGTCAGTGAACCCTCCGTTAGTAAAACTTATTCTTTGGATGACACTTGAAATTACCGGACTAAGGGAATTAATAGTTGTGAAAACGTCACTATATGTCCTCAGTGTTTAGGTTTACTGTAAAACGAGCTGTTAAGAAGAAAATGGCGAAGTTTATGTAAAAGTTTTGCATATCAACAACGTTAATTTCAACGAAATGTGATTCGGGGATATGCCAAATCGCTGACTATGAATTAATGAAGTCGTATTGTTAAAACTGATCTTGGTGTTAAATATTTTTTATGTTCAAGAGATAATGTTAGTTTTTTAAATAGAATATGTCAGTTTGGCAGTAGCAAAGTAAAATTATAAGGGAATCTATTCTATAGAAAAAACAATCATCCACTGACCAAAGATAATAATGCTATGACGTTTGGCACCAATAATTTCAGTTAAGCTTAGCACTAACTCTGCTTGAGCGTCACTCTACTCCAAAATATATAAATTATTGCTTCTGAACTTGGTTTTAACCCGAGAGCCGTACATGAGACACTCAGTGCCCCTAACGATTTTCAAACTAATCATAAACTTACAATTTATTCTATAAAATATTAACAATTGTTGATTATTCGAAAGAGAAGGTTAGAAGCACAAATCCACAAATATGCTATCCAAAATGTATTCATAGTGTCTGTTTGTGTGAGGGAGCCAAGAAGAAAAAATGCCATTTTCAAAGAACATTCGTTAGAACATGTAGTTGTTTATTCTCCAGAAACACAACAAAACGACGCTCCGGTAGTTGAGGCGAATCGAGGAATGCACTACATCGAATAGAACAAAAATTTTCAGCAAAATTTGGTGGTCGCGTCCCTCTCATTCTGCGCAAAAAAGAGCAATGTTCGCAAAAGCTGCAAGAAAAAATCACATTGGATTGTGTAACGGAGCATCTCCAAATAAACTAGACGCCAAAAAAAGCTAAACGAGCATATGAAAGCAATCGACATTTGGACGATTATAAGAACATGCGATATTGAACCGATTATACGCTGAGTCTCTTCCATGAGCCGCACATGCCTTTCTACAGAACTGTGATGTCTCTAGCAATATTTGAACAAGTAGCTCGTTTTATTAGGCTCGATGACACTCGTACAAGACCAGCTCGCTTGCAGTCGGACAAACCAACTCATTCCGCCATGTGTGGAGTTTATTTCAAAAAAACCTTCCAGAGCACTTTATCCCGTCCAGAGATATAACCATTCATGAACCATTCATGAAACTAACCGGGGAAGGACGGGATACACATTTTGTGGCTGGTTGATGCCACTACGAATTATTCATATGCAGCAGAAATATGTTTAGGCACACAGCCAGGGGAACAGAGATCTGTTCCCTTTATCAAAGAAGTTAATTACAAGAAAAACAACTATGACTGGCTCAATACGATCGAATAAACCGGAATATTAGAGCTACGAAGGGTGTTGTTGATACTTTCGATCAAATGAACCGCGTCTACACATGTAAACGAAATACTAATTGTTGGCCCGTGACACTGTTTTATTACATGTTGAATGTAGGTGTCCTTGCCGCCTATCGCATACTTCAACTGAGTAATCCAACCTAATGTACGTTATCGAAACGCGAAAATTATTTTTGAAATTGCTAGCCACAGAGTTGGCAGACGCATATATTCAAACGGGAATTTCAAAATGTTGACTATACTACGGCAAGCGCAGATCCAGAGTGAAGAAGTAGACTGTAATTTGAATAACATGTCTGTGCAATTTACTTCCTCTTCGGTACCACCTTCAAAGCGACCAAGAATGCATTCACCAAATGAAATGTTAAATTTTCAAAAATAAATTAAATGAATTCAAAATACCGAATCCAACAAATTTTTGTGTGGAACAGACCAACGAATTTTTGGAAAAAGACTTTTAGTTCCAAATAAAAAAAAATTCGTTGCTCTGTTCTACACAAAATTTTTTTGGATTAGATATTTTATTTTAAAGAACATTCTTATTCCACTAAACAAATATTGGGGCATTGAGTGCGATAAAGCGAAAAAACTCATCTGTATGGTTCTAGGGTTAACGTACTCCCAATTACCAGCCTAAATGTTTAAGCGTGCATTTGTTCAATATATAAAAGATTCCTTCGAAGCTCACACTTGGAGTTGGAAAAATAACAATTCTGAATACTGTTATTCGATTTTCATGTTCTTCGTGGTCGCCGATCCTCCTGAATTAAAATCTTTGCAAGAATTCGAGTACTGCTAAAAGTGAGAATTTCAACCATTGAACATAGTTTTATTTGCTGGGTGTCTAATTTGAAATTCAAAATTATTGGCGGAACATATTGTACAAACGAAATGTTTAAAAAGTAAATTGGATGGTACAAATTCTAATAAAATTTAATTTCTCCAACATCTCAAATCTAGAATTTGATATTTAATTTTACAATCATGCAATCGCGTACGACCACCTAGATTTAACTAACAACTTACAAATTTGGTTGTACGCTTGACTTCCTATATAGCTGCGTAAGCGCGTATTTTATCATCACCACAATCTTGGCTAAACACAAAGAACCGCACAACCGTGGTTTCTTTTCTTTTTTTCAATTTGACTTCTTGCTCAAATACCCAAATTTGTAAAATTTCAACAAAGCGCACGGCTAACTTCCATTTCAAACGATAGTTTATATTGTGTCTTGTGTGTTCAACGATACAACAAACAAAAAATTGCAAATCACAATCAATAGACATTTCAATAGTGTATCAAATGACAGTTAACAAGATTCATGATGATTTTGTATTTAAGATTAAGAAAACAAAACCACCAACAAGAAGTCGCGGCTAAAAGAGTGGATTAATAATAATAATTTGTGTGCTTGTGCATACGAGTAAGTTTATGATCTTCGTCGTTTCGCAGTTCGTTTAGAATTTCAATAGAAATTAATATTTTGACAAAATGAAGGCAATTATAAAATATTTAACGTATAATTGAATACCAAATTGAGATTGTTGCGTTTCGATAAAGCTGAGTTTAGAAATCGCATTTCCTTATCTAGATTAGGTACGGTATACCTAGTTTTGGTTCCCATACCGTCATAGTCATCATCGGATATAAATCCAATGAACTTTAGTGTGTACATATATGGGAATGTGCACCATATAGATACCGCGGCGGAGCATAAACGTATACGAAAAAGTAATTCATATTTTATTATCGAATTCTATTAAAAACAGGAAAATTTAATTTTCAAAATTTTCCAATAAAAATTCGATTAAATTATTTTTTTTGTGTGTTGCATTTGCGACCATCCCGAGTAAAAAATAATAATTTCTTGGATAATCGTTGATCTTAAAACGACATAGACGACGATGGAAAATGCTCGTATTTCTGTGTGTTATCCAGTTTTCCACATAAACAAGAACATTTTATTTATTTATTTTTGAATATTAATAAAATTAATATTATTTTTAACGATAAATCATAAAGTAGAAGATTTTGCCTCATTTTTTTTAATATCCTTATATTTTTACGATATGTAATTGAAAATTGTGATAAAAATGGAAAACAGAAAATATTACGTAAGATTAATGGATATTGCGTCTGGGTGGTTTTATTTTTAGTGCAGCCTTAATCCGTGTTGACTCAAATAGAGCTATTAATATTGGAATTTTTACAGTGTTAACACTAAGAGGTGGTCGCCTTAAACGATCAAAGTTCCACCCATACTGAACTCTGCTAAAATGTGAAAACATAGGTATATCTTTTAGGTTTCGTGCCAGCAAATTCGGATGAGATGTTAGTTTCCCTGCGCATAGCCGATCCGCATCTTTTGTAATTCGCCTTTGGTAGTTAGGATGCTAAGGTCCATTTGTACGAACCAGGGTGCTCCTGTAGTCATTCTGAGAATTTTTTTATGAGTTCGTTGGACAATACCAATATTCGAATTTGAGGTTAATTGCCATAATTCACTCCCATCCGACAAAAATGGTTTTATCATTGTGTTATCAGTGTTGTGCCGTATTGTTCACACCGCGTAGATAATTAATATTCTACATGTGTAGAGAATGTATGTAGACAATTAAAAAATGACGCCGACAATGAAAATGATTGTTTCTGTTAGAAATCATCATGGAACTTCATTTCTCACTCACTGTTCAACTTCGATTCCACAAACATTCGGTTCAGATTTCACTCATCACAAGTCATAGATGTTGTTCAGGATCATCACCTAGAAAATAGAAAACTAGGTCAACAATCAGCAATCTGTTAAAGAATTTAATGAAAGCAAAATACTTACACGGAATTATCATTTCAATCGCCAATTAAAATCTTGTTGATCAACATTTGACATTTGTAGTCGTAGATTTGTTGTGTTGGTATACTTCATTGGGAAATTTACTCCTTGTTGCCAATGGAATACGATAAATGTTATTTCCCAAGTGGTATAATGAACGATCACTGCCATCTATCATTGAATATTATTATTATATTTTGAGCTATTAGAGAAATTCTTATTAGCACCCTTTTAGTTGAAATGATAATTGCCGACGTTTTCTTTTGGATTAGTGGAGAATTGGAGTTTTTGCTAGACAGTTGGTTGGACGAATCGTAGCTGTGCGCATCTCTTTGTGTGTAAAATTATTGAGAAACAGCATTGCTAAGCCACAATAAAATTTAACAAAAAATTAAATTCACTTTGTTTTATAATCACGTTGTACACAAAATAGTCGTACATTTATATGGTCCTTCGAGCCGGATACTTGAAGCTAACCGGCAATTATTAATAAAATCTATAAAACAGAAGCAATCACCGCGTGTCTAATAATATTTCGCCATTTTGATAAAACATAGCATCAAACTAAATTAACCAACCGCGTGTGTTATAATGTCGTGATTTTATAAATTAATTGTGAGCGGTGAAGTGAATTATGGAGAAATTAAATAAAAGGAAAGGCATTATTAAGGGAGAATTAACACGTCTCGCTAATTATATTGAGGCAAATGGTACGAAGCTTTCATATGATGATTTACGTATTCGTTGTGATAATGCGCACAAGCTATATGCCGAATTTATTGCGACCAAAGATGTCATATTTGATCTTGATTCAACCGTATTGCCGGAAATGGACGTCGTTGATGATCATTATTATTCAATCATAGCAAAGCTGCAAGGCCTCATGCGTGCTACGTCGGAACTTCACCAGCCAGTGTTCATGATTCACCACTGGATAGCAGTATCGCGGTCAATCCAACCTCAGACTTCAAGCTACCGCCAATAACAATGCCGACATTTGATGGTAACCTCAAAGACTGGCAACCGTTCTACGACATATTTTCATCTACTGTACATGAGAATACTTCGTTATCACCGGCGCAGAAGTTTAAGTACCTCAAGGGACTTTTGAAAGGAAATGCCTACAATTTAATCAGTCATTTTCGGGTAGACGACGGCAATTACATCGAAGCTATTCAACGACTCGTCAAACGATATGACAAGAAAAAACCCATTGTAGAAGCGCATATCAAATCGTTTCTTGAGCAACCAAAAATATCAAAACCAAATACTGCCCAGCTAGTAGCGTTGCATGACAACATAGATGAGGTCGTAAGAGGCTTAAAGGCGTTAGGCAAGGAGGCCGAGGCACGTGATCCCTGGCTCATTTTTATGGCAATTGATCGATTTGATGA
Source organism: Nephrotoma guestfalica (assembly GCA_963691935.1). Lineage (NCBI taxonomy): Eukaryota > Metazoa > Arthropoda > Insecta > Diptera > Tipulidae > Nephrotoma > Nephrotoma guestfalica. Next base: position 75,233,565 of record OY829913.1, on the reverse strand, counting down.
TGAGACCAGGAAGGCTTGGAGGTACAAAACCGCAGAGGAAGACTTTCCAACAGTGCAAGGATTTCTTGATTTGTTATTGAACCGCGTCGATGCACTTACAGAGATCAAACCGATCAGTTTGAAAGACACCAAATCACATCACTCGTCTAAGGTATTACATTTTGACTCAATATCATTACCGTCATGTCCACTTTGCAACGTCGAACGACATCGTCTTTTTGAATGTGCCAAGTTCAAATCAATGACCATCAACGATCGAAAACAATTCCTAAAGGAAAAGCAGCTAATACATCGCTGCTGAAAAGACCATAGCGTTTATCAGTGCCGATCTAGCAGAACATGCCAACTTTGCCATCGTAGACACCATACCCTCGTTCATTCTCCACCAACTGTAAATCAAGGTACATCGGCAGAAGCCAAACCATCCGCTAGCACGACCCTAACTGCCTCCCCAGGAGAAAACCACAATCGCGCTGTGGTCAGTCACGCTGTCAGTGCAAATGCAATATTACCTACTGTGTTGGTTGAAATTCGAGATAGTTACAACAACTGGCATACCATTCGAGGCCTATTAGACTCAGGCTCTACCAGGTCACTCATAAAAGAATCGTGCGTGAAAAGACTAAATCTGAGCAAGGCGAATGCAAGAATCTTCTTACAAGGCGTTGGAGGATCGAAAGCGGGCTGCTCAAAGGGAATTACCAATATTACAATCAGATCGAGAATTAATCATGAAATCTCTTACAATATTGATGCCCTCATCGTTACCAAGCTGACCTCACAACTACCAACCAATCCAGTGATAGTGAAAATACCAAGTGGTAACGAAATTAGTTTGGCTGATCCTACCTTTGAGAGGCAGTGATTATTTCTTTGAAATATTGAATGCTGGTCAGGTGTTGAGCGATGAACAAAACATTATTTTCCAAAACACTCGCTGGGTTGGATCGTGGCCGGCGGAAGATCGTCGCAAGACATTTCCACTATATCAAATCTGGTGTATATCACGGAGCAACAAGAAGTCGACATCGATAAGATATTACGACAGTTCTGGGATAGTGAAAGTATACCACAAACAGTCGAATATACATCTGAACAATCCAAATGCATTGAACATTATAAAGCCACTGTAAAATGCAACCAAAATGGAAGGATAACAGTTGCCTTACCATTCAGGAGAACTCCACCTCATCTAGGTCATTCCTTCAATATTGCATTGCGTCAATTGCAGACACTCGAAAAACGATTAAGTTCAAATGTTCAATTAAAGACAGAATATGTGACCTTTATGCGAGAATATGAGCGACTAGGCCACATGGAATCCATACCAAGCCACGAAATTGGCCAGCCTAGCACTCAACCATATTACTTACCACATCATGGCGTTTTTAAGAGTTCGGATTGTTCGAAGCTTCGAGTTGTATTTAATGGCTCCCAAAAAACATCGTCAGGTCAGTCCCTAAATGATGAGTTAATGGTGGGGCCAACAGTCCAGCAAGGTCTGTTTGAAATTTCGTTACGGTTCAGAAACCACAAATTTGTTTTCAGCGCGGACATCGAAAAGATGTACCGTCAAGTGATGGTCCGAAAAGAGAACACTGACTGCCAGCGTATACTTTGGCGTATTACAGCACTACAGACTACTGGCAGTCACCTATGGTACTGCATCCGCACCATTTTTGGCAACATATTCATTGAACTATATCGCCAATAAACTTCATGCCAAGTATCCAACCACAGCTGAAGTGCTAAAATCGGATGTTTATGTTGGCGATGTGATCACCGGTTCAAGTACGCTTAACGGAGCGTTAATACTGCGAAATGAACTAACAGAAATTCTGAGATCTGCAGGATTTAAACTAAGAAAGTGGTCTGCAAATCATCCCCATCTTTTGGATGATATCAACGAAGCTGATCTTCAACCAGATCATTTAACGACAGTGGGAAGATGATATCCATATTAGGATTGTATTTTGAACCATCCAGTGACATTTTTAGGTTCAAGGTGGCTATCCCAGAAAATTATGTTATGACGAAACGTAGTTTATTATCAGAATCATCTAGGATCTTCGACCCACTGGGTTGGTTATCTCCGACCACCATCATGATTAAAGTCATGTTCCAACAATTATGGCTCGAGAAACTCGGATGGGACGAGATGTTGCCAGAGTCATGTAAGACGAATTGGAAGAGATTGAGAAACGAGCTCCGTGCAATCGAGCAACTGGAAATCAAAAGGTGGCTGTATTCGACCGAAACAATAGAAATTCATGGGTTCTGTGATGCATCTAAGGATGCCTATGCTGCAGTTTTGTACTCTCGTGCAATAAGATCACCAACAGAAGCTTACATTAATATCATCGCAGCCAAATCAAGGGTAACTCCCATAAAAACAGTGTCAATTCCCAAACTGGAGCTCTGCGCAGCTGTGTTATTGGTGAAATTAATGGAAACAGTTACAAAGGCACTAAATTTCCAAACCATACCAAAACAATTCTTCTACACCGATGCCAAGATAGTATTGGACTGGTTATCTAAACCACCTAAATCGTGGCCGACATATGTTGCAAATCGGACTTGACTCATACTATCCTACACGAACCGAAATCAGTGGCATCACGTCAAATCAGCAGAAAATCCAGCTGATCGAGTAACTCGTGGTATGCCCCCAACTGAGCTGAAAAATTATGAAGTCTCAGACAATCCCTGTGAAAACCGCCATAAATAAAAATTTCTTATTAAATGTTATGTTGAAAATCGTTACATAGACTGGTACGAGCCTTCTTTCCACCTCGTATAGAAATTGCTCTACATTGTTTAGATTACAGATGGCCTACACTAATTCTTGACAGTGGTCGAAGTCTCAGGCAATCACTGTGAAAACCCTGTGTATTTTTTTCAGAATCTTACGTAGTATCTTATTCTCGTATTGTAGATACAGAATGATTTTTTTCAAATTGTCGTTAAATTTGCTTTTCATAGGCGTAAACATACAGTAAAACCTCGATTTAACGGAATAATTGGGGTGTCCGTTAAATCCGAATGTCCGTTAGATCCGAATGTTTTCTAATTTAATCGATCCGATCGAATTTAATCTGGGACGGAAGTCAGGCATTTCGTAACCGATTCTGTTGGAATTGTTTATACTGGATGGAAATGGCATTCTTAAATGATTTTGGGAAGAAGTTCTGGAATATTGCCACCTGGGACGGGACTCAGCCATGCTGGATGGAAATGAGATTCTTAATTGATATTGGGAAGAAGTTCTGGAATATGGCCATCTGGAAAGGAGCTCAGCCATTTTTTAACCAATTATGACCATTTTTTAACCGATTATGATCGGATTAGGTATGTTGCATGGAAAGAGATTCTGGAATATGGCCACCTGGGATGGAACTCAGCCATTTATTAACCGATTATGATGGGATTGGGTATGTTGGATGGAAATGGGATTCTTAAATGATTTTCGGAAGAAGTTCTGGAATATCGCCACCTGGGACGGGACTCAGTCATGCTGGATGGAAATGGGATTCTTAAATGATTTTGGGAAGAAGATTTGGAATATCGACACCTGGGACGGGACACAGCCATGCTGGATGGAAATGGGATTCTTAATTGATTTTGGTAAGAAATTCTGGAATATCGCCACCTGGGACGGGACTCAGCCATGCTGGAGGGAAATGAGATTCTTAATTGATATTGGGAAGAAGTTCTGGAATATGGCCATCTGGGAAGGCGCTCATCCATTTTTTAACCAATTATGATCATTTCTTAACCGATTATGATCGGATTAGGTATGTTGGATGGAAAGAGATTCTGAAATATGGCCACCTGGGACGGAACTCGATAATTCTTAACCGATTGTAATGGGATTGGGTATACTGGATGGAAATGGGATTCTTAATTGATTTTGGGAAGAAGTTCTGGAATATGGCCATCTGGGAAGGCGCTCATCCATTTTTTAACCAATTATGATCATTTCTTAACCGATTATGATCGGATTAGGTATGTTGGATGGAAAGAGATTCTGGAATATGGCCATCTGGGACGGAACTCGATAATTCTTAACCGATTGTAATGGGATTGGGTATACTGGATGGAAATGGGATTCTTAATTGATTTTCGGAAGAAATTCTGGAATATGGTCATCTGGGAAGGAGCTCAGCCATTTTTTAACCAATTATGATCATTTATGAGGTATGTTGGATGGAAAGAGATTCTGGAATATGGCCACCTGGGATGGAACTCAGCCATTTATTAACCGATTATGATGGGATTGGATATGTTGGATGGGAGTGGGATTCTTAAATGATTTTGGGAAGAAATTCTGGAATATGGCCACTTGGGACGGAACTCGATCAATTATTAACCGATTGTAATGGGATTGGGTATGCTGGATGGAAATGGGATTCTTAATTGATTTTGGGAAGATGTTCTGGAATATGGTCATCTGGGATGGAGCTCAGCCATTTTTTAACCAATTATGATCTGATTGGGTATGTTGGATGGAAATGGGATTCTGAAATGATTTCGGGAAGAAATTCTGGAATATGGCCATCTGAGACGGAACTCGATAATTCTTAACCGATTGTAATGGGATTGGGTATGCTGGATGGAAATGGGATTCTTAATTAATTTTGAGAAAAAGTTATGGAATTTGGCCATCTGGGAAGGAGCTCAGCCATTTTTTAACCAATTATGATCTGATTGGGTATGTTGGACGGAAATGGGATTCTTAAATGATTTTGGGAAGAAATTCTGGAATATGGCCATCTGGGACGGAACTCGATCAATTTTTAACCTATTGTATTGGGATTAGGTATGCTGGATGGAAATGGGATTCTTAATTAGTTTTGGGAAGAAATTATGCCATATTTTAACCAGTTAAAATCGGATTGTCGTGCATATGTCAAATAAGTTATTTTAGTTGGATTTCAGTTTTTAAATGACAATAAAGTGGCCAACTGGTCATTAAATGTCGGGTAAAACGACCGGTAACCTAAAGAGTCGACACGTGGGTAAATAATGATCATCAAGTTACAGTAGTCGGGTACTAGTTAGAAAATAAGATATAAATTGGCCAATTCGATAAAAAATAACTTGATAATGACTGGTAAAAGATACCGGCGTATGGTGGTCGCACTGACCGATAAATAAGAATTTTTAGTTTTACGTTCAAAATGTCTAATTTTTCAAGTTTCTAGCAGTTGCATCGACGTCGGGATTTGGTCATAAAACTATAAAGTTATTTGCTGCTACTTGGGTACCCGAAACTTGTTAGCATTACAAGCCGCTTGCTTCAAGAAAAACGCTTAATACCGAGTTTCGTGGCCATATTCCAGAATTTCTTCCCAAAATCATTTAATAACCCCATTTCCATCCAACATACCCAATTCCATTATAATCGGTAACCGAAAAATGGAAAATAAAAAATTGTCCGTTAAATCGAGGCTCCGTTAAATCGAGGTCCGTTAAATCGGGGTCCATTAAAGTGAGGGTTTACTGTATTTTATTTCTTCAATTTTATTTTATTTTTTAGTGTTGGCCTGATGTAAAAAAATGTCGGGATAAGAATTAAAGATAATGCAGTTTTTCTAATCTTTTCGGACCAGCCCGAAATTATTACAGATTAAGCAGACAGATTTTTTTTCGGGCTACTTTTCGGGCCTGTTTCACATACATACTGCTACCGATTTTATTAAGCGACGAAGTTCTTCTTAAGTTCAGGTAATACTGAACTGATTACTATCTTAAGTGAACGAAATAGCGCGAAATATTAGACCGGAAATCCGGACTGCGCACACGTGTCTCCACGCAGCTAGTGATGGAAACGTCACAATCTTTTAATTGTGGTCGGCTAAATGTACAAGCCACCTTTATTGTTGTGTTTATGGACTTTGGGCTCCAAGTGAGGGTACTAATTGTAAGATGACCTCATTTTAGACTGGCAATATAGTTAGATGGTTTCACCAATTACATAACCGCAACAATGTTTTTTTTTTGCTAGACAAGGCAATCAAGTGGCGATATATTTTAATCTAATTTTTTGTGCGTGTGCATTACGAGTACAATGAATTGAAAAACTCGAATTAAATCCCTCAAGTGCACATTAAAGTTAATCTACCCTGGTCTGGATTAAAATGTGTAATTACAATTTTTTGTATATGGTACTGGCATGTGATATCGCACCAATTTTTTGTGTGTAACACTATCCACTCCATACCAAACATATAAAAATGTTGGTCGCTCTCACTATCAACAACCGATATCTAGCTTATGATTTATATTCAATATTATAGAAATTTTTTGTTGCTGTTTCTCGATGGGCTTCATAAATTTTTTTTGTATGTAACATATAAAATAAAATTATAATTTAATTAATTTATTTATTTAATTTTGTATTTTTTTTATATACATAAACTGGTATATACAAGCGGTTAGTACGTGATCTGGTTGGTCTGGTTTTTAATAACAAAAATTTTTTTGCCTTGATTAAATCTGTATTTTAATTGATTTTTGATAAAGAATTTTTTAAAATTTATTAAAATTTGTATTTTTGGCCTATAATTCAATTTGTTTGCCGTATATAAATCATGATTTATAACCTCAATCTGTTGCTGCTTACGTACCTACGTATATAAATGAATTCTGGATCGGTTAACGCGCTATAGCGTACCAAACACATAAACATGATTGTCTTTCAAATTAATAAAAATTAGCGGTCGGTAAAATTGTTAATTTCCTGAGGTCGTCGAATTATCTCCCGCCAGCAACAAAAAAGCCAAAATTAATTAAAACTATCATAATAAAAATATTTTTAATGTGTTTATTAGCAATTTTTTGTGTAAGTGTGCGTGTATGTGTGTGTGTGTGTAGTCACAAAACACTAAATTAGAACCATTAAATATAAATTATATGTACAATGGACGAGGCAGGGGTTTGGCGACATTACATTTAGTAAGCTGTACTGTATGTAGTGTGCTCACCTTGATTTCGAGTCTACTATTTTCTTATCAACACAATTTTAGTTTTCAAACGAGTACTGTACGCTTACAAATATATATAGTGTTTATCAGTAAATTTAACGTAATTTGCATATTTGAGTACAAAAACGATATATTTATCACGTTTTTTTGCTGGTTGCTGGCAACTAGCAACAACAAAATGCCGCGCACAGTGCAATGTATGTATAATAGAAGGTAATGAAATTGTAGTTCTCGTTGTTGTGTGTTATCCACACAAAAAAAAAACTATAAAAAAAAATAATTTAATTGTAATTTTGGAATCAGGAAAAACGCGATGCGTGAAACTAAGATAAAAATCAAGTTTTTGTTATGTGTGGTTTCATCATTGTTGTATGCTTTAATTTTGGTGATTTTTTAAAGTAGATAATGACTTATTTACAACAAAAAAATAACAAATTTGATGTTATATTAATCAGGGTTATATGTATAACGACATGACGTGTATTATATTGTTATAAGTTTTATATTTATGTATCTTGAAGGAATGAGGTCATGGTGACTCATTTTACGGTGTGTAGGAACTGAACATTTCTTTCCTTTTCCTGTGCAAATTGTTCGATTGTTCTGCGAAATACTCTATATTTACATTGCAGGGTTGTCTAAATTATTTTCTCAAACCTCCTGGAACTATTTAGGTTCGTGACTAAATACTATACGAAGATAGACCAAGACCAAACCCGTTCACTAATTTCAATCCTCTTCCAACAAGTTGATTTGTACTCGCAATTCTACATGTATTTGAAGCTGGTCCGAAAAACACCTTTTCAATGTTGGTGTGTTTCTGTGCTAATTGCAATAGCTTCCCGAAAAAATATCATAATTGTATGGAAAACGCATATCTAATCCCGAAATAATTTTTTCATCTATGTATCTATGAAATTTGTATTAATTAATATGAGACAGCCAAAATTATCCCGAAAATTTACTAAATTGGTAATGCGATATTATACAGATAACAATTGTAATAGTCCAGTCCATTTCCAAATATTGAATATTAGAGCCTTATCTTTATCCATGTGTTACTATCTATGGTTGTATTGAACTTTTCCATTTTATATGAAAAATCGGTTAAATTCAACATTTAATTGCTGGAATCCGGGAGATCTGCCCCTCGAGGTTATTTGCTCAAAAGTTAGGTCCATCCATCTTAGATATAACACCAGTAGCTCAAGTCTGAACGGTGAATATAAAGGTCTGATCGAAAGTACTAATTAATTTCCAAATTGTAAATTTAACCCACTTTAGATATGAAACCTATGCTGAGATTGTGCTTTAGATCGGACCTTTATATTCTCCGTTCAGACTTGAGCTATTGGTGTTATATCTAAGATGGATGGACCTAACTTTTGAGCAAATAATGTCGAGGGAGATATCTCCTGGATTCCAGCAATTAAATTTTTAGTTTTACCGATTTTCCAAATTGCAAATTTAGCCCATTTTAGATATGAAACCTTGCTGAGATTGTGCTTTAGATCAGACCTTTATATTCACCGTTCAGATTTGAGGTATTGGTGTTATATCTAAGATGGATGGACCTAACTTTTGAGCAAATAATCTCGGGGGAGATATCTTCTGGATTCCAGCAATTAAATGTTGAATTTTACCGATTTTCCAAATTGTAAATTTAACCCACTTTAGATATGAAACCTATGCTGAGATTGTGCTTTAGATCAGACCTTTATATTCACCGTTCAGATTTGAGGTATTGGTGTTATATCTAAGATGGATGGACCTAACTTTTGAGCAAATAATCTCGAGGGAGATATCTCCTGAATTCCAGCAATTAAATGTTGAATTTAACCGATTTTTCATATAAAATGGAAAAGTTCAATACAACCATAGATAGTAACACATGGATAAAGATAAGGCTCTAATATTCAATATTTGGAAATGGACTGGACTATTACAATTGTTATCTGTATAATATCGCATTACCAATTTAGTAACTTTTCGGGATAATTTTGGCTGTCTCATATTAATTAATACAAATTTCGTAGATACATAGATATGCGTTTTCCATACAATTATGATATTTTTTCGGGATGGTATTGAAATTAGCACAGAAACACACCAAAAATGAAAAGGTGTTTTTCGGGCTGGTTTTTCCGGCCAACTTCACATTCATCAATTCTACATTATTTTTATTTATAAACTTCCCAGCTCTTAGATTGTGTTTCAATTCATGTTTTATTTTGGTTTGACCAAAGGGACTTTACATGAAGGAATTTGAGTTTCCGAAAAAGCAATCGTTTTTTCGGAATACAAGAAACAACAACAGCCAAATAACTTAAAAACCTTTTCGTGCTCCGAAAACCTCATCAAGACAGCGAAGCCTTGCAAAACCCGGGGCATCACAAGTGATGCCTCAACGATGTTGTCGTATCGCAATTGAATGTTCTCACGTATAGCCCAGTTCCGTTCGTTGTATTGGTCGCCTTTAAAACGTGTATTCCATAAGAACATAAAACACATGTTTTTAGTGAAACCCAATTGTATGCCTCCTAAAACAGCTATCACTTTTAAGTCTGCACAAAATGTCCATTGATGATCATTGTGTTTAATCAAATCCATAATTTATTTATTTATTTCATTGATGCATAAGTTTCCTTTGTGTTTGTGCTGAGTGCAATTGCAGAACTGCCTTCAAAGTGCTTTTGGAAGAATCGATAAACAATCGCCCATCTTCGGGATTATATGCATTGTGCATTGTGGATACCAAACTACGGATATCAGTGCAAAAAGCGAGTGAATTATTCTCAATTGATTTGAAAAAAATCGTAAAATAACGGTGACCATTTATTGCTCCATATATCCGAACATTTGGAGCCAAAATGTTCACTTGTTTTAAATCCTTTGACAAAAGAATGACTTGCCGCTGTGATCGGTTCAGGCGTCGTACGAGATTTCAATGTGATTGCATGGCGCAGTAACATGGCGCAGTAACATTTGGTGGTTGATATGTTGATGCCGATGTTTCTCCGGTTTCAACAGGTTCAAATGTCTTTCCGGAACAGGAATTTCATCTGAGTGGTTCGGTTTCATAGGTTGTTGAGCATTTGTAGTTGCGGTGTATGTCAAAGAACCAATTTTGTTTCTGTTTGTACCGAGAATATAAGTCATGCACCTATAACCTTGAACTGGATCATGTCCTTGTTGATCTATCCACATCATCGGGATATCAAATGACATTGCGGCTCCAGTGTTTTGCCAGCTATTCAGATGGAAAATGCATGTCGTACAAACAAAAGACGGCGTTCAATTTATACCACCAATAACATTTTGTGAAAAGTTTAGTCGATATAAATCAGCGGTTTCATCACTTATTTTGCGGCGATTGCTCATAACCGTAAATTTTCCACGCACATAACAAAAGCGCCTGAGTTTAAAACACCTATCCATATTATTTATTTCACCAGATTTCACAAGCCGATTTTCACTTAATTTTTGGTGTTCGTTTGCCACTTTATACAGTAAAGTGAAAAACTTTTTATTTTTAACTTTATATTGTAGTTTTTAGTTCTTACTATTGTGCCAATTTTTTAACTTTTTTAAAAATATTGATTTCGAGAATAATCTCTTCTTCAGTTTATTGTTTACTACTATTACATAATTTATTTTGAAGCTAGGTGCTGATCTTTGGCACCTCCTTTGTTTTTAAGTTGTGGACAATAAGTTTTCAATTTTATTTCAGGGTGTGCATTTCGACCGCAATTTGACTCATGACTCATGAGAAATTTGTATACGCACAGTATACAAATGTTTCATGACTCATGAGTCAAACTGTGCACAAAATCTATATCAAGATCTTCTAACCTGTCTAATTTTGGTCCTTTTTTATTATGTGCAAAATGGTTAAATTTTTATTGAGTTTAGTGTACCTATGATTTTCAGTTTTAATGTGTTGCGCAAAACTTGATTTTATGTACTTTTTTTAAATTTGGTTAGGTCATTGATGTGTTTTTTGTATCTTATTTGGAATGAGCGTCCTGTTTGGCCTAAGTATGCCGACTTCCAGTTGCATTTATCCTTACCTGTGTATTCGTATCTCTGCACAGGTGGACCCATGTTTCTCTAGACGGCAAGGAAGGAGCCGCAGTCTTCTGTGAAAAGCTTTTGTCAATGACTTTGTAGAAGATGCATGGACAAAGAGGAGGAAGAGACTTTAGATAACTTCCTATGCAGAAGGCATAGGTATTTGGGCATGTACAGTATGGCCAGCCTTTCAGATCTGGCGGACTGTGGAGTGCGAGATATTTTGCGCTACGTACGTAGCTCCGAATAGTTTTGAACAGGAGTAAAGAGGAAATAGGATCCTGTGGTATCACTACGGGCCACTACTGGCCCGATGTGTGCAGAAGCAGCCACTCCAACTGAACCTAACCTAACCTTAGCCTAGTAAAACACACATATATGGTGGATGTGGTTTTTCGGTCTTGATATGTTCGGCAAATTTGTTTGTCTTGGCTTGCGCAATAACTTTGCTGAAGAACGCAAAACGAAAATCTTAATGGTTCAAGAGCTATCAACGTGAAAATGATTGTATTTTTTGACAAATTTTGACTCAGAGCTAAAAGATTTCGAAAGCGATATCTTAAAAATGGGGACTAACTTTGAAATGGGACTAGCACTATTGAATTCAGCATATTCGCATTAGGTTTACCCCCTGGCTGCCCAGCTTGCCACATTTTTCAACTAGCACAGTGAAAGGAATTTTCGGGTGTAGTAGGGATTTGTTTATCAATATTCACTTACCAAAAGATTCTCAGTAGAACCAAGCTCTGATATGCCCTCATTGGTGATTATATTGCTGTACTACACTGGCTTCTTCCGTCTCTCGTTTAATTTATTTGTTTCTATTTTTTATTGTTATTTTTTCACTGCTTGGATACTGACGCCCAGTCGTCTTTTTAATAATTTTTATATTCACTTTTTTTATAATTTCACTTTTCACATAAATGCTAATTGACTAATATTCACTTAGTCTCCTTTTTTGTTCAATAAACCGTTGAACAGTTAATGTGAACTATAAAGTTGCGAGATTGATAGCACTATTTCCGATATTCCGTCGGATTTCTACGATATTTGTGGACACTATAAATACTCTTAATACTTTATTAGTTCTTATTTTTGCAGGGTTGTGGTTTTGTCGTTGAGGTAGGAACGGATTATAGAAATAATCCTCTACTGAACTGCGCCAGAAATCTTCTTGTTTATTAGATTTTATTATTTTTTTAAACTCTGGATTTTATCCATTTTTTATTTAATTTTTTCAAGTTGTTATTTATTTTACAAAAATATTACAAAGAAATTTTATGGTAAGCTTAATCACGAATACAATATACAAATCAGCGTTAGTTAGCTGATTTCAGTTTTATATAATGTTTGGTTATTTAATTGTTTGTTGTTGGTCTTGACTCCAATTTCTCCACGTGTTGCTGTTGTTCCATTTAGATATATAATATCTCTTTCTGAGATATTCTAGTTAACATGTTCAGATTCTACATCTTGAGATTCTAATTAACATGTTTGCATTTAACTAGAATATGGTTTTTGTTGGTGTTTCTTGTTGTAGTGTATTACGTAAGTCCGGCGTTATCCGGGACTACAGTCCACTCAATCAATTAATTTGCTTCTGATGTTCTGAAGCTTCTGCCGTAAGTACGAGGGCAAATCAATATATTCCTAGTATTGGTATGTAATTATGGAATGAAAGAGAAAACCACATATTTTTCTGTCTATTTTTCATCTATAAGAAACATCTAGAAACAACTTGTGTTTTATTTTGTTTAATTTATTTCTGGGCGTCAATATTCCAACACTTGCTTAGACAAAAATAGAAAATGAATAAAATTGAATATCGTGCGGTAATTAAATTTTTTGTAAAGATGAAAAAAACGCTTAATTTATTATTTGATTATACGTCAAAAGTTTATGGTGAATGTGGACCAAAATATTCTACAGCAACGAAGTGGGTTAAATTATTCAAAAGTGGTAGAGAATCGCTAGAAGATGATGAGCACCAGGGAAGACCACAGGACGCCATCACGCATGAAAACGTTATTTTGGCAGAAAATTTTGTATTAGAGGACCGCCGTGTAAATATTGCACAAATATCGAGAAATCTCAGGCTTTCTTTTGGTACCACATTTACAATTCTGCATGATCATCTTCATCTTTCAAAAGTTAGTGCAAGATGGGTTCCCCGTTTGCTAACCCTGGAACAGGGTAAATTCGTATCAAATCTTCAAGCAACATTTTAAATATGAAAGAAAATGATCCTGATGATTTCATAAATAGTATCGTGATGGGCGATGGAACATGGATTCATCATTGGGATCCGGAATCCAAATAAGAATGCAATGGAAAACAAGTGATGAACCTCACCCTAAGAAGTTTAAGGCTCAACAGTCAGCTGGGAAGTTGTGGCCACAATTACTGGGATGCAGAAGGAATTTTGTAAATTGATTATTTGCCACAAAAGACCACTATCACAGGCAACTATTATGCGGAAATTTTATTCAAATTGAAGGCTGCCATCCGGGAGAAACGGCATGGTAAAGTTAGAAGTAACATTTTACTTCTCCACGACAACGTGCCTGTTCATAAGGCTAAAATTGCACAAACTGCTCTGCGTGAATGCGGCTTTGAAGAAATCCCTCACCCACCCTATAGTCCAGATTTGGTCTCTAGTGATTTTTTTCTGTTTCCAAATTTAAAAAAAACAATTAAGGGGCCGAAAATTTCCAAATAATGATGAAGTCATGTCCGCTACTGAAGGTTATTTTGAAGACCAAAATAAAACTTTTTTTTTCGACGGTTTAAATAAATTATTTGTAAGATGTAATAAATGCATTAATGTTGGAGGAGGTTATGTTGAAAAATAAAAATAAAATGTCTATATATTTAGAGCTCTTTTGTATCGATGCTACGACTATATTGATTTGCCCTCGTATGACGTTTTGCATTCCTATTAAATGCTGTAAGTCATTTTTGATATCTTGTTGATCTTGGGAGCTTCCTTGCGTTTTGCTATCAGCTGCTTGTACCCAATTTTTAATAGTCTCACTAAAACTATTTATTAGATCGCTATAGATGTCCTTTGCGATTTTACATGTTGTATTCCAATACTCATGGTCCTTATTAGATGCAAATTGTTGACTCATGAGTTGGTCACTTTGTTTAAATTCGTTGTAAAGTTCGTCCAATTTTTCTTTATGAAATATTCTAATTGCGCCTTACGATTTGGACCATCTTTTTTAACATTTTCTTTTGTCTTTTGGATTTGAACACAAATCTCGCTTTTTTGTGCTAAATCTTCGAATTCCCTTGTTCCAACTCACTTTTCTGTTGAACTTAAAATTTTAACACAGTGATTTCCGATAATAACTAATTTTCGAAGTTCAGAAATGTTGTTGCTGATTCGTTTTACTTCACTCGAAGGACCTGCCTGGCAATTAGTTGATTTACTCTCAATGTTTTAATTAGGAATAGTGCGCTTACCTCGAGTGGGGACTTAGACCACTATATTTCCAATTAAATGACGAGACTTGGGTGTTTTGTAAAATAACTGATTTATTTATTTTAATTATTCTATTTATATACAAAATTGCACAACTGTGAACACTAACAAATTATACAATTAGATTGTTTGGCACTTTCTATCAACCAAACACGTCGAGGCTACAATGTTACACATGCTCGTTGGTTTTATTGTATTTCACTTTATGCATGTTTATGACGTTTAAACAACACGAGTCCATTGAATCAGTTAATGGGGTATATCTTTGAACCGGTCGCAAGCGTGTTACGCAAGATAACACGGCTGAATTTCCGAATTGGTATCCTCGTTAATTTTTTCTTTGAATTGTAGATAAATTTAACACCAAACATAACCTCAAACTTCTTAGTTTTGATGTTTGCCAATCAACATTTTTTTGTGATTTCAAAATATTTTTATCAAATGGATTTAATTCTATACGATGTAGGCGAAACACCCGAATTCAACGGAAGATATTTCGAGATCGTGAGAACCCTTTTGAGTGCGATCGCTTTATGAAAAGCACCGTAATGTTCATCATAGATTAGCAAAGCTTTTCCACCTCATTTAATTGCACGTATTTACTAAGAGTTCTTTTTTTTCATAAAATTAATATTTGGAATATTCTCTAGGTTTTAACTTCTTTTAATATACTTGATACTAGAAATTTCAAATTTGTGAGTGGACAGATTTTATATCATAGTTTGGGACAGTCTGCCATTAGTAAGGTGTTTAAAAAATGTTTGTCCGCCTTAATTCTACAAACGAAAAAATTTAAAACATTTCCGAGGAATGACATTCAAATGGGTAAGGTAAAATGGGGATTTTATAGAATCTATTGTTATCCCAACCGTGATTGGGGCCATCGTTGGAACATACGTATATTTATACAGAAACCGCCTGTTTGGGACGCATATACTTTTTTTAACCGGAAGTCCTATTATTCAATTAATATTCAGGCAGTAAGTTTAAAAGATTCTAAAATTTTCTAAGACATAACCGAATTTAAATTTTTTATATTTGCCACGCAAATGCCGTGTTTACCGACGTGGTAATTAGATGGCCTGGCTCTACTCATGACACCCACATTTATAAAAGTGCGGCGCTTTATAATTTTTTACATTCCGAAGCGTTTCCGGAAAGTGCTTGGTTATTGGGCGACAGTGGTTATCCACTTCAGCATTGCCTGACAACCCCAATAATAAGCCCATCAATACCAGCAGAAAAAAACTATAACAAGTATCATCGGATTATTAGCAAAAGTGGTGGTATGCTGTACTATAGTTTGGAAAAGTGCGTCAATATGTCATTATGCTGGTTCATTTTGCATAATATTAGAAATGTACCGAGAAATTTTGACGATGATAATCACAGTAATGATTCTGAAATAAATAACGATGAAGATGAAGCCAACGATGACAGAAGCCATGAACAGCAAGTGATCTTTGGCTATGGCTAGCTTTTCTTTTGAGACAGCTAGTTTTTCTTTAAACACAGCTAACCATTCTTCATCTTAACTTTTTTGTTCTGAAACGTTTAATTATGATATAAATCATTGTTTTTATGGAATAAATAAATGAAGCAAGCACTTCCGCAATTTTTTTTATTTTGGCTGCTACGTGTCTTTCCTTTTTATGTTTCGGCATAGCTCTATGGCTTTTACTTTGGACCGTGTCGGTTCGTTGTCGTAAAAATCGGGAATTGGTTGTTTTATTTCCATTTGATCATTAGTAATCATTTCAATAGGTTCTGTATTTTCTTCCACATTTATAGTTACATCGTCTTGGTACGCCATTTCGACAACGTAATTCTATAATAAATTTTTTTATTAATACTCCAGTAAAATTTATGAATTATAAAAATTATTCGGTAAACGCCGTAAATTTTTTTGGAGGAACGCCACCCGTTTGCCTTTGATGGCTGTATATTTCGGCTATTCTTCTTTTTGTCCTAGATATCAGATCCTTGAACTTGTGACGCAGTTCTTCTCCGGTTCTGGGAAAGTTCACTTGGGATGAATATTCCATCGCCAAAGTATCCCATGCCTTTTTCAGATCATCCCCAAATAAATTAGCATCATCCAAAAAAAATTAAAATTAAAACATTATTCGGTTTTTATTTTCATAAATGACGCACATAAAAGAACTTCCCTGTTCTTTTCCAAAACCTTTAGGAACAATAAAAGTTCTGAGTCCGTGAAATTTCGGAGGTCGTCTTGTTCTGATTTTGAGTATTTTTGATGGTTCTGCTTCCATTTTATACACTTCTCAGGTTAGTAAAGATTAACAAAAAATTTATTTGATCGCACAAAAATTATTAGCATTTCAAATGGCTCGGAATATAGATAGTCCTAACCTAGACCTATCAGAAAAACATAACACCATTCTTGATACACATATAAGGATTCGAGATATTCAATTTAGTAAAATTTAGTAAAGTTCAAGTTAGTAAAGACTAACAAAAAATTAATTTGATCACGCAAAAATTATTAGCTTTTCAAATGGCTCGGAATATAGATAGTCCTAACCTAGACCTATCAGAAAAACATAATAACATTTTTGATAAACATATTAGGTTTCGAAATATTCAAATATTCAATTTCTTAAGAAAGTATTAAATTCTTATAGCCCATCCTAAAAAATGCTGAACCTAATTATTTATTATAAATTGCAATTGGAATTAGTTCATAAATTCAATATTTCGCCTAAATGACATTCTTGTTTTACTTTTTAACCGCAAAATTAGGCGCAAATTAATAGTTTGCGACTGACTCGAGGATATACCCCAATGTGTTGCTTCTGCTTCTTCTTTAGTCTTGTGCCTCTTTCAAACAAATTTGGTGCTTTGAGCTATGTGAATAAAATTTTCGTATGTAATGATTGGCCATTCCCAAAACCCACTGGACCAATCTCCACCAAGAAGAGATTTGCCAATGTGAAACGGGTTAGCCTCTAACTTGGTTGAGGCGAGCCTGATTTCATAGAATTTGCCAGCTATCCGCCATGCACCCCATGCGGCAATTGTTCCCGCAGCTCAGTTGTTAAGAGGAAATGGCGTGGGTATTGGGGTGCTCAGATAGTTTGCCTTGTTAACCGCTATTGAAGGAGGAATGGAGGGTAAGTGGGGTACTGAAACCCTAAGTAGTGGTAGCGTCATCAACCCATTATACGGATCGAATCAACCGGGGTTATATATTGGGGGTGTTTAAATTTTCATTTTAATTACTCAAAAACATAAAAAAAGAAGATATTGGCCTCTGGCCCATGATCGTTGTTAGTAAGTTAGGGGGTATTAAGGTGGTTCTGGTAGAAAGGAAAGGGGTTAACAACAACAACAATTCTTGTCTCGAAAGACAACCAGAAGATCATACCTGGACCGGTTTTAGGTTAGTGAGTTATTTTCCTTTTTACTGGCCATAAGCAAAATAAATATAATTTTTTTTATAAAATTTTCACTTTTTCTCTTTATATCGCTATAAATAAATGCATTCAACTCTTTTAATGAATTCTTTTATACCTTAAAACTTTTAATTTCCAAGGAATTTTTTTTGTCGATTTTATCTTATTAAACATATGTCAATTAAACCAAAAAAAAAAATTATTAAATTCTACCAACTTAACGAATTTCAACACTTTATTGTCATAATATTACGACGCTACTTCACTCCCCAAAAAAAAAACTTTCTAAAAAAAATTTTCCAATTTTCGCGATATTTATACTCATCTTTGCTGTTGATTATCGTAGGAAAGAGAAGAAAAACAGAGATCGAACAACAAGAAAAGTCCCACCATCAAACAACGCGTCTGAGCTGAATAAGCATAAATATCGCTCACATAAAATTAACTTCCACGAATTTACTTGACGATCAACATAGGAAGTATATTTTCGCAAAAATTATGCATCACCAAATCAAATTTCGTAGAAGAAGAAAAAGACTTTACGTTTGTAAACATTATGGTATGCAGTCGTTACAATGTTGCATGGCATACGTGCAAAGAGGAATATTTGACCTAAATAGGAGTTTCTTGAGTGAGCGAATCTGAGCGAATTTCCATAGAAAGTATCTCATGTCGATAAGTTCAATGGCTTGCAATTGATAAAATGTAAACATAATGTGAGAGAATAGACATGCCGGTCATTTAATTCAGATATGTTTGGGAATGTTATTTCACAAGGCATGCTACGTAAATAAAGGGAACTTGATGAGATGCGTTTGGCAACGGAATGTGATTTCATTCCGTTACAAATGTTATTGGTGTACCACCTGTGTTATTAAATTTGTTTGTTTTGCTTTGGTCTATTTCAAAAGGTGAACTGCGATATACATTTTGTGCATCTTAGAAGTTGGCATTCTACACTCTGACTCAACAATTTGGCTACACCAAAACATAAACTATATTCGCGCCGCAACACCAACAACAAGATTTATAATAAAATTCGACATTGCCAATAAATAATTTTCAATTAATAATTTAATTAATGGCTATTTGATAAGTAAAAAGCTAACATTAATTTTATTGTTTATTACAACAACAAAAAATACTAAAAAATATAATTTTTATTTTTCTCTAGATTAAATAATGAAATAACAACAAAATAAAACTCTGTAATATTATACAATTTATTAATAAATAATATCATTGATTACCTGATTATCATGATTTTCAATTTTAATTTTAAAATTAATTGAAAATTATTTTTAATGAAAATGATATTATTATTATATATTTTCAATTTAGAGAGAGATTTTATGTATTTATTTATTTAATCCATAGAAATATTACAGTAGAACCTCTCACGTGACTAATTTTATAACGAGTCGTCCAGTATTTTGAACAATATGAAAAATAGTTTGGTGCTGCACTGTATATTACATATGTACACGCTCGTGTATAATTTATTTTATGTTCTTATCTCGATAAAAATTATTATGTTTCATAATCAATCAATGAGAATCAAGTTTTATATGTGTATCCACCAACTTGATGTGAAAACCATTTGAACGAGATTCTCACATAGCCAGTGTACGAATGCGAATATAAGATTTTTATAATAATCCGCTCTGCTTATAAATTAACACTTCATTTGCTCATAATAGCCAACAGCCAATCTTATAATTAAATCGTATAGCGGCGCGGTTGTACATTAAGATGTGCGCGGCAACCGAAAAAATACCAAACTCAAAAAATAGTCCAACAACAAAAAAATTCTTTTCGATTTACAGATTGACGATCGATGATAAATTAATAATTTTTAGTTTTTTTGTGAATGTAGTTTTCATGGTACAGCTAGAATTACACTCGATGATGATAGTTTATGAACAAATAAATTTGGAAACAGACCTCACGCGACATTTTTTTTCGAGTATTTGTGTTTTTAGATGAATTCAACAGATAATGTAGTTTAGTTTAGTAGTTTGGTTGTTTTATTAAAATAAAAAGGTTCTGACATGAAGGATTAACATTTTGTTGATTATTAAAAAATTCGAGTGTCAATAATTGTTTAGTGTTGTGTTGTATACACACAAATACACGCAATTGAAAGGAAATTGTTTTATGGTAGTCAGCTGTTTTAATTATTAGGTGTGCGAGTAGAAACTCGGCTCTGAAGTTGGTTGCACTAAAATATTGAACGCATCCAAATCGCCTGGCATTTTGGATATATGTAGCTTTGTCATTGCTGTTTTTTTTCCTTTATTAATTACAACTGAGACTGTGCTCATCTAGCACAATTTTTGTGTCAAATTTTTACAAATTTTACAACAATCTTAAACAATTCTGATTAAAATTCTAATTTTAATTTGGTATGTTTACTAGGTCAAATGGCCTCGTTCTTTGAAGTCTTCTTTCAACGATTGGGTTATCTATCATATATGTAATACTGTGGGCAAAAAATAGTAAGACTTTGTTCATAATCTTAAAATTCAGTTGTTAAAGTCAATTTCCGGAATAGACTCCAATGCGCGTAGCGATTCACGTTTAATGTCTTCAATTGACTCCAAACGGTTTCCCTCCCCGGAGCGGTCGTTTGATTTTTCTGAACAGCCAGAAGTCACACGAAGCTAAAACGGGCGAATACGGTGGTTGCGGACCAGTATGAGAAGGTGCATTATCGTGGTGCAAAAAACCAAGAGTTGTCGACCCATAATTCCGGCCTCTTTTTACGAATAGATTCGCGCAAACGACGCATAACTCAAATAGTATTCCTTGTTGACAGTTTGGCCGATCGGAAGGAATTCGGAGTGTACCACACCTCGATAATCGAAGAAAACTGTCAACATCACCTTGATTTTTGACTTGCTTTGACGTATTTTGATCGTCTGTTTCCGGGTCGTAAGCATAGATCCAAGACTCAGCGCCAGTTATAATACGTTTGATGACATCCTGGTAGTCGGAAAGCATTGTTTCACAGAAGTCAACGGGGGGCTGTTTTTCCAAAAAATTGAGTGATTTTGGAACCAATCGTGCTTTCACTTTTCTTAGGCCCAAATGATCTTTCAAAATGGTTTTCACTGATCCTTCCGATATTTCAACGATGCCAGTAAGGTCTCTGACTGTTAATCGTCGATTCTCGAGCACCAATTCCTTGATTTTATTAACGTGTTGATCATCAGTTGATGTTGATGGCCGTCCTAGACGTGGTTCGTCGTCAACACGTTCTCGACCCTCTTTGAACAATTTGTACCAATCAAAAACACTTGCTCGCAACCAATTATCCCCGAAGTCCTTTTGCAACATTCTGAACATTTCGGCACCACAAAATTGATTCCGCCCACAAAATTTAATGGAACTTCTTTGTTGAATAATTTCACTCATTGTAAAAATCGCCGAATGCACTTTTTGTACTTCAGAAAGACAAGCGTATACTAAACACTAATGATTATTTTGATGTGACATTTGGCACAGATGTCACTGACAGTCATACCAACATAGAAAAAAACGACGAATGGTTTTCCGCGCGAAATTTAAACTAAAAAGTTTTACTACTTTTTGCCCACAGTAGTATGTGAATATAGCCCAAATTCCATCCCCGAAAAATGCGATGGCAACACTAATTATTGCTATTATGACATTTTTTACTCTCAGCCCAAAAAATTTCCACATTTTTACTATCAGTTCCGAAAATACTTGCTATCACGATAGTTAAAAACTATCATGACAGTTGACATTTTCTGTCCTGAGAGTATAAAAAATACTTATAAAAACATGTTTGTGAAGTAAGCCCAATTTTATGTATATGGAAATAGTCCAATTTTCATCCCAGATAAATGAGGTGGCAAAACTAATTATTAATATCATGACATTTTTGACTATCATCCCCGAAAAATACCACATTTTTACTCTCAGCCCCGAAAATTTACTGTCATGGCAACTAAATCTATCACGACACAAACAAATTTCGGGGCTGAGAGTAAAAATTATACATTTTCATGATAATATGAAGATAGAAACATTTTTGGGGCTGGGCACAATAAATAATATCAAATATTTGCCAACTCAAGAGTTTTTTTTAGAAATTTTACGTGATATATATTATGGACGACCTATCGAAATATGTCTGGCGATGGAGGAAGATTAAAGTAATTGCAGTGAATTTTTAGAACTTTTCTATGACGTAGAGTTGAAATATAGTCCTTCAAACTCAGCAAATATTCGTTAGCCAGACTATCGGCTTACGTCTGACGATGGAGAAACATTTAAAGTTAGTTCTGTAATTCGTACAGAGTCGGTCTATGGGTGGAGTTGAGATGAAGTACGTCAAACTCACAAAGTTTTCGGAAGAGTAAAATTTTAAGTAATTTCCGCATTTTTTTAGAATTTTTCTAAGGAGCGGACTATATCAAGTCGTGTAGTTGTTAAACTCAGGATCTTTTTGTTTGTCTGGCTTGTTGCGATATGAATGGAAGAAAGTTAATGGAAAAACCGACTTTAATGGAAGAAAAAATTAAAAATCTAAATCGATTGCATAATTATTAGTCCGAGTATCATTTAACATTTGAGCTGGTTTGCTGGTTGCAGTGAATTTTTTAGGATTTTTCTATGGGGTAGAGTTGAGATATAGTCCTTAAGACTCAGCAAATATTTGTTGGCCGTACTATCGCTACTATCTCTCAACTCTACCCCATAGTAAAATTAAAAAAATTCACTGAAATTACAAATCTTCCTTAATCACCAGACATAAGCCAATAGTCCTGCCAACGAATATTTGCTGAGTTTGAAGGACTATATTTCAACTCTACGTTAAATCTTCCTCCATCGTCAGATATAAGCCGATAGTCCGGCCGACGAGCTGTTTGTGCTTTCGAGGAACTATACTTCTACTTAACTCCTTAAAATAATTTTTTTTAAGTCACATGGTATTTTCGGGACAGTTATTTATGCTATGTATCTTGATTTGAAGATTTTCCCTGTTAGTATAGTGTTTGGAGAGTAGATTTTGTTTTGTTTATTTAAGCGTTATATCACAACTTTTTGTTCTTTTTATTGAACTCTACTTCGTTTTATTTACTACTTAGCTATTATTCGGAAATACTTATTTCATAATTTAGATCTTTTGTTACAATTGTTAATTAAATGTCGCAATAGTATACATAAACTTGTACAGTATTGCCATAAGCAACTTTTTCGATTTTCGGGGATATAAATATGGGCTATCTTCGCAAAGGTCTATCATCTGGCGAATATAGGGGTTTCCATGTTCCTGAAGCCTTATTTCGTGTTTGGCGGCATGCCTTTTTATTTCATTTTTGATGTATTCTATCTGTAAGTCCTTGTGAAGCTCTTCACTTCGTGTGTACCATGGAGCATTTACGATGCTATGGAGAACCTTGTTTTGAAACGTCTGTATCATTTTGGCGTTTCTTTGCTTAGTACATCCCCAGAGTTGAATACCATAGGTCTATATCGGCTTCATTAGTTGCCGATATAGCAGCAGCTTGTTGTGTATTGTAAGCTCAGGGCCTCTACCTATAAGCCAATACATTTTTCTGAACTTAATAATAAGTTCTTCTTTTTTTTGACATGTTCTCTCCACTTGAGCTTGGCATCAAGTGTCATACCAAGATATTTAGCTTTGTTTGCATATGGCACCGGCCGTGAGTTAATTTATATCGGTAGATGGGAAGCTGTTTGATATGTAAAGTTAATATCCGTGGATTTCGTCTCATTAAGCTTGATTCTCCAGCGCTTAGTCCAGTTTCAAACCGCATTGGTAATTTCTGGAGTTTGTTTGTTGCATCAGCGACATTACTTCCAATCGCCATGATTGCTGTGTCATCTGCAAAGGTGGCTATGGTTCCTTCATCTGTTGTTCCTTGATATCATTGATCAGAACTTCAACATTAAGACTCTTCGGCTGTGGAGTTCCCTACCCTTGCTTATTAGGGAATCCAGATCTTGATCCAATCTCTATCAAGTAATGTAGTGCTCTCCTTAATGTCAACTAATTCTAGAATTTATTCCTTGCCAAAAAATTTGTTGCGGGCGCGCTTAGCAGGTAGACTTAACGCGACAACAACTTCTCTATCAACGAAAAGCAACCATTGCTTGGGTTAGTAGAAGTTTGGGTGACCGCATGTGGACAGTTTCAGAAGAAAGGAGGGGGCCAAATCTCTATGGAATGTGACACCAGATGATGTAATTTATTGTATGGGAGCCCATTTACTCCAAATATTTTAGATAGAAGTGGAGTAATAAACAATCAAATACAATTTCTTGCTAGCTAAGGTTAATTTGCTCACATTGTAAATTTGGTTACATCGAGACAGTCGCAAATTCCAATTAATTTAAAAAAAGTTTTAAAAAAATTAACATTTCATTTTGGAAAAACTTGTATGGGAGCACCGAGACCCAAGGGATCGACCCCTTAAAAAGTATTACAAACATTTTCTCATTTTGGTATAAAATCGCTATGCAAAGTTTGAATCCGACTGAATGAATGGTGTGGAAACTTATATGGAGGGTCCCGTTGATCCAGAGGACTGACCCCTCGGATTCAAGCAGGTCATTAATTTTGTTTAGATTCCTGTGAAAAAATTCAAAAAATATTGAAATCCAATTCCTTCAAAAATGTCATAAGGGTGTTTCTTGACATGCAACTTAGACATAGTAAAAATTGATGACCATCGGTTTAGCTGCACGACATTCGGAACAAACAGGCAAGAAAATGTAATTAAATCAATTTTTACTGTACCAATTTTAGAATTTAGTGTGACAAATAATATTAAACGATTTAATTAAAAAGCCATGCTATGGGGTCACGAGCTTTAAAAATTTAATTTAATTATTTAGACAAAATATGGATTAATTTATGCAGTTGAAATTAATTAGTTGGTTTGGCAAATTTGGCTTGTGGGGTTGTGTATTTTAGCTCCGCAAAAACTTAACGTTACGGGGATATTTTGGCTTTATAAAAGTTTTACAAATCATCTAGTAATTTATCTTTCATAATTTATATTCTTGTTTGGATGGTTGGAGCCCTTTGGCGGAGTCCCCTTTACAATTTGATTAAATTTTTAGTCGATCCTGATTGGATCTAGTAGATCATGTGTTTACTTCCTTCGCAGCCGTCTTACTGGATTTGAATCATTCAACATACGACATATCTCAGCATTTTGGTGTAGACTAATACGTTGCATGTGTTTTCTCGCGAGTTTGCTAATTTCTTTACTGACGAAATCCATCTCCAGATCTCTATGGAGGTTGTTATTTCTTATGTACCATGGTGCATTAACTATTCCACGTAGGACTTTGCTTTGGAATGACTAGATGATATTGACATTGGTTTTCTGGTTCGCACAGTCCTTAGGATTTGCCGGTATAGTAGCAATTTATTATGTATAGTTAGCTCAGAATTTCTTCCTAAGAGCCAATCCAGCTTTCTATGTTTAACTCTTCTTTTTTCTTTTTTACATGCTCTTTCCATGTTAGTTTCGTGTCTAGGGTCATGCCTAGATACTTTGCCGTGTTTGCAAAGAGAATTTGCTGAGAGTTCTGTTCTACTGGTATCCAGTTGACCTTCTTGTTCGTAAAGTTTACGGAAACAGATTTTGTTTCATTAAGTTTTATTCGCCATCTCTTGGTCCAGGTACTAATATTAAATATTTATGAAGTCGCTATGTTAGTCTCCTCTGTCGTTGGCAGGTCCGAGGTGTATAGAACATATAAAGTTGGCCCCAGAACGCTACCTTGTGGTACTACTGCTGATATTTTCTTATAATTTCTGAGTATTCGCCATCTAATTTAACTCGAAAATGTCGGTTAGATATGTATGATTTTAGAATATCATAAAACTGCGTTGGTAAGTCTCTTTCTTTTTTTCTAGTACGTCTTCAATTATGTTTGTAATTCGGTGTACTTGTTCTATTGTTCAAGGATTTTCTCTGACGCCAAATTGATGTGGAGGAATAAGATTTCTTTCTACTATTATTGGTTTGAGTCTCTTTGGAGTAGTTTCTCGAATAATTTTGAAATTATTGGGAATAAGGAAATCGGCCTATACGAATTTTTGTCATTAAGTGGTTTGTTCGGTTTAGGTATCATAATTACTTCTACTACTTTCCATTAATTTGGAACGTGTTTAAGTCTGAACACTGTGTTAATTAATTGGAGTAGTTGACGTAGTCCTTTTTCAGGAAGAGCTTTTACTGTTTGTCCTGTAATTAAGTCATATGCTGGAGATTTCTTTGTATTTAGGTTAAGATTGATTTCCTCTTTTAATTATTGTAATGTGGCAGGAGATATATTGCAGTTATCCATTTTATATACTGGTGGTATGTTTTCCTCTGCAGTTTGTCTAGGTAGAGGCTGGAACGTGTTCTCGAGGTGGGTTGCAAACAACGAAGTTTTTTGCTTTGCATTTATAGCCCATCTTTATTTTTAACTGGTGGAGTTTGTAGTTTAGGTCGTTTTAGACTTTTTGTCGCTTTCCAAAGGCAGTAGTCGGTATCTTTTTCCCCAGTAAGGCCTTCTTGCTTTTCGTTTTGCTGTAACCAGTTCCCTAACTTCCCGAGGATAAATAGCATTTCGGCGCACTTCCTTTGAACTACTCCACACCGCTTCCTATATACTGTTGTTGAGTTGTTCTTGTTCTTCTTCTAGCTGTATCGGGTTTTTAATTGGCACCTGAAGAACAATATTATCCTCAACAAGTTTCTGGAATTTCTCCAGCAGGTTTTTTTTATTACATAGCGACGGTGGACTAGTTTTCTTAACAATCATTGTACTGGTTGTCATAATAAGAGGCGTGTAATCCGACATAATCCCCTCGCTGCTTTCTAGGTATATGTAGTTTTCGTCTATACCTTTGGTGGTAAAGAAGTCAATGATATCGGGTATTTTGTTTTTATTCGTAGGCCAATAAGTTGGTTGATCTCCAGAATGAAAATCGCAATTGCATAATGTTTCTGCTGCAAACAGCTCTCTTCCTTTTTTAGAGGTAACTCTTGAACCCCAGTAGGTGTTATTTGCATTAAAATTGCCTCCGATTATGAAACTTGATCCGGTAAGTGATTTAAATAACGTGCAATAGTCTTCTTTAATTAAATTATATCTGGGAGGGGGGGGTCAATATATTGACGATACACTATATTCTTTGTTGTTATTTATAAATACTTTTAAGGTGACTACTTGCATAAATTCCTCTTCAATTTTAAGATCTATAAAGTGTTTGATGTTTTCTTTTATAACCACCGACGATGCTCCCCTTGCTTTTCCTGCTGGATGAATTGCGTGGTAATACTATTTAGGAAAATTTCTAATTCTGGAATGTGTTGTATTAGCCCATTTGCATTCCAGGTAACTATTCTTAATGTTTTATTTGTTGTTGCTTGCGTAATTTTAATAGAGCATCGATTTCATTTCATTTAGAGAGTCTTGCTTATCTAACCTGTTGCTTAGAGCTTGGAGGCATTTCTCTTGTTTAGCTAGGCGAATGTTAAGAGCTTCCATGCTTCTTAGTATCTTTTGGAGCACTACTGTGTCTTTGGTAGTGCCCTCCGAAATATCTGGTTTTGCTATGACTACTTGCGAGTATAGTTTTGGTTCTCCCGTTTTACTAGCATGAGGTTTAGGTTCCTCTTTGGTGGAAGTTTTATAATTTTTTACTGATATTCCTGGACTTTGTTTTCGCGTTTTATTTCTTATTCTTTGCAGCTCCTTAGCTATTTCACATCCCCGGTAGTTTGCGGGATGTGGCGTATTGCAATTGACACATTTTGCAACAATATCTTTACTAGTCTCTCTTTGGCAATATTTCTGAGTATGATTTATACCTTGACATTTATTGCATTGCATTCTTTTCAATGGCTCTATTTTAACTCTCATGTTAAGTACTGCCTTAATATTATACACATCTTCCACTTTTTGTTTGTTATTAAAAGTGAGCATAAATAGTGGAAGCCCCCTTTTGTTAATTTGAACTCCTTGTTCAGTTTCGATTTTTTCTTCCTTATGTTGTTTACGGCATTTTCTATTTAATAACCCTTTTGCTTGAGATCCTCAATAATTTTCTTTTTTGCGCAGGTTGGATGAAGACCTTTACACATAACTTTGATTGGGCGATCATTCTTATCCTCATAGGTAAACCACTGTTGCCCCTCGGAATTAAGCTTTGTAGCCAAAGCTCTATAAGTTTCAGAGTCTACAGCATTAATTTTCCAGACGCCATTGTTTGTAATCGATTGTATAATCGATGGTATAGTGGAGAAATTTGATATCCCGACGACATTTATTGGTGGAGGTGATTTTTCTGTTGGTTTAGCTGGTTGTTGTTCTAGAGCTAGTTGTTTCTTGATGATTAACTGGTTTCTAGAAACCTCTTTTGAAGTTGGTAGTTATGATGAACATTTTTTCTATAATCACTGGCTACTGCTTGCTATCACAATTAGTATAAAACAAGACACAGCGATTTAACTGAAAATTTTCAGTTAATTTGTTCTACATTTTTGATTCTGAGAAGTGTAGATTGAGGGAGGCTGAAAAAGCTAAAAAAAGTAAATCCTGTTAGCCGAATACCTTCTATTTAATTGACATCACAGCGTAAGATGTCGGTAATGTTGATTGTGCTGAGGTTGTCAGTCATGTGAGGAGCAGACGGTGTGAGTATCTGTGGCCGACAGCCGGCGAAGTATAGATTTTCTCATTTATAATTTGTTTAATAATAAATCGTATACATGTCGGCCATGTAGTCGTACCCGATAATTATTATGACGTAATCTTCCACAAAATAATTTTGAAAAGCCAAATAAAAATAAGGAGCCAATATGGAAAACAAGATTAAACTTATTTTCACTTTGCAATTTATATATTTTCTTTACGAAACCGTAATTATCGTAAGCCACAACAACAAAATGCATAAAACCAATCTGGCCAACATCAAAACATAAAATGTTATACAAAAGGAAAATTGTGTTAGTTTTTATTGTTTTTGTTATTTAGTTGGAGCATCACGAACTTCTTGTACTTGACAATGTTCTATATCTTGTATTATTATTATTTAACTTTTTTTTTTGTTTAAAGAAAATAAAAAAACAAACCTAACTAAAATACAACATAGAGCATGGAGGTATATACCGTCCTATATGCTGTTTAGATTTTTTTGCAAATACGAGTATATTTGCTCTAAAACACGTACCACATTTGAAAATTGCATACATTACAGCCGAGATGTATAAAACACAAGCAACGAACAAACAAAAAACCACGATGATGATGTTATAAGAACACAACTGAAGAACACAAAATTGATGCTGATGTCTAAATTATAACATTGGGAATATTATGTCGTTTCTTGTGTGAGATGATTTGGGATTTTGATTTCTTGGATTTTCATTCTATATGTGTGTGTGTGTGTTCCACTTATGCTATGAGAATCTTCTCGGTGTTGTTGTTATTATATGCAGCACTGAATTAAACGATTGGGTGGGATTAAAAATTGATGAACATTTCTTGGTACACGATCTCTTATACACAAAATAATGATGTTTATGTTAATGAATCCCCGCGTGATTCGCGACAAACAAGCATAAACTACCAATTTTGTATGTATCTGATTTATTAACTATCTTCACAAAATGACGTAATGGAGCATACAAACAGTTAGTTAACAATCAAAATTGAGTTAATATTTTAATTAACGATTTTTATCATCTCATATAAAACACACACAAGTTAAACTAAAAGAAAATAACAAGAGATATTCAAACATACAGTAAAATAAAATTAACTAACTTACTTTATAAAAAACGAAAAATTTCCACAAGATATGGTATTTAACATTGCAGAAATAACTACACGCATTGTTGAAATATAAATTAAAAGGAAAACAAGACAAAAAAATTGTTGTAACATAAAATGTTTAAAAAAAAAGAAAACAAGAAAAGAAAATGTACAAAAGTTAAATTTAACCGTGTGTTAATGATAAATGTTTATGTTAGATTAAGATTGTATACTAACTAAAAAAATTTAACTGTAACATGTTTAGGTGAAAAATTGTCCGCGGTCGATTGTCGTCTAATATTGCAAAATCTCAAGAATTTATTTTACGTATGAGAGCTAAATAAACAGATTTAAAGTGAAAGTTGATAATGTCACACGAAGGTATTATCCATCAACCGGTTCACCGACTTTATAATTAGCCCACATCACCAACATCTATATCAACTTGGCTCATCTTTGAGAAAACCATCGAAACGGTGTCCACACAACTAACGGTCGTACACAATAACAGAAACAGAACATAATGGTATTGCGCCATGACATTTATTTTGAGAAAATTTCTTTATACACAATATTTTTGGTAAAAACTGTATTTGATCCAGCTAATAAGTTCCCCTAAAATTTCAACTTTTGCATCCGTGGATTTTCGTACTCGTAATAATGCTACGTATAATTGACCATGGACAAACCCAGGTTCCTTCCCAGGTAAGAATAAACCCACTTTTTCTAATGTCTGTCCCTGAGACTTGTTGATAGTCATTGCAAATGCCAATTTAATTGGAAATTGCCTTCGTCGTAAAATAAACGGTAAGTCTGTGTTGATCGGGGCCAGCTCAATTCTGGGAATGAATACAGTTTCCTTTTCTGCACTTCCCGTTAAAACGTCGGCAATTATTAAATTAGGTTTCAGCTGCCGAACAATTAATCGAGTTCCATTACAAAGACCTCGCTTTGTATTAAGGTTTCTTAATAGAATCGTCGACGACCTATCTGATTTTAGTTTATCAAAGGACTACTTCAAAAATATTCTTAAGAATTGTTTTTTAAATTTTTAATTGTTAAATCAAGATTTGATTTATATATTTGTGTTTTAAAGTTCTTTATTTGATTTTTTAATATTTTTGTTTTAAATTAAATTCTGAAATCATACCAGTATATCACAGAATTTTTTATTTAATGTGAAGTACGATCGATACAATTAAGTTCTGAATAAAACGTCATTCAAATGGCCTCCACGACTTCTTCTGCAGGAACGAATTCGATGAACTCAATTTTCGAGCACTTTTTCCACTAAATCAAGTCGTATGTCATGAATAGCACGTTCAATATTGACTTGTAAAGTTTGAAGAGAGATTGGTTTATTGCTAAAGACCAATGACTTCAAATAACCCCACAAGAAATAGTCCAATGGTGTTAAATCACAACCTCTTGGAGGCCATTCAATATCACAATTTCTTGAAATAATCGAATCACCAAAGTTTTCTCGCAATAATTCAATTATTGCACTTGCTGTGTGGCACGTAGCCCCGTCTTGTAGGAACCAAATGTTGTCAAGATCAACTTCTTCCAATTTCGGCCATAAAAAGTTGGTTATCATCGATCTATACCGATCTCAATTGACAGTAACCATGTTACCAGCTTCATTTCGAAAAAAATACGGACCGATGATTCCACCAAACCAAAAACCACACCAAACTGTCAATTTAGGTGAATGTAATGGTTTTTCATGAATAATTTGTGGATTTTCTTCGCACCAGAATCGACAGTTTTGTTTATTTACCGCTCCACTCAGATGAAAGTGAGCCTCATCGGAGAAGATGATTTTCTTAAAAAATTCGTTATCGTTTTCAAGTTGTTCCAAGGCAAAATCAGTAAATTCACGACGTTTACGGTGGTCCAATGGCTTCAGTTCTTGAGTGAGAACTATTTTATACGGATGCAAACCCAAATCCTTTTTCAAAATCCGCCAGGTTGTGGTTTGAGACAGTTCCAGTTTTTGAGAACGTCTTGGAATCGACAAATTGCGGTCTTCAGTAACACTTGCCTGAACGGCAGCAATATTTGCATTACTTCGAGCGAATCTTTGTCTTATTGGCACTTCAACATTATGTAAAAAAAATGTACGCTCAAAATTTTCAACAGTTCACCGAATAGCGAGCACAATTGGACGATTATTTCGACTATAAAATGGCAAAAGCGCACGAAAAGTTGCAATTGGAGAACGATTATTTTGATAATAAAACTGAATAATTTGTAAACGTTGTTCTTGCGTATATCTCACCATGATGAAATTGTAAACATTACTGAATACAATGAAACAAAAAATGGCAGAACATGACATATTACAAATGGCCGAAACGTTACTTAAAAATCATATCATTTCTATTGGAAAACCCTTTACTTCCAACTATTAAGTTCAATTTATGAAGTAGCATCCCAGATGGCGTTAAATCATTTAAGAATTCTGTCGGGTAGTTCTAAATGTCTTCATCATTTGGCTTTCCGCAAAACACTTCTTCGTTGATCAAGTCTACATCTGCATTTTTTAGACATAAAATTGCCATTTTTGAAAAGCTTTCGGCATCAACTGGCGACAGCGTTTCACCAAAAATTTCTGTTATTATAGAGCCTTCGCAAATAAGGTTGCTCGGAATTTCATTAAGTCGTCGGCAATACCATGATTGTTGGTTAAAGTTCCATCGCCTACCTTAAGTAACCAATTACTGTATTGTGGGTTCACCGAACGTACCTTATTCTGAAGCCTTAGAACATTAAACTTTTCCCAAAGACCATGAAATTTTAAGCTAGCTTCAACAATTGCAGGCTGACAAAGCTTATCGACAGCATTCATAGCCACCCTTGAGGTTTCTACGATTGGCACATGTAATTTATACTGGGAGTGATATGTTCTGCCTCCGTCAAAAAGATTGGCAGCTATTCCTGTAGAAGCAATGGCAAGCATAATGTTTGATTCTCTCCGAATCGTGTTAAGAAGTGTTTTGTACTGATACGTTTTACCGGACCCTCCTGAACCATCTATGAAAAATAATCGGTGTGGAAGATCATTATGATTTACAGCTGTCATTATGGTTTGGAAAGTTATTTTTTGTTCTTGATTTAATGTGCATTGCATAGCATCTCCGATTTCTTTCTGAATATGTGGCTCGTAATATTGTATCGGCTCTTCTAAATTGGTAGGGGGAGTTGGTAGTCCAAAGTCAGTACGTTGTTTGCCATGTAATTTTAGAGTTCCCTGAATATCTCCCCTATGATCTCTATGGTGGTGAACGTAATCATCACATAGCTCCTTTCTAAACTTTGTCCACAAATCTAAAGCATTTGATGAGGATGCAAAAACAGAAATACATGCATATAGATCTCGCAACTAGCGTGGCATGCTTGTTGAAATAGCGTCTGACAATGTATTTTCCCATTTAGTGTCGTCGTTAAATAAATCACGTTTTTGAGCCGCTTATTTAAATGTTCCACTTGTGTTGCCATTGAATGTCCTCAAGTCGTCAAAAGATAAGATTCCAGGAACGTGAAGAAGAAGTAAGCGTTGTCAAATACATAATGGATTGGGATGTCGGGATATAAATATCATCGAGCATTTTCGTCGGTTTGATTTAGTTTAAAAAATCCTGTAAGCATTGTGTTTTTGTTGGCAGCTCGATTAACACTTTCTTCGATGGTTTGTTCGGTAAATAAAACAGTTTGATCATCTGGAAGGTGGATTGGCAGTCTCACAATGACGTGTGACTGTTCGTGCATGTTGAAACTAAACAGGCGCCAAAGTACCTTGTTGAACGAAGGTTAGATTGGCGCAATCGTGTCCTTTGTGATGAACAACATATTCGACATTTATATGACAGTTAAATTTGAGGCTTAAACGTTAATTATACGGAACAATCCATGAATTATCCGTTGTCTTACCATTTATAATTGCACTGTCACAAGCTCTTCGCTTGTATTTTGAATATCCGTTACAGTTAACTATTGATTCATCTTGAAAACTTTTAGAGAAATTTGTGCTGCCTATTCCATTGACCATGCAAGTTGAATTGGAGTTTTGCTCTCCACAGGGACCATGTATCATTTGTTTTGTAATGATAGCATGTAGCTTAGGATAAACGTCAATATCTGGAATTTCCGCAGAAATGAATTTACCAATGTTTTCTGAATCTTTTGGTTTAACTTCGTTTCCGACAATCAAGAGAATATGGGCATGAGGTAGTCCTCGTTTTTGAAACTCAATGACATGCACCTTTGCCACTGAAACTCCGAGAACATGCTTTCTCGAAATGTCATCGAGCAATTCTTGGAGCTTTAATTTGAGGACCCTTGCCACTAAATCGGAATGAAATTCCGGAGACTAACCTTCCAACAAATTGGTACTTATTTCACTCCATTTCGGATTACATGTCATTGTAATGAAATAGTCCGGTTTGCCATATTTACCCATATTTGGGACTAAACCTTCACTTTGCAAGTAATCCATAAGGCCACTGTATTTTTCTGCTCTGAGTTTTTTTTTTTTTTGCCGATCATAATTGAGACGATTTGCTTCTGATTTAATATACGCATCAACAAAATATTGTTGTGTTAGTTTTCCGCCGCATAAAAAGGGATTCATCCCGAATGGAAAGTCGATAACCATAATACTGCATTTGAGTAACTCGAGTTCGTGGATTTACAGATTGTCGGTTTCTTATATTTGAAAGAAGTGTTGGCGGTTGAAAAAAAGTAAACCAACACTCTAACTTTGATCACCAAGTGGGAAAAACATTGAATATATCATTGGTTCTAAATTCGGCTCAAGTACATTAAAATTAGCGCGGCAATGAATTAACAGATCTCGTCCAAGTGGAGGCTCTCTATTATCATTTTGAAAAATAAAAGCAACTTCATTAGATCTCGGAGAAATTTTAAATGCTTGTGCGAATGGATTTATGGTGGCCATTAACGAACTCAACTCTTGCATTAGTTGCGGGTTACACTTAGCATTTTTACTGATTCCCATGCGCTGCTCACATGCTTCGTTTGCTTCAAAAATGTATAATTGAACAAATTTGCGTTGCGTATCTCCATTTTCAGGGTGTAATGTCCCAACTCTATGTTAAATTTGTCCTTTAATTCGTAGGCAATACGGACCATACCCTGGAGGTGAAATCATCAGGCATGACGTTATAAACAATAAATCATCTTGCTACGTTTTAAATTTTTATTGTAAGATTAAGTTTCTAATGGTTTAAGGGTTGTACAAAACAAAGGAAATTTAAAATTTCCCTTTGAATGGATAGCGGCTCCCGATAGATAGGTACAGCAAGATATTTTTTTATTGATTTTAACTAAAAAGTTCAATGAAAAATCTTAGTTTAGTTTGACATAGAAAATTGCGTGCTCCGGATACAGCTATCGGGCGCTAATAATAAACACGGCATATGATAAAATCGAAAAAAAAAAATTATAAATTGCGAAAGAGCGAGAATAGTACACATTTTTAGTTCATGCTGTGCTATTTTATTGATTCACGCTGGCATTTTATATATTAAGATACTTCAAATTGTTAAGTTTAATTCATCAATTCAAACCTTTCTCCATTGCAATTGGTAACTACGTAATAACGTGATAACGTAATCTTCCAAAAAAAAATTTACGCACGGCATGCTCAACTTTGTCTTGGATATCATCCCTTATGATCCCCTCCTCCCTTAAGCATAAACCCCATATACAAAACTTCAAAGGGTTTAAATCCGGAGATCATTCTTTCTATGGTATAAAAACCAGTAAATTGGTACGTCACCACGCTTGAGTTAGTTTTGCTTTATGCAAAGGAGTCGCACTATCTTCCTTGAAGCAGTAATACTCATTTTCGGTCATCGGCTGGGCATGAGGAATCAAATGATTTTTAAGAACATTTTCAATGTAGTACTCTGTGTAGATTTTGATTTCTATTTCGATTAAAAGCAACGGCTGTTTATCAATATCTCAATGATCGGAACATCATCTGGATCAGTTTTTCAATATTCTTAAAGACGGAAACATCAAAGATCAACACCACAATCCTATTCTGCACAACACAATTTTTGGTTGGATTGCCGCGGGCACAATTTTAATTCGACCGACACATGAAGACAGTACCATCTTGTGTAAAACTAGCAGTCTGCATCAGTTCAATATCGAAGATACATTACGGCGCTTTTGGGAACTTGCAGTAAGAGGAAGAGATGTGTGAAAATCACTTCAGTGAAAATCTCAGGCAACTCACTTGGTATGGCTATTCAAAGATTGAAGGGTACGGAGCGAACCTTCAGTCGAGAGAAGGAGTACCACAATCTATCTAGCTCTAGTATATTGCTGATTGATTGTCTAACAATTGGTCCTACTGTGCAGTCTACACTTTATGCTATTATTCTGCGGTTTCGAGAATATCGAATAATATTTTCGGCTGACGACACTCAGTTCCAAAAGATTGTATGGAGAGATGTTCCTTTACGTCCCATCAAATATTTTAAATTATGCACTGTAAGCTATGGACTGGCTTCAGCTCCACAGCAACACGAGCACTCAAACAAGTCGCCGAAGATACACATAAACCAAATCTGAGAACGACGAACGAGAAACCGGAGAAAGTGTGTGTCTAACTCTCCCGATGTGTTACCAGACATCCCTCCTGACAACAGGCAACACCATATCAAGTCAATTGAAGAAGAAAACACGGGCGAAACAGACGGACGAAACAAACATGTAATATTATTTTTATACCATCCAACTGAAGATGTATTTAGATTTCGAGTTGCGCTACCAATAAGCCAAAAGATTACCAAAAGAACCACACTTTCGGAGGCAGGACGTCTTTTCGATCCGATGGATTGGGTCGCTCTACTAAATATTAAAATTAAGATTTTTATCCAACAACTATGGCCCTTAAATCTTAATTGGGATGATCCGCTTATGCAAAATGAAGTTAATGCGTGGGAGCTAATTCGTACGACACTCAGAGACATAAAAAACATTCCCATTCCACGGTTTGTGCAGACGAACACATATTCTACAGTGAAATTGCATGGTTTCTGTGATGCCAGCACTCTTGATTATGCTGCATCTGATTTCGGCCAAAACCAAGATGGCCCCCATAAAACAGAAAAGTCTCCCGCGTCTGGAGTTGTGCGGTGCAGGTTTGCTGACTAATCTAATAAATCGGGTTAAACGGGAAATAAATACAAAAGTATAAAATACTTACCAGCGCAAATACTTACTTAATTTGGTACAAAGCACTGGTAGCATGTACCTTTATTTCAAAACCGGCAAACCTCGCCTCGAGAGGCGTTTACCCACATGAAATCAAATCCAACACCTTATGGTGGAACGGGCCTACTTGGTTATTGAAAATAAACGAATATTGGCCTAAACAACAAAGGAATTACTCAAATTTTTGTGCCACGCTAGAAACTTTGCTTCATATTACTACACTTGAGTATAAGATATTCGAGAATATAAAAAAAATTGCTAAATTGCTAAATTTTCACCCTTCCATAAACTTCAACGCATAATAGCTTATTGTCTAAGATTTATTGCAAGATCGAAGAGACAATTCCTTATCAAAACAAACCCATTATTTTTAACCAGAGAAGAATTATACGAGGCATTATTCAAAATCTGTTCATACGATCAGATGAATTATTTTCGACAAGAAATTCAAAACGTCAAATTATTAAAGCTAGTTAAACCAACGATCGCCTGAAAACGCTTCGTCCATTTATCGATGGCCAAGGAGTATTACGCGTCGGAGGAAGATTGGAGAGCTGCGACATCCCATTTTATACAAGGCATCCCATTATTCTATCTTCAAAATCTCCATTAACAACATTAATATTTGAAAACATGCATAGACACTATAAGCACACTTGACATTCTTTTAGAATGGCGGAAAGAAAGAATATTGTTAAATTTCAATATTTCATTTACCGAGTTCCTTTACTTCGGAGATCAATCAATTTGTCATTTTAAGGGTCACTTTTAATATTTTATTCCGCTGAGATGTTTTATTTAGTGAAAAAAGAGATATAAAATAAATTCTCTTTTGTGATGGTGCTGCCACTTGCGGCGAGTAGCGAAATTTCTTATTTTCCGCTGAGAAATTTGCGCTATTTTATACAGCATGTTGATAATGCACATTTAGTGTTGCCTGATGACATTTTTTAATTTTCTGTGATGAAATCCTGGGCTAATGTCACAGACAAGTTGCTCGTCTCGAGCACAAAATCTATTGCTCCATTTAATTCTAATTTAATATTTTATTTAGAGTGATTGGCCTGTGATAACTCACGCGCACAACACAAGCCAATGATTTGTACACAAACACACTCATACAAAACAAAAATTGTTAAAATTTAAATGAAAATTTGATAGTGATTATAAAGTGATAAGGAAACGGAAATATTTTTTTTTGTTTCCATGCTGATATCAGAATTTTCCGTAATTTTTTAATTTTCTAAAATGACAAATTATTTTACGGGACAGTTAATTTTGATTGATTATTTTTGCCTTTTCATTGTACCGCACATTTTTAAAGAATTTTTTTTTGGTTCCCACCAATTAGCAAAACGGAAATCGTCGAATTTGCTTTCTTATGAACATACATATAAAAAAATAAAATTGGGTGCAAAAAAATCGCACACGGACGCACACAAAAAATACGCGGATAATAAAGACAAATATTGTTAAAATACGCGCGAGATTTTATTTATACGCGAACGAACATAAAACTTATGGTTTACAACAATTAATTCAATAAGATAAGACACAAGTGGGCGATTTAATATGAACTAAACCTTAAATACAACAAATGGTTTGTTGTGTATATACGAGTAGTTGGTCGATATCCGAACGAGATGGTGCGGTTTCTTATTTATTATTAATTTTATAATATTTTTAGTTTTACAACGACCGTAAATGGTGGGTTGATACCGCGCTCATTCCACCTCTATACAATAATGCATATAAAATTATTCATTACGTATATTTAAAAGCATATTAATCGAGTGTTTCTGTGTGAATAACAAATCAACACAATCCCTTATAAATGTTACCCCAGGTGTCGATTTATTATAATATGCAGACGCGCCTGAATGGTTAATGACGGTTAATTATTGATATGACGCGGTTGTTGACTCTAAAGTATCGTTTACATTTATAGGAAGTATAAATATTTATATAACATCTAATTACATTTTTTTTTTAAATCTACTTTTAGGTAAGTTCCAAAGCACGTAATTTTAACATCTGCATGCGCCCTCACACAACTAGTCCACGTACAGTAAGTAGTAAATTTGCGTTAATTAAAACTACAAAAACCGAACCGATTCAGATAAAACTCTCTAAACGTTGATTTCTATTTTTTTTTGCATTCGCTAGGTTGGTGTTGTTTCAAACCAGAAAAAAAAATTAAATTTATCTAGATAAAACGAATTAATTATATATAAGAGCTGCAAAAAATTAAGAAAACTGATGATGATCTTAAGTTAAGATAAATCGCGATTTTGCAATTTTGTGCATATATGTGAATTAAATTTATATCGTTCAATGTAAAACACATTTCTGGGTATTATGAATGAATAAAAGTCAGACACACTGGGAAATTTAGCTGTTGGAAAGTTGAAAGAACCAGCATGCTGCCCGGGGTTTTATTTATATAGATCTACCTCTACGATACTCTGTCATAAACCTAAACCAATCATTAATTAACTATTTATTTATTATGCTTTTGTTTTTAATTTAACGATATACATAATTTATGTGTGTGTACGAGGAGATAATTATTATGGGTTTGTTTGAATTTGAAACAAACAAAAACACCATAACCAAACACTTTAGCACCTAATTTTATAAACCACATGAAACATTTTAGTTCTACACACCAATATAAATTATTACATGTGATTGGGATCGGTGAAATTGATCGATTACGCATTATTTAGAATTGTTGACATGTTGGTGTCGAAAATAGCGTAGACAATTCATTTTGGCGTAGATAATGTGGACAACCATGTAGAACAACTATAGGGTGATTTTTTTGTGGTTAGGATTTTCATGCATTAGTATTTGACAGATCACGCGGGATTTCAGACAAGGTGTCAAAGAGAAAGATGCTCAGTATGCTTTGACATTTCATAATGAATAGACTTACTAACGAGCAACGCTTGCAAATAATTGAATTATATTACAAAAATCAGTGTTCGGTTCGAAAAGTGTTTCGCGATTTACGTCCGATTTATGGTCTACATAATCGACCAAGTGAGCAAACAATTAATGCGATTGTGACCAAGTTTCGCACTCAGTTTACTTTATTGGACATAAAACCAACCACACGAATGCGTACAGTGCGTACAGAAGAGAATATTGCGTCTGTTTCTGAGAGTGTTGCTGAAGACCGTGAAATGTCGATTCGTCGCCGTTCGCAGCAATTGGGTTTGTGTTATTCGACGACATGGAAGATTTTACGCAAAGATCTTGGTGTAAAACCGTATAAAATACAGCTCCTGCAAGAACTGAAGCCGAACGATCTGCCACAACGTCGAATTTTCAGTGAATGGGCCCTAGAAAAGTTGGCAGAAAATCCGCTTTTTTATCGACAAATTTTGTTCAGCGATGAGGCTCATTTCTGGTTGAATGGCTACGTAAATAAGCAAAATTGCCGCATTTGGAGTGAAGAGCAACCAGAAGCCGTTCAAGAACTGCCCATGCATCCCGAAAAATGCACTGTTTGGTGTGGTTTGTACGCTGGTGGAATCATTGGACCGTATTTTTTCAAAGATGCTGTTGGACGCAACGTTACGGTGAATGGCGATCGCTATCGTTCGATGCTAACAAACTTTTTGTTGCCAAAAATGGAAGAACTGAACTTAGTTGACATGTGGTTTCAACAAGATGGCGCTACATGCCACACAGCTCGCGATTCTATGGCCATTTTGAGGGAAAACTTCGGAGAACAATTCATCTCAAGAAATGGCCCGGTAAGTTGGGCACCAAGATCATGCGATTTGACGCCTTTAGACTATTTTTTGTGGGGCTACGTCAAGTCTAAAGTCTACAGAAATAAGCCAGCAACTATTCCAGTTTTGGAAGACAACATTTCCGAAGAAATTCGGGCTATTCCGGCCGAAATGCTCGAAAAAGTTGCCCAAAATTGGACTTTCCGAATGGACCACCTAAGACGCAGCCGCGGTCAACATTTAAATGAAATTATCTTCAAAAAGTAAATGTCATGGACCAATCTAACGTTTCAAATAAAGAACCGATGAGATTTTGCAAATTTTATGCGTTTTTTTTTAAAAAAAAGTTCTCAAGCTCTTAAAAAATCACCCGTTATGTAGAAAATCTAAACTATTACTTTTTTGTTGTTTTTCCCATTGTTTTACATTGTCTACATGTTGGTGTCGAAAATAGGGTAAACAATTGATTTTTGAGTATACAATGTCTAGAATTGGTAAACGATTTGTAAATAATGTAGATTATTGTTTATTTTGTCGTTTCTTCAGCACGTATAGTTTTCCAGTTTAAATTATGGTTTACCTATATTTGTAAATTTAAAATTAAATTTTTACAGGGTGCGCCATCTTTTATGTCGGTATGTAAACATTGAATAACTATGACACTTGTCAACCGATTGACTTGACAACGCGCCGAAACAGTGACGCTGTACATTGAAAATCGTCGTTCAGTTGTGTTAACTCAACGTGCATATCGTTGAAATTTCCGTGGCCAACAGGCACTATTCGTTGTTTGGTGTCGAATTTTGTTCAGCACGGGACAGTGAGAGATCGTCAACCTGCCGTTCATCAACGATCAAGACGTTCCAATGAACTGGCGGAAGCGGTCAGAGAGAGAGCGTTGCCTAGAACACAAAAGTGTCGTATCGTCGCCGCGCGCAGCATTTTGGCATCAGTGGAACCACTTTGCGGCGCATTTTTAAGGATGATTTGCATTTGTTTCCGTATAAAGTGCAATTAACATAAATAATATTGCCGACAGACCGCCCACGGAGGATCCATACGAGATCCATGAAACGCCTTTGCATGATCAAAAAGTGACTGTTTAAAAGCGTATATGAAGTTGGCGATGGTTTTCGATCGCGAAAAAAGCCTTTTAATTGAAATGTTTGCATCCTCGCTTAATTAAAAAA
Source organism: Nephrotoma guestfalica (assembly GCA_963691935.1). Lineage (NCBI taxonomy): Eukaryota > Metazoa > Arthropoda > Insecta > Diptera > Tipulidae > Nephrotoma > Nephrotoma guestfalica. The sequence goes on along the minus strand of OY829913.1, from coordinate 75,191,604 downwards.
AGCCTTTCAGCCCGAAAACCAGAAAATTATACAAAATAACAGAAAATTAGGATCCATCCCGAAAAAATCTCAAAATTTGGATCTACTACTTTTCAAACTAAGTATGTGATAGATTAAAAAAAATTCAATAATTGCTATAATAAATTTCAAAATAAAAAAAAACTTCATGTTTCGACAAATGTATCTCAGTTTTAATAGGCCTATAGATATAATAAATGTGGCATTTGCTTAATAAGACTAGTAGTAAAACGCATCCACAAGGCCATTACCATACGATGGGGATAAGGGTCATATACAAGCCATTTGCTATTCAATGATTTTGACTGTGCCATATATGAAAACGGCCATGTGTATCTTTGTTCACAGAAGTTTAAAGACGTAACGGAATATGTTATTTGCTTGATAAGGCGATCAACAAAACACATCCTCAAGGTTATTACCATTTGCTGGGAATAAGGGTCATATACAAGGCAAACAGAACCGAATACTAAATCAGTTAGGGAGGCCCCTTATTCCCATTGTTAGGTAATGGGAATTTGTGTGCTTAATTCTGATGGTCAGTCCATTAATTCGACATATACAGTTATATATGTTAACCTCTGTGAACCGAAATATTACGGTCGTTAAAAAATTTCTTAATTTAAAATGTGGTGGATCTCTTCTTATAATGGAGTTTAAACGTAAAATATGTTTTTTGTAAGTGAAATGTTTACTTTCTCGGGATGGAATTTGATTTTCCCCATATTTTTTTATTTTTCAGGGCTGGACAGCCTTTTAATGGATTTAGCGGAGAAACGCACCTATATTCTAAAGGCGTTTTCTGGATGGTTACAAATGGCTTGTATATGGCCCTTATCCCCATCGTATGGTAATGGCCTTGCGGATGTGTTTTGTTGATGGCCTTGTCAAGCATATGCCACATTTATGATATCTATAGGCCTATGTGGGCCGAGATACATTTGTCGAAACATGAAGGTTATTTTTTATGCTGGAGTTTATTATAGCAACATACTTTGTTTGAAAATTAGAAGATCAAACTTTTGGGATCCGGAGCAAAACTTTATATATACTTCTCGGGATGGATTCTAATTTTCTGGTATTTTGTATTATTTTTCGGCGAGGACGCAAACATTTAAATTAAAAGGTTGAAAAACCTTTTAATTGAAATGTTTGCGTCCCCGCTTAATTAAAAAAAGCCTTTAATTTTTTAATTAAGCGAGGACGCAAACATTTCAATTAAAAGGTTTTTTTCGGGATGATTTTCGGGCCAACTTCATATACGTCAGTAGAAATCGATTTGCAGTGCGGCATGACGTTGCGACATGCCACACTACAAATCAAACAATTCAGTTTCTGCAACGAAAATTCCCCGGGCGTCTGATGTCAAAAAGCGGTAACATTGACTGGCCACCCAGATCTCCAGGTTTGACCTCTCCGGACTTCTTTTTGTGGGGTTATTTTAAAAGACACTTTGCTTTCAGCAAGTCTCAGACCATTTACGAGCTCAAGGCAAACATTCATGTCGAAATCATTGCTATACCGCCCGAGTTGCTCGAAAAGGTAATGAAAAACGCAGCAAGAAGGGCATATTTTGCTTTGGCCAGTAAAGGTGACCACATAATTGATGTTGAATTCAAAAACTAGTCCAAATAAAAAAAATACTTCATATATAGAAATCAGATGTTTTTTTTTTAAATTATTCAATGTTTACATACCGAAATAAAAGATGGCACATCCGTTACAAAGGTGTGTCCAAGAGTATTGGATTTCGGCTGGCAGGCATAAGATTTGAATTGTGTAGTCGACCATTTATTCTTCTTCACAGATATGAGTTTGCATTTTTTATCTAATTGCCTTGAGGATTTGAGGCAGTGAATTTTGTTATAGAAATCTTGTTCCTGGATGATTTAGATAATTGTAGTTTCTGCATCTTGGCCTTCTCAATTCGACGGTACTTATGGCTTGCTGGCTATAATTCTGCGAGATATGAATCGCTTACAATGTGCGACGATGCGTTTTAGTTTGTTGAAGCTTGCATGTTGATCAAATAATTGATAAAACGAGTTGAGTTTCTTTATGCCAATCAAATTGACTATTCAGTTTTCTTATAATTCCTCCGGCTGAACACCATTAAGAATGTTGTCTGGCATCCAACACTAATTCAATAAGAATAAAATACCCCTTCTATCACAAGTTACTGTTAGATTCTTAGAGCCAAACTGTGTTTGGCATAGACCGTGCCTTGGATTGCCGGTTGTTGTTAGCTGTGTCGCTAGATGCCGATTATTTTTGACGATTATATTTGTTTACTGGTTTTTAGTTTGGCCCGGATTAACTTTATGAGCTGCAGGTCGAGGTATTCCTCAATAATTTGGTGATACAACTGCCCGAGCGATGCATATTTGGTAAACTTCCATTCTCAATTAATAAATGCAACTTCATTTCGAGCTGCAATCAATTGTTCTGGAATTGCCTTTGTTGTTACCATGGCATTTGCTGTTTAAACAAGTTGTTTGTTTTTTGATGTGGGTGCTTTAGTTGTTGTTGGACTGCATGCAGGTCAAACGGTTGTTCTATGTCAGCAGCATTGGTTTGTTGGCAGAATTGTAGTGCTGGTACCGGGATCAGAAGCTTAGTTGGCTTACCATGGATGGGAGCAAACTAACTTGTGATCCGGTAAATATCAGGCATTATTCTGCATGTTGTATTCTCCATATGTGTTGAGCTTCAGTATTCAGAATATGTGTTGTCTCCTATAAAGTAAGCATTTGATCTTCTACAGTAAAAAACGTATTTATCAATATCTGAATTTTACACACACTACAATTTGTAGCTTGGGCCAAAAAGTAAGCACAGCCTGTGTTTCAAATATTCACGAATATTCAAGAATAAGCAATATTGTGGCTAATGGTTCACGACTTTGTTTATGCTAGGCGAGAAATAGTTGTCCGTATGGATGGAAATCGTTTCCCGCACTTTCCTGCTGGAAATTTGGCCACAACAATTATTGACACGATGTCCGCGAAGCCCACAACTTTTACTTCGTTAGGCATGCAAGATTGAATGGGTTTTTCTTAAACCATGCTGGTGGTGCGCTAGGTTTCCAGCACTCTAAACGGCTTCCATGAGCTCTGTTGCAGATGATACGTTCTAATATCTTGCTCGATATGAAGATATGAAGATGGTGGGCTCTGCTGTTTGCATCGCTCAGGGAATGTGCCTTCATTTAGACAGGAGTTTAAGAGGTCAAGCATCTCTTCAGGTTTAGCAAGAACTGATGTTTTAGTGCTATATTTTGGATAATATCTGGGTCTGGAGCCTTACAATTTGCCACTTTTCCACAAGCTTTCATCAACTCCTCTGTCGTATGGTTCAACCATTTCGAGCGGTACAGATCCGTCTATTCTTTGTAAATAATCTAGTTGTACTGGAAATAAGGTGAAGACATCATAATTAGTCATGAAACCTCTTGAATTAATGGTGCGCTGCGATTACGTCCAAGTTTGGAACTCTGCTACACCCTCCAAGTAAACCTCATTCAACGGTTGTGATAAATATTCATTGGTATTAAATGGTTATTTACGCCCTCCACCCAACAAGTTATATTGATCGTTTTAGCATAGGCTAGAGTTCTCGTAACGGTACTGAGGCATGGTCACTGTGGGTGTAAATCTCCCTAACTTCCCAATTATCAAACTCGCGTCGCCCCTTCAGAATGTCAGATAATTTTTATTATTACATAAGACAAGGTCTAAAAAACTTTTAAAGGCATCAATCGATGCGCTCGGAAGTGCATAGCAGCTATAGAAACATATGCCGTCTTTTTTCACCCTAGGAAACCCGGCTTCGCGACCTTTTGGGATCTCGTGACAAGACCGGCTGAAGCATGACCGTTCGTACTGCTCACAGAGAACAGCAATATCCACCTGCAGTTCCCACATAGTCTATGATAACAGGTCTTGTGCAGCCTCGCAATAGTTTAAGTTTAATTGGGGTGCTTTCATTATTTTCGAGCAACATTCAGAGCTTTCCAGTATTCTCAACATTTACTACTACTAGCCATATCGTTTCTATCCGTATCATTACCTCTTTCAATATATAGCACGCAATCTGCGTCATTTAGAACAAAGGTTGGAGCGCTCGATAGTGCTACGGCATACACGCGATCTATACCTGTAGGCCAAGCACTTAAAACATAGAAGAGGACTTGTGTTTCTCGGATTCGGCAAACCACCCATCCAATATGAAGTCTTGCCACCACTTTAGGGAGACCGACTACTGAGATCTAGGTTTCTCCGTATGCTTTCAGCAACAACTCGATTATACTCGATTGGAGAACATTCTTGTCATCAAAATTTGCTACCACCAACTAACAAACCTCCTTCTTTGTGGTGACCTCATCGATGTTTTTAATCTCGATGAGCATCATTACCTAGTATTTCTACCAAAGAGGCCTGCAATATGCAAATGTGAACTGCTCTCTTCCGTTTTGTGAATGCGAGTTACGTTTTCCCCAAAATATTTTAGTGCAGGCTTGGTTTTAAAATTTTTTAAAATCATCGCATAAGTAGGGTTGCCTGTGTTCATAATCTACAACGCATCCGAACGAGATACCCTTTCCCGTCGCCTTCTAGTTTTGGCTTTAACCACGGTCCAATTTGTAAATTTTCAAGTGTTTCCGTTGCAATCCGCTTCAACCTGCAAATGGTTTTCAGATCTCGCGGGACGTTGGTATCCTACTGCCTACCTCCATACCTCTGCTGGTGGTTTTTGTTCCTGGATAGCTGGTAACAAAAGTACCTCTAGTAGCGAGAGGATGGAAGCCTTCTCATCTCGTGGTGCTCGTTCCACTTGTTCTTCATGAACTCGGAAAGTTGTTTTGTCAAATCCGATGATGAATTTGAGAAGAATCGCAGCGCGGATTCTTACCGTTTTGCCCTTTTTGCAGTTCAATAGTAATAATATTTCCAACTACTGTTCTTTTAGCAATAAGTGCGGCAGCAGCCGACAGCACCAATACTTGAGTATTGTGGTTGTTCGAGGTCGACAGTAGGGATCCCGCGCACCCTGACTTGCTAAACCCATCGGCACTGGGGTTCTGTACCCCTGCGCCGTAAAGTTTATATTATTCTGTCCGAACATGGTTGGTGTATTATTCGGGGTTTCTTCAACTAGTGTATGACTGTTTGTGTTTGTGTGTGTAAGTATATGTAAGTGTTTTAATGAGGTTGAAATCTATAATATGCGCTGTAACCTACTACTTCTACTTACTAATCTGCCACGGGCGGAATCATGAACGTGCAGAATTTTTAGACGGTATTCAATTTCATATGGAAAAGTAACAACAATTCCGTCGGTTTTATTCTGTTGTTTCGAAAAACCTCACACATTTTTATAGTTTTATGAAACAATGAAAGAAAACCATAAAAAAAGTTTAATTAACATTTAAAATTACTGTGGGCGGTTATGATTCCACTTCAGTTTTGTCGCAGGAAAAGGTTTAACTCGTATGGCAACATCACAACTTCATTTTACATTCTGACCTTCTCCGGGTAATCTACATCAAGAAAAATCTTAATCTGGCATTTCTTTCGATTCGGCAAACTGTAAATAAAGTACAATATAATTCGTGGACTGTACTAAATATCCTGAATTCATTTCGATGAATTGTCGTTTTCGGTGTATTGTCGTTATCGGTAAACTGTCGCTTTCGATGAATTGTTGTAAGACAATTTGCTGAAAGCACCAACAACAGTTTACTGAAAACGGTAGCTCACCGAAAACGACAATTCACCGAAAACGAAATTTCACCGAAAAAAAGACATTTCACCGAAAAAGACAATTCACCGAGAATTCAACGAAAATATGTCAATATGTACGTTTGGAGAGTTTCAACAGGATTTTCTTGAAAATTCGTCCTTGGATTGTGCAGAGGTTTGTTCGGCTTTTTCTCGACACTGGCTTTTAGTTTTTTTTTATGTAGCTCTGAAAATCATTAAATTTGATTTGAATTAAGTAATTTCAGTATAAAGGGTAAATACATTATGTGATTCTAAAATGCCTTTTGCAAATATATCTGGAATGCGGCCAACTAGCGCTTTTTCATAGCCGATACGGGAAATGGAATTCTAAAATGTTTATTAGAAAAAGTTCTGAAATACGGCGCCGTTCTTGAACATGTTCAACGTAAAGGAAATTAGGACATTTCTTAACCTATAATTATCAAATTGAGAGTGTAGGATGCAAATGTGCGTTTCTAATAATTTTTGAAAGCAGTTCTGGAATATCGCCTACTGAGACGAAACTAAGCCGTTTCTTAATCGATCACGATGAAGTATTTCACAGTACTTAAGATGAAAATCGGAGTTTTAAAATAATTTTTGAAGTAATTCTGGAAAAACTGAGATAGATAGAGTCCAATCTTTTATCGATGAAATTATCGATTTTGGATGGAAATGCAATTTAAAAAGGAATGGCTAAAATTAGTTTTAACTCATAAGTATGTTGAACAGGAATTGAAAACAGACCCACCAGATCAAATATATTCATGTTGGTTACCCTCACTCCTTCTATTGTTACTTAGCCTAAGCACACATATTGTATCTGCTTAACAAGCATATCATTGGAATGTATTTATAAAATATTAAGTCATCCCTCAAGGCTTAGAGTACCAGATAGGGACTCAACTACGTCACAGTGATGACATTGAATTAGGTGGTTCTGCATGGTTATACCAATTTTTTGGCATTCAAAGAATATTTGGGCAAACTACAAACTCTCTAAATTAAATTTCCATACTATGTACTGAATTTCATCATGATCGATTAAGGAATAGCTTAGTTCTATCATACTTGGCCATATTCCAGAATTTGTTTAAAAAAATAGTTTAAAATATCATTTCCATCCTATATAACGGGTGTTTCAACAGGTGCGCTTCAAGTTTTTTCCGATAGGGACGGCGAACGACGCCATATTTTTTATTAATCTTTTGTCATTTGAAAACTTCATTAGTATACATTTCATCATGGAACGCTACACACGTGAATAGCGATTGCAAATCGTGCAAATTTTTTATCAAAATAATCGTTCTGTTGCTGCTACTTTAAGAGCATTACGGCCATTTCACGGTCCATTCGACAACCGACCGTATAGTGGCAAAATTTGAGTCTACGTTTTCGCTACATAATGTTCCGGTGCCCTCGAGAGCAAGAAGTGCTCGAAGTGTTGAAAACATCGCAGCCGCCAGGGCTTCAGTTCAAGAAGACGCGAATGTGTCGCTCACACGACGTTCGCAACAATTGGGCCTTTCTGTGACATCATTGTGGCGAATTTTACGTAAAGATCTTGGCCTACATCCGTATAAGATCAAGCTGACACAACAACTAAAACCGTTTGACCATTTGAAGCGACGCCGATTCGTGAATTGGGCTCAAGAGCAAATCGAAAATGATGCAGATTTTCACCGAAAAATCATCTTCAGCAATGAGGCTCACTTTTGGCTAAATGGATTTGTCAACAAGCAAAATATGCGTTACTGGGCAGGAAGCAACCCACACGTGATTCATGAGGCACCGTTGCATCCCGAAAAAGTCACTGTTTGGTGCGGATTACCTGCCGGCGGCGTCATTGGGCCATATTTTTTCATCGACGATAACGATCGCCACGTTACTGTTAATGGAAATCGATACCGCGATATGATAAACGATTTTTTTTGGCCGCAATTGAATGAAATGAACTTGGACGACATGTGGTTTCAACAGGACGGGGCCACATGTCACACAGCACACGATACAATCGCGTTATTGAAGACTAAGTTCGACGAGCGTGTTATTTCGCGAAATGGGCCGTCCAGTGGCCGCCGCGCTCGTGTGATTTGACAATTCTAGATTATTTTCTTTGGGATTATGTGAAGTCATTGGTCTATGCCAATAAGCCGGCGACGTTGCAAGAACTCAGAGCCAATATAGATCGTGAAATTGCTGGAATTTCGGCCGATTTATGCGAAAGAGTGGTCGAAAATTGGTTTCAAAGATTGAACTTCGTAAAACGTGCACGCGGTGGTCATGCAAAAGATATCGAGTTTCATACTTAAATGTATATGTTCAAATTCGTTAATTAAAAAAAAGTTAGTTCAAAAGTCGAACAGTTTGTGTTTTATTCAAAAAAAAAGTTGAAGTGCTCTTATTGAAAAACCCTGTACTTCCAGAACTTCTTGCAAAAATCATTTTAATTTTCCATTTTCATCCTGCATTCCAAATTGCATCATTATCGGTTAAGAATATATCTAGCCCTGTCCCAGTCAGCAGTATCCCAGAACTTCTTATAAAAAAATTACAATTCCATTTCCATTCTTCATACTCGATTTTATGCTGATCAGTTGTGAAATGACTTGATGATCCAGATCTAAAACATTTCCAAAGCTACTTCTAGAACTAATATTGGAGTTCAATTACCTTCTTATAACCCGATCATAACCTTGATAAATGATCAAAATAACCTTAGGGCGAGAAAAAACAGATCTTGTAGAAATACGGGGGATCTCGTACATACATTTTTCAAAAACTGTCGGCTCTCTCTTAAATTTATATCAACATCGTTCAAATTAAATATGATACGAACCCTCCTGATTAATTCCATTTTCGTTTAATTCTCGTTTGCAGATAATTTTTTTCGCGGTGAATTGTCGTTTTCAGTAAATTGTTACTCGCCTTGGCGAGGTTAGAGCATATGGAGCAATTATTTGCCAAGCTAAGCGAAGAAATTGAGTATCTAAAGCAAGAAAATGAAAACCTAAAAATGAATCGTGATTCAAAAGAAGATTGCGATATAGGAAGCATTGTACCAGACAAACTCATCTATTCCACTGATGAAGATGAATTACAAAGAGAGACGGACTGGATCCTAAAGAAGAAAAACAGTCAAGGAAGAGCAAGAAAAAAAAGGTGAATCGTCACCTGAGGCTGAGCAATTAAATGGTAGGGGACAATCTAGTCCAGATTCAAACGATGCTCAACTCAAAGCCAATCAACCAAAAGGTAGTAAATCTACCAAGAACATTACACAAGAGATAAAACAAGAAATCAACTGCAAAATCAGGAAAATCGAAGGGTTCAAATATCAAATCAGATGAATCAAAATCCACAACCAAGCAATACAGGGCAAAAAAGTTCATTTGCGCCGGTAGTGAAAGGTTGGGGTTCAACCAAACATATGGGCTCGGAAAGTAACCAAATTATGGAAAACATTATGAACAGCATTGCAGCTATTACAAAGCGGCTAGATGACCAAAGTAATCTGAAAAACATGATACTTGATCAACTGAAGAAAATGTAACTCCCTCAACGCAATCCAGCAAAAAATGTTAAGTAAGAACACAACTTTCAAAGTAGCAACCTGGAATGCGATTGGCATTATGCAACATATTCCAGAAATAGAAATATTTTTAAATTCAGAAAAAATCGACATTTTCTTAATACCTGAAAGCCATCTAGTTAAATCTTCGTTTGTTAAAATACGGGGTTATAACTTATATCACTCCATTCATCAAGCGGAAAGAGCAAGAGGTGGTTCGGCATTACTAATAAAAGAAAATATAAAACACCATTTAGAATCAAATATCGAAGAAGAAACCATGCAAGTCACTAATGTAAGGATCCAAATTAAACACAGACAGATTTCTGTCTCTGCAATATATTGTCCTCCCCGGCATAACTTGAAAAGGGAGGACTACCTTAAACTATTTAAGTCGCTTGGACGTGATTTTATTATTAAAGGTGACTTTAATGCGAAAAACACCTATTGGGGATCCAGACCCCGGTAAAGAATTAAAGGTAAAGAAAGGTAAAGAATTGCTTCAAACAGAGCAGACATAAAAATGTGAATTTTATTCTGGTGGTTGCCCAACATACTGGCCCAGTGACGGAACGAAGATACTTGACCTAATAGACTTTTATGTAGCAAGAGGTATATCCCAGAATTACATTCACATTGAAGACAGTAATTCTCTAGAATCGGATCATTCCCCGGTTATCATGACAGTTAGTGAAATGGTAATTCAAAGGGAGAGTGCACCCAGATTAACAAATTCAAAAACAAACTGGGATCTCTTTCGTGAGGTATTGGAGGAAAAAATCAACGTTCAGGTGCCGATAAGAAATCCCCACTAGTTGGAAGATGAATTAGAACAACTCAATGAAGCAATTCACTATGCTGCTTTGGCAAGAACCCCCATTTTACAAAATAAGAAGAAGCTTAAAATATTCTACCCAATAGAAGTTAGAGAGTTGGCAAGAGAAAAACGACGGGCACGTAAAACCTGGCAAATAACTAGACCACAGGAGAACAAAACAATTCTTAACAGTTTAGGTAACAGTCTCAAATCTCTTCTTAAAGAAGTTAAAAATGCATCAATCAACAGATATCTAGTTAGCCTAACCGATGAAAAAATTCTGATTATTCTCTGTGGAAGGCAACAAAGGGACTCAAAAGACCCAAAATGCAAGTGCCTCTACTAAAATAGGGGGATGGAAACCTGGGCAAGAGATCCTTAAGAGAAGGCTGATCTATTTGCGGAGTATCTCGAGGATACCTTCCAACCACTACCAAGGCAAACGGCCAATGAAAATATAATCTCAATCCAAAAGCTAGATGATTTTGATATACGCCCAGTAACTCTCAAAGAATTAAAAGCAAAAGTAAAAAGCAACATGAATGTTAAAAAAGCAAATTAAAGCATGCTTTCGGTTAAAATAGGTTCCGTGACAATGGAAAGTAGCAGAAGTAATCATGATAGCAAAACCTGATAAACCACCTAACGATATAAAATCATACAGGCCAATTTCATTGTTGCCAATTATGTCAAAACACTTTTAAAAATTATTACTAAAAAGACTTAAACCAATAATTGAGAACCGACAACTAATTCCTCCACATCAATTTGGATTCAGGAAAAAGCACTCCACAATTGAACAGGTGCATAGAATCACCAACGTTATTGAAAGAACGTTAGAACTCAAAAAAGTATGCTCCAGCATATTTCTGGACGTCGCCCAAGGATTCGATAAAGTTTGGCACAGTGGACTGGAATTCAAGCTACACAGAGATCTGCCGATGCAATTCTATGCCATACTAAGATCTTATTTATCCAATAGGCATTTTCGTGCGAAATATGAGGATGAATACTCCGAACTAAAGAAAATTTCTGCCGGTGTCCCACAGGGGAGTGTCGTAGGACCAATCCTGTATTTATTATATACAAGGGATATTTCAACAACAGATGAAGGAACCATAGCGACCTTTGCAGATGATACAGCATTCATGGCCATTGGAAGTAATGTCGCTGATGTAACGAGCAAACTCCAATGCGGTTTGTAACTGGACTAAGCGCTGGAGAATCAAGCTTAATGAGACGAAATCGACGCATATCAACTTTACATATCAAAAGGCTTCCCATCTACCGATAGTAATTAACTGACGACCGGTGCCATATGCAAACAAAGCTAAATATCTTGGCATGACACTCGATGCCGAGCAAACAAACGCCAAAATGATACAGACGTTTCAAAATAAGGTTCTCCGTAGCATCGTAAATGCTGGGTGGTACACAAAAGAATAAGACCTTCACAGGGACTTACAGATGGAATACATCAAAGATGAAATAAAAAAAGTATGCCGCCAAACACGAAATAAGGGTTCAGGAACATGGAAACCCATATATTCGCCATATGATAGATAACCCTGTCGTTGAAAGAAGACTTAAAAAGAACGAGGCCACTTGACCTAGCAAACGTACCAAATTAAATTTATATTTTAAATAGGTTTAACTAATCTTGGGACTAACCATTGGGTTTCACCCCAACAAATCAGAATTATTTAAGAAATGTAAAATTTGTAAATTTGAAAGATAAATTTCTAGATGAGCACAGTCTCAGTTGTAATTAATAAAGAAAAAAAGTAAATTGTTGTTTTCGGTGAATTGTCGTTTTCGGTGAATGATTTTTTCGATGAATTGTCGTTTTCGGTGAATTGTTGAATTCAGTGGATTGTCGTTTTCGGTAAATTCAGTTTACGTTTTCAGTGCTACTTTTGTAGGTAGATGATCGAGCATTTCTATCGTATTGGTGAAGATCCTCATTAGTTTTTTCACCAAAATACTGGTTGTCAAGTTATTTCCACAGGTGTTCAGTTTGCTGCATTGTCCGATATCTATAACTTATATTATGGCGTTGATATGGGTGATTAACATATTTGTTCTTTTAGTTTAAAATTTGTAAAGCTTTTGTTGTTCTCGGTCAACAACTTCCATTATTTTTGTTTCAGCGTATCTTCATTTTATTCGAGAACATATAAGTGAACCGTCTATAGTGTAACCTTATCGCTTCTCCGAGGGCTGTTTTGGTTTATTTTTAAATATATTTTTCTTAATTAAAATATTCGACCATCTTTTGACGTTTGTTATTATTTTGTGGATCAAATTTCCAGTTTGTGTTTCCTCTAACAACGGTCCGACTGGCTAATGCTCGCCCCTTCGATTTATTGTTTTAGAGATATGAATGTATCTCCATGCATAGTTCTTATCGAGGTTTACCACTGATGGGCCTCTCTGAAATATTTTAGTCGGAACACAATATCCAAGTACTAGTCGCGTATTATTCAATCACTCTAAAAAATTACAGTTACAATTAATTTTTCCAATGAATGGAAAAATACATTTTGAATTATACTTTATTTATCGAAACAAAAATTAATTAATTTTTATTGTTCTAAATAACACAAAAGCTTAATATTATATAGAGGGACAACAATTGAAACTAGGGACACCCACAATTTATAAGCTTTTAGAATTTTCATATTTCAATTAATCATATAACTCTACAACCATTCTATCAATTCAACACCACGGTATATTTGTGCAAACAAAATGAATTCTCACGATAAAAACCAATTGATTATTAGCCTTTGGAGTTATAAGCATACGTAAAAAGCACAACACAAGAAAATCATATAAATAAGATGTTGAATTTGTACAAACGACATCGTATATAAAGGGTGTTCTTTATAGAGGTTCACAATTTTAAATTAAAATAGAACTGACAAAAATATTTTGAATGTCAGTGAAACTAGCTTTATTGGATAGATAATTTTATGCCATTATTATATGGAGGTTCAATTTTCGATCACTCTTCGAAGAAATTGCAGCCGTATCTCGCTAATAACTAGCCGAATGTTATGTTCCAAGTGTTCAATCGTCTCTGGTTTATCGGCGTAGACAAGTGACTTAACATATTATATCTCGGTGGCCAATTAACAGGACCATTACGTGAAATTAGTCTTTCATCAAATGTTTCCTTGAGTAAATTAATTGTATTCCGCGCTGGGTGGCATGTTTCTCCGTCCTGTTGGAACCACATATCAGCAAGATTTATGCCAGCCAATTGGAATACAAAAAAAATTAGAAATCATGTCTCTATACTGTTCACCGTTAACTGTAACATTCCGCCCATCATCGTTTTTGAAGACATATGGACCAATGATTCCACGGGCCCATAAAGCGCACTCAAAAGTGATTTTCTCTTGATGTAATGGTGTTTCGGCAAAGGCTTATGGATTATCTACACTCCAAATCTGTCAGTTCTGTTTATATTGCTGAACAAAATTTTGTTTGGAAAATCAACATCAATATCAATTTGTGCTGCAGCCCATTGGACGTATTAGTGGCGTGTGCGATGGTCGGAGGGCTTTAATTCCTGCACAATTTGAATTTTGTAAGCATGTATACCAAGATCGTTAGGTAAAATCTTCCATAAAGAGGATGGACAAATTTCCAGTTGCTGGGAACGACGTCGAATTGATTGATTTGGTTCTTCCTCGATGTTACATTGTACAGCGTCTATCGCTTGTTCGGTACGCCCTGTTTGACATCTTACTGGAAGCGAATTATCATTTAGATCGACGTAATGCACGATGACTTTGGCGAATAGAACCCTTATTTTGATAAAAAATTACCACAATTTGCAAGCATTTGTTGCTCTGGCGTGAGTCTATTCGTTATGAAACGGCAAATCACACTAATGACAAAACAAAGTCAGCTGTCAAATCGCTTGTCAAACAAAACAGTGTTGTCAACTTAAAGATGTGAACCTCTGAAAAAAACACCCGTTATTAAGAAGAAAGCTTGAACCAATATTATGTATTTGACAAAATGGAAACACCTTCATCGTTTTTCGTCTTTAACCAATGATTTATCTTATTTTTGTGGACAGGCTATATATTTAACAACTATGACTCGCTAATGTGTTGACCCCGATTTTTTATTAACGGAAAAGGATCGTCAGAGCACTACCACCTATATTATAGTGGCTACCACAGAGAAAAAAAATTCTGTATCTTCATCGATCTTACTAGCGCATGAAATAAGAACAACATGAGCAACATGTTATGACTTATTCCTGTTTTATTATTATTTATTTTGGTTCTGTTGTTATACTCGAGACGAACAACGTTCAAGATCGTCATCAATATCAAAAGAACTTAATTGAACAGAATAACAAGAAGCGAGGTACAACAAAGAAATGTTTCATGTTAATTAGAAATTGAAACGTGAACGTCATTATTTGTGGTTTGGGTGATTTCAGTGAATAAAAATGATTTTTAGTTTTAGTAATTTTAATTAAATGTTTTTTTTTCGTAACTTATGGTGATATGGAAATGATTGATGTGGGTGGTAAATAGTTACCAATTGGTTTGGTCGAATATTAATAGCACAGGGCACGAGCGAAGCGATCAATAATAACATGATTAGTTTTGTATAGTACTAGCTATCCGCCTTAAATGAATTTCCTTAAATTATTTTCTAGTAGAATCAGTAATTTGATCTTGATTATGATTTTTTTTTTATTTATGTTACGAATTATAAAAAGTCTCACAGATGCTATTTACATCCCAAAATTCCAAACCAAAGCTGAAACACATTAAACTGGGTTTGAAATTTAGATAGCGATCGATCGGTTATTGTCACAGGTAAATTTCTGCAATAATTTATAATTTAAAGTAAATATTTTACCTGATGTTCTCGACTCCAATACCATTGATTCCCGCTACCAGCGCTCATAAAATGAGTTACACATTTTTTATGTATGGCTCTCGCACACCTGGTTCTTGTGGTATTCTTGTCGTGTACCTTAAAGATAAACTTTCTCTTAAACTTTAAAAAATATTCGGGAAAGAGACGAAAGGAAAAATAAAAAATAATAATCACACGTCAAAGAGCATAAATACAGGTTATCCAATTCAAGCTTGATAAAGTAAACTTAAAAAAACACACAAAATATTCGGAATGTATTGTAATTTTTATTTCATTTTACAGATTGATCCTTGCCATTTTTAGTTAAACAAGATATCATTCAAATGTCCTCCACGGGACTTCTTACAGGCCTTGATTCTTTTGCGGTAATTTTCAATGACTTTTCGGCACATTTCGGGCGGTATCTCGGCCATTACCTTACGAATATTAGTTTTCAATTCGTCAAGAGTTTGAGGATTGTTTGCGTAAACACGATCTTTCGCGTAGCCCCACAAAAAGAAATCCAAAGGCGTTAAATCACAGGATCTTGGAGGCCAATTGACATCAGCCAATCGCGAAATCAAACGTCCAGGAAATTTCTCTTGCAAAAGATCTCGATTTGCTCGTGTTACGTGACTGGTTGCTCCATCCTGCTGGAACCACATATCGTCAAGATCATAATCTTCGATTTTCGTAAAAAAATAATCGGTTAACATGCGGCCATAGCGCTCAGAATTGACGGTAACGGTTCGTCCATGGTTGTTCTCAAAAAAATACGGCCCAATCACACCACCAGACCACAATGCGCACCAAACAGTGACTTTTTCCGGGTGTAATGGCTTCTCTACAATCAATTGTGGATTTTCTGAGCCCCAAATTCTACAGTTTTGCTTATTAACGTATCCACCAAGCGAAAAATGAGCTTCATCACTGAAGAAAATTTTGTTCGAAAAATCAGCATCGACGGCCTGTTTTTCCAACACCCAATTTGCGTATGTTCTTCGTTGTCCATGGTCAGCAGGCTTTAGCTCTTGTGTCAAATGGACTTTATACGGATGAAGATGCAAATCCAGATGCAAAATGCGCCATAATGAGCCATAAGATAGGCCTAAATGTTGAGCTCGACGAGGAATTGACAAATTTGGATCTTCTTCCACACTTTCAGCTACAGAAGCGATATTTTCAGCATTGCGAATGTTTCGATGATGCACAGACCTTACAATATCAGTAACAGATCCAGTTTGTGCAAATTTATTCACTGTATTCAATATGGTTTGCTTTGTAGGACGATTATGACGACCATAATCTGCTCGTAAAGCGCGAAATGTGGATACGGCAGAATCACTATTTTTATAATAAGATTTAATAATTTTAACGCGTTGGTCGATTGTTAAATGCTCCATATTCTTAAATGGCAGAATGTCAACTAAATAAATGACAGCGTACTTGACGTTTATCTTTGACAGATGTCGGTATACAGATTTCTACTTTATCAACCTCGAATTGGATAACCCGTTATTTAAGAGATCTTTAGTAATGTAAATTGTATAAGCCAACTTCCCTTATCATAGTTCCTAAAAATAAATTTTACACTACTTGAGTCCTTTTATATAGGGTGGGCCAAATAATTTTTTTTTAAATGCAATAAAACAAAAAGTTCTCAATATGTTTTCAAATTTATTTTTTCATTGTAAAGAACAATCCTTCCGATTAATTATGGAATACTATTTCATTCATCTGACTGCCTCGGCTGGCCTTGACGTACCCCATACCGTCGGTCCAATTTTTGAGCACATTTTTGATGGTATGCGGCATTATGTCTTCAATGGCATTGCCTATGTCCTCCTCTTCAAGTGCCAGGAACAAAAAATCGTTTATCATGGCGCGGTAGCGCTCACCATTGACAACAGCGGCTTCTTGCTCATTTTCAAAGAAAAATGGCCCAATGATGCCACCGGACCAAAATCCGCACCAAACAGGCACTCGTTGAGGATGTATCGGCTTCTCTACGACCACGTGCGGGTTCTCCGTGCTTCAAGATGGAAATGCGCCTCATCCGAAAAGACGATTTTTTTGGCTAAAATCGGCATCTTCTTCAAGTCGATCGCAAACCCACTCAGCGAACCGAATACACAACCATTTTCGTTCAGCGGAAGGATAAAACTAACTTTCTGCCAAATCAGAACGTCGATCCGTTCTGACGGATATTCAGATTCAGATATGTTTGCTTAAGTTTTATGATTTATCTAATGTTCATGCAGAAAACGACGAATATTGCGATACCTAAGAATTTCATAGGTCAATGGTAATTCGTTAATTTTACATTTTAATTGCAATTTTTGCGAGAAACATAAAGAACACGAAGACTCATCAAACGTTTTCAACATAAAGAATTGGGCAATAAATAAGTCATCCTTCTCAACATTTTCGAGATCTCTCACACTTATATATTTGCGATAGTTACTTCTTTAATTTTCTTAATCGTGCAAGTCCTAATCTTGGTTGGTATATTTTGCAAAGATAAATCAATTAAATCAATTGAAGCAGACTTACCTACAAAGTACCAAATCGACCCCTTATTTGGGTCCTCTTTTTTGCCAATATTAGGTCGAGTTTTACTGCATTGGAAAGTTTGCTATCACAAAAAGCCACATGTTTATCTGCTACAATGTGGCGATTTATTCGTAATAACTTCACTTGGTGCCAGCCACCCTTTATAAGTTCGAGGTGGTATTGTATACCTATTTCGGCTAGAAAAGAGTTATTCAGAACACAGACGTAATGCTGTGCCTCAACTAATGTAGTGCCTCGATTTAGATAGCGTTAGAACCCAGTATTTTCT
Source organism: Nephrotoma guestfalica (assembly GCA_963691935.1). NCBI lineage: Eukaryota > Metazoa > Arthropoda > Insecta > Diptera > Tipulidae > Nephrotoma > Nephrotoma guestfalica. The sequence continues at coordinate 75,173,701 of OY829913.1, read as the reverse complement.
TATAGACTGAGGCCGATGTGAAATTGCAGCTAGACTACTTAGTGTTATAAAGCTTCAAGTTCAGCTCAGGCCATACTTGCTTCGCTACCCTACCAGTCGGACTGGCGAGCCACCTAGCATTTGCCAGGCAACTGATTTCCTATGGCTTGCTGCTTTCAACACAGACATAGGTCTTCCTACACATTGTCTCCCTGGTTCCAGTTGTTGAGACGTATCGTACCTTGCTAATTCGTATGCCCTGAAATTTCCTTCAACATCAGAATAGTGCGGAACCCAGACCAACTGGATGTTAAAATGTTCACTCATTTCGTTAAGAGATGTGCGACAATTCAACGCCACTCTTAACGCCAGGGAAACTGAATCCAGTGAAAGAATGGCTGCCCGACTATCCACATAAATAGTACTCTCAGTCAACGATATTACACTATGCTTCAACCAGAGGTCACGCCTCTCAAATCGCTATAACTTGAGCCTGGTACACGCTGCAATAATCAGGGGGACGAAAGGATAGGCTAACATTTAATTCCCCACAGAACACACCAGCTCCCACTCTACCATCGAGCTTGAAACCGTCGGTGCAGAATTTAATTATCCCAATCTCCACGATGAGACCACTCTTACAATCCTCTCTAGAGGGGAGAATCACTTTAAACGCTTGCAAAAGCACAAAAGAGGTCTTATATAATCCAAATTCACCAGGTCATGCCTCACAGAATTGGCTATATTTGGATTTTTTTTTTGCAGGTAATTGCACCTCGAAATCGATGATAGCCGGGCGGCCGTATTGACCGCCATTTTCTTTCCAATAATACCCAACGGGTATCAAATGCGACCCAACGGTCGCAAATCCAATGAGCAAACTGGCTGCCCTCTGCACCTTCCCCATCATGTTTCTGTATGATAATTTCTCCGATCTGGCCACCATACACTCACACCATACAGCAGTACGGGCCTTACAACTGCCGTGTAAAGCCAGTGCACCAGCTCAGGTTTCAGACCCTATTTTCTTCCAATGGCATGTTTGCAAGAGTAGAGTGCCACAGTGACCTTCTTTACTCTTTCTATCGTATTTGGTTTCCAGCTGAGCCTACTGTCCTGAAGAATCCCTAGGAATCTCGCTTTATCAGTAAAGCTCAGCATGGTGCCATTCAAACTTGGTGGAACCAATTCCGGAAGTGTATACCTCCTAGTGAAAAGGGTCAGCTCTATTTTAGATAGGTTCATCCCCAATCCACGTCTGCTGGCCCAATCTGCAGTGATTGATAACGCATTCTGCGTCACATCCCTGATTGTACTCAAGTGCTTTCCCGAGACAACTATCGCTACCTCATCGGCATAAGCAACCACACCTATTCCTTCCCCCTCCAGCTCCAATAGCAGTCCATTGATTACTACATTCCAAAGAAGGGGAGAGAGGACACCTCCCTGAGGTGTTCCCCGAACAACCCGTCTTCTGACAGAGACTTCTCTCATCCTCGCTATGTCCCTTCTGCTTCCTAGCAAATGATTAATTAGTCTCGTTAGTGGGTATTCAATCTTAAGTGGCAACGATCCTTCCCTAATTGCCTCCACCTTCACGTTGTTAAAAGCGCTCTCGATATCGAGAAACGCCATCAACGAGAATTTCTGAAAATCCAGTGGCTTTCAATTTGCCGAACCGAGGCATGTAATGCCGTGTCCACGGACTGACCCTTATGGTACGCATGTTGAGACGCTGCCCAGTTTCCGGGTACAATTCTCGAACGAATAGCGACATCCAGTAGCCTTTCCCTGATTTTCAGCAGAAAGGATGATAGATATTGATTGGTCTTAAGTCCTTAGAGTTGCTGTGTGAGCTTCTACCTGCTTTCGGGATGGAAATCACCCTTGTCCTCCTCCATTTCTACGGGATGTACCCCAGCTTCAAACACCCTTTGAAGATAACCTCCAGCCAGAGGAGCAGAACCTCCGAGTTCTTCTGAATTTCTGCTGGTACAATCCATCCGGAACAGCTGACTTAAACCGCTTAAAACTTTTAATAGCCCATTTTATTTTCCGTATTTTCAAAATATACTCTGTACCCAACAGTTGGGCCCCGCACTCATCCATAGACCCACAGTCATCCAAAGGTCCCGCAATCGATGCATCCTCACTTCTCAAGAAGTGAGTTTCCATCAAAAGATCAAGAGTCTTTACTATAAGCCGTCCATTCGCCATCCGGTTTAATCAGATAGTCTGGAACAGCTGGACTGGTAGAAAGAATCTTTCTTAAGCGCGAGGTTTCCTTTCATTCTATCACAGAAAAGCCTCCACGAATTCCTTTGCGCCTTCCTTGTTTTTATTTTATTTTCTCTGAGGCATTCCTTATAGAAGTCTCACTCTTGCTTTCTCTCGATCTTTTCACTCTATTGAAAACAGACCCACAGACATTTCGGCCCTCTGCAAGTGCAAGCCCTAGTAAGCATATTCACCATTGAATACAGATCCACTACTCGTGTCATGGAGTCCTGGAACGCTAGATGGAATACTTCCCTCCGATACTTAACTATATATGCGCCATATTGTCCTTCTGGGATTTCTGAAGACGTACTGATTTGTAATTGAGCTTAAACGTTTGATACCGATGGTCAGAGAAGGAATGCTTCACCACCCTCCATTCCCTGATCATAGGTGAAATAAAATCGGAGACCAGAGTAAACCTCGTGTCTATTGCTAATAATAAAGGTGGGTTCCTGACTTATATTACTAATAATGAGGTTAGTTTTTAAAAGATATTCAAAAAGTGACTCAGCTACCCCAGATGGTATGGTATGTGTTTGCGTCACACCCTACGATAACTCCGGCTTTCCTCCGTTTTGCATCACAAACAAGTGCCCCCAGTATATCTGGCGGCACTAGCTTCTCTCGGTCCATATATGCGGCTGCAAGCCAGAATCTCCTGCCTTCCGTCTCTATGCAGACCGCAGTGATGTCCCCATTACAATACTGCGGATGTAGAAAAACATTTACATTATTTTTCACCAGTATACATGATCTGCTCTTAACCGTTCCGCAAGCGTATAATAAGGTGTACCTCTTCGCTCGCAGGCCACATATCATGTTATTATTGATCCATGGTTCTTGGATCAGAACTATATTTTCCCCTCACTCAGCAAGTAAATTTATCTACACAACCCTAATCATTGTTAACAGTATTCACTTACCTTATTAAGACAGCCGTTCTGCGTCGGTTAATTGGACCCGACGAAGTCGACGGTCTCCTCTGTCTCACTCCCTCCGCTGTCTCTAAACTTAAGGATGTCCACTTCTTCCCCTTCAGAGTCCGATATGTCTCCTTCCCCATGCCTAGAGATAGTCGATCCCTCAGTTCCCTAGTAAACGCCTCACTTGTATTCGCGATTAGTTGCAATTTTAATACCGCTTCTGGAGAGATAACACTCGTCGAGTTTCCCTCAACAGGCTGGACCTCTTCCTCCCTCTTCTCATCCTTCTTGAACACGTTAAGTGTTCGAGCCGAAGCCGAAATTTATTATTCTTTTGGTTTTTGACAGGGGAGCCAGAGATTCCCTATTGATTATCATAATAGATAATCGGAAACTGCCCTTGGTTTCATGCCACTTCACAATCCTCCAGTTCCTCGTCGGAAGATCCGGATTACAAACCTGGATAATCTTCGAGGATTCTTTCAGGTTAGCCGGCACTGTGGGAATCCAGACCATTGCCCTAGGTCTGCTAGGTATTTCCCTCTTAGGAACTGCCTTGAGCTAGGCTCCTCGCCATATCTCGGCTAACTCCTCGATCGTCTTCTTGGATCGAGAAAAAAGCCGGTCTCTGATCTGCGCACGCGTTCAGCTTTAGCCGTCGCTGATACCAATCCACGTCCCTACAAATTGGCGGGGGTCCCGGATATTGTGCAAGGTTGTTGTCCAAGGAGAAAAATGAGGTTAAGTGCATTGAACATCAACCGCCATTTTTCTTCTGTGATGCTCTCTCCTCATGGCTCTCGCCCATGACGGCTAGCTCCAACTCCCCCTCCTTCACAATTTCTCTAATAAGCGTATGACTCTTTGGCAATTGTCCCATATGAAGTTTGGCCCATTTTCTATCTTCATCCAGACCTCCATGCTCGTTAGATTTCTGGCTTTTAAACCCAAGATCCTTCTTGTGTGCTTTGCTTACACCGGCAATACAACTCTTCGCCCAGTTAACACATTTTCTCTATTCCTCAGTTCACTGCTCGTCTGTCTAAGACACGGAAGGCCGAACGCCTGGTTCTGTATCTCCGAACCGACGGAGCAGTGACTTTCTTTTTCTTACCGCTAGTCTCTGGCTTGTAAGCCTCGGAACCGCTCTTAGTATCGCTGACGGCTGGTGTCACAGACCCCCCGTTCTTATCAGCATTTGAGAAGTGCTTGCCACTTCTTTAATTTTATTTTTAAAGAATTTCATATTTGGTCCCACGAGTGTCGGAGAAAATAATGGTCCACCCGTGCAGAGACCCATACACACGAGTATGGCTATATACACCTGGAGTTCGCCAGGTATCCAGAGAGCTCCGTTCAGGACTGGGCAATTATTTTAGATGCGTCCCCAGCCTGGCTGATCATCGGCACGATTCGCATAACACCTTGATCCGTCCCATCCACAACCATTTAACGAGACCTGCACCACACCTAGGTTTTGAGAACCTGGAGGCGGCGGCGATTGTGAGGCTTTTTTATCCTAAGAATTAAGGATTTTTTTTAGAAATTGAATATCATAAAACTTAATTTGCTTATCACTTAGGTCTGTGTGGTTTTCTGTGATATCTCGGTTAGGACTATCAATCATCAAATAGTTGGTCAAATAAATACTATTCTAACCTATGCTACTAAGAAATTAGCGTTTTCTTAAGAAAGTAAATAGCTTAAGATTTAGGTTCTTTTTTTCCTCGGTCTGTACGATTTTCTGGGAGGTTTAGTTAAAACGGTTTTAACCTAAAATGGTTCTGAAGTTTTCTAGTCCTAGACCTTTAAGAAAATCATACAGAACTAGGTGATAAACATAATAAATCTCGAGATATTAAATTTATTAAGAAAATCCTAATACTTAGTATAGCACAGGTTAGTAAAGTATTTACTCAAATACACCAATCCCACCGACAAAGTTTTTTTTATAAAGTTATTTTTTATAAAAAAAATCTTTGTCGATGGGATTGGTGTAGTTGAATAAATACTTTACTAACCAGTGCTATACCAAGAATTAGGATTTTCTCAATTTCAATATTTAGCCTAAATGTCATTTTTATTTAAATTTTACCATTGCAAACACAGACGTAACTGCAGCAGGGAAACTTTCGAATTTCAAAATGAAAATTTGCATACCGATTAAGCCCAATTGGTGCTAATTAGTGCTCACGGGAAAAAATTAGTGCTAGTCCAGGAGCCGAAAAAACGGGAAAAGAAAATTTCAAATTTCGCCTAAAAGACGGATTAAATAAAACCCGATTTCTAGATAAAACCAGAAATAATTTAAGCCTAATTTTAAAACTTTCTAAAGGCCGCTAAACTAATGAAATTTGTGCTTATCATAGAAATATAATTTTCATAAATTTTCATTCATAAATCGAGGAAAACCAAACCAGCCCCTGAAAGATACTATATTTAAAAAACGGAGATATATCGTTCAATAATATTTGTGTTGAACAACAAATAAAACAATAGAAATAAAATGCTCTAAAATCTAAGGCATAAGCAATTCAGATAGTATATTCCTGTCAGGTATGTTCATTGCCATCCCAAAAATTTAGTGACTGAATTTGTGCTAATCCAGAATTGACCCAATTCCATTGAACAACAACGACCGTTCAATGAACAATTTTCTGATAAAAAGTGTTCTAGAAACCAATGAAGTTGGCACTTCTGATTGCATATTCCGATCAGATATGTTCATTGCCATCCGAACTTATAGTGGCTGAATTTGTGCTAATCCAGAATTGGCCCAATTCCGTTGAACAACAGCGATCGTTGAATGAACAATTTTCTGATATAAATTGTTCTAGAAACCAATGAAGTTGGCACTTCTGATTGCATATTCCGTTCAGATAAGTTGATTGCCATCCCAAAAATATAGTGGCTGAATTTGTGCTAATCCAGAATTGGCCCAATTCCATTGAACAACAACGACCGTTGAATGAACAATTTTCTGACAAAAAGTGTTCTAGAAACCAATGAAGTTGGCACTTCTGATTGCATATTCCGATCAGATATGTTCATTGCCATTCGAAAAATATAGTGGCTGAATTTGTGCTAATCCAGAATTGGCCCAATTCCATTGAACAACAGCGACCGTTGAATGAACAATTTTCTGACAAAAAGTGTTCTAGAAACCAATGAAGTTGGCAATTCTGATTGCATATTCCTATCAGATATGTCCATTGCCATTCGAAAAATATAGTGGCTGAATTTGTGCTAATCCAGAATTGGCCCAATTCCATTGAACAACAACGCCCGTTGAATGGACAATTTTCTGACAAAAAATGTTCTAGAAACCAATGAAGTTGGCAATTCTGATTGCATATTCCTATCAGATATGTTCTTTGCCATCCGAGAAATTTAGTGGCTGAATTTGTGCTAATCCAGAATTGACCCAATTTTATTGAACAACAGCGACCGTTGAATGAACAATTTTCTGACAAAAAGTGTTCTAGAAACCAATGAAGTTGGCACTTCTGATTGCATATTCCGATCAGATATGTTCATTGCCATCCGAAAAATTTACTGGCTGAATTTGTGCTAATCCAGAATTGGCCCAATTCCATTGAACAACAGCGACCGTTGAATGAACAATTTTCTGATACAAAGTGTTCTAGAAACCTATGAAGTTGGCAATTCTGATTACATATTCCGATCAGATAAGTTCATTGCCATCCGAGAAATATAGTGGAAGGAATTTGCAATCAGAAGTACCTGGTACATACCTGGTAGGAATATGCAATCAGAAGTGTCAACTTCATTGGTTTCTAGAATACTTTGTATCAGAAAATTGTTCATTCAACGGTCGTTGTTGTTCAATAGAATTGGGTCAATTCTGGATTAGCACAAATTCAGCCACTATATTTTTGGGATGGCAATGAACATACCTGATCCTTATGCCTTGGATTTTACAACAAATATTGTTGAACGATATATCCCCGTTTTTTAAATAAGTATCTTTCAGGGGCTGGTTTGGTTTTCCTCGATTTATGAATGAAAATTTATGAAAATTATATTTCTATGATAAGTACAAATTTCATCAGTTTTATCGGCCTTTAGAAAGTTTTAAAATTAAAATATTAAATTATTTCTGGTTTTATCTAGAAATCGGGTTTTATTTAATCCGTCTTTTAGGCGAAATTTGAAATTTTCTTTCCCCGTTTTTTCGGCTCCTGGACTAGCACTAATTTTTTCCCGTGAGCACTAATTAGCACCAATTGGGCTTAATCGGTATGCAAATTTTCATTTTGAAATTCGAAAGTTTCCTTGCAGCAGTTACCCACGTCAAACACACTCGTTTTTTTTTGTTGGTTTAGGACTAGTTTAGCTCTAAAGCGTGTTAGCTAAGTTTAGCTATTTATTTTATATTCAGGTAGATATATCTCAAAATTAACACTTTCCCATTCGTCGATTCAAGTGACAAAGTAATCGAGGTAGTCGAATAATTTCGATAGGGATATTTATAATTCTGGACATTAAACCGTATCTAATATTTTTTATTTATTTTATTAAACCTGTGTATTTCGATTAAATACTTTTTTTAAACATTAATTTAATTTACGCTTACTTAAACCACCCAACCACGAAACAGCAACCAATACAGTTTCTGTTTGTCATGATTTTAATGTTATGTACTTTACGTTCTAATGATGATTCTTAACAACAAACACAAAAAATAACAATCTGGTAAAACAATTCCTAATCTAATATCTTCAAATTAATTTAATTTTAAAATTAAGAAGAAGAATAAGGAAACTTTATTACTCGTATTTTGCATTTTCCTTATGTTTTTTTTTATACTTCGTTACTTTTAAGAGTTTTCCGTTTGCGTTTTGTTTTTGTTTATGTATTTTGTAAACATTTTGCTCCCCCAACCCAATCGCAAACGAACTGATAAGAAAACTGCATGCATTTATTTATATTTACAGTACCAATTTAATTGATCAATTTAATATCCAAAGTAAAGAGCTCGAGAGTACATTTACACAACAACACATACGACGAATGCAAATTGTTTTGCAACTTGGCAACAAAAAAAAAATCGCGATTTTTATTGATAAGAATTTTGTTTAGGTTTTGCTCTTTTCTGAAAAACTTTTCATTGTAGTTATTTTTTGTTGTTTTCTGCGTGGGCGTTTTTAAAGATTTTTGGCTTATTTTACATCGATATGTATGCACCATGTGCGCATTTAAAAGCGCAAACTTTAAAATTTTGTGATAGGAAAACTGATTATTTTTATTATTTTAATGCGAGAAGAATTTTTTTTTTTATAAATATGTTTGATGCTGGTTTGTATGTGATCAGTTTACACAACGGTAAAATTATATCGGTAGAAACGTAACGAAAATCTTAACCCCTGATGAAACACTGTTTCTGAGAGTAGATCATAATGAGTCATTTATTTTAAATGAATAAAACAAATGTTAAATCCGATTTATAAACAATGAACAGAAAATGTCAACAACCTATCAAGGATTACCACCCAACAAAAACAAAAAACAAAATTGAAATAAGCAATAATAATAATATCAAATCATATCTCTTTAAAATTCAATAAAAATCCAGCAAACAAAAATAACAACAAGCGAGCAGATTTTGTTATCGCGGAGACAAAAATATAAAATGTAAGAATTCCACTTAAAATTGTATTTAAGAAAATATTAAGAAATTTATCAAAACTTTAAATCGTCCGCATGTGTACGTGTATATAATATAGCGCGCTCATGTACATTATTTTTTGTTGTTGTAATACTTAATATTTTCTTTTATTTATAATCACTCAATCTTCATCCTTGTTACGTTATTTACATTCAAATTCAACACAACAATCAAGATTATCCTAAAAAAAATGAAGTTAAATTCCTTATACTGATTCCTCTTGGTTATTTCGTCGTTTTCTACTTGCAATAATCAAAGTTCAACAATGATTTTTATTTCGAGTGAACTTGCAGAATTTAATTTGGAGGGCAGGATTTTGTTTTGAGCATTTTAAAATCTATGCTTGCCTAACCAATAGTTGCCCAAATCTGTATGCTGCTATATTCTCTAGGTTTATTTCTCCAATTATCGGTTTTCTATCTAAATTGGATTTAACTCAAACGCAGATCAGCTTTGCTGTCCATGTACACGAAATAGTTTAATTTTACCAGACTACAAATTGCTGCTGAAACGAGTGACTGTTTGCATTTTGAACTCACAGCATGTTGCATGCGCATGGTGTTATATAAGTGCTAACACTTGATATAGCTTTTCGATATTTTTAATGGAATGTTATCCGCCACTGGTGGGGGCTATGACAATAACAGACTGAAGCGTTGTTTTGAACTACCTCTCATTTATTAAATTCTTTGAGTTTATATACAAAATAATATACATAATTGCAACAACAATATCTAAGTATATAGTATTACATAGTATATAGTATTATATAGTATATAGTATTTAGATTAGAACTAAGCTTAACGTCTAGTTTAGTTTGAAACTTAAATTAAACTGAAACGGAAACTGAAACTAAAACTTTTATTAAATAAAATTTAGTAGAATATAACAACTACAGCCTTTAAATTATTCAGTAGACTTAAATTTGCCTCTACTTGATTTGGTCGTAATAGTGTGGCGCTAGAACTTCCAGCAATCATTTACATTTGATAGCATCGCGGCCATTGCAACATTTTCTTCGGAATATTTGTATTTTTCATTGGCCAGAATCACATCGTTAATTTATCATCTCATTGCGAACTGTGCATACCAAACACCATCAGCCCTTTAACTGTTCAAAGGATGGTGATTTCCTGTTAGTTTGGATTTATTTTAGCCTAAAAATACATTTAGTATTTGGTTCTATGGCATGAGGAATTTTTATGGAAAACCGCTTAAACACCCTTAGCCCCTATAACTTTCAAGGGATGGTGATTTTCCGTCAGTTTGGATCCTTATTACAGCCTAAAATATGTATAAGGCCATGTTTACCGGCTTAAAACCGCTCCACCGGCTGGGAAGTGGGTTCAAAAATTCTCACAACTCTCTTGGTAAATTAGCGTACTTCGGTATTCACGTAGCTTTGATGCAAGTTTAACACAAACCTCCAAGTGTCGGATGTAATCAGAACCGATAAGATATAAAGCTGTATTTTCAGGCATCACGCCTGAATCGTGTGGTTTATATCGTGTGGTTGGATTGTATTCCTTCTCTAACTGTAGGAAGCGTTGAAACGTTTGTTGACTCGAGCTTCCTAATTGGTCCAATTGTTTATTCGTTATGAGCAGGTGTGCAGGTGTACCATGTATCTTTCCTTTGGGTTCTGCTTCGTGGTTTTTCGAAAGAGTAATTCATGTTCGTAGATTTTTTTCGTCGCACTATTAGAATGGATAAGTGGTATTCATTTGGTGTGGAATGGATATCACCGAGCTAAAATCGGTTTTGATGGTGTTTGGTTTGCCCCTTGATATTTGAACACACGAAATCATTTCGAACCTAGAATCAGCCAGAACTAACTGACTCCATTTGTGGTTATATCAAATCAGTCACAAATTTTGATGGTTCTCGCTTGACGACTTTCCGGAACTTACATCATGTTTTCGGAGACTAGTATGCTTCAATTACATTCCGATATTACGGAGTTGGTTCAGTTTTTCTACGTGCGTTTGTGTACGTTTGTGAATGGAGAATTCGATTTTTTATGACACGAGGTTTCTTATGTTCGTTTGCGCGAAGTAATGCACTGAGTAGTGATGCACCGTACGTACGTCTCGAATAATTCCAATTCCATAGTCTGAAATTACATGTATACGGTAGAGATTACCTAGTGCCCCTTTATATGCGCTGGATTATCTGTTGTTATGTGGTTCTTGAGTATTATGATCGATTTGTGGTTCACGTACATACAAATTTTGGGTTAAGTGATAATCTGTTTCCACCGTTACCTGTGGACTTCAATGTGTTTTTTGTATAGAGTCCCACCAAAGAACAGTAGGCCTGGTCCGATTTTTAGGAGGTTAGCGCGATGACTAAGGATAAAACGATGGTTGCTGCGTCAAAATTGCTACCATCGGTCCGTTTGCTATAGCGTACTGCTCTATTGGAGCTAGTTTGTGATTAATCTTTCAATATCAATGTCCATTTTCGACTGATCAATTGATCAGTTTACATTTCGCTGAAAAATTCATCAGTTTATAATACCTAAGACCCTTACCTGTCTGAGAAGCTTTGTTGTGCTTTAACAGTTTATTTCGTGGTGAGAGTGTCATTGTAATATATTAACATATTTAAGCATATCAGCTTTTTTCGTTTTTTATCGTAGCTTTCTTTAATGTTCGCTCTGTTCCTTTCTAAACGCTCTGTCACGAGTTCTGATGCTGTTTTAGCATCAGTCTATCCTATTTCACTTCTCTCTGAATGGAAACATGATATTTGAAGGAGTTTTTTGTTACAATGTACAATGTATTGTTCAGGGCTACTTACACCTCAAGTAATTTGTTAACCCGGTCATGACATTCACCTGAACTAATCTTGCTACTTGCAATTTTTACGTGCCTAATCATTTCGATACATCTAGTCTATCGGGTCTCTCATTCCAATACATCTGGCCTACCATAAATACTCAAAACTAACCTGAGAAACTCTAAAGTGCTAGCCACTCGATCGTAATGTGTCACCAGAAAAGGCAAATATCCTGGTTGCCTACCACCGAATTTTTTGTTGGATGGACATTTTATACATCTATTCACGTATTTTATGACAAAATCTTTCATTTTCGGGAAATAAAATGATGATTTTAAATTGTCAAGTGTTTCGTGGATCCCTTGGTGCCCAACTGCTTCGCGTGTATCTCGGACAACATCATATAATAAATCCTGTGGTGCGTACAGTATAAGTTACAGTCACTTACTCTTAGTCGTTCGATAGACCCACGAGTTATATAGGGTTATCCAATTCAAGCTTGATAAAGTAAACTTAAAAAAAACACACAAAATATTCGGAATGTATTGTAATTTTTATTTCATTTTACAGATTGATCCTTGCCATTTTTAGTTAAACAAGATATCATTCAAATGTCCTCCACGGGACTTCTTACAAGCCTTGATTCTTTTGCGGTAATTTTCAATGACTTTTCGGCACATTTCGGGCGGTATCTCGGCCATTACCTTACGAATATTAGTTTTCAATTCGTCAAGAGTTTGAGGATTGTTTGCGTAAACACGATCTTTCGCGTAGCCCCACAAAAAGAAATCCAAAGGCGTTAAATCACAGGATCTTGGAGGCCAATTGACATCCACCAAGCGAAAAATGAGCTTCATCACTGAAGAAAATTTTGTTCGAAAAATCAGCATCGACGGCCTGTTTTTCCAACACCCAATTTGCGTATGTTAAATGCTCCATATTCTTAAATGGCAGAATGTCAACTAAATAAATGACAGCGTACTTGACGTTTATCTTTGAAAGATGTCGGTATACAGATTTCTACTTTATCAACCTCGAATTGGATAACCCATTATATAAGTTTTAAAATTTCTTATCGCCCAACGTTTCCAAGCGGTGATAGATGATCAGATTAACGCCGTATACCGTTTCCCCTTTTATCCCTGAATTTATATCTACCTTTTTGGCTAACAGCTTAATGCTGTTGCAATCCGTTCTCACAGTAAAATCTACTGTTAAGAAATAAACCCGCCACTTTTCCAGACATGCAACTGTAGTCAAAACTTTCAACTCCACAACTGCGGATTTTGCCTCCTCTATATAGTCCTTGGCCCATTTCCATTAGGTAAATGCTAATCTAACAAACTAATTCGGTGGTTACTTTACCAATCGTTTTTCTACGGATCAGGCTCTTTTCATCTTCTAAGTTTACATCCTCACTAACTAGACTATTAGCTTCTCTGCATTTCTCTGCTCGGCTAATTCGTTATCCTTCTGTTTTTTATGACCGTCAAATTAATTAATATACGGTTTCAGCCTCAATATCTTATGCTGCCATATAATATCTGGAATTTTTATGGACACCTATATCCTCTATTAATCAGATCTCATTCTTAATCCCCTGATATCATTCTAACTCCTCTAATTCGCTATTATTTTTTATTTGGACGTTGGTTATGGGAAGTTCTCGCTTGCCACTTACAATTTTAATTTGTGGCGATTCGGTAAACTAATGGCCCACTAACATAAGAAATTGTTGAGAGTCGTCTGGTACGACCATTATTTCATACTTATCGTCATATCGTCTATTTATTTTCTTACATACATGTAAATATGTCTATAAGCACAACCTTACCGCCGCCATAACTTATCGCTGATGGAAACCCATTTTCAAAATAGGTAATCTGTAATTGTTTAGCGTCGCTTATGAATGCCATCTTGGTATACTTGTCATGTGTATGCATATGTCGGTGTGTCGCAGTCATTATTACCTCTGTTTTTTTTTGTTTTGTTGGGTCATTGCTTCGCAAAATGTCCGCTCTCGTAACATATTAAACACGTTACTTTTATTAACTTTGACACTATTATTGTTGTCACCTTGGTTATTATTCGGACTATTATAATCCTTGAAAATTTCGATTTTAAACATATTATGTGCCACCGCATGTTAAGTTAAAATTTGTCCGATGTGCTGCAAATACTCCATCGGCAGATTTTCGTAAATCCATTAGCAACAAGGGTGGAGTCTGATATTTTTTTAACGGGCCCAAATAGTTGTGGGATCTCATTTTTCCCAAATCTTCCACGATCAATTCAATTGCCTCCTCACTCGACATCTTAGCACTGTTGCAAAGAGCAAATTTTGTATAATAGTACCATTGTATTTTCATTTATTATATTTTTTTAAATTTTCGGCTGTGCGTCTCTTCTGCAATGTGCTTTGAATTGATGGGAAATTTTCGTATAACATAAAACAGCACCTTCCACTGTTTCCAACTCCTTTTCACATTTTTAACACTTTCACTCTTTATCTACGTTCACCATTTTGAGCAACCCATAGTAAGGAATGGTTACATCATTCTAATCATACATATAACCAAACTCTTCAATTCGATCTACCCACTCATCCACGTTCTGCATTGAATCGATGTCATTGAATGAGGATAATATATCCTCCATTTGTGTATATTCTTTGCAATGTTGACGTGGCCGAATCCGCTGATCTTCGTCACATAAACCTCGCTTTCTCTTTCCCTTGCATTGTCTTCATCATTCCATTCGTTCAATTTTTTGTTCATTTTTTTTAGAATTATCTCCGTTATTTCCCTGCATTTCGAGAACCTTTTTCTATATAGTTTTAGATTAAAATCATGTCGCTCGCACTATCCTTCATATTCTACGAACTTATACAAATTGCTCACCAAATTGCTCACCTAATCGCAGGTTGATTAACAATCCAACTTTTGAAAAATTGTCCACGCCTTTGCCAAATAAATAATACAACTCCAGTTTTCCTTTTTATTAAAATGCTTTTTTATTTTAAGAACACCGAAATTCGGTCGCTACGTTTCTCGGCTATCCGCACCTCGTGTTTTAACATGCCATCTTAATATAACGTGTTGGATTGTGTTACCAATCGAGCACAATATAGATAAATTAACAAAGTTCACGCTCAGGTGAATGAACATTTATTTTTTTGCCACATTTACGAAATATAAATAAATCAGTAAAAGAACGTAGCAAACAAGAATATTCAAAGCATTTGTATGAAATTTATTTTTTAGTGTTTACGTTTTTTTGGGCCTGCATACATACAAAGTCCATATATTGTGATATGGCCGTATACATACACAGGCACTGGTAAAGTTAACCTATTTATGACACTTAGAAGACTTTCAGGCGAATTTATCCTATATTGACCATTTTCGCCGAATGTAGATTGCGTTGGTTCATAGTAAACTGTGAGTCACGTTTTGTTCACCAGATGTCAGCTACTTTGTTGGAAATCGCGAATAATTTATAAATTATGTTTTTAATTTTATTTTAATTTTATTTTTATGTTATAATTTACTTACCGTGCTTTACCGTATATGTAAAATTAAATAATTAATTTCGTAATTATCTTAGGATCAGTAAAAGAAACCAAAATTAAATCGTCATTGCGGCGTAAAAATAAGAAACTTATCGTTTGACGTAATTTTCCGATTTTTAAATATACATGTTTCCAATTAATTTTTAATTTTATGTTCCCTAACAGCCTGATTCAACTTTTTTCGTGGTTTATAGGTAAAATATTAAGAAAATTTATTTAACCATAGATAAACTAAACTATTTATTTCGATAAAGTTCTGAAGAAAGAATTAGGTGACCTGACCATTGGTAATATCTTATGGTCAAAAGATGATTTTTAGGAAACATCGTTTTTGGCAAGTTGGGTGGCATACAGCCTTAATTAAACAGTATGTGCTGTGTAGAGGATAATTATTATAATTTTAATTAAATCAATTGTCACTGTTTCTTTACGCAAAATTTGACACCAAAATGGTTCCAACAGTTAATCCGTTTCTCGAGTAAAGTATCACGCTAAAAAATAATTTTAAATCACACAAATCTTTTCAGTTTCCGCAACTGGCGGAATTGAAGTTATACTGGGTAACTGGAGTAGGGAAATTTTCTAATTTCAAAATGAAACTTTGAATACCGATTAAGCCCAATTTGTGCCAACTAGTTCTGGTCCAGGAGCCGAAAAATACAATTCCAAATTTCGCCTTAAAGACGATAAAAATAAATCCCTATTTCTAGAAAACCCCAGACCATTTAAATCTAAGTTTCCAAATGCAACTATACTGACGAAATTTTGTGCTTTTCATAAAAATATATTTTCCTTTCATAAACTAAGGAAAATCAAACTAGCCCTTAAAAGATACTATATTAAACAATAAACACATGTAATACCGTTCAAGAGTATTCAGAGTAGTTCAGATTTCTGTTAAACAACCAATTAAACAATCGAAACAAAATGTTCTAGATTCCAAGAAACAAGCAACTCATTTAGTGGCTGAATTTGTGCTAATCCAGAATTGGCCCAATTCCATTGAACAACAAAAACCGTTGAATGGACGAATTTCTGACAGAAAGTCTTCTAGAAACCAATAAATTTGCCACTTCTGATTGCAAATTTCTATCAGGTATGTTCATAGCCATCCAAAAAATATAGTGGCTGAATTTGTGCTAATCCAGAATTGGCCCAATTCTAATGAACAACAAAGACGGTTGAAACCAATGAACCTAATCATTGCCATCCTAAAATCATAGCCGCTGAATTTGTGCTAATGCAGAATTGGCCCAATCCCATTGAACAATAAAGACCGTTGAATGAAAAATTTTCTGAAGTAAAGTTTTCTAGAAACCAACAAACTTGGCGCTTCTGATTGCATATTCCATCAGGTATATCCATTGCCATCCGAGAAACATAGTGGCTGAATTTGTGCTAATCCAGAATTGGCCTAATTTCATTGAATAACAAAGAACGTTGAATAAAAAATGTTTTGAAATAAAATGTTGTAGAAACCAATAAACTTGGCACTTCTGATTGCATATTCCTATCAAGTATGTTCATAGTCATCCAAAAATGATATTAGCTGAATTTGTGCTAATCCAAAATTGGCCTAATTCCATTGAACAACAGCGACCGTTGAATAAAAAAAATTTTGAAATAAAGTTTTCTAGAAACCAATGAACTTGGCACTTGTGATTGCATATTCCTATCAGGTATATTCATTGCCAACAGAGAAACATAGTGGCTGGTCTTATGCTAATCCAGAATTGGCCCAATCCCAATGAACAACAAAGACTGAAGAATGAAAATTTTTTTGAAATAAAGTTTTCTAGAAACCAATCAACTTGGCACTTGTGATTGCATATTCCTATCAGGTATATTCATTGCCAACAGGTAAAAATAGTGGCTGAATTTGTGCTAATCTAGAATTGGTCCAACTCTATTGAACAACAAAAACCATTGAATGAAAAATGTTTTGAAATATAATGTTGTAAAAACCAACAAACTTGGCCCTTCTGATTGCATATTCCTATCAGATATGTTCATAGCCATCCGAAAATTATATTTGCTGAATTTGTGCTAATCCAGAATTGGCCCAATTTCATTGAACAAGAAAGACCGTTGAATGAAACATTTTCTGAAATAAATTATTCTAGAAACAAACAAACTTGGCCCTTCTGATTGCATATTCCTATCAGGTATATTCATTGTCAACAGGTAAAATAGTGGCTGAATTTGTGCTAATCTAGAATTGGTCCAACTCTATTGAACAACAAAAACCGTTGAATGAAGAATATTTTTAAATTAAGTTTTCTAGAAACCAATGAACTTGGCACTTCTGATTGCATATTCCTATCTGGTATATTCATTGCCATCCGAGAAACATAGTGGCTGAATTTGTGCTAATCCAGAATAGGCCCAATTCCATTGAACAACAAAAACCGTTGAATGAAAAATGTTTTCAAATTAAGTTTTCTAGAAACCAAAGAACTTGGCACTTCTGATTGCATATTCCAATCAGGTATGTTCATACCCATCCGAAAAATATATTTGCTGAATTTGTGCTAATCCAGAACTGGCCCAATCCTATTAAACAGCAAGGACCTTTGAATGAAAAATTTTCTGAAATAAAATGTTCTAGAAACCAATAAACTTGGCCTTTCTGATTGCATATTCCTATCAGGTATGCTCATAAACATCCAAATATCATATTAGCTGATTTTATGCTTATCGAGAATTAGCCTAATTCCATTAAACAATAAGGATCATTGAATGAACGATATTCTGACAAAAAGGGTTCAAGAAACCAATTAAGTTGGCACTACTGATTGCATATTCCAATCACATGTGTTCATTGCCACTCTAGATTGATTTTCCACAGTTTATGAATGAACATTTATGAAAATTATATTTCTATGATAAGCTTAAATTTCGTCAGTTTAGGTGCTTTTAGGAAATTAGGCTTTAATGATTTCTGTGTTTTTCTATTTTTATCGTCGGGTTTTATTTTTATCGTCTTTAAGGCGAAATTTGAAATTTTCTTGTCCAGTTGTTTCGCTCCTAGACTAGTACAAGTTTGATTTAATCGGTATGCAATCAGTTTACAATTCGAAAGTTTCCCGGCTGCTGTTACCCACGCAGGTTATACTCAATCTACACTAAAACTTTCTTAACATTCGCGATATTTATCTTAATCTTAAGATCGCTTTCGTGAAATTCGGCCAAAAACCAGTTGGACGAGAGTTCATGGCATTCGCAATTTCACACGTTATAATATGTTACCCCCCGGAGCGGTGGAATTAGAATATATTAATCTTATATATTTCTCGAATAAAATTATATGATGTAACTCAAGATATTGAACTTCCTGCGCAATAATTTCGCAATAACAATACCATTATCATAATTGCATCCTCTCTTTCTGTGAAGTCGAATCGATTTTGGATACACACATAAGCATTTAAGAAATAATCATAAAAATTTTAAAGATAGCCAAATCGAGATAACAATTTGAAAAAATTAAATATCAAGTCGCACAGCCACAAAAGGTATTAAGAATCATTTTGGTTGAAATTATTAATATTTTCTTCATCTTTCTTAATAATAGAAATAACAATAAATTTAAGATTAAAATACATTAGTTATATATATTGTACATATGTGTATTAGATTAAACAAAATTAGCCTTCAAGATTTCTTCAACAACAGAACAATCTGTTTAACTTTTACAAAATGTATAACACAACACAGCTAATTTTGTATACTACACACAGTATTTGAAGAAAATATAACCGAAATCTTATAAAAAGATCTTAGATGACATATTTTTGATTGTAAGACACACAGTACAGAATTATTGTTATTTTTTGTACATTTACAAGGATTGTTGTTGTACTTGGTGCAGTCTATACGTACGTTAAATTTGCATATTGGAGTAAACGTTATAAATGCGCATGCGTAAACAAATGTGTTGAATTATTATTACGTGTGGTAGGTGTTGGTACCCTATTCCTTGGAGCTCATTAAAAGCCCACCATTTATTTAAATTAATAGATTGTTAATATATTGCTGTACGAGTATATACTATTGTTGTTTATTATTTAAAATATTCTTAGCGATCGTAATCTTTTTCAAAAGAAAAATGAATTTTTGATTTGTATTTAATCCAACAATAATAATATTGTATTGAGATAAATCTCTCGCTTTTATTTAAATTAAATATAAAAACCAGAAGCAATTGTAAATTAAAATTCAATTTTTTTCTTTTCTCAGTATACGAATATAATAATTTCTTTTGTAACGTATATTGAAAAATTATTAACACGTTGACTGCACTGGAATAGACCTAAGTAGACTAAGCTGTATAAAGTACGTAAGATCGGAAGCTGGTTTTTGAAGTTTCGTTAAATTAATGATTGCTATAGTTTATGATCAAATGTTAAGATCATGTTTGTTTGTATTTCAAAATGATCGATGATCAGACGGTCATATCTTAGAGAGTAGCATACGTATCTGAAATTGCAAAGTATTAACAACCAACCGTTAAAAATTGTACAACGAAGATCGCTGTGCGACTCAATAACACAAACAAAATATAACTATGGCGAAAATTAAGACTTCATCATTAAATTGTCACATTCGTATTCCAACTAGGTACATAGCTTTAGATCTACGATAACAGATATTTTCTGTTGGTGATGATTAAAGAAACAACAGACAAATACTACAAATTTCCAACTGCAAATCGTAGTAATTGGATTTTAAAAACTTCGAGTACAACGAAAGACACTTCTCTTGATCGATTACTTCATTTATTGCTTTTGTTATTGTACATGGTACATATACATTTCGAAATAATACCTCTATTTATGTATAACAACAAAATCGTAAGAATTGTAGATGTAAGAAGAAAATACAAGAAATACAAAACAAAAATCTTTATTCGTGGGATTAAATCTCGATAAGGCGAATAAAAATGGATTTATACAGTGAGAATTTAAAAATTATGAGAAAAAATTGTATTCGTCGATATCAGAATTTTCCAATCAAAATAATATAATTATTGATTTTCCTTTTTTGTTATTTCTTCTCGCCCTAATTAGGAGACGACGAAGATTTTGTCGAAGGTGCAACCACAACATCGTCCCAGGCACAAGATGATGGTGAATCACTTTCGGAAACGGCACAATCACGTACACCATCACCAAATAATACGAATGCCACGACGCCGATACAATCGCCATCGATGTGCAGCACCCCGGATCCGAGTACACCGCAACCACCGCCATCACTAGGCGAGCCCAATGATGAGGGTAAAACACAAGATTATGAATCTGGGCACGCAGTTATTAAACAGGAAATAATGAATGATAATGATAGTCAATCAAATGGTGCGACGGTTGATGCTGTAGACGAGGGACGTGATCGAGTTAGTAATAATAATAATAATAATAATATCAGTGAGGAGAGTAATATTAAAAATGTAGAGGAAGCGCTACCAAAACTCCGGCTAAACGCAATGTTGGCATCTGATCCGGCACTAAAACCAGAGGCTAAGGATATTAAAGATATGCGAGCGTCGACCGAAGATAACTCAAACGACGATAAAAATGAAGATGGATTTCATAATAATGTCGATCACGATATGGACATCAAAGAAATCCGACTGATAAAAGAACGTTCGAATAATATTATTGTGCCACCGCCCATAATTGCGTCGCCCAGTTTAGATTCAACACCACGAATGCAAGTTTTTATGTGTAGTCCGTGTGGTATAAGATTCTCCTCCCTATCTACACTAGAAGCTCATCAAACCTATTATTGTTCGCATCGTAAGGACGCTGATGAAAATGTTGCACCGCAAAAACCCTCAGCAAACAATGATAGTGGTGGATCGGAACCACCCAACAAATCAATTAAAACGGGTAAACAGTACGCATGTACTCAATGCTCGTATAGTGCAGATAAAAAAGTCTCTCTAAACCGCCATATGCGAATGCATCAAACATCGCCGGCTCCAAGTCCGACCACTACAAATGGTGGTTTGGTCGTGGTGAGCGCTGGTACTAGTTTATTAAACGTAGATGATACTCTTAGCATTCCTAGTCAAATACAGCAGCAACAGCAGCAGCAGCAGCTTGCACAACAAAATCAGGTACAACAAATTGATCGGTACTGCTCCGATTGTGATATTAGATTTTCAAGTACCAAAACATATCGGGCTCACAAGCAACACTACTGCAGTTCGAGGCATCGTGATGAGTAAGTCGATTATTACATTCTAATATTGAAGCAAATTTATAGTAAATTTATAAATTTTATTAATAGAAATAGGTCAAATAGCACTACACCAAAACCACCGTCGATTAAAAGAGGGTCCCAAAGTCCACCAGATGCTCAACCAGTTGCAAAAAGTCCAGCTGTTGCGAATCCACCACCTAATCCAGTGCAGCCATATTTAGCGTTACCAACGAATCCTATTATAATAGTTCCATACACATTTATTCGGAATGCGAGTGTACTAACCGGGCCATTGTGAGTATAATGCGCCTGCAAAATAATCAATTTAATTTCACACACTTGTATATGTAATTTATAGAGCATCGATTCCAACTAGTGTCACAAACCCCGAATCAACATGTTTTATTTTTCAAAATGGGGCACTGCAGCCTATCGCTGTTGCACTCTCACCACCAATTCCACAACCAACGCAGCAAGCTCCCATTCAAAATACATCGCCTCGAGGACCAACACCAAATCAAACAATTTCAAATGAAAATAGTAATAATACAAGTAACAATTCGGAAACGGTGTTAAAGGTGAGTAATAAGCGGGATATAACTGCACGAGAATCGATAACTACACCACTAGATTTATCGGTACGTCGACTGTCGCCCGGATCAAATCCACGTGAACGTGCATTCTCATTTTCATCGATTGCCTCGCTTGAAAATCATCGCATCGATATGGATTCCATAATGGAGGCAAAAGAGAATCTCTCAATGGGTGGCAGTGAGTCGGTAACGCCCGAACAAATTGTTTGTGCCCCATCATTACCAGGCAGTCCACCATTAACACCATCACCAAAACGTCGTTCGAATAGTCCACGTGGTGGAACCACATCCGTGTCTCCAAATAATTCATTGCCAAGTTCCGGGAGTAGCCAACACCAAGTAGTTTTACGTTCTTTAATACCACCCGAATTAGCATTAAGACTGTCCGAACCATCCGCATTAGGCGCCATGCCAGCTCAAGCATTAGCAAAACAAAATTTAGAATTATCACTTAGACTCTCGTCGGCCGGTAGCAATAGCGAAATATCGCCACAACCTACGCCACCCTTAATTAGTATAATAACAAATCCAGCTACATCAAGTGCACCATCTGCAGTTCCACCACAAATTTTTGTCAAACAGGGTGTTTCTAAATGTAAGGAGTGCAACATTGTGTTTTGTAAATATGAAAATTATTTGGCACATAAAAAGCACTACTGTTCCGCACGTAACCTAGAAGATACCGAAAATAGTAAGCCAAGTCCACCCGTATCACCACAAGCCACTAGTCCCTCGGGTAGTGGAGCCCTGGCATATCAGCAATTAATTTGTGCCGCGTGCGGCATTAAATTCACATCCCTTGACAATTTGAGCGCTCACCAGCTGTACTATTGTCCGAAACGTGTCGATATATCAATGTCTGTGGCCAAAGAATCACGTTGCAATAAATGTAAAAATATTCATGAGACTGGAGCACCGTGCCCGAATAATGTAAGCGGAATCGGTACTGGTGGTCACCCATCGAATCGTAAATGTCCAATTTGTGATGTGGTGACGTCGACATCGAACGAATTGCGGAAACATATGGAAACGCATGGTGGTGTGAAGGCGTTCCGATGTACTATTTGTCGGTATAAGGGGAACACATTACGGTAAGTTACCGAATCCACTACTTGATTTGAGGGAAGTTTATAAATTTCAATATTGTTTGTATTAATACAGTGGCATGAGAACTCATATACGCATGCATTTCGATAAGAAAACATCCGATTTCAATGAAGAGAATTACATATCGTGCATTTTGGATGAAGAAGGTATCGAAATTCCGGCACAACCGCTGCTTGCTATTTCACAAGCACCGCCGGCAATTCCACCACCACCACCGCCACCATCCATGCCAATTATACAGGATGCGCTTTCATCACAACAAGTTCATTATTGTGATTTGTGCAACTACTCGTCTAGCTTTAAGGCGAACGTGGTAAGTGCAAAATCGGCGCCTCTGTTGACTTTACATGGGTTCTTAAAATATTTTCAATTTTCAGATTCGACATATAAATTTAGTGCACGCGACTAATCGGCCGCCACTATCCCCAACACTCGGTGAAGGTGGTGAAAGTTTGTTGTTCAACGGAGATTTGCAATCGTCACCCGCCCAAGTACAATTCAATTCGGCCAAAACAGCTCAATCAACTAATAATCTAATGAACGAGTAAGTATTTTACTTTAACGATGTAAAAAAAAATCAAATAACTAACACCCCAATATTGTGATTGCAGGGTGTCTGTAAAACAAGAACCAATGGACGAGCCACAACTGATCGAAGATTCGCGCGATGGAATCCTAACGACAGAACCTGAAATACTTATTAAAACTGAAATGAAAGATGCAATGGATACGTCGATGTCTATAATGCCGCCACTAATTCAAACCACAACGCAACAGCATTCGGCTAGTTCATCGCCCGATTTGCAGTCGTTAACGACCGCTGGCCCAAAATACTGTAAACAGTGTGACATAAAATTTAATTATCTCAGCACATTTATTGCCCACAAGCAATTCTACTGCAAAAGTGGTATAAAAGTGGGAGGCGTGGACCGAGACAGTACAGGGACCAGTCCAACTCAATCGACAAACAACAACAATAATAATGTTGTTGCTCGTGCAACCGAAGCATCGGTTTTGTAAATTTTAATTACTAATTTTTTTTTTTTATTATGTTTAGTACGATAATCCATCTCTACCATAATCCACCTCCATCCTACATAAATATGAATTATTTTTTCTCTTTAGTATGTCGCGGTCGCCGGATAATCACACACATGTTGTCGTTTTCATATCGCCTTATAAATAAAATATTAAAATAATAATAAAATGAAAATTTAATCGTAAGTAAAAAACAAAAACTATTTTATTTTTTAAGTTTACATAATATTAATTAGTTGCATTTCAATAATTACATTATATTATAAAATAAATTAATAAATAAAAATTGAATATGAATCTCCAAAGACTAAGAAAATATTAAACTAATAAATTTTAAAAATTTAATTAAATAATACATAATTATAAATATATATACATATGATTAATATTAATTATTATAATGCAGATGATTTTAAATATATTCATATAAATAATTAATTAAACAAAAAATATTCGAATAATAATTCAAATTGCATATGAATAATAAATTATAAATAGTTAAACTTATATCAAATAAAATATTAAAAATATAAAACAAGGCCAGTTGTATACGTTGAAATTTTTATTTATTAATTTTAAATTTTTTTTATTATAATTCGGGAAATATTAGGAAATTTATTTTATTTTTCAATTTAATGTTGTGCACTATACGATACTTGTCAATTGTCAAAGTTGATATGCAAAAGGATTCTGTAAATAGGCCAAGACATTTCTGAAATATTTTTCGCTTGTATTCTAGTTTACCTGTCACATCTTTAAAAATGTTTGTAGGCCCGTTCACACTTGTATTTCTCATGACAGTTATTGACAATACCGCGGTTACTCTAGTAATCATCAACTGTTGTTATTTTTTTATCAATATGTAATAAAAAAAGCAAATTTAAATAAAAACTATTCATTTTAACGTAAATTTTTATATCGTTTCAAATTTCTTTTGTTTTTATTATCTTTGTGGTAGTGTGTAACAACACGAGTACCAAAAAATTTTTGTTGAAATCTGACAACACAAAATCGCCACCGCAGATTTAGTTTGTAGGTAAAAAGCAAAAAATCGAAGGAGAAAACTGATGCAAGAATCCAGTGTTAGATGTCCCAGAGACTTTTAAGAATGCGGCTCCTCCCTATACCATTGCAATCTAAAATCTGTTGAACAATATTTAATTTTAAATGATCACGAATGACAAAAATCCGAACATCAAAATCAAATTCAAAATATAAACAACGCGCAATTCCGTTCACACCAAGAGCGACGCCAGGTTTATTTTTGTTTTGATTAAATTAGAGAATTTTAGACTTTTGTTTAATCTTTAACCCTTTGAGTTATGAATGTTAATCAACTGATGAAAAAAATTAAATTGTGTTGTTTGGGCATATATTTGAAATAAGCAAGAAAAAAATATATCGAACCACGAATTAAGCCTCCTCAGGATGTTCCGAATTCGGAACAAGTTGCCACAAAATAAATAAATAGCATCATACTCGCTCCCGAACTCAAAACCAATCAAATTTTGTGAACTGATTTAAGCTCCGCCTACTAATTACATGCTTGAGCTGAAATATTTTTTACTTTGTATTGAGAAAAAGTAAAAGTGACTCCCAATGTCATGTACGCACTATAAAATAGAATTTTTTTAAGGCAGTGAAAATATTATTTATTTCAAACATAAAAATACAAAATAAACGTTTAAGTTCTATTTAATTGAGTCAGTCATTTTATAATAAATTATAGTAAATATTTCAAATAAATATAATATTGGATAATACTACCTAAAATTAATTCATTATTCAAACTTTATAATATTCAAGTACAGTCTTTGGTTTTACAAATATCACAAAATTTTTGAGATTTTATGGCTTCCAGTGAAAATCTGAAAAGCAATTCCTATCACTATTAAGGCATAAATGGACTTGGCACTTTTCACAATAAAAATGGGATTTATATTTACACTCTTGCTGTTTGCGTCTTGATTTTCGTCATGTTGTGGCAAATTATCGACATGGTCATATTTTAAATCATCAAGCGGATGGAGAATCTCGCTATTTGATTGCCTACGACGTCGTACTTGATAATAATTTTGTGTGCATGGACATTATTTAGTTAATATTGGTTCTTATATTCTATCCAACTGGTAACCACGGCCAATCCTCATAATGAAATATTATTCTCAATAATTAAAGACTGACTATTTCCGGCTGATCTACTAACATGTGGGATTTATTTGGGAGATGGGATAATCTCCGAACTGGTTGTTTTGTACCAATACCCATAAAATTCAATGTCAATTGAACCACCTTATTATCACTCCATCTAACCATGACCACCTTATCGTCTACACTCTGAACCTCCTTGCAAAATCCTATATGCTGTTTTTACTTCTTTATTTTCAAAAAACGGCGGAGGCCACTTTTTCCACACAACATAAACTTGTATACCCCAAAGATACGGTTTCCCTGTGACGTATTATTTAATAGCCTGCTAATAAAGCCTTGTGCTTTAAAAGTCACAATTTGTTCGTCGATACACAAATATTCTTCCATCTCATGTTGTAAGCATCTGCTTCGAAATCAATTTTTGATGGGATTTATTTTGTGCAATTTATCGACGGATTTGGCTTTGTTGGGAGTCCATTACATCAACGAAATGTAGTATGTTCCTGAGTTGAAAGAAGCGAGCATAATTAATCGCTTTTAGAGTCAACTGAAAACCAAGTAGTGAATTCCAGTACAAACATGAGCGGAGGAAACGAAGAGAACTGTTATAATATGTGACAGAATAGTGCGTACATATTTGTATAAAACGCGGTATTTGTGAAGAAATAATAAAGGTGTCTCAATGTCTTCTATAGGATCATCTTCCATTTGTAATTAACTTTTTTCGAATTCAATTTTTCTTGATTGGAACATGTCAATTTCTTTTTCGTCATTTTATATCGGCTTTTTTAGTAAATTGAAATTCCCGAAAAATTGTCGATAAATTCAATTCGATCGATTTGAGCGTTTTACGATACCGATTGCGCATTTACCCAATGATGAATTCTTCATCAACAGATTCATTTTCTAAAATTTATAAACAAATAAAATCTAACACTAAATTTGAGATAATTTTGGCATATACCTTCACTAGAATGTTCTAAGCGAGGAATAAATTCCTTTGAGTAACCAAATTGGGTTCCTGACCTTCTTCATCGCTCGAAAAGTCAAATTCCGAGTCGGAGCCATTCAAAATTTCCACCAACTTGTCCAACGAATTGTGTACGTTTTTTCACTCGGATTCATTTTTGAAGTTATCTTTGAATAATATGGGTTAAAGCACAAATTTTTAACAGTGAATATGAAATAATATTGAAAGAAATAAAATCTTCCAAAATAAGAACATGACTGTTGAGAACGTCTGTCCCAATTTCGGAACATAAAATATAATGTTCCTAAATCGGAACATGAGTGTTGTGTACGTTTGGCCCAATTTCGGAACATGCATTTTCTTCTCAATATTATTTAATTTCTATAAGATGTAGTGCACATTTTTTATTAAAAATGATAATTGGTAAAATAGCGGCAAACTAATGAAACTAATATTGACGTACCACAAATTTTAGCAAATAAATTTAAAAAATAGCACTAAGCATACATCATAAAGGGTGTTTTTTTAAGAGGTTGCCGATTTTTTTTTTGAATAAAACATATAAAATTATGAAATGACCAAAATTTTTTTTTATTTGGTAGATAATTTTTTGGCATTTAACATTTAAACACAATTTCTGGCATATGGCTACCACGACTATTTTTCACAAATGTCATTCTGGAGGTCCAATTTTCCAGCACTTTTTCAAGCATTTGAGGGCGTATGTCAGCAATGACACGTTGAATATTGGTTTCCAAAGCGTCAATCGATTGAGGTTTATCCACATAAACCAATGACTTCACGTATCCCCACAAAAAGTAATCGAGTGGCGTCAAATCGCACGAACGCGGAGGCCAATTCACCGGACCATTTCTCGAAATAATGTTGTCGTTGAAAGTTTCTTTCAATAAGTCGATTGTTTCACGTGCTGTATGGCAAGTGGCACCATCTTGTTGAAACCACATTTCATTCATATCCATATCTTCAAGATTTGACAACAAAAACTCATTTAACATGGTTCTGTATCGATTTCCATTCACGGTAACGCGTCGTCCTTCCTCATTTTTAAAGAAATATGGACCGATGATCCCACCAGCCCATAGACCGCACCAAACAGTACATTTATCAGGATGCATTGGTAATTCTAGAACGGCGTGTGGATTATCTTTGCTCCAAATGCGACAATTTTGTTGACGTATCCATTTAACCAAAAATGCGCCTCATCACTGAAGAGAATTTTACGGTAAAAAAATGGATCTTCGTTCAATTGATTTAACGACCAATCACTGAATTCACGGCGCAAACGATGGTCGTGTGGCTTTAATTCTTGCACCAATTGAATTTTGTATGGCACCAAACCCAAATCTTTACGTAAAATTTTCCATAAAGTCGATGGACAAAGTCCAATTTGCTGAGCACGACGACGAATCGATAAATTGTCGTTTTATTCGACACTGGCCTCAACGACAGCAATATTTTCTTCTGTACGAACTCTTCTCATTCTTGTCGGTGGCTTGGCATCCAAAAGAGTGAATGTAGACCGAAATTTGGTAATTACGTTCTTTATGGTGGTCTCTGACGGACGATTATGTGCACCATAAAATTCACGAAGTGCTCTATAAACATTTTTAATTGAACACTGATTTTGAAAATAAATTTCCACGATTTGAAAACGTTGTTCTGGAGTTAACCTATTCATAATGATTTGCCAAACAATACTGAGTAGAAATGCCACTTTGAGCTGTCAAAACAACTGTCATAAAATAAAACGACATCTATCGGAAAAACAAACCTCCTAAAAAAACACCCGTTATTTGCACTGTGAATATTTTGCTCCGGGCCCTTAAAATATTTGGTATTAAACTGGATGTGCAGTAGAATAATAAAATGTAAATGACATAAATAGAAGAGAAACAGTAGAGCTAAAATATTTTGATATGGAAAAATTAGTCAAAAACTTTATTCCGAAATCGGAACATTATTACCCAAAGGGTTAATACTGGTATGAATACATATGTGGATGACGAATGAGAAATGTGCGGACAACAATTAATGTATCATTAGCCGTGTTTTTTTTTTATTAGCGACCGATAGATTGTATCCTGAGCATCCAATTTTCTATGTCAAAACTTATAGTCAGCACTACAGAATAAAAATATTATTATCTATTATCTATCGGGAGCCGCTATCCATTTCAGGAAATTTGAAAAGGCTTTTGCTTTGTACAACCGTAAAACCAAACCAAACTTAACCTTACAATAAAAATTAAAAGCGCAGCAAGGTGGGATTCTTGTTTATAACCCCATGCCAACATAAATGTTAATTGGTATATTACAGGTCGTTAAACTTTGTTTTATTTACAGCGACAATATAGGTAGTGGCGGAATTTCGGATAGATAATTTAAGCATGTATGTGAATATTTTTTAGTGTAAGACGTACGTAACTATTTCTTACCTTTTTTCTAAATGTATGAAAAAGAAAATAAATGGTTTTTTGTCGATTTTTGATGGTATGCTGACTAAATGGCTATTTATGATAGGTTACAATAGTGTCTCAAATGGTTTCGCTCAATCACGTTCACGTTCGACAACAAGTGTGATACGTTTCTTTTTTCACGGCAAAGTCTTAAGTGGAATACACTTTTTAATAAGGCGTAGGTAAACCGTTTAATATTCTCTCGTCGTGACAACGCCATCGATTATTATTTTTATTTTTTCTAATTGGTAATTCAACATTTTGTAGGTGTTTTATTCTGAAAAATTTAACATAAGCGAATTTGGTTATTTTTTATGTTCGACAAAATAGTTCGCCCATTTGGAATACTAGTACATGGTCGGAAAATGATTTGTAATATGTTTTAAGGCACCAACAGTTATACACTATTGGTTTATTAAAAGTAAATTCGAAATGTCTTCATTTAAATACAAAAAAATTTTACATATGCCCCACATAAATTTTTCTTAGACATTTTATACACGATTCATTTCAGATTAATTACTTACAATTCATCCCTGACATATCACATACGATGATTCGTCTATGCCTTCTCATATACGACTCATCTCAGACAAGTCACAAACGATTCATCTAAGACTTGTCATAAACAAAAATTAGTCCCGTTTGCTGATTAATGTCTGTCTTGCTGAATCATTGGTGTGACGTCAATCACTGTACATACATACATAACCAGATGGTGAATATTGTATACGTTAAGAGTCGAGTTGAGTTATTTTTTAATCATCTTAAATTTATCTTTTTGAGTGTATATATACTGCAGAGTTCAAATAGGATCGAGTTCAAATAAGATTGAAACCGAGTTGAGAATTAATACTAAACGATAATTTAAACTTAAAACATTTTATATTATTTTATTAATTTAATATAAAAGTACAAAATAAATCACGAAAAACCTGAAATTTAACAATCTTTAATATTAAAGCGATTTTTGTTTTGTTATTTTTTCGACTCTGTGTATAGTGCATTCTCTTCGATTTGACATTACTCGACTCGGAAAATGGTTGAGTCCAGATAACTATAAGGTGTATTCACATATCACTACATCTGCCGTTTCAGAACGATAGACTGACTTATCCATCTCTAACTCTAACAAACAGTCGAAACGATTTAAATCGATTATCTTATCTCACCAATAAGCGAGTGTATATGCCACTAATTTTCCGTTGATAACTCTTTTAAATTTTCAAACACGTTCGACTTTTGTTTGATTAAATAAACAACCAACTTTCTACTATAATCATAGAAAACAGTCACAAAATAGCTTAAACCACCATTTGAATCACGGAACTGGGCCACACACATCAGGATACGCCAACTCCAAAACTTGAGCTTTATAATTTATTCCAGCCCGAGCCACAATAATTGTCCACTTTTACGTTTAAAGTTCAAGAATTTAAACATGGCATTCATCAACGCTGCTTCTGCCGACAGTTTTCCGTCTCTGTTAATCCTGCGATACCCATCTAAATTCACGAATGTACTAACCGACAGAAAATTCGTACTTAGCCTAGAATCTATTATTGACGGCAAAAATTCCCACACTCGGAATACTGGCTTTTACGTCTGCAAAGGAGATAAGAAATGTCAAATTTAAAATTTTGACAGTTTTAATCCTCCTTGCTCCCATGCCCATGATCTTTTATCCCTAAATAATTTTTTCGTGATACCTATTGCGAAATGTAGAAAAGAGATACCGACAATTACATCAACCGGTTGCAATTGCGATACAAAACGTGTAATTGTTTACGTAAAATAAAACCTTTATTGATTCCTGAAAAATAAGATATAAACTAAGTCGCAAGTGGAAAATATCGATGGTACAACATCCCAGCCCAGATGTCAGCCACTTACACACAAAAATTGGCTTATATTATGTGAATTTTTCGCCAATCTTAGCTATTTTTTAAAAATTAACATAGCAGGCAAAACAATTTAGCACACAAAATCAGACAAGTTGTAGGCAGCAATGCAAACGAAAAAAACTGTCATATAAATGCTATGGAAATGGTATTTACACACAAACTTTGCTCCATATATAGGGTGGGCCATCTGTTAGTCCTTTTTTCATTTGCACATAAAACACACATTTTGGGATGAAAAGTCAAAATTTTTTATTGATAAGGAAAAGGGATGCTATGCCATTTATGAATGAAACACAATACCGTATATATGCCCACCACCGCTTCGTCTGCAGGCCTGCATCAGAACATCAAATTTTCCGATGACTTTTTCCAATACAAGCGGATCAATCATCTCAATTTCAGCTCGAATGTTGTTTTTAAGTTGTTGAACTGTTTGTGGTTTGCGGATGATTAGCATACACCATACCTTTCAAATAACCCCAAGGCCCCATTGGTGGCCAATTAACTTCACAACTTCTTGAAATTATGCGATCTGCAAATTTTGTTGACAATAAATAGACTGTTGCACGCCTTGCGCGGCATGTCACTCCAACTTATTGAAACCAAAGGTCGTTGACACGCAATTCATTCAATTTGGGCCACATAAACCCAGTTGACATGTTACGATAACGATCCCCATTCACTGTAAGGGCATTTTCATGTTCAAAGACAAACGGCCCAATGATGCCACCAGCCCATGAACCAAACCAAACAGTGACTCTTGGAGAATGATCTTCTCCTTCGTGAATAACATGAGGATTCTCCGTTCCCCAAATTCGACAATTTTGCTTATTGACGTATCCATTAAGATGAAAATGAGCTTCATCGCTAAAGATGAAATTTTGATGAAACCCCTTCAATTCGTTCAGCATCTAATTAACAATGCGACGACGATTTAAATGGTCTGGTGGCTTCAATTTTTGAGTTAGTTGAATTTTGTATTCGTGAAAATAAAGTTCAACATGCAAAATGCGTCGTAATGTGGTTTGGCTGGTTGATGTGCTTGGTTCATTACGAACACTTTCACTAACAGCTGCCGCTGCATCAGGACTGTACGAACTGGATGAACATGTTGATACGGTCTATGACCTTCCACTGAACCAGTTTCTTCTAAACGATCAATAATTTTGCCAATTGCACGCTCAGTAGGATATCCAGGTCGACCAAAGCTTTCACGTAATTTACGAAATGTTGTTGTTTTTGAAGGATTATTTTCATTATAAATTTGGACAATCAAAATGCGTTGTTGTGTTGTTAGCGACTCCATGGTGATAAATAGCATATTTTTGACTTTTCATATGTAAAAGAATTTTTTAGAACAGATAACATTAAGTACTAAAATTCAGCGATTTAAAAAGGACCAACAGATGGACCACCTTTTATTATACGACGTGCGTCAAATTAAAGACATCATAGCGGAAAATTTATTTATGTAAATACATACAGTCAAAACAACAACATAAATAATTGCCGTTGCATTTGCATGAACAGTTTTTTCGTGTTAACGTTTATTGAGCCTCCAGTAAAATACAAACCGTATTTATTTGTCTTCGACTTGGCCATGTATATACGCAGTGATATTTTTTAAATAGACATGAAACGTGTTTTCTCATAATATCTTCTATTTCATGTGATCAGTTAAAATGGGATACATATATAAAAATATATTTATGTCTCTGTCTTTGATTTTCGTATCATCCACAACAAAAAGTTTTTGGTTTCTGTTTTGGTTTTAGTTTGGTTGGAAAATATTTAGCAAAACATTTTGAAGTAAACTATAAAATCAATTAAAACTCCAAATTAAAAATGTAAATTATAAAAATTATTATCGTACAGTTTGTGTTAACACATTTAAAACAAAGTGGTTAGTGAAAAATTTGAGTGTTTCGTGAAATGTTATTTGGCGCAATGATATGCACAAACAATTTTTGGAAATGTCAAATTATTTGCAGGTTTGTGGTTGTTTAGGTAACATTTAACAATAGTTTTAGCAATTGCATTATGGTAACGGTAAAGTTAATTAATGTGCTTTGTGTATACATAGAATAAATAGATTTTACGAGAAGTCAGTATTTAACCAAACTACTACAACTGTAATTTTTCCTCAAATAATTAGCTAAGTTCATTCTATTCCTTTATAAAAAATTTTAATACAGCACTGATTAGTTTTTATTTATCCTGTTTTTCGTTGAAATTGACTCACTTGATATTAATTGACTTAGCAGTTAGCACCTTATAAAGTTTATGAGGTGCAAAATAATATAAAATTTTAAATAACAATATACTGCTGCGAAATCTATAAAATGAGAATCCGAGATTTCTGAACTGGTACACCCTTCCCCCAATTTAAAAAAAAATCCATAATTTTTAAAAATCGTACGGTTTCAATACTGGATCCTCGGGTGTATAAGGTCATTCGTAGCGTACAAAATCTCAGTGTTATTCAATATGATTTAAACCAAGGGCGAATGATGCGATCCTTAACTCGATATTCTTATCGTTTCCCTGCCGATGAGTTATACCGGATGGTATAAAGGCCTGCACATCAGGCTATTTTTTCAGGCTATTTGACACATCATTGCGTATCCTGTATGTTATGGTGTAGAAATTAAATTACAATGAGAAATTACCACAGGTTGGAGATTGCCATGTTTATTATCAAATTAAATGGAATTTCAAATTGTGATTTTATATTTAAGAATTGCGTTATTTTTACTTCTGGGTTTAATTTTTTTAGAATAACCGGGGTGGGTTTACTAGTCCTTTCATTGTTCGGTTAAATTAATTCAGGATACAATGGCGGAGGAGGATACGTGTCTGCCGGATATTTTGGCGTTATTTAAAACAGGTTATTCTTAGCTCTGCTAAAAGCAAAGCTGATCTATAGAAATAGATTACCGCACGTTTGAAAATAAGAATTTTTTTTTATTATCTGGTAATTCACGGGTTGAAGAAATATTCAACACTTTAGACTCTCAGAGTGTAGTTAATTATATGGCATGAATCATTTTTGAATTACATATTAATGATATGAGCCTGGAGCAAGGTTGAGAAACGAAGGAAGGGCGAAGTAAAACACAGGGTTCGGCAAAAGTTTTTTTAAATAAATATTGAATGGAATGAAAAATGCAAAAAATAAATAAATTTTAAAAGGAAGTTTTTTATGGTACGAGTATTTTTTACATTATGTATGAAAAACAATATCAGTTAGAGAATCATTTTCTCGAACGCAAAAATCGGCTCTTGTTATGGCATTTTCCATAACTTTGTAGAGTGGTTCTTGCGGCGTAAGACCAATTTCTTCATGAATGTTTTCCTTCAGTTGCTTCAAAGTTTGGGGCTTATTCACATACAACATTCTTTCCTTAAGATAGCCCAACAAGAAAAGTTTGCGGCAGTTAAATCAAGCGATCTTGGTGGCCATCTCAAATTGCCGTTTTTGGAAATTAAGCGATGTGAAAATTGTTGCCTCAATAAATCATTGTTAAACGTGCTCTTGCACCATCTTGCTGAAACCATATATTGACGTTTGATGGCAATTACAGAACTAAAATTTTTTGGAGCATTGCCCTATGAGGTTCTACATTTATTGTTAGCCTTGCACTTCGATCATTTTCGAAAAAAATGGGGTGCGAATCTTTTCTGCAATTGGGCAGATCGTCTTCTCGTTGATGACGAAATGATGATCTTCGGGTTTCCTATGACGCTCTGTCTCACAACATCAATATTTTCGACCGATCTGCGAGTTCGAGGTCTGCCCGTACGTCTTGAATCTGCAACAGTTTCAAATTCAACAAATTTATCTATCAGCGAACGAATGATTGGAGCAGTTCACCATAAATTCTCCTGTATGCACGTTGAGTACTAATGAACAATTATTTTCAAGGAATAGAAGACCAATCTTAGTTCTTTGCGAAATTATTAGCGTTTCATTTTTATATCTCCCAAGTTTTATCTGTAAAATACAAAAAAAAGAAGATTATTTAGCAAAAAAGTAGTTAAACATTTGTTTTACTTCATGTAGTTACTTTTGCTGCACCCTGTACGTAAGCAAACAAAATAAAAAATTTAACGTAATTGAAACCAAACAAAATTGAGTTTGCAGACAATTCTCCGAAAATATCAGTTCATCAAAAAAGGTAATTAACCCATAACGGCAGTTCAGTGGAAACGATAATCACAATTCAAGAATTCTCATATAAACCGAGATTTTATAGCTTAAGTTTTTTTTTTCAAATTTACTAACACCAAGAACGACATCCAGAATTCTTATTGATGTTCAAGTTTTATTATATGCAGACAGACTTTCTTCCCAATCGGGTTTGAAATAGCTTAGTTCAAAAATTTGGAGCTTTTCACAAGCTCTGTGTAGTATCATACATCTAGAGTTTATCCAATTCGATTCAGTTAACGTTTTTCCACTACTATAGAGTCGTATGCGTGATGGTAATTTTGGAATTTCATAATTCACCAAGGCCACAAAACGAAAAAACCAACAACTATAACAATGCCTAAGCACCTAGAGGTCTCATCGAACGACCCCTTAATATAATTTCCCCGGAAAAATAATTTATTGCAACTAATTCCTGTTTCATTTGAATTCTTATTTCATCTTTTACATCTTTCGGTGAGTTATGGTTTACTGTAAAATGTAATTTTCGGTGAATTGTGGTTTTCAGAGAGTTTTTGGGAATTGTCGTTTTCGATGGTTTGTCACCTACGAGTAAATGAAGTATCGTTTCAGTAAACAGGCTTTTGGTGAGTTGTCTGGGAAATAGTATATAGTAAATCCATTTATCCGTCGTGATAGTTTTATCCAATACTTCATTAAAATAGTTGAGCAGATTGGCATTCAAAACCCAAATTATTACAAAATATTACTAATCGGGAAAAATAGTCATAACGTTTAGAACGGGGGCCCCAAAGCAATGTCTTGGCTGATTTTCAGAACAGGTAAAGAGAATACTTATCCTTTGTTTATTATCTAGTTTGTAATATTGGGTTGTACTCATAAACCGGAATTTTTACGGGAACTTATACGCATAACAGTCTTCTCAAATTCGAAATCTAACATTTTTATTTCTCAAAACATCGATAATCACACTAGTCCTACCTTCCTTGTTTTAACACGCGACTCTGGCGCGTCAAGCTTTTTAAACAATTTTTTGTAACGTAAGAGTTAAAACAGAGTTCTTATCATTCATGAAAAAGCTTAATGATAAATTCCCACCAGGGTTGTAGGCGGCCATATTATCAATTAAAAAACGTAAGTGAACTATGTTATAGCCTCAAAAAGTGTTCCTACCGACACCTATTGATAACACGATCATCTCGCCATGTTGGCCCAGAAAACACGAGAAGAAATTGACAATACATCGTTGATAAACACAGATCAAAAAAATAAATCACAATATGCCAACATTGGCAAAAGGTAAAGAAACCAGCACCATGAAATGTTCCGTATCGATTAACCAAAATGTCATCCGCAAAGAACCCGCGCTATCAACCAAAAATTTCTAATTTTTAGACTTAACAAAGTGTAGGAGAGTAGTCCGACTACCCCAGCAAAACCTTACGACCAAATTAACCTCCACCGACAGAACTTCAGTACTTTTGGATAATTTATATAACGGATATATTGTGATGGCGATAACCCTCTCTTCCGTTCGTTACATGATCAACACGATAATTTTATTAATAATCAAATTGATATTCGTAAATTACAACTCTCAACAGGGGGCCGTCCTTGATTAAATATATTAAATCAAGAAGTTCAAATCCTTAACAAGGTTCGGAAAATGAGTGGCAAGATTAACATTACACATCAATGATTATTACTTTGAATCAATTTTATCTTACCACAGTGCAGGAATTAACGGCAGATAGTTCTTATCGTTGATGATCAGACCTCATTCCTTAACACGGCTGAGAATGGTTCTTTGTAATTTTTTCCTGTGTTATTGTTGTGATTGTAGAATCGCAATTTCCTCATTTCACCAATACATTGGATTACAATGGTTATCTACTACGACTCTTCTAGTCGAAAAGTTGGGATCTTCAATCAGCATTTAGAATTTAGTTCGGTTGCCTGCTATTAGAAGTAACACTGCGTCGTTCGAAGATTATAACTTGGAGGTCGCTATTTGTGTATCGCGACTTTAGGCGAAGTGGCACTACCTCGACGGAATGTTGGTGCATTGCCCGTATTCAACAGGACAATCTGCAATGAGCTTCCAACAAAGCGTTCTCTCTTTTTCGATTGATATTCTGCTGCCCCATTTAGTAACCCGAGTATTAAAGTGCCCGCGATATTCACAGGATGTCGTTTTCAAGCGTCATTTACCAATCCATTTAAGCAACTTTTAATCCAATGATGCGCCCCAATGACCGTAGCAGCTGTACACATAAAAGCCGTAAATTTGACTCTTACGAAGCCAAAACCAAAAGGGTATCTCCAGCTAGTATTTTAGAAAATCCGTCGACCACTAGCCTAAATGGCGGTGATATACCACATATTATCATTTACCATCTCCAAGACATATAATGCAACACGGTTTTTCTTTGCATGTCTGACAATGCGTTCACACAACCGGAATTATAGCAGCGTATTAAACCGCCTTCGTTATTGGAATATTTCCATCTGCTCCCGTATAGATACAGATTGCCTTCGGAATTAATTTTACCCAATAGACCGCTGGGAAGGCTGATCAAAGCTACTTGTTTTCCATAGTACCCAGCTGTTATTTGACATATACCATACCCTTCGAGCCCTAGCCCCTTCGACTTTATAACCGCATTTCTTATTAGCTTCCTTTGCAGCTCTAAAAAAGATCTCTCTTGACGTTTTGCAGGTGTGTTTTTCATTATCTCCAAGCCTACTAAGACCAGGGTCCAGCTTATAACCTTGCACAATATGTCCGCATATCAGCTATCAATTTTTGCTCTAATGAGTAGCGCATAATAAGTCTCTTGGATTCCGCTATCTTTCATTCTTGAGTTCGGTTGGTCTTTTTCTCGGTTTCCTCCTTCTTGTATATTGTCTCTTATATTCAAGGCATCTGCAAATCATTTTGTGAATTAATTTGCGGAGCAATCTTTTACTGTGTGTCTTACACCAATTGTTTTTGTTTAAAATTCTAATTAACTAAATTGACAGCTAATTTTAATTTATTTAGGAAATTTTTGTTAAATATCAGAGTCGTTTTGTTGTATGCCATCTATGTTCATACCAACGACATCAATTTAGTTAGTCGAAAATTTCGAGAAAAATATCAGTGTAAGACTCACATTATTAGTATTCCTCTTCTTCTGTGCCAACTCTCATTACTATTAGGTGGCATGAACACCTTTTTCTAGCTGAATCCTCCCGGTGGGACATCTTCTTGAGTAGCTTTCTCCGATTCCTGTCTGTTGTCCATGATTCGTAGACGAACTAAATTTTGAACCATAACCATACCATAAAGTGGTTGAACCATAACGTGTGATAATATTGGGCCTTGGTAAACTTGTTGATTTCACTTTGCACATTATTTCTAGGCTTGATAAACCCGGCCAGTTTTTCAATTTTCCTTCCTAGCTAGCCCCAAGTTAGAGATATTTCTTTAATTTCCGTTTTGCTACCTCTGAGAGAAGGTGATGAAACACTAGTCTCCAACATACTGATCATCGCACCCCTCTTCGGAGATTTATAAACCATTCCATTGTTTTTAATTGGGTAGTGGGTGTGCTATCTCCATACACACGTTTACCGGTTATTTTCTCGTTGTTTATAAACTTATCCGTCTACGATACGTTGCTCAAATGCCAAATTCGCCACCGTTGTATCATTACTGTTGCTAGATCTCGACTATTGGGAGCTTGATTGCTCACTTCATTCAGCATGTACTGGATTTGCTGATCGGTGGACTGCAATTAAACTCTGCTTTAGTGAACCCACCATGGATTCATGTTCGTGCTGTGTTAGTATTATTATCAACACTTACACAAAATTCATGGGTTAGCCCTATCGTGTGACTACGATACGCTAGATCCAACATGAAATTCGGATTTTCTCTATGTTTGATAATGTCTTTTAATATTTTTTCCAATTTGCTTCAATTGCGTTTGGAATTTGTTGGTGATAATATTCCTACCAGCCATATACATTAGTAATTTGGTTTTGATTAACGTTGTGGATAGCCATCATAACACATCAAATTCCTGAGCTGTCCCTGGTTATATGAATTGTGAAATTCAAAGTTGTCTTTATTTTGGTTTCAAAATATTTCTCGCTGTGGGTTTACCAGGCAGAATCCCGTGCTACCAATTTGACAGATATCGTGCAATGAAATTTTTAAAATTTTAGACAAGAATTTTCATTTACTTCGGTATCATTGATGTGATGGCTATTCCTATGTAGCATGAAATATGACTTCGAGGTCTTCCATCCGGATATTGGAATTCCATCCGGACCAGAGCCGTCCTCAATTTCACAAATTGGGGAGAGTAGAGTTTTGCAGAGATTGCAACACCTGAGACATATTAGCGATTTCTTTAGGATTTTACGATTAGAGTCAAATGTTTAAAGTTGATTGTTAAAATAATTATCGAATTCGATATTGATATCTTCCAAATTAGGCTTATTTATGACTGAATTACTCATCTTAATTTCTCGAAAAGGCGGTTATCATATCGAGGCGATGTCGTAAAATTTATCAATATTTGCCTCAACATTATTTGATTAAATTTATTTGCATTTGTCTTTCAGAAATTATAAGTCACAGTGTTTCTTGTATGGCAGTTATTATTTTGTGTTAATTCCTGGGTGTCAAAGATAATTTCTACTATGCACATCATTTAAGAGAAGTTGTTCTCTCTGGCTTGCGATGTTGTATAGCGTTAGTTTTCTTCCATTTCATTCTTAATCGGTGAAATTTGGCATACTTTCCATTGTACTTGTCTTCAATGTACTGGTCATCGCACTCTTTTTCTAAACGGATGGTGGGTGTGCTATCTCTATACACACCGCGTTAATCGCTTCTTTTCTCCTAGCTTGTATGCGTATCTATGTACGACACGTGTTTCAAATGCCAAATTCGACACCGTTGTGCCATTAAATGGGAATATTCCTAATCCCTGCACCGCAACTAAACTCTCCTTTACTGAACTCATTGTGGATTCGTGTTCGTGCTGGGTTAGTATTTTTCAATATTTTTCAATATTTTTAATATTTTTTCAAATTTGTTTCGATTGTGTTTGGTATTTGTTGGTCATGATATTCCTACCAGCCATAACTGTTACATTAGTAGTAATTTGGTTTGGATTACGAATGATAAACATTCTAGTAAATCAAATAGTTTTAATGCTTTCGCCAACAGTTGTGAAATTCAAAGTTGTCGTTATTTCGGTTTCAAAAAATTTCAACGGATTTGGCCATCGTACCTGACAGTATATGGTTCCAGTGCGTGTTTCCAAATTCCTCGGGTAATTGCTAGCCCACTTGCGAAGCTTTAGTCCGTCACAATCCAAAATTGTACATTTATTGATATTGGGATGTAATAGTCGACTTTGCGTGAGATCTTTGCACTTCTCAGTCTTGATAAGTTGAAAATGACATTTAATATTTCATCGATAAATAGATGAAAAACACCAATGGGCGTACATGCGAGATTTGTGGTACATGTGTGAACCTTGTGGTGTGAGAAAAATCAATAGATAAAATCCGCATAAAAGCCAAAGAAGAACAGACTTGCCAACTCTTTGTTGTGACTGATGGGTCAAAATCTTTACTAAAGTCCTTATTGTTCAATGGTTTAAGGAGCATTACTGGGATACTCAACTAAAATTGTCGCTGTGGTACCTATGCTGCCAATTTGGCAGATGCCGAAGAATGATGTGTTTGAAACTTTAACAAGAATTTCGAATGAGTAGGCCAGGGTACTGCTTCTTGTAGGATCCAGTTAGAGTTCCCCGCTTCAAACCATTTCCGGGCTGATGGTAACAAACCTTGTGAATAAATGTTATTCATGAAAAGTGCGTTTAGATTCCTTGTGAAAACGATTAATTTACCAAAACCTTGCTTAGTGAAGCATTCCGATACATGGAGCCTGGCCGGGTACTTAACAGTTCAGACAATTTTGTTTGCCTAGTTTACCAAACTCGCCTTTTAACATTAAAAATCCAAAAGGATGACTCATCGGTAAACACAACATTCGTTCAATCTTTGTTTATATTTTCATTCTTCCACTGTAGTCGCTTTTCAACGTGTTTTTTGTGTTAGCAGTGGTTTCACTAAAGTATTTCGACATGCGGTAGTAATCATATTATTTTTCGCCAACTTTTCCACAGCTGCATCCAGGGTAAGCGTAGAATTTGCATCCTCCTTTTTTGTAGTGGTTCAAATTTTGCCTCTACCTATTAAATCGTCAACATTATGTGTAATCCACTCGGTACAAATGTTTTCGAATTTTTTTTATATATTTTGCTGCACTTGCAACCGACCTTTTTGGTCCTTCCTGATTGTAGAAGTGTATAAACACCGCATCAAACCGTTTTCAGTAAATCGCACTAGTTTCTGTCATATATGTTTTCCGCTAAACAGTTACAGTTAAACTAATTTTTGTTTTAGAGCGTCAAAGAGGAATCAATATAAACCTAAAATTGTAAGTACAGTTAAGCCGTACACGCTCTTGTTGCACGTACTGTAGGTGTCAGTATCGTATCGAATATTCCAGTTCCAACAACATAAACTACATAGACAGTTATTGACATAGTATCGCCTTGGTGCCATTGTTTTCAATAAGTCTTTTGACGTTCCGCAAAATTTTGTTTCGTGCTTTTTAGTGCTCTCCTCAATTCTTTTAATTGACTTATATAAACTATTCATACCTATTTTACACACTGGCAAATCCAAATTAAACATTAACGTTGTTACTACACATAAACCAATGATAGTTTTTTACCTGCTTCTTCTGCCATCATGTTGGATTTGCTAAATTTATTTTCTAATTGCAAGATCCTGATTAAAGCTTGATTTCTCGATTGGCTTTATGGGTTTGAGGTCAGTTTCAAAGGAAGGATTTATTTACCTTCCTGAAGCTTCTCGGATATGCGTATACAATTAAAATGTTTTTCGGAAAGTTATTTTTCTTGTGTAATGTGTCAGTTTAATTTTTCGATATTTTTATAACCTAAATCTGTTTGTTTATTGATCCGGTCCTCAATTCAATTGTGATAGAGAGGAAAGTAATAATTTTAATTAGTAACGATCTTTCTTATTAAGAATTGAGCATTACGAATTGAGGGGTTACCATTCATTTTAATTTGGTTTCAAACCTTTTGTACGACGACCTAGCTCTGTGTCCTTTCTTGGCAATTTCTTCAGCATCCTGTAATGTTCTATACGCTGAGGGCGTTAAATTTGAAGTGATTCAAATCAAGTGGAATACAGCATTAAATGTAAATTACCAATTAAAACTTTATTTTCAAACTATCATTCTTAAAAATTACCTTAAAAAAATAATCGTATACGTTTTACACTCGAAAAATATTTAAAAAAAATTATATTTAAAATTATAAAAAAAATTAATGGAATATCAAAAATTTTAAAAATTATGTAAATAAAATAAAAATAATGAGCTGTTACACATGTGAAATACATAACATAATTAAAAAAAATTAGTTTTTGTTTTTAAATTTGGTTGATTCTGTGCAAAAAATAAAAATTTCATTTTTTTTAATTTACAACATGTAAATATAATTACACAATATGATATAAATGTAAAAAAAATTATAAAACTATTATTATAATGTTAAAATAAACATAATATTTAAACAAAAAAATTAAAAACCAAAGTTTATTTTAAATTTTTTACATTGAAATTTTAAAAATTTCTTTACTTTTATATATTTGTTTGGTATAATCCGCCTCGCCACGAAACTAAAGTGCCATCTTTGATGCACATCAAAATATAATATTCTTAAAAAAAAGCTAAGCTTGCTAATTAATTGATTTAAAATATACAAATCATATTATTAAAAACCAATAAATCACATAGTTCTAAACCACATAAATGAAAACTCTGTAATTGAAAAAAAAAATAATAATAATAATTTCAATAAAACTAAACTATCAACAACAATAAAAAAATTTATTAGTTAAATATAATAAAATTTTAATTATAAATACAAAATATTTTTCCGCGATTAT
Source organism: Nephrotoma guestfalica (assembly GCA_963691935.1). NCBI lineage: Eukaryota > Metazoa > Arthropoda > Insecta > Diptera > Tipulidae > Nephrotoma > Nephrotoma guestfalica. Next base: position 75,129,806 of record OY829913.1, on the reverse strand, counting down.
ATCAATATAAATTTTAATAATTTTAGTTGAGAAATTTTTGGTTGTTTTGCAAAAACAAAAAAAAATTTTTTTTTATTTAAAAACCAAACAATAGAATAATATAAATAAAATAAAAATATAAATATTATTATATTACGTCATACCTACATAAAATATATCGATATTATAATAATAAAAAATAAATCAATAAAATATTTTCATTTAAAAAGGAAAATATGAAATGAATATTAATAAAACAACCTATAAATTATTAATTAAGCTAAAAATTTAAAAGAAAAAACAATTTTAAAAAAGGTCTACACACACAGATATTGTAAAATTAAATGACAATAAATTATTTATTTCATAAAAATAAATTGGTTATGGTTTTATTTTTGGTTCAGATTACTACAAGCAAGGATTTCAAAATACCAACCACAGAAAATGAATCCTGCCCTGTCAAATCCGGAGTTGTGAATACTGCGAAAAATTTGACGGTTCTAAAACAATTCTCACGTAATTTACAACGCTTCCGGAATATTGGCGAAAATACCAGCAATATTCTCTGAACAATTTCTCAATATTCACTTGAACACTTATCACTACAGAAATATTCCCGAATATATCATAAATATGCCCACAACAATTTTCGCGTATTGATTCGATACATTTAGGCTAGCATCTTGTAATTCAGCTATTTTCTTGTGGAGAACTCTAAAATCTCCTTCATTTGACACTTCCTGAAGAATAGTTGTATTGTAGGAGGTCGTCCAATTAGGCGATAGATTGACTTTACTGGTAGGAATGATGGTTTGATGGTTTTGTGATTTTTTAGTGTAATTACATAGGTGTACAATTATGAAATGCGAATTTTTTTACTTAAAAAGCAAATTTTTGACGCTGTCGACCAGACAACGTCGAATATAGCTATTATGAGATATTCGACAACGTCAAAATTAACATCAATCAAAAATAATTTCGAATTGCTCGGAGTTTCTTGAGGTCCCCAAGTAAATCCTACAATAAATGTAAATTTTAAATTTAAATAAATTTAATTACTTTAATTAAATTAAATTATATATTCACATATAAAATTTAAATTTAAAATTAACACACAAAATAACTAAACATGTAAATATACAGGGTGGCTGAGACCAAATGTTACTGACTTTACTCTGCTGTCATTTGTGTAGTTGTCATTTTCGCGCGTCAATTTTTTGACAGATTGAAGTTTGGTTGGTGGTTTACATGTGGTCAACAAATAATTGTTCTAAATTAATATCTTCATAAAAAAATCGTAATGGAATTCAAACGTAATAGTGTAATTGCACTGTATTTGGGTGGAAATTCACAAACAGCAATAGTCCGTCAGCTCCAGTATTTGAATGTGAATAAAATGTTTGTGTATCGAACCACAACTCGATACAACGAAACTGGTAGCATCGGCAAACGCAACAGAGGCGGTCTTAAAAAGACAGCAACATCAAAAGAAATGATACGAAATGTGAAGAAACGAATCCAACGAAAGCCTCGTCAAAGTGCCAATCAATTAGCCGCACGTCTACATGTTTCACGATACAGCATTCAAACCATATTGAAAAATGAACTACACTTGAAGCCCTACAAGATACAAAAAGTTCAAGATCTTACGGGGGTACAAAAAAAAGTTAGGCTTGAAAGAACACGAGCATTGAAGGCCTTGGCCGAACGTGATGAGATTCCAAAAATTGTCTTTTCTGATGAGAAAATTTTCACCATTCAACAGTATGTGAATAAATAAAATGATCGTGTATGGTTAGAGCACAAGTCCAACGATAATTTGGACACAAGAGTTGCCATGCGCAAGCAATCACCAGCTTATGTTATGGTTTGGGCTGCAGTGACTGCAGATGGCCGCACTCCTCTGGTTTTCAACGAACATGGAGTCAAGGTAAACCAAGAGGTGTACCGCCAAAAGATCCTAAACGATGCTTTGCTACCTTGGGCACGTAAACACTTTGATACGAACCGTTGGACATTCCAACAGGACTCGGCACCGTCACACAAAGCTTGAGCGACACAGCAATTTTTACAAAATTGCGTTCCGCGGCTGATTTCGTCGAAAGAATGGCCACCATATTCACCAGACTTGAATCCCATGGATTTCTCCATATGGTCCATTTTGGAGAGTAAGGTGTCCACTAAAAAATACGAAAGTATTGATGCATTGAAGTCAGCTCTTGTTCGAGAATGGAATAAAATTCCGCAAGCTCACGTTCGGTCAGCATGTAATGCTTTCTATGGAAGACTGAATCAAATAATCAGAGCCAAAGGAGGTCATATCGAGCAGTAACATGTTTTTCATAAAATGTAATATGTTTTCAACATATTTCACGAAATTTCAATAAAAAATAATCAAAAATAAAAAAATTACAGCGTTTTCATTTGGTAACACTTGGTCTCAGCCACCCTGTATATGACTCACATTTTATCAATTGTTTATTTTCTTATTAAATATCACGATTTACGATTTATTAAGTTAAATCGTTTATTTACGACACCTCAATAGCAGTCGAATAATTTTCGTTTTTATCTAACATAATGCGCGTCGCAATTTCATTCAATTCGGATGAATGATAAAAAGTGCTTTATTCAAAGTATGCTCCATCGCTCGCTTGTTATACATTTTCCCCATCTTTTAGGCAATTTGTGAATACCACGCCAGTAAAAATCCTTCCCTTTTGCTGCGAACCATTTATCGAGCTATTTCTTTCAAGACCACGCCTTTATGGTCCCACAAACACAGGGCATCGTCTTTCTGCCAAAGCAATTCGGTCTTTCGGCCGATGTGGATGGTGTGCCTTGGTCCACCCATGAATTTTACGATCTCAAAATAAATCCATCCTTTTCATCCGTTGTAACTATGCTCGGCGAGCCGTCTTTGTGTTTGCGAATCATCTTCGTTCAACATTGCTTGCAATTCCACATCTTCGAATTTTTTGAAGGATTTCTACGTTCCTTGTCTGCAACAACGAAGTTACCACTTTTGAAACACCGAAACCATCGTTCACACGTATCTTGCGATGGAGCATGTTCACCATAAGCTTCTCTAAGTAATCGGTATGATACAGCAGCAGTTTTCTTAGTTAATGCTGTACGCGAATGCTCTTTGCTCGGTATAAATTTTGACATATTGAGCATAACTCTACTTGCACAAATGTGCAATTTACTATCAAAACGTCAACAAAATGGCTTCAAAAGCATCTAAGTTTTATAACTTCGTTTTAAAATTAACCCGGCAAATGAGCAGTAAATTTTTTGACCATGATTACGTTGTTTACAGATGCGATTGGTCTCTCGAGACTAGCTCAAAGAAATCGGGTGGTGGCGTACTGATAGCAGTATATTCTAAACTCTAGAATGCTCCAGTAACTTTAGCCCCATCGAGAGTCGAACAAATTATACCACCTCAATCAAATAGTGATCATTACGCAACTTGCATCGACGCGATTGATGAATCTCTTAATACAACAAACTCGTCAGATTTAGTTCTTGGACTTGGTGATTTTAATCTTCCAAATATATTTGGACCCAGAACTAAATTGTAATTTACCATGCAATATAACAACAGACGTGGAATTTTTATTTGTGAACGTCATGCTTGGTTATAATTTGAACCAAATAAACACAATTTCTAATAATCGTGATAGATTACTGGACCTTGTCTTCAGCAACGACATTGACACTTTCAAAATTTCAGAATCCGTGTTACCTTTTGTAATTAACGATATCAATCACAAGTCTTTAGATATTGTATTTAACTCAACTAATTTAATGGCGAGTTCGGAACAGCTACAACCAATCAAATACAACATCAAAAAAACAAACCGTGCGGGGCTACAAAGGTACCTAGAATCAATCAACTGGCAAACAACTCTCAATTCCAATGATATAAACGAAAATGTTGATAAATTTAATGACATTATGCAGCAAGGCTTCGAACTTTATGTACCTATGTGTTGTAAACCACAAATGCTCACCCTCAGTGGTTTGACGATAGACTAGTTACCTTAAAATTCCAAAGATATAGCTGACATGAGAACGTCGACTACCCGTAGACAAGATCAAATACTCGTAGGCAATGTTAACAACTATAGAGTGGTGCATAAGTATCGTTATGATTTATTTAATGAATAACTTTTTTGTTTCTGGTTTTATTTAACGTTGTCAATGCTAGTGAAGTTAGCAAAAAATTGTCGCCGATAAAAAATTTGAAAATCAATATCACATAATTCGGATGTCAGAGGTCTTATGAACTGAACGAAGTTAGACCAATTCGTAAATAGCTGGATCCCGAATTTATAATTTGTTTTGTTAGGGGGCTATGAATTTGAATTGTGACATCAACAGTAAACACCTGTGCCAAAAACCAGGCCATATTTTATGTAGCATCATAGTGAAATAAATTATCCAGCTATTTACGGGATCCAGCTATTTACGAATTGATCTAACTTCACCCAGTCCATATTACCACTAAACACTACCAGCTTTTAATATTTTTCGCTGTGACGCTACATTAAATATGACCGACCAAGATTGCGATCTGTGATGAAATGGAATACATCTATGACCCCCTGTCGGAGTGCAGAACTCATGGGCCGATCCATCTTCCATGTTCAGTACTATAGGCTGGCATGGAGCTATGCAATGCGCAAATGGTTACGTAAATCGGACCTATAGCCGTACGTCTTCGATTTGGCAGGCCAATGCGTAAGGTAGAACGGGAAGAACGAACCGCGAAAGAGTCGGTAAGTGCTTCGGCCCCGCAGAGCAGATTGCAGGGATAATAAAATAAAAAAAAATAAAAAAATCACATAAAATATGTCCTTATTTTTTTGGCACCGGTCTTCACTGATAGAGCCGCAACTCAAATTCATTGGCCCGTAACACGACAAATTATAAATACGGGATGCAGCTATATTTACGAATTGGTCTAACTTCGTCCTGTTCATAAGACCTTCAAACATTCGAAAATTTACTGTTAACTTCAATAACACGTAATTTTCGGCTAATATCAACAGAATTTTGTACTAGCACCTGATACAAAATATGTCGATAATGTAGTTTTTTTCGGCTGAAATTTTCGACTAACTTCAGTACTCTTAATTTAGTTTATTGTTTGGAAATATGTCCACATTATGTTTTGAAGATAATATCTTTCAAGTGGGGCCCATTGTTTGATTTGACTTGACGTGCTCTTTCCAGAGTATTTTCCATAACTTTTTTTAGAATTTCAGGTCCCAGCGCCCTCACTTCTTGTCGTATATTGGCCTTAAGCTGTTGGCTAGAACCATGGCTTATTGGCATACACCTTACCCTTTAGGTAGCCCTAAAGAAAAAAAATCGGGAGCCGTTAAATTGGGCGAACTCGAAGGCCGAAAATCAGAAAAACGCGATATTATTCGATCGCCAAAAATTTTTTGTGCAGGAGATCCATAGTTGGAGGAGCTGTTTGAGCTGGGGCTCCATCTTGTTGGAACCACAATTCTGGATTGTTATCTACTTATGTTCGTCGTTTTCCGGAAAATATGGTCCAATGATCCTTTCTGAAGTTATTCCACACCATACTGTGCTGCCCACTTAGTCCACTTAGTATTTGATCTTCAAGAATTATTCTTGGATTTTGGGTGCCCCATATTTGGCAATTTTGTTTATGCACGTGACCATTGAGGTAAAAATGGGCCTCATCGCTCATTATGTGTTTGTGAATAAACTCGTTGTTTTCTGGGCACAATTCTTGATTCATTTGGGTTTAACTCGTGAACCAATTGAATCTGAAGACCGCCTAGATGGTTCGGGGTTTTCCTCAACACTTGCTTGCACCTGAGCAATGTTCACATTATTTCAAACTGCACGAGGTCTTCCAGCACACGGGAGATTACAGACAACCCTTTGTTGCCGAAAACGCTGAACCTTTCGGTAAATTGTAACATGAAAGACATTTCGATATGATCTTTGCGTCTGAATAATCGAGTGCTGACTTTCAAAATAAAATTGACCAACTTTGGTTCCTTGTTCTGTGCTAAGTCTTTCCATCATAAATTATCCAAGTTTTTCAAAGTTAATTCTAAAAAAAAACCCAACAATACAAAATAAAAATAAAGTCAATAGGAGTTAAACTAAAAATACAGTCAATAGGAGTTGTACATATAAACCAAGCGTTACTAGTGGATTGTATGAACAACTCAGCAATAACAAGATATCAATAACTCCTGTTATTTTTGAGGAGAACATTTTATCGGCTTTAAAGGGATTTGGAGACGGTTGTGATCTTGACAATCTACTTTATTTTATTCTGAAGAAGTGCGCTGACAATTCCTTTATGTTACTTATTCAACCACTCCTTAAGCACCGGCGTGTTTCCCGAAAGATGGAAAATTTCAGAAATTACACCAACTTTTAAATCGGACAAACGAGATGACGTTACATGCTACAGAGGGAATATCAACTACATCATCAATTTCAAAATTGTTTGTATTAGTATTATGCAACAAATTTAAATCCACAATCGCACGTCATATATCAATAAACCTGCACGGGTTTATGCCTGGCCGATCCACATCGACTAATCTGGATGGATTCACCAGTAAAATAATTAACGAGATAGAAAAATACCATCAAGTTGACGCAGCGTACACGGATTTCATTAAAGCATTTGATTCCATCTGCCATCAAAAAGCACTCCAGAGTTTATTCGCATTTGGGTTTTCACTCGATTACATAAATGGGTTCAAGTCTTATCTATCAGAACGGCGACAATTTGTAAGAATGGGAAATGAGAAATCAAACGTTATTAAAGTTACGTCTGGTGTTCTCCAAGGATCTCACATCGAGCGTGGATATTTATTGTTTTCATAAATCGAATAACCGAGATAATCAAAAACTCAAACACAAATATGAGCATTTGCTGATGATGCGAATATTTTTCGAACTGTTAATGGAATGTTAGAAACGATATGTTAGATTAAGTGAGTGGTGTGATCGGAACTCGCTTTACTTAAATATTAAGATATGCAAAATCATGTCTTTCCATCGTAAAAGAAATCCGTTAGTTACTTCATACAAAGTCAACAACGAAGTATTGCAAAGAGTTAATGAGATCATAGATTTAGGTGTTCCATTTGTCGAAAATGCCAGTTTCAATAGACATATTGAAAATTGTATTGATATTCAACCCTTATGTTCAATCTATTTTGCTTACATTCGATCTCAACTGGAATACGCTGCATCGGTCTTGAATCCATACTATGCAGTACACATTAAAAGATTTGAAAGCATTCAAAAGAAGTTTCTGATTTTCTTGTTAAAAAAAGTGACTGAGATTACGACCATAATTTACCATTCCATGAAAATGTGGCTCAGTTACTTCCGTACTCAACAAGATGCACGGATTACAAAATATGCACGCTTGAAAATAGACGACTTCTCTTCAGTGCGTTTTGCTTGGTCACATTGGTTCAGATTACATTTTGGAAAACATATCAATTTATATGCCATGCAGAACATTTCAAAACCATGAGTTTTTCTAAATCATCCAACATCGCCGACGACCTATTTGTGCATGCTTCTTTAAAGGAAATTTTCCGTTTATTATCGGAGTCATCGTATCATTATTTATTAACTATTCCAATTAACGTACGTAGTCACGTCTTCCTCGCAAACTATAATGGCTGGTTGTGGATGTTGCAAAGAGAGCAACCAGTTATTGTTCTTAAGTTTGATCCAGTTGGTTTGCACCTTGTCTGCCTTTTGTTTCGCTGTCGCGCAATTATTTGTTTTTGTTGAGGTTAACAATTTTGAGGCTCACAAATAGTGATGTTGAAAACAGCAGTGTGCATTGGATGTGGAATATTGCACCTATAGATAGCTTCATTGAATTTCCAATGATGGAACTTCGAAGTGGATAGCATGTAGTACTGATCACGATGCATGGATGTTGCCAAGTAATCCATTGATGCTTGTTTGATGGTGGCACTTGATGTTGGGAAAGATAAATGTTTTTGACATTTTCCTTGTTATTATCCTGGTTATTATTTGATCAGGACTCTGATGTCCTGGCATAACTACATCTGGTGGCAGGTGCTGCGTTATTTTGTTGATTTCCTCTGTTGGTGGTGTTGGAATGGCACTACTAACTACTTTATTGTGAGTGTCTAGAACTGCTTCACTTAAATTCTGTTGAATCTATTTAAAATTTAACATAAACATCAAGGCTTGAATTGCCATCTTTTAATGTTGTTGAGATCGTTTAGATGCTCACTTGGGAGTGACATCGGCAATAGAATTCTGATTTTTATTAGCTTTACCACATACTCCTGATTCTCCTTGCTTTTTTCTATTTCTTGCTCATAATGTTCCGCATCACGATTGTCTAGTATCTCGAATAGCTCACTTGCTATATTTCCTACTATATTGGTCCTCTTTTTCCTCTGTAATTTTTTCCGCGGTGGAGTAACTCATTTCTCTGCTTAATATTTGCTAAGATATTTTGCAGTTGGTTTTTTATTATTGAGCCTGGGTCAGTGATAGAGCTATTCAAACAGAGCTGGGTCAACTTTCTCACATAAGCTTGATACGAACTTAACTCTTTGTGATAAGTTGTTATGTTAAAATAGGCAATGATCTTCCATTGGTTATTTGTAAACTGCACGTTTCCAGTGTATTCAAAATAGAGTCCGGACTGCTAAGAAAAGTTATAGTCAGGTTATACGGACGATTAGTTGCTGGCGTTTCACACAACAAACGCTAGACATTGTTAGTAAACGCGCTTATGTATCTACTAAAGTTTGTCTCCTTTGTTCCTTCTCCGGAGTTTTCGTGTCTTTGATAGGAATAATGCTTATCTTCGAGATTGGTCGCTTAAATTTGATGCCGTGACTATCTTTAACTGGCACGACTCTAGTCAGCTTACCTTAATCCGGATGCAATTCGACAATTCGCCCAAGGTACCACTTAGTCGATGGCAGATTGTTATCATTAGTCCAAACAATTTCATCTAGTTTGACTTCTCGTTGTTTGCAATTCCATTTTGCCCGCTGTTGATAGCTTGATAGGTCATCGGTCGACCATCGTTTCCAAAATTGTTGAACCATCCTTAGTGGACTAGAATTGAGGCTTACCTCGATTTTAAAAATTACTGTTGAAAGTTCTTCGTATATGCTAGTGTGCTTTCCTCGAATATTCGCCTCAAATGATACTTCATTGTTTTGACTGCAGCCTCAAATCGCTCACAATGTCGAGATGAACAGCTTTAGTTGAAAAACATACAAAGACTGATATCTATCCCTTATGGACTTCGTGTCTCTTCTTTTAGAAACTTTGACTTGAATAGGTCCTGCAAAGTTTACACCCGTGTGTGTGAATGGACGTGATGGTGGTACCCGTCATTGAGGTAAGTCTGCCATTAATTGTAACTTGATGGTAGATTTGAAGTAATGGCATGTTATACATTTATTTGTTTCTGCCCAAATTCTATTTCTGCCGTTTGAGTTCCAGTACCTTATTCTAAAACGGGCTACAGTTAGCTGTCTGCAACCATGCAATGTCCTTATAGGTGTGCTTCAGCTATCAGCAACTAAGGTTAAGCGTTGTTTATAAAGTAATATAATTGGATGCTAGGCCTCGAAATGTAAGGCGCTGTTTGCGATGCGACCTCCTAATCGCAGGATTTTCTGTTCGTCAATAAAAGGATTAAGCAACAAGAGGTGGCTTTTCGCTGAAAAATAGAGACAGACACAACGAGAGAACATATAGTACACCACTTTAGACAGTACGTGGCAGAATGAGGACATCATCAAGGTTTGTCATAGGCTTGTCCTACATGTTTCGCTTAAGACATTCCATGAAAAAAGAAATGTAATTCACATGTTTAACACTTGACGTCGAACGTGGACAGAGTCATTTGAGAAACTAATGTGCCTCGTTATAAATTCTTTATGTAGTCAACATAACCATCAACAATCGACAGAAACCTATTTCTTCGTGTGCACACACATTTAGCAAAACAGGGAAGAAATATAAACATGTGTCAACATATGCATGTTGACAAATTTCCAACTGGACTGGGAAAGCATTTTATGCACTTGTAATTTATGTTTGTATGGATAAATTAAGGATACGATTAATGGGGCTATTCCATGATAAAAATTTACTTACAGTAAAGCAAAAATCGAAAAGATGAAAATCATAATCATTTAAGAGACGAAGACTACGTTTGCGATGATAACGTAAATAACAAAAAAAACTGCAACAAAACTGCAAAAAATGTTGCAACAATACTCCTGAGAGGACTCACAGTTAAGGACCAACGTTTCAATACTTGTTCAAGAGAACAGTAGTATGAAGCAATGTCCGTTGAATTATGCCTATTTAATAACAAATGGAATATTCTCGTTTAATTTTTTTTACTGGCACTCAAATTTTTTCAAAGAATAGATGCCCATAAAACATTTTAGTTGCAGCTCTTCGGCATCTACATATAGGTTACTCCGTATTCGTTAGCAATTTATTATACTCGCACGTATTTTTTATGAATTTGATCTCTTTGGCCCCTAGTTTTAAAAAACTTCACTACATGTGAGATACTTTACTTTAAAAGCGAAATAGTATAAGGAAATCGTGACCCGTTAGCAAGTAGGTGGAACCGATGGAATTCCAAAAGACTACTATATAGCTAATATGAATTATATTGGGAGTTCACAGTGTTCCAACAATTTTTTAGAAGAATCGCGATTTTGTCATAAATACTAAATTTATCTGCTCAGGGTTCTTAACGAGATCCCTCTTTTAAAAAACACATTTTAAACAATCCAAAACTATTTCTATGAATTTAGAGTGCGACAAAATTAAAACAATTCTCAGTGTAAAGAAGAAATGTACATTTCTCGGTTCCTTTTAAATAGCCGCATTTTTAAAAATTTTGTAATACCAGGGAATATTGGAGTGACTTTCGTATCTAGTCACTTATCTTCCTAGCATGAAAATTCCTTTCAGTTTCTATAAATTGACAATGTATTACCTCACTTCATATTTTCCCAGTTTCACTTCCTATTAGGTAGCTTCGCCAAAAAACTTTGGTTGCTGCTACGAAAAATAACCGCCATTTTACGACTCATGAATGAGATATAAGATTCTTGATTGCTCACCGTAGCATCGTCACTTTGCTCCTGGTTAAGAAAAATAATTTAGAGTTTATAGGAATTTACAACTAAATATTAGACGCTTCTGTTGGTTCGTGCACTGGGTTCGAATCGCCGTAGGGCCATAATGCAAAAAGGATTTTCCCGACTATGCTGAGCCGCTCATTATGGCTGGACCGAAACTATGACTCCGACCGTTGGAGTATATTTAGAACTTCTCTTGGGCCCGCATCGTCCATATCTGTGCATGGAGCTTATATAATGTGCAGTGCTACTGTTCTTACAGGGAATTGGGAAAAATATTTTCTTTGCCTTTTTGTCTAAATTCTATTTTTCTGGCCTACCGATAAAATTAGTTTGTTCTTAATATTCTCGAAACAAAGAGGTAGTTTACATTGTTAAAATCAAAGCCACTATCGACATCTATTTCTTAATGCAAAAACTATTTAGGTTCATGTCGTTTACATTACACTTTCCATCTAGCTAAGTTGAGTCAGTCCGCACAAAAAAGTTACCCAACATAATTTGGGTAACTAGCGTTTACAACGCGTTAGGGAAATAGAGAAACTTTTGTTCCACAAAATTTTTCTAGGAAAAAATAAATCCTCATTTAGGCCAGAGAAATACCACTTAGACAAAAATGCTATGGAAGTATTTTTTCCTATTCCGAGGGAAAGCCATAATAGTGCCACTGATGGTTCTACGTAGATCGAGCCTATAGCCATTACAAAGTTTTGGCTGTTGCGTACGGTAGAACCTACAAAGCGAACCGCGAAAGTGTTTGAAGTGTTTCGGCCCCATAACAGACTGGAAAGATTATAAAGAAACAAAAACTTTCTTGTTGAAAACGTCTTATGTATAATACGTATTATAATAATCTCGATTTATTGTCGGCTTTGTTTACATTCAAAAATATTTAGGGAACAGTAATACAATACATTAACTAGCTGAAATCAGTAAATCTCTTAAAAAATGAATTAAATTATATATCTCTAGAATATTCTCCCAGATCAGCTAGAATCATAATAACCATCCAAATCACTAATCTCCTCATCATTCGAATCTTCTTCTAGAGCTTTTTTGACTACTCGGGCTTTATACCGTGCATATGCCTCACCGTACCGATTCACATCACAGTAGTCAATATCATCTTCAAACCCAATATTTTCCGAATCAATCGAATACACAAAACCATTTCGATAGTGCGCCTCATCATCATCGGAGGATAAATCAATCTCATCATCTAAAAAATAAAATGCAAATTACCTAAATCATCAAATGATTAAAGAAAATTTTGATTACCAATTGCCATCTGTGCAACCGCTTGACGCATGTCATCCTCATCGATACTGTTATCAGACTCTTCAGGATAATCATTTCGCCAGTTATTCTCACTGTTCGAATCTTCGGAATGTTCATCGTCTGATGAATCGGCACCATCGCCACGATGATCGTACACCAGATCAAACGGTTGAACACTTTGGATTGTTGTTATATTAAAAAAAAGAGTTGGAAATAGAAAAGTTTTTTAAGTTTTTAATTATTAATAATTTTATTTGTTTTGCTAATGTTAACTTAAATAAAACACAGTTTTCTTAAGACAATTATTATTTTTTGTTCATTTGCGTTTCGTAATAAAATTGTAGAAGTGGATTGGGAAACAGCATATTTGCCGAGCGCAATCTTGAAATTTTTGGGAATGTCTGATTTTGCAATAATATGTAATCATAAACTGGATGCCTTAAATGAAACGGACAGACAAATATGTTTCACGGAGCATAACAAACCTTAATAGATTCTCAATCAGATTATCATCAATGTTTGAATCTGTTCCAGCGTCTGTTACATAAACGTCATAGACGTAATTTTCTTCGGTATTCGAAATACTTCGTTTTCTGCTGGCGCCGGCTGAACGACTTGTTGTCGGTTGTGATTTATCTGTTAGCTCAGTCGTAAGTGCTGTAATACCGTCCTCGTCATCGGAGCCCTGTCTTTCAATATCAACTACTGTGATATTTTTACCGGCGTCCTGTGTAAAATCAATTGGTCGTGAACAATTTACTATTTTGAAACGACTGTTTTGTGTATTTTGTTTAACATCTTCACGTGATTTTCCGGTTAAATTTGGATTTCGTACTTTTGTGATAATTCGTTCTGCTTTTTCTTTTGTCACTTTCAAGAAATCATCCTAAAAATAAATTTTTTATTTAGTATGAAAGGAACCAATAAGAAAACGTACACGAAAAAACCATTACCTGACTGTTGACTGTTCCAGCGAATTTCAATACAGTAGATGTCTCATCTGTGCTATCTAGAGCTTCTTCCTCCTCTAATTTCCTCCTTTTGCAATTCAATACAAATGCATTCAACGGTTCTTCATCAATGCGCCGTTTAACTCTTATTACTGCAGCCATATTGGTTTTTGTTTATTTTCGTCTAGATGGGAATGGGACACACCAAAATATAAGGTAGGGCGTTCTATATATGTACACATTTATAATTCAGGCAGGATATAACGAAATATTTCTACTTACATTTTACGGATTATTAATATATTCACAGCCCGAAATGGAGATTATCTTTTTAAAGCTAATTTTAAGGTTAATAAAATATTGGCAACACTTTTTATACCAAAAAATGAGGCGAAGGAACAGATTATATTCACAAAGATTTTTATTTATTGAATTCAATTTAAACTTTTAAGTGCTTTAAAATTCTGCATTTATCTATTAATTGAATATTTTAAATAAAAACTTCTCTGCTGTCTGATTTGCGCGAGAAATGAATTAAACATGTCTGCTTGTATTGATTGGTATAAAACACAGGGTATTTCATCATTTCGATTGAACAGTACAAGTTTTCCAGAGTTGATCAATTTTATTGAAGTTACATTGGGTTGAGTTTGTGCAATCATTGTGCTTGTTTGTACGACGAAAACAACGTTCCAATATCCGTTTACATTCGCGTGCAAAATCCACACTGTAGGGAAAAAACCATGTAAAGTACAAGGAAACCCTTACTACTCGTATGAAGAAAGAAAAGTGATACAAAAATTGCAGTGTTGGTGTGAATCTCGACTAAAAAGAAAAATCCAACTGGAAAGAAGATGTAATTTTGCTTTCTTTCATTTTTCCATACTAAGTTTTAACACTCAACAAATAAAACCAATTTTCTCAAGGCGAAATTTGTTAGCACAAAAATTGAGTTGAGTCGTATATAATTCTGTTTAATACAGTAGACATCGGTTAAGGCGGAAATCCAATATTTCGTTTTTGCCGTAAAGTTTAATAAAAAAATACCCCGTAAATGAATTTACATGCGTTTTTTTTACTCTGTGGCAGAAACTTCTTTGTCCCGGACGGAATCGTGTTTTCTGGTACAAAAAATAGAAGAAAACTTCACTACACATTTTTTAAACGCTTATTTATTTATTTATATTGAAATAAGTTTACAAAAATACAAAATAAAATAAATCTGCGTTGGTTTTGAAAATTTGGAATATAACAAGGAAAATCTCTGAGGGGCATAAAATTGCCTTAACCTACTTTTAATATTATCTTTAGTTAAACAAAAATCAAATAAATAGTTAATTCTGTTGAAACTCTTACACATCATCATCACTGGTTCATTATCGCCATAGTTGGTTCTGTGCCTATGTAAGTGGAGGAAGTCATGAATTGACTTAGTTGTCTACCAGGAACCTTTATTTTAATTGGCCTTTATCTTAATTGACTTTAGCACATCCGGTGCATCGATTAGGCCTAGTACGAAATGACCAATAAATGTACTTTTTAGCAATTCGCGTCTATTTTCTAGAGTGCTTGTGGATTAAAATAAATTAAAGTAAATTATACCAACGCGGCCCAGATTTCAATATGTAGGTCATGCAGAAGAAACCACCAACTTCAAGCCAAGTGTGTGGTAGTCTTAGAGTTGGCGTATGCGCTCAATATGGGGAACTGTGAAATGCTTGAGAATGTAAATGAAATTAACAATAATATGGTAGGATTATTGAACAAACCTAAAAGAACGAGACCGCCTAATTTTTTAAATTTTAGTTTAATTGTTTAAAATTTTAAATAATGTGATAATGCAACTGAAGTGATTGATTAACATTTAAGTGTAAAGAAACACAAATTATACGTACAAATTTTTATTATTTATAATTTTTTATTATTTAATTATTTTTTCTATCTAAATAAGTACGTTTGTACATGAAATATGATATATAAATTTAATTAATTCCAAAAAAACTGGACTCCAAAATAATTCATTTGTAGACGTAAAATCCATTATGTTTTTATTATTCCGCCTTAGAGGATTTTTACTGTATATTGTTATACAGTGAAAACCTTATAAGCCTGAAATCCAATTCGCGGGAAATCATTTCCAACAGAAAAATGCAACAAATAAAAATCTTTTTGTTTCAATTTACATGCAATTTTGCCACTTTACGCCGAAAATTCTGAGACACGGAAGGAAATTTGATTTGTAGTACAAAAATCAAGAACAGAAAGAACTCCACTAAGCCGGAATATAAGATTACTTCAGATGGATTAAAAAATAAAATTATGTCAAAAATTGACATCATCAATCACCATACAATAGTAAAATATGCGAAAACGTAGTTTTAAAATTAATAATAATTATTATTATTTATGTTAGAAAGAACTGATAATACTTATATTTTCACAATAAATTAAATATGATATTTTCAAATAAATATGAAATGTTTTAGGCCCGAAATGTTCGAGACAAATAACACCCGTCTCTATCAATTCCGTATATTTTTCATATAAATATCCCGTTTACATACGACGAACATTTTTCTTCTGCAAAATGAAAGAGATATAACATTGACTTTTTACACATGAGAATAAGAAAAGAAATATATCCTATAAAACCACTATAAAATGTTGCCATAAAATATATTCGATCCGAGTATTTTTATGACATTTTTAAAATTAATAAAAAAAAAATTATTTCATAATAAAAATAGACACCATAGATAAAGATGTGAATTTGGCATTTTGAATTAATTAAAAATAAATTAATAATTTTCCTATAAAAAAATTATGGCATTACTACTATATATGTTTATTTCTTTCTCGCATATTGAATATTTTATATAGAGGATGCTTCTTATTTACCTGCAAAAATTTGCAGGAGAAAACAATTTTCTACATGTGCCCCAAAATACTCAATATAAATCTTGACAGTTTCAGGCCCAATTTTTTTAATATTCTCAAAACCGGAAAACTCTTTTAACCCGGAACATATTTGGTCCCGTCTTTTCCGGCTTAAAAGAATTTCACTATATGATTTTTATTGCTGGTATGATAAAAAATGTTTACGTATCAAAATTGAACAGCCTACAACGATGCAACAGTATCGTTTCAACAATATTGTTGAAAGCTTGTTTTCGATCAATTCTTTAAAAGGTATAATTTTCTATTTGACCATTTAAACAGACTGTCAAAAAAATGACATTTCGCCGAAACTGTCACAAAATCAAAACGAAAACACTACGCACATTTCACTTTGTGTGAAGATATAAATAAAATAATAAAATGTAGTGAATAATTTAATTTAACACAACCTAATAATAATTATACCAACCATGATTCATAATAAAATGTTAACAACAAAATATTTTATAATAATTTTAATTTTAGCTGTAATTTTTAGTCTTTTATATTATTGGGATTTATCGAATAAAATTGACAAATTAAGCAATCGATCGGGTGAGTTTTGGAACTTTATTTTATAAAATGGAACATCTTGAACATACATTTATTGCTTTGTGTTCTTACAGAATTTCAAACTAAAATCGTAACAAATTTAAATCATAACACAAATTTTAATACGAAGCATTTTAATTATGATGACAATTTAGTCGTAATCTATAATCGTGTTCCAAAGACTGGATCGACCAGTTTTGTTAATCTAGCATACGACCTGTGTAAAAAAAATCAGTTTCATGTGTTGCACATTAATATATCGGCCAATATGCATGTCCTATCGTTGCCAAATCAAATGAAATTTGCTAGGAATATATCGAACTGGAATGATATGAAACCCGCCCTGTACCATGGTCATATGGCGTATCTCGATTTTTCCAAATACTCCATTACGCATAAACCAATTTACATTAATTTAATAAGAAAGCCGTTAGATCGGCTCGTCTCATATTATTATTTTCTAAGGTTTGGTGATAATTTTCGGCCGTATTTGGTGCGACGGAAAGCTGGTGATAAAATGACGTTTGACGAATGTGTCGAACAGAAACAAGCTGATTGTGATCCAAGTAATATGTGGCTACAGGTACCATTTTTTTGTGGCCATCATGCTGATTGTTGGAATCCGGGTAGCAAATGGGCACTCGAAGAGGCAAAAAAAAATTTACTCAATGAATATTTCCTAGTTGGTTTGACCGAGAACATGGAACAATTTATAAATCTGTTAGAAATATCCATACCACGTATGTTTAATGGCTCGCTGGATCATTACCTAAATTCAAATAAATCGCATTTAAGACAAACTACAACTAAAATCGAGCCAAGTGATAAAACTGTTGAAGAGATTACAAAATCGGATATCTGGAAGATGGAGAATGAGCTGTACGAATTTGCTGAAGCCCATTTCAATTTTTTACAAAAGAAACTGTATCAACCAAATAGTAAAAGTGTTTTACAAACGTATTTTTACGATAAAATAAGACCGAAATAAGCAAAAATTAATTCCATTAGATTTAATTGTTGTTACTTGTAAAAGAAATACCTACCTACCTAAATTGAATTGGACAGATATTTAATGTCTCCAGACCCAATTTTTTAATGTTTCCAAGATTTCATTTTTAAATGTATAATGTAATTTAATTTAGATAAATGTTAATTAATTATTGTATTATATGTATAATGTACCTCCTAAATAAGTTTTATATTCAAAATTTTATTTAAAATAAATCAAACGTGAACTGCATAAATTATAATACCTACTAAAGATAGGAAAAGTATTTAACAGATTTATGATTTCATCAAATAATTTTCACTGGAAAAGCCTTTATATAGAAAATGTTATACGATGCGGCGTCTTAATCGAAATTAAATTAATTTCTTAAATATCTTAATTCTCAGTTACATATGAGTATTTGGCAAGAGTCAATAACTATTAATAAACTTTAAAAATAAAATATCGATCTGCTTATAAAAAGAAACAGGGTTGAGCAACATTTCAATTAAACAATTTCAATACATATATTCATTCCTATAATAAACAAACGAGCTGTATATAACCGATATATTGATAAGAAATTATCTAAGATGAGTAATTGCCCGAATATATTGAGGTTTATGATAACGAAACATACGCGTTACCCGCCACAAAGTGGCAATATACCAATTTCATGTATTTCTCGAACGACCAACATTTTACCATTTTAAAGAGAATTCTTAGCAATCATTTTAAGACGAGTACACCTTTTTAAAAGTTGAAAGATAGACATTTGATCCTTTAAGAGCAACAAGAAGAATTATCTACAAATTAGAATAGTAATTAAACACAAACTTTTCGATCGTATTGTATCCAAACCCTCTTAAACCACACTAAAAAAGATAACTTTTTAATTAAACTGAAGCTGCCACTGAGTTACTCCTATGTCCCCTTTAACTGGCTCTTTTGAAAGCACAATACCGAATCAGTAGAGGATAGCTCCATCTGGGAAAGTAAGGAACCTATTAGAGCGAAAGCAAGTGACCAAATATTTTGAACAAAAATGGAAAATGCCTTACCGTTGCTTTCTCGATGGAAGTTAAGCACACTTTACCTCCTACGTTGCTAAATTATTTGACCTCCTACGTTGCTAAATTAAATTGTTTGAAAACCTTCAAACAAAAAGTATGAGGAGTTTAATTTGACTGGTTTGCCTTCTTCATTGGCACAAGATTTTAAAATAAGGATTGGAATTATAAACAATTTAAAATAATAAATAAAACAATAATATTTTATGAATGTAGATGAAGCTCAGGCATAAAGCACCTGATGCTATACACCCGATGTATAGAATCTTCAATGGCACATTCATTTTGGTTTTTCTCGGTTGTTAATATGTTTGTCACACATTATGCACCGTGCAATTTTTTGTACTATTCTTGGTATGCAATACTCACGCATCACAATTTCTTTCATTTTTGCTAATCCGAAGTGTACAACTTCATGGGCTTTCTTCATGACTTCAATTAATTTCCAAATAATTTCTAAAGAGTGTCATTTACTTCGTAACCAGACGGCTGGTCTTTAAGTAGTAATTTAATCGTCTCATTCCACTCATGACGTATCTGGATTCGGCCTTCAATATCAATATCTAAAAATAGGAACATCGGACTTCGGCTCAAAGTGTCGCATGTGTCATTGTCCGATGATTATTTTATAATCGAACTTTTGCAAGGGCATTGCCCATCTGGCAATTTCGGCTCATATTATTTTTTATCCATCGTTTGGCAATCGGTAACAGATAGTGGAAATTAGATGAACATATTTATTCGTTGTATATAATACATGTATGATGCTCAAAATCGCCATAAATGCTTATGAAGATTCTATTCACGCAATCCCCATAAAATTATGCAACTTGAAGCGATATTATAGTAAGTATTCGTACATAGTACGAGTATATACAGAGTAACTCAACACGTTCGACACTCACTCATTTTTTTCGATTTTCAGATAAAACTCCCATTTACAATAACAAGTCACTTATAGGTGACATAAGTTTTTGGGACCTCGATGAGTCCTTCAATGTCGATTTTTTTCCTGTATATCCTATTTTTATGAGCATTGGGGGCTACAACTTTTATCTCTTCCCATGATTTTTCAAGTAATTTCGCTTCAACTAGCATTGTTCTCTTCCATGGCATCATTTATCATTCATATCATTTATTCATATCATTTATTCATCATCATTTACAGTAACTTTGTAAACCATACATCTCATTTTGAGCTTAAAGCTCATTCATAATGAATTATACAGTTTGTGCTTTTGCCAAATCCTCCCCATCAATTTTTCTTTTCTTTCCTTTGTATTTTGCTGTATTTCTTATATTCGTTTTTTAATGTTTACCAATGCTGGAAATCTTTTATGTTCAACACACTTGGATTGGATTAGTACTGGCCATTAATCCTCCCAGGCATTTATGTGATAAGTAATTAATTTTCTTATTTTTAGAATAGCTTCCATAAAGCCTTCTCACATTATTGCAAAAAAAAACTCGGAAAATTTAAAAAAAATATAATTTTGCTCGAAAATTTAGAATTAAGAAAAACAACATGCTCGTCTTCCTACTTTCCTTTTCCCTTACGGGTTCCAGTCCAATGACATACATCCTCGTTATATTCACTTGGTGATTTCCTCAGCGTATGGCCAATCCATCTCCACTTTCGCCTCTTTATTCCGGTCTCTATGTCTGACTGATTTGTTCTTCTATGTGCAGTTCAATGGTATTTATGGTGTTAGGCCAGAAGTATTTCAGTATTTGTCGAAGGCATTTGTTTATGAACACCTGTAGCTTCTTTCTGTCTTTTTCTGTGTGTTTCCATGTCCCATACACTCATCCATACAGTACGTACGATTTCACACACGAGTTGAACATTCGTATTTTGTGGTCTTGTGACAGGACAGAATACTTCCAAACTTTATGTAACATGTTACGCGCGACGTATGATCTCTTCAACCACAACGCGACAAAACGAAACAAAGAAGTCACTCAGACAAAAATTGTTGCAGACTATAATACCTACATGTCGAGCATCGACAGGGCTGACCAAATGGTTTCATACAATGCTTGTCGAAGACGAATCCGCTAGATGCTCCATCCGCTAGTACATGGAAATTTTTTTTCACTTGCTAGAAATAATCCTTTGGAACTCGTGTTAGATTTACAATAAAATCAATGTCGACCGACCATTGCCTTTATTAGAGTTTCGAGAAAAAATTATAAATTTTTTTACTTAGGACAACCTTCCACCCAGCAACGATCTTCCAATTCATGTCAACCAATAATGGTGCATTTCCCAGACGTGACCAAATACGTTTGTTGTATTTGTAAAACCAATGAACGCGAGGAGATTTGATTGTGTGTATATCCATGTTTTAGAATTTTGGCACACTGAATGAATTCTCAAAATTTGTTTTATTATTTGTTTACGAATTACAATTTGTTAAAAACGTTTAGGATGAAATTTTTAAGAAATATAACTTATATCATTTATATGTGGTATGTTTATTGTAACTCTCCAAAGAGTTATGTAACACATTTGTGTAGTACGAGTATGTACTGTACCAACTGGAGCATATATGTGACGTAATAACATCCGAAGACTCATGTCACACATATGTGTCGCATACATTGTAAAAACTTGAGACACATGTCGCATACACGTGTAGTTGGGGTCGAGTGGCAGATATAGATAAGACGACAACAACTTCATCACAAACGTCAGCAACCATTGCTTGGTTTAGTAGAAATTTGACCACTTGGGAACATCATAATAGAAAAAATGAAATCGAACTCCCCTCCCCTCCGGCATGCCTGTATGCCTTGGGCAGCCTTGGGAGAGCTGGCTAGGATTCATTGGATCAATCCATTCATTAATCCGAATTCACATCACTTACAGAAACGAATGCTAGAAGAAATAACAATACAAACCGGCAAAATCAAATATCGACCCTATCCGTACAAGGACACTGGCACATCAGAACTCTAGCAGAAAACATCTCAAGGCTCAAAAAATGAAACCGTTATCACATCGAGATCCTTAAGCCTTCAGCTGAATGAAGTAAGATGCAAAAACTAAAGATTAATGAATTCTACGAACAATCACAATAGCAGAGGAGCGAACGCGCAGAAACGATGTTAAAATTACACAAGGGGATTTTAATGCCAAAATTGAGCAAAGGCACAACATTGACTTGACCACCAAAACATGGCTAAAAATGCGTGAGATTTTCTGTGTGAAAGAAACAACAATGGAGAATGAGACACTCACTCACTCATAAGACTTTTCTGGCATCATCACAAATCAGTTGTTCATAGACGGCAGTAGGTTTCCACATAAAAATATACATAAATAACACACACACACACAGATTGGACATCATCGAATGATATGGCAGAACTTAAAATCAGGTATACCAACTTACTATTAATCTTTTTATAAACATATGTACTGTAAGAAAGATAAATACACTTCCGGAAATTCAACGGACAAATTTAGGCAATACACTACTTTGAAATGATATTGATTCTGGTCAATAAAAAAATACAAATATTCTGGAGAAAAAGTTACGATGGCCGCGATGCTATCAATAATTAGTACTCTCAGCATTGCGTATAAGTGTTCGATATCGGCTGGAAATGATTTCTGGAAGTACTAGCGGCACACTTGCCGTGTTTTTTATTACCGCCCAATATACTCGTATGTATTCAGAGCAGCGAATTTTCTTCAACAAAACAGGAATGCAATTATAGCTACTTACTATAGTGCAGTCAGTGGTTTGGGATTAAACGGCATTTTTTAAGCCAACTGTGTATCCAAAACAAAGAAAAGAAAAGGTAAAATTCAGCTCCACATATTTATTCCGATTTGCTATCGGGAGCTCGTTTCTACTTGCAGGGAAATTTCAAAATTTGTTCTTATTTTAAAAATAACGTCATGTCAAATTAATTGTCAATTTACATATTTCGTTGGAATTGGAATTAAATTGAACGTTTTTGGGACTTACCCCAATCTATAGAAAATGTATAGATGACATCCAATTCTTTCGTTAAAATTTTACGTACGAAAAGTTATCATAATTCTTATTAACAGAAACCCTTGTTGACGATTCAAAACGTCAAGTTGACAGGCAGAAAAGTCTAGTTATCAATATGAAATGGGACATAATCAAGTGAAGCTAGAGGCAGTTGCGTATAAACTCATTAGTACAGCGACATACGGGTAATAGATAAAGTTCCACTAAATAATTTCCCATTCAGATCTCAATAGCCCGCTCCGGATAGAAAATAAAAATACACAGCAACTAATACCACCAAAACATTTAGAATAATAGCAAATTTAAGCCGTCTGAATAATTTAAGGCTGTAGTTTCGTTTAGTTATATTCTACTAAATTTTATTTAATAAACTTTTCATTTCAATTAACGTTGGAACTGGGTGTCAGTTGACATGGACACTTCCAAAAATTCAATTTAAATAAACTATTCAAACTAAACTAATCGATGTTTGAATCTTTTTTCGAAACTATTATACTTGCGGAAACGAATGATGCTCAGTAAGTTTTGTCGTTCGATAAGAGAAAGCGCTATTAGGCTCGTCGTTTTATGTTTCTAAAAATCGTACTACTTTTTTATGAACACGTGTGAAATTTCATGTAGATATGTCAACTCTTTCGTATATTAACAGCTGTTCAAAGTTGACGTGACACAGTATTTTTTACAATGGAAAAAATTGAATATCGTGCAGTGACAAAATTCTTTTTTTTGGAAGGTATAGCACCAAAATAAATTCATAAATGATTGTTACAAGTGTATAAGGGCTCTTCACCTTCAATTAGAACAGTAGAAATATGGGTTGCCGCATTTAAACGTTTACAAAATACAGCATAAGGTTTTTGAAGATCGTCGATTAACCGAGAGAGATTTATAAGAAGACCTAGGGATCTAATTAGGCAGTGTGAGCAATATTTTGACTGAAGTTTTGGATTTCAGAAAGCTGTGTGCACAATGGGTGCTCCATTCGCTAAAAATGGAACAAAAACATATTAGAATGCGACTTTCTCAGCAACATTTGGAGCGTTTTAGGAAAAATGATAAAAACGCGATAAAAATGATTGTGTGCATCGTTTCATCACTATGGATGAGACTTGGGTCTATCACCTTGATCCTGAATCAAAATAAGAGGGTAAGGAGTGTCGTGAACCCGGTGCTTCGGCTCTGAAGCGAGTTTGGGTCCAGAAATTGGCCAAGAAGGTGTTAGTATCAGTTTTTTGGGATGCAAAAGGAATTTTACTCGTAGATTTTCTCCAAACTGATAAAACAATAAACTCAGCTTTTGTACTAGCTGCGGATGTAAAAAAATAATTTTTCATCAAGGCAATGCACCCTCTCACACAGCTCAAAAACAGTACGAATTGTTGCAACATCCACCCTATTCGCCAGATTTAGCCCCTTCTGATTTCTGGCTGTTCTTACATCTACAAAAATGTTGCGTGGGAAACGATAACGAATAGCAGCCGTGGAAGCGTATTTCGATAGTCTTCCGGATTCTCACTTCAGTGATGGAATCCATAAATTAGAAGATTATTGAAATGTATTTTAAATCCTAAAATCGTGTTTTTCTTATCGAACGACAAAACTTGCTGAGCAATTATGAACGACAAAACAGATTACATTACAAATAACAAAATTGGAATTGAGCTTGAATAAGTTGAATTATTTTAAATGTATTATGCTCACCTGTTTGGGTTGAAAAAATTTAATTTATTTGTCCTAAATCCAATTGGAAAATAACAATAATCTACATTGTCTGCGAATTATCTACATATTCTACCAATTTTCGACATTGTCATAATAATATTTCAGGGAGGCGAAGGAATATGGAAGTTTGGGTTACCAGAAACGTTATGTAAGCGTTTAGGCTATTTTAGCAAATTCCATCCAAACCCTTTTTAGATGTCGACAAATCTCAAAAAAAATTCCGAGTTTACTCATTCGCAGGGGGAAGCAATATTTTACATAAACACGAGAGATTTACACGAGAATTATATTCAGCCCCAACTGAAAGCAGACAAAAAGCAAAAGTATATATACATTTTTCTAATTCCGTTATATTGCACTTTGTACATACACTCATTATTTCTGTACTTGCTTCGATGGATGAACAATTACAAACAGTTGTGTAAGTTTATTTTAGTCTATCGAGATTCAAAACTGGTACCTTCGACTCAATGCTACAACTTCAATGTTCCAATTAGCCGTTCAACAAGACTAGTCGCTATAATTTTAAAATCTATAAAACATTCCAAAAGCGAAAGAGATTTTCTACCACGCGTACTACGAGAATATCTAAGTTTGACTACTCTGATAACATTCCAAAAATAAACAAAAACAAACCCGAAATTATTATAAACTATATCGATCTTCAACTACCGAGGTACGAAAATTCATTCATTCTACTATTCAAATTTTTGTGTTGTTTTTATTCACCAACCAAATTTACAATAGTTACAGTTAGTTGAGCGTAGACTTTTAATTGAACATTAAGTGCAGTAGAGAACGTACGGTATATAAAATAGCCTAAGTCTAAATAAATTACTTGAAACTGTCAATCATTTTTCGTAAACTTAGTTTTGTGTCGTTTTAATAAAAAAGCACGATAACATTTTCCAAGAACGAATATTTTCATTTCTTATATTATTTAGTAATTAACCGTTAATGTAGCAGGTTGTGTGAAATTAACAAAAACAAAAAAAAATCTTAAATTAATAATATTTTTAGTGAAGATAATTTTAATTAAGAGAGTCGCAAGGTAATTTTGATTGTGTAATTTTTTGTGGAACAGGACCGTTTATTGATTTACATTTGAATGTCGATAAAAATTCGCTAACATACTATACTATGCAAAAACTATTGTTCGCGAGACATTGAAAATTATAATAATTATATTGTTAAAAACTATTTATTTGAAAATAGATTATTATTACATATTCGTGTTAATAGAGTTCGAGTATCAACATAATAAATAAAAATTCCAATCTAAAACATGTAAGTTACAGCTCTGTGTACTCGTATAGTGTGTGGATATAATATAATTATCATATTCAAGGGGGCAAGATAAGAATTTTTCGTCTTGATAAAAATCGAAATTGAACATCGTTTCGACCGTATGTAATTTTTTTTTATGTTACCACGGTGCCAATGTGAAACTAAACAAACGTGTATATTTTTTAATAAAGGTCACATATGTATACGCGTTTTCAAATTAAACGGGGGGAGAAAACCTCCCCATTAAAAAGAAAAGGATTTCGTTTTTGGCATTTAAAGGACATCACACGAAACCATTTCTAAGTTATATTTATGTAGTTAAATTGTATCGTGTATTATCGTGTTCTATGGCATTGATTCAGGCAATGACGACGTTGTCGTGTCTAATGATAAAATACGGATTATAGGCCAAATCTGGCATATTTTGTATACTGAAATGAAATACCTTAAAGGTATATACGTTTGTTTAGAGTTCATTGGACTCAATATGTCTTACTTGTATAATAAAAAAAATTAAGTACATAGCGGAATGGCAACGGAGTTTTATGTATAAGCACAAGGATAAAATATAGTGGAGGAGACCTATAGTTATTGGCGGTTGCTATAAATTTGTTTGCAACCGTGCCTTAGATTTATATTTTACTTAAGTAAAATAATCTTATCTCCCTTCCGCGAATTATTACCACAATAACAAAACTAAAATATAAAAAATCGCATTTTAATCTTTACTCGATTGATATAAGTGATACATATTTAGCTACTTACGATGGAATACGCTACAGTTTAATCAAAGCTAAAACAACTGTTTAATCAATTTTGTTATATTCGAAACCGGTATTTAAAGTTATAAAGTACAAAATTGTTAAACTGATTATTATTGACGATGGTTTAGGTTAAGGGAAATTAAGAATGTCCTTATGGATTCATTTATTTGGATCAAGCATGGAATATAGGAAATTACTCGTTGAACTTGAAGTTCAGTTTGTTGGAAACGGTTCAAACTACTTTGCAAAATTTTTAGGGTGCGGAATGTATTATTTGTTTTCTAAAATAATGTTTTTTGTCGTTATCACTTGATCGATACAATTTATCATGGAATAACCCATTTTAAGGCATGTTTATTCATTTCGGTTCAAAGATTTTATCGTGTCTCGCTACTGCACGCAGTTAAATGTGCTGGTTTTGTTTATGATGTATTGCCAATTTTCAGGCACTAGGTTAGAAAAGTTGAGTTAACTTCCGCCTGTCAAGATCAAGTTATGAAATCATGCAAAAACCACCAAAACCACGTTTTGAAGCCCATTAGCCCAAAAACGCAAAAACAATTTCATTCGGTAATGATCAGCCGATCAGGCAGCATCATAATTATTATAAAATATTGTTTACCGCATAAATTATTATCTTATTTTCTTTAATAGATACAGTGATAAGTGAATAACAATTGAGACAGTTAAATTATTTTGTGCAGTGCAAAAAAAACGTGCTTATTATTATTTATTAATTTATAAACCAGTGAAATAGCACCAACAAACAATAATTCTAAAGCTTCCAGCAAGGAATCCCTTGCTGGAGCTGGTATAACAAAAACCAGCAATAATGGATCCAAAAATTCAAATAATATGAACGCTGAAATACTAAAAGAAGTAGTTAAAAAAAATCCTTCTATTAGACATTCCTCTAATAGACTTACTACCCAAAAAAGTAAAGTTTCAATGAGTGATAACAGACCTGAAATGGAAACTGAAGTTTTATCTTCAGATGATGATTTCCTTGGGTTTCCAGACGATGTGATACCGAACATCCCAACGAGCAATCAATTTAATATCTTGCTGGATAACGCAGACAAAGATAGTAACACAACAAATCACACAGTTAGATCTTGTCCACCGATAACGATAAAACATGTGAACTACAGCAAGGTTAAACAGATATTCACCAGCACAAATATTCCCGACAACAAAACCAGACTCAAATTAACTGGAAATGGAATAAGGGTTCAATGCCAACAAGCTATACATCACAAGAGGTTAATTGATCATTGCAAAAATAATACAATAATATTGAATATTGAATTCTTCTCTTACCAATTGCCAGAAGATCGAACGACAAATTTTACGCTAAGTGGTTTGTTTGAAATGGACCTACACGAATTAAAAACCGAACTAACAAATGCTGGACTAAAATCACTAGTCGCCATAAAAACCCCACGGATTAGAAATAAACGTTATGATGATCACACGGTATATTTAATCAAAGTTAAAAGAGGCTCAATGTCACTAAGAGACATTAAAAAGATAAACGCGCTTTTTTATACAATTGTGAAATGGGACTACTATCGGCGTAATAAAAAAGGGCCGAATAACTGTTTGAGATGCTCAAATTACGGGCACGCTGCACAAAACTGTAATTTAAAACTACGCTGCTCGTATTGCGGTAATGAACACAAAAGAGAGAATTGCAACATTCTCAAAGACCTGGAAGGAGCGAGTAATTCAAATACGAGCCAGCCCAATTGTTGTAATTGCAATGGCGAACATGAGGCATACTCTCCCGACTGTCCCAAAAAATCTGAGTTTTTAACAAGCCAGCGACATAAATCTAAAAACCGGATGCGTATGAGAAATTCGGCAAAGAGACCACCACCAGCCATTGCCGATCTGACCATATATCCAGTATTAAGTGAGCCAAGTCACTTGAAGATACAACGAAACCCGGTACCAGAAAATCACCGAACAGCCACACCACATATAATCAATACTACATTAACATTTTTACTAACAGTACTAACAATAATATAAACGTAAATAACAATACATTAAATAACAGTAGAGATAATAATTTATTCTCGTTAGGCGAGATCAATAAATTAATTAATGATATTCTTTCAAACTTATCAAATTGTACAACTCGGTTTGAACAATTTCACGCAATTATGAATTTAGCTGTTGAATATCTTTATGGTAAATAGTAACCCAAGCCATACTTCTCAACCAAACAGTAGGTTAATTAATAATACCCTTAGTATCATTTACTGGAATTGCCATGGGTTAGCTACAAGTTCATCGAATTGATGAATTATATGGATGATAAAAATATATCTATTGGATTACTTTGTGAGACTTGGCTAAATCATAATTCTCGATTGCGTTACCACCCTAATTATAACATACACAGAATGGATCGTTCAAACGGCGTTCATGGAGGATTAGCTATTATTACCAAAAAGAATTTAAAATACAACTTGCTTCCTCATTTCAACAACCTCAAAGTAATTGAGGCAGTGGGTATAAGCATTGAAGGTCCTTGTGGTGTTACAAAAATTATTTCAGTATACTTTCCAGGGTGCACATCCCCGATTGTCAAATCAAATTGCCAAAATACATTTGGGGCTTTCAATAAAAATATAATACATCGTG
Source organism: Nephrotoma guestfalica (assembly GCA_963691935.1). Classification (NCBI taxonomy): domain Eukaryota; kingdom Metazoa; phylum Arthropoda; class Insecta; order Diptera; family Tipulidae; genus Nephrotoma; species Nephrotoma guestfalica. The sequence continues at coordinate 75,100,416 of OY829913.1, read as the reverse complement.
CTTACACCCGCGATCTTCTAACCCTCATGAATATGAGGGATGTCATCATATGCGGAGATCTCAACTCTCGTAACGGCTCTTGGAACTGTAATCGCAATAATACTGCAGGAAACACACTATATGACATCCTTGCACGCAATATTAGATTTAAAGTTCTATTTCCGGCAACTTCAACATACATTCCGCTAAAGCAAAACTCCAGACCTTCCACTATAGATATAATTCTAACAAACATTCCAAACTTTATCCGCCAAGTGAACGCCCTGAGTCTATTTTCCTCAGACCACCTTCCAGTTACGTTCGAATTAATTAGAAAACACTTTAAAATGCCTAGAAAAAAATCATATCCTGATTATAAAAATGCCAATTGGCCACTATACAAGTGTATCATTAATCAAAACTTGAACATATTAGAATGCAAGAACAGTTTCGAAAATGCAACCCAATTTACTATTCAACGGGAAATTGGCAAACAAATAAAACTTGTCAATGAAGTTATAATACAAGCAAGAAACGAAGCCATTCCAACAAAACCAGCAAACTCCAGATATAAATTTATCACTTTAACCGACGATATTAACTTTTTAAAAACTAAGAGGAATCGCCTCAGACGGCAATGGAACAATTTTCACGATCCAGCAACACAACATACTATCAAAATTTTAAATAGGGTGATAGCAAAAGCAATTAAGAAACTTGTTATAGCCAATTGGAATAACATGCTCTCCAAAATTAACCAACGGACGCATGATAGAAGCAATAGTCACTTATGGAAACTCAGCAAGGTATTAAGAAGAAAAACGACACATATTATTCCTTATTTAGAAGTAGATGGATTAAAATTTATCACAGATGAAGAAAAGACCAACCTAATTGGCAGGACTTTCCTTAATTCTCATAGAAATTTAACCACTGCAAACAGTTACACAACTGAGAATATTTATCAGACTATCGAAAACTTTAATGATACACTAATTAACGGTATAAACGAAAATTTCGCATATACTAATCCCACAGAAATAAAATCAATCCTAAAACATCTGAGGACAAAGAAATCCCCTGGGCTTGATGGGATAACTAACGTTGTAATAAAACAATTTACAAAGAAACTGATTGTAACATTAGTTTATATTTTCGTATTTTTCTACAATCTGGAAGGCAGCAAAAATAAAACCGTTATTAAAACCTAACAAAGACCCAACAAAACCCACTAGCTACAGACCCATAAGTCTTCTAAACGGCCTCGGCAAGCTATTTGAGTGTGTCATTCGGAACCGAATCCAAACTCATATTTCCAATGAACAACCTGTTCAAAAAATAATTCCAGATCATCAGTTTGGTTTTAGACACGGCCACTCCTGCACACATCAACTAAGCCGACTAATAGAATCAGTAAAAATGAATTTCACAGAAAAGAAATCCACTGGTATGATCCTCTTGGATATTGAAAAAGCTTTTGATACTGTGTGGCATGAAGGCCTGATTTTCAAATTAATAAGCAATAGGTTTCCTATTAAAATAATAGGGATAATCCAGAGCTTCCTCGATCAAAGAAAATTTCAAGTTCATTATCAAAGGGCAACATCCGATTGGTATGAGATAAAGACAGGAGTACCACAAGGATCAGTACTCAGCCCAGATCTCTATTCAATATATACTGGATGCATCCCAATTCCTCCAAATTGCTTGCTAGCTACTTTTGCCGATGATACAGCAATACTATCCTCCCATACTGACCCTATTCATATCATAAATACGCTCGAGAACGCATTTAATATCTTGAATAGTTACTTTGACAAATGGCGCATTAAAGTAAATCATAGTAAAACAAAAGCGATTTACTTTACCAGACGAAGAGCACCTAAATACCTACCCTGCAGAAGACTTAACCTGAATGGATCATTAATAAACTGGGAGAACCAGGTAAAATATCTTGGTATAATTCTAGATAATAAGCTGACGTGCAAAACACATATTGAAGACAAAATTAAACTATCTCAAAAGCTCGTTAAAGTGATTTATGGTTTATTATGCAGAAAATCATATCTACATAGATCAAAAAAACTATTACTATACAAGTGTATTATTCTACCGACTTTACTATATGGGTGTCCTAGTTGGAGCAAAACAGCCAATACCTATATACAGAAAATCCAAATTACGCAAAATAAAATTTTGAAAATGCTTTTAGATAAACCAAGGCACTTCCATACAAAAACCTTACATTTAATATCGGGTACTAACATGATTAAAGATTCAATTGCTTCTCGCAAATACAACTATATCATCAACTGTAATTTAAGGGGTAATCCGTTAATTAACACATTAATTAATTCTTAGTTTTTATTTTATTTTTTATATAGTAAAAATTCTATATTACCTAGATTAAGTTTTATTTATTGTAAGTATTAATTAGTCGTTAGTTTACTCAGGGAGTACAATAAACCCAATACTAGTACCCCCTAATAAGAAAATATATAATAAAATAAATACTACTCCGGTTAGTTGCCAAACATAAAATAAAAAAATCTATAAAAATATTAATGTATGTAAAGGGTGTTTTTTTAAGAGGTTGCCGATTTTTTTTTTGAATAAAACACATATAAAATTATGAAATGACCAAAATTTTTTTTTATTTGGTAGATAATTTTTTGGCATTTAACATTTAAACACAATTTCTGGCATATGGCTACCACGACTATTTTTCACAAATGTCATTCTGGAGGTCCAATTTTCCAGCACTTTTTCAAGCATTTGAGGGCGTATGTCAGCAATGACACGTTGAATATTGGTTTCCAAAGCGTCAATCGATTGAGGTTTATCCACATAAACCAATGACTTCACGTATCCCCACAAAAAGTAATCGAGTGGCGTCAAATCGCACGAACGCGGAGGCCAATTCACCGGACCATTTCTCGAAATAATGTTGTCGTTGAAAGTTTCTTTCAATAAGTCGATTGTTTCACGTGCTGTATGGCAAGTGGCACCATCTTGTTGAAACCACATTTCATCCATATCCATATCTTCAAGATTTGACAACAAAAACTCATTTAACATGGTTCTGTATCGATTTCCATTCACGGTAACGCGTCGTCCTTCCTCATTTTTAAAGAAATATGGACCGATGATCCCACCAGCCCATAGACCGCACCAAACAGTACATTTATCAGGATGCATTGGTAATTCTTGAACGGCGTGTGGATTATCTTTGCTCCAAATGCGACAATTTTGTTTGTTGACGTATCCATTTAACCAAAAATGCGCCTCACCACTGAAGAGAATTTTACGGTAAAAAAATGGATCTTCGTTCAATTGATTTAACGACCAATCACTGAATTCACGGCGCAAACGATGGTCGTGTGGCTTTAATTCTTGCACCAATTGAATTTTGTATGGCACCAAACCCAAATCTTTACGTAAAATTTTCCATAAAGTCGATGGACAAAGTCCAATTTGCTGAGCACGACGACGAATCGATAAATTGTCGTTTTCTTCGACACTGGCCTCAACGACAGCAATATTTTCTTCTGTACGAACTCTTCTCATTCTTGTCGGTGGCTTGGCATCCAAAAGAGTGAATGTAGACCGAAATTTGGTAATTACGTTCTTTATGGTGGTCTCTGACGGACGATTATGTGCACCATAAAATTCACGAAGTGCTCTATAAACATTTTTAATTGAACACTGATTTTGAAAATAAATTTCCACGATTTGAAAACGTTGTTCTGGAGTTAACCTATTCATAATGATTTGCCAAACAATACTGAGTAGAAATGCCACTTTGAGCTGTCAAAACAACTGTCATAAAATAAAACGACATCTATCGGAAAAACAAACCTCCTAAAAAAACACCCGTTATTATAAATAGATACAAATTCCAATGTAATTAGTTATACATTTTTGTTTAAAATAATGGGTATTTAAAAAAAAAGAGAGGAGAATTGAAAAGCTTTTGGGATCTCTACCTCAAGATTGTCGGCAACCTGCCATAGAAGTCCAAAATACCACTCAATACCACGATGTTGCTATCGTTCAAAAGGCACTGGCAGAAAATTTTCGTTTATAGAATATATACTTGTATATCGTTGAAAAGATCTTGAAGAATGCCGTAAATTTTTCTGAATACCTTAGCACTTAAAACTAACGTCGTGATGTTAGTAGAAGCAGTTACAATTTCATTATTCCCATATAATCATGTAGCATATCATTTGAAACTTCTTGGAAAAGCAACAAATTTGTTATTAGTGATTTAGTTGATAAATCCACCGTTTTGTACCTGGTAGGTAATTATTGATTTATTTTAGAAAATACGAGGGTGGATCGTTAAGTCTTTAGAATGAAACAGTAAACATAATTTATTTTAAGTAAAATTCACTTATTGTTCAGCATAGTCTACCTTTAGCCCGATACACTTATTCCAACGATTTGTTTCAGCGGTTATTCCATCATTTAACCCAAATCATTTTCCACCGAGCCATATCTTCATGTTTGGAAATAGAAATAAGGCACAAGGGGCTAGACCAGGTGAATATGGTGGATCAGAATGCAATTCGAATTCATCCAATTTTTGCTCTGCTTCCCATGATGAATGTGATTAATTTTTTCATGCAAAGTACTTAATAATGATGCATAATATTCACCTGTGATGATTTTACCCTTCCCAAGACAGTCGATGAATATTATGCTTTGTGCGTCCCTAAAGACAGTGGCCATAGCCTTACCTGCTGAAGCAACAACTTTTGCTTTCTTTGGAGCACTTGGACCAGCTTCTAAATATTGCTTTGATTCTGGTGTGTAGTGAGGGGTCCATGTTTCATCAACCGTTAAGAATTGACGCAAACATTTTGTTGGATTACGCTGAAACATCTCCAAACATTGCTTAGAAATGGTCAATCAATTAATGTTTGAACGATCTTGCGCAACTTTACACGACGGTTATTTTTTCAACCAATCCTGGCGTTGTTATCTCTTTTTTCCTTCCTGAACGTTCAGTACCACCTGTGCTTGTGGTACCTTTAAATTAATTTACCCAATTATAAGCGGTTGCATTTGAAGGTGCATGTTCATCTAACACTGTTTCCATCTCATTGATGATTTTTGTTGCTTTTGAAAGTATTTAAATACTATACGACATTCATTTTTTCCCATATTTAATAAAAATCAAAAGTGGCTTTACAAAAACGACTCTCTCTTTCGTTTAACAGAATATACTTCACGGCAAACAAAAGAAGTTGTTACTAGTGACGCATAGATGGCGTTATTCTAAACATTTATCAATTTTTCCATTTCAATAAAACTTCTTTAAAATATGAATTAACAAACTCCTCAAAATAAGCGTTCGTTTGAGCTAGTATTTCATCATTTGTCCCAAATCTCTTTCCATCGAGCCATTTCTTCATGTTTAGAAATAGAAAAAGTCACAAGGGGCGAGATCAGGTGAATAATTTTTGATGTGTTTTCCATGATGAATGTGATTAATTTCCCCATTCAAAGTACTTAATAATGATGCATAATATTCACCTGTGAGGGTTTTACTATTCTCGAGATAGTCGATGAATATTATGCCTTGTGCATTCCAAAAGCCAGTGACCGTAACCTTACCAGCTGATGCAATAACTTTTACTGCCTTTGAAGCACTTGAACCAGCTTCCATCCATTGTTTTGACTGTTGGTTGCAACTACAGCGATGTCGAGAGATTTCCCGCAAAATATCCGAAGTTCAGAATAATTGTAATTCCTCCCTTGCAACGCCGAAGTAATTCAGCTAGTAGTAATTATAAATTTAAATTAAGTCGTGTTGAATTTTTACTTATTCTTCTTACTAATAAAAATTACACGGAAAAGTTGTAGCGATACAATTTTGTGGCGCAAGATTTCTACGAGCAAATAAGTGTTTGGCTTTCTTAACCCAAAATTTAAATTCGTAGTAGTCTTTTGATACGAGTAAGAGTTGTATTTTAATTAGTTTTAACTAAGTGATCACCTGGCTTTCTCTAATAAATTCTAATAATTTTGGTCAGTGCACAATTCGTAATTAAAGATATCAACGTTTACCAATGAAGAATATGCCGGCATGATTTATAAGTATGAAATTCCAATATTGGATGCAAGAGCTACGCATCTAGAAAATATCGTTTGGTCAGTGTCAGTGTCTTCGTTCCATTATACACCTGTCCACGGTCCTTTACTTGCTAACTTGGAGAAATGGAGAGAATTTTTCGATTTACTTTTGAAAGACAAATGAACGATGGACACTTTATATTCTTTGGAAGGATGAGTGACATTTTACAAGGGGAGGCATTAAAAATGTCCAGAGACTGCATTCATGGGCAAATTATCTTCATTGTAAAATGCAAACAACATTTCAATTCAGGTTTATTGCGAAAGTATGGGGCTGTGTGGTTGGAAACAAAATGAGTGGCTATAAACCTATCTAAATGTGAAACAGTTAAGATTAGGTATATGAAATTTTCGGAACTCCCTCTCTCTGCCCCTCTCTTTTTCTCCCCCTTTCCCCCTTTATTGCTATCGCACACTTGGGCCAATAGTAGCCCGTTGTGATACCACAGGATGCTATATCCCCTTTACTCTCGTTGAAACCATCCAGAGCTACTTATGTAGCGTAAAATATCTCGCACTCTACAGTCCGCGAGTTCCAAAAGGCTGTACATACCGTACACATCTAAGTACGTATGCCTTCTATCTAATAATACCAAACATCAACATAGCAAGTGATCTAAAGCCTCTTCCTCCTCTTCGTCCATACAACTTCTACAAAAGTCATTCGTCTGTAGACCCAGCCTTCCCGCATGTTCCCCAAAAAGGCAGTGTCCTGTCAGGATCCCTACGATCAGTCCTATATATCGTTTTCCCAGGGATACTAGTGCTTTGGACCGCCGCAAGTCTAGTTTTGGCTCAACCTGTTTTGCTACTCTGCACGTGAGAGTGTTGGTCCACCTCTCATTTGTCGCGGCGATTGCCTTTTTACTGAGCGCTGCTATAGGTCTCCCCAGACCTGCTCTTTACGGCTGCATCTGGAGAGTCGTACCATACCTAATTAGTTCGTCTGCCCTGTAGTTTACCGTGACGTCCGAGTGGCCAGGGACCCAGCATGTCTGGATTCTGAAATACTCGCTCATCTCATTAAGAAATGATCGGCAATCCAGCGCCACCCGTGACTTCAGACAAACTGCCTAGTGACCTAACCGCCGCCTGACTGTCCACATAAATTGCGATATCCCTCACGGATACCTTGTTATGCTTCAACCATGTCACGACTTTACCGATCGCCACCACTTCAGCCTGGTACATGCTGCAGTAGTCAGGGAGACGAACAGATATATTAACATTAAGCTTCTCGCAGAAGACTCCGGCTCCTACTTTGCCGTCTAGCTTAGAGCCATCCATGAAAAATTGCACTGTCTCATTTTCCAGTATCGGTCCGTTCTTCCCTTAGCGATCTAACTAACGTCGAGAGCCCCGCATGAAGGCACTTCCACTGAGAGACAGCCGAGAGTCTCGTAGCCACATTGGCTGCCATCTGCTTACCAAAAAATTCGATTGGAATAAGGTGGAACATAACCTCTAAAGCGCGTGTAGGTGTTATCCTAAGCGCCCTGCTTATAAGCATGCAGGCCGTTCTTTGCACCTTCTCCATCATCCCCATATACGTTACCTTATCGGTCCGTTCTTCCCTTAGCGATCTAACTAACGTCGAGAGCCCCGCATGAAGGCACTTCCACTGAGAGACAGCCGAGAGTCTCGTAGCCACATTGGCTGCCATCTGCTTACCGAAAAATTCGATTGGAATAAGGTGGAACATAACCTCTAAAGCGCGTGTAGGTGTTATCCTAAGCGCCCTGCTTATAAGCATGCAGGCCGTTCTTTGCACCTTCTCCATCATCCCCATATACGTTACCTTATCCATAGCTGGCCACCACACACCCACCCCGTACACCAGCACAGGTCTTACCACTGCGGTATAGAGCCAATGTATACCAGCTCTGGTTTCAAACCCTATCTCTTACCTAGGGCGTTCCTACACGAGTAGGAACTCTAATGCCGTTCATGGTAGGAGGGCTAACTACCGGGATTTTATATTTCTTAGTAAATAGTACCAGCTCCGTCTTGGAATGGTTGACCCCTAATCCACATATGCTGGCCCATTTCGTAACGATCAGGAGTACATTCTGCATAACATCCATAATCGTATCCAGATATTTGCCAGAGACCCTCTGCTTACCAGCATTTGGTTTATCAACCTACTTATAGGGTAGTCCACCTTCAAAAATGACAATCGTTCCACAATCGCCTCCGTTTTTACATTATTGAAGGCACCCTCAATTTCCAGAAATGCTACCATACAAAAATCTTGCGAGTACTTGACTTCTCAATCGTGTGTACTAGATCGTGCAAAGCTGTGTCCACCGATTTTCCCTTACAGTACGCATGCTGCGACTTTGCCCAATTTATTCGCTCAATTTTTGTTCGAATAACTACATCTATCAGCCTTTCCAAGGTTTTCAACAGAAAGGATGATAGAGTTAAAGGCCTCAGGTCCTTTGGACAAGTATGTGAGCTCTTTCCCGATTTCGGGATAAAGGCTACTCTGACCTCCTTCCATTTCTTAGGAATATAGATCAGTTTCAGACATCCCCCGAAGATAACCTCCAGCCAGGGGAGGATGACTGCCGAGTCCGTTTGGATCTCTGCTGGTCCGGGCCCGCCGATTTATAAGGCTTAAAACTGATCAGCGCCCACAGGATTCTTTCCCTATCCACGATGCCCTCCATATCTATTGAAGGTGTTCCTCGATGAGCTCTAGGCTCCAATGTGTCATCAAAATTTCCCGGAAAATGGGTATCCATGAGTTGTTTCCGCACTTGCCAATGTTTCCGCACTTGAAGCTGTCCATGACCCGTCTGGTCTAATTAAATAACTAGGATTGGCTGGGTTAGTAGATAGAATTTTCCTAAAGCGAGAAGTCTCAGAGACCACCTCCACTCTACAACAGAAGAGTCTCCAATACCCCCTTTGTGCCTTCCTCAACTCTTTTTTTGTACTGTCGCCGGAAGTCCAGGGACCTCCAGCGGCAATAATTCATCCAACACCTCTCCATATTTGTTCCAGTTTGTCCTTCTGCGATTCCTGAAGGCTTTCCGGATAACAGATTTAACGTTGAGGTTATATGTTACTTATCGGTGATCAGAGAATGAGTGCTCCCTCGACACTCTCCACCCCTTCATCATACAAAAAATTGTTTCTGATGCAAAGGTCAGATCTAAACCTCCTGTGGATTTTTAACAACAAATGTTGGTTCTCGCCCAATATTGCAAACTAAAAGGTCAGTATTTAGTAAGTAATCAAAAAATAAGTAGTTAATGTCTGTGCTTCTCCAGATTGTGTGATGCGCGTTTGCATCACATCCAAGAATAACACCTACCCTTCTTGAACCTGCTTCCCGGATCAGTTTCCCCATGTTATCCGGCGGAACCTCCTTCTTGCGATCCATATAGGCTGAGGCTAGCCATATTTTTTCACAGCTAATCTCAACGCTCATCGCTGTAACATCCCTGCTACTAAATTAAGGAAGAAGCAAAATATTCAAATTACTTTTCATTAAAATACACGATCTGATTTTCTCAGAGTTACTTGAGTATAATAATTTACGTTCTGAGGCCACAGATCCGGTTATTGTTAATTCAAGGGTCTTGACAAGGCAACATCAAGACTTAATCAGTCTGAGCACGAGAGCTGTCGAGACAGTTTTCGTGTGATTCAGGTTTATTTGTACAATATTAATCATTGAGGTCTGTCTTACTCACCTCTTCCTGCACTCCCTGCATCGGGAGAGTACCTGACAGCCTTATAAGCACCTAAATCAAAAATGTCACGTTCACGATGTCACCGATTTTTCAATTTCTTCAATACCAATCGATTCAAAGTGATCGTGATCATATTCCATTTGGTTGTGTTTTACCGGCATTCGTTGGCCAAATTTGAGACGTATACAAATAGATTTAAATAGATTTTTACTTTTCGGATCTCTTAACTTACGCAAAAATAAGAAATACTTAAGTGCTTCGGTTGAACCGGTGATTTCGAATTTTTTAGAGTACAACATTTCGAGGCGACGTGATGTGTCCTCAATATCGGCTAACACTAAAATATAATAATACAAAATTTATTGAGAATTGGTTAAAATGTAACGGATCAAATAAATTCCCGGACATTATGTGCAATATAATACGAACAGCTTGGACACGATAATTTTCGAAACGAGATAAAAATTTCGTCTCAAATTGTCCAGTCAACATAAATATTTCGAAATACATCATTGGTTTCTCGCTGCAATAAAAATTGTTCGCTGTAAATTTCCAGTATTATTGGACGAAAAAATACCTGATAACCTGAAATGCTGAATCGGTTGAGTTCCGAATTTGTCGTTTATATTGAATTTTAATTTATTTCATGTTTCGAACTGTTATGTCATATCCGGAATGAGTAAATTCGTAGTGAATCTTTATTCCTCAGGAACATTTCATTAACTGTTATATCGTTGAATTCTGGTGCAACTTCTCCGTGAATTTTGACGTATTCCTTCTTCCATTACGTTTATTGTAATTGCATACTAAATAAATGAGCGTGTGTTACCTCTTGACTGTTTAAGCATGATTTACGATTGAAGTTGCAATCGTTTAGTATATTCCATTCTGGGCTTTTACCTCACGCCAATCGAATATTATGTGTTCCTATTTTTGGTTTTGAGCAGTGGAATGCGATTTTTTCTTCACTTCTTCGATTGTTGAGAAATTTAGTTTTTCTTGTTCACTAGCTGTGTTGATTTTCGATTTTTTTCGAACTTGTACTAAAACAGCTAACTTCATTCTTCCCCTATAGAAAAAAATTTTGGAACTCGATTTTATGAGGCACTGCGTCCATCATCAGTGGAACGCCAGGCCAGATTAATGTTGAATTAGCGAAAGTTTGGAAATTACACTCCCGTACCCCTATCAGCGGGTGATAGCTTTTGGCCGAAGAATGTCAATCAACGATGTGGTATTTAATCTATTTCGGCTGTGAAAGCGAATCTACATCTAACTGCATTATTGATTTTTTTTTTAAATTAAAGGGTGTTTTTTTAAGAGGTTGCCGATTTTTTTTTTGAATAAAACACATATAAAATTATGAAATGACCAAAATTTTTTTTTATTTGGTAGATAATTTTTTGGCATTTAACATTTAAACACAATTTCTGGCATATGGCTACCACGACTATTTTTCACAAATGTCATTCTGGAGGTCCAATTTTCCAGCACTTTTTCAAGCATTTGAGGGCGTATGTCAGCAATGACACGTTGAATATTGGTTTCCAAAGCGTCAATCGATTGAGGTTTATCCACATAAACCAATGACTTCACGTATCCCCACAAAAAGTAATCGAGTGGCGTCAAATCGCACGAACGCGGAGGCCAATTCACCGGACCATTTCTCGAAATAATGTTGTCGTTGAAAGTTTCTTTCAATAAGTCGATTGTTTCACGTGCTGTATGGCAAGTGGCACCATCTTGTTGAAACCACATTTCATCCATATCCATATCTTCAAGATTTGACAACAAAAACTCATTTAACATGGTTCTGTATCGATTTCCATTCACGGTAACGCGTCGTCCTTCCTCATTTTTAAAGAAATATGGACCGATGATCCCACCAGCCCATAGACCGCACCAAACAGTACATTTATCAGGATGCATTGGTAATTCTTGAACGGCGTGTGGATTATCTTTGCTCCAAATGCGACAATTTTGTTTGTTGACGTATCCATTTAACCAAAAATGCGCCTCACCACTGAAGAGAATTTTACGGTAAAAAAATGGATCTTCGTTCAATTGATTTAACGACCAATCACTGAATTCACGGCGCAAACGATGGTCGTGTGGCTTTAATTCTTGCACCAATTGAATTTTGTATGGCACCAAACCCAAATCTTTACGTAAAATTTTCCATAAAGTCGATGGACAAAGTCCAATTTGCTGAGCACGACGACGAATCGATAAATTGTCGTTTTCTTCGACACTGGCCTCAACGACAGCAATATTTTCTTCTGTACGAACTCTTCTCATTCTTGTCGGTGGCTTGGCATCCAAAAGAGTGAATGTAGACCGAAATTTGGTAATTACGTTCTTTATGGTGGTCTCTGACGGACGATTATGTGCACCATAAAATTCACGAAGTGCTCTATAAACATTTTTAATTGAACAATGATTTTGAAAATAAATTTCCACGATTTGAAAACGTTGTTCTGGAGTTAACCTATTCATAATGATTTGCCAAACAATACTGAGTAGAAATGCCACTTTGAGCTGTCAAAACAACTGTCATAAAATAAAACGACATCTATCGGAAAAACAAACCTCCTAAAAAAACACCCTTTATTTGCGCCGTCCGATCTAGTTTATACTCCTTAACAAGGGCATCATCCAATCGCAATATTTCTGGATGAAAGTATTTTCTAAAATAATTTACCAAATTTTCTTGGGGCAATAATTTTGTGGTCATAAGAAATTTATATTCGGTTTAATGGAATAGTTTGACAGATAAAAATCCATAATATTTTTTCTTTAACAAGGTACCATGATGCTACTAAAGTTAGCAGTAAATTTTCGCCGAAAAAAAATTTGAAAACTCAATATCACGTAATTCGAATGTTTAAAGCTCATTTGAACTGGGTGATAGACCAATTTGTAAACTTCTAGATCCCATATTTATAATTTGTCGTATTAGGGGGCTATTTGAGCTAATTTTGCTAATTTGAGTTGTGACACTGGCAGTGAACACCTGTGCCATAAATCAGGCCACGTTTTATGTAGCATAATAGTGAAATAAATTAAAAGCTGGATGCATGTTTAGTGGTAATTTGTACTGGGTGAAGTTAGACAAATTCGTAAATTGCTGGATTAATTTCGCTATGACGCTACATAAAATATGGCCTGATTTTTGGCACAAGTGTTCACTGTTAGTGCTGCAACTCATATTCATTAGCCCCTAACATGACAAATTATAAATATGGGATCCAGCAGTTTACGAATTGGTCTATAACTTCACCCAGTTCATATGGGCTTTAAACATTCGAATTACGGGATATTGAGTTTTGAAATTTTTTTTCGGCCAAATTTTACTGCTAACTTCAATAACATGTAATTTTCGGCTAATATTAACAGAATTTTGTACTACCACCTGATACAAAATATGTCGACAATGCAGGTTTTTTTCGGCTGAAATTCTGGGCTAACTTCAGTAGCATGGTACCATGATTTGGTTAGGCAAGCGTTTCTTCTCAAAAACTAATAATTTTGTTGCACTTTTTATATTTTTTAATGCAAATCACATTATAGTACAACTGACCTAGAACTAAATATGAGTTTGATCGTGAACCGATCTCTGTATATTCTAAATAAATTATTACTCAACATTTAATAAATAAATGACCTAAGTGACATTAGAATTTGTTAATTGTAATGTACAGTCTAAACAGAGATGAAACAGTAGGTACGGTACACTTCATAGATATAAAAAGATTGAATAGTTGTTTTGCGGTGTGAAGCTGATCTGTCAGTCAATTTTATACATCGCATTCATCTCTTAGTAGTAAAATCTGAATTTATGATGCTGATAAGAAAAACCAAAAACGTGTCCATGCTTCTTGTATTTTTATACACAAACACAAGTACATGCGAGTACATTACAGCGATTAATTTATGAGTTGTACGTAATATAGAGCAGATAATTTACGCTTAATGTAAAGGCAACTTTTACTTTAATTGAGTTAATTGCATACCTATCAGGTACGTTTATGGTAGGCAAGTAAATACCTATGAAGCAATACGTATACACTGCTTATCTTAAAGTGATGTTATCAATTTTACAAAAAAATATCTAAATATAGCAGTGAATCAGAAATAAGCTATGTTGTGTAGTATTTACCCGCCCAAAATAGCGTATGAATTATTTTAGTGAATTACTATAATTTCGAAGATGGAAAGCATGTTTACAAATCATATGAAGTGCGGTACAAATATAGCAGCAGAGTCTGGCAAAAATCAACAGTGAATATTAATGGTAAAAATTAACAAAACGAACTATAAAATAAACGAAAATCAGTAATCCATATATGTAGTTGATAATATAATTTTATCAATATTCTAACAATTTAAAAATTTGCTTACGCATATTTAATTACCGTGTGCTAAAATTGGGGAGGAACAACCAACATTTTTAGAATACCGGGCGAGATTACAAATGTCATGTACATTTGTATGTAGGTTTCTCAAAATTGGCTGAATTTAGCACACATGCAATCCACCGTAAACACTTAAAAACGTTTGTCTTTTTTAAATTCATATAATTCTTAATGTGCCGAGTTATGTATATCGATACTACAACGAATAGTATGCGCCTGATGTTATCATTTTGCTGCGAGCTAAATCGCTGGCGCCTATTTGGAGAAGAATAAACGAAATTTTGTTTTCTATTAAATTATTTGTATTTTATAAAATTAACTTAAGATATATGGGTTAATGATTGTCTAAAATGATGATGATGGTCGAGTGGTTAAGGTGCACATCACCTAGAGTAATATTATATCATCCCAACGGTCGCGGGGTCGAATCAAGTTTCGGAGTCAATATGTTCGTTGGGCGAATATTATTCTTAACATGCATCGGTGTTACCGGATCGAGTAGGTATTATTCCTCTAATATTGATTGGAAATTGGATAATCATCATGGAATTAACATCGGCGTTAATCATCACAACAGGGGGATATAATGGATATTGATGACTTGGAATATTCGCAAACACAACTACATAAAAGTAATTTACAATTGCGATAACATCGACGACGAATATAATAAATGAAACAGGAATAGTTGTAATTTATCAGTGAACAGTATAAGTTGAACAGTAGAAAGTGAACAATGGGGCAGTAAACATAAAACAGTGATCAAAGTGAATAAATAATGAGCAATTTTGAATAGAGAATACGATCAATTGTTAATTTAGCTTACTTAGTTTTAGCTAACTGTTTTGATAACTAAAGTTTAAACTTTAAACGCTGAGTGTTTTATTTGCAAAATCCATTACGAATCCGTATTGAACGCCCGGAACTCACAACAGTCTTCTAATAGTTTTTCTGTGGTTGGTAAGTGATGAATGTACTCTTAGAAAGAGAAAATTATGAATTTTGTTACGGTCACTTTTATTTTATCTTTCAGTGAAATAAGATATTTACCTTTTTCGTAGAACGAGCCAAATCTCTTTCCCTGGAGCTTTTCTTTTTGGTATGCAAACAAGTAATTGTGTAACGACGTGACAGCCTTGGCAACAGCATCATTAATAAGCCCAGCCAGCTCAGTGGGAGATAACGTAATATTAGACTCCCTTGTTGAACTGCTGCTTGATGCCTCTGACAAGTCTGTATCATTCGTCGATGCTAGGAAAGTAGGTGAATCGTTCACACCTAGCACCACACGCCGAAACAAAAAAGCGAAAATAAGAAAAATGTTTAAACTGTACCTGATGATAAGGGATTTATAAACTTGATATTTGCTACCTAAGCGTGCTCTGCGCTACCCATCTGTTGTTCATAAAATGTATTAAACGGTAAATAATTAAACATTAACACTATTAAACACTAATTTAATGCGTCACTCGACTTGTTCGACATCGCATGTGTTTATTCCGTTTTTCTGGCTTGTATCTGGGCGGATTTTTGTGTATCAAAATGTCACGTAATCAGTATACGTAAGAATACGCAAACATGCATTATATTTATGGTGAATGCAGAAGCATAATGCAGTTGCAGCCCTTTATAGGGAAAGAAAGATACTCAAACGCGCATCATCCGGATTATCGATTCATCAGAATCCACGGTTGTTACTCGGAAGAGTCGCTAATATTGACACTGAAGAAACGGTGCTTGAGGAAATTGTGCGAGATCCATTTACCTCTACAAGAGCAATAGCACGATGCACTGAAATCGCAAAATCGAACGTGTACCGTGTATTGAAAAAAATAAGTTCCACCTCTACCATATTAGATGCGTGCAAACTCTGGAACGAAGAGACTACTACGCAGGATTGTGTTTTTGCCGACAGATGCTTGAGAAAATAGAACAAGATTCGCAATTCTTTAATAATATTCTATGGATAAATAATAAATCACCACTGAATAGAGATGGATGCTTTAACATGCACAATCTTCACAGCTGGCAACTTTCGAATCCTCATCTAATGCGAGAAAACAGATCCCAATACAAATTCAAAATAAATTATTGGACCGGCATATTGAACGGAAAGATAATTGACCCATTTGATCTGGCCAAAGCTATTTGACTTTCTTCAAAATGATCTGCCAAATTTATTGGAAGAGGTGTCCGAGGAGGTAAGAGAATCCCATTGGCTCCAAAATGATGGGTGTCCTGCGCACTATATGCAGTAAACGTTTCGGCGTATTTGAATTCCACATATCCAGATAGATGGATTGGCCTGGCCGTCTGGGACCCATTTTGTGGCCTTCATGTTCCCCGGACCTAAATCCGATGGATTTTTTTTTTACTGGGGCTGCCTAAAAAAGAGGTCTACTCTAAACTGATCAGAGTATGATGACGCTGAAAATTGAAGTTTAGATTTTTTTTTTTTTTTCAAAAAAAGTGCAACAGCTACTCATACTATTTACTGCATGTCTATTAGTATAGTCCATTAAGAATATTACAGGGTGGCTGACACGAAGTGTTACCAAAACAAAACCCCACAGAATTTTTATTTTTTGATGAATTTTGATCGACACTTTGGTATTTTTTTGTCCCAACCTTGCTCTTCAAAATACCCCAAACCGAGAAATCTAGCGGATTTGCATCCCTTGAATTTGGTGGCCATTGGGCAGTGGAAATGAATCGTGGAACGTTGTTTCTCAGCCAATTTTGATTGATGCACGCTTTATGACTCGGCGCCGAGTTCTGTTGAAATGTCCAGGCTCTGCGGCCGAAATGTTTTTGTACCCAAGGCTTCAATGCTCCTTCCAACGCATGACCCCGATAAATTTGATGCCATGGGCCAAAAAACGAGCGGTGAACAGCTTTCGGCCGTTACGGCGGCCCGAACCATCACCATTGGCGGCGCTTGGTTTCGAGTGGCAATCCGGTGGTCCAAATTTTCAGTAGAACGGCCGGGCAAGTAAATCCGGTCGTTTTTCTTGTTCACATATTATTCAATAACGAACGGTAACTCATCGGAGACAACCAAATTCGGCAAATTGCCACTTTCGTGCAAACGTAACAACTCCTTTGCTCTTTCCACTCTAACTTTTTTTTTAGCAGCGGTGAGACCATGCGTTTTATGGAATTTCAAGGCCTTTAGTCCAAGATGATCTTTCAATATGTGCTGCATCCGTTCGAACGAAATGTTCGCCTCACGAGCCATTTTTCCGCCGCTACGGCGCGGATTCCGAGCCAAGTTGCCCTTCACCTTCTGAATGATATCCGGCGATGTTGCAGTGCGTTTCGGTCCACCACCATGGCGTTTTGCAATGCTGCCAGTATCGTTATAAAGATTTATGGTACGATATATATACAAACATTTTCCTCACATGCAGATGTTTTAACTGGTTAACAATCTGCGGATTTGGTTTTCCAGTTAAATATAGAGCAATCACACTATTACGCGTGAGTTCCATTGCGGATAACTTTTTTTCTGAATATTTCCCACTTAAATGCTTTTGTACGCTTGTAAACAATGGAATGAGCTGTCGTTAGTGTAAATTGGAGCGCTCTGTCATCACTGGTTTGACAGCAATGACAGCCTGAAGTTGGTAACACTTCGTGTCAGTCATCCGGCATAACACCAAAAACCGATGGATTTAATTATTTGTAGCCGTGGTGATCGGAAACATAAAGTAATGTGAAAAAATGGACTTTTTTTTAAAAAAAATGATATATCTTAGGACTACTTAGGGATAAATTTTTTTTGGTATCTTATTTTGAGCGCCCAATAGCTCTACTATAAGGTGTTTCAGACGTTCATTATAGGACACCCTATATATATATACAGTGCTGGGAAAAAGAAATTGGGCAAACATATTTGATTGCAAATTGGAGTCTTTTTTTGCTAAAATTACAAAACTTTTGAAAGCAATTGTTGTTGCTTATTGTTTCATTTTGAATACATGTATGACGTAATTTTTTGAAAAAAAAATTTACCTGCAATTTAGGGGAAAAACCCCGAAAAATGCCAAAATATTCAAAATACGTTGATTGGAGTTAAAGTAATGGAATAAATTAAACACCTGTTTTTTAATTTTTGTTTTGTTTTTTATTGATTTATAGAAGTTCTATCTTTAATATTAATATTTTGTTGGACCGCCATTTGCTTTTATTACAGCGATACACCTCCGATTCATTGAATTTGATAAATTTTTTAAAGTCGTAGGAGGAATGGATTCCCAAATCGTCATCAACAAACTTTTTAAAGCTTGAATCGATTCTGGCGCTTTCTTGCTACTTCTAGCTTCATTATAGGCCAAATACTTTGAATTGGATTTAAGTCTTGATTATACGTTAGCCAGCTTAACACATCGATACTTCTTTCTTCGAAGTTCTTTTTTACCTTAAGAGATAAGAAAAAAACTAGTTTTTAACAAATTTTTTATGTTTATCTGAAAGGCAATTTTCTTTCTACAATTCAAAATTAATAACTCACAACATTGGCGGCATGGCACGGCGCGTTGTCCTGTTGAAAAATAAATTTGCAAGTCTCGCCAAAAAGCATTAACACCGAAGGCTCAAATCCGTTTTGTAGGACCCGCAGATAAACAGCTGCTGTAATGCTGGAACTAAGGAAGCACAATCGACCGGTTTTATTTCCAGAAAAGCATCCCCAGACCATAATTCCTTCATTTTTCGGTGGAAGTCTTAAAAGTCATTCGTTGCTAAGCCTCTCGCCCGGTTTTCTTCTTATGAGAATTCTTCCATCTCCAACATGCAGCTTGAATTTTGATTCATCGGTGAAAATCACATCATTCCACATCACTAGAGTCCAAGAAACATGCTCTTGGGCCCATAGCAAACGTTTTTTTTCACTAGTAATGTAAACTCAGGCTTCAGGACTGGTAAAGTGCTCTCAAGCCAGCTTTAACAAGTCTTTTTCTCACTAAGCTGGCTGAAATTTATTTTCTCGTTGCTCGCTCAACATCCCGTCTTATGTCCGATGAAGTTTTAAAACGGTTCCAACGACATTGTAACATTATGAAACGATCTTCCACTGGCATTGTCTTTCTGGGCGTTCCAGAGCCTTTCTTTCCTTCCTTTCTCTCTTCAAATTTATTGATTTTTAAGACAAGTACGAGGGCGGATTGAAAATGAAACTACCTAGCGCTAGATGGCAGCAAAAACACAAAATTTTTTTGTTTTTTAGAAATTGCGATCTGTCAAACGTCAGCTGTTAAAATTTCACCCAAATTCATCGATTAGTTTATTTGTTGTAGTCGTTTGAAGTAAGCAACTTTTGTGTTTCTTGAAAAATGGAAAAAAACGAATTTCGTGCAGTGATTAAACACTATTATTTGAAAGGGAAAACGACGAAAGAGACAAAAGATAAGCTCGATAAACATTACGGTGAGTCTGCTCCGTCAGATTACGCGGTAAAATATTGGATTGCTGAATTTAAACGCGGCCGAAGAAGCACTGCAACAATACCATCAACAGGAAGGCCAAAAGAGGTGGTTACTGAAGAAAAGATATTTGATATTTTAAGAAAATCCTCGATATCGTTATGAATGATCGCCGAGTCAAGTTGCGTGAGATTGTTGAAATGGTAAACAGATCATATGAACGTGTGTTCAACATTTTGCATGAAAATTTGCAAATGAAAAAGCTATCGGCAAGATGGGTGCCGCGTTTGCTCAGTGTCGAACAAAAACGAGTTCGACAGACCACTTCACACAGCATTAGATACGATGCTAAAATTACGTGAAATACACTTCGAATTGGTTGATCATCCACCTTATAGTCCAGATTTAGCTCCTAGTGACTTTTTCCTGTTTCCAAACTTGAAAAAATGGCTCGCAGGACAAAGATTCATCTCAGACGAAGAAGTGATTATCGAAACTAACGCGTATTTTGAGGGGTTCCCGAAATCGTATTATTCAGATGGTATAAAAAAGTTGGAATATCGTCTTACTAAGTGTGTCGAACTAAATGGAGACTATGTTGAGAAATAAATGGTTTTTGGCAAAAAAAAAATTTGTTTTCCTACTTAGGTAGCTTCATTTCAATCCGCCCTCGTAGATTCATTTCATTCATTCATTTTGAATAATATAAAATCGTGTTAAGTCTAATATAACCGCGATCTCACATACGTAATTATTACGATACACGATATTTTCGCATGGGCTAAATTGAATTTCTTTACGTTTCAAGGATTTATGATGTGGTTTATGATGTGATACTGTTTCTGACGAACGTAGTTTTAAAGAACTTCTCTTAACACTAACAATTAAGTCTTTCAGTGCGGATAGCAACTTATAGTTTTTAAGATTCTGCTTAAGTTTAAGCTATACACTATAACAGTTTATTTTGCATGCGATGCATTCGATTTGAATTTATATGCGACACTGTTTCCGCGGGATTATGATCTCTATGAATCGTTACGTTTTGACCATAAATATAACAGAGAAATTTTTGCAAGCATGAACCATTGACATTCCGCCTCAGACAAGCTTTTTGACGCAAAACATATCGGGTTTTGTCGTTGTATTAGATAATACCCAAACCAATTTTCGATGCGTTAGTGAATAGTTATTGGCAATTTGGGATTGAAAATTGATAGCAGTGTGGTTTGTGAATTTTTATGCTTGATTAATTCAAGACATTCACTGTGAGCTTTTGTCCACAAGAAAACGAACTTTTTTCATTAATGAGCGAAGTGAAGCATTCAACTCTGAATATTGTATCCATAATTTGAATCGGCGGAATTCGTTCAGGATCTGACAAGACATTCGACTATTCCAACTCGATATTGATGTTTTTTGGGTTGAATTTAATTTTAATTTCACGTGCTCTCTGAATAACAGCTGGAAGGGTATGGTAAGGCTATGGTGAGCCCAAATGATAATACTGAATGTGGTTTTCACCTTTTGAAATTTTTGGAACAGACTTCTTAATTGAACCTTGTTGCAACTACCTATTGATTGTGCAGCATTTATTGCATGCAACAAATATGGGATTTTTTTTTGGAACATATTTCAATTGGGTGATTTTTAATATTTTCATGTTTACAGATCAAAAATAAGTTACCAAAATGGTTAATACAATTTTAAATCTCTTTACAGAACTAAACACACCACATCCACAATGACAGGACTCACAGGAAGTGCTAATTTCATGAAATATTCTCTATTCTTTTTTAATTTTTTATTTGTGGTGAGTACATTTTTGGGCATAGAATTTTGGGGGATTTTGGGTAAAATAAATATTTTGTTTTCTGTTATTTACATAGGCATTTGCGATTTCTGACTTGTAAATTTTATTGTTTTGTTTGTTTTATCGATTTCTGTCTTATCAATAAATAAGCAATTTAGAAAAAAATGTGTTGATATACACAACAAATATGACGGTACGCTACTCTATACATACACATAATAAATAAATTTAGACAACACAAAAAATTACCTTTTATTGTTGTAGCGTATATATTGAACATAAAAGAGTTTACTGTTCTACATTCGGAATACCTGGCTTTGCAACTTAATTATTGAACCGAAAATTTACTTTGTATGTCAATATTTTGGTTTGCGGTATTTCTACATGTGTTACAATTTTTATGTCAAAATGTGGTGATCATAATACCAGCTATACACAAAAAATGGTTTGAACTGGATATTCTAAAAATATAGTAAAGTTGGTGGCGTACGGTAGAAATTTCCGTTGCGGATTATTTCGTCATTCTTCACGCGTCACTGTACAGAGTTGCGCACATGGTTTATATGAAACAAAATGCTTTGTTTTGTTCTCGCGATTTCCTTACGTTTAATAATAAATTAGAAAATTTTGTGTATAAATTTCATTTTCTAACACACGATAAAATGAAAACACCAATCGCAAAGAATAATAATAAATATTTATGCTTTATTCATTTTATAGAAAATAATAATTGCTTTACCACCTGCCTAATGGGTAGAATATTTTTGATTTGTAAGTAAGATTAGAAATTTATAAAAAGGAACGAACGTGCAGAATTGGATAAACTAAACTAGATTTTATAACCTTGACCTTTATAAAGGGAAATTCCAATAAGTAATACAAATTTGCAAAAATCTACTAAGGCAGACTTTTACAATCTGAGGTTTATTTTTGTGTGTGATTAGCGCAAATCTATAAACGCACCGGAAATCACGTCACAATAATGTGACGTATTGGGTTGATTTAAGAAATTTTGTGCTACACAAGCTTTGCACATCAAAGTGCAACTGAGTTTACTAAGCATTAATTTCGTTTCTGTATTGTTAGCGTAATGCTTCGTTAATTTAAAAGCTATTGAAAAGTGCAAATCTCACTGTTACACAAGACTATAAGATAAATGATGTACTTCAGGCAGTTCTTGAAACTAAAGACCTAGGGGTTACTTTCGTTGGAAATATGATCTTTACTAAGCACACTCAGCTGTGCATCGCTAGAGCATGTACGGTTTTATCAAACGTTGGACGAGTGATATTTTCTATTTGGAGACAATTAAGATTCTGTATTGTGCTTACGTTCGATCCCAGCTGAAATATGCTGTAAGTTTGTGGTGTCCGTTCTAGGAAGAACATATCCAAAGCATTGAGAAAATTCAAAAGAAGTTTATTCGCTAATTGACCTTACAGCGATAACCTCCATATTTAACTGGATGTAAGATATACAAGTTGGCAACGCTAGAAAATAAATGCGAAATACATTTATTGGTAATCTCCTACTATGGCTAATCTACGCACCGGATGTAGATAGACCCATAACAAACTAATGATAATGAACCAGTGATTTTTGCTTAACTAAAGATAATTTTAATAGTAAATCAAGGCCATTTTAGGCCCCCAGTGATTTTATTATTGTTACTTATTGTTACTTGTTACTTTACTTTTATATTTTTAACTTTCAAATCCAAAGCGGATTAAGTTTCAAAAGTCTGAGAGAGTTTTCCGGCCAACCAGGAGAATTTAGGTCCTGGAAAAAGAGTGTGGACCTAAGCGTTATAAGAAACAAGATTACGAGTCACGCAGACACTGCTCTTGAATCATATAAATCACCCTTAAATTGAGAGATAATCTCAAAAGGCCTAACATTACATTATACGTGATTTGACCACTCTCGTTCAAAAGCAACAACCCATTTCGGAATTCTACCAACAAGTATATCAACCCCTCTCATTAATACAAAACAAATTATCCTCAATGGAGGAACGTCAAGAAGCAATGGACGCAATGACACAATCATATAGAGATAAAGCATTGGATACCTTTGTAAAAGAGGACCGTTACATCTGCCAGAGGCATTACATTTGTGTCTTAAGTTAGAGAACGTGCAATATCGCATTCACCATATCCATGCGAATGCGAACATCCTCCACCTGTTCCATCCAGGAAAATTACCCCACACACCGCTCATAACACTCAAATGTGTAGTTTCTATCCAGAACTGCTGCATAGTACTCAAATTTTTTATTCAAATAATCTCTTAACCACCCAGAAACCTTAATGATAATTACCACCGTAAACCACAGCAGCCAATAGAGGTGAATCCATGCAATTTGTGAACAAGCGAACTCATTCAAACCAGATTCATCACCAACGAAATCACAAAGGATTTATCATTCTGAACAGCAAGGCGAAAACCCAGATATCGCATCATATCAGGACCAAATAAATGAATACGACTTACAACAGGATGAAATCCGTAAACCATAATTATGATGACGAACAGATAGAAGTAATGGATGACATCCATTTTTAACTCACCCTTCGCTCCCCTTTATAGAAGAGCACAAGCATTTTTAAATTCGTAATAGACACCGAGTTTAATAAAAGTTATATTCAAAAGCAGTTTGTTCGTAATCCCATTTCAAATGAGAAGCCGTTTACGGCCAACTCAGTAGCTGGTAGCCTTAGAGTTACACATCATGCGTTATTAGATATTTCTCGGCCCCAAAATTAAAATTTTTCATATACCCAGTTTGAAATCATTTGACGGCATAGTCGGCAACGATGGCTTAAAACAAGCTTGTACTACCATATACAGGGTGTCCGCCGGGAAGGTATACTACTTTGTTTGTTTATGATTTTTGATTAAATGAAAGAGAATGGATCTTATATTGATAAATGTTTTATTTAATGTCGGCAATTATGTATGGAATACAATATCAGATAAATGTCCGCCTCTGTTAGCCTCACAAATGCGAGCCCTTTTGAGCACATTTTTCATTACATTCTCACACATTTCACGCGGTATTTCATTAATTTCATCACGAATATTTTGTTTGAGTTGCTCAAGCGTTTCTGGTTTGTTTGCATAAGCCTTGCTTTTTAGATATCCCCACAAAAAGAAGTCCGGAGCAGTCAAATCAGGCGACCGTGGAGGCCAATCAACATCACCATTTTTTGAAATAACTTGTTGTGGAAAGAGTTCTCGCAGTAATTTCATTGTCTTGTTGATACCACATGTTAATCAAGCCCAAAGTATGCAGTTGTGGCGTTAAAAAGTTTTCAATCATATCACGATATCGCTCCCCATTCACAGTTACCGTTACGCCGTTTTCATTTTCAAAGAAGTAAGGTCCAATGATTCCTCCTGACCTAATTGCACACCAGACTGTCACTTTTAATGGATGTAAAGGTGACTGATGAACAATGTGAGGGTTTTCCATTGCCCAGAACCGACTATTCTGTTTATTCACATATCCATTTAAATGAAAATGTGCCTCGTCACTCATTATGATTTTTTCATGAAAATCGGGGTTATCATGGGCGAGCTGTAACGTCCTATTGACACGATGGTTTATCGAATATTTTTCCATAATAAATTTGCCACATGTCTACTTCACGACTGTCAAGTATGAACTGTCAATACTAATATTCGCCTAAATGGCGGCAAAACCAAGTAGTATACCTTCCCGGCGGACACCCTGTACATACGGATAAGGAATTCATGACTATTAATCCAAACCATAAAATACCGATGAAACAGAACAGTGTTCTGACTCACTGAATAATATAGTTATTATAGGAACTCCCATTTTAACGAGGAAGCAAAACAAAAATTAGACCACATAATAAGAATGTGCCCTCATTTATTTTCCGAACCGGAGGAGAAAGTGGCTTTCACAACAACGGTGAAAGGGGAAATACGTATTTCTAACAATGAACCTGTGTATTTTCGGCCCTAAGCATATGCGCTATGTTTGAAGAATGAGGTAGAAAAACAGATTATACAAATGTTGGAAAACGTGGTGATTAGACCATCTAAATCCCCGAATAATTCCCCTGTGTGGATAATACCTAAGAAAGAGGACGCGGCGGGGGGAAAAATACAGGCTATACCGATACCTGGGATCAATGGCATTCTGGCGAACCTGGTTTAGAATAAATTCTTTACCATTATTGATCTGAAAAGTGGATTTCACTGGATTCTACTTAGGGAATCAGATATCGAAAAAACAGCCTTTTCCGTAAACCATATATGAAAAATACGTGTTTACTCGTCTCCCATTAGCACTAAAAAACGCCGTTTCCATTTTTCAACGCGCTCTCGATGACATCCTCCGCGTACACATCGGAAAGCGCTGTTACAAATACATAGATGATATAGTCATATTCGGTAAAACAGAAGAGGAACATTTCAGAAACATGAGGATAATCTTCAAGGTTCTGGAGGATGTCAATATGAAGATTCAGCTCGACAAATGCGAATTTCTGCAGAACGCGTTAGAGTTCTTAGGATTTGTTATCTCCAATGATGGGACAAAACCGAATCATATAAAGATAAAAGCTATAGCAGATTTTCTGGTACCCCAAACTGTGAAAGAACTAAGATCCTTCTTGGGAATGGCCGGATTCTACCGTCCATTCATATAAGATTACGCAAAATACGCGAAGCTCCTGATTTCGCTTTTGAGAGGGGAAGACGGACATGTGTCCAGAGAAAATCTCACTCAAATTAAAAACACTCTCGTTTCCAATAAAGGCCTGTTCGGGCCCAAGAAGGAAGGCGAATCACCTTTATCTAAAGAACATTAGATAGAACGTAAGAAAATTATGTGGCTAAGGAAAAGTTTGCCATAATATGGGTTCAGAAAAAGTAAAGACCTACACCGATCACTAACCTTTGACGTATACGCTCTCAGTCACAAAAAACATAACTCTAAGATGAAACGCTGAAAGGTGTCTTAGAAGAATACAACGAAATAAGATACCAACCGGGTAGGCCGAATTGGGTAGCGGATTCCAATCGCTTCTGGCATAAATGCGATGTCGTCAACACAACCCAGAAATTAACTGATCTTAAAGATAGGTGATGAAACTTTTTAAACCTTTTCCCATATTACCAAAGACTCATTATTACGCAGCCAAATTTTACCAACTCGAATATTATAAATTTTTTTAAACTATCATCAACCCACACACGATTAACGGTTTGAATACAACAGCATTGATAATGGGGAAAATTCAGGAGATATAGCCAGTACAATTTAGGAACTATTAAATTCGGTTTACTCAAAGAATGGTACAAGATATTGCAGAAGAAAACCAACAGTCCATCGTAATGATCAAGAGAACCGAAATCAAATAATTGAAAACTACTTATGCGTAAATGCCTTTAAGTGTAGACTAAGCAAGTAATTTACCTGTCTCCTCATCCACATTTAATTAAAAATATGTCTGAGATAAAAATTAAGCTTCCCCACTAAAGAGGCTGAAAAAGTTCTTCTATTTTCTGCAAAGGACGATTAATGTCCTCTAAAAATGGATTCACTGTGCCTGAATAGTCAGCACATATCCTTAGTTCCTTTGATTTTTTTTAGAACTACTACTAATAGAGTAATCTAGCCTGACTGATCAAGTTTGCTTATGACTCTCAATTTACCTAATCGATTAATCTCTATCTCTAAATTATCTTTATGAGCAATATTGGTTGTCAGTTTTTTTATCATTCCCGTCAAAAAGCTCTTTATGAGATTCGAGAATATCCTTTAAAATATAATTTTGATTTATGGAATTAACGTATTGAATTTTTGAATTCAATTGTTTAAAAATGTCTCTACCCTAAAGAGGTCGCAATCCGCTTTAAATTACCACTAATTTAACCAAACATGACTTACAGTTATAAATTACCTCCTTTTTGATACACCCAGCTGCTACAGACCCGTTATATACTTTCAAAACAGGCTCATATGACATCAGCTGATACGTTGAAAATTTCATTATCCTTACATAAGCGCAACCGTTACACCGGTTCCTTTTCAGGATCAAGGTGAATAGGCTATTAACACAATTAACATGTGAAACGAAAATAGCCTTATCTATACTGCCCTCATTTTCCTCGTCAATGTTGAATATTGTCAGAGAATTTAACTCCCCACATTCTTGTTCCTTTGGCACTTGCTCCAAATCATCCGCATTCTCCATAAAATGTTTTCGTCGAAATTTACTTTTAAAATTAGTGGTCGATGCCTTAATTTGGAAAATTTTGGCAATATGACCCATCTTGCCACACTTGTCGCACTTCGGACTTCCAAACTTGCAAAACTTTAAACTGCTATTTTCGAATGGTGTATACGCCGGTCTCGTTTGATCAGTGGTCCTCGTTTCCGATATGATGAATTTCCGACCGTTCTCTTCCTCACTGCTTTCTCGACTTATTGCCAGTTTCATTGCTTTGTCTAATGTAAGGCTTTCCGCAGATCACTTTAGAAGCCAACAAATGAAATGCTCTTTCAAAGCAAAATTTAACTGCGATCCAGTTACAAAAATCAATGACCTTTACAGCGCTCTCTTGACTAACGCCACAAAATATTCACCTTTCATGGAAACGGTTTTGTCTATAAATTGGTTTTTATCATTGTCACAAAGTTGTCGTACTTCGAGGACTTCGAAGATACTGGTGAACATAAATTCGTGAATAATTTGTCTTCCTCTATGGAAATGGACGTCAAAAGATGCAATTTCTTTTTTTCTTGTTCTGCAGTACCTTCTGCTTCGTACCGCGTAACTAGATGCGCTCAATAAAACATGTAAAATCCTCCTTTAGGTGGAAATCTTCATTAAATTTTCCCATACTGGATCACACCTTGAGCAACGGTCGTTCTGTACCGCGTGTTTTTTTATAACGTTAACTCGCTTAAAAACACTTTGCGACAACGTTTTACTCACAATATCAAAATGTAAAGGGATCATCCTTTATATTTAGACTCACTCAAATAATCAAAATGACCGGGAAAGGTGCAAAGCTATTGGAGAACAGTTTCTTCCTCCTCTTCATCTTTGCAACTATGACAGTAATCATGTGAGCAGACCATCATTCTGCTCGCATGCTTACCTATGACACAGTGTTCCAGAATAACACCCACCATTATATTGAAATATTGCCACCGCAGCGATACTAGCTGGCGGATTGGACCATCTGTCCGTTGTTCTTCTAGTTTCCTCATGACACAGTAACTTGCACGTATCGAGCGGTATATCAACATTCGCCTTGTTTGGTGAAATGGTCCAGGATGTGGTCCTGACATCCACATCAGGTGGTTGTTGAACTAATCTGCCATCTCGTTAAAAGATGAGACACAGTTCTGGAGTAGCCTGACTGTCTGTAAAATGCGAATATCCCTTACAGATATATACGTTATACATCACAACCAGTCAACGATTTGAAGAACTACAGCAGCTCTAGTTGTCCGGGAGACGAAAAGAGAGGTTTACATTTAAATTAACACCTTCAATATTCAGAAATGTTTCTCTCGACCAGTCCTCTGGAGCTGAGCGTTATAGCTGCGCTCGCTGCCGGTTGTTTTCCCTGAGTATCTAGAGGTGTGAAATGAGAGATAATATCCAGTGCTTGAGTGGATGGTCTCCTATGATCCACAATAATACACAAGGCAGCTGTTCGCTGTACTTTTACAAGAATTTTAGGTTGATCAGAATATTTAAAGCTGGCCATCAATCAGTAACAGTAATAGTAAAAATATAGAGCCAAAACACAATGTGGCACTCCAAATCCCATCTTTTTTCAATGGCGTTTTCACAGCTTAGTTTGCTGTCCAGAATGAGACCCAGATACTTCACTTTATCAGTGATAAAGATCAATCCAATACATTTAAGCTAGAGGAGTCAACCTGAGCAAGTTTGTATTTCCTGTAGAAAAGGGCCAAATCAGTTTTGTGTGGATTCACTTATAAACCGCAACCGTAACTTCAATTCAGGCTCGAGGATATTTACCGAAGACATCAATCGCAACGTCGTCCGCATAATCAACCACCTTAATGCCGCACTCTTCCAGGTTTAATAACAGGTAATTTGTGGCCAAGTTCCAACGAGGAGGGGCTAATACGTAACATTAAGGACGTGACGACCCTGCTTTTAAGAATTTGATCAACCCAGCCCCTGAGTGACTCGTCCATGCACAGAGAGAAGAGTGCCGCTCGCCTCTGGTCTGAAGTTGTTAAAGGTCCTCTCTTTATCCAGAAAAGTTATCATCGAATATTCCTTATGTTCCAGGAATTTTTCGATGGGAGCAATAAGTTTGGAGAGCAATTTCCACCGATGTCCCCTTGGGGGATTGATTGGGATATCAGTAGGATATTCGGCTCAATCGAACTAAAATGTTTAGTAGGGAAGGGCTAAACTTATAGGTCTCAGGACCTTGGGACTGCAATGAGTACTTTTTCCCACCTTAGGTACAAATATTACATTTAATTCAGTCCATTTTCTAGAAATGTGACAGCCAGGATAAGGTTAAGTCAATCGTTTGTTGGTCATCCGCCGGCACAATGCCATCGAATACTAACGACTTATAAGGCGTAAAGCTATTTATAGCTTACATAATTTTTCTCGTGCTTATAACCTAGAAAGTGAGTTTCCAGTAGTAGCTCCAAGGATTATGCACTAGTCATAGTCTAAGAACCATCCGGTCGATGGAGAAAACTCGCAGTTGTGGGACGTAGAGATAGTACTTTATTTAGGAGGACTACTGTATTTTACTACGATATAGCGTCCAGGCATTTGGTTTAGCGTTTCTTAATTCGTATTTGTATGTTTTGAGGACTTCTTTGTAGCAGTTCCAGTTCTTAGCAGCTTTAGTTTCCTTGGCTATTCTAAAGAGCCTTCTGCATTTTTACGGGTGTTTTGAAGTATACTTTCGGCTACCACGGTGGTCGAGGTTTAGCCAGAGGCCTACTAGGAAGACACGCACCTAATATGGCCTTAGTAAAGGCGTCGGATAGCTGGTCCACTAGGACATTAAGCTCTTGCGTTGAATCAGGGGATTTGGAACCGGTACCGGTAGTGAATTATTTAAAATAATTCTAAAAGTATCTCGCTGAGACAATTGTAAACGTTGGTTTGCAGCCAATATTGTATGTACATTGTCTAGGACTAAATGAATTTGAATGAGCTTCCTAAAATCACGGGTGAATATCTTCCCCATCATGTGGAAGGTAACCTAATATTAGCCAGAGATTTTGACCATCCATTTCACGAGTTAACATTTTTTGGCCTCGGAAGCTCTGTAATATGACTTATTTAGGGTCAAATATCGTTTTTACCTTTTATATTGCCAGTATTTATCGTTTCTCTATTATATATGTTACGGTAAAAGCCCGAAATCGGCAAATGTCCAAATAAAAATTGGGAAATTTATTTATTGCCTCAGGATGACTCCAAATTTATGAAATAAGAGTCCTATATTCTCAAAATGGTTCACCCTTTGCCCCACGAATTATTTTTTACGGAATTAGTGCAAATTGGAATTTGAAATAGTAGGGACTAGCGGCTTTATTAACTCCCACGGACTCGCGGGAGTTAATTGTGCCCCTCATGATGGGGTATAAATGAAACTACGGGGATGTAGTGGTGAAGGTCAACAAACATATCGTAACCAACGGACCTCCTCTGGACAACCGATTTTTAATCGTGTAAACTAAATTTCGGACTTTTACCGATTTCGGACTTTAACCGCAACATATATATTCAATATTATGCTTAAATATAGTTTTTGCTTTTTAAATATAAATTTAAGTGACATCTGTGTACTTTTAGTGAATGTACCTCCTCTTGTTATCTTTATATGTAAATTGTTTGTTAAATATCAGAATTGCAGTTCATTAAGGTAAATTAGTGATTACTTTAATTGTCTTTTATTAGCTTTAATTAGCTCATTTATTATAGACCAAGAACTATTAATTATTTAGGCGCTTGTTTGAAAACCACCTGATTTTTATTTCGAGATTCGATGTCGAACGCTAAATATTTTGAGTGCGGGAGAACTAAAAGCAATTTGCAGGATATTGTCGCAATAGTGAAAATTTAATTTACAATTAATTATTTTGCAGGCATTACCGAAATGCCATTGGTAGTGTGACTGCGCTTTTGTTGGTCACACAGTAGAAAAAACTACATATATCAGTTACCTGTACTGGAGTAACATAGTAACCGGTGAGATATGTGAAGTAACCGTTGTTCAAATTGAACGAAATGCATTCAGAATTAAAATGCTACACTGACCTAATGAGGTAAAAAAACAAGCAAGGCATTTAGTTTACAGAGAAGTTCAACCATCTGCATAATATACAGAACGAACGAGTTGAACAGCCAAGTATAAA
This sequence comes from Nephrotoma guestfalica, assembly GCA_963691935.1. Lineage (NCBI taxonomy): Eukaryota > Metazoa > Arthropoda > Insecta > Diptera > Tipulidae > Nephrotoma > Nephrotoma guestfalica. Next base: position 75,068,524 of record OY829913.1, on the reverse strand, counting down.
GTTGGTCATATTAAGAAGAATTACCATTTTCAAAGTGCACGCCAAATAATGCTGTTAGGGATGATCAACTAAAACTTCATTTGACCGAGAAAACATTAAGCAGATAACAAAAATTCCGGAGCACGTTGTGAGAGTGCCTATATTTTAGCCGTTGTCACTTCCAAACACGTCTTTAGACGGACCATTTCCTCGCACAATTTCAAAGATCCACTCTTCTCTTTCCGGTGGTATGTTTTTCGTTTAGTAATAACACTAAACGTTGACATTCCTGGGAGATCACGAGGTGATCGAGTGAAACCAGATGTAAAAGCGGCACAGGATGGCATATGAAGAAACTGGGAAAATACTAGGAACGGGTTGACAAAATATAACACCGTTCAAGAAGACAGCTGCATCCAGTTGAGATTATGGAGCAAAAATCTTCACAACCGAGGAGTGAAGTTGTTCGAGAGGAACAAAATTGAGGTAGAGTTAATGCGATAAATATTCACGAAATTTTAAACTCCACAAATAATAACAATGATGACCATGTTTTCAAGATGTTTACCATCCAGTGTTACTGCTAACCAACCAGTTGAAAGTTCACTGCTTAAGGAGAATTTCATGATATTTTCGGAGACGAAAGAGTTTATGATGGGTAATATTGGCGAGTAAAAGGGTCTAAAGTTCGGGATTCACACATGCTCGCGGTCATACTACATACCTATATACGAAACTGGGGTGAAGCAAAAGGCTTGCAGCATCGAAAATTCAACATCGAAAATTGTACACGAGTAAGTACGAACGTTATCTTTCCTCATCGAAGAATACACAAGTTTGTGAAGGCCAAATGATGAAATAACTGAAAATTAAATCTGTCACCGAGAATCAGTTTTATGATATCCAGGAACGTAGAAAGCAGATAAATAATGCAGTACAAATAGTAACTGCGTGCTAAATGGGTACGTTGTACTACCAGAAGTTCCCGAATATAATATTTCCAAAAGAAACGGACATTTTTAACTCGCGAGGCTGCTACCAATACCGGAAATTTAACCAAGTAAAGACTTCCTTCCTCCAACAGCGTGCCGATGATTCTTTCAGAGTCGCGATTTTACTTTCTAAATCTATAATTCCAAAAACGAAAGATGTTTCTTTTATTATACCAGTCGCTGAGATAAGGTAAGGCACTCTGGTCCAAAGAGATCCACTTCTTCCATCTAATGTGTACGATCTAATCGTTGTGATTTGTGATCAAGAGAGAAGTTTGGAAGACCGCACTCACCTTCACACTGATTAATGCTTTACAATGATGTTGGAAAAGTGTTGGGAGTTCAATATCAACGTACATTAACTCTACTCAAAGATTAACTAATATCAAAACGAAAGAAATATCTTCGTAACTGACATTGTAGCTTCTGGAAACAACTTTAATTGTTTCGAAGAGTTTAAGTATCTCGGATATATCGTATCCGGATCAGGCCAAAATAACCAATGAAGAGAGGTGGCAGGAGAGAGTTATTTTCATCCAATCGAGATTGCTAAAATCGAAAAAGCTTTCGCAGTCGTTCAAACTAGTCCAACCGAATAAATGACTAAGTCAGGTTCAAAGAGCCCTCTGTGAGAAAACTATATAAAGTGTTCCGATAGCAAGGTGCACGTCGCAGGGAAACATGGAGGCTGCCGGCATTGTACCAGATATCATACCTCAGTTTAAAGTTTTCTTATTCTTTAGAAATCTTATGAAATAAATATAATAAAACAGTTCCCAGACCCACATTTTTTTGAAAGCGGTTCAATGACCCTCGACAATCAACTGCACTTGAGCCACATCGGCGAATAATCGTAAACAACTTTTTTCAGAAAACACTTTTGATTCTCAAACACTAAAAATATTAAATGTTTAAAAATTATTGACCCGCCACGGGTCTTGGGTCCCAAACAAACAAGCATATCAATAATTAATCGCTCTTAGTCTTTAATGTTAATACGATTTTAAATTTAATTCAGAAATTAGGTATTCATTAATTATTAAATTAAAATTTTCTTTTTCCTTTTAGATAACCGGCATAATACTCTTAGCAATCGGCTTAGTGGTGCAAGGAGCGTTTTTCGGATATGAACATTTCTTAGAATCCCAATTCTATTCAATACCTGCACTATTAATTGCCACCGGAATAATTATTTTCTTCGTTGCCTTCTTTGGGTGTTATGGCGCGTTTAAAGAAAATTATTGCATGGTGCTAACGGTACATAATTATGCGGTTCATATTTTTAAATCGTCAAAATAATGGTTTTCATAATTTACTTACAGTTTGCATGCCTGCTCATATGTATCTTTATATTAGAATTAGCTGGAGGTATTGCGGGCTATGTATTACGCGATCAAACCGGAGATTTACTAAAAACAACGTTAGCGGAAACAATGGATCTATATGGGACAGAGGAAAATAAAGGAATTACAGAACTATGGGATGAAGTTCAACGTGATGTAAAAATATATTTTTACAGTTTCGTATAAATATTTTAACATTTTGAAAAAAAATTTTAGTTTGAATGTTGCGGTATCGAATCACCTGCGAATTGGGTTGAAGCTAAAAAACTATTACCATTGTCATGCTGTACCATTCCGGTTGGTACATTGGGTGAATTCCACTGTCGAGACGACACGGAAACACTTGTTAGGACTGGATGTGTCGTGCAATTCGGTGATTTTATCAGAGCGCACGCTGTTACTTTAGGCGCCGCTGGTATATCAATCGCAATCGTTCAATTTGTTGGCATCTTTTTCGCATGTTATATTGCGAAAAAACTTAAAGATCAAAATGCTACAGGACAATTTTAAGTCTGTTTAGAGTGCTTTAAGGAGGCTTGGTATTATTACCATTGTATTCATGTATATCATATGTACAGAGATTGATAATTGCAAAATAATAAAAATTAAAAATAAATTTCTAGTCTAATTTGTTTCGTCTACCTACATTTTCCATTTCGATTCTCAAAATAGAATTAAACCTTTTACCGTTTTTATTAAAATATCGTAATTTGTTTATTTTCCGCAGATAACTGGTATAATACTATTAGGAATAGGACTAGGAGTACAAGGTGTATTCTTTGGTTATGAACATTTCCTCAATTCAGAATTTCATGCAATACCAGCCCTACTGATTTCAACTGGAATAATTATATTCATAATATCGATACTCGGTTGTTTTGGAGCAAAAAAGGAGAACTACTGCCTAATCATTACATTTTCCGGATTACTTATATGCATATTCATCCTAGAATTATCCGGTGGAATTGCCGGCTATGTACTCAAGAGCCGAACGACTTCATTATTAACCACAACGTTATATGACTCACTTAATAAATATGGAAGCCCGGAACATAGTCAAATCACATTATTATGGGATGAGGTTCAGAGAGACGTAAGTCTTTACAGAAAAATATAAATCGTCTGTATATTAATTCTAAATAATACCTTATACATTTTTAGTTCAATTGTTGCGGCATTGAGTCTCAAAATGATTGGGTACTGCATCAAAATGGGAGTACACCGCTATCATGTTGTATAATCCCCGTGGGGAAAATGGATATATTCGAATGTAACAATTCAACTTCGACCCTTCGACCCGTTGGATGTGTAAAAACATTTGGCGATTTTATACGCGAACATACGATAACTTTGGGTGCGGCAGGCATTTCGATTGCAGTTGTGCAGTTTGTTGGAATATTTTTTGCCTGTTTTATGGCAAAGAAAATAAAGCAGGATAATCAAATTTCTGATTATTAAACGTGCGGCCTGGATGGGTTCATTTTGTAAATTATTTTAATATTTAAATTGGATTAACGATAATTTTTAATATACAAAACGCTTTTAATGGCAAGTCAATGAAATAAAATTGTTGCGAAGAAATTTTTATTTCACATTTTTTATTAACAGATGTAGAGGTTAGAGGTTTGGTCGCGAGTACATGTTTGACCGTCGACGAGAACAGTCGAACATACAAAATGTAACAAAATATTAAAATAAATTTTTTATTTATTGATTTTATTTTGCGGCTATGTAGTAGTGATAGTGAACAGTGCAGCTACAATTTTATGTTAAGTGTTTGGATGCAATCGATGTTGTACTAATTACGTACAAAATTCACAAAATCAGAGAAGTTCCATTTTATCTTAAATTTTATTATATTTGCCTGCTTATTTACTTATTGATTGATGATATTATGTAGAAATTTACATCTACACACACTGATATTATATAAAAATGGCATTGCGTATACGTATAGGGCCAAGTAGAAGGCGAATAAAAAAATACGATTTGTATGTATGCAGGCCCAAATAACGTAAACACGAAAAAAAACTTTCTTTCATATACATGCTATGGAAATTATTTTTTGCTAAGACTTTTTTTGCCTTTATTTATTTATATTTCGTAAATGTGGCAGAAAAATCAGTCCTGTTCGAACCACATGTCCACCAAACCATTGGCATGCAATTCTTGTCTAAAAAAGTTCCTTATCATATCGCGATAACGTTCGCCAGTGACTGTAACAGTTGAACCATTCGAATTATCGCATATGGTCCAATAACCCTTCCAGTCCAAATTTTGCACACCATACCGTCACTTTCAAGCGATGTAATGGTGATTGATGAATTATTTGTGGATTCTGTACTGCCTAGAACCGGCTGTTTTGTTTGTTTACATGTTCACTTAAGTGAAATTGAGCTTCGTTACTCATAATGCATCTTATTTTCATACGTACGCAAATGATCTCTTGACAGCAGCTCTTTTGTCTTATGTCTTATTGCCAAATATTGGTTAGTGTCGATCTTTGAAGTCCAAGTTCTTGCGCACTTGGGTTATCTCGTACACTTTCACGTACAGCAGCAATATTTTCTGGTATTCCGACTATATGTTGTTGCACACACTTTAGCTTAATTGCCACAGTCCCTCTTCAAATTCTTTTATAATCCTGTAAATTGTAGGCTTTGAAGGCACAACATTATTTCTGAACTCACTATTAAAACGCTTGGTGCAATCGAATACTTTTCCATGATTAATTGCCACGTGTGTACTTAACGACTATCAAGTATGAACTGACAATATTAAAATTCGCATAAATGGTGGCAAAAAATATTGTAAACCTTTCGAATGGACAGCCTGTATATTAAATTATTTATTGTTCTAGATACAGTAATGTCAGTAATAGGCCTATTTAATTTATTAAAATTGAGGAGCTAACTGGTTTGTTATGTGTGTAAAAATGTCCGGGCTGTTTTGTTTTTGTTGTCCTGGGGATTAAAGACCCCCCCCCCCCCGGTCTGGTATTGGGAGATTCCAGTGATTTTTGCCTGATGTTGGTCCGCCGGAGATGGCAGATTGATTATTCGTTTTTTGGCAAACTGAATTAATTTTGCAATAATATCGGGTCGGACCGGTTTTCCAAAGTAAGCGGAAATGATGATTTTTGACAAAAAAAAACTATTTTTTAACAAAAGATCGACCCCTGTACAGCCTAGACGGGTGGGGATGGATCTTCATTCAAAATTCGGCTTCCGTACAGTTTGAGCGGGCGACGAAACTTCATGGTTTCAGCCTTTTCCATATATCTGGAGATACCAGTGATTTTTGACCGATGTCGTTCCACGCAAAATGACAGTTTTCATAGGAGCTTTCTCGCCTTTTATAAATGTTTTGAGGGTGCATGTCATTTACGAAGGAACGATTAAGGACAAGGAGATTGTATTTGAGTTTCAAACTAAATTGGTTCCTAAATTTTTCCCTGCGGTAAACTACTTAAATATTTTCCGTTAATTAGAGGATCCTTGCCAGGTTTGATGAAATTCTGTGTACCGGAAGAGACAGCTTCCATGCGAGCTTTTTCAATTTTTGTAATGACGTTGGAAAGTTTAGTATTTAGAAAACAATAAATTAAAAGATTCAAGTAAATTTACGGATGGTGTTTTCAGCAAGCATTGACCTTGTTGGTTTTTTTGACATTTAAGGCTGTATTATAACGGGTGATTTTTTAAGAGCTTGAGAACTTTTTTTTAAAAAAAAACGCATAAAATTTGCAAAATCTCATCGGTTCTTTATTTGAAACGTTAGATTGGTCCATGACATTTACTTTTTGAAGATAATTTCATTTAAATGTTGACCGCGGCTGCGTCTTAGGTGGTCCATTCGGAAAGTCCAATTTTGGGCAACTTTTTCGAGCATTTCGGCCGGAATAGCCCGAATTTCTTCGGAAATGTTGTCTTCCAAAACTGGAATAGTTGCTGGCTTATTTCTGTAGACTTTAGACTTGACGTAGCCCCACAAAAAATAGTCTAAAGGCGTCAAATCGCATGATCTTGGTGCCCAACTTACCGGGCCATTTCTTGAGATGAATTGTTCTCCGAAGTTTTCCCTCAAAATGGCCATAGAATCGCGAGCTGTGTGGCATGTAGCGCCATCTTGTTGAAACCACATGTCAACTAAGTTCAGTTCTTCCATTTTTGGCAACAAAAAGTTTGTTAGCATCGAACGATAGCGATCGCCATTCACCGTAACGTTGCGTCCAACAGCATCTTTGAAAAAATACGGTCCAATGATTCCACCAGCGTACAAACCACACCAAACAGTGCATTTTTCAGGATGCATGGGCAGTTCTTGAACGGCTTCTGGTTGCTCTTCACTCCAAATGCGGCAATTTTGCTTATTTACGTAGCCATTCAACCAGAAATGAGCCTCATCGCTGAACAAAATTTGTCGATAAAAAAGCGGATTTTCTGCCAACTTTTCTAGGGCCCATTCACTGAAAATTCGACGTTGTGGCAGATCGTTCGGCTTCAGTTCTTGCAGGAGCTGTATTTTATACGGTTTTACACCAAGATCTTTGCGTAAAATCTTCCATGTCGTCGAATAACACAAACCCAATTGCTGCGAACGGCGACGAATCGACATTTCACGGTCTTCAGCAACACTCTCAGAAACAGACGCAATATTCTCTTCTGTACGCACTGTACGCATTCGTGTGGTTGGTTTAATGTCCAATAAAGTAAACTGAGTGCGAAACTTGGTCACAATCGCATTAATTGTTTGCTCACTTGGTCGATTATGTAGACCATAATTCGGACGTAAATCGCGAAACACTTTTCGAACCGAACACTGATTTTTGTAATATAATTCAATTATTTGCAAGCGTTGCTCGTTAGTAAGTCTATTCATTATGAAATGTCAAAGCATACTGAGCATCTTTCTCTTTGACACCTTGTCTGAAATCCCGCGTGATCTGTCAAATACTAATGCATGAAAATCCTAACCACAAAAAAATCACCCTTTAGAATAAGTACGTACGAGTGATAATTAGTGTTAAAATAGCATTAGGCTAATCAAAATATTAAATTGAATACTGATTGTATGCATGTTACCTCAATACGAGACCACGATATATTTTGGATTATCTGCCTTTCCTTGTTACACAATATTGAAAACAAGAAAAACTATCGTATTTTTTTACTTTTCAATATTGTGTCACTTAATCACTTAAACTGCTTGCACTGAAGATTTTTTAGGGTTGAAGGCAGAGTCTTGTATGTGCGATTCTGGCTGATGGGGAGTAGGCACAATCATGAAATTTGAGCTGAACGTTCATTTCAACTAGTTTAAGTGATTTCATTAATAAAATGTGCGATTTTCAAAAATCACTCATTAAATGGCTTGAATCAAGGGTTTTCGATTCCCAATTCTGGCTGATATGGAGTACGCTACCAGTGAATCCTGGTATTATCAGGTTACATGCATCTAGTCTAAACATTGTGACTAGAAAACTACGACTTTTCTTACATAGTTGATCTATTTTAATAGATTTTGTGCATAACACATGTAAATGGGCAGATATAGCCGTTCCACCCTGACCAATTCTGGAGGAGAACGAAATTGTTTTTGGCATGCCCATTTTTGCACAATTAAACTAAAGCAAAATATATGCTACGGATCTATGAGATTTCTGGTGTGATAATCACGTCAGAAATCTCACATTATCTCCCAAAATACATTATGCACAAATTTCACCGTTATAGACGCACAAAATTGCTCAATCAAATACTACTCGACAAAATAAGAGAACCGTGGGATTTCCAAAATGGGATTTCTGACGTGACTCACACAATTAACTTCATCTTAAGAAATTATTAGGTGAATTAGCAATTTTTTGAAGTCAAAAACTGATTTCTGCCACACATCGCTTCTGACACGTTGAGTATCATACAGCCTTAAGCAGTAATAATGATTTTTGATTGTACAAGACAGTGTTACCAAGGGTCCGGTGGTTTGATTTCTCGCTTTGGAAGTCAAGTGTTATGCATTATAAAAGACAGTTTTACTAAAAGTCTGGTAAAAAAGAATTGGGTGTTGGCCTCAACAAATTCGATCCTCTATTTACTAATTGTAATATTTTCTTGATCAACGATTGATTGAAATACTCGTAATTATTTTGTAAAAACCAGGTAAGGTGAGCTTTGCTTTCGATATGGACCGCGCACCTTTAATATAAAGGGTGTTCAAATTTGAAGTAACTTTTCAAATATTCTGGAGCTCGATATCGAGAGAAGATTAGAAACTTTTTGTGGAGTCAATTGGAAGATGTTGATGTGCAGAGTATGCGGTTTCAACAGGGCGGTGCAACATGCCACACAGCAACGGAATCAATCGAACTTTTGAATTTGCCACCAAGATCTGATCCAATCTACCATTGAATTTCTTCTTATATAGGGTTTCTTGAAGAGTAAAGTTTATGCGTATACAATTATCAAAGTGTTCGACACCTCAAAAACAACATCAGCGAGCAAATATATTTTAGTAAAAGACTGACAGCCTGTCGAACTTGCAGATAAGGTCACTTGAACCGTGAACGACATTCGTTTTCATTATTATCGGAACCAATGTACTTTAATTTCCAATAAAAATAAATAAAGGTTTCACAAATTTATGTCTTTTATTTAAAATTTAAAAAGATGCGTCAAATTTGAATACCCTTTACTTAAATTGGAGAAATAGGATCATTCTTGGCATGGGATAGCTGTTTGAAAGATTGTAGTTTCAACATATTAATCACGTGGTCTTAACACATATTTGCAATTTTATCAATCACAGATGTAGTGGCTTGCCTGCTCTATGCCAAATCTTTTCATTATTTTCGATTTACGTATACAAAAGACCTTTTACTTTTAATAGGGACACATACACAATTTATTGTGAATTGTTCAGTAGTATATGGCAAATCATCATGTAAGGTTAAAGCGTTAAAGAACGTGTGCAAATCATAAAATTTTATTTTCTAAATCAGTGCCCTGTTCGAGAAGTGTTCTGCGCATTACGTGATTTTTATCCTCGCCACAACCGTCTTGCCGAGTCGACTATTCGAGGTTTGGTGGCAAAACTAGAGACAACCGATTCGATAATTACAAACATCGCTGCTGTGCGTGAGAGTGAACAGGAAAATCCGAGGCCGTCAATTTTTCTTCTTGTGATCTAAACTGGATGATATGGATACTGGCGCTAAGATGGACATTCTGCACGAATGATTTAAGGTCATGATAATCTCGCACGGCGGCTACGTGAATGGCCACCGAAATGATGCTCTCAAATTCAACATAACGAACGCCATCCAGCAAATTCAGCCAGATTATTGCGACAAAGTCATCGAAAACTGGACCTTCCGAATAGGTGCACCAATCAAAGCCACGGCAGACATTTGAACAACGTTATATTTCATACTTAATGCCATAAAATATTCTTTCAACTAAAAAAGATTTGTAGATATCCCACACACAACTTGTTTTATTTTCATTTACAAATCGAGCGTCTTTATTGAAAGACCCTTTATAATATGTAAGCCCCCAGAGACAGTGGAAGAACTTGACTGCATAATTGAGAATTGTTAACGCTCAGTTGAGAGATCCACCGGATCTACATAAAGAAGGAGGAATGCAATATGCCCTTTTAATCGTCAAAACATGTTCTAGCAGATATTGATTTGAAGTTTCATTTTCCAAGATAGAACTTTTACTATTATCGAGAACCCGGTAGTCATCGTTTATCTGAACTTTAAGCATCTAGGGTCTCAGGAACTTTTATTGAATTTCACTAATTTCATCATTGTATTTGTGGTGTAAAACAGCTATTGCAATGCTTAAACCACGTCGAGTGTGACAATCTGTCAATATCAGGTATTTAATTTTAGGCACCCTTGTCTCTCTTAAATAACTTCAGCGTGACTTCTTCAGTGAAGCTATAATGATAAGAAAATAACTGCGATTAGTTTTAGCTCTTTTGGTAACCTTTCAATTGGACGTTAATTGATCAAGTTTTCTGAGACATAGCATTTTCAATTTTTCCGTAGGAGGATCGCTAAGTTTCTTTGAAAATGAAGTTCGTACTCTTGGTTTACATTAATGTTCTGTTCCATGCCTCTATAGTCCACCTAATGAAAATTCTTTATTGCAGTTACTTGCAACCTATGCCTTTTTCCCTTCTTGTTTGATACCTGCTGATACCCCTAAATTTATGGATAACAGCTGGTGGTCAGGTTTTAGTGCAGACAGAGAAATTACAGCAGGGCTCAGTATGCAACTTTAGTAACGGCCACCGGTAACTATCCGGAACAAAGGCAGGCTAAGTATGTGAGGGCTGTGGTCTTTCTACAGGAGGATTGTGTTGAGCTAACAACCCAAAGAAAAAAAATTTCATAATACAAGCGAGATAATTAACTCGGATTTACAACAACGACCTTGGACTCGAAATAAGGACAGTGGTTTAATATTTGGTACAAGAAGCTCGATCTAATTGCACTACAAGAAACTGAGCTTGTCGGCAACAATACCGCCGATCATAGTCCTCATGGATTTACACTCTGCCAAGATGTTGTTGATCAGCAACCGTTTTCGCCAATTCGTTCATTTGCGATTATCTCTTCTGCCGTATGTTTGAGCTGGATTCAATGATTTGGTTCGCAGAGAAAGTCTAATACAAGTGGTGAATAACCCTAATCTGTCAGCGTACAAGGTGTTGACCATCGTAGGTGCTGATAAGTGAGGCTTACGTCCAGGCAGTTCGATAACCAATCAAACTTTCTCTCTGTTCGACAACTGCACTAAATCTCTGTACATTTTCTACCATCCATACTAACACGTTATGGAGTGTCTTATCACACTTTCCATTAAAATCGATCGACCACGTGTAAAGCTATCAGAGCCTTCGAAATAACATTAGAAATTATATTCCACCTATCGTTCGAATATGTTATTTTCCAGGTCAACATGTCGCAACATGTTACAATATAAATCATGACAAATTGTAGATTACCCGAACGAAATATACATCCTGTGAGACTTCCCTTCCGCTGTAAACGACAGCCTAAGAAAGACATTTTTTAACACAAGCATTCTACGCTAACATTAACGGTTGTGAGTCTCGCGATATATCGCGAAAAACAAAATTAAACTGTAGGTCCGCTAATAAAATCAGTAGTGACTCTAACAACCACTGTTGTGCACGTAAATTACATGATGTATTTACACGTTTTTTTTACAAGTAAACTAAAAAATAAATAAAAAATGTAAAAATACTTTTTCGTGACACGCGCGTCATCTCTTACATAAAAATAATTATTTTTAAAATTGACAGTGTAGCCGTTCAAAATAAAAGAAAATCACTTACAAAATTCATCCGTATAGACGTTTATGTGGTCAGCACATGATGAAGTCTGAATTTGTTGTCAAGAGTTATTCCAAGATTTTCTTGATGAGTGAGTATGTTTGTAAAAAAAGACGGTGAACTAAAAAATATTTAAAGTAATCAATTGAAGTTTTAATTAATCCTGGCCGAAACGCAGACATAAGCACGGTGATTCAGCGCTTGGTGTGCGTGACAAACTATAGAATTGAATTTTCAAATTGTAGTGTCTACTACAAGATTCGCCGGAATCGACCTACCTGTTAGTAAAGTAACCGCAAAATATTTTTTTTTTTAATTACTTGGGAAATTTCATTTCTACTCTTTGTTAATGTGGTGAAAGTTGATTTTAAATCTTCGTATTTAAGATAAGACACATTGCATTCTCAGGAACCGCGATTCAATGTTTTCTTCACATTGCCTGTGCTGTCGACTAAATTGATTTTGGAATCAGTTTCAGATGCAAACGTTTTCGCGCGCGTTAAGTCGGGTACCATGGGATTCACAAAATAAATCCTTTTCGCGTATCCTAACATTGGCAGATATTTAGCAGAGAACGTAAATATTTTACGTTGATTAATACCTCAAGATTGTGCCTTTTGGCATTATTCATCTAAAGTCTGGAGGCCGGAATAAAAACATTCCGAGAGAACGGAAACTGGGATCATGCTGTGTCGTTAATGTTGGTCGTTTATATACATCCAGTGTATATGGTTTTTAGTTTCAACTCGGCCCCCTTAACAAATTTGGTTTACCCAATCGCCTCAATCGATTCTAAAACTGCTTTGATCATAGTATTTAACCCGATGGGGTCTGTAGCTCGGCACAAAGTATAGTCACAGAATATATACAGAAGCGACATGACTCCTTTTTTGTGTTAATTTCTTTTGACTCGAATATTTCCTTCTACATCAAAATAGGAATGGTAATAATAGTTTCGATAGATAGATAATAGATAGCGCTAGTAGTTTTGAAAAAATTTAAATCGTTTATAAAATCATCGCATGCTGTTATTGGTAAAATTAAGACATTGCTGATGTACGAATTAAAAGAATCTGTCTGCGTAAACGATACAAATAGTGATCGATCGATTAAACCGTAAAATAGGTAGTGATATTCAATGGGTAATTTACTGCCAGAAGATGAACAGGAATATTTTTATCGTATGCTCATTACGGTATTCATCACGATATCTTTACGGATGAAGTACGAGTGAATACGTACCGGGAGGCATTCCTCAATAATACCGAAGTATTTAACAAATAAAATTGTTTTAGATCTGGGAAGGTCTTCACTGAGAGTCAAGCCAAGATATTTAGCTTTTGGTTGCATATGACACCGGTCGTTAGTTAATTACTATCGGTAGATGGGAAGCCTTTTGATATGTAAAGTTAATATGCGTGGATTTCATCTCATTAACCTTGATTCTCCAGCGCTTAGTCCAGTTACAAACCGAATTGGTAATCTTCTGGAGTTTTGTCGTTGCATCAGCTACATTACTTCCAATGGCCATGATTGCTGTGTCAATGGTGGCTATGGTTCCTTCATCTGTTGTTGGAATATCCCTTGTATATAATAAATACAGGATTGGTCCTAAGACACTCCACTGTAGGACACCGGCAGAGATTTTCTTTAGTTCGGAGTATTCATCCTCATATTTCACACGAAAATGTCTATTCGATAAATTAGATCTTAGTATGGCATAGAATTGCCTCGTCAGATCTCTGTGCAGCTTGAATTCCAGTCCACTGTGTCAGACTTTATCGAATGCTTGGGTGACGTCCAGAAATATGCTGGAGCATACTTTTTTACGTTCTAACGTTCTTTCAATAATTTTGGTGATTCTAGGCACCTGTTCAATTGTGGAATGCTTTTCCCTGAATCCAAATTGATGTGGAGGTATTAGTTGTCGGTCCTCAATTATTGGTTTAAGTCTTTTTATTAATAATTTTTCAATGAGTTTTGACATAATTGGTACCAATGAAATTGGCCTGATTGATTTTTTATCGTTAGGTGGTTTATCAGGTTTTGCTATCATGATTACTTCTGCTACTTTCCATTGCATTGATTATGTGTAATAGCTTACGAAATCCTTTACCTGGTAGAGCCAAGATTAGACAAGACTAGATTTGGCAAGTAATCATGTCATATCCTGAGGCTTTCCTCTTCCTGGGTCTGACATATTCATTACAATGCGTGAACATATCCGCGCCCTTGAACTAACTAATTCAAAATATAAATCGAATATAACCTTAAATATGTTTATTTCGTTTATTAATAGTTAATTATACAATTATTTAAGTAATGTTTTCAAATTGAATTTAAATATATGGCCGAAATTAAGCTTAGATTTTGTTACAATTTCGTGGAAATTGCTCCATGTTCAAAAAAAATAAAAATTCAGCATACACATAATTTTTTCTTAGTCATGTACAATGGAACGCGAGTTGTCGTTTGCTCATCACTGAGGTCGTAAGTTTGAATGGTTACGATGTGGCATCTCCATTCACTCAATGTTCTCGTCAAAGGCTGGCGCTGAAACCGTAATTGGCGTTGATAATTCTGATATTATTTATCAGCCCATGGATATTATACGACGAAATAAATTTAAGAATATTAAATTGGTGAAGGGTCGAATTGAGGATTGTGAACTTCCTATAGATAAAGTTGATGTAATTGTGTCGGAGTGGAGGACGGGATATTTTTTACTGTTCGACGGAATGCTCGACAGCACATGCTGATACAAATCGATACGAATAATTTATCGGTTATTGGCACATGTTTACCCCTTGGACATGTCGTGCATGAAAAACGAAGTTCTAAAGGAGGCGCCCATAGAAATTTGTAAACCAGAATGTGTTCTTAACTCATCGAATGTTATAGCGGATTTTTATTTAATCACGGTGGATACAAACTGCCCTAATTTCATATACGATTTTAAATTAAATGTTACAAGAGGTGGAAACAAATCGTTTTCTATATGAAGAAAATGAATGTTCGGTCACCTGCGTTGCAATTACTATTGAACTGTTGGGGCACGTTTTAAAATATAGTTAAATTAAAAATTACTTGTTTGGTGCATTAAAATCACTTTTTTATCTTTAATATAAAATAAATAGAAATGTTTACATTTTTTATTTAATAGTCGTAACATGTAATTATAGTTTTGTATTTATTTACATTTCTAAAATTGTAAATAGTTCTAGATTTGAAGCATATGGGAATCCAAGATTTGGAAGACTTCGATGTGACAGGTGGTGACTGGTGATAGGATAGGGGGCGTGTTATGAATATTATTATTCCTCACTAGATTTGCAGGTTGGTGATTCCCGATCGAAGTAGGAGTTGTCGTGCTAGATGAGAGTTGGGATCTTGGTGAATGTATATCCACCAAGACCAGTGCCAGATTTACTGGCATTGGTAGTTCATTTGATGCTGCTGTTGTTGCATTAAGTTTGGTGAAGTCGACTATATTGATGGATGGCGATGGTGCGCTAGACTCAGATAATTTTTTTATATTTGGTATGGAATGTCTTGATATTATTGGCTTTATACCGGAATTTGTAGTCGATGCCGTTGTGTAGTATTTAGTGGAATGTATCCAATGCGATTCGTCCGATTCGCATTTGTATACCGATTAGGGTTATTTACACTGCGATGTATTTGTGCGGTATCCTGAATAAACCGATCCCCACATATTTTACAAACGAATGTATTTTCTCCAGTATACACCGCCGAATGTGAAGTGTTAAATCATTTGATTGGGTAAACGCTTGATCGCAATGGGTATCACTTATATGGCCGAAAGCCGGTATGAATACGCATGTCGAACAAGTTTATTTAATCTTTAAAAACCTTTACTACAAATTGTGCATAGACAGACATGTTTCGCTCACACAAACAATTTGACAGATAATCTTGGAGAGAGAATTTATTTGTTCACTTCTGAACAATTTTAATGTTTACACCGTGATTTTTTTCAAAATTAGAGCCATCTACTCGTACGTAGGAACTACTTACTGTCGTTTCTGTAGTATATTCTGTGGTCTAATAACCTTAAATTATAAAAAAATATAATGAAAGTAGAATTCACATGCAATCTTGTCGGATCTAACGTCACATCCTACTTTGGGAAAATCGACCCATCGGCACAATCAAGTAGTATGTACTAATATCTCGTACTTTAAGGACTTCACTCTAAAATAAACTAGATGTCAGTAAACGTTTATTTAGCGTTAACAAAAACAGATGGCATTGTAGATGCATAAATGAATTTTGAATATTATGCAATATTTTCAGGTATTTTTACGTTTTTTAGATAATTTTTGGTAAATTACATAAATTTTTATGTAATTTACATCAATGGGTAAACGATGTTGAATAAGACTTTTGAACTATTGGTTATCGTGCCTAGCGCTCTCTAGTTGCGTGCACCGTAAGAGATGGTAGTTGGGTAGATTCTATGCGGGGCCCTAAGGCTGGCCTGCGATCAGAACATCACGATTAAACCAAAAGCACATCGCCTGAATCATCTTAGCGCTATCCAGGAAGTACGGGCACGGAAGTTTAAATCTTGGACTTACACCCCCCTAGCGGAATGCATGTAGCATGCAAGGAGATACAGCTAAAGTTTTACTAGTAAAAAAATTAGTAAAAACTTCACATGTTTATACAGCAGTGTGAAGTTTTTACTAAGTCTATGCTAAACGTTTATATGTGTAGGTGCATATCAAAATTATACCTGTACAAAGCGGAAAATAGCGTAACTTTTAATTTATTAACATTATTTTAACTATTTTGCAGTTATCTTAAATAAACCGAACGAAATTATAATATATTTACCATTTCATTAATCAATATTCACTAACACGAATATTGCAGTTAATAAAAGTTTTACAAAAATAACTATAAAATCAGCATCCGAGGCAGATTAGTAACAAACACTACACACTGAACTACATAAGGAAGAATTATTGAAATCAAATGAGATAACCGGAGAAATTTTAATTCATACTCGGGTAAACTGGGTGGGGCAATACACTTGGGTGCAAAAAATACGCACATTGATCAATTTTCAGCAAAAGGTCAAAATTATCAAAAATCCAATGTTTGTTTAATTATCTTGAATGCAGATTCAAAGTCTGTTTCAACACCTATCCAGTGGTACTTTTTTGTGCTTATACCGTGCGAACAAAATGGATTTTGAAGTCAACATCTGAAGTACACGTTTTTTGTGAATTTGTCAGCATTTTTTTTTTTTTTTTTTTTATTTAAATTTTATTTACGATAGCAATAAAATATTTTACAAAGTAACTAGTCATTTTTGACTAACAGCGTTTGACTCTGATAATATAATATAATAAAGTACTTCTATGTACGAGTATTCATTCCATGAAGTGTTGTTTTTGTTGTTTCTGCATTATGCGGTCTATTCGGGTAACTCAAAAGGTTTTAGTCTCTTGAGTCTTCTTATGATACCCTCTTGATGAAGCAGTCTAGCCGCTTCGTCGTTAGGGTGTAGATGGAGCCTCTCCTGATGTTTTTGAGCACACTTCTTTATTTCGGTTGCGACTGTGTCCATTCCGAGGTCTCTATGAAGATCACTATTACGAGTGTACCACGGGGCGTTTACGATCCCTCTGAGAACTTTATTTTGAAATCGTTGGACTATCTGTTGATTGCTGGTTTTGGTACATCCCCATAGTTGAATGCCATATGTCCAGACCGGCTTCAGAACTTGTTTATAAAGCATAAGTTTATTATGAATGGATAACTGAGAGTTTCTTCCAATTAACCAGTACATTTTTCTATATTTTAATTGAAGTTCATCTGCTTTCTTTTTCACGTGAACTTTCCACTTCAACTTTGCATCAAGATTCATTCCAAGGTATTTTGCTTGATTTGCATGTGGTACAGGAATATTATTGAGAGTCACCGGCAGTGGATCTATTGATCTGTTGGTGAAGTTAATGTGAGTAGACTTTGATTCATTCACTTTAATTCTCCACTTAGTTAGCCAGTCTTGTATATTATTTATGGCTATTTGTAATTTGAATGTGACTTCACCGATTGTGTCACCAACAGCTAGAATTGCAGTGTCATCTGCAAACGTGGCGGTAGTTGTATTGTTAGTTTGCGGTAAGTCGCTTGTAAAAAGTAGGAAAAGGAATGGCCCTAGGACACTGCCCTGCGGCACTCCCGCTTTAGCTTCTTTAATGCTGGAATAAGCTCCTTCCTGTTTAACTCTAAAGTATCTTCTTTGCAAGTACGACTTTAGTAGTTCGCAATATTCAAATGGCAGAGTTTTTTCTAATTTAAATATTAAACCATCTAGCCAGACTTTGTCAAATGCTTGCGCTATGTTCAAAAATATGGCTGAGCAAATCTTTTTTTCCTCTAAAGACTTTTCTATTAAATCTGTTATTCTATGGACTTGATCAATTGTGGAATGTTTCTCTCTAAAACCAAACTGATGGGAAGGAATAGCTCCTGATTTAACAATTTCAGGTTTAATTCGTTTTAATAATAGTCTCTCAAACAGTTTTGACATAATTGGAAGAAGTGATATTGGCCTGTACGATGTTAATTCACTTAGTGGCTTGCCTGGTTTAGGTATCATTATTACCTCCGCAAATTTCCAAGATAGAGGGACATAACAGAGTCTAAAGGAAGCATTAATTATGTCAGATATTTTCTTAATAGCTTTATTTGGTAGTTGTTTAAGAATCTCAGCAGTTATTAAGTCATACCCTGGTGATTTTCTAAGTACCATATGATTCTTTATTTCGTGTTTAACTTCTTTAGCATTGGTTAATGGAATTTCCTGTCTCAAGATGGTTGTAAGATTTACATTTAGTATATCGTGTTGATTCAGTGTCGTTAAATTGGGCTGAAAAGTACGCTCGAGATGATCTGCGAAATTTTCTGCCTTTTCTTCTTTGGTTTTAGCCAGGCGACCATTATTGGTTTTTATTGGTGGTATGTGGGTAACTGGTCTTTTTAAATATTTGGTTGCTTTCCACAATGAGTAATCAGTATCTTTATCGTAGCTGAGAGATTCTAGGTATGAATTTATTGATTTGTTTTTGAATTCGCGTATTTCTCTGCGTATTCGTTGTGTTAGATTATTCAATCTATTTTTGACGACTGGGTCTCGCGTGCGTTGCCATTCCCTTCGGATAGTTCTTTTCTCTATGACTAGTGATTTAATTTCCATTGGGTAGCATTTGCCAGTTATTTTTTTGTTTGTTGGATTAGTGCTTTTCCACGCTGCCTCCTGTATATCTTTAACTAGTTTTTCCACCTCTTGTTCTAATGTCTCTTCTGACGAAAATTGCGTGTTTAAAATGATACTAGTGTTAAGTTCATTCCTAAATGTTTCCCAATCAGTGTATTTATTTGTTAGCATTGGCTGTTTATCATTTGTAATTATTGTTTCACTTATTGTCATTAAAATAGAGGAGTGGTCAGATGTGGAGTCAAATCCTTCCTGCACTTGTATATAATCAATCGGGACTTTTCTTGTTATAAAGAAGTCAATCAGGTCTGGTGTTTTATTTGGATCGCTGGGCCAATAAGTTGGTTTTCCTGTAGAGTGCCAGTTGCAGTTGTATTTTATTATTGCTTGATGGAGCTCTTTCCCTTTCGTTGTTGTTAGTCTTGATCCCCAGTCTGTATGCTTAGCGTTAAAGTCACCGCCGATTATGAATTTTTCACCTAGCTGCTTGAAGAGGTGAGTATAAGAATTCTCTTTGATGTTATATCTAGGTGGGCAATATATTGCGGCCACCACTAGTTTATGGTTTCGTGTATTAATGCTAACGCTAATTGCTTGTATTTCATCACTTTCAAATTTTTGTTGCAGATCGTATTTAATACATTTTTTAATAATCACGGCGCTGCCCCCTCGCGCATTATTATTAGGATGTACTGCAGAGTGAACTTCGTAGCCACGTATTTTTATATGACTTTGAGTAGTAAGGTGTGTTTCAGATAATAAGCATATGTCAATTTTTTCTAAATCAAGAAATAGTTGTATTTCATGTTGTCGTTGCAATATACCATTGCAGTTCCATGCAAGAATTTTTAGATTATTTGCCATCTTAAACTAACAAAGGGCGGCTAAATCCGAAGTTGTTCGACTTTTTTCGAGTAGGGTGAGCCTTTGCAAGATTGATATGAGGGCTCTTTCTTGCTTTTCTTCTTGTGAACTAAGTCTATTAAGAATATCTTGCAGTATTTTGTTGGTTTGGTTATTATTTGAATCATTGATTGAAGCAGAACAATTTTGTCTTCTCGAACTTCCAATAGTGGTTGCATCAGCATATGTTACATTTGGATTAGTTCTTGATGGCGTGTTTAATGTTTGGTGTGGCCTCAACTTTGTGGATATTCTTGTTGAAGCTGAGTTAATTTCTTGTCTGGACTTTTTAAAGGTTCCCCTGTTTTGTTGCGAATTTTTTGCAACTCTTTTATAACAATGCAACCTCTGTAGTTGGCTGGATGTGCCTCACCACAGTTGACACATTTTGGTGGAGTGTCTTTTTGTTTCGTACATTCAGCCGTACAGTGTTTTCCAACACATTTCACGCATCTGTACTCCTTATTACAAAAGTTTTGCGTGTGTCCGTAGACTTGGCACCGTTTGCACTGGGGAATCAGTTTAGATTTTTTCACTGCTTCTATTTGCACTTTCATGTGTAGTATTTCACGGATTGCATAAATCTTTTTAATGTCTTCTGTTCTTTCGAAAGATAACATATATAATGGAAGTGGTGTTTTGTCACCTCTTTTTAGCAGTTGTGTAACTTCGTTTATTTTGTATCCTTTCTCCAAAAGACACTCTTTTATTTCATCTGGTTTGCATGATGCGTGTAGTTTCTTCACAATGACTTTGTTTTGTCTTGTCTGCTTATCTTCGTATGAATACCATGTTGAGTTTTCTTCATTAAGAGCTTTTGTTAACTTTCTATAGCTATCACTGTCTGGGACATTTAGTTTGATGTCACCACTATTTAACGCTACAGCTTGAAATTTTATCCGGTTGATCTCCAAAATGTTTCTAATGCTCTGATAATTATTGCAGTTTGTTATTATAACTGGAGGTGGCCGTGGCACTTTTATATTCTTACCTCCGGATGGGGGTTCTTTATTTGATCGTTCCTGATCTGATAAAACCTGAGATTTTTCTACTTTTTGTACATGCTTACTTCCGGTTGGAAGCTGCTCAACTGATGGTTCTGTTCGGGTGAAACCAGTGGTGATTTACTCATTTTTCGTTTCTTATTTTTTTTGCTACGGTTTAAAATCCATCCCGTTTCTTTGTTGAGTTCTTCCTCATCCGTTTCATATGTCACTTGAGCAGCCGGACTAGCTGTAGTTGGTTTTGACTGAGAGTTTTCTAGGACCTTTATTCTTGTTTGAAGGTCATTAATACTCTTCATTAATTCTATTTTTTCAAAACGTTCCTTACAAAGTAAGGTATATAGATTACGCTCCTTGTCAGTAGTTATGTCGTATTGTTCTTGTTCGTTTTGATTCAGATTTTCTTGTATTTTTTGTTCAGTGCATCTAGTTGTTACGTTAGGAAAAACGTCAGCTTGGTCAGCTACCGAGTTGCTTTTATTTTCTTTTATCGGTGATCTTTGTAAATTGGATCTTATCTGGAACGGATTTGATGTTCCCTGGTAATGCAATAGCTGGCCCTCCCCAGAATCCATAGGGCCAGTCTCCATAGAGAATGGATTTGCCAATGTTGACATTGGTGTACCACCTGGGGTATATTTTCCTTTAGGTTGTACCATTGCATAGTTGAGATTGACTTAATTAGCTATACTGTTTCACTACTACGAAGGGATTGGGTACCACAACCGTTCGATCTACAGTACATTGCCCAGAGTACGCCCGTATCCATTTATGAATACTTCGTGGAGGCTGTCAATCACGTACTCCATTTGTCAGCATGAAAATAAAAATCGAATTAGAAAAACCAAATTTAACTTTCAAAGCGCGTATTATCTTTTTTAAAAAGCAGTATTTTACCCGGGAATTCACGTCAAATATGAATCATCCTAAGTTAATGTGGAAGCTGATAAATCGAATACTTACAAACTCCGGATTTTCTATACCAACGCGGATTGAGTTAAAAATAAACGGTGTAGTAACTGATGACCCTCTGCTTGTCGCTAATCGATTTGTCGAATTTTTTAATAATATGGGCGCTAATATTACTAAGGGCTATCCAGCTACGTTTAATTATTGTGCACCAACCTACGAAATAAGAACCATTTTAGATTCGCTAGCACATACAAATGAGACTGAAATTCAAAATATAATTGATAACTTCGATCCAAATACGACAAGGGGATGCGACTTAATTAATGTTGGACATGTTAAAAAATTATGCATTACAATTACGAACACTTTAACACCACTATTAACAATGTCAATTAACAAATGGATTCACAATAACCATTTTCCTTCATTTATGAAGGTGGCCAGAATTACCCCAATATTTAAAAGTGGTGATAAATTCTCAGTTGAGAATTATAGATCTATCTCGGTCCTACCAATGCAAGGTTTACAAATTACCTAAATGAGCATAAGATAATACATCAAAATCAATTTGGATTTTGTAAAACGAAAAGTACGGTGTCTGCTACGCTAAATTTAGTTGAGACCCTTTGTGGACACGTGGAAAATCAAAAAATTACTGCTTGTACGTGTTTCTAAACCTAACGAAAGCATTTGACTGTGAAAATCACGACATCCTTTTACGCAAACTAGCATTTTATGAACTACATAACAATGTTGTAAGTACTATAGAAAGTTATCTTTCGGACAGGAAACAATATGTCAAGAACGGACATTTGTCATCAAAAAATTTAGTTTGAACTGTGGTGTTCTGCAAGGATGAATCTTAGGCCCGGTTTCCTTTTTGATCTATATTAATGACATATAGTATTTGATTTGAATTTATTTGGTAAAATTCAGCTGTTCGCAGACGACATAGCTATTACTTATGGATGCCAGAACTTTTCAGTACTCAAATATCATATGGAAGAAGACCTAGGCAAAATTGCAGACTGGTTATATAACAGCAAATTCAAACGTAATTCCGACAAATCGCATTTCATTATATTTTATTTACAGAGGCGGCCACTTGATATGTTTGAAGAACTAACAGGTCAGTCATTCAATATAAAAAGATCTCAATCAACTAACTAAATAGTTAGGCCTCACAATTAATTCTCAGCTATCTTGAACGGATCACATTAATTCTTTAAAAACCAAAATATCTCCTTTCATAGGAGCTCTCAAACGAACTGCACGATATATTCCTGAAACCCTATCTTCCAGTTTATACTATAGTTATATCTATTCGCACCTTATCTATTTAATTCAAATCTGGGGTTCAGCTAGCAGATATTTAATAAATGATTTACAAATTTTACAAAACAGCTCGTTGAAGGCAATAAAAAATTTGCCTTACTTAACAGCATCTAAATTATTGTAAAACAAAAAAGTTTTGCCAGTAACCAAACTTATTGAATTTGAATATATATTTACTATTTATAAAATAAAAGCTGGTATGATAACCTGTAATGTGGAGCTAACTACTAATTTGCATTTAACTGAAAGAACTACTAGAAATTGTAACAATTTCCGTCTCCCAAAATACAAACTCACCCTAACGCAAAATAGCATATTTTACAAAGGGCTTGAGTTATTCAATAAATTATCTGAATCCGAGAAAGTCCTACCTATAGCAGCTTTCAAATCATCATTAAAAAATCAAGTCGATAATAGATACACACAAGACTAGGATATGTCTCATAATTGACTTCTTGAGAAATACATAACGTTTGATACATTATAATTATACATATACTCGTACATGTGAGTGTATGTGTGTATGTATGTATGTATATGTATATATAGTATATATATATATATATATATAATTATGAATTGTTGGTTCATAAGAATTTAAAAAAAAATTATTTATTTAATATTTCTTTATTTTACATGTTAATTCTTGAAAAACCAGTTTACAACTAACTAAAATTATTTTCTATATTAACTATTCTACATAAAAAATGCTTATCTATCAGTTGGAGTTTATTGATGTTACTTTAGGTGGCTCATGTTTCCTTAGTGTGCATGTTCAATTGTGGGAAATGCAACTACGCATCTTTATACATTCTGATTAGTTGTTCCACGTGTGGGAAATCCAACTAAGCATGTTTATACAATGTGTTGGCTTATAATTCCTCCGGGGGGTGAAAATAGGGCGTCCTCGTCCTTTAAAGATGATAATATTTTTGCACACTGTGTGAGCTGTTCAATGGCTGTTGGTTCTGGAAGTGGAGTGTTGACGTTCCTTATTTTCACCTTCGTGTGTTGTCTATGGATAGCAACATAAGCGATTAGTACTATTATGCCTAAGGATGATAGTGACATGCCCCCTGACATTGTCCAAATCCAGTTTTGGTCTGCAGTTCTTTTGGTTCTGCAGCTGTTCTCTATTTTTGATATTTTCTTGATGAATCTCGTTGGCGTCAAGCGTTTTAATTAATGTCCGCGTTGCTTGAATGTTATGGAGCGCCCCTTGAATTTCTTGCGTTTCGCTTATTATTTCGAATGATTGAAACTTTTTGTTTTTAAACATTATTGTGCAGTTCCAGAAAGTAATTAAGAAGTTTCCATTCAGCGTTCTATTGTTCGGTCCGCAATCGGAGAATAGCGTTTCGTTTTTGGCATTGCTAATCAGAAGTTTATCTTCAGCGATGAATTGCAACATTGTTTCTGTTTCGGTTGTTACATTGCAATGACTTTGAGTCCCCATTACTAATGGTTCAATACAGTTATCTTGAAATCGTTGAATGTCTGATTCTCTTTGCACGAAGTTCTTGTGATTCGTGGTTACAAATAATTTCTGGTTTGTTCTGACTATGTGTTGCGGATAATTTTTAATGATTGTGTCGTTTATGATTAAGGGTACAACCCTCATTGCCACAGAGTTTTCCTCCTCTAATTTTGGTACATTTAGTATATATAGGAGGCTTTCATCATGAACTGCTATTTTCGGCGTGACGTATTGTAGCGCTTCATCCGGCAGTGATATGTTAACACCTTGGTTTAATAGTAGGTCTTTTATCATCATTATTTCCTTTAGCGATAAAATTTTGTTGCTTGGCATTTCCAGTTTTGTTCTAATAACCGCGTCTTGTATCTCCTCCAATATAGTGTTGATATTATCAATGTTGATTATTGTTGCCAACAGCTCTATTTCTGTTAGAGCGACTTTATTAGCCATGACAGTACTTGATATTGCTCCATTCACAGTGTCCGTAATAAGTTTAATGCGCCCATTGATTTGCTCATTGATGCGGAATTGTTCGTTATTTTGATTGATAAGTTCATTCATTGTATTATTGATCACGTATAAGTCCTGTGCATCTGGGTTACCCGCGAGCCTTTTCCATGCGGTTCCTAAAGCGTCCCAGCGCTTATATCTGGTGTTTTTGGTCGGTTTTATTTGATAGAAATTATCCCAAAGTTTTTTATATCTCTGATCTATTATTTTAGATAATTCTAACTTATCATCTACTTTGTTTGAAATGAATTTATTTAGAGATTTTACTGTTTTTTCTAAATTACTTAAGCTAATCGGGTGTACAATCTTGGTATTCCCTATCTGTATTTTACATATTTTTGACTTTATCAGTAAAATTGGATCCTTATCCAAATTTTTTATTTCCATTCTTTGGGTTTTGCAAAAATGTATCGTAATCATTAAGATTACTAATCTTAACATTAAGGACATTCAAATTTTTTTTTTATTATTTTAGTTTAACAAAATTTGTAATGAATTTAAACAAATATTCTTTGATTGTCTTAAATATGGAATATATCAAAAATAGGAAAAAAAATTTATTACTTAGATTAATAAATAAGCTAAATATAAAATTTATTTTTGAATTAATAATTACTATTTTTAAGTTAATAAAAAAAATTGATTTGATTTGTCATACAGTTTTTTATGAAATTAATGAAATGAATCTTCCTGAAATGATACAAATGATATTTAATTAGTATTTCAGTTTTAATCTTTTAATTTTATTTTTGCTTCTCTTGATATTTCTCATGGTTTTAATGTTTTAAAAGTAATATCCTTTGTTTGCGTTTTGACCCCTCTTTCCTGAGTTTTTGTTCGTATGTTTGGTTTCAGGTATACAGATTGGTTATTTCTCAAATCTGGAGGTTCTTCTTTCGTATTGTTTTGTTTAAGCATCCGATGTGTAGCTTTTTCCAAACTAGTGCTTACATCTCGAAATATTCGGTTAGCTTGCCTTCGAATTTCCTCCGGGTTAATCACATTGTTCTGGTTAAATATTACTTCGTTTGGCGTGAAGCCAGTACTGAATTATTATATAAGGCTACTGACAGTTCGATAGCTTGGTGGATATTAAAATTAGGAATTTTGTCTTTGTTTGTATTGAGAATTTCAATAATTGTAGCGTGTGTTTTCTCTACTTGGCCATTAGACTCTGAAGATGAAGCATGGTCTAATCTAATGTTGAGATTATTCAAGTAGGTTTTAAGCTGTATAGATTGAAAAGTGGTCTCATGATCCGAGACAATAGTGTGTGGGATTCCGAATGTTGTGAAATAGGTTGTTAGTGCTTTCGTTGTGTCTGTCAGATTTTTGCTGTCCATTGGTACCATTTGAAGATGCTTTGAGAATGCATCTATTATGGATAGGAAACTAGCCTTATTGATGGTAAATATGTCCATATGTATTCTATCAAGAGGCTTCCTTGTGCTAGGTCTGGGCGAAATTTTTATGTTGTATGGCTTCCTGTCATATTTGTGTTTATGACAAATATTACAAACGTTAATATGATTCTTGATTTTACGTGCCATTTGTGGGAAGAAATAAGCCCTTCTAATTTGACTTTCGACTTCTCTCGTTCCTCTATGGGCCCTTTCGTGTTCTTTCGTTATTATCGCATTTTGGCGATTCTCACTAGTTACGTCCTCGATTACTTTTGTCACAAAAACAAAATGACCTTTTTGAGCAAAGTTTTCTCTGAATGCTTCTTGAATCGTTTGATATAGTACCTCTGGCGCTAGGATAGCTGATTGCTTGCCATTATGGAACTCTTTCATGTATTTGACTATTTCCTTCTTTCCAAATGCTTTTTGGGATATAATGATTCTTCTAAAATTTCGAAATATATCTTCCGAAATTATGGTTTCTATTCGAGATATTTTGAATACAATTTGATTCCTGTAGTAATTCAGAGGTCTCTCTGAAAAACGGATGAAAGAATCATCTGAAGTTTCTGCTGAATGAATCGTTTGTAGGTCGCTCTCATTGCTTGGTGATTCGACCTCAATTCTCTCGGGTTCACGTGAAGTGTTATCCCTTTGTTCATTTATATTTATTTCTTTAGTAGTAGATATTCGGCTAAGCGCGTCCGCCACGACGTTGGCTTTACCTTCTTTGTAGATGACATCATAGTCATAATTCTCCAATTCTAAACGCCATCTAAGAATTTTAGAATTTTTTTCTGACGATTTTATGAAGGTTAGAGGTTTGTGATCTGTGACTAACTTAAATTTATTACCGTAAAGGTAAGGCTGGTATTTTTTTACCGCCCAAATAATCGCTAGTGCCTCTTTCTCTTTTGTGGCGTATCTAGATTCCGTATTGTTTAAGGTCCTTGAGCCGAATGCAATTGGTCTCTCAATTCCATTTTGAACTTGAGATAGGACTGCACCTAGAGCAAAATCTGATGCGTCCGTTGTAAGTATAAATTGTTTAGTGAAATCTGGGTAAGCTAGGATTTAATCCGTTGAAATAATGTTTTTAAGTGTTTCAAATGGCTTTATATAACTCGGATCGTTGATATCGATAGGGATGTCCTTTTTTAAAAATTTTGTCATATTCCTTGCAATTTTCGAATAATCTTTTATGAATCTTCTGTAATATCCTGACATTCCAATAAACTGTTTAATTTCTTTGGTAGTCTTTGGTATCGGCCAATCTATTATTTGTTGGATCTTATCGGGATTAGGTTTCACTTCATTTTGGGTGATCACGTGTCCCAAAAATTCCGTTTCCCTCCTCAAAAACTCGCACTTGTCTAATTGGATCTTTAAATTAAATTCCGACAATCGTTTTAGTATTGTTTCGAGGTTCTCGAGGTGGTTTGTTAAGTTCTTTCCTACCACGACTATGTCATCCAAGTATACATGGCAAATGGTACTTATCAAGCCATAAAGAACATTATTCATAGCTCGCTGGAATGTAGCAGGTCCATTCTTTAGACCGAAAGGCATACGAGCAAATTCGTAATGTCCCTAGTCAGTGGAAAAAGCCGTTTTCTCTTTAGACTGTTCGTCCATTGGGATTTGGTGAAATCCAGACTTCAGGTCTAATGTTGAGAAATATACTGACTGACCTAAATTGTCCAATATTTCCTCGATTTATGGTATCGGGAATTTATCGTTGATGGTTTTTTCGTTCAACTTACGATAATCAATCACCACTCTGATTTTGCGTTTTCCTGACGCATCCAGTTTTTTTGGGACTACCCAAATTGGTGATGAATACGGACTACTAGAGTGTTGGATTATACCACTACTTAACATCTCTCGGATTTGTTCCTCTACATCGGTTTTGTAGTGATGAGGATACCGGTATGTTTTGGTATACACTGGATTGTTATCTGTTGTTATTATTTTATGTTTAATGATTGTCGTCGAGGATAACTTCTCATCTTGTTTTAGCAGAACCTGTTGGTTTTGCCAGATAGTTTCTACAAGTAAATTTCTTTCATTTCTGCTCAAATGTTCTGTTCTAATTAGATTTTGGATAGTTATTCTATCAATTTTTCCGTTTCCGGATTTGGGAATAGGTTTGAATGTTTCGAAATTGTTTACTAAGAGTTTTAACTCAGGGAGTTTTTCTGGAGGCTCAGGGCTGTTTGTAAGTATTTTTACAGTTGTTTTGAAATTATTGGCTGAATATAACCCTGGTTGTATGATTATTTCTTTATTTAATTCGTCGAAATCTGGGACAAACCAGTTGCCATTTTCTGACGTACTCATTGTTACGATATGGTTATAAAAATTTTGTTCGGGATAGTAACGGTAAAATTTATAAGGGTGATTATTTATCAATATAGAATTTAATTTGTAGTCAATTTTTGTGTTTGTTTTGGCCATGAATTTTGAGCCTAAAATACCGTCAAAAAAATTGTGGAAATTCATAACGTAATATGTTTGTATCGGTTGGTTATTGCCTAATAAATTAATTTTAAACCTATGATTAATTTCGTGTGTCCCTAGCACATTTTTTACTATGGTTTTTTCTTTTAATTTCTCGTTGCTAATGTTAATTGAATTGTTTGGTACAACATCTGGCCTAATTATATTTTTGTTTGCACCAGTGTCGATGAGAAGTGTTATGGTGCGTTTGAGTTTATCACTGTAACACTTCAGATATGGGAGATAGTTTAATCTTCCGTATCTGATTCTAGATTTTCTTGAACATTTCCTAGATCATTGTCTTCTAATTCTGGGTGTTCGGTATTTGAATAGTCTTGGGAATTTTCTTCGTTATTGTTCACTGTTTCATTATTGTGAGTCATTTTTTTACTAAATGTTCTCCTGTACCTCATGGATATATCCATGTCCATTGGAGCGGCGGTTGATTCTTTTACCGAATAAGTTTGTTTTCCAAACTCCTTATTCCTTTGATTAGGTATATTATCTTTTGAATGGTTGTTATTAAAATTTGTTTTTGATTGATGGATTAATGGTTTTCGAACATTGTTAGAAATTATCTCATTTGAGCTAAATTTGCAGAGGAAAGCGTACGCTTCCTCTACATTTTTCGGTTTGGCGGCTTGCGCGTAACCGAAATATGGTTTACGTAGCCCGGAGATGAAGGCGGCTAATGCATCTTCATCAATGAAAGCGTTTATCGCTTCCCATGAATCATTATACAAGGCATTTAGCTTTGCTAGTGCCTTGATATTCTGAATATTTTCTTTTATTTTATTATTAAAGTAGGAATGTACTGATACATTTTCACCCTGCTTCGTCGCCCAGCTGCGATTTGTAGTACGACAATTCTTGTTTGTCGCCTAAAGTTTCCAGAAGTATTTCCTTTATTTCTTGAAAACTCTGTGGATTTCCCGCTAAGCATAAAGCGTCTTTCGCTTTGCCCTTAATCTTGTTGCTTACAGCTTGCAAAAAGAGTTTATGTTGTGGTTCACTCACGAAAGGTGCAAACATGTTCAGTGTGTCTTCCGCAGTTTTGATCCACGCCGTTAATTGTCGTCTGTTACCATCGTAATCCGGTATAAACTTTATAGGATCTGGTATTTTGAATAAATCAAGAATTACTTGTTGTTGACGATCATTTGGAGGTATTTGTGCCCTTGCAGCTGTTTCCTCTGTTTTCTGTTGCAAATAAGCTAACGTTCGGTCGTGTTCTTCCGACTTTAACGTTGCATTAGTTGCAACTGTTCAACAACAGTTTTTAACTGATTTGTAAGTTCGTTTACCATTTGTGGATCCATTTTGCGAGTAGGAAAAATATTTCTATTTTTTGGAAATCTTTCTTGTATTTTCTTACTCATTCACTTATGACACTTAAATATTTTTTCTCCGTGTCTATCTGGTAGTGCACGGGTTATTTTCACAGGTAATCACACGAAAAAAATAAAGTGTATAAAAAGTATTCTTACTTTTGGTAGTCGTGGAAGCGGGTTCTAGCGTTTAGTACTATGATGCGCGGCGAAATTCTCTAGGCTCTTAGCGGTTTAACCTTTAGCTAGAGATGTTACGGGGTAAAAAATTTCACAGATTTATATTTTAACGTCCGCAACGGAATTCACTTTGAAACACTTTTTATTCTGTATTTCTTTGCACTGTTTTACACTTCATAACACTATACACTCTGCGAGGCTGCGCCAATTATGAATTGTTGGTTCATAAGAATTTAAAAAAAAATTAATAATTAATTAGTTAATTCTTGAAAAACCAGTTTACAACTAACTAAAATTATTTTCTATATTAACTATTCTACATAAAAAATGCTTATCTATCAGTTGGAGTTTATTGATGTTACTTTAGGTGGCTCATGTTTCCTTAGTATGCATGTTCAATTGTGGGAAATGCAACTACGCATCTTTATACATTCTTATTAGTTGTTCCACGTGTGGGAATTGCAACTAAGCATGTTTATACAATGTGTTGGCTTATAATTATATATATATATATATATATATATATATATATATATATATATATATATATATATATATATATATATATATATATATATATATATATATATATATATATATATATATATATATGTGTGTGTGTGTATATGTGTATAAATACTTGTTTTCGATACATTATATTAAAGATACTTAATTTTCTTTCCTCTTTAATTAACTTAATATATATTTCGTCTATTGTAAATAAATCTAACCAATATAAATTTATATTTTCCTATGTAGTATTGTTATTCTTTTTGGAAAATAAACAAATATTAAAAAAAAAATTAAAACAAGGAAATCAGCAAAATTAATATTTTTATTAATAAGATGCATTCTCTCCCCCAGCCCGAATAACGGCTTCCATTCAATGTTTCATTGATTTCACCAAAGTTTTCACCAAATCTTGAAGTATCGCCTCCCGTTCGTCTGCGATCGCCTGTTGCAGCTCCTGGACACTCGTTGGAGCAATAACTTTGGCTCGAACTCATTTTTTCAGTTCGATCCATAAATGTTCAATGGGATTGAGGTCCAGGCTTCGAGCTGGTCATAGGAACATCCACTTCTTGAAGGTACTTGAAGATACAGTCTCGCATTATCCTGCATAAACAGCAAGTTTTCACCAATAAACCCGTCAAAAGGTACGACGTAGTCTTCGAGTATTTCCTCAATGTACCGTTGAGAAGTCAATTTACTTGATCGGCAGCCAGTATTCGCTTCGGAGATGAACTCAAGATCTGTCTTCGCCTCCAGTGACATACCTCTTCAGAACATGCACGATCCACCACCATACGAGACACGTTCTTCAATACAACATTGTGAAAATGGTTCTCTTGATCTTCTGTACACTCTTCTTCGTCCATCGTTGCCATGTAAACACATCCTGCACTCGTCAGAGAACAGGACTGTTCTCCATTGTTCTTCTGTAAAATCCAAATGCTCTCGAGCGAACTGAAGGCGGCCTAGCCGGTGGTCTGGGATCATCATATACCTGAGGTTGTGAGGTTAGTTGGGATCTCTGGGGTATCTCAGTTGGCCTATCAATTTTTATTATATTTGGTCATAATACTAAATTGTATGAATTGTTTCCACTCCTGGATGGGGAGCTCCTGAATATTTCTTCTAATAACTATGGTCCCCTTCTAACACCTCATACACATGAAGTTGTGTTAAGATCTCTAATGATATCTCAGTTGGCCTAATCATTTTTATTATATTTAGTCATAATACAAACTTTTATTAAATGTCCCCTCCCCTGGATGGGGTGCAAATGAATATATGTTTTAACTGACAAGGCCTCCAACTAACACCCCATATACCTGAGGTTGTGTTAAGATTTCTAGGGATATCTCATGTGGTTTAAGAATTTTTGTTATATTTGGTCATAATACAAGATCCTCTAAACTGTTCCCACCCCTGGATGGGGGACTCCTGATAATTTTTTCTAACTGACATGGTTTTCAACTAACATCCCATATACCTGAGGTTGTGTTAAGATCTGTGGGGATATCTCAGTTGTCCTATATCATTTTTTATTATATTTGGTCATAATATTAAATTGTATAAATTTTCCTCACCGCTAAATGTCTAGCTTCTGATTATTTTACCTAACTGACATGGATTCTAGCTTACACCTTATATATCTGAGGTTTTGTTATGATCTTTACGGGTACCGCTTTTTCGAGAATGCTTAAAAGATTGTTTTATCTACTATATTGTATGTAACGGGTTATCCAATTCGAGGTTGATAAAGTAGAAATCTGTATACCGACATCTGTCAAAGATAAACGTCAAGTACGCTGTCATTTATTTAGCTGCCATTTAAGAATATGGAGCATTTAACAATCGACCAACGCGTTAAAATTATTAAATCTTATTATAAAAATAGTGATTCTGCCGTATCCACATTTCGCGCTTTACGAGCAGATTATGGTCGTCATAATCGTCCTACAAAGCAAACCATATTGAATACAGTGAATAAATTTGAACAAACTGGATCTGTTACTGATATTGTAAGGTCTGTGCATCATCGAAACATTCGCAATGCTGAAAATATCGCTTCTGTAGCTGAAAGTGTGGAAGAAGATCCAAATTTGTCAATTCCTCGTCGAGCTCAACATTTAGGCCTATCTTTTGGCTCATTATGGCGCATTTTGCATCTGGATTTGCATCTTCATCCGTATAAAGTCCATTTGACACAAGAGCTAAAGCCTGCTGACCATGGACAACGAAGAACATACGCAAATTGGGTGTTGGAAAAACAGGCGGTCGATGCTGATTTTTCGAACAAAATTTTCTTCAGTGATGAAGCTCATTTTTCGCTTGGTGGATACGTTAATAAGCAAAACTGTAGAATTTGGGGCTCAGAAAATCCACAATTGATTGTAGAGAAGCCATTACACCCGGAAAAAGTCACTGTTTGGTGCGCATTGTGGTCTGGTGGTGTGATTGGGCCGTATTTTTTTGAGAACAACCATGGACGAACCGTTACCGTCAATTCGGAGCGCTATGGCCGCATGTTAACCGATTATTTTTTTACGAAAATCGAAGATTATGTTCTTGACGATATGTGGTTCCAGCAGGATGGAGCAACCAGTCACGTAACACAAGCAAATCGAGATCTTTTGCAAGAGAAATTTCCTGGACGTTTGATTTCGCGATTGGCTGATGTCAATTGGCCTCCAAGATCCTGTGATTTAACGCCTTTGGATTTCTTTTTGTGGGGCTACGCGAAAGATCGTGTTTACGCAAACAATCCTCAAACTCTTGACGAATTGAAAACTAATATTCGTAAGGTAATGGCCGAGATACCGCCCGAAATGTGCCGAAAAGTCATTGAAAATTACCGCAAAAGAATCAAGGCCTGTAAGAAGTCCCGTGGAGGACATTTGAATGATATCTTATTTAACTAAAAATGGCAAGGATCAATCTGTAAAATGAAATAAAAATTACAATACATTCCGAATATTTTGTGTGTTTTTTTTAAGTTTACTTTATCAAGCTTGAATTGGATAACCTGTATAACTTGTATATCACAATTAATGAAACTAGCAAAAGATTAGCATTTTCTTCACATTCGTCCTAGCAGATGCATATAACTATAAACTGAAGAATGTTGTCTTTAATCTATTTTAACAGGAATAAATATCTAAAAAATCTCTAATTTTACCATAATGTTTAGTTTAATAAGTACGTCTACACAAAAGCAAACAAGAAGCAACTATTATGTATTTAGATAAAAGCAAAAAATACCATACAATAGATAACAGATAACATTTTGTAAATTTTAGGCATCTTATTCCATAATTAAACTAAATATAAGCTATTGTTATTTGATTTTCTAATGAATATACACATTTTCACCTGAAGCTTAGATCTGGTAACTACAACCCACAGACAACATTTCTCAGTTACATACACTGATCGATTCACCTATACAATAAACAAATCAATAACAACCAATCAATCGTCCGAGGACATGATGCTCATACTCAGACCTTCAGAGTGACTTACATAAATTATGTGTAGTAACTGCGGTAAATATAAATGCATTAAAGCAAGGAGTTTGTTATGGTACGTTCGTAACTAAGATCGCATGCAAATGAGAAAATTGAATAAATTTAGATGTGCGAGTACTCGTATATGTATACCTAATTTACACGCCTTTGGATTTTATTCTACTGCGACAGTTTGCTTTATTTTGGTTTACTTTTGTTTACATGGCTTGACCTTTATTCTAATATTTGTCGTGATGTGCAACGATTTTTCAGTAAGCATTATGCATAACAACTATATGGCTTTTTGTTGGCGCGATTGGTTTTTTACTCCAACCAAACATTCAATTAACGAGTAGGTAAGTTCTGGAGCTTTAAGTCTACACGATAACATAAATATGTATGTCATAACCTTGAACTAAGGCGATGTTTAAATAATTAAATATTTCATTATTATAGAAAATTCAACGTAATACAAACGTAAAAGAAAATTTTCATATTTCCCTCGGTGTACGAGTACATAGAAATTTTCCATGTATAATAATTTAAGCGCAGAGCGTAGTGAGTAACGGTGGAGTGCGCTTATCTTTGGGCTCGGTGTATTTGTTTTGTTTGTAATTTAGCTTTTTGTTTAGACGTGTGTTCTTCTGTTCGAAATAAAGTAATAATAAAAATTCACACTATCTTATCGAATTAACAATAAACTGATAACAATTTTTTTAATTTTTGTTTTCTGTATTTTATCGAATTTCATTCTAGTCTTTTACAGTAAGCGAACGACAAGTTTTAAGTGCTTGTGTTTCAAATTTCAAAAACTAAGTGAATTAAAAAGTTCTGTGATTAGTGTTCCTGGTCGATATAGTTTGGATAATATATAGAACGGATTACAAAGTGCAGTGGAAAATATGCCACCTTCAAGTACAGCCAATTTAAACGCAGGGATGCGGTGTGTTAAATATATGCTATTTCTGATCAATTTCATGTTCATTGTGAGTATATAATCCAGGATTTAGAAATATGTATATCTATATGGTGAAATCATGAACACTTTTATAATGTACAAAGCATTTTGCTTACCTTTCCTACTTCATTCCGCGTATATTTGCTCGGTGTGTTATCATTTAGGTATATATTTAATTGAAACAATGAAATGATAAAAATACATTACTAACTGATTTCAAAGTTGTCGTCGTGGTCGTCATGTACTAGGAAAAATTAAATTGAGACCTAAACATTGCTATTGAGTTATATTATTCGAAATATTCGTCAAATATTTTATCGCTTACATCCGGTTAAACACATCGTAATAGATGATATTCATCTATTTCTCGTTAGATGTTCGCTTCGAAGTGGAATTAACGAAATACTGTTATGAAACTCAAATTCCATGTAAAACTCGTGGCTCATTAAATGCTTGTTCCTTTTGATACATAGGCATAATGACGTCATCGATTCAATTTTACACCGAAAATGCCAAGATCCATTATATACCATTTAATATTTGTTTTCAATAAATAAAAATAATTAATTACAATTTTGTTGGCACTCCAATGTTTGGGTTACACATATTGGTGTTTTGCTTCCACATCATTTAATTTTACGCAGCAACACACTAACTTACAGAGCAAGAATGATTGAACAGTTAAATCAATAATCATTTCACTTGTTTAAATTAAGGTTTTATTATCATAATTAATCCCAAAAATTGGTATTGTGGACAATTGTTGGATTAGTTTTAATAAGAATTGGGTAAGGTTTCTCGTTTTTGAATGTTTTTCCAATTATTTGGAAGGTAGTGTCTGCGAGGGAATCGCTTGAGGATTATGGATTGGATGTGTAATAGGGCTGATCAGGATCATTTTCAAAAATTTTGGCGGAAGTGATGATTTTGGTAATAGATTGTTGTTTCGCCATAGTTCAGTCATTGTGCGTCCCAGGTGGGTTGATTGAACAGGATACAACTTCATATACTTAAAGGTTTTTATTAGGTTGATGGATGTAACAACTTCCGCATTGAAGCTTCTTCGTTATTAGCAGTATTTTGGTATAGCAGTTGCGAAGGAGTCCGTTAGGAATGGACCGATCCTAGGTTGAACTTGTAAGTGCCTTAAGTGAAGTTGTAGCAAGGCTATTTCTGATCATTTTCCACGAATGACTAATTTTGATAGAAACCGTTTTTTGTGGGAGCTTGTTCTTGTTTACAAATGTTTTTAGGGATGCAGAATTTACAAAAGGCCTCGTAGGTTCGGGAATGTTCTAGATTGGATTTGAAAAGGGAACGGTTCCTGTTGATTTTATGTTGGTTGGACGGGTTTTGTTGTGAAATTTTTTCGTATGAACTTTTTTGTTTTTTGCTAGTGTTTTGTATGTAAGTATTGTAGTAAGTTCTCGTTTTAGTTTTGAAAGGATTTGTTTCCGAAACAAACTTTTTTGGTTTTTTTGTCGTGTTGGAGACGGGCCGGCGACCACAATTTGAGCTTGTGAGAATTTGTAGCTTATACACAAAAACACAACACTTGACATTTTCTCCTTAGCTGGGTGAACAGGGAAAGCCATATAATATCAAGGGTATGTAGGCCTATATGAAAATGTTGTACAGCTCGGTGGTATGGGAGGGTCGGACGTTGGCCACAACAGCAATCAACAATAGTTTTTACTTAACGAAAGATACGTTTTGCCTTGTTGGACGCTTTATACTGCCGTTCATTAGCTAGAAGCATGGTCAAGCTTAATTCATAACATAACGTAATAAATTTTTGTACTGCGAATAACAAAGCCGCAGATTAATAAAAAATTTAATAAATGTCGCAAATCGTTCGGAGTAGCCAAGAGAACTGATTGAACATTTTAAGCCTTCTTATTGCCTTTCGGGTCTATATATGACTCGAAGTGCATTTTAGTTGTTTAGTTGTTTATGTTTTACAAAAAAGTATTTTATCAAGAACTAAAATGCGCTTCGGGTCATATAAACCCGAAAGGAAATAGAACGCTTAAATGCCTCGTAAATTTAAATGTACAAGAGTAAAAAATGTAAAAATTGATCGTTTTGGGGTATTTTCTCATACCCCATGTCATAGTTTTGAATTAGGGTATTTTGCAAGCTGGTTGTGAGAAAAGGGGTACGTCTGGCCACTCTAGAAATATTATTCCTATTCGAATATGAAAGAAATTTGTATCCAAATTAAGGAGCCAAGCGATTTTTTTTTACTTTTATCGGATGGTGCTAAATTTTAACAAAAGTTAACAAAGCAGGCGATTATTTTTATGTCATAACAAATAATTATGAAAAATATAAAATGCGTTTTGGACGTAAATATTTCTTATTTGTGAATTTAGAGTATTGCTGAAGTCATTTTTTGTATTATTTAGTTTATTTCATTTGGTTGCAAATTCCTTGCACAAGGAAAGTAAAATACAAAAATTGGGTAATTCATATAGTTAACAAATCCAAAATTGTCCTTTCTTGTCAAGATGCCAACCCATAAAATTATAATTTTTGAAAAGTAGCTCTGGTCAATAGGATAACTTTGCGTAGTATTCTTACAAAAAATTGGAATGAGATATATGGCATTGTAGTTGTAAAATTGCCAAAGTAAGTCGCTTACTGTTCACAGCAAATTACACATTCATTAGGATGTGTCCGATTTCTGTAATAATTAATTTTCCCGTGATAGTTTTGACATTAGCAAAATAATTATCTCTTCCACATAACCAACTAGTTCATTTGTAGTCCGATTTCTATTTTCGACATGATTAAAAAATATGGAATAATTGTGATTGTATAATATGTAAATGTGTAAATTCAGTTTAAAAATTAATAATTTGTTGAATTCATAACAATAGCAATTATAAATTCGCAATTATATTGTCGATGTTACAAAATATCGTTCAAACATTATTTCGGTTGTGGCAAAAATTAAAACGCATAGCTACTGTAATAATTTGGTTGCATTCAGCACAATGTCAAAATTATTACAGTTAAAATAATTGTTAATAATTGTTGTTATTTTTCGCAAAACTAGATAAGTTCAATTAAATTATTAGTGGCAGCAGTGCAGTTGAATACTAATTCGTGTGGCTTGTGCCTTTTTTTGGTTTACATAGCTATTCCAGTAGACATAAATTCTACAACTACCATAAACATGTTCTGCAAAAAAATATTAAAGATGGCGTTCGGTTGGAAAAATCAACCACTTGAATTAAGGGGTTTCAAAATGTAAAAGCTTTTTGTTTTGTGGTACTTCACCACTTATTTAGAGACTTTACTTGAACAAATATGTTTAATATTCCATTTAAAATATAATTTTTCTGATTTGAAGCCCTTCAACTGTCTCAAATTGGCCGTAACTGGGTATGTTGCCATTGCTTGATGTTTAAATATTATTCAAAGTTATGATCTAATTGACTCAAATTGCATGATATAATAGTTCATAGTTCCTCTGAACCAAAAGACATTTCTTCGCCGAATAATTAACTCAACCTTCGAAAGAATCCTACAGAAATTGGTATCACTACTATCAAAAATGTTTAGTTTGTACCAAACTGGGCAATAAATTTAGGCTTGGCGGATTTAAAAATATATTCAGACATATTCAGGTAATTTGGAAGTAAAAGTAAATCGGTTAGATGATTTTCGAAATTCATTTTCTACTGTTAATACATTTTCGTTCAAAATTGTTCAAGTGTTCAGTTTGTGTTTATTCATTGAAATAAATGTCATGATCTCGCCTCTGCATAATCTGGTTTTTGGATGCATTCGTACGCTTTCTATACGGATTGTCTAATTAATGATTATAAACTCGCGCTGAGTACACCTTTATTCCTAAAACTAGGATATATATGGTCGATCCGGTTTCAAGTTAACTATTTGTAACTCGAGAAATGTATCTTATCGTGGTCTCCAAGGCTCCCCAAATTCTCTGGTGAAAAAGTCGTGAAATAATATATTGTAGAAAAATTGATCACTAATTATATTGTTGTTAAAATCGTAGACTCGTTTAAATTTCAAATCGGAATAAGCAAACATATCAAGCGTAAATAGCAAAAATAGAAGTGCTACGTGTTCAATAAGCCCAAAAAATGGCTGCGTAACACCGGTTTTCTTATTTATCGATATCTAATGTTCAAGTACCAAAATGTACCTGATAATTAGTACTAAATAATAAACTTAGTTCAGATTAGAAATATGGTGGAACTTAATAAATCTAAATTTATTTAGCAAATTTTAGCTAAATATGAGGCGTGATTTGTTTTGTGTCATTTATGAACGACCGATATAATACTTGCACAAATTTTAGTGATACCAATAGAAAAATAGCCATATAATATCTAAAACGCATTTTCCGAGGTAGATTATAATGTAATTACATAATGCTGGGTATTCGCCTTTTAACGCAAAGTGACACTGACATCTGACAGAATATTTTAGAACTAGACCGAAAGGTGATCAATTTTTCAAAAAACTAGTTTTAATGTAATGTAAACGACAGAATATTATGTAAAATATTCAATTAGTTTATAAATAAAGTGACAAATTATGAAGTAATACTAAAATGGCTTGAGGCTTTTTTTCATATAAAGAAATATCACCCTAAAAGGCCAATAGAGTTTCTACGTCAGTATTTTGTGTATCAACTATTTGTATAACAAATGAACTTTGGTGTCAGCACGTGATTATTGTTACAGTTGCATGCTACTGTCTTTCGGAGTAACTACATAAATGTCGTCTACTGACATCTGGTAATAAAAAAATGTTTTAGAAAACCACATTCATAGCTAAGTGTATCGCCGCTATAATAAAACAAATGTATAAGAAAATCTTGGCTGTGGGTAACAGAGCTATACAGGGGCTTTATACTCGATTAAAAGAATGTAAATTAGTGTTAGTGAATTAGGGGTAAATTAAAAAACAATTTTAGTTCAATATTTTGAGATTCATGACTGTCTAAAAGTTTTCTAAATCTTCCGTCAATCAATAACAGAGCTCTTATTATAGAAAAAATGTTAAGGAAGAATTTAGCAAACTCTGAACTTTTTGACTTAATAGTCTAATGAAGTTAGCTACGTTTCAAAATCGGCGGTTGTTTTTTTTGTGCTAAAAAGCAAAAATATTTTTTATTATAAGAGCTCTGTAATGCACCAAAACGGCTCGATAATTCAGTAGTTGTGGAATACAATTTTTCCGTTAAACTTTCATTTAATTGAGCTTTCATAAAAAATATTTAGAACAATTTTGACTTTTTGTAATGTTTTTTATTTGCGAAATTGTAGTTTACAACTATTAGCCTCTTTGATTCACTGGTATAGAAATATATTTAAATAAATGTAGAAAATATTTTAACGGCTTTCAGAAATTGATCAACATTGCATTTAGACATCACCTCTTATCCAGCAAGGTTTAAGATGGACTGTTCCACGAGCAGTTTAAGAATTCTGTGCTAGCATAGTATGAAAAATTTCTCTAGAATAAAAGCTATAAAGTAGGCTTTAGAAAACCCTCTACCAACAGTAGATAAACATTTTTTGAGCAATCAGAATGATATTTTGAATTGTGCAGTGAAGGGACGAATCAACAGACACAAATTTAGTTTAGTTTATTTCCGATCAATTACACTGCATCGATATAGAGGATTGAAAATATGTTCAATACGTTTAAACTTTCTGGTCCTACAGACGAGTACGTTGTGCTCTAGCAAAATTGAATTCACATAATTTGGATCTTTACTCTGAATATTTTATAGAATTTGTTCGTAGTTTTCGTAACAATATAAAAATGGGGGAAATAAAAATTTCAAAACTTATTTAATGGAAAATTAAAATTGGTTAAGGAATTCTAAACTAAAATTAAGCAGTTATATAACTATTGAAGCTGTTTAAGATCTTGGCTAAGTGGTGCTTTAAACCGAAATCGGTGTCATAGTGCTAGCCTCATGTTAGCCTATTATTAATTATATATAAAAATCAATTCAACAATTACAAAATGAAGATGGTTTCAATTTCATCATGTTCATGATAAAACGAAGAAACAGTCCCGATTTAAATGCCACAGTTTGAACTACTGTACCAAGAGTAACAGTTTTTGAAATTTGTCTTATCAAAATAAAAATATTTTCGTGCTTTAGCCATATAAGTAACATTGCGAAATGCCCGGTGATAGTAAGGGGAACCTGGCTTAACTGTTTTGAACAGGTTACACCTATCTAATCTCAACAGTATTTTTATGCAATTGTGAACATTAAAATTACCATTTTAAAAACTATTGACCATTAAAGTTTAATTTTTTAAAATGTGTGTAAGGGTCTCAAAAACATTAAGAGGATGAAATCCTTTAGGCTGATGCACATTGTGTCTTTCTGGCTTTTGTGACAATACGTAACGTAACAATACGTAACCTCTATTTTAAAACTAACCACTGTATAATAAGAATTGTGATGTGTTACAAACTAATTGTGTTTAAATCAATAAAAACTCCCTTAACGAGTGGTCTGAAAATTTACACATTTCTTATCAAATGTCAGTTTATCGTTTAACAAGTACATTTGAAATTGCCAATGCTAATTACTATGTATGTATACCGTTAATTATATTTTTGAAGGTTTAACTGTATATACGAATTACTAACAAAAATTGTGTCGCCATTACTCACTAAAGACACTTCCGAAAAACCATCCTTTGCACAGACCTCGGAAAACCTATAAAATATAACTCGAGTCGTAAAATTTTATTATTAAATTTTATTTATGATAACAATACTCTGATAAGAATTTATACATTAAAAAAAAGTTTGTCGTGATAAGCTTATTTACGTATTTCTTAATTTATTTGTTGTTTACAGGTGGCTGCAATCTTATTAATATCAATTGGAACAACAATTCAATCAATATTCGGAACGTTAGAGGTTTTCGTTGATGATCACTTCCTATCGCCTCCAGCGCTCGTTGTAGCTACGGGTATTATTTTATTGATTGTAGCAATTTTCGGATGCGTT
This sequence comes from Nephrotoma guestfalica, assembly GCA_963691935.1. Taxonomy (NCBI): domain Eukaryota; kingdom Metazoa; phylum Arthropoda; class Insecta; order Diptera; family Tipulidae; genus Nephrotoma; species Nephrotoma guestfalica. Next base: position 75,026,038 of record OY829913.1, on the reverse strand, counting down.
GGTGCGGTTAAAGAAAGTACTGCCATGATCAACATTGTAAGTAGTAATGATTGTCGTAATAATAATATATTTATTAAAACTGTTACATATTTTCTAGTATGGCGTATTTTTGGGAATCATTTTCATTCTTGAAATTGCCGCCGCAATCTCAGCATTTGCCCTTCAACCGCAAGTCGAATTAATGTTGGAACGCACTATGATGGAGTCGATTGTTAACTACAACCGATACTCGAATGTACAAAGTTCGGTCGATTTTATCCAAGAACAATTAGAGTGCTGTGGTGTTATTGGAATTCAAGATTGGGAAAATCTAGCCGATCGTAGCGATAATGATATGGAATTACGTAAAATTTCCGTACCACCATCGTGCTGCGCATTCCAATATACCACTAATGGCAGTCAAAATTGTACAGTTTTCGAGGATGGTTGTTTGATTCGGATGAATTTTATTGTATCCCAAAGTACCGTATTGATTGCCACCGGTGCTCTAGCCGTTGCCTTTGTTCAATTGCTCGGTGTTATTTGTGCATTCATGTTGGCAAAAACTATTCGTCGCACGAAATCATTGCGTGAAGCACGTCGCTATCAAATGCAACAAAGTTTGGTTGGTGCGTTCAACGAGAAGGTTAATTATGGTTATAATAACAAGGATCAGGCGTATACCCAGCTTGAAAATAAAGATAAATTGGTTGAGCCAATTACATATATACCAACAAGCCCAAGTGTTAATTAGAAAATTTAATTATATTTCAGAAACTACGTTTTAATATGAAATTTGTATTTATCGATTTATTTGTAAAAATAATAAATTTTAATAACTAAATCAAATAATTTTGTATTTTACGCAATCCATCAAATTTTTTTCAACAAACCGAGTTAAAGGAGGGCTCACTGTGTTTATAGTTATTCTAGTCTAATGTAGATGTAAATTATTCAACAAAAACTATTTCGTTCAGTGGACAACTAAACGTCAAAATTGCAATTAAATAATTTTTTTGTTAAATTATAGACAGAAGTGGAAAATTTATTATTATTATTAAATTTAACAATTAAATGTTATCCTCACGGGGGTTGATGTTCTATCGGATGCTAGGTAGAGCATCCGGGCTTAAAAATCAATTATCATCTAATGGTGTACAATCTGTGAGACATGGATCTTTGTATGTTACTTTGGTTTCATGGTGATTTAAGGTTATGTTATGTAAGAATTTCTATTTTGTAGCTGGTCGTACCGAGTTCCAGCAACAATACGTCCACGAACTAATCTCTATGCCGATCTTGTAGGGGGTGTTATGTTCTGGTGGATTTTATGGCACTGTTGGCACGATTATGGACACATTATTGTAAGATATTTGGATATTTTTTGGTGTGGTAATGAAGGTTTTAATTTTTTTTTTTTAGGGCGAATTTGATTATCCTGATCCAACGTTATGGACTAATGAAGAATTAGGAATTCCTCCAGACCATGAATAATAATTTATTCGTTTTGATAAAATATTTAATTTAGAAAAATGTTAATAAAATAATTTTGATTTAATATCGATATTGCAGTTGTATAGTTTACGTACATTTAGGGGTATGTTTCATTTTAATCTGCAGTACCTCGCTTAATATTGGATAATACGGAAAATAATTTTATTAAGTAGAGACATTTAGAACGTCGTATACACTTATACAGTTTTATACCGTTACAAGTGCGATTCTTATTGCGGTTTTTCGGTATTTATCTGTAAGAGTGCAAAAGTTGTGCTTTTGCGTTGCAGCCCGTTGGGTGTATGAGTTAGAAATTTCTTTCGAACATGGGATACTATTTTGGTACTGAAGCTTGTGACGATAAACAATGCCCAAGAAATACTAACTGCAAAACAAAAGAAAGGAGTGGTTTAGTTGGTGAAAAACCAGAGAATGTCTAGCGAGCTTTCTTAAGGGTGATGCACGATTCAGGAAATCTAGAGCGGAATTCAAATAACGCGAAAACATTAAAAGGTGTAATTATGAAAATAATATTACCCATTAGAAATTGTCAATTTTACGATTAAAAAGCAAAGCAATTGGGAAACCTTTGCCGAAGTTCCGCAAAGTGACTGACTGAAGAATTCGTAGAATGAAATTCATTGCGAAACGGGAGTTTTGCCAATACGAGCGTATTGTCACCAGATGTAGCGTAGTAGCACTTTAATAATTTAATAGTAAATATTATTTTTGTCTAGTTGATGAGTGATGGGGTAGCGGCGATGTGTTGCTCCAATTAAGATATCCACCGGATATAACGTATGTTGTTTTCCAGATGTAGTGAAGCGAATGGCGGCGAAGCACTATACTATTTATCTAATAATTATAATATAACTTAAATAAAACATTTACTTTTTTATAAATTATGATTGAAATTAAAGTTTTTATTATTTATGGGCACTATAGGTCAAAGTGTGCCCATCATAAGTTTCAGTCACATCAATAACGAATATTAATAAGACGTAAAAAAATGTAATTATGAGTTGACCAGAGTTGAAGTTGTTGCCTTATTCGCCTGCAATTCAGGTTCGACTACAAAAGGTGACTACGATACGATTTCTTCAATTACCACGCTTTCCATAGGCAATCTACCGTTAGTTTCTTGCTAAACATGTTATTACCATTACCTATAATCATTTTGAACCGGAATTTCAACCATAATTTTTTTTTCGATTTCTTGCGAAAATCCCTGATGGTTAGTTAGCCTTACTGATTTTGAACGGATAAAATTTATTGTCACAGATTCCATATGTTTCGGTTATTTTGCGTTAGTGGTGTAACTGTGAGTTGGGCTGAGTTGAAGTTGTTGCCATATGTCGCCTTATTCGCCTGCAATCCAGGATCGACTACAAAAGGTGACTGAATTTCAAAATACGATTCTTTCAATTACCACGCTTTCCATAGCCAATCTACCGTTAGTTTCTTGCTAAACATGTTATTACCATTACCTATAATCATTTTGAACCGGGAATTCAACCATAATTTTTTTTTCGATTTCTTGCGAAAATCCCTGATGGTTAGCCTTACTGATTTTGAACGGATAAAATTTATTGTCACAGATTCCATTAGTGTAACTGTGAGTTGGGCTGAGTTGAAGTTGTTGCCATATGTCGCCTTATTCGCCTGCAATCCAGGATCGACTACAAAAGGTGACTGAATTTCAAAATACGATTCTTTCAATTACCACGCTTTCCATAGCCAATCTACCGTTAGTTTCTTGCTAAACATGTTATTACCATTACCTATAATCATTTTGAACCGGGAATTCAACCATAATTTTTTTTTCGATTTCTTGCGAAAACCCCTGATGGTTAGCCTTACTGATTTTGAACGGATAAAATTTATTGTCACAGATTCCATATGTTTCGGTTATTTTGCGTTAGTGGTGTAACTGTGAGTTGGGCTGAGTTGAAGTTGTTGCCATATGTCGCCTTATTCGCCTGCAATCCAGGATCGACTACAAAAGGTGACTGAATTTCAAAATACGATTTTTTCAATTACCACGCTTTCCATAGCCAATCTACCGTTAGTTTCTTGCTAAACATGTTATTACCATTACCTATAATCATTTTGAACCGGGAATTCAACCATAATTTTTTTTTCGATTTCTTGCGAAAATCCCTGATGGTTAGCCTTACTGATTTTGAACGGATAAAATTTATTGTAACAGATTCCATATGTTTCGGTTATTTTGCGTTAGTGGTGTAACTGTGAGTTGGGCTGAGTTGAAGTTGTTGCCATATGTCGCCTTATTCGCCTGCAATCCAGGATCGACTACAAAAGGTGACTGAATTTCAAAATACGATTCTTTCAATTACCACGCTTTCCATAGCCAATCTACCGTTAGTTTCTTGCTAAACATGTTATTACCATTACCTATAATCATTTTGAACCGGGAATTCAACCATAATTTTTTTTTCGATTTCTTGCGAAAATCCCTGATGGTTAGCCTTACTGATTTTGAACGGATAAAATTTATTGTCACAGATTCCATATGTTTCGGTTATTTTGCGTTAGTGGTGTAACTGTGAGTTGGGCTGAGTTGAAGTTGTTGCCATATGTCGCCTTATTCGACTGCAATCCAGGATCGACTACAAAAGGTGACTGAATTTCAAAATACGATTCTTTCAATTACCACGCTTCCATAGCCAATCTACCGTTAGTTTCTTGCTAAACATGTTATTACCATTACCTATAATCATTTTGAACCGGGAATTCAACCATAATTTTTTTTTCGATTTCTTGCGAAAATCCCTGATGCCTTACTGATTTTGAACGGATAAAATTTATTGTCACAGATTCCATATGTTTCGGTTATTTTGCGTTAGTGGTGTAACTGTGAGTTGGGCTGAGTTGAAGTTGTTGCCATATGTCGCCTTATTCGCCTGCAATCCAGGATCGACTACAAAAGGTGACTGAATTTCAAAATACGATTTTTTCAATTACCACGCTTTCCATAGCCAATCTACCGTTAGTTTCTTGCTAAACATGTTATTACCATTACCTATAATCATTTTGAACCGGGAATTCAACCATAATTTTTTTTTCGATTTCTTGCGAAAATCCCTGATGGTTAGCCTTACTGATTTTGAACGGATAAAATTTATTGTCACAGATTCCATATGTTTCGGTTATTTTGCGTTAGTGGTGTAACTGTGAGTTGAGCTGAGTTGAAGTTGTTGCCATATGTCGCCTTATTCGCCTGCAATCCAGGATCGACTACAAAAGGTGACTGAATTTCAAAATACGATTCTTTCAATTACCACGCTTCCATAGCCAATCTACCGTTAGTTTCTTGCTAAACATGTTATTACCATTACCTATAATCATTTTGAACCGGGAATTCAACCATAATTTTTTTTTCGATTTCTTGCGAAAATCCCTGATGGTTAGCCTTACTGATTTTGAACGGATAAAATTTATTGTCACAGATTCCATATGTTTCGGTTATTTTGCGTTAGTGGTGTAACTGTGAGTTGAGCTGAGTTGAAGTTGTTGCCATATGTCGCCTTATTCGCCTGCAATCCAGGATCGACTACAAAAGGTGACTGAATTTCAAAATACGATTCTTTCAATTACCACGCTTCCATAGCCAATCTACCGTTAGTTTCTTGCTAAACATGTTATTACCATTACCTATAATCATTTTGAACCGGGAATTCAACCATAATTTTTTTTTCGATTTCTTGCGAAAATCCCTGATGCCTTACTGATTTTGAACGGATAAAATTTATTGTCACAGATTCCATATGTTTCGGTTATTTTGCGTTAGTGGTGTAACTGTGAGTTGGGCTGAGTTGAAGTTGTTGCCATATGTCGCCTTATTCGCCTGCAATCCAGGATCGACTACAAAAGGTGACTGAATTTCAAAATACGATTTTTTCAATTACCACGCTTTCCATAGCCAATCTACCGTTAGTTTCTTGCTAAACATGTTATTACCATTACCTATAACCATTTTGAACCGGGAATTCAACCATAATTTTTTTTTCGATTTTTTGCGAAAATCCCTGATGGTTAGCCTTACTGATTTTGAACGGATAAAATTTGTTGTCACAGATTCCATATGTTTCGGTTATTTTGCGTTAGTGGTGTAACTGTGAGTTGGGCTGAGTTGAAGTTGTTGCCATATGTCGCCTTATTCGACTGCAATCCAGGATCGACTACAAAAGGTGACTGAATTTCAAAATACGATTCTTTCAATTACCACGCTTCCATAGCCAATCTACCGTTAGTTTCTTGCTAAACATGTTATTACCATTACCTATAATCATTTTGAACCGGGAATTCAACCATAATTTTTTTTTCGATTTCTTGCGAAAATCCCTGATGGTTAGCCTTACTGATTTTGAACGGATAAAATTTATTGTCACAGATTCCATATGTTTCGGTTATTTTGCGTTAGTGGTGTAACTGTGAGTTGGGCTGAGTTGAAGTTGTTGCCATATGTCGCCTTATTCGCCTGCAATCCAGGATCGACTACAAAAGGTGACTGAATTTCAAAATACGATTTTTTCAATTACCACGCTTTCCATAGCCAATCTACCGTTAGTTTCTTGCTAAACATGTTATTACCATTACCTATAATCATTTTGAACCGGGAATTCAACCATAATTTTTTTTTCGATTTCTTGCGAAAATCCCTGATGGTTAGCCTTACTGATTTTGAACGGATAAAATTTATTGTCACAGATTCCATATGTTTCGGTTATTTTGCGTTAGTGGTGTAACTGTGAGTTGAGCTGAGTTGAAGTTGTTGCCATATGTCGCCTTATTCGCCTGCAATCCAGGATCGACTACAAAAGGTGACTGAATTTCAAAATACGATTCTTTCAATTACCACGCTTCCATAGCCAATCTACCGTTAGTTTCTTGCTAAACATGTTATTACCATTACCTATAATCATTTTGAACCGGGAATTCAACCATAATTTTTTTTTCGATTTCTTGCGAAAATCCCTGATGGTTAGCCTTACTGATTTTGAACGGATAAAATTTATTGTCACAGATTCCATATGTTTCGGTTATTTTGCGTTAGTGGTGTAACTGTGAGTTGAGCTGAGTTGAAGTTGTTGCCATATGTCGCCTTATTCGCCTGCAATCCAGGATCGACTACAAAAGGTGACTGAATTTCAAAATACGATTCTTTCAATTACCACGCTTTCCATAGCCAATCTACCGTTAGTTTCTTGCTAAACATGTTATTACCATTACCTATAATCATTTTGAACCGGGAATTCAACCATAATTTTTTTTTCGATTTCTTGCGAAAATCCCTGATGGTTAGCCTTACTGATTTTGAACGGATAAAATTTATTGTCACAGATTCCATATGTTTCGGTTATTTTGCGTTAGTGGTGTAACTGTGAGTTGAGCTGAGTTGAAGTTGTTGCCATATGTCGCCTTATTCGCCTGCAATCCAGGATCGACTACAAAAGGTGACTGAATTTCAAAATACGATTCTTTCAATTACCACGCTTTCCATAGCCAATCTACCGTTAGTTTCTTGCTAAACATGTTATTACCATTAAAATTCAACCATAATTTTTTTTTCGATTTTTTGCGAAAATCCCTGATGGTTACCTTACTGATTTTGAACGGATAAAATTTATTGTCACAGATTCCATATGTTTCGGTTATTTTGCGTTAGTGGTGTAACTGTGAGTTGAGCTGAGTTGAAGTTGTTGCCATATGTCGCCTTATTCGCCTGCAATCCAGGATCGACTACAAAAGGTGACTGAATTTCAAAATACGATTCTTTCAATTACCACGCTTTCCATAGCCAATCTACCGTTAGTTTCTTGCTAAACATGTTATTACCATTACCTATAATCATTTTGAACCGGGAATTGAACCATAATTTTTTTTTCGATTTCTTGCGAAAATCCCTGATGGTTAGCCTTACTGATTTTGAACGGATAAAATTTATTGTAACAGATTCCATATGTTTCGGTTATTTTGCGTTAGTGGTGTAACTGTGAGTTGGGCTGAGTTGAAGTTGTTGCCATATGTCGCCTTATTCGCCTGCAATCCAGGATCGACTACAAAAGGTGACTGAATTTCAAAATACGATTCTTTCAATTACCACGCTTTCCATAGGCAATCTACCGTTAGTTTCTTGCTAAACATGTTATTACCATTACCTATAATCATTTTGAACCGGGAATTCAACCATAATTTTTTTTTCGTTTTTTTGCGAAAATCCCTGATGGTTAGCCTTACTGATTTTGAACGGATAAAATTTGTTGTCACAGATTCCATATGTTTCGGTTATTTTGCGTTAGTGGTGTAACTGTGAGTTGGGCTGAGTTGAAGTTGTTGCCATATGTCGCCTTATTCGCCTGCAATCCAGGATCGACTACAAAAGGTGACTGAATTTCAAAATACGATTCTTTCAATTACCACGCTTTCCATAGCCAATCTACCGTTAGTTTCTTGCTAAACATGTTATTACCATTACCTATAATCATTTTGAACCGGGAATTCAACCATAATTTTTTTTTCGATTTCTTGCGAAAATCCCTGATGGTGCCTTACTGATTTTGAACGGATAAAATTTATTGTCACAGATTCCATATGTTTCGGTTATTTTGCGTTAGTGGTGTAACTGTGAGTTGGGCTGAGTTGAAGTTGTTGCCATATGTCGCCTTATTCGCCTGCAATCCAGGATCGACTACAAAAGGTGACTGAATTTCAAAATACGATTCTTTCAATTACCACGCTTTCCATAGCCAATCTACCGTTAGTTTCTTGCTAAACATGTTATTACCATTACCTATAATCATTTTGAACCGGGAATTCAACCATAATTTTTTTTTCGATTTCTTGCGAAAATCCCTGATGGTGCCTTACTGATTTTGAACGGATAAAATTTATTGTCACAGATTCCATATGTTTCGGTTATTTTGCGTTAGTGGTGTAACTGTGAGTTGGGCTGAGTTGAAGTTGTTGCCATATGTCGCCTTATTCGCCTGCAATCCAGGATCGACTACAAAAGGTGACTGAATTTCAAAATACGATTCTTTCAATTACCACGCTTTCCATAGGCAATCTACCGTTAGTTTCTTGCTAAACATGTTATTACCATTACCTATAACCATTTTGAACCGGGAATTCAACCATAATTTTTTTTTCGTTTTTTTGCGAAAATCCCTGATGGTTAGCCTTACTGATTTTGAACGGATAAAATTTGTTGTCACAGATTCCATATGTTTCGGTTATTTTGCGTTAGTGGTGTAACTGTGAGTTGGGCTGAGTTGAAGTTGTTGCCATATGTCGCCTTATTCGCCTGCAATCCAGGATCGACTACAAAAGGTGACTGAATTTCAAAATACGATTCTTTCAATTACCACGCTTTCCATAGCCAATCTACCGTTAGTTTCTTGCTAAACATGTTATTACCATTACCTATAATCATTTTGAACCGGGAATTGAACCATAATTTTTTTTTCGATTTCTTGCGAAAATCCCTGATGGTTAGCCTTACTGATTTTGAACGGATAAAATTTATTGTAACAGATTCCATATGTTTCGGTTATTTTGCGTTAGTGGTGTAACTGTGAGTTGGGCTGAGTTGAAGTTGTTGCCATATGTCGCCTTATTCGCCTGCAATCCAGGATCGACTACAAAAGGTGACTGAATTTCAAAATACGATTCTTTCAATTACCACGCTTTCCATAGGCAATCTACCGTTAGTTTCTTGCTAAACATGTTATTACCATTACCTATAACCATTTTGAACCGGGAATTCAACCATAATTTTTTTTTCGTTTTTTTGCGAAAATCCCTGATGGTTAGCCTTACTGATTTTGAACGGATAAAATTTATTGTAACAGATTCCATATGTTTCGGTTATTTTGCGTTAGTGGTGTAACTGTGAGTTGGGCTGAGTTGAAGTTGTTGCCATATGTCGCCTTATTCGCCTGCAATCCAGGATCGACTACAAAAGGTGACTGAATTTCAAAATACGATTCTTTCAATTACCACGCTTTCCATAGGCAATCTACCGTTAGTTTCTTGCTAAACATGTTATTACCATTACCTATAACCATTTTGAACCGGGAATTCAACCATAATTTTTTTTTCGTTTTTTTGCGAAAATCCCTGATGGTTAGCCTTACTGATTTTGAACGGATAAAATTTGTTGTCACAGATTCCATATGTTTCGGTTATTTTGCGTTAGTGGTGTAACTGTGAGTTGGGCTGAGTTGAAGTTGTTGCCATATGTCGCCTTATTCGCCTGCAATCCAGGATCGACTACAAAAGGTGACTGAATTTCAAAATACGATTCTTTCAATTACCACGCTTTCCATAGGCAATCTACCGTTAGTTTCTTGCTAAACATGTTATTACCATTACCTATAACCATTTTGAACCGGGAATTCAACCATAATTTTTTTTTCGATTTCTTGCGAAAATCCCTGATGGTTAGCCTTACTGATTTTGAACGGATAAGATTTGTTGTCACAGATTCCATATGTTTCGGTTATTTTGCGTTAGTGGTGTAACTGTGAGTTGGACTGAGTTGAAGTTGTTGCCATATGTCGCCTTATTCGCCTGCAATCCAGGATCAACTACAAAAGGTGACTGAATTTCAAAATACGATTCTTTCAATTACCACGCTTTCCATAGGCAATGTACCGTTAGTTTCTTGCTAAACATGTTATTACCATTACCTATAACCATTTTGAACCGGGAATTCAACCATAATTTTTTTTTCGTTTTTTTGCGAAAATCCCTGATGGTTAGCCTTACTGATTTTGAACGGATAAAATTTGTTGTCACAGATTCCATATGTTTCGGTTATTTTGCGTTAGTGGTGTAACTGTGAGTTGGGCTGAGTTGAAGTTGTTGCCATATGTCGCCTTATTCGCCTGCAATCCAGGATCGACTACAAAAGGTGACTGAATTTCAAAATACGATTCTTTCAATTACCACGCTTTCCATAGGCAATCTACCGTTAGTTTCTTGCTAAACATGTTATTACCATTACCTATAACCATTTTGAACCGGGAATTCAACCATAATTTTTTTTTCGATTTTTTGCGAAAATCCCTGATGGTTAGCCTTACTGATTTTGAACGGATAAGATTTGTTGTCACAGATTCCATATGTTTCGGTTATTTTGCGTTAGTGGTGTAACTGTGAGTTGGGCTGAGTTGAAGTTGTTGCCATATGTCGCCTTATTCGCCTGCAATCCAGGATCGACTACAAAAGGTGACTGAATTTCAAAATACGATTCTTTCAATTACCACGCTTTCCATAGGCAATCTACCGTTAGTTTCTTGCTAAACATGTTATTACCATTACCTATAACCATTTTGAACCGGGAATTCAACCATAATTTTTTTTTCGATTTTTTGCGAAAATCCCTGATGGTTAGCCTTACTGATTTTGAACGGATAAGATTTGTTGTCACAGATTCCATATGTTTCGGTTATTTTGCGTTAGTGGTGTAACTGTGAGTTGGACTGAGTTGAAGTTGTTGCCATATGTCGCCTTATTCGCCTGCAATCCAGGATCAACTACAAAAGGTGACTGAATTTCAAAATACGATTCTTTCAATTACCACGCTTTCCATAGGCAATCTACCGTTAGTTTCTTGCTAAACATGTTATTACCATTACCTATAACCATTTTGAACCGGGAATTCAACCATAATTTTTTTTTCGATTTTTTGCGAAAATCCCTGATGGTTAGCCTTACTGATTTTGAACGGATAAAATTTGTTGTCACAGATTCCATATGTTTCGGTTATTTTGCGTTAGTGGTGTAACTGTGAGTTGGGCTGAGTTGAAGTTGTTGCCATATGTCGCCTTATTCGCCTGCAATCCAGGATCGACTACAAAAGGTGACTGAATTTCAAAATACGATTCTTTCAATTACCACGCTTTCCATAGGCAATCTACCGTTAGTTTCTTGCTAAACATGTTATTACCATTACCTATAACCATTTTGAACCGGGAATTCAACCATAATTTTTTTTTCGTTTTTTTGCGAAAATCCCTGATTGGTTAGCCTTACTGATTTTGAACGGATAAAATTTGTTGTCACAGATTCCATATGTTTCGGTTATTTTGCGTTAGTGGTGTAACTGTGAGTTGGGCTGAGTTGAAGTTGTTGCCATATGTCGCCTTATTCGCCTGCAATCCAGGATCGACTACAAAAGGTGACTGAATTTCAAAATACGATTCTTTCAATTACCACGCTTTCCATAGCCAATCTACCGTTAGTTTCTTGCTAAACATGTTATTACCATTACCTATAACCATTTTGAACCGGGAATTCAACCATAATTTTTTTTTCGTTTTTTTGCGAAAATCCCTGATGGTTAGCCTTACTGATTTTGAACGGATAAAATTTGTTGTCACAGATTCCATATGTTTCGGTTATTTTGCGTTAGTGGTGTAACTGTGAGTTGGGCTGAGTTGAAGTTGTTGCCATATGTCGCCTTATTCGCCTGCAATCCAGGATCGACTACAAAAGGTGACTGAATTTCAAAATACGATTCTTTCAATTACCACGCTTTCCATAGGCAATCTACCGTTAGTTTCTTGCTAAACATGTTATTACCATTACCTATAACCATTTTGAACCGGGAATTCAACCATAATTTTTTTTTCGTTTTTTTGCGAAAATCCCTGATGGTTAGCCTTACTGATTTTGAACGGATAAAATTTATTGTCACAGATTCCATATGTTTCGGTTATTTTGCGTTAGTGGTGTAACTGTGAGTTGGGCTGAGTTGAAGTTGTTGCCATATGTCGCCTTATTCGCCTGCAATCCAGGATCGACTACAAAAGGTGACTGAATTTCAAAATACGATTCTTTCAATTACCACGCTTTCCATAGGCAATCTACCGTTAGTTTCTTGCTAAACATGTTATTACCATTACCTATAACCATTTTGAACCGGGAATTCAACCATAATTTTTTTTTCGATTTTTTGCGAAAATCCCTGATGGTTAGCCTTACTGATTTTGAACGGATAAAATTTATTGTCACAGATTCCATATGTTTCGGTTATTTTGCGTTAGTGGTGTAACTGTGAGTTGGGCTGAGTTGAAGTTGTTGCCATATGTCGCCTTATTCGCCTGCAATCCAGGATCGACTACAAAAGGTGACTGAATTTCAAAATACGATTCTTTCAATTACCACGCTTTCCATAGCCAATCTACCGTTAGTTTCTTGCTAAACATGTTATTACCATTACCTATAACCATTTTGAACCGGGAATTCAACCATAATTTTTTTTCCGTTTTTTTGCGAAAATCCCTGATGGTTAGCCTTACTGATTTTGAACGGATAAAATTTGTTGTCACAGATTCCATATGTTTCGGTTATTTTGCGTTAGTGGTGTAACTGTGAGTTGGGCTGAGTTGAAGTTGTTGCCATATGTCGCCTTATTCGCCTGCAATCCAGGATCGACTACAAAAGGTGACTGAATTTCAAAATACGATTCTTTCAATTACCACGCTTTCCATAGGCAATCTACCGTTAGTTTCTTGCTAAACATGTTATTACCATTACCTATAACCATTTTGAACCGGGAATTCAACCATAATTTTTTTTTCGTTTTTTTGCGAAAATCTCTGATGGTTAGCCTTACTGATTTTGAACGGATAAAATTTGTTGTCACAGATTCCATATGTTTCGGTTATTTTGCGTTAGTGGTGTAACTGTGAGTTGGGCTGAGTTGAAGTTGTTGCCATATGTCGTCTTATTCGCCTGCAATCCAGGATCGACTACAAAAGGTGACTGAATTTCAAAATACGATTCTTTCAATTACCACGCTTTCCATAGCCAATCTACCGTTAGTTTCTTGCTAAACATGTTATTACCATTACCTATAACCATTTTGAACCGGGAATTCAACCATAATTTTTTTTTCGTTTTTTTGCGAAAATCCCTGATGGTTAGCCTTACTGATTTTGAACGGATAAAATTTGTTGTCACAGATTCCATATGTTTCGGTTATTTTGCGTTAGTGGTGTAACTGTGAGTTGGGCTGAGTTGAAGTTGTTGCCATATGTCGCCTTATTCGCCTGCAATCCAGGATCGACTACAAAAGGTGACTGAATTTCAAAATACGATTCTTTCAATTACCACGCTTTCCATAGCCAATCTACCGTTAGTTTCTTGCTAAACATGTTATTACCATTACCTATAACCATTTTGAACCGGGAATTCAACCATAATTTTTTTTTCGTTTTTTTGCGAAAATCCCTGATGGTTAGCCTTACTGATTTTGAACGGATAAAATTTGTTGTCACAGATTCCATATGTTTCGGTTATTTTGCGTTAGTGGTGTAACTGTGAGTTGGGCTGAGTTGAAGTTGTTGCCATATGTCGCCTTATTCGCCTGCAATCCAGGATCGACTACAAAAGGTGACTGAATTTCAAAATACGATTCTTTCAATTACCACGCTTTCCATAGGCAATCTACCGTTAGTTTCTTGCTAAACATGTTATTACCATTACCTATAACCATTTTGAACCGGGAATTCAACCATAATTTTTTTTTCGTTTTTTTGCGAAAATCCCTGATGGTTAGCCTTACTGATTTTGAACGGATATAATTTGTTGTCACAGATTCCATATGTTTCGGTTATTTTGCGTTAGTGGTGTAACTGTGAGTTGGGCTGAGTTGAAGTTGTTGCCATATGTCGCCTTATTCGCCTGCAATCCAGGATCGACTACAAAAGGTGACTGAATTTCAAAATACGATTCTTTCAATTACCACGCTTTCCATAGGCAATCTACCGTTAGTTTCTTGCTAAACATGTTATTACCATTACCTATAACCATTTTGAACCGGGAATTCAACCATAATTTTTTTTTCGTTTTTTTGCGAAAATCCCTGATGGTTAGCCTTACTGATTTTGAACGGATAAAATTTGTTGTCACAGATTCCATATGTTTCGGTTATTTTGCGTTAGTGGTGTAACTGTGAGTTGGGCTGAGTTGAAGTTGTTGCCATATGTCGCCTTATTCGCCTGCAATCCAGGATCGACTACAAAAGGTGACTGAATTTCAAAATACGATTCTTTCAATTACCACGCTTTCCATAGCCAATCTACCGTTAGTTTCTTGCTAAACATGTTATTACCATTACCTATAACCATTTTGAACCGGGAATTCAACTGATTTTGAACGGATAAAATTTGTTGTCACAGATTCCATATGTTTCGGTTATTTTGCGTTAGTGGTGTAACTGTGAGTTGGGCTGAGTTGAAGTTGTTGCCATATGTCGCCTTATTCGCCTGCAATCCAGGATCGACTACAAAAGGTGACTGAATTTCAAAATACGATTCTTTCAATTACCACGCTTTCCATAGGCAATCTACCGTTAGTTTCTTGCTAAACATGTTATTACCATTACCTATAACCATTTTGAACCGGGAATTCAACCATAATTTTTTTTTCGTTTTTTTGCGAAAATCCCTGATGGTTAGCCTTACTGATTTTGAACGGATAAAATTTGTTGTCACAGATTCCATATGTTTCGGTTATTTTGCGTTAGTGGTGTAACTGTGAGTTGGGCTGAGTTGAAGTTGTTGCCATATGTCGCCTTATTCGCCTGCAATCCAGGATCGACTACAAAAGGTGACTGAATTTCAAAATACGATTCTTTCAATTACCACGCTTTCCATAGGCAATCTACCGTTAGTTTCTTGCTAAACATGTTATTACCATTACCTATAACCATTTTGAACCGGGAATTCAACCATAATTTTTTTTTCGATTTTTTGCGAAAATCCCTGATGGTTAGCCTTACTGATTTTGAACGGATAAAATTTGTTGTCACAGATTCCATATGTTTCGGTTATTTTGCGTTAGTGGTGTAACTGTGAGTTGGGCTGAGTTGAAGTTGTTGCCATATGTCGCCTTATTCGCCTGCAATCCAGGATCGACTACAAAAGGTGACTGAATTTCAAAATACGATTGTTTCAATTACCACGCTTTCCATAGCCAATCTACCGTTAGTTTCTTGCTAAACATGTTATTACCATTACCTATAACCATTTTGAACCGGGAATTCAACCATAATTTTTTTTTCGTTTTTTTGCGAAAATCCCTGATGGTTAGCCTTATTGATTTTGAACGGATAAAATTTGTTGTCACAGATTCCATATGTTTCGGTTATTTTGCGTTAGTGGTGTAACTGTGAGTTGGGCTGAGTTGAAGTTGTTGCCATATGTCGCCTTATTCGCCTGCAATCCAGGATCGACTACAAAAGGTGACTGAATTTCAAAATACGATTCTTTCAATTACCACGCTTTCCATAGGCAATCTACCGTTAGTTTCTTGCTAAACATGTTATTACCATTACCTATAACCATTTTGAACCGGGAATTCAACCATAATTTTTTTTTCGTTTTTTTGCGAAAATCCCTGATGGTTAGCCTTACTGATTTTGAACGGATAAAATTTGTTGTCACAGATTCCATATGTTTCGGTTATTTTGCGTTAGTGGTGTAACTGTGAGTTGGGCTGAGTTGAAGTTGTTGCCATATGTCGCCTTATTCGCCTGCAATCCAGGATCGACTACAAAAGGTGACTGAATTTCAAAATACGATTCTTTCAATTACCACGCTTTCCATAGCCAATCTACCGTTAGTTTCTTGCTAAACATGTTATTACCATTACCTATAATCATTTTGAACCGGGAATTCAACCATAATTTTTTTTTCGATTTTTTGGCGAAAATCCCTGATGGTTAGCCTTACTGATTTTGAACGGATAAAATTTATTGTCACAGATTCCATATGTTTCGGTTATTTTGCGTTAGTGGTGTAACTGTGAGTTGGGCTGAGTTGAAGTTGTTGCCATATGTCGCCTTATTCGCCTGCAATCCAGGATCGACTACAAAAGGTGACTGAATTTCAAAATACGATTCTTTCAATTACCACGCTTTCCATAGCCAATCTACCGTTAGTTTCTTGCTAAACATGTTATTACCATTACCTATAATCATTTTGAACCGGGAATTCAACCATAATTTTTTTTTCGATTTTTTGCGAAAATCCCTGATGGTTAGCCTTACTGATTTTGAACGGATAAGATTTGTTGTTACAGATTCCATATGTTTCGGTTATTTTGCGTTAGTGGTGTAACTGTGAGTTGGGCTGAGTTGAAGTTGTTGCCATATGTCGCCTTATTCGCCTGCAATCCAGGATCGACTACAAAAGGTGACTGAATTTCAAAATACGATTCTTTCAATTACCACGCTTTCCATAGGCAATCTACCGTTAGTTTCTTGCTAAACATGTTATTACCATTACCTATAACCATTTTGAACCGGGAATTCAACCATAATTTTTTTTTCGATTTTTTGCGAAAATCCCTGATGGTTAGCCTTACTGATTTTGAACGGATAAGATTTGTTGTCACAGATTCCATATGTTTCGGTTATTTTGCGTTAGTGGTGTAACTGTGAGTTGGACTGAGTTGAAGTTGTTGCCATATGTCGCCTTATTCGCCTGCAATCCAGGATCAACTACAAAAGGTGACTGAATTTCAAAATACGATTTTTTCAATTACCACGCTTTCCATAGGCAATCTACCGTTAGTTTCTTGCTAAACATGTTATTACCATTACCTATAACCATTTTGAACCGGGAATTCAACCATAATTTTTTTTTCGATTTTTTGCGAAAATCCCTGATGGTTCTGGAAATCCCTTACTGATGGAAATCCCTTACTGATTTTGAACGGATAAAATTTGTTGTCACAGATTCCATATGTTTCGGTTATTTTGCGTTAGTGGTGTAACTGTGAGTTGGGCTGAGTTGAAGTTGTTGCCATATGTCGCCTTATTCGCCTGCAATCCAGGATCGACTACAAAAGGTGACTGAATTTCAAAATACGATTCTTTCAATTACCACGCTTTCCATAGGCAATCTACCGTTAGTTTCTTGCTAAACATGTTATTACCATTACCTATAACCATTTTGAACCGGGAATTCAACCATAATTTTTTTTTCGATTTTTTGCGAAAATCCCTGATGGTTAGCCTTACTGATTTTGAACGGATAAAATTTGTTGTCACAGATTCCATATGTTTCGGTTATTTTGCGTTAGTGGTGTAACTGTGAGTTGGGCTGAGTTGAAGTTGTTGCCATATGTCGCCTTATTCGCCTTCAATCCAGGATCGACTACAAAAGGTGACTGAATTTCAAAATACGATTCTTTCAATTACCACGCTTTCCATAGCCAATCTACCGTTAGTTTCTTGCTAAACATGTTATTACCATTACCTATAACCATTTTGAACCGGGAATTCAACCATAATTTTTTTTACGTTTTTTTGCGAAAATCCCTGATGGTTAGCCTTACTGATTTTGAACGGATAAAATTTGTTGTCACAGATTCCATATGTTTCGGTTATTTTGCGTTAGTGGTGTAACTGTGAGTTGGGCTGAGTTGAAGTTGTTGCCATATGTCGCCTTATTCGCCTGCAATCCAGGATCGACTACAAAAGGTGACTGAATTTCAAAATACGATTCTTTCAATTACCACGCTTTCCATAGCCAATCTACCGTTAGTTTCTTGCTAAACATGTTATTACCATTACCTATAACCATTTTGAACCGGGAATTCAACCATAATTTTTTTTTCGTTTTTTTGCGAAAATCCCTGATGGTTAGCCTTACTGATTTTGAACGGATAAAATTTGTTGTCACAGATTCCATATGTTTCGGTTATTTTGCGTTAGTGGTGTAACTGTGAGTTGGGCTAAGTTGAAGTTGTTGCCATATGTCGCCTTATTCGCCTGCAATCCAGGATCGACTACAAAAGGTGACTGAATTTCAAAATACGATTCTTTCAATTACCACGCTTTCCATAGGCAATCTACCGTTAGTTTCTTGCTAAACATGTTATTACCATTACCTATAACCATTTTGAACCGGGAATTCAACCATAATTTTTTTTTCGATTTTTTGCGAAAATCCCTGATGGTTAGCCTTACTGATTTTGAACGGATAAGATTTGTTGTCACAGATTCCATATGTTTCGGTTATTTTGCGTTAGTGGTGTAACTGTGAGTTGGACTGAGTTGAAGTTGTTGCCATATGTCGCCTTATTCGCCTGCAATCCAGGATCAACTACAAAAGGTGACTGAATTTCAAAATACGATTCTTTCAATTACCACGCTTTCCATAGGCAATCTACCGTTAGTTTCTTGCTAAACATGTTATTACCATTACCTATAACCATTTTGAACCGGGAATTCAACCATAATTTTTTTTTCGTTTTTTTGCGAAAATCCCTGATGGTTAGCCTTACTGATTTTGAACGGATAAAATTTATTGTCACAGATTCCATATGTTTCGGTTATTTTGCGTTAGTGGTGTAACTGTGAGTTGGGCTGAGTTGAAGGTGTTGCCATATGTCGCCTTATTCGCCTGCAATCCAGGATCGACTACAAAAGGTGACTGAATTTCAAAATACGATTCTTTCAATTACCACGCTTTCCATAGGCAATCTACCGTTAGTTTCTTGCTAAACATGTTATTACCATTACCTATAACCATTTTGAACCGGGAATTCAACCATAATTTTTTTTTCGATTTTTTGCGAAAATCCCTGATGGTTAGCCTTACTGATTTTGAACGGATAAGATTTGTTGTCACAGATTCCATATGTTTCGGTTATTTTGCGTTAGTGGTGTAACTGTGAGTTGGACTGAGTTGAAGTTGTTGCCATATGTCGCCTTATTCGCCTGCAATCCAGGATCGACTACAAAAGGTGACTGAATTTCAAAATACGATTCTTTCAATTACCACGCTTTCCATAGGCAATCTACCGTTAGTTTCTTGCTAAATATGTTATTACCATTACCTATAATCATTTTGAACCGGAAATTCAACCATAATTTTTTTTTCGATTTTTTGCGAAAATCCCTGATGGTTAGCCTTACTGATTTTGAACGGATAAAATTTATTGTCACAGATTCCATATGTTTCGGTTATTTTGCGTTAGTGGTGTAACTGTGAGTTGGGCTGAGTTGAAGTTGTTGCCATATGTCGCCTTATTCGCCTGCAATCCAGGATCGACTACAAAAGGTGACTGAATTTCAAAATACGATTCTTTCAATTACCACGCTTTCCATAGGCAATCTACCGTTAGTTTCTTGCTAAACATGTTATTACCATTACCTATAATCATTTTGAACCGGAAATTCAACCATAATTATTTTTTCGATTTTTTGCGAAAATCCCTGATGGTTAGCCTTACTGATTTTGAACGGATAAAATTTGTTGTCACAGATTCCATATGTTTCGGTTATTTTGCGTTAGTGGTGTAACTGTGAGTTGGGCTGAGTTGAAGTTGTTGCCATAAGTCGCCTTATTCGCCTGCAATCCAGGATCGACTACAAAAGGTGACTGAATTTCAAAATACGATTCTTTCAATTACCACGCTTTCCATAGGCAATCTACCGTTAGTTTCTTGCTAAACATGTTATTACCATTACCTATAACCATTTTGAACCGGGAATTCAACCATAATTTTTTTTTCGTTTTTTTGCGAAAATCCCTGATGGTTAGCCTTACTGATTTTGAACGGATAAAATTTGTTGTCACAGATTCCATATGTTTCGGTTATTTTGCGTTAGTGGTGTAACTGTGAGTTGGGCTGAGTTGAAGTTGTTGCCATATGTCGCCTTATTCGCCTGCAATCCAGGATCGACTACAAAAGGTGACTGAATTTCAAAATACGATTCTTTCAATTACCACGCTTTCCATAGGCAATCTACCGTTAGTTTCTTGCTAAACATGTTATTACCATTACCTATAACCATTTTGAACCGGGAATTCAACCATAATTTTTTTTTCGTTTTTTTGCGAAAATCCCTGATGGTTAGCCTTACTGATTTTGAACGGATAAAATTTGTTGTCACAGATTCCATATGTTTCGGTTATTTTGCGTTAGTGGTGTAACTGTGAGTTGGGCTGAGTTGAAGTTGTTGCCATATGTCGCCTTATTCGCCTGCAATCCAGGATCGACTACAAAAGGTGACTGAATTTCAAAATACGATTCTTTCAATTACCACGCTTTCCATAGACAATCTACCGTTAGTTTCTTGCTAAACATGTTATTACCATTACCTATAACCATTTTGAACCGGGAATTCAACCATAATTTTTTTTTCGATTTTTTGCGAAAATCCCTGATGGTTAGCCTTACTGATTTTGAACGGATAAGATTTGTTGTCACAGATTCCATATGTTTCGGTTATTTTGCGTTAGTGGTGTAACTGTGAGTTGGACTGAGTTGAAGTTGTTGCCATATGTCGCCTTATTCGCCTGCAATCCAGGATCAACTACAAAAGGTGACTGAATTTCAAAATACGATTCTTTCAATTACCACGCTTTCCATAGGCAATCTACCGTTAGTTTCTTGCTAAACATGTTATTACCATTACCTATAACCATTTTGAACCGGGAATTCAACCATAATTTTTTTTTCGATTTTTTGCGAAAATCCCTGATGGTTAGCCTTACTGATTTTGAACGGATAAAATTTGTTGTCACAGATTCCATATGTTTCGGTTATTTTGCGTTAGTGGTGTAACTGTGAGTTGGGCTGAGTTGAAGTTGTTGCCATATGTCGCCTTATTCGCCTGCAATCCAGGATCGACTACAAAAGGTGACTGAATTTCAAAATACGAATCTTTCAATTACCACGCTTTCCATAGGCAATCTACCGTTAGTTTCTTGCTAAACATGTTATTACCATTACCTATAACCATTTTGAACCGGGAATTCAACCATAATTTTTTTTTCGTTTTTTTGCGAAAATCCCTGATGGTTAGCCTTACTGATTTTGAACGGATAAAATTTGTTGTCACAGATTCCATATGTTTCGGTTATTTTGCGTTAGTGGTGTAACTGTGAGTTGGGCTGAGTTGAAGTTGTTGCCATATGTCGCCTTATTCGCCTGCAATCCAGGATCGACTACAAAAGGTGACTGAATTTCAAAATACGATTCTTTCAATTACCACGCTTTCCATAGACAATCTACCGTTAGTTTCTTGCTAAACATGTTATTACCATTACCTATAACCATTTTGAACCGGGAATTCAACCATAATTTTTTTTTCGATTTTTTGCGAAAATCCCTGATGGTTAGCCTTACTGATTTTGAACGGATAAGATTTGTTGTCACAGATTCCATATGTTTCGGTTATTTTGCGTTAGTGGTGTAACTGTGAGTTGGACTGAGTTGAAGTTGTTGCCATATGTCGCCTTATTCGCCTGCAATCCAGGATCAACTACAAAAGGTGACTGAATTTCAAAATACGATTCTTTCAATTACCACGCTTTCCATAGGCAATCTACCGTTAGTTTCTTGCTAAACATGTTATTACCATTACCTATAACCATTTTGAACCGGGAATTCAACCATAATTTTTTTTTCGTTTTTTTGCGAAAATCCCTGATGGTTAGCCTTACTGATTTTGAACGGATAAAATTTGTTGTCACAGATTCCATATGTTTCGGTTATTTTGCGTTAGTGGTGTAACTGTGAGTTGGGCTGAGTTGAAGTTGTTGCCATATGTCGCCTTATTCGCCTGCAATCCAGGATCGACTACAAAAGGTGACTGAATTTCAAAATACGATTCTTTCAATTACCACGCTTTCCATAGACAATCTACCGTTAGTTTCTTGCTAAACATGTTATTACCATTACCTATAACCATTTTGAACCGGGAATTCAACCATAATTTTTTTTTCGATTTTTTGCGAAAATCCCTGATGGTTAGCCTTACTGATTTTGAACGGATAAGATTTGTTGTCACAGATTCCATATGTTTCGGTTATTTTGCGTTAGTGGTGTAACTGTGAGTTGGACTGAGTTGAAGTTGTTGCCATATGTCGCCTTATTCGCCTGCAATCCAGGATCAACTACAAAAGGTGACTGAATTTCAAAATACGATTCTTTCAATTACCATGCTTTCCATAGGCAATCTACCGTTAGTTTCTTGCTAAACATGTTATTACCATTACCTATAACCATTTTGAACCGGGAATTCAACCATAATTTTTTTTTCGTTTTTTTGCGAAAATCCCTGATGGTTAGCCTTACTGATTTTGAACGGATAAAATTTGTTGTCACAGATTCCATATGTTTCGGTTATTTTGCGTTAGTGGTGTAACTGTGAGTTGGGCTGAGTTGAAGTTGTTGCCATATGTCGCCTTATTCGCCTGCAATCCAGGATCGACTACAAAAGGTGACTGAATTTCAAAATACGATTCTTTCAATTACCACGCTTTCCATAGGCAATCTACCGTTAGTTTCTTGCTAAACATGTTATTACCATTACCTATAACCATTTTGAACCGGGAATTCAACCATAATTTTTTTTTCGTTTTTTTGCGAAAATCCCTGATGGTTAGCCTTACTGATTTTGAACGGATAAAATTTGTTGTCACAGATTCCATATGTTTCGGTTATTTTGCGTTAGTGGTGTAACTGTGAGTTGGGCTGAGTTGAAGTTGTTGCCATATGTCGCCTTATTCGCCTGCAATCCAGGATCGACTACAAAAGGTGACTGAATTTCAAAATACGATTCTTTCAATTACCACGCTTTCCATAGACAATCTACCGTTAGTTTCTTGCTAAACATGTTATTACCATTACCTATAACCATTTTGAACCGGGAATTCAACCATAATTTTTTTTTCGATTTTTTGCGAAAATCCCTGATGGTTAGCCTTACTGATTTTGAACGGATAAGATTTGTTGTCACAGATTCCATATGTTTCGGTTATTTTGCGTTAGTGGTGTAACTGTGAGTTGGACTGAGTTGAAGTTGTTGCCATATGTCGCCTTATTCGCCTGCAATCCAGGATCAACTACAAAAGGTGACTGAATTTCAAAATACGATTCTTTCAATTACCACGCTTTCCATAGGCAATCTACCGTTAGTTTCTTGCTAAACATGTTATTACCATTACCTATAACCATTTTGAACCGGGAATTCAACCATAATTTTTTTTTCGATTTTTTGCGAAAATCCCTGATGGTTAGCCTTACTGATTTTGAACGGATAAAATTTGTTGTCACAGATTCCATATGTTTCGGTTATTTTGCGTTAGTGGTGTAACTGTGAGTTGGGCTGAGTTGAAGTTGTTGCCATATGTCGCCTTATTCGCCTGCAATCCAGGATCGACTACAAAAGGTGACTGAATTTCAAAATACGAATCTTTCAATTACCACGCTTTCCATAGGCAATCTACCGTTAGTTTCTTGCTAAACATGTTATTACCATTACCAATAACCATTTTGAACCGGGAATTCAACCATAATTTTTTTTTCGTTTTTTTGCGAAAATCCCTGATGGTTAGCCTTACTGATTTTGAACGGATAAAATTTATTGTCACAGATTCCATATGTTTCGGTTATTTTGCGTTAGTGGTGTAACTGTGAGTTGGACTGAGTTGAAGTTGTTGCCATATGTCGCCTTATTCGCCTGCAATCCAGGATCAACTACAAAAGGTGACTGAATTTCAAAATACGATTCTTTCAATTACCACGCTTTCCATAGGCAATCTACCGTTAGTTTCTTGCTAAACATGTTATTACCATTACCTATAACCATTTTGAACCGGGAATTCAACCATAATTTTTTTTTCGATTTTTTGCGAAAATCCCTGATGGTTAGCCTTACTGATTTTGAACGGATAAAATTTGTTGTCACAGATTCCATATGTTTCGGTTATTTTGCGTTAGTGGTGTAACTGTGAGTTGGGCTGAGTTGAAGTTGTTGCCATATGTCGCCTTATTCGCCTGCAATCCAGGATCGACTACAAAAGGTGACTGAATTTCAAAATACGATTCTTTCAATTACCACGCTTTCCATAGGCAATCTACCGTTAGTTTCTTGCTAAACATGTTATTACCATTACCTATAACCATTTTGAACCGGGAATTCAACCATAATTTTTTTTTCGATTTTTTGCGAAAATCCCTGATGGTTAGCCTTACTGATTTTGAACGGATAAGATTTGTTGTCACAGATTCCATATGTTTCGGTTATTTTGCGTTAGTGGTGTAACTGTGAGTTGGGCTGAGTTGAAGTTGTTGCCATATGTCGCCTTATTCGCCTGCAATCCAGGATCGACTACAAAAGGTGACTGAATTTCAAAATACGATTCTTTCAATTACCACGCTTTCCATAGCCAATCTACCGTTAGTTTCTTGCTAAACATGTTATTACCATTACCTATAATCATTTTGAACCGGAAATTCAACCATAATTTTTTTTTCGATTTTTTGCGAAAATCCCTGATGTTAGCCTTACTGATTTTGAACGGATAAAATTTATTGTCACAGATTCCATATGTTTCGGTTATTTTGCGTTAGTGGTGTAACTGTGAGTTGGGCTGAGTTGAAGTTGTTGCCATATGTCGCCTTATCGCCTACAATCCAGGATCGACTAAAAAGGTGACTGAATTTCAAAATACGATTCTTTCAATTACCACGCTTTCCATAGGCAATCTACCGTTAGTTTCTTGCTAAACATGTTATTACCATTACCTATAACCATTTTGAACCGGGAATTCAACCATAATTTTTTTTTCGATTTTTTGCGAAAATCCCTGATGGTTAGCCTTACTGATTTTGAACGGATAAGATTTGTTGTCACAGATTCCATATGTTTCGGTTATTTTGCGTTAGTGGTGTAACTGTGAGTTGGGCTGAGTTGAAGTTGTTGCCATATGTCGCCTTATTCGCCTGCAATCCAGGATCGACTACAAAAGGTGACTGAATTTCAAAATACGATTCTTTCAATTACCACGCTTTCCATAGCCAATCTACCGTTAGTTTCTTGCTAAACATGTTATTACCATTACCTATAATCATTTTGAACCGGAAATTCAACCATAATTTTTTTTTCGATTTTTTGCGAAAATCCCTGATGGTTAGCCTTACTGATTTTGAACGGATAAAATTTATTGTCACAGATTCCATATGTTTCGGTTATTTTGCGTTAGTGGTGTAACTGTGAGTTGGGCTGAGTTGAAGTTGTTGCCATATGTCGCCTTATCGCCTACAATCCAGGATCGACTACAAAAGGTGACTGAATTTCAAAATACGATTCTTTCAATTACCACGCTTTCCATAGGCAATCTACCGTTAGTTTCTTGCTAAACATGTTATTACCATTACCTATAACCATTTTGAACCGGGAATTCAACCATAATTTTTTTTTCGATTTTTTGCGAAAATCCCTGATGGTTAGCCTTACTGATTTTGAACGGATAAGATTTGTTGTCACAGATTCCATATGTTTCGGTTATTTTGCGTTAGTGGTGTAACTGTGAGTTGGGCTGAGTTGAAGTTGTTGCCATATGTCGCCTTATTCGCCTGCAATCCAGGATCGACTACAAAAGGTGACTGAATTTCAAAATACGATTCTTTCAATTACCACGCTTTCCATAGCCAATCTACCGTTAGTTTCTTGCTAAACATGTTATTACCATTACCTATAATCATTTTGAACCGGAAATTCAACCATAATTTTTTTTTCGATTTTTTGCGAAAATCCCTGATGGTTAGCCTTACTGATTTTGAACGGATAAAATTTATTGTCACAGATTCCATATGTTTCGGTTATTTTGCGTTAGTGGTGTAACTGTGAGTTGGGCTGAGTTGAAGTTGTTGCCATATGTCGCCTTATCGCCTACAATCCAGGATCGACTACAAAAGGTGACTGAATTTCAAAATACGATTCTTTCAATTACCACGCTTTCCATAGGCAATCTACCGTTAGTTTCTTGCTAAACATGTTATTACCATTACCTATAACCATTTTGAACCGGGAATTCAACCATAATTTTTTTTTCGATTTTTTGCGAAAATCCCTGATGGTTAGCCTTACTGATTTTGAACGGATAAGATTTGTTGTCACAGATTCCATATGTTTCGGTTATTTTGCGTTAGTGGTGTAACTGTGAGTTGGGCTGAGTTGAAGTTGTTGCCATATGTCGCCTTATTCGCCTGCAATCCAGGATCGACTACAAAAGGTGACTGAATTTCAAAATACGATTCTTTCAATTACCACGCTTTCCATAGGCAATCTACCGTTAGTTTCTTGCTAAACATGTTATTACCATTACCTATAACCATTTTGAACCGGGAATTCAACCATAATTTTTTTTTCGATTTTTTGCGAAAATCCCTGATGGTTAGCCTTACTGATTTTGAACGGATAAAATTTGTTGTCACAGATTCCATATGTTTCGGTTATTTTGCGTTAGTGGTGTAACTGTGAGTTGGGCTGAGTTGAAGTTGTTGCCATATGTCGCCTTATTCGCCTGCAATCCAGGATCGACTACAAAAGTGACTGAATTTCAAAATACGATTCTTTCAATTACCACGCTTTCCATAGGCAATCTACCGTTAGTTTCTTGCTAAACATGTTATTACCATTACCTATAACCATTTTGAACCGGAAATTCAACCATAATTTTTTTTTCGTTTTTTTGCGAAAATCCCTGATGGTTAGCCTTACTGATTTTGAACGGATAAAATTTGTTGTCACAGATTCCATATGTTTCGGTTATTTTGCGTTAGTGGTGTAACTGTGAGTTGGGCTGAGTTGAAGTTGTTGCCATATGTCGCCTTATTCGCCTGCAATCCAGGATCGACTACAAAAGGTGACTGAATTTCAAAATACGATTCTTTCAATTACCACGCTTTCCATAGCCAATCTACCGTTAGTTTCTTGCTAAACATGTTATTACCATTACCTATAATCATTTTGAACCGGGAATTCAACCATAATTTTTTTTTCGATTTTTTGGCGAAAATCCCTGATGGTTAGCCTTACTGATTTTGAACGGATAAAATTTATTGTCACAGATTCCATATGTTTCGGTTATTTTGCGTTAGTGGTGTAACTGTGAGTTGGGCTGAGTTGAAGTTGTTGCCATATGTCGCCTTATCGCCTACAATCCAGGATCGACTACAAAAGGTGACTGAATTTCAAAATACGATTCTTTCAATTACCACGCTTTCCATAGGCAATCTACCGTTAGTTTCTTGCTAAACATGTTATTACCATTACCTATAACCATTTTGAACCGGGAATTCAACCATAATTTTTTTTCGATTTTTTGCGAAAATCCCTGATGGTTAGCCTTACTGATTTTGAACGGATAAGATTTGTTGTCACAGATTCCATATGTTTCGGTTATTTTGCGTTAGTGGTGTAACTGTGAGTTGGACTGAGTTGAAGTTGTTGCCATATGTCGCCTTATTCGCCTGCAATCCAGGATCAACTACAAAAGGTGACTGAATTTCAAAATACGATTCTTTCAATTACCACGCTTTCCATAGGCAATCTACCGTTAGTTTCTTGCTAAACATGTTATTACCATTACCTATAACCATTTTGAACCGGGAATTCAACCATAATTTTTTTTTCGATTTTTTGCGAAAATCCCTGATGGTTAGCCTTACTGATTTTGAACGGATAAAATTTGTTGTCACAGATTCCATATGTTTCGGTTATTTTGCGTTAGTGGTGTAACTGTGAGTTGGGCTGAGTTGAAGTTGTTGCCATATGTCGCCTTATTCGCCTGCAATCCAGGATCAACTACAAAAGGTGACTGAATTTCAAAATACGATTCTTTCAATTACCACGCTTTCCATAGGCAATCTACCGTTAGTTTCTTGCTAAACATGTTATTACCATTACCTATAACCATTTTGAACCGGGAATTCAACCATAATTTTTTTTTCGATTTTTTGCGAAAATCCCTGATGGTTAGCCTTACTGATTTTGAACGGATAAAATTTGTTGTCACAGATTCCATATGTTTCGGTTATTTTGCGTTAGTGGTGTAACTGTGAGTTGGGCTGAGTTGAAGTTGTTGCCATATGTCGCCTTATTCGCCTGCAATCCAGGATCGACTACAAAAGGTGACTGAATTTCAAAATACGATTCTTTCAATTACCACGCTTTCCATAGCCAATCTACCGTTAGTTTCTTGCTAAACATGTTATTACCATTACCTATAACCATTTTGAACCGGGAATTCAACCATAATTTTTTTTTCGATTTTTTGCGAAAATCCCTGATGGTTAGCCTTACTGATTTTGAACGGATAAGATTTGTTGTCACAGATTCCATATGTTTCGGTTATTTTGCGTTAGTGGTGTAACTGTGAGTTGGGCTGAGTTGAAGTTGTTGCCATATGTCGCCTTATTCGCCTGCAATCCAGGATCGACTACAAAAGGTGACTGAATTTCAAAATACGATTCTTTCAATTACCACGCTTTCCATAGCCAATCTACCGTTAGTTTCTTGCTAAACATGTTATTACCATTACCTATAATCATTTTGAACCGGAAATTCAACCATAATTTTTTTTTCGATTTTTTGCGAAAATCCCTGATGGTTAGCCTTACTGATTTTGAACGGATAAAATTTATTGTCACAGATTCCATATGTTTCGGTTATTTTGCGTTAGTGGTGTAACTGTGAGTTGGGCTGAGTTGAAGTTGTTGCCATATGTCGCCTTATTCGCCTGCAATCCAGGATCGACTACAAAAGGTGACTGAATTTCAAAATACGATTCTTTCAATTACCACGCTTTCCATAGCCAATCTACCGTTAGTTTCTTGCTAAACATGTTATTACCATTACCTATAATCATTTTGAACCGGAAATTCAACCATAATTTTTTTTTCGATTTTTTGCGAAAATCCCTGATGGTTAGCCTTACTGATTTTGAACGGATAAAATTTATTGTCACAGATTCCATATGTTTCGGTTATTTTGCGTTAGTGGTGTAACTGTGAGTTGGGCTGAGTTGAAGTTGTTGCCATATGTCGCCTTATCGCCTACAATCCAGGATCGACTACAAAAGGTGACTGAATTTCAAAATACGATTCTTTCAATTACCACGCTTTCCATAGGCAATCTACCGTTAGTTTCTTGCTAAACATGTTATTACCATTACCTATAACCATTTTGAACCGGAAATTCAACCATAATTTTTTTTTCGATTTTTTGCGAAAATCCCTGATGGTTAGCCTTACTGATTTTGAACGGATAAGATTTGTTGTCACAGATTCCATATGTTTCGGTTATTTTGCGTTAGTGGTGTAACTGTGAGTTGGGCTGAGTTGAAGTTGTTGCCATATGTCGCCTTATTCGCCTGCAATCCAGGATCGACTACAAAAGGTGACTGAATTTCAAAATACGATTCTTTCAATTACCACGCTTTCCATAGGCAATCTACCGTTAGTTTCTTGCTAAACATGTTATTACCATTACCTATAACCATTTTGAACCGGGAATTCAACCATAATTTTTTTTCGATTTTTTGCGAAAATCCCTGATGGTTAGCCTTACTGATTTTGAACGGATAAAATTTGTTGTCACAGATTCCATATGTTTCGGTTATTTTGCGTTAGTGGTGTAACTGTGAGTTGGGCTGAGTTGAAGTTGTTGCCATATGTCGCCTTATTCGCCTGCAATCCAGGATCGACTACAAAAGGTGACTGAATTTCAAAATACGATTCTTTCAATTACCACGCTTTCCATAGGCAATCTACCGTTAGTTTCTTGCTAAACATGTTATTACCATTACCTATAACCATTTTGAACCGGGAATTCAACCATAATTTTTTTTTCGATTTTTTGCGAAAATCCCTGATGGTTAGCCTTACTGATTTTGAACGGATAAGATTTGTTGTCACAGATTCCATATGTTTCGGTTATTTTGCGTTAGTGGTGTAACTGTGAGTTGGGCTGAGTTGAAGTTGTTGCCATATGTCGCCTTATTCGCCTGCAATCCAGGATCGACTACAAAAGGTGACTGAATTTCAAAATACGATTCTTTCAATTACCACGCTTTCCATAGCCAATCTACCGTTAGTTTCTTGCTAAACATGTTATTACCATTACCTATAATCATTTTGAACCGGAAATTCAACCATAATTTTTTTTTCGATTTTTTGCGAAAATCCCTGATGGTTAGCCTTACTGATTTTGAACGGATAAAATTTATTGTCACAGATTCCATATGTTTCGGTTATTTTGCGTTAGTGGTGTAACTGTGAGTTGGGCTGAGTTGAAGTTGTTGCCATATGTCGCCTTATCGCCTACAATCCAGGATCGACTACAAAAGGTGACTGAATTTCAAAATACGATTCTTTCAATTACCACGCTTTCCATAGGCAATCTACCGTTAGTTTCTTGCTAAACATGTTATTACCATTACCTATAACCATTTTGAACCGGGAATTCAACCATAATTTTTTTTTCGATTTTTTGCGAAAATCCCTGATGGTTAGCCTTACTGATTTTGAACGGATAAGATTTGTTGTCACAGATTCCATATGTTTCGGTTATTTTGCGTTAGTGGTGTAACTGTGAGTTGGGCTGAGTTGAAGTTGTTGCCATATGTCGCCTTATTCGCCTGCAATCCAGGATCGACTACAAAAGGTGACTGAATTTCAAAATACGATTCTTTCAATTACCACGCTTTCCATAGCCAATCTACCGTTAGTTTCTTGCTAAACATGTTATTACCATTACCTATAATCATTTTGAACCGGAAATTCAACCATAATTTTTTTTTCGATTTTTTGCGAAAATCCCTGATGGTTAGCCTTACTGATTTTGAACGGATAAAATTTATTGTCACAGATTCCATATGTTTCGGTTATTTTGCGTTAGTGGTGTAACTGTGAGTTGGGCTGAGTTGAAGTTGTTGCCATATGTCGCCTTATCGCCTACAATCCAGGATCGACAACAAAAGGTGACTGAATTTCAAAATACGATTCTTTCAATTACCACGCTTTCCATAGGCAATCTACCGTTAGTTTCTTGCTAAACATGTTATTACCATTACCTATAACCATTTTGAACCGGGAATTCAACCATAATTTTTTTTTCGATTTTTTGCGAAAATCCCTGATGGCTAGCCTTACTGATTTTGAACGGATAAAATTTATTGTCACAGATTCCATATGTTTCGGTTATTTTGCGTTAGTGGTGTAACTGTGAGTTGGGCTGAGTTGAAGTTGTTGCCATATGTCGCCTTATCGCCTACAATCCAGGATCGACTACAAAAGGTGACTGAATTTCAAAATACGATTCTTTCAATTACCACGCTTTCCATAGGCAATCTACCGTTAGTTTCTTGCTAAACATGTTATTACCATTACCTATAACCATTTTGAACCGGAAATTCAACCATAATTTTTTTTTCGATTTTTTGCGAAAATCCCTGATGGTTAGCCTTACTGATTTTGAACGGATAAGATTTGTTGTCACAGATTCCATATGTTTCGGTTATTTTGCGTTAGTGGTGTAACTGTGAGTTGGGCTGAGTTGAAGTTGTTGCCATATGTCGCCTTATTCGCCTGCAATCCAGGATCGACTACAAAAGGTGACTGAATTTCAAAATACGATTCTTTCAATTACCACGCTTTCCATAGGCAATCTACCGTTAGTTTCTTGCTAAACATGTTATTACCATTACCTATAACCATTTTGAACCGGGAATTCAACCATAATTTTTTTTCGATTTTTTGCGAAAATCCCTGATGGTTAGCCTTACTGATTTTGAACGGATAAAATTTGTTGTCACAGATTCCATATGTTTCGGTTATTTTGCGTTAGTGGTGTAACTGTGAGTTGGGCTGAGTTGAAGTTGTTGCCATATGTCGCCTTATTCGCCTGCAATCCAGGATCGACTACAAAAGGTGACTGAATTTCAAAATACGATTCTTTCAATTACCACGCTTTCCATAGGCAATCTACCGTTAGTTTCTTGCTAAACATGTTATTACCATTACCTATAACCATTTTGAACCGGGAATTCAACCATAATTTTTTTTTCGATTTTTTGCGAAAATCCCTGATGGTTAGCCTTACTGATTTTGAACGGATAAAATTTGTTGTCACAGATTCCATATGTTTCGGTTATTTTGCGTTAGTGGTGTAACTGTGAGTTGGGCTGAGTTGAAGTTGTTGCCATATGTCGCCTTATTCGCCTGCAATCCAGGATCGACTACAAAAGGTGACTGAATTTCAAAATACGATTCTTTCAATTACCACGCTTTCCATAGGCAATCTACCGTTAGTTTCTTGCTAAACATGTTATTACCATTACCTATAACCATTTTGAACCGGGAATTCAACCATAATTTTTTTTTCGATTTTTTGCGAAAATCCCTGATGGTTAGCCTTACTGATTTTGAACGGATAAAATTTGTTGTCACAGATTCCATATGTTTCGGTTATTTTGCGTTAGTGGTGTAACTGTGAGTTGGGCTGAGTTGAAGTTGTTGCCATATGTCGCCTTATTCGCCTGCAATCCAGGATCGACTACAAAAGGTGACTGAATTTCAAAATACGATTCTTTCAATTACCACGCTTTCCATAGGCAATCTACCGTTAGTTTCTTGCTAAACATGTTATTACCATTACCTATAACCATTTTGAACCGGGAATTCAACCATAATTTTTTTTTCGATTTTTTGCGAAAATCCCTGATGGTTAGCCTTACTGATTTTGAACGGATAAAATTTGTTGTCACAGATTCCATATGTTTCGGTTATTTTGCGTTAGTGGTGTAACTGTGAGTTGGGCTGAGTTGAAGTTGTTGCCATATGTCGCCTTATTCGCCTGCAATCCAGGATCGACTACAAAAGGTGACTGAATTTCAAAATACGATT
The DNA here is from genome assembly GCA_963691935.1 of Nephrotoma guestfalica. Classification (NCBI taxonomy): domain Eukaryota; kingdom Metazoa; phylum Arthropoda; class Insecta; order Diptera; family Tipulidae; genus Nephrotoma; species Nephrotoma guestfalica. Next base: position 74,992,816 of record OY829913.1, on the reverse strand, counting down.
CTTTCAATTACCACGCTTTCCATAGCCAATCTACCGTTAGTTTCTTGCTAAACATGTTATTACCATTACCTATAACCATTTTGAACCGGGAATTCAACCATAATTTTTTTTTCGATTTTTTGCGAAAATCCCTGATGGTTAGCCTTACTGATTTTGAACGGATAAAATTTGTTGTCACAGATTCCATATGTTTCGGTTATTTTGCGTTAGTGGTGTAACTGTGAGTTGGGCTGAGTTGAAGTTGTTGCCATATGTCGCCTTATTCGCCTGCAATTCAGGATCGACTACAAAAGGTGACTGAATTTCAAAATACGATTCTTTCAATTACCACGCTTTCCATAGTCAATCTACCGTTAGTTTCTTGCTAAACATGTTATTACCATTACCTATAACCATTTTGAACCGGGAATTCAACCATAATTTTTTTTTCGATTTTTTGCGAAAATCCCTGATGGTTAGGCTTACTGATTTTGAACGGATAAAATTTGTTGTCACAGATTCCATATGTTTCGGTTATTTTGCGTTAGTGGTGTAACTGTGAGTTGGGCTGAGTTGAAGTTGTTGCCATATGTCGCCTTATTCGCCTGCAATCCAGGATCGACTACAAAAGGTGACTGAATTTCAAAATACGATTCTTTCAATTACCACGCTTTCCATAGGCAATCTACCGTTAGTTTCTTGCTAAACATGTTATTACCATTACCTATAATCATTTTGAACCGGAAATTCAACCATAATTTTTTTTTCGATTTTTTGCGAAAATCCCTGATGGTTAGCCTTACTGATTTTGAACGGATAAAATTTGTTGTCACAGATTCCATATGTTTCGGTTATTTTGCGTTAGTGGTGTAACTGTGAGTTGGGCTGAGTTGAAGTTGTTGCCATATGTCGCCTTATTCGCCTGCAATCCAGGATCGACTACAAAAGGTGACTGAATTTCAAAATACGATTCTTTCAATTACCACGCTTTCCATAGCCAATCTACCGTTAGTTTCTTGCTAAACATGTTATTACCATTACCTATAACCATTTTGAACCGGGAATTCAACCATAATTTTTTTTTCGATTTTTTGCGAAAATCCCTGATGGTTAGCCTTACTGATTTTGAACGGATAAAATTTGTTGTCACAGATTCCATATGTTTCGGTTATTTTGCGTTAGTGGTGTAACTGTGAGTTGGGCTGAGTTGAAGTTGTTGCCATATGTCGCCTTATTCGCCTGCAATCCAGGATCGACTACAAAAGGTGACTGAATTTCAAAATACGATTCTTTCAATTACCACGCTTTCCATAGTCAATCTACCGTTAGTTTCTTGCTAAACATGTTATTACCATTACCTATAACCATTTTGAACCGGGAATTCAACCATAATTTTTTTTTCGATTTTTTGCGAAAATCCCTGATGGTTAGCCTTACTGATTTTGAACGGATAAAATTTGTTGTCACAGATTCCATATGTTTCGGTTATTTTGCGTTAGTGGTGTAACTGTGAGTTGGGCTGAGTTGAAGTTGTTGCCATATGTCGCCTTATTCGCCTGCAATCCAGGATCGACTACAATAGGTGACTGAATTTCAAAATACGATTCTTTCAATTACCACGCTTTCCATAGGCAATCTACCGTTAGTTTCTTGCTAAACATGTTATTACCATTACCTATAATCATTTTGAACCGGGAATTCAACCATAATTTTTTTTTCGATTTTTTGCGAAAATCCCTGATGGTTAGCCTTACTGATTTTGAACGGATAAAATTTATTGTCACAGATTCCATATGTTTCGGTTATTTTGCGTTAGTGGTGTAACTGAGAGTTGGGCTGAGTTGAAGTTGTTGCCATATGTCGCCTTATTCGCCTGCAATCCAGGATCGACTACAAAAGGTGACTGAATTTCAAAATACGATTCTTTCAATTACCACGCTTTCCATAGCCAATCTACCGTTAGTTTCTTGCTAAACATGTTATTACCATTACCTATAACCATTTTGAACCGGGAATTCAACCATAATTTTTTTTTCGATTTTTTGCGAAAATCCCTGATGGTTAGCCTTACTGATTTTGAACGGATAAAATTTGTTGTCACAGATTCCATATGTTTCGGTTATTTTGCGTTAGTGGTGTAACTGTGAGTTGGGCTGAGTTGAAGTTGTTGCCATATGTCGCCTTATTCGCCTGCAATCCAGGATCGACTACAAAAGGTGACTGAATTTCAAAATACGATTCTTTCAATTACCACGCTTTCCATAGTCAATCTACCGTTAGTTTCTTGCTAAACATGTTATTACCATTACCTATAACCATTTTGAACCGGGAATTCAACCATAATTTTTTTTTCGATTTTTTGCGAAAATCCCTGATGGTTAGCCTTACTGATTTTGAACGGATAAAATTTGTTGTCACAGATTCCATATGTTTCGGTTATTTTGCGTTAGTGGTGTAACTGTGAGTTGGGCTGAGTTGAAGTTGTTGCCATATGTCGCCTTATTCGCCTGCAATCCAGGATCGACTACAAAAGGTGACTGAATTTCAAAATACGATTCTTTCAATTACCACGCTTTCCATAGGCAATCTACCGTTAGTTTCTTGCTAAACATGTTATTACCATTACCTATAACCATTTTGAACCGGGAATTCAACCATAATTTTTTTTTCGATTTTTTGCGAAAATCCCTGATGGTTAGCCTTACTGATTTTGAACGGATAAAATTTGTTGTCACAGATTCCATATGTTTCGGTTATTTTGCGTTAGTGGTGTAACTGTGAGTTGGGCTGAGTTGAAGTTGTTGCCATATGTCGCCTTATTCGCCTGCAATCCAGGATCGACTACAAAAGGTGACTGAATTTCAAAATACGATTCTTTCAATTACCACGCTTTCCATAGTCAATCTACCGTTAGTTTCTTGCTAAACATGTTATTACCATTACCTATAACCATTTTGAACCGGGAATTCAACCATAATTTTTTTTTCGATTTTTTGCGAAAATCCCTGATGGTTAGCCTTACTGATTTTGAACGGATAAAATTTGTTGTCACAGATTCCATATGTTTCGGTTATTTTGCGTTAGTGGTGTAACTGTGAGTTGGGCTGAGTTGAAGTTGTTGCCATATGTCGCCTTATTCGCCTGCAATCCAGGATCGACTACAAAAGGTGACTGAATTTCAAAATACGATTCTTTCAATTACCACGCTTTCCATAGCCAATCTACCGTTAGTTTCTTGCTAAACATGTTATTACCATTACCTATAACCATTTTGAACCGGGAATTCAACCATAATTTTTTTTTCGATTTTTTGCGAAAATCCCTGATGGTTAGCCTTACTGATTTTGAACGGATAAAATTGTTTGTCACAGATTCCATATGTTTCGGTTATTTTGCGTTAGTGGTGTAACTGTGAGTTGGGCTGAGTTGAAGTTGTTGCCATATGTCGCCTTATTCGCCTGCAATCCAGGATCGACTACAAAAGGTGACTGAATTTCAAAATACGATTCTTTCAATTACCACGCTTTCCATAGGCAATCTACCGTTAGTTTCTTGCTAAACATGTTATTACCATTACCTATAATCATTTTGAACCGGAAATTCAACCATAATTTTTTTTTCGATTTTTTGCGAAAATCCCTGATGGTTAGCCTTACTGATTTTGAACGGATAAAATTTATTGTCACAGATTCCATATGTTTCGGTTATTTTGCGTTAGTGGTGTAACTGTGAGTTGGGCTGAGTTGAAGTTGTTGCCATATGTCGCCTTATTCGCCTGCAATCCAGGATCGACTACAAAAGGTGACTGAATTTCAAAATACGATTCTTTCAATTACCACGCTTTCCATAGGCAATCTACCGTTAGTTTCTTGCTAAACATGTTATTACCATTACCTATAACCATTTTGAACCGGGAATTCAACCATAATTTTTTTTTCGATTTTTTGCGAAAATCCCTGATGGTTAGCCTTACTGATTTTGAACGGATAAAATTTGTTGTCACAGATTCCATATGTTTCGGTTATTTTGCGTTAGTGGTGTAACTGTGAGTTGGGCTGAGTTGAAGTTGTTGCCATATGTCGCCTTATTCGCCTGCAATCCAGGATCGACTACAAAAGGTGACTGAATTTCAAAATACGATTCTTTCAATTACCACGCTTTCCATAGTCAATCTACCGTTAGTTTCTTGCTAAACATGTTATTACCATTACCTATAACCATTTTGAACCGGGAATTCAACCATAATTTTTTTTTCGATTTTTTGCGAAAATCCCTGATGGTTAGCCTTACTGATTTTGAACGGATAAAATTTGTTGTCACAGATTCCATATGTTTCGGTTATTTTGCGTTAGTGGTGTAACTGTGAGTTGGGCTGAGTTGAAGTTGTTGCCATATGTCGCCTTATTCGCCTGCAATCCAGGATCGACTACAAAAGGTGACTGAATTTCAAAATACGATTCTTTCAATTACCACGCTTTCCATAGCCAATCTACCGTTAGTTTCTTGCTAAACATGTTATTACCATTACCTATAACCATTTTGAACCGGGAATTCAACCATAATTTTTTTTTCGATTTTTTGCGAAAATCCCTGATGGTTAGCCTTACTGATTTTGAACGGATAAAATTGTTTGTCACAGATTCCATATGTTTCGGTTATTTTGCGTTAGTGGTGTAACTGTGAGTTGGGCTGAGTTGAAGTTGTTGCCATATGTCGCCTTATTCGCCTGCAATCCAGGATCGACTACAAAAGGTGACTGAATTTCAAAATACGATTCTTTCAATTACCACGCTTTCCATAGGCAATCTACCGTTAGTTTCTTGCTAAACATGTTATTACCATTACCTATAACCATTTTGAACCGGAAATTCAACCATATTTTTTTTTTCGATTTTTTGCGAAAATCCCTGATGGTTAGCCTTACTGATTTTGAACGGATAAAATTTGTTGTCACAGATTCCATATGTTTCGGTTATTTTGCGTTAGTGGTGTAGCTGTGAGTTGGGCTGAGTTGAAGTTGTTGCCATATGTCGCCTTATTCGCCTGCAATCCAGGATCGACTACAAAAGGTGACTGAATTTCAAAATACGATTCTTTCAATTACCACGCTTTCCATAGTCAATCTACCGTTAGTTTCTTGCTAAACATGTTACTACCATTACCTATAACCATTTTGAACCGGGAATTCAACCATAATTTTTTTTTCGATTTTTGCGAAAATCCCTGATGGTTAGCCTTACTGATTTTGAACGATAAAATTTGTTGTCACAGATTCCATATGTTTCGGTTATTTTGCGTTAGTGGTGTAACTGTGAGTTGGGCTGAGTTGAAGTTGTTGCCATATGTCGCCTTATTCGCCTGCAATCCAGGATCGACTACAAAAGGTGACTGAATTTCAAAATACGATTCTTTCAATTACCACGCTTTCCATAGCCAATCTACCGTTAGTTTCTTGCTAAACATGTTATTACCATTACCTATAACCATTTTGAACCGGGAATTCAACCATAATTTTTTTTTCGATTTTTTGCGAAAATCCCTGATGGTTAGCCTTACTGATTTTGAACGGATAAAATTGTTTGTCACAGATTCCATATGTTTCGGTTATTTTGCGTTAGTGGTGTAACTGTGAGTTGGGCTGAGTTGAAGTTGTTGCCATATGTCGCCTTATTCGCCTGCAATCCAGGATCGACTACAAAAGGTGACTGAATTTCAAAATACGATTCTTTCAATTACCACGCTTTCCATAGCCAATCTACCGTTAGTTTCTTGCTAAACATGTTATTACCATTACCTATAATCATTTTGAACCGGAATTCAACCATAATTTTTTTTTCGATTTTTTGCGAAAATCCCTGATGGTTAGCCTTACTGATTTTGAACGGATAAAATTTATTGTCACAGATTCCATATGTTTCGGTTATTTTGCGTTAGTGGTGTAACTGTGAGTTGGGCTGAGTTGAAGTTGTTGCCATATGTCGCCTTATTCGCCTGCAATCCAGGATCGACTACAAAAGGTGACTGAATTTCAAAATACGATTCTTTCAATTACCACGCTTTCCATAGCCAATCTACCGTTAGTTTCTTGCTAAACATGTTATTACCATTACCTATAACCATTTTGAACCGGGAATTCAACCATAATTTTTTTTTCGATTTTTTGCGAAAATCCCTGATGGTTAGCCTTACTGATTTTGAACGGATAAAATTGTTTGTCACAGATTCCATATGTTTCGGTTATTTTGCGTTAGTGGTGTAACTGTGAGTTGGGCTGAGTTGAAGTTGTTGCCATATGTCGCCTTATTCGCCTGCAATCCAGGATCGACTACAAAAGGTGACTGAATTTCAAAATACGATTCTTTCAATTACCACGCTTTCCATAGGCAATCTACCGTTAGTTTCTTGCTAAACATGTTATTACCATTACCTATAACCATTTTGAACCGGGAATTCAACCATAATTTTTTTTTCGATTTTTTGCGAAAATCCCTGATGGTTAGCCTTACTGATTTTGAACGGATAAAATTTGTTGTCACAGATTCCATATGTTTCGGTTATTTTGCGTTAGTGGTGTAACTGTGAGTTGGGCTGAGTTGAAGTTGTTGCCATATGTCGCCTTATTCGCCTGCAATCCAGGATCGACAACAAAAGGTGACTGAATTTCAAAATACGATTCTTTCAATTACCACGCTTTCCATAGTCAATCTACCGTTAGTTTCTTGCTAAACATGTTATTACCATTACCTATAACCATTTTGAACCGGGAATTCAACCATAATTTTTTTTTCGATTTTTTGCGAAAATCCCTGATGGTTAGCCTTACTGATTTTGAACGGATAAAATTTGTTGTCACAGATTCCATATGTTTCGGTTATTTTGCGTTAGTGGTGTAACTGTGAGTTGGGCTGAGTTGAAGTTGTTGCCATATGTCGCCTTATTCGCCTGCAATCCAGGATCGACTACAATAGGTGACTGAATTTCAAAATACGATTCTTTCAATTACCACGCTTTCCATAGGCAATCTACCGTTAGTTTCTTGCTAAACATGTTATTACCATTACCTATAACCATTTTGAACCGGGAATTCAACCATAATTTTTTTTTCGATTTTTTGCGAAAATCCCTGATGGTTAGCCTTACTGATTTTGAACGGATAAAATTTGTTGTCACAGATTCCATATGTTTCGGTTATTTTGCGTTAGTGGTGTAACTGTGAGTTGGGCTGAGTTGAAGTTGTTGCCATATGTCGCCTTATTCGCCTGCAATCCAGGATCGACTACAAAAGGTGACTGAATTTCAAATACGATTCTTTCAATTACCACGCTTTCCATAGCCAATCTACCGTTAGTTTCTTGCTAAACATGTTATTACCATTACCTATAATCATTTTGAACCGGGAATTCAACCATAATTTTTTTTTCGATTTTTTGCGAAAATCCCTGATGGTTAGCCTTACTGATTTTGAACGGATAAAATTTGTTGTCACAGATTCCATATGTTTCGGTTATTTTGCGTTAGTGGTGTAACTGTGAGTTGGGCTGAGTTGAAGTTGTTGCCATATGTCGCCTTATTCGCCTGCAATCCAGGATCGACTACAAAAGGTGACTGAATTTCAAAATACGATTCTTTCAATTACCACGCTTTCCATAGCCAATCTACCGTTAGTTTCTTGCTAAACATGTTATTACCATTACCTATAACCATTTTGAACCGGGAATTCAACCATAATTTTTTTTTCGATTTTTTGCGAAAATCCCTGATGGTTAGCCTTACTGATTTTGAACGGATAAGATTTGTTGTCACAGATTCCATATGTTTCGGTTATTTTGCGTTAGTGGTGTAACTGTGAGTTGGGCTGAGTTGAAGTTGTTGCCATATGTCGCCTTATTCGCCTGCAATCCAGGATCGACTACAAAAGGTGACTGAATTTCAAAATACGATTCTTTCAATTACCACGCTTTCCATAGGCAATCTACCGTTAGTTTCTTGCTAAACATGTTATTACCATTACCTATAACCATTTTGAACCGGGAATTCAACCATATTTTTTTTTTCGATTTTTTGCGAAAATCCCTGATGGTTAGCCTTACTGATTTTGAACGGATAAAATTTGTTGTCACAGATTCCATATGTTTCGGTTATTTTGCGTTAGTGGTGTAACTGTGAGTTGGGCTGAGTTGAAGTTGTTGCCATATGTCGCCTTATTCGCCTGCAATCCAGGATCGACTACAAAAGGTGACTGAATTTCAAAATACGATTCTTTCAATTACCACGCTTTCCATAGGCAATCTACCGTTAGTTTCTTGCTAAACATGTTATTACCATTACCTATAACCATTTTGAACCGGGAATTCAACCATAATTTTTTTTTCGATTTTTTGCGAAAATCCCTGATGGTTAGCCTTACTGATTTTGAACGGATAAAATTTGTTGTCACAGATTCCATATGTTTCGGTTATTTTGCGTTAGTGGTGTAACTGTTAGTTGGGCTGAGTTGAAGTTGTTGCCATATGTCGCCTTATTCGTCTGCAATCCAGGATCGACTACAAAAGGTGACTGAATTTCAAAATACGATTCTTTCAATTACCACGCTTTCCATAGTCAATCTACCGTTAGTTTCTTGCTAAACATGTTATTACCATTACCTATAACCATTTTGAACCGGGAATTCAACCATAATTTTTTTTCGATTTTTTGCGAAAATCCCTGATGGTTAGCCTTACTGATTTTGAACGGATAAGATTTGTTGTCACAGATTCCATATGTTTCGGTTATTTTGCGTTAGTGGTGTAACTGTGAGTTGGGCTGAGTTGAAGTTGTTGCCATATGTCGCCTTATTCGCCTGCAATCCAGGATCGACTACAAAAGGTGACTGAATTTCAAAATACGATTCTTTCAATTACCACGCTTTCCATAGGCAATCTACCGTTAGTTTCTTGCTAAACATGTTATTACCATTACCTATAACCATTTTGAACCGGGAATTCAACCATAATTTTTTTTTCGATTTTTTGCGAAAATCCCTGATGGTTAGCCTTACTGATTTTGAACGGATAAAATTTGTTGTCACAGATTCCATATGTTTCGGTTATTTTGCGTTAGTGGTGTAACTGTGAGTTGGGCTGAGTTGAAGTTGTTGCCATATGTCGCCTTATTCGCCTGCAATCCAGGATCGACTACAAAAGGTGACTGAATTTCAAAATACGATTCTTTCAATTACCACGCTTTCCATAGGCAATCTACCGTTAGTTTCTTGCTAAACATGTTATTACCATTACCTATAACCATTTTGAACCGGGAATTCAACCATAATTTTTTTTTCGATTTTTGCGAAAATCCCTGATGGTTAGCCTTACTGATTTTGAACGGATAAAATTTGTTGTCACAGATTCCATATGTTTCGGTTATTTTGCGTTAGTGGTGTAACTGTGAGTTGGGCTGAGTTGAAGTTGTTGCCATATGTCGCCTTATTCGCCTGCAATCCAGGATCGACTACAATAGGTGACTGAATTTCAAAATACGATTCTTTCAATTACCACGCTTTCCATAGGCAATCTACCGTTAGTTTCTTGCTAAACATGTTATTACCATTACCTATAACCATTTTGAACCGGGAATTCAACCATAATTTTTTTTTCGATTTTTTGCGAAAATCCCTGATGGTTAGCCTTACTGATTTTGAACGGATAAGATTTGTTGTCACAGATTCCATATGTTTCGGTTATTTTGCGTTAGTGGTGTAACTGTGAGTTGGGCTGAGTTGAAGTTGTTGCCATATGTCGCCTTATTCGCCTGCAATCCAGGATCGACTACAAAAGGTGACTGAATTTCAAAATACGATTCTTTCAATTACCACGCTTTCCATAGGCAATCTACCGTTAGTTTCTTGCTAAACATGTTATTACCATTACCTATAACCATTTTGAACCGGGAATTCAACCATAATTTTTTTTTCGATTTTTTGCGAAAATCCCTGATGGTTAGCCTTACTGATTTTGAACGGATAAAATTTGTTGTCACAGATTCCATATGTTTCGGTTATTTTGCGTTAGTGGTGTAACTGTGAGTTGGGCTGAGTTGAAGTTGTTGCCATATGTCGCCTTATTCGCCTGCAATCCAGGATCGACTACAAAAGGTGACTGAATTTCAAAATACGATTCTTTCAATTACCACGCTTTCCATAGGCAATCTACCGTTAGTTTCTTGCTAAACATGTTATTACCATTACCTATAACCATTTTGAACCGGGAATTCAACCATAATTTTTTTTTCGATTTTTTGCGAAAATCCCTGATGGTTAGCCTTACTGATTTTGAACGGATAACATTTGTTGTCACAGATTCCATATGTTTCGGTTATTTTGCGTTAGTGGTGTAACTGTGAGTTGGGCTGAGTTGAAGTTGTTGCCATATGTCGCCTTATTCGCCTGCAATCCAGGATCGACTACAAAAGGTGACTGAATTTCAAAATACGATTCTTTCAATTACCACGCTTTCCATAGGCAATCTACCGTTAGTTTCTTGCTAAACATGTTATTACCATTACCTATAACCATTTTGAACCGGGAATTCAACCATAATTTTTTTTTCGATTTTTTGCGAAAATCCCTGATGGTTAGCCTTACTGATTTTGAACGGATAACATTTGTTGTCACAGATTCCATATGTTTCGGTTATTTTGCGTTAGTGGTGTAACTGTGAGTTGGGCTGAGTTGAAGTTGTTGCCATATGTCGCCTTATTCGCCTGCAATCCAGGATCGACTACAAAAGGTGACTGAATTTCAAAATACGATTCTTTCAATTACCACGCTTTCCATAGGCAATCTACCGTTAGTTTCTTGCTAAACATGTTATTACCATTACCTATAATCATTTTGAACCGGAAATTCAACCATAATTATTTTTTCGATTTTTTGCGAAAATCCCTGATGGTTAGCCTTACTGATTTTGAACGGATAAAATTTGTTGTCACAGATTCCATATGTTTCGGTTATTTTGCGTTAGTGGTGTAACTGTGAGTTGGGCTGAGTTGAAGTTGTTGCCATATGTCGCCTTATTCGCCTGCAATCCAGGATCGACTACAAAAGGTGACTGAATTTCAAAATACGATTCTTTCAATTACCACGCTTTCCATAGCCAATCTACCGTTACTTTCTTGCTAAACATGTTATTACCATTACCTATAACCATTTTGAACCGGGAATTCAACCATAATTTTTTTTTCGATTTTTTGCGAAAATCCCTGATGGTTAGCCTTACTGATTTTGAACGGATAACATTTGTTGTCACAGATTCCATGTTTCGGTTATTTTGCGTTAGTGGTGTAACTGTGAGTTGGGCTGAGTTGAAGTTGTTGCCATATGTCGCCTTATTCGCCTGCAATCCAGGATCGACTACAAAAGGTGACTGAATTTCAAAATACGATTCTTTCAATTACCACGCTTTCCATAGGCAATCTACCGTTAGTTTCTTGCTAAACATGTTATTACCATTACCTATAACCATTTTGAACCGGGAATTCAACCATAATTTTTTTTTCGATATTTTGCGAAAATCCTTGATGGTTAGCCTTACTGATTTTGAACGGATAAAATTTGTTGTCACAGATTCCATATGTTTCGGTTATTTTGCGTTAGTGGTGTAACTGTGAGTTGGGCTGAGTTGAAGTTGTTGCCATATGTCGCCTTATTCGCCTGCAATCCAGGATCGACTACAAAAGGTGACTGAATTTCAAAATACGATTCTTTCAATTACCACGCTTTCCATAGGCAATCTACCGTTAGTTTCTTGCTAAACATGTTATTACCATTACCTATAACCATTTTGAACCGGGAATTCAACCATAATTTTTTTTTCGATTTTTTGCGAAAATCCCTGATGGTTAGCCTTACTGATTTTGAACGGATAAGATTTGTTGTCACAGATTCCATATGTTTCGGTTATTTTGCATTAGTGGTGTAACTGTGAGTTGGGCTGAGTTGAAGTTGTTGCCATATGTCGCCTTATTCGCCTGCAATCCAGGATCGACTACAAAAGGTGACTGAATTTTAAAATACGATTCTTTCAATTACCACGCTTTCCATAGGCAATCTACCGTTAGTTTCTTGCTAAACATGTTATTACCATTACCTATAACCATTTTGAACCGGGAATTCAACCATAATTTTTTTTTCGATTTTTTGCGAAAATCCCTGATGGTTAGCCTTACTGATTTTGAACGGATAAAATTTGTTGTCACAGATTCCATATGTTTCGGTTATTTTGCGTTAGTGGTGTAACTGTGAGTTGGGCTGAGTTGAAGTTGTTGCCATATGTCGCCTTATTCGCCTGCAATCCAGGATCGACTACAAAAGGTGACTGAATTTCAAAATACGATTCTTTCAATTACCACGCTTTCCATAGGCAATCTACCGTTAGTTTCTTGCTAAACATGTTATTACCATTACCTATAACCATTTTGAACCGGGAATTCAACCATAATTTTTTTTTCGATTTTTTGCGAAAATCCCTGATGGTTAGCCTTACTGATTTTGAACGGATAAGATTTGTTGTCACAGATTCCATACGTTTCGGTTATTTTGCGTTAGTGGTGTAACTGTGAGTTGGGCTGAGTTGAAGTTGTTGCCATATGTCGCCTTATTCGCCTGCAATCCAGGATCGACTACAAAAGGTGACTGAATTTCAAAATACGATTCTTTCAATTACCACGCTTTCCATAGGCAATCTACCGTTAGTTTCTTGCTAAACATGTTATTACCATTACCTATAACCATTTTGAACCGGGAATTCAACCATAATTTTTTTTTCGATTTTTTGCGAAAATCCCTGATGGTTAGCCTTACTGATTTTGAACGGATAAGATTTGTTGTCACAGATTCCATACGTTTCGGTTATTTTGCGTTAGTGGTGTAACTGTGAGTTGGGCTGAGTTGAAGTTGTTGCCATATGTCGCCTTATTCGCCTGCAATCCAGGATCGACTACAAAAGGTGACTGAATTTCAAAATACGATTCTTTCAATTACCACGCTTTCCATAGGCAATCTACCGTTAGTTTCTTGCTAAACATGTTATTACCATTACCTATAACCATTTTGAACCGGGAATTCAACCATAATTTTTTTTTCGATTTTTTGCGAAAATCCCTGATGGTAAGCCTTACTGATTTTGAACGGATAAGATTTGTTGTCACAGATTCCATATGTTTCGGTTATTTTGCGTTAGTGGTGTAACTGTGAGTTGGGCTGAGTTGAAGTTGTTGCCATATGTCGCCTTATTCGCCTGCAATCCAGGATCGACTACAAAAGGTGACTGAATTTCAAAATACGATTCTTTCAATTACCACGCTTTCCATAGCCAATCTACCGTTAGTTTCTTGCTAAACATGTTATTACCATTACCTATAACCATTTTGAACCGGGAATTCAACCATAATTTTTTTTTCGATTTTTTGCGAAAATCCCTGATGGTTAGCCTTACTGATTTTGAACGGATAACATTTGTTGTCACAGATTCCATATGTTTCGGTTATTTTGCGTTAGTGGTGTAACTGTGAGTTGGGCTGAGTTGAAGTTGTTGCCATATGTCGCCTTATTCGCCTGCAATCCAGGATCGACTACAAAAGGTGACTGAATTTCAAAATACGATTCTTTCAATTACCACGCTTTCCATAGGCAATCTACCGTTAGTTTCTTGCTAAACATGTTATTACCATTACCTATAACCATTTTGAACCGGGAATTCAACCATAATTTTTTTTTCGATTTTTTGCGAAAATCCCTGATGGTTAGCCTTACTGATTTTGAACGGATAAAATTTGTTGTCACAGATTCCATATGTTTCGGTTATTTTGCGTTAGTGGTGTAACTGTGAGTTGGGCTGAGTTGAAGTTGTTGCCATATGTCGCCTTATTCGCCTGCAATCCAGGATCGACTACAAAAGGTGACTGAATTTCAAAATGCGATTCTTTCAATTACCACGTTTTCCATAGGCAATCTACCGTTAGTTTCTTGCTAAACATGTTATTACCATTACCTATAACCATTTTGAACCGGGAATTCAACCATAATTTTTTTTTCGATTTTTTGCGAAAATCCCTGATGGTTAGCCTTACTGATTTTGAACGGATAAGATTTGTTGTCACAGATTCCATACGTTTCGGTTATTTTGCGTTAGTGGTGTAACTGTGAGTTGGGCTGAGTTGAAGTTGTTGCCATATGTCGCCTTATTCGCCTGCAATCCAGGATCGACTACAAAAGGTGACTGAATTTCAAAATACGATTCTTTCAATTACCACGCTTTCCATAGCCAATCTACCGTTAGTTTCTTGCTAAACATGTTATTACCATTACCTATAACCATTTTGAACCGGGAATTCAACCATAATTTTTTTTTCGATTTTTTGCGAAAACCCCTGATGGTTAGCCTTACTGATTTTGAACGGATAAAATTTGTTGTCACAGATTCCATATGTTTCGGTTATTTTGCGTTAGTGGTGTAACTGTGAGTTGGGCTGAGTTGAAGTTGTTGCCATATGTCGCCTTATTCGCCTGCAATCCAGGATCGACTACAAAAGGTGACTGAATTTCAAAATACGATTCTTTCAATTACCACGCTTTCCATAGCCAATCTACCGTTAGTTTCTTGCTAAACATGTTATTACCATTACCTATAATCATTTTGAACCGGAAATTCAACCATAATTTTTTTTTCGATTTTTTGCGAAAATTCCTGATGGTTAGCCTTACTGATTTTGAACGGATAAAATTTATTGTCACAGATTCCATATGTTTCGGTTATTTTGCGTTAGTGGTGTAACTGTGAGTTGGGCTGAGTTGAAGTTGTTGCCATATGTCGCCTTATTCGCCTGCAATCCAGGATCGACTACAAAAGGTGACTGAATTACAAAATACGATTCTTTCAATTACCACGCTTTCCATAGGCAATCTACCGTTAGTTTCTTGCTAAACATGTTATTACCATTACCTATAATCATTTTGAACCGGAAATTCAACCATAATTTTTTTTTCGATTTTTTTCGAAAATCCCTGATGGTTAGCCTTACTGATTTTGAACGGATAAAATTTGTTGTCACAGATTCCATTGTTTCGGTTATTTTGCGTTAGTGGTGTAACTGTGAGTTGGGCTGAGTTGAAGTTGTTGCCATATGTCGCCTTATTCGCCTGCAATCCAGGATCGACTACAAAAGGTGACTGAATTTCAAAATACGATTCTTTCAATTACCACGCTTTCCATAGGCAATCTACCGTTAGTTTCTTGCTAAACATGTTATTACCATTACCTATAACCATTTTGAACCGGGAATTCAACCATAATTTTTTTTTCGATGTTTTGCGAAAATCCTTGATGGTTAGCCTTACTGATTTTGAACGGATAAAATTTGTTGTCACAGATTCCATATGTTTCGGTTATTTTGCGTTAGTGGTGTAACTGTGAGTTGGGCTGAGTTGAAGTTGTTGCCATATGTCGCCTTATTCGCCTGCAATCCAGGATCGACTACAAAAGGTGACTGAATTTCAAAACACGATTCTTTCAATTACCACGCTTTCCATAGGCAATCTACCGTTAGTTTCTTGCTAAACATGTTATTACCATTACCTATAACCATTTTGAACCGGGAATTCAACCATAATTTTTTTTTTCGATTTTTTGCGAAAATCCCTGATGGTTAGCCTTACTGATTTTGAACGGATAAAATTTGTTGTCACAGATTCCATATGTTTCGGTTATTTTGCGTTAGTGGTGTAACTGTGAGTTGGGCTGAGTTGAAGTTGTTGCCATATGTCGCCTTATTCGCCTGCAATCCAGGATCGACTACAAAAGGTGACTGAATTTCAAAACACGATTCTTTCAATTACCACGCTTTCCATAGGCAATCTACCGTTAGTTTCTTGCTAAACATGTTATTACCATTACCTATAATCATTTTGAACCGGAAATTCAACCATAATTTTTTTTTCGATTTTTTGCGAAAATCCCTGATGGTTAGCCTTACTGATTTTGAACGGATAAAATTTATTGTCACAGATTCCATATGTTTCGGTTATTTTGCGTTAGTGGTGTAACTGTGAGTTGGGCTGAGTTGAAGTTGTTGCCATATGTCGCCTTATTCGCCTGCAATCCAGGATCGACTACAAAAGGTGACTGAATTTCAAAATACGATTCTTTCAATTACCACGCTTTCCATAGCCAATCTACCGTTAGTTTCTTGCTAAACATGTTATTACCATTACCTATAATCATTTTGAACCGGAAATTCAACCATAATTTTTTTTTCGATTTTTTGCGAAAATCCCTGATGGTTAGCCTTACTGATTTTGAACGGATAAAATTTGTTGTCACAGATTCCATATGTTTCGGTTATTTTGCGTTAGTGGTGTAACTGTGAGTTGGGCTGAGTTGAAGTTGTTGCCATATGTCGCCTTATTCGCCTGCAATCCAGGATCGACTACAAAAGGTGACTGAATTTCAAAATACGATTCTTTCAATTACCACGCTTTCCATAGCCAATCTACCGTTAGTTTCTTGCTAAACATGTTATTACCATTACCTATAATCATTTTGAACCGGAAATTCAACCATAATTTTTTTTTCGATTTTTTGCGAAAATCCCTGATGGTTAGCCTTACTGATTTTGAACGGATAAAATTTGTTGTCACAGATTCCATATGTTTCGGTTATTTTGCGTTAGTGGTGTAACTGTTAGTTGGGCTGAGTTGAAGTTGTTGCCATATGTCGCCTTATTCGCCTGCAATCCAGGATCGACTACAAAAGGTGACTGAATTTCAAAATACGATTCTTTCAATTACCACGCTTTCCATAGGCAATCTACCGTTAGTTTCTTGCTAAACATGTTATTACCATTACCTATAACCATTTTGAACCGGAAATTCAACCATAATTTTTTTTCGATTTTTTGCGAAAATCCCTGATGGTTAGCCTTACTGATTTTGAACGGATAAGATTTGTTGTCACAGATTCCATATGTTTCGGTTATTTTGCGTTAGTGGTGTAACTGTGAGTTGGGCTGAGTTGAAGTTGTTGCCATATGTCGCCTTATTCGCCTGCAATCCAGGATCGACTACAAAAGGTGACTGAATTTCAAAATACGATTCTTTCAATTACCACGCTTTCCATAGGCAATCTACCGTTAGTTTCTTGCTAAACATGTTATTACCATTACCTATAACCATTTTGAACCGGGAATTCAACCATAATTTTTTTTTCGATTTTTTGCGAAAATCCCTGATGGTTAGCCTTACTGATTTTGAACGGATAAGATTTGTTGTCACAGATTCCATATGTTTCGGTTATTTTGCGTTAGTGGTGTAACTGTGAGTTGGGCTGAGTTGAAGTTGTTGCCATATGTCGCCTTATTCGCCTGCAATCCAGGATCGACTACAAAAGGTGACTGAATTTCAAAATACGATTCTTTCAATTACCACGCTTTCCATAGGCAATCTACCGTTAGTTTCTTGTTAAACATGTTATTACCATTACCTATAATCATTTTGAACCGGAAATTCAACCATAATTTTTTTTTCGATTTTTTGCGAAAATCCCTGATGGTTAGCCTTACTGATTTTGAACGGATAAAATTTATTGTCACAGATTCCATATGTTTCGGTTATTTTGCGTTAGTGGTGTAACTGTGAGTTGGGCTGAGTTGAAGTTGTTGCCATATGTCGCCTTATTCGCCTGCAATCCAGGATCGACTACAAAAGGTGACTGAATTTCAAAATACGATTCTTTCAATTACCACGCTTTCCATAGGCAATCTACCGTTAGTTTCTTGCTAAACATGTTATTACCATTACCTATAACCATTTTGAACCGGGAATTCAACCATAATTTTTTTTTCGATTTTTTGCGAAAATCCCTGATGGTTAGCCTTACTGATTTTGAACGGATAAAATTTGTTGTCACAGATTCCATATGTTTCGGTTATTTTGCGTTAGTGGTGTAACTGTGAGTTGGGCTGAGTTGAAGTTGTTGCCATATGTCGCCTTATTCGCCTGCAATCCAGGATCGACTACAAAAGGTGACTGAATTGCAAAATACGATTCTTTCAATTACCACGCTTTCCATAGGCAATCTACCGTTAGTTTCTTGCTAAACATGTTATTACCATTACCTATAATCATTTTGAACCGGAAATTCAACCATAATTTTTTTTTCGATTTTTTGCGAAAATCCCTGATGGTTAGCCTTACTGATTTTGAACGGATAAAATTTATTGTCACAGATTCCATATGTTTCGGTTATTTTGCGTTAGTGGTGTAACTGTGAGTTGGGCTGAGTTGAAGTTGTTGCCATATGTCGCCTTATTCGCCTGCAATCCAGGATCGACTACAAAAGGTGACTGAATTTCAAAATACGATTCTTTCAATTACCACGCTTTCCATAGGCAATCTACCGTTAGTTTCTTGCTAAACATGTTATTACCATTACCTATAACCATTTTGAACCGGGAATTCAACCATAATTTTTTTTTCGATTTTTTGCGAAAATCCCTGATGGTTAGCCTTACTGATTTTGAACGGATAAAATTTATTGTCACAGATTCCATATGTTTCGGTTATTTTGCGTTAGTGGTGTAACTGTGAGTTGGGCTGAGTTGAAGTTGTTGCCATATGTCGCCTTATTCGCCTGCAATCCAGGATCGACTACAAAAGGTGACTGAATTTCAAAATACGATTCTTTCAATTACCACGCTTTCCATAGGCAATCTACCGTTAGTTTCTTGCTAAACATGTTATTACCATTACCTATAACCATTTTGAACCGGGAATTCAACCATAATTTTTTTTTCGATTTTTTGCGAAAATCCCTGATGGTTAGCCTTACTGATTTTGAACGGATAAAATTTATTGTCACAGATTCCATATGTTTCGGTTATTTTGCGTTAGTGGTGTAACTGTGAGTTGGGCTGAGTTGAAGTTGTTGCCATATGTCGCCTTATTCGCCTGCAATCCAGGATCGACTACAAAAGGTGACTGAATTTCAAAATACGATTCTTTCAATTACCACGCTTTCCATAGGCAATCTACCGTTAGTTTCTTGCTAAACATGTTATTACCATTACCTATAATCATTTTGAACCGGAAATTCAACCATAATTTTTTTTTCGATTTTTTGCGAAAATCCCTGATGGTTAGCCTTACTGATTTTGAACGGATAAAATTTGTTGTCACAGATTCCATATGTTTCGGTTATTTTGCGTTAGTGGTGTAACTGTGAGTTGGGCTGAGTTGAAGTTGTTGCCATATGTCGCCTTATTCGCCTGCAATCCAGGATCGACTACAAAAGGTGACTGAATTTCAAAATACGATTCTTTCAATTACCACGCTTTCCATAGGCAATCTACCGTTAGTTTCTTGCTAAACATGTTATTACCATTACCTATAACCATTTTGAACCGGGAATTCAACCATAATTTTTTTTTCGATTTTTTGCGAAAATCCCTGATGGTTAGCCTTACTGATTTTGAACGGATAAAATTTATTGTCACAGATTCCATATGTTTCGGTTATTTTGCGTTAGTGGTGTAACTGTGAGTTGGGCTGAGTTGAAGTTGTTGCCATATGTCGCCTTATTCGCCTGCAATCCAGGATCGACTACAAAAGGTGACTGAATTTCAAAATACGATTCTTTCAATTACCACGCTTTCCATAGGCAATCTACCGTTAGTTTCTTGCTAAACATGTTATTACCATTACCTATAATCATTTTGAACCGGAAATTCAACCATAATTATTTTTTCGATTTTTTGCGAAAATCCCTGATGGTTAGCCTTACTGATTTTGAACGGATAAAATTTATTGTCACAGATTCCATATGTTTCGGTTATTTTGCGTTAGTGGTGTAACTGTGAGTTGGGCTGAGTTGAAGTTGTTGCCATATGTCGCCTTATTCGCCTGCAATCCAGGATCGACTACAAAAGGTGACTGAATTTCAAAATACGATTCTTTCAATTACCACGCTTTCCATAGGCAATCTACCGTTAGTTTCTTGCTAAACATGTTATTACCATTACCTATAATCATTTTGAACCGGAAATTCAACCATAATTTTTTTTTCGATTTTTTGCGAAAATCCCTGATGGTTAGCCTTACTGATTTTGAACGGATAAAATTTGTTGTCACAGATTCCATATGTTTCGGTTATTTTGCGTTAGTGGTGTAACTGTGAGTTGGGCTGAGTTGAAGTTGTTGCCATATGTCGCCTTATTCGCCTGCAATCCAGGATCGACTACAAAAGGTGACTGAATTTCAAAATACGATTCTTTCAATTACCACGCTTTCCATAGGCAATCTACCGTTAGTTTCTTGCTAAACATGTTATTACCATTACCTATAACCATTTTGAACCGGGAATTCAACCATAATTTTTTTTTCGATTTTTTGCGAAAATCCCTGATGGTTAGCCTTACTGATTTTGAACGGATAAAATTTATTGTCACAGATTCCATATGTTTCGGTTATTTTGCGTTAGTGGTGTAACTGTGAGTTGGGCTGAGTTGAAGTTGTTGCCATATGTCGCCTTATTCGCCTGCAATCCAGGATCGACTACAAAAGGTGACTGAATTTCAAAATACGATTCTTTCAATTACCACGCTTTCCATAGGCAATCTACCGTTAGTTTCTTGCTAAACATGTTATTACCATTACCTATAATCATTTTGAACCGGAAATTCAACCATAATTATTTTTTCGATTTTTTGCGAAAATCCCTGATGGTTAGCCTTACTGATTTTGAACGGATAAAATTTATTGTCACAGATTCCATATGTTTCGGTTATTTTGCGTTAGTGGTGTAACTGTGAGTTGGGCTGAGTTGAAGTTGTTGCCATATGTCGCCTTATTCGCCTGCAATCCAGGATCGACTACAAAAGGTGACTGAATTTCAAAATACGATTCTTTCAATTACCACGCTTTCCATAGGCAATCTACCGTTAGTTTCTTGCTAAACATGTTATTACCATTACCTATAACCATTTTGAACCGGGAATTCAACCATAATTTTTTTTTCGATTTTTTGCGAAAATCCCTGATGGTTAGTTAGCCTTACTGATTTTGAACGGATAACATTTGTTGTCACAGATTCCATATGTTTCGGTTATTTTGCGTTAGTGGTGTAACTGTGAGTTGGGCTGAGTTGAAGTTGTTGCCATATGTCGCCTTATTCGCCTGCAATCCAGGATCGACTACAAAAGGTGACTGAATTTCAAAATACGATTCTTTCAATTACCACGCTTTCCATAGGCAATCTACCGTTAGTTTCTTGCTAAACATGTTATTACCATTACCTATAATCATTTTGAACCGGAAATTCAACCATAATTATTTTTTCGATTTTTTGCGAAAATCCCTGATGGTTAGCCTTACTGATTTTGAACGGATAACATTTATTGTCACAGATTCCATATGTTTCGGTTATTTTGCATTAGTGGTGTAACTGTGAGTTGGGCTGAGTTGAAGTTGTTGCCATATGTCGCCTTATTCGCCTGCAATCCAGGATCGACTACAAAAGGTGACTGAATTTCAAAATACGATTCTTTCAATTACCACGCTTTCCATAGGCAATCTACCGTTAGTTTCTTGCTAAACATGTTATTACCATTACCTATAACCATTTTGAACCGGGAATTCAACCATAATTTTTTTTTCGATTTTTTGCGAAAATCCCTGATGGTTAGCCTTACTGATTTTGAACGGATAAAATTTGTTGTCACAGATTCCATATGTTTCGGTTATTTTGCGTTAGTGGTGTAACTGTGAGTTGGGCTGAGTTGAAGTTGTTGCCATATGTCGCCTTATTCGCCTGCAATCCAGGATCGACTACAAAAGGTGACTGAATTTCAAAATACGATTCTTTCAATTACCACGCTTTCCATAGGCAATCTACCGTTAGTTTCTTGCTAAACATGTTATTACCATTACCTATAACCATTTTGAACCGGGAATTCAACCATAATTTTTTTTTCGATTTTTTGCGAAAATCCCTGATGGTTAGCCTTACTGATTTTGAACGGATAAAATTTGTTGTCACAGATTCCATATGTTTCGGTTATTTTGCGTTAGTGGTGTAACTGTGAGTTGGGCTGAGTTGAAGTTGTTGCCATATGTCGCCTTATTCGCCTGCAATCCAGGATCGACTACAAAAGGTGACTGAATTTCAAAATACGATTCTTTCAATTACCACGCTTTCCATAGGCAATCTACCGTTAGTTTCTTGCTAAACATGTTATTACCATTACCTATAATCATTTTGAACCGGAAATTCAACCATAATTTTTTTTTCGATTTTTTGCGAAAATCCCTGATGGTTAGCCTTACTGATTTTGAACGGATAAAATTTATTGTCACAGATTCCATATGTTTCGGTTATTTTGCGTTAGTGGTGTAACTGTGAGTTGGGCTGAGTTGAAGTTGTTGCCATATGTCGCCTTATTCGCCTGCAATCCAGGATCGACTACAAAAGGTGACTGAATTTCAAAATACGATTCTTTCAATTACCACGCTTTCCATAGCCAATCTACCGTTAGTTTCTTGCTAAACATGTTATTACCATTACCTATAACCATTTTGAACCGGGAATTCAACCATAATTTTTTTTTCGATTTTTTGCGAAAATCCCTGATGGTTAGCCTTACTGATTTTGAACGGATAAAATTTGTTGTCACAGATTCCATATGTTTCGGTTATTTTGCGTTAGTGGTGTAACTGTGAGTTGGGCTGAGTTGAAGTTGTTGCCATATGTCGCCTTATTCGCCTGCAATCCAGGATCGACTACAAAAGGTGACTGAATTTCAAAATACGATTCTTTCAATTACCACGCTTTCCATAGCCAATCTACCGTTAGTTTCTTGCTAAACATGTTATTACCATTACCTATAACCATTTTGAACCGGGAATTCAACCATAATTTTTTTTCTCGATATTTTGCGAAAATCCTTGATGGTTAGCCTTACTGATTTTGAACGGATAAAATTTGTTGTCACAGATTCCATATGTTTCGGTTATTTTGCGTTAGTGGTGTAACTGTGAGTTGGGCTGAGTTGAAGTTGTTGCCATATGTCGCCTTATTCGCCTGCAATCCAGGATCGACTACAAAAGGTGACTGAATTTCAAAATACGATTCTTTCAATTACCACGCTTTCCATAGCCAATCTACCGTTAGTTTCTTGCTAAACATGTTATTACCATTACCTATAACCATTTTGAACCGGGAATTCAACCATAATTTTTTTTCTCGATATTTTGCGAAAATCCTTGATGGTTAGCCTTACTGATTTTGAACGGATAAAATTTGTTGTCACAGATTCCATATGTTTCGGTTATTTTGCGTTAGTGGTGTAACTGTGAGTTGGGCTGAGTTGAAGTTGTTGCCATATGTCGCCTTATTCGCCTGCAATCCAGGATCGACTACAAAAGGTGACTGAATTTCAAAATACGATTCTTTCAATTACCACGCTTTCCATAGCCAATCTACCGTTAGTTTCTTGCTAAACATGTTATTACCATTACCTATAACCATTTCGAACCGGAAATTCAACCATAATTTTTTTTCGATTTTTTGCGAAAATCCCTGATGAGCCTTACTGATTTTGAACGGATAAAATTTGTTGTCACAGATTCCATATGTTTCGGTTATTTTGCGTTAGTGGTGTAACTGTGAGTTGGGCTGAGTTGAAGTTGTTGCCTTATTCGCCTGCAATCCAGGTTCGACTTCGAAAGGTGACTGGATTGATATGCCCTTTTTGAAATAATTGATGTTGGATGTTGGCTACCGGAATTAAATGACGCATGGTTTCCGGATTTTAGAGTGTCGACCTGTCTATCGAATTATGAGCAAAATAGTTACGTGGATTCAATAATTGTTTTAAAAAAATTTATTTTTAAAATTTTTTTAATTTATGATAATTTAAATAAATACATAAATAATTAATAAATTACATTTCTTATTTTTGATCTATGCAAAGAAACTGTAAACCGTTTCTTTGACTTAATGGGCTATTTACTGTTTGTCATAAATAGTTCCTTGCACTCCCTTGGAGAATCGTGAACGAGCATTTGTTTGCAAGAAATAATTTCCACGGACACCAAAGGTAACGCCAAGACCCATATTTGCATATGCATTACCCTCAAAACATGAATTCAACTTGAAGGTAATCCATGAGCTACATTTCTTTGCTTGGAAAATATTTCTGCTACCTTCAATACCGGCTGCCACACTTTCAGCCCAGTACCGCCATGCACGACGATGATTACATGAATTTCCATCTAAGGGCGACAGGAAATCAGCAGGACATCCTGGTTGGACAGCTTTACCTTCATTAGGCCAGAAATCGACGGTTCCAACACTTATTGGAACACCTGAGATCCAAGCATCGGTGTGAATAACATCAACGAATAACGCATCATCGTACTCCAATTTTCGGACTAGTGGTGGATAAAATGGATAGAACGTTGGATCCAAAGCTGTAATCCTTCTGATACGTTGTATATTATCACTTTCTCTTCGCACCAGAGATGCAGCATGTCCACAAATGTGTGCGCCCATACCGTATCCAACGAGATGCAATTGATTGATTGAAAGTAATTCGGTATCAAACATATCGATAAGGGATCGCGCCAGGAATGGTGCAATCTGAAATAAGAATAACATACTGATCAATAAATCAAAATTAAAAAAAAAACTGTTACTTACTCTATGTGTATTGATCGCGGCTTCATAAAGTTTGGACGCGGCCAATTGTTCCCAATCTAAGACTAAAACGTTAAATTCATCTTGGATGTGATACGCCGTTATCATGACCTCTACAGACTCAGCGGTCAGAGATTCCTGATAATCATGCACAAAAAGAACGGTATCCTTATCGGGGTCTAATCTCTGCGGTATGCCAGAGGCGTCTGCTAATGTCCATTCAAAGTGTCTACCATCGGCAATGAAAAGATGTATACGTGCGGTGTTTATCGACACTAAGTCTTGCTCTTTACTCTTGTAAGCATCTATCGAACTCCACAGAACTGAAATAATAAGTAGTTTAAATAGAAATTAGTTATTAATTTAAACTACAAACTGAAAACTTATAGAAAGTTAAGATTATCTAAACTCATTAATTAAAACTAAAGTGGTGTTAACCTTGTGAGGTTTCAGCTAGAAGCAGTTTTAGGTTAGAAAGAAATTTACGTTATTGAAATTTACGGTTGGAATAGCAAAGACACCATCTGTGCTACATTTCGCTTCGGACAGAAACTATGCACCACGAAGAAGTTGCGCAATACATTTAAGTTGGTATGGTACTCATCGTGTTAAAAACTAAGTGTTGCAAAACTCAGTTTGTAATTAATTCACGATTACCAAGAAGGAGATCAAGAAAAATGAAGAAGGTCAAAGTTATTAAAGTTTCGATTCTGATCGATCTAAAAATTACGTAAAACGATATGTTTATAGTTTTAAGCCATAATGCCGAATTATTAAAATTGGCTGGTGGATTTTTGGTAAAAACTAATTCACATAACAACTGTTTCAAGTATGGTCTGCCTATAAACGTGTTTTAGGGAGGACGGGTTGTTTTAAGATCTATCAGTACGTGACCCACACGCATGAAATAAGTCTCTTCTCACTAATTTATTGGTTTCATTACAACAACGACCAAGGAATTGAACTCCAACAATGCTATAAAAACGGAAACATGGTTCGTCCTAAGGCTTTTAAGAACTAGAGATGCACTATAAGAGCCTAGATCAGAACGGAGAATCACGATTGTAATGATCAATGATCATGCCCCTACCAAAGTCAACTCCCATGACGTGAAAGGTTTATTCATTGTTGCAATCTTATAGAGGCGCGGATATTGATCATATGCTTACATTTAACAGATAAGCAAATAAAACCGTGCACCGGAATATACATGCACTAAAAATGAGGACGAGATCTTCACCAAATATATAATTAGCCAAAACTGCCGAAGCAGAAATACAATTTAAAGAGACCACCAAGAGCACGGAATGATTGGATCGACAATCAGAACCGTCAAATCGTCGAAAATAATCGAAAGCTGTGTGATAAACGGCTGGCTTGTAACACTAGGAGCATTCAAACTAAGCATCTCCGCGATATGACGACTTGTTTCGAAAACATCAACTTCCAAGCAGAAATCTTACTAAGGACGTCCAAACGTGGCTAGTATTTTCTCATTACGGCAATCGTACTACTAAAATCTACTAAATTGGAACGATTAAGTGACCTCTATTCGAGCTTTTGCTCACTGAGCAGGAAGATACGTGTCAAGTAGACGCGGCTATTGGTAGATTAAAAAATGGTAAAGCACTCGGTTTCTGAAAGGCGACCGTCTCAAACATGAAAATTACCATGCCATAGCTCTGTTAAATATCGTCTACAAAGTGCTTGCTAATATTGTACTTGCTTGAACCATCCTCTCCGTACCAAATGATGTCTAGGCAGATGTAAAACCTGCATCGCAGCCGGACATCGACTCTTCCACACTCAGCCAAGGTTATTATTTAAGGTTATGGACAACGAGTATCGTATTAGAGTGAATCACGAAATCAAATTCCTCCTTGGAGATTGTAATATTTATCGGATTTATTAAATCTTACCCAGCTAGAAGGCTGGGCAACGTTGAAAGATCCCAACCGAGATAGTTGAAGGACCACAGTGTAGGCAGCAAAATCACTGCATGGGATGCGAAAGCTAAAGAGCCTCTCTCTTAGAGAGGGAAAGGTATTACAGTTTATAACGATGATGTCCTTATTGATTTTCAAAAGTCAGTTTAAAAAATTTCTGGTGAATTTATGTCACATTTAAGGAACATTGGCAAAAAAATTTAGGTCATCCTCAATTATATACCCCATCATCCTTTGATAGAAATCCTTGCGAGACTTAAAATGAAGTAAACTTCTTTCCTACAATTCCAACTTCAGCCATTTCACCTCGCCTCCAAATCCGGTAAAATCCCTATAAAGGCCCCCTAGACTTTAAGTACTCTCTGTAGGGATATATTCCGAAAGATTATCTATATAAAACGATTCGTTTGATAATTCCGTCCGCTGTCTCTTCCAGAGCCCAACAAGCATCACTTTCACGTAATTTTCAAGAACAATATTCTCCGAGATAAATAATATTTCTCACATGCAGAATTTTATTTGACAAATTATTCATTATGCATCATTATGATCAAATATGAGCATATATTGCTGAATTTATTCCGCGCTTCAGAATTCTTGGTGGAGTAGAAAAAATGTCATCAGGACTAAGAACAAAATCGCAAAGTTAAAGAAATAAACTGAGGAGCTGAGGAAGACCAGCCTGATAGAAGCTCTGAAAACACCCTCTACCAGTTATAATGAAAACAGCATAATTGACTGTATACTACCGCTGAGTTTCAAACTGATGATCTAGAAAAGGCCTAGAAAAAAACGTAGAGCAGAGTTCTCGAAGTTGCATGTACCTCAACAACAACAATGCAAGGTTGCAATGAAGGCAAAAGCGTCACCGCTAAATTATGCGATCTGCATTGCAGAGTTGTATGCATTGTAGAGTTGATGCGATTGGCATTATAGGGCCTTCTCAGTATGACCCAAGTAAAGTATGTAGATCTAAATTTTTGGTTCCCATTGTTTTCCCAACCTTGAGTTCCGGAAACCAAACCGATAAAACTCTAAAAGTGATCTTATGTAGAGATTAGCGCTATAGAGCCTTATCTGTAGGGCCATGCACACGTTTATGGTGGAGCCATGAGTTCCGGAAACCGACTCAGTTGATATATCAATTAGCACTCATTAATTGAGAAAAGTTTCATACAGTTTTAAATGTGGCAATTGAAGTTTGTTTCAATGCTACAACCGACATGGAATGATATGATTGGCAGTTCTCACTAACAACTCTGGACTAATTCGTCCTTAGAATATCATCCAGCAATACGTAAATCGTCTAAAGATTATAAAGGGTGGTTAAATTTTAAGGGCCGACGTTGAATGTGAACCACACCTAAACGTCAAGTTTTTTTCTGCATTTAATTTAACATTTCTCAATTTCAGACTAACTCAATTTGAACCATGGAAAGATACACAATCGAGCAACGCGTTAAAGTTATTCAGGCATATTATGAAAATGGGCGTTCAAATCAAAATGCATATCGTGCACTTCGTGATTTTTTCGGTCAATTTAATCGTCCAAATGTGCGTACAATCGGAAAAATCGTGCAAAAATTTCAGCAAACCGGGTCTGTAGGAGATTTTAAAATACCAGTGCATGCTCGTACAGCATAAAATATTGCTGCTGTTCGCGATAGTGTGGCTGAAGAGCCGTCCACCTCAACTCGTCGTCGTGCCCAACAATTGCACCTCTCACGCTCGTCGTGAATGAACATTATGCATAAAGACTTACATTTTTATGCTTATACTCGTAAGGTGCAATTGACTCAAGAACTAAAGCCTCTTGAACATTCCAAACGTCGTCAATGGTCAGAATGGTGGCAAGAAATGGCAACAGTGGATGTTCAATTTTCGAAGAAAATCATCTTCAGTGATGAGGCACATTTTCACCTCAGTGGATTCGTCAATAAGCAGAATTGCCACATTTGGGCGAAACATAATCCAAGAGTGATTGTCGAAAAACCAATGCACCCACAAAGAGTGACTGTTTGGTGCGGTTTATGGGCTGGCGGCATCATCGGGCCGTATTTTTTCCAAAATGAGGCCGGTCAGGCAGTTACTGTGAATGGTGTTCGCTATCGTGAGACGAACTTTTTATGGCCCGAATTGGAAGATATGGATGTGGACGATATGTGGTTTCAACAGGACGGTGCCACTTGCCACACAGCTAACGAAACAATGGCTCTTTTGCGCGAAAAACTCAATGGCCGTGTTATCTCACGTGGTGGCGATGTCAATTGCCCGCCAAGATCATGTGATTTAACACCGTTGGACTTCTTTCTTTGGGGTTATTTGAAAAAAAAGGTGTACGTCGATAAGCCAGCAACAATTCAAGAGCTAAAGGATGAGATAATTCGGCACATTAACGGCATAGAACCTCAATTATGCCTAAGCGTCATCGAAAATTTGGACCATCGGGTGGAAGTGTGCCGCCGAGGTCGCGACGGCCATTTGGCCGATATTTTGTTCCATACATAATTAAACCATACCATATTATCATAATAAAAAGAATTGACAATAATTTCCTAAATAAATTTGTGTTTTATTCAAAATCAATATCGGCCCTTAAAATTTAACCACCCTTTATAACCGGTAGATTCGCATGCATACAAATAACTTTTTGAAAACCACTTTCTCGGTCTGGAGACACAGACCTACAAATAATTTGTTTTCGAAAATTTTAGGTAATTTTAACTTAATTAATTAAGGATTTTTAATAGAATTTGAAAATGTAATAAATTATTTTAAAATAGATCAAATTTTGTAAAAAAAAAATCTCAATTATAAATCTTAAAATGCCTAAAGCAGATTTCAATTAACACAAATCTTAATTTGGCAAAAACAATCTCATCAACGACCAAACGACACAGTGGTTAAATTTTTGCATTTGGATCGGGAGGTACCGAGTTCGAATCCCGATAGGGGCAGGAGACAAAAGAAATTGTTCATCATCTGATTAAGATCGGTGATGGAAATGAATACAACTATGACCTCCTGAGAACTCACGAGCCAACCCATGGTACTGAAATTGAATTTATGTATAAGGAGTATTACGGTTATGGGAGAGGGGGTAGGGTTATACTAAAAACCTCATTATGAAAAAATTGCAAATTGAAGACGCAGTTAACATCCTTAAACGAGAAAAAATTGAAAATAATCAAGGAACCAAGATCATTAAAAGAGAGTTAATGAAGAGTAAAAAGAGAACCACTGAAACCGAACGCGGGATTAATATCTCAATGCAAGAAATGCCAAGTACTCAAACACACCCAAAGATATTGTGGACGGGATATTAGGTGTGTAAAATATGCCGGTAGATGCGACAGGAATGCGAACTACTAGTTCAACTGCAAAGATTAAGAAATAAATCGTGCCAAACGACTCAATACCCTAACGTTACAGAGAGATAAAATTCCAACTACAAAAGTAGTTGCTGCCACAACCACAGTCTATCGAGCAGGTAGGAGATCCTACTCTCAAATAACGTAGCAGTTAACCAATGCTACTGAAGAAAATCCAGTTCATAGGATGCTCCGAAATATAGAAACCATAAACGGATAAAAGTGAAAAGCAGAAAGTCTCTCTATTTGCTGCCATTTTGGAACAGATTTTTAAACGTTACGGAGGCAAACAGCAAATAAAAATACAACTGCCATAAGCACAATATTATGCCTTAATTATTGGCAGATTGTGAATGGCATTTCTGACAAGGTTTGCGTAAATTAGCTTAAATAATTAATAGACTGAAATAACATCCACGTCAATGTAAGGTGGTTGAAGTAATTATGATTCCTAAACCAGCAAACGATAAAAAATCTATCACTACCTCCAGTCATATCAAAAGTACTTAAAAAGCTGCTGCTTAAGGGGCTCAAGCCAATAATAGACAAAATATGTCAACAGTTGAAAAAGTTCACAGAATAACGGATGCCATTGAGCATACAGTATTTGCTTTAATGTAGCTCAAACGTTCCACAAAACGTGGCATCAAGGGTTTGAATTTGAACTCCATCGAGATCAGGATACGCAATTTTATTAGATTCTTAAATTCTACATTGCAGATCGATACTTTCGAGTCAAACTTGAGAACCAGTACTCCGAACCATTCTGTTCATCCCTTATACGAGAAATTTGGAAATTGGAAAAGTTATATTGGAAGCACCAAGCACCTTTCAATTTGCGTTAACACAGTGAATAGATATTTAAACTGGATTTCCTTTGTTTTTACCTCGAACCAAATTCCATCTGCAAATACAGCTAAATACATTGGCATGACCTTCGATCCTAAGCAAGATGGAAAGAAACATCAAGAAGAAAAAAGAAGAATTAAACATCAACTATAGGAAAACGCACTGGCTTATGGTTAGAAAATCTGAAGTCACAATAAATAACAAATTGCTTCTATACAGGCAAATTCTAAAACCAGTGTGGTCCTATGATATCCAAAATAAAGTACAGCTAGGAATTCTGAATGTCCTATGATGCATTAGGAACGAAAAATTTCATAAAGACTTAAAGATGGAATACGCCACCGAGGAAACAGAGAAACAAGCAAGAACATATGTACAGCGACTATCTCGTGATGAAAATGTAGATATACATCGAGAAGACTCCACAGACAGAAACCTCTGAAGCACAGCAGTTCTGATTAAAATAACCAATAATTATAAAAGGGATAACCAATAGGTTATTCATCAACAAACGAGAAACCAATTTAAAGTAGTTAAACGCTAGGTAATCAAGGTAATCAGAACTTCGGTCTAGAAGTTGACAAATCCGAAAAATTCACTGGAAGTTGGGAAACATCGCAAATTTTCATTAAGAAAATTGGTCGCTAAATGATTCAGGGAAATATGCTCTTGATATACGATCTTGATTCATTTTGAGTTTAAGATCAGTTTTAACAGTTTTTCATGATACACAATAAATCGAAACATTAAAACAGTTCTGATTTGCCTAAAATTTGGTAAGAAATATCCATTAAATATTTTTTCACATAACGACTCATGATGACACATGATCTTTCCACCATGAATGATTTATAATGGGTTTTCCAATAGGAATGGTATGATTTTTAAGTGACGTTTCGGCCATTTGTAATATGTCATGATCTGTCA
The DNA here is from genome assembly GCA_963691935.1 of Nephrotoma guestfalica. NCBI lineage: Eukaryota > Metazoa > Arthropoda > Insecta > Diptera > Tipulidae > Nephrotoma > Nephrotoma guestfalica. Next base: position 74,961,019 of record OY829913.1, on the reverse strand, counting down.
CTTTTTATTTCATTGTATTCAGTAATGTTTACAATTTCATCATGGTGAGATAGACGCAAGAACAACGTTTACAAATTATTCAGGAACAACTTGAAAACGATAACGATTTTTTTAAGAAAATCATCTTCTCCGATGAGGCTCACTTTCATCTGTGTGGTGCGGTAATTAAACAAAACTGTCGATTCCAAAAAACCATTACATCCACCTAAATTGACAGTTTGGTGTGGTTTTTGGTCTGGTGGAATCATCGGTGGAATCACAAATGGGATGATAACCAACTTTTTATGGCCGAAATTGGAAGAAGTTGATCTTGACAACATTTGGTTCCAACAAGACGGGACTACGTGCCACACAGCAAGTGCAACAATTGAATTATTGCGAATCATATCACTCTTATTGGAAAACCCTATATGTCACGTGATTTTATTGGGATAAGCTAATGTAACTGCTTCCAGCGCCAATACGGTAGTTTTGAGTATTAACGCGCTTCAACTTATTTTGTTGGCATTCTTCAAAAACATATGAATATGAATATATTCTATACCAAAGGAATAATTTGCCACCAAATAAATTGCTGATAAAAAAATTTCCTTCGTTAAAAACTTAAAAACGATTTGCCACATGCACGAGAATGAGGAAAAACTTTGGATTGGACCGTGGATTTATCAACTAAAGCGCTAATAACAAATTTGTTGTTCTTTTCGAGGCCTTTAGCGCTGGACGGTAGTTTTGAACACCATCATGCTTCAGTAAAATGTACGGCATTCTTCAAAATTTTTTAACGATTTACGACACGTATACTATATGATGATTAAATAATTAGCTACCAGCGCCAAAACGATGGATTCGTGAACTAAAGCGCTGATTACACACGTGTTGCTTTTTCCAAGGCCTTCGAAACGATATGCCACATGATTATACAGGCAAATGTAAAGCAAAATCGTGGTACTGGATGATTTTCTGTGGCAGGTATCCGACCCCCTGAGATTAATGAAAAAAAAAATTCGAATCGCAATTGTCATTCTTGAGTTAACATCAGTACAGACGACCATCCACACATCCAGACGGACGGACAAACCGTTTTTTTTTTTGCCTTTTTGGGAGCATGGACCCTCAAAACATCGGGGAAAGTGGTTTTGAACCAGGGTAATTTTTCTTCATTTTTATCAGGATTTTAAATTCTTGGTCTTACAGACCGAATTTTAAAAAAGTTTTTCCGTCCGTCTTGGATGTCTAGATCTTCTTTTAATTTTAATTTCAAAATACCACCCAATACCACGATATCGCTTTACAAGTTTCCCATATACTCACCCAGTCTATCGTTTAAAAGGTCTTGGATCAGACAACATTTTATTACAACTTTAGTTCATAAATCCACCGTTTTGGAACTGGTAGCTAATTTTTCTTTAATTATAGAGTAAATACTTGTCGTATATCGTTGACGAGATCCTGAAGAATGCCGTGAATTTGTCTGAACACCTTAGTACTCAAAACTACCTAAAACTAATCCACCGTGTTGGGGTTGATAGCTATTCAATTATCAATTACCAGAAGCATTCATTCCCGAATCCCAATAATGAATCCCATTTACAGGGAGCCCACGGCACATGCATCAATGCGCACCGAGTTAGTTACTAGATTATCCTACGTGGGATGCAATGAAGCAACTTTTATTAACTAGACATTCATCGATTCGTCATTATAATTCCTCGCATGGATGTTGGATGCATTCAACTGAATGGTAAAAAAGAGGATCGAAAAGTCAAATCAGATCAAAATGACCAAACCATTTCAGCAGAAATACCATATGTCGGCATTGATCCAGACTTATTTAAAGTCGTCAATAAAAACATGATTCATGGTCCATGTGGCTTATTTAACAGCAACTCATTCTGCATGTCTGATCGGAAATGAAAGAAACGATACCAAAGAGACCTTCTTTCCGAGAGTATCACTGTCAATGATGGATATCCACTCCATCCATCGATGAAATCGATGGCAGTGCACCTTGAAGTGCACGTGCAAGAACATTGTTTTCTCATTGTACGAGGATGATATGCTTGCAAAGACGTTTCACCTTGCGAAAATTTTCAACGCCGCAAACAAGCCAAAGTAGTTGAAGGACATCCCAAACAATTCAGAACGCTTTTACTTGCGATTACTGTTAATCACCGTACGTGGACCGACATCCTTCCAAGAATTAAGAATTGTTAACGGCCAAGCAAGGGGGCTTATCGTGAAGCTTGCTTCCCATCCAATCCAGACGAACTGAGAAATTACAAAGACTACGTGTGTGAGGACATTCTAAATCGTGCAATGAATCAAATTTAAAACATTCAATTGACATCGAATGTGTATAATGAGGATTGGCTTCGATTGTGGACATATATTTGGCAGTCGCTAAGCAATGGAATGGCTGGGCCGAATCGATCTGCAAACAACATTTCCGATCGTGATTTGCAGCGAGTAAAACATTTTGATACCGATGAATGTACTATGGCACATTGGGAGCGCTTCATCGTATACTAAAAGATTTGAGAGGGAATGAACGACTCTATCAGTGAACTTAATGCATCTCTCAAATCATCAGCTTTATGGCGATCCGTGCAGAAATTGATTTTGAAGACCAATATGCGTGTACATGTACAACGTAATGCATCCACTGAACGTTTCGCAAAACAATTGTTGAATTTCTGTAAAAACACTTCTATAAAATCGCAATTGATTGATGAATTGATTCACAAAGTTTTGTGCATGTGCTATATTAGCAGTTAGGGTTAGTGGTCTAAATTGGAAAAATTAAATTTCGCGTTGACGTCTAACGAAACAATGCTTTCCGACTACCAGGATACCGAAAAAACCACGACAAAGTAAGTCAAAAATCAAGGTGATGTTGACAGTTTTCTTCGATTATCGAGGTGTGGTGCACTCCGATTTCCTTCCGACCGGCCAAACTATCGACAAATGTGTCGTTTGCGCGAAGTTATTCGTAAAAAGAGGCCGGAATTATGGGTCGACAACTTTTGGTTTTTACACCACGATAATGCACCTTCTCATACTGCATTGGTTTTACGTGATTTTTTCGCCAAAAATTCCACCCATATCGTTCCGCAACCACCGTATTCGCCTGATTTAGCTCCGTGTGACTTCTGGCTGTTCAGCAAACTCAAACGACCGCTTAAACGTGAATCGCTACGCGCATTAGAGGCTATTCCGGAAATTGACTTTAACAACTGTTTCGAGGATTGGAAAAAACGTTGGCACAAGTGTATTGAGGCCGGGGGGGATTACTTTGAGAGGGACGAAATAGATTTGCAGAAATAAAAAAAGAATTTTAAAATTATGAACAAAGTCTTACTATTTTTTGCCCACAGTATTATATCAAAAATGGAACGAATTTAATTCCGATAAAAGGTCTATGGTCTGGAAACCGCTAATTGTTATGGGAAGTTACAGATCCAACTATGAACCAGTAGATCAACTCTGGAAAAAAACTCTAATCCTTTGTACCGAGCAACTATGTCTGTGCTTTCATAATATATTGAGATTTATTCGGTTGGATTTTGATGCAACTAGAGCAGCTAGAATGGAAACCGACATAGCGGTGCCCATCAGTGAAATTTTACCAATTGTTCCGATTTAGAGGGCGTACCAAGTTTACGCAGTACATTCCGTCCAAGCCAGCAAAATATGGCATACAAATATGGTGGGCATGCGATTCGGACATAGCGTACCGGTGGAACGGACCGATTTATACCGGTAAAATCGGAAATACTCGGGATATAGACTAAGGCGAACGAGTGGTGAAGGAGCTAGTCAAAACCTACAAAAATACGGGCAGAAACGTAACCATGGACAATTTTTTTACGTCGATTTCTCTAGCGAAAGAACTTCTTAGTTGGAATCTCTCAATGGTCGGTACCATGAAAGAAAAACAAACGTTGTATCGCTGGTGAATTTAAAGTCTCAAAACCTCGGGGTTTTATCAACAAATTTTGGTTTTGGAGAGAAAATGGTATTATGCTCATATGTTCCTAAGAACAATAAAGCAGTAGTTTTAATCTCTACTCAACACAATGACGATAAATCCTCTGGACCAAAACACAAGCCGGACATAATTCATTATTACAACAAAACCAAAAGGAGCTGTCGATACGATGGACAAAATGCTGGGTCAGTATACAACAAAACGGAAAACCAATCGCTGGCCACTGGCAATGTTTTTCAATATAATTGACACCGCAGGACTTGCTGCTTATATTATATTTGTTACAAATAATCCATCAACCTTTCAAACCGTCAAAACTGGTCGACGACGGCATTTTTTGCAAGGGTTGGGCGAACATTTGTGCATTCCACTTATAATAAAAAGAGCAAAAATACCACGAGTGATGGGCTATTTTCCAACGAAAAGTGCTGAAGGCATTCTTGAAAAATCTATTGAAGAACTACTACAGCCGCAGAATGTTCCTTTTATTCCAGACAATACCATGGATAGAGGTGCAAACGGTCGGCTATCACAAAAAGGTCAATGTCATATGTGTTATCCTGTGTGGGGTTTGCTATTACTCCCATCAGGCGCCTCCCCGGGTGGCGGATAGGGGAATGCTTGCCAGATATGGTAGGTACCGGGGAAATTAAATACTCGGGGCGGACCAAAAAATACCACACCAAAGCTGAGGTGGTACTACATACGCCGATGGCTGCATGGCTAAGAGGGTGCTTAGTCGTTAGTATGTGAACTCCGAATTTGGCGTCATTCGGTTTAAACCTATAGCCTTCTTATGATCACGCAGAGCTCTGTCATAGGCGACCGTTAATTTCTCGTGCTACTCGTGGGAATAAAATAAAAATTTATGATGAAAAATAATGATGAAAATAATAGCCTAATAATATTAGGAAACGAGACGGATGCGTCTATAGAAGCATCAAATCAACCGGGCCGCTCCATATACTCTTCGGATTCTAGTACCATAGATTCTGGGGGGAACCAACCCTTGGAAAATAAAGGGAACAACAAACATTATAAACAGCGAGGATCTGTTATCCAAGTTTCAGAAAATGGAGAAACTAATCGCGCAGCTGAGCAATGAAGTTGCTGAACTTAAGAGAGAAAACTCTACACTAAAAGAAAAGGCTAAAAATAGTAAAGCTGAGAATTCAGCACGAGCTAACAACCTGCCTGTCAACCATATTCAGCCATCAACAAGTCAACATCATTCAAATAATTCCAATTGGTTGCTGCAGCAATTTCCAGTCTCTCAACAGAATAATAGATTTAATGCTCTGAGTATAGAGGAATATTTCACAGATGAGGAAGAACTTGAAGAAGAACTCTCCAGAGCTAATAACAGAAACCCTAAGAAACGTAGGCGCACAAAAACGAAAACTCCCTCAAAAAATAATACACAAAGTGTGAACAGTAACACTGAACAGAAAAACCCAAAAATACCACTTTCTCCACCCATTAATGTGAGCAATATCAACAATTTCGAACTTTTTCGACAAAAAATAATAAAAACCACTAGTGAATCAACTAATTTTAAGGCGCTCTCAAATAGTGACATTAGAATTACCTTTCAAAATGAAAATGATTACAGAAATGTCAAAAAATTACTGGAAGAATTAAAAAATGAATCTAGCAACCAACTAGAAAATATTCAATATCACACCTACCAGCTGAAGAGTGAAAATGCCTATAGAGAGGTTATCAGAGGCTTACCTTCTTCTATTAGTCACGATGAAATTAAAGCAGACTTAGAAAAAATGGGACATGAAGTTGCAGGTATTACCAACATATACAAAATGGTCACAATTGATGGTGTAAAAGTCAGGAAACACTTTCCATTGTTTTACATCGACTTAAAACAAAAAGACAACAATAAAGAAGTATACAATATCAAGAAAGTTGCGTACTGTATAGTTAAAATTGAGCCATCTAACAAGACAAGGGGAATTCCACAATGTACGAATTGTCAACAACTTGGACATACCAAGAGCTTTTGCTATCGTCAAACCAAATGCGTTAAATGCGTGGAAAATCACCACACGACAAAATGCAAGAAAACACCAGATATCGCGCCTTCTTGTGCTCTTTGGCAACAACAAGGGCGTACTGCAAATTATAAAGGATGCCGTGTATATCAGAACAAAATTAAAAGTCAACAGAATAATAGAACAAGCGCAGTGCAGCGATTACAAACCAAAGTTGCTAAACCACAAACAACAATCACACCATCCACAGTTGGATTATCCTTGCGCAAATCGCCAACGAGTCAAATAACACTGAAATTATTAAAATGCTTAGCCAAATTCAACAGTCACTTGGTCATCTAGCAGAGAGGGTGGCAAAACTGGAAACCTATATCTATCCACCAAGCAAAAAAGTCAGCATACTCACAAATGGTTAACTCGTTCCTACGCATTGTAGCTCAACCAACGAGCCCACGAACTGGAAATATTTCTCAATACAAACAACATTGATATTGCGCTGATTTCTGAGACGCGCTTCTCCAACAAAAGCTTTATCAGAATAAGGGGTTTTAATTCTTACTGGACAACCCATCCTAGTGACAGAGCTAGAGGTGGTTCAGCTGTACTAATCAAAAATAATATCAAACACAATCGACAAGAGGATATTCGAGAAAACTATTTGCAAGCAACTGTTATCTCAATCCAATATAATGGCGCAGATCTAAATATTGCAGCAGCGTACTGTCCACGGCATACACCAACGAAGTTACAATTTGATAACGTCTTCAATCAGCTCGGTCCAAGATTTATTATTGGAGGGGACTACAATATAAAACATACAGCTTGGGGTTCCAGGCTTATTTCTCCTGGGAAAGGTATCACCTTGTTCAATGCCATTCATGAAAACAAATGCGAATATCTGTCCCCAGAGGGGCCAACGTATTGGCCAACGGATGCAGGAAAAATACCAGATCTACTGGATTTCTTCATCATAAAAGGTATTCCTCTAAGTTACACTAGAGTCGAAGGAATTAACGACCTAACATCTGACCACATTCCTGTACTGTTGTCAGTAAGCGCTACAGTAATAAAGAAACAGAAGAAGCAAAACCTTACTAATAGATTCACGGATTGGGACATCTCCAGAGAACAATTGGAAGAGCTGGTTGAATTAAAAGTTAGTATCAAAAGCAATGAAGAATTGGAACAACAAACAAACAATTTTATTGAATACACTCGCATGGCTGCCAGACTAGCTACTCCTGAATCAAAGGACAAAGCGGAGATTGAAGTCAAATACCCGACTGAAATCAGGGAACAAATCAAGGCAAGAAGAAGGGCGAGGAGAATATGGCACCTCACCAGAAATCCCGCTGACAAGACAACTTTTAATCGAATAAGTAACAAAGTCAATAGACTAATCAAAAATTTCAAACAGAATTGCCTCGATAACTACTTAAGCGGGCTATGTAGGTCCAGAAATGGATAAAGACTACTCGTTATGGAAAGCAACCAGAAGATTTAAACGACCTGTAGTTCGAGTACCACCTTTAAGGAACGCTCAAGGCAGTTGGGTTCGACAAGACAAAGAAAAAGCGGAACTCTTTGCTCAACACCTAGCAGCAGTGTTCCAACCCCATGACATGCAATCCAACATTGATGTAACACCTGTTTATCAACCAAATCAGGACTTTAAAAGGGTCACGCCAATGGAAATTGCTAAAGAAATCGATAAAAATCTTAATCATAAAAAAGCACCAGGAATTGATGAAATATCACCGGGTCTATTCAAGGAACTTCCACGTAAAGCAATCATCTTGATCACATACTCAATGCTTCAAAATGGCCCAAATAATTATGCTAAAGAAACCAGGTAAACCAGATGAAGAAGTAACATCATACAGACCAATCTCACTGCTTCCGACCTTATCAAAGCTATTCGAGAAACTGCTACTAAAACGTCTAAAGCCAATGGTAAACGTTCCTGATTTCCAATTTGGATTCAGGAATAACCACTCCACCATAGATCAAGTCCATCGAATAACTGCGGTAATAGAGCAAGCGTTAGAAGAAAACAAATATTGCCCCGCCGTATTTCTGGATGTATCCCTGGCCTTCGATAGGGTTTGGCATGAGGGATTGACATTCAAAATGAGCAAAATTCTACCACAAAACTATTGCCAGTTGCTTGAATCATACCTCTCTGATCGCCAATTCAGAGTCATTCATGAAGAAACATGTTCTGACTTTTATCCAGCGATTGCGGGAGTTCCGCAGGGAAGCGTATTGGGTCCCCTCCTCTACCTTCTTTATACTGCGGATATACCTACAACAAATAAAACATTCATCGGCACGTTCGCTGACGACACTGTAATTATGTCAGTAGACGAATCTCAACCAAGAGCAGTGGAAAATCTTCAACGAGCAATGGACAACGTTACTAAATGGACAATTGACTGGAAAATCGCACTGAATGAGCTCAAATCAACATATGTGACATTTACGCTCCGACATAAAAATAACACTCTTCATATACACCTCAAAGGAGTGCAAGTGCCGCAGGCTGAATCGGCAAAATATCTTGGTCTACATTTAGATTCCAGGCTCAACTGGAAACATCACGTGAGACAAAAAGCTGAACAGATACGATTGAAACAACGTCAAATGTACTGGTTAATTGGACATCATTCCAAAATGAACCTGTATTGCAAAAGACTGGTATACCAGACTATCTTCAAACCAATATGGATGTATGGTGCGCAGCTATGGGGTTGTACACATAAATCCAATAGAGACATTATACAACGAAGCCAAAATAAATTTCTTCGAATGGTCACCAACGCCTACCGATTTGTGACTAACAAGGAAATCCACAATGATTTTGAAATACAATTGATAGACGACGTTATCCGCGAATGTGCCATAAAACATGAGAAGAGACTTCTTACCCACACCAATCTTGAGGCCGTACAACTTCTGGACAGTACAAACGAAGTAAGGCGGCTCCAACGAATCAAACCACATGAGCTAACCGTATGAAAATTATAAACCAAGGGAACTGGACACTGGTCCAGCAAACCCACACAAGTTTATGCTTATCTCATAAGTACTAATGTCAACCTTACTGATGAATTAATAATGTTTAAGATTGTAGTAGCCATATCAATAAAATTGTTAAAAAAAAAAAATATGTGTTATAGAGAGGAAAAACGGAAAAGACCTACACGAAAATCATGCGGTCAGTGTAAAAAGCCAGTTTGTCAGACGCACAGCCTTCCGCAAACGAAGTGTGAATTTATTCTTGTATAATATAAAACTATACCACTTTTCGTTTTATTAGTTCAATAAATTACAAAGCCCGTAAAGGTTATTGACCCATGCAAAAAAGACGAAAATATCGAACCTTGTAATAACCTTGTAAAGGCCGAATTTAAAAGATATTTAGAATTTTAAAGGTTTTTTTAATTTTTTCCATAGAGAATTTATGAAGCAAAAATCTACACCCGGGTGTATACAGTCAAGGTGATAGAAAAAAATTAAGAAGAAAAATTATACAGTCAAGGTGAAGGCTTCCGTATCATTCTATTAGAATGAACAACAGTAAGTAGTGACAGCACTTTAATTATAACAATTACATTATTAAAACAACATTTTATACTTTTTAACAACCCATGTGGACCGGTTGTTGAAAAGTATGTTCGATTTTCGATTCTGAGTAGTTTTGTTCTTCTATTTCGATATGATCACGTAAGGATGACCGCCTCGTATCAGTTCTCCCAGATTCCAAATTGAATTTTGCTCCCGCTCTTGATGTCTATTGCAATAATTTGCTTCCATAATTTTGCATTCGCCATTTCCTTTTGTTAACTTAATGCAATGTTCGAGTTTGGACTCACGCCCATGCAGAGAGTCAAACCGGAACTTGGCTTAAAACCGATAATAACCGATATTTTCATTGTATTCAAAACCGAAACTATAACGAACATAATTATAGATAGAACGTTAACCGAAACCGGTTCCCTCTTTAAATTTCCGTTATCACACGTAATTGTTGAATCTAAAATTAAAGCTCCTACTCGAGAATCGCCTAACAATTACGATTTAAAATATTTAAAATGAAAATATAATGTCATTTCAAAATTGGCGGAGATTGATTATGAATTGGAATTATATAAGTTACCGCTAAAGTATGAAATCCGTAAATGTGCGATTAAAATTAGAAGAACTGTTTAACTGGAACCTAATTTATGAAATGAGAGTCCTATATGCCAGAAATAATGTCCACGGACAAATTTATGGTACGTATTATCGTAGCTAAGCGGAATGATAATCGCAGTTAACGCTCAGGGGCGCGTAACAAACTTTGTCTCTCGTTCCGCAGACTACAAAGGAGTCTAGGATGTAGGACGGGTCGGGAAATGGAACCTCTTTACAGTTAATATTTAGTTGTGTAAACGTAGCATGCTTAAAATTTTATTATTAAACGCTGTTGTGTGCAACTAAGTATCAATAAATGTATATATGATCGATCGAAAAGCCGATTCTAAACCGGGTTTCAACCCGAACCCGAACCGGAGCAAAAATATAAATTTAAATCGAAGCCAAATTTTTAATGAAATTGAAAAGTTTGAACAGTAGCCTGAATACGTTCAATGTGCAAATCGAAAATAATTTATTACGCTGCGAAGCAAGTCCAATGGGCATATAGGAGTATACTTAAGGCGAATGTCCAAAATATTGGACGCGCCCAAACCAAATATTCAAATCTCAAACGGGAAGCGCACGCTTCCTAATAATAATAATAATAAGCTTGGAAATTTTCTGAAACCACCTGAGGTACCCGTTTCGGGTACTTCCCGGTGGAATTTTTCCGATTTTTCTAGCCTACGCACAGCGCAATATTTATGTCGACCTACCCTGAAGAAATCTAACGAATCGGATCATGTTTAGGGGTCATTTTAGGGTTGAGTAAATAACGAGTATTGTAGGTCGAACAGTGCTCTGGTATTTGAATCAGTGCCGGCAAAGAATTGCGATTAAAAAGGTGACGTGGAATTTATGGAGCTGGTAGGTGTTCCAACTCATTGCGATAATTGGCCCAGAACAGTATGATATTGAATTGCAAGTCCATCGTTCCAATCATTTCAGCTTCCAGACTTCTTGCATAATGAACTTTCCAACCATGACTACTGGAGAAATAACCTATGTTAGGTCATCAATTTTCACTAATTCTGACACAATTTTCCTTTTAGCCACTTGGAGGTAGTTAATGATGAGACTTTGATTCGAAAACAATCCTTTGTTGTATGCCAATAATATCCTAAAGCCTTTATAAAAAATAACATGTAACATGCTCCTTCATTCGGGCACCATTTCCTTAATGCATTCCAGCTTCTTGAAAAAATGTTGACGCGTTAAGTCTAAGATGTACAGCGTCGGCGATGGAATCGGCTTCAGTAAACAATTCTCCCGCATACATGTTCTAACGTATGGATCCGCTGGCAACAAGTTCCATAAGTAACGGTTTGTAACTTGTATGCCTGAACCGAGTCTTGCATGTTAAATCCCTAATAACTATGTATATGTATTGATATTTGTGATCATACGGATGACCTTATGAGCGTAGAAGAATATCTGACAATTCGTTTTGTACCACTGTTCGATTTGCCAAAAATTCAGCAATTCGTCAGTTATTGTTTTGTTCATCGGTCAGATAGAAGTGGTTTCGAGATGGATTTACTTCTATCGACATGTGTCTACCTAATACGATATATAGTTCTCCAATCGATTATGCAGGTGAATTAATCGGTTTAATGCCATCTCTGAGGTCTCTCCTAGTTTCCGTTTTGGATGAGTGAATAATGGTAAGCGTACTATAAAACGACCATTTTTATTTTCTCATGGGTTAATATAAAATCTTGTTCTGTATGCAATTTTCCAATTTCATTAACGTCCCGCAAGTTGACGGAAACCTTTGGCTTTGGTGGACATATTTATGCCCCCGGATACTAGCCATTCAAGCTGTTTTTTTGTAATATTGGGATAAAAGGACCTGGTTAAAATTGACGCAACGATTGTAGTTCGAAATATTAATCAGATGCAATGTTGGATCAGCTAGCTGAATATTATTTGGAATCCTGCATTATGAAGTATCAAAGTTGAAGGCTGGTTGATTATTACCTATTTATTTGTGCTGTATTCATCGAATTTATATTTAACTGTTAGCAACACAGACCTAGCTGAAGATATCGATGAGCCTCCAATACATCGAACCGATACACCTGATATTGCTAAATGGATGCCAAACTAGACATCAATTATTTGGCGACAAAATTTAATTAAAACCCAGAATGTAGCATAACTCGGGCAGTTACAATAACTACACCGTAACTGGACACTAACACCTCAGCAGTAGCAAGAATGGTATAACTTGGACTAATGATATGGGTTACTTAAAACCATTGGTGCAAATTGTTAAATCTGTATGATTTTTACCACATTACCACTATAGTCCGTTGATCATGCATAAATGTTGGAATCGAAATATTGGCAACGTGGCGTATATAACACCGCATAATTACGAAATTTGTGAAAAGTTTATTCGAGGCTTGATTGAATGGAAATACGCAGATAAATCGAAAAATTCAATTGAAATAGTTTCAAAAAGCACTGCAATGAATGTACTCCTGGGGGAGGAATGATAAATGACAATTGACGTGATTCGAAAATAAAGGAGTGAGCAATAGGAACCAAACGATTGCTATACATCTTTTTGATTCGACGCGTCCTTTACACAAGAAAACGGCACGGATTTCCCGAAAGAGAACCGAAGATGGTCAATGTTTGGTACTTTTGATGAAATAATGGTTTACAATTCGACTTCTCGGCTTATCACAGACACGTGGCGACATATACGCATGCATTTACGCTACTTTAAACAAAGCCGTTCAAATCAAGCCGTTTGTTAATAATCCATCGTTCATCGAAGCCCCGTTGTCGAAACGGCCTCTGTCTGGGTTTCTACGTCGTTTATCAGAGCAGAAAATGACGCCAAATTCGCAAAAAAAAAAATTCTTTTAGGTAGTAAATGACTAAGAAAAGTTTTGCTCTGTAGTTTTCCTTAAGAATAACTTTTTTTTTAAATTGCATGCAAGTATTATGTCTCTTCGGGGGGCAGCTAGGGTGTTCGAACGATGTTACAGAATAAAGTACATACTGTATATGAACATTTTATAGGTTTCATTACGTGGCCCTACATATGTTGTATTTATAAACAACGGAAACATTGTTCCATAATTTTTAATCACGTATCTGTGATTCAAAAATATTACTACTCGCGTACTTTCAGAACCACATTTAAGTGAAGACTGGCCGAATGCCTTTAATTATAAACAATAAAAAAAATTATAGTTTTTTTTGTTTCCAATGCAATCGTGTTTTTAGAAAGAGAATGGAAAGAGGCCCACATTGTGATTTGAAACCATGACGTAATACAACAACAACAACAAATATAAAAGCTCATTATTTAATCATTTTCAGTTTTAAAAGTTTTCTTGAATCCTATTTTGTACTAATTAAAGTTTGAGCTTTTCTTTATTTTTCTGTATAAAATCATTAAAAAAGCTCATGGTTCAAATAGACATAAACTTACAAATAAAATTGGCCGTTTTTCGTTATTTTCAATGGGAAATATAAATTTGTCGACCCAATATTTTAAGTTTAGTGGAAAAAAGCTCGAACAGAGAGGCTCTATTAATATAGATGACTCCGGTTACACGAAAAACTACCTGAACGAGGTGTTTGTAGAAAGAGCCCATATTGTGATTTGAAACCATGACGTAATACAACAACAACAAATATAAAAGCTCATTATTTAATCATTTTCAGTTTAAAAAGTTTTCTTGAATCCTATTTTGAACTAATTAAAGTTTGAGCTTTTCTTTATTTTTCTGTATAAAAACATTAAAAAAGCTCATGGTTCAAATCGACATAAACTTACAAATAAAATTGGCCATTTTTCGTTATTTTCAATGGGAAATATAAATTTGTCGACCCAATATTTTAAGTTTAGTGGAAAAAAGCTCGAACAGAGAGGCTCTATTAATATAGATGACTCTGGTTACACGAAAAACTACCCGAACGAGGTGTTTGTAGAAAGAGCCCATATTGTGATTTGAAACCATGACGTAATACAACAACAACAACAAATATAAAAGCTCATTATTTAATCATTTTCAGTTTTAAAAGTTTTCTTGAATCCTATTTTGTACTAATTAAAGTTTGAGCTTTTCTTTATTTTTCAGTATAAAAACATTAAAAAAGCTCATAGTTCAAATAGACATAAACTTACAAATAAAATTGGTCGTTTTCCGTTATTTTCAATGGGAAATATAAATTTGTCGACCCAATATTTTAAGTTTAGTGGAAAAAAGCTCGAACAGGGAGGATCTATTAATCTAGATGACTCTGGTTACACGAAAAACTACCCGAACGAGGTGTTTGTAGAAAGAGCCCATATTGTGATTTGAAACCATGACGTAATACAACAACAACAACAAATATAAAAGCTCATTATTTAATCATTTTCAGTTTTAAAAGTTTTCTTGAATCCTATTTTGTACTAATTAAAGTTTGAGCTTTTCTTTATTTTTCAGTATAAAAACATTAAAAAAGCTCATAGTTCAAATAGACATAAACTTACAAATAAAATTGGCCGTTTTCCGTTATTTTCAATGGGAAATATAAATTTGTCGACCCAATATTTTAAGTTTAGTGGAAAAAAGCTCGAACAGGGAGGATCTATTAATCTAGATGACTCTGGTTACACGAAAAACTACCCGAACGAGGTGTTTGTAGAAAGAGCCCATATTGTGATTTGAAACCATGACGTAATACAACAACAACAACAAATATAAAAGCTCATTATTTAATCATTTTCAGTTTTAAAAGTTTTCTTGAATCCTATTTTGTACTAATTAAAGTTTGAGCTTTTCTTTATTTTTCAGTATAAAAACATTAAAAAAGCTCATGGTTCAAATAGACATAAACTTACAAATAAAATTGACCGTTTTCCGTTATTTTCAATGGGAAATATAAATTTGTCGACCCAATATTTTAAGTTTAGTGGAAAAAAGCTCGAACAGGGAGGATCTATTAATCTAGATGACTCTGGTTACACGAAAAACTACCCGAACGAGGTGTTTGTAGAAAGAGCCCATATTGTGATTTGAAACCATGACGTAATACAACAACAACAACAAATATAAAAGCTCATTATTTAATCATTTTCAGTTTTAAAAGTTTTCTTGAATCCTATTTTGTACTAATTAAAGTTTGAGCTTTTCTTTATTTTTCTGTATAAAAACATTAAAAAAGCTCATGGTTCAAATAGACATAAACTTACAAATAAAATTGGCCGTTTTCCGTTATTTTCAATGGGAAATATAAATTTGTTGACCCAATATTTTAAGTTTAGTGACTAGATGACTCTGGTTACACGAACAACTACCCGAACGAGGTGTTTGTAGAAAGAGCCCATATTGTGATTTGAAACCATGACGTAATACAACAACAACAACAAATATAAAAGCTCGTTATTTAATCATTTTCAGTTTTAAAAGTTTTCTTGAATCCTGTTTTGTACTAATTAAAGTTTGAGCTTTTCTTTATTTTTCAGTATAAAAACATTAAAAAAGCTCATGGTTCAAATAGACATAAACTTACAAATAAAATTGGCCGTTTTTCGTTATTTTCAATGGGAAATATAAATTTGTGGACTCAATATTTTAAGTTTAGTGGAAAAAAGCTCGAACAGGGAGGATCTATTAATCTAGATGACTCTGGTTACACGAAAAACTACCCGAACGAGGTGTTTGTAGAAAGAGCCCTTATTGTGATTTGAAACCATGACGTAATACAACAACAACAACAAATATAAAAGCTCATTATTTAATCATTTTCAGTTTTAAAAGTTTTCTTGAATCCTATTTTGTACTAATTAAAGTTTGAGCTTTTCTTTATTTTTCTGTATAAAATCATTAAAAAAGCTCATGGTTCAAATAGACATAAACTTACAAATAAAATTGGCCGTTTTTCGTTATTTTCAATGGGAAATATAAATTTGCTGACCCAATATTTTAAGTTTAGTGGAAAAAAGCTCGAACAGAGAGGCTCTATTAATCTAGATGACTCTGGTTACACGAAAAACTACCCGAACGAGGTGTTTGTAGAAAGAGCCCTTATTGTGATTTGAAACCATGACGTAATACAACAACAACAACAAATATAAAAGCTCATTATTTAATCATTTTCAGTTTTAAAAGTTTTCTTGAATCCTATTTTGTACTAATTAAAGTTTGAGCTTTTCTTTATTTTTCTGTATAAAATCATTAAAAAAGCTCATGGTTCAAATAGACATAAACTTACAAATAAAATTGGCCGTTTTTCGTTATTTTCAATGGGAAATATAAATTTGCTGACCCAATATTTTAAGTTTAGTGGAAAAAAGCTCGAACAGAGAGGCTCTATTAATCTAGATGACTCTGGTTACACGAAAAACTACCCGAACGAGGTGTTTGTAGAAAGAGCCCTTATTGTGATTTGAAACCATGACGTAATACAACAACAACAACAAATATAAAAGCTCATTATTTAATCATTTTCAGTTTTAAAAGTTTTCTTGAATCCTATTTTGTACTAATTAAAGTTTGAGCTTTTCTTTATTTTTCAGTATAAAAACATTAAAAAAGCTCATGGTTCAAATAGACATAAACTTACAAATAAAATTGGCCGTTTTTCGTTATTTTCAATGGGAAATATAAATTTGTTGACCTAATATTTTAAGTTTAGTGGAAAAAAGCTCGAACAGGGAGGATCTATTAATCTAGATGACTCTGGTTACCCGAAAAACTACCCGAACGAGGTAGCGAGCAACAGCTAGTTTACATTAAATAGGCAACCTTGCAAATTTTTGATAAAATATTTTGTTCTGTAACACAACCTCATTTCAACTTAAGCCAAATCTATTAATCTTGGCCTACAAATTTCTATAATAAATGTTAATTTAATTAAATCTTAGCTAATTTAAACGAATTTCTTTGTATTTTTGCTTGATTTTGTCTATCCCGTGTTTCCCGAATAGAAAGTAGTACTCCATACAACCTTTCAAAAAAAAAATTCGTATTGTTGGGATTTCATCGGGTTGCAAACAATAACTGAGTGGCCGGGAAATTACAAGCGGAATTTCTATTGGGTAGTATGCCATTTTTAAGAGGATCGTACAATTCGGGATGGTATATAGAATATAATTTAGTTAAATCGTGCAGCGTCTGTACAATTTCAATGAAGGAACACTCACCACATAATCCCAATAGAAAAATTAAGAATTTCATATTTTTTTTTTTTGGTATTCACACAAAATTCACTAAACACTTTAAACGTTTGTGTATTAGACCCTAATCCACAAATTTAAATTTTAACTTTATTTTTTTATTTTTTATTCAGAGTATAACGAGCTTGAGCCACAAGACGAAGCTCTTGAATGTAGAGCTTTGATAAAACTAAAACTTATTTTGCAAAAAACCACAAAATTTTAACTTTTCTTAGTGGGGATCAGCAGCTCACCGTATAAACTATTTTTTGGCAAATTTATTATTTCATTAATAGTTTAGATCAATAAAAAATATAAGAACCAATAAAAAAAGAAATTTTTTTTCCAGTTTTATAGTTTTGATAAGTTTTGCAATTTCTAATTTTTGTGGCAAAAAGAAGAAGAATCTCATCTAATCATCAGTTTGATAGGTGGTGGTCGATAATGTGTAAAAGAAAAGGTATAATAAAATTTTGTTTATGACTTTGGGGTTTTAATTTTTTATTTTTGTTTTCGGCATTTCGTTAGATTATGACCAATTTGTTGTTGTAAACCTCTTTTTTGACGTCAATTGATTAGGTATTCCGCTCCATATATTACGCTCGAGAAGCCAGTCGTAGTAATAAAATATTGGTTAGTAAAGGCACCGAAATGTTTCTTATATTTTTACACAAATTATTGGTAACGGAATATACGAGTATTTTATAACATATGATATGATAAGAGACGTACGGGTCAACCATAGTGGCGGCCCTAGGTATGTTTTTGGGATTAAAACAATATTTTTATTTATTTCATATTATTTTAATTGGGGTACGGGATTGACAGCCTCCAGAACGAACGGTTGTGATACCCAATCCCTTCGTAGTAGTGAAGCAGAATAGCTAATTAGTTAATCAAAACTATGCAATGATACTAACAAAAGGAAATAATACCCCAGGTGGTTTACCAATATCAACATTGGTAAATCCACTCTCTGTGGAGACTGGCCCTATGGATTCCGGTTAGGGCCATCTATTGCATTATCAGGGAACACAAAATCCGTTCCAGAGAAGATCAAATTTACAAAGTTCACCGATAAAGAAAAATAGAAGCAACTCGGTAGCTGTTGAGAACACTGATAAACACAAATTACCAACGTCAAAACAAAAACTTTACAAATGACGACATTTATATTAACATTGTGATGGCGTTCAGTATTTTTGATTAAGGGTTGCGTTCAGTTTTATTATTATATTCAAATAAAATGGCCATGGCAAATAATTTATATGTACTAATGTAGTTGATGAAAAATACGATAGTTTCCTCAAGAAGAAGATACATCAATTTGTGATATTGAGGTACGATTAAACAAAATTTGCTACCATACTTGAAACCAATCCCAAAGCAAATGTTGAGCTGAAACAGGAAGAATTCGAGACTAAATTTGTCGACACAAAATCCAAATTGTTAGTAATGGTTTCGCAAAATCCAGTCACAAGCAAATCCACAGCCCACTCATAATAATTCGTTTGATCAGTTGTTAGACCAGCAACGGATATTCTTGGAAAGTCTTGCTGATCGAACACAAGCAATTAATGAACGGTCGATGGTTCAAGCTGCAGACAATATTAAGTTACCACGTGTGTCTTTCGACAAGTTTGGGGGAGATTATGAAAACTGGCCGGCTTTAGATACGTTTTCCCAAGTACGTAAATTTCAAATTTTGAAAGGAATGCTAAAAGGTCCACCGCTTAATATTATTCGAAATTACTTGGTAACTGAAGCTAATTATTCTGAAGCTTGGGACAAAGTTATGCGATATAACAACAAACGACCTATCTTAACCTCACACATTGATAGTTTCTTCAAACAGCCTTCAGCAAGCAACGGGTCGCCTCAAGCTCTGCGTCAAATAAGTGACGATTGTGGAAAATTACGGATTGCTTCTATTTTGCTAGAATCTGTTCGAAGTCCTTTTTCGCCAATAATATATCCCAAATATTTAGTCTCACGTAAAAAAAATTACTTTTTTCTAAGTTGATCGTTAAGCCCGCCTTTGACAGTAATTCCGCTACCATCCTTAACAGTTCCAGGTGATCGTCGTACCTAGCTGAGATTATCAGCAAATCGTCGAGATAAACGAATACTCTTTCTCTAAGCTGGTGTGGCATAACTCGATCCGTCAATCTGTACATGGTTTGGGGTGCGTTACACAACCCAAACGGCATGACGCGAAATTGATAGAGAGGACGCCCTGGAACTGTAAAAGCAGTGATTTCTTTCGAGGTTTCGGATAGCGGAATCTGCCAAAAGGCATCTTTTAGATCGAGACTACTAATAAATTTTGTTTCCGTAATTCTTCCAAGAAGACTATCAATTATCGGAAGAGGATAAGTATCTTTTTTTGTGACCAGGTTAATTTTTCTCGAATCTAGACATAAGCGAGATGTACTGTTCGGTTTCTTTACTAAGACAACTGGGGAACACCACGGGCTGTTGCTCTCCTCTATTAGTCCAAGTGATAGCATGCGGTCGATTTCTTCATTAATGCAATGCTGAATGGCAGGTGATACGGGATAATACCTTTGTTTAATTGGGGAAGCGTTATCCACATCAATAACATGCTCTATCATACTCGTCCTTCCTAAACCTTTTGTAGCGAACGGTGGAAGTTTTTGAATAACCTTCTCTAAACCAATCTTTTGTTCATAAGTCAAATCGTGTTTCTTTAAGTCCTTGTCTCCACTATGTTCTTGATGCTTAGTGATCTCTGATATTATGTTAGGAGCTATGTTAAATTTTTTCCAGAAGTCCACGAAGTGAGGGCACGATACAAAATTTCATCACTTTAGTTGTTTGCAAATAACTGACGGGGAGATTCACGTATCCCAATACATTGTTTATTGAACCATCAGCTGTTTGAATATGGGTGTTCAATTTCTTTACTTCCACGTCTAGAGATTTGACTAAGTTTTCTGACCCTTTCCCCAAAATACTAATACTTGCCCCACTGTCCAGTAGACCTAATACCGAGTGTCCACCGATTTTAATTTTTGCGTATGGTCTGGGATCATATTCACTAATTTTGCTAATAGTAGAGATATTACACCCTTTAAACCCTTTTCAATTGAACATTTAGAGAACCGGTGCCCTAGTTCCTTACAATTCCAACACACAACGAACATTTGGGGGTGTAAGGCACTTACTTCATTAGTGGCTTCGTTAGTTAAATATTCCTCAGAATCGTCGGTATCGTCTTGATGCTCATTACTATTGTATGTATTTGGAATTTTTGGTTTAGGAATTTCTTCTACTATGGAAACTCGTTTGAAGCGGGAGTCGACGCCAAGGATCAAATCCAGAAGTAGACCACACTCTTTCAAAATTATCATACACTTTGCGAAGTTTCTCGGTAGATTTAAAATGCATGTTGCACGTGACATTTCGTAACGCTGGGTTCATATTTTCGATGAGAGCTTCTAGCAATTCATCATCTGGCAATGGCTTCTGAAGTCGTTCATTTATGTTTTCTATGTCCAAAACGAAGTCATTAAAGGACTCTTTTGGACCTTGTATTGTATGTCTAATTTGTCTTCTCATGGCACGCTCGTTTTCGAGGTTACTGAATCGACCCAAGAATGCTTCTTTCAGCTGTTTCCAGCTTGCCGATTTGTTTTTTCGAAGAAAAATGTAATAAAACTTTTCCGCTTTGTTTCTAACATAATTTCGCGTAAGAAAAACTAGCTCCTGCCGCGGTACCTGGTCTTGTTTTGCATGCTCCTCTAACTTCATCAAGAAGTCATGTACATTTTCGTCCTCTAATTTCTTATCGGCCCGCCCGGAATACATAATTTTCCATTTTGTGGGATCGGGAAGTTTCCGGGTCCATGATTTCCTATTATCCTTTAGAGAATACGGAGTTTGATAACGACGACAAACTGATTCTGCGGAGGAGTTTGCTTCTAATTCACTGTTGTTCTCGGAAGAATCAGATTCATTGTGGTGGCTTCTATAATGGCGTTTTTTCTCAGAACGTGTCCTAGAAAAATTTTGAAGTTTTTCATAGAAATCGTAAGAAAGTTCCTCTAGTTTTTTTTGAAAACTGGTTTTCCATCTCACTCTCTACATCGGTGGATATCTTTGGTTTAATACCGCGTTCTTGCCAATTACGTGTATCCTTGTCCTTCGGTGGTTGCCAAGCCTTAGAGGTTGAAGGTTGTTTTATATCTGTAGTTTTTGTAGCTTCCACTTCACTTTTGCGCAAGTTTCGATTGGCATTTCTTGCTATTCGATTAAGTGTACTAACCGTAAAAGAAACTGAGGATAGCAACGGATAAGTTAAAGCGAGTCGTTCCGTACGACCTTTCCAATGAACGGTTTTTAACATAATTTTCTGTTTCTCTTTGAGCGGAGTGCTGTTATCTATCCCTTCTAATTGTTCATCTATTATAGCTAATTGTTGTTGGATTAAATTTAATTCGGTTTACGGGTTTGCGGAAATATGCGTTTTCCTGGGGTGCAAGGAAGAGTTTTTTTCCTCCTTACCCATCAGCTCCATCAATTTTTTTATAGCATCGGGTTGTTCAGCAGAAATACCCCGCACTAGACAGTAAAATATGTCTGCTCCAAGCAATATATCAATTTTACTAGGAATATGATAATTAGGATCGGCTAATTGAATAATTTGCTTATTAATATCGTCAACCCATTCTGCATCAACCTTTATCTGCGGAATTGTAGAAGTTAATTTAGTCCAGATTAGAGCTTCGACTTCAAATGGCTCGCTGGGCTTGAATCTTGATTGTATGTTGATGTTTACATGACCCTTGGTAGACTCCGCGCTTGTTTCCGCTATGCCTGATACCCGGACATTTGCGAATAATCGAGCAAGACTTGAAACGGCGAATTTGATTTATTTAAATCATCTGAGCCTGGACTAGAACTATTTGCTGATACAGAAGAATCAACAGAATTAACAAAACTGCGATTAAATATACTAACAATAGCAGTAGGACCATGATACTCAACATCATTACAAATAACGGAGTGGATCCTCGCATGTCCATGTTGTAGTGGCAAATATTATTTGTGGAGATGCCTAAAATTAAAAAAAGGCAATAGTGGACCGACGACAATTAGCTAATCAATCTGAAGTATGCTACAATTGCTTGGAAGATTATTCATGTCGTATTTGCAATGCAAATGATCTAGATGTTTCGTCAAAGGTGTCATTACAAGGTAGTGCCGTTTCTCAAACTAAAGAGCTGCTAACTTCAATTAAATCAGGCACCAGTTCATCATCTAACTCTAGCATAGCGTCTACGGCTGTAACCGCAATACAGCAATAAAAACCCGCACTTCACGTCTGGCTCTATTGCCAACTGCAATAAAATATGTTCGTGATTCACTTGGCAAACACCATGCAGCTTGAGTTTTATTGGATACAGGATCTCAGTTCACGTTTATCAGCGAAAGTTTGGTTCAAAACTAAATCTTGCTCGATTATTCGCAAATGTCCGGGTATCAGGCATAGCGGAAACAAGCGCAAAGTCAACCAAGGGTCATGTAAACATCAACGTACAATCAAGATTCAAGCCCAGCGAGCCATTTGAAGTCGAAGCTCTAATCTGGACCAAATTAACTTCTACAATTCCGCAGATAAAGGTTGATGCAGAATGGGCTGACGATATTAATAAGCAAATTATTCAATTAGCCGATCCTAATGATCATATTCCGAGAAAAATTGATATATTGTGTGGAGCAGACATATTTTTTGAGTTACTCAAACTAAATTCGGGTGGGTCATATCTGGATCGACATACGAAGGATCAAATAATCTAACTACACTCAGTTCAATCACTCATGAAGAAGATATTTCTATATTACTGGAAAAATTTTGGGCAATAGAAGAGGTCCTGACCATATCAGAAATGTCTGAATCAGAATCAACATGTGAGCATCATTTTCTTGAGAACTATTCACGAAACTCTGAAGGTAGTCGTTAGGCAGAAGTCGTTAGACTACCATTTAAAAAGGATTCCGGAGAACTGGGACACTCAAAGGCAGTAGCCATTAGTCGATTAATTGCCATGGAACGTAAATTCAAGAAAAATCATGAATTACAAGAACAGTACACGATGTTCATGAATGAATATCTAAATCTGGGGCACATGAACGAAATTAAATCCACCGAACCAACATGACAGGAGAGCAATTGTTTTTATTTATCTCACCATGCAATTGTCAAGCGTGAAAGCACAACTACTGCGTTACTAGTAGTATTCGATAGATCTACAAAATCGGCAACAGGGGTGTCACTAAATGATAAATTACTAGTTGGTCCCACTATATTCAAAAGGATTTGATATCCATTCTAGTGCTATTTAAAACACATGCCATAGCATTTTCTTCCAATGTGGAGAAAATGTATCGGGAAATCAAGGTAAATCTGCTGGATCAAAATTTTCAAAGAGTTATTTGGAAAAATTCAATGTTCGAGCCAATAAGAAACTTTAGATTAAACACTGCCACATATGGAACTTCATGCACACCATTCTTAGCTGTCCGAACGTTGCACCAAATTGCTGAAGATAACAAAATGACACATCCAATTGGTCTCAAGATAGCAACCCATGATTTGTACGATGCGAAAATGGCAACACAACAACTTACCGACATGCTGGCCAAAGGTCAATTTAAGCTTCGCAAATGGGAATCCAACTCATTAGAACTTTTGGACACCATTCCAGCTGAACTGAGAGAGAAAAACAGTATTTGCATCGATGACAATACTGAAACATTGGGGCTTCAATGGGACCTATCAAGGATACGTTTTCAATTAAATTTAAAGTCGCAGATACAACTACTTCTTCAAAGCGCGAAATGTTGTCCCAGATCTCACCAGTAGTTATCGTATTCAAAATAGGCATGCAGAAACTATGGGTGAGAAAACTAGGCTGGGATGACCTACTTCCTACAGATATACAGCGTCAGTGGATGGCAAATAAATCAGCATTGCAAGAGTTAGAAAGTATAGAAGTTCCGCGGTGTTTGATGACTACACAATCAACGCTCCATGTGTAAATTCACGGATTTTGTGATGCATATGAGCATGCCTACGTAGCAGTAATTTATCTCCGTACTATCGATCAATAGGGCAATCCGCATACCAGACTTGTCATATCCAAAACAACAGTAGCACCTTGAAAACAAGTCTCTCTACCACGGTTAGAATTATGTGGAGCGTACTGAACAGGTTAATCAAATACACTGAACGAGCATTAGAAATCAGTGATGTGCAATGTTTGCCTGGACCGAC
Source organism: Nephrotoma guestfalica (assembly GCA_963691935.1). Classification (NCBI taxonomy): domain Eukaryota; kingdom Metazoa; phylum Arthropoda; class Insecta; order Diptera; family Tipulidae; genus Nephrotoma; species Nephrotoma guestfalica. Next base: position 74,936,378 of record OY829913.1, on the reverse strand, counting down.
TCAAAAATTGTGCTAAACGGTGGAAATGTTTTATTGGGAACCGAACATCCGAAATTTTAGAGAATGTTCCTCATGTGAAATGGCAACATATCGCTTCAAAAGATAATCCAGTGGATATCGCGTCACGGGGTGTAACTCGCAGCTTTTAGAATGCAAGGAGTGGTGGACTGTACCACATTGGTTAATCAAACCAATAGAACAATGGCCCGCAATAAGGCAAGTTGAATTAACCAACTTAGAAGAACGACATATTACATTAGCTACTAAACTAAATGAAAAGTCTCCGCACCTGCTTGAGAATCTCTTTCAAAGAATTGAGTCTTTCACGAAGATAAAACGAATTTTGGTTAAGATTCTTAGCGTTAAAATATTATACCGAAACCAAAAGGGGTGGATTTATTAAAAAGGGCAGAGTACATGTGTATAAAATGGGCACAATCTGAAGAATTTCATGATGAAATCCAGTCGCTAAATCAAAACAAAAAAATTGGCACGAACAGCAAAATTATATCGATATCTCCTTTTTTAGACAATGAAAGAATCATGAGAGTTGGGGGACAATTAGAACATTAGGTGCTTCTTACAACACAAAACATCCTATTAATCTACCAAGCAAACATATTCTAAGTGAAAGGATAATATACAAGAAATTCATGTTCGGTACTTGCACCCAGAGCCTACACTACAAACGAGTGTCCTCCGACAAAAATTTTGCATTATTAATTGTCGGAATATGGTTCGAACCTACATTAATAAATGTGTCAAGTATCGGAGAGTAGAAGAATAAGTAGTAGAATAACACCGAGTGGTCATTTCTTACACACGGGCGTAGACTACGCGGGTTCACTTTTTCTGAAGTCAAGAGTTGGGCGAGGTCGCATCCCATTCACTAAAGGATATGTTTGCCTCTTTGTCTGCTTTTCCACGAAGGCCGTTCATATCGAGCTTTGTCATGACATGACGGCGGTAGCATTCATTGCTGCGTTGCGGCGATTCATTTCGCGAATGGGTATTCCACTTGAAATGATCTCAGATAATGGGACCAACTTTGTGGGAGCTCGGAGAAAACTCGGCGAATTATGTGAATTATACTTAAAAAAATATGAAAACAAACTTATATCTCATTTTATTTCATTCTGTGAAATAAAGTTTACTGTCAATCCAGCTAGCGGTCCTCATTTTGGAGGGCTGTGGGAAGCAAGCATTAAATCAATCAAACATCATCTCAACAGGGTTACACGCAACACCACAATGGTACAGATTGAGAGCATTCTGAATTCTAGGCCGTTGTGTCCAATGAGGAATGATGTCGATGACCTATTTGCATTAACCCCAGCGCACTTTCTTATTGGCGAAACCATCACTACAATTCCGGAACCATCATTGAAACATATCAGTATCAACAGATTATCTAGGTGGCAGAATGTACAAACCAGGATGCAGGGATTCTGGAAACATTGGCAAACAAATTATCTGCACACGTTACAGCATCGTCGAAAGTGGACTGATCAACAAGAAAATCTGAAAATTGGCGATCTTGTACTCCTGAAAGAGGACAACTTACCATCTGCCACTTGGCAAATGGGACGTACTGCAGCATGTCATCCTGATCAAGATGGCTTTGTGCGTGTAGTATCAGTAAGAACATCATCAGGTATTATACTTGAAACCAATCCCAATGCAAATGTTGAGCTGAAGCAGGAAGAATTCGAGACTAAATTTTTCGACACAAAATCCAAATTGCTAGAATGGTTTCGCAAAATCCAGCCACAAGCAAATCCACAGCCCACTCATAATAATTCGTTTGATCAGTTGTTAGACCAGCAACGGACATTCTTGCTGATCGAACACAAGCAATTAATGAACGGTCGATAGTTCAAGCTGTAGACAATATTAAGTTACCACGTGTGTCTTTCGACAAGTTTGGGGGAGATTATGAAAACTGGCCGTCTTTAGATACCTTTTCCCAAGTACGTAAATTTCAAATTTTGAAAGGAATGCTAAAATCATTCCACCGCTTAACATTATTCGAAATTTCTTGGTTACTGAAGCTAATTATTCTGAAGCTTTTAACAAGTTAGTTATGCGATATAACAAAAAACGACCTATTAACCTCACGCATTGATCGTTTCTTCAATCAGCCTTCAGCAAGCAAAGGGTCTCCTGAAGCTCTGCGTCAAATCGGATGTGTGACACATTCGATGAAATAATAAGAGGTATTGAAGCATTAGGTCAAGATGCCGAAAGCAGAGATCCTTGGCTCATTCGTATTCTGTTGAATAAAGTAGATGAAGACACCCAAATTGCATGGGCACAAAATATATACCATAAATCGTTGATTCGGATTCATAATCGCTTTTGGAGAGTTACAATCAAATCAATTTTAGGTGGTACGAAGTTCACCGGGTCAAGTAGTAATCCAGAAAACTAATTCTTTTCAACACCATAAAAATTACAAAGATATCCGACGTAGCCAAGATCCAATGTTCCTTTTTCCTTAACTTTTTAAGATTAGAGTACCAGAAATACTTTGATCTAAGACTTTCGAATAGTGATTATTGGATGATTAGTTGGTGAAATAGCGATCTCTTTGTATTTGGTTTTGTTGAGTTATCCAGGCGTTCTCCAAGAAGGTTGTCCTCCCAAGCGAGGAGGATTTTTTGATAACATGAAACTCATTCTTATAACTTTTTTCATGTCATTCGCACTAGTTTGATTCCCAGGCAAATACATTCCCCCCCCCCCAAATTTAATGAGTCAGATTTCACTCTTAATCTGCCGAAAGATAAATACTAAATTATTGCTACTTTAACATTTATATGATTGGGCGGTGCATGTCTATAATTTCCATTTTTTAAAGAGAGTAAACACTTTCTCTCATCTAATACCTACCACTTGCTAAATATTTGTGGTACACCGTGCATGATATACGTCGAATACACATGTCGTAAATCTTGTATTAGCAATAAAATACCAGCAAGCAACAGCCGAGAGAAATTTTATGATCAAAATTTAAAAATGCAAATTTTTAAGAATTTTTGATTTTATGACGGTATGGATTTACAGCTTTTCTTGTGTTGACGTGCATATGTTATGTATGTACCTATACACAGGCGTGTAACGTATTATAAAGATTACAGAATGAGATGTGTGGTGGTTTAATTTGGTTGCCGTTTGAAACACGTGTTGAATCATCGTTTTACAGCTTAAATCAGTTAAACGAGTTATATTTTTTGCTGATTCGCATTTTATTAATTACTAAACATCCGAACATCGTCAAAATCTTAGGGAATCTTAGAGGAGTTTGTGGGTCATTGCTCCGTGTCAATCGGAATAATTTTCAAATTAACACTTAATTTGCGTCTAAATTATGCCAATTAGAACAGTAAACTTTGTTAAAAACAACATCGATCTATATTTTGTTAGTGGAATTTTTTAAAGAAACCTACAAAATAAAAATTAATTTTATTGAACTGGATTTCGTATATTAGGTGTGTCTGTAAGTTTTATCTTGTTGAACATTACGTTGTATGGTTGGGTTTAGACGTTAATTTTAACATAATCGGGTTAGAAGTGCTTTCCATTTAGGTTATAGGTAAGTAAGTTTAATAAGCTCTCACTCGTAAAACCGGACATCATCACTTTTACGACTTCAGCTAAATTAAAAATAATTTTAAGTGATTCAAGCTGATTATGCTAGATTACCGAATTTGTGTCCGTCACGCCAGCTGGAACCAAACTAGCATCTGATTTTTCAGCCGGAATATATATTAAGCCGGCCGGAACCAGAGTTTCATCAGCAGGACCACTAGAAGTTTGCACAAAGATACATTAAAACCATTTAGTAAAACCTATAAGCTTTCAGCCAGAACCATCACCACAAGGTAGCCAAAAATATTAAAATGTTAAATTATTTGAAATCATACATGTAAATCACAGAATAGATTTCTTTAAATAAAAATAAATAAAAAAATCACTGCGGTAGCAGCCGGAACTATATAAAGTAAGCCGGAACCATAACCTCTACAGCCAAACAAACTATGGCACAAGAAGCACAATGTATTGTGTATCATTGTGCACTATATATATGATTTTTCAGCTGGAACATTATAATTCCATCCAGAACCTTATAAAGCCAGCCAGAAACCTACTCCCTACAGCCAAATGAACTAGCCAACCAGAACCATGCAAGCCGGAACCAAGCTAACTAAGGCACAAGTATAGTACAATGCATTGTGCACTATCTGATTTTTCAGCAATAACCATATAATTTCAGCCGGAATCCATTGTAAGCCAGCCGGAACCATTTAAAACAAGCCGCAACCAGAGTTTTATTAGCAGGAACCATTAGAAGTTTTCACAATAAGCACAATACACATAAACAGTTGTGACACATGTAAGTTTTTAGTCGGAACCATAGCAAGATCAGCTGGAACCATATAAAGCCAGCCGGAATCATTCCCTCTACAGCCAAACCAACTATGATACATGAAGTGCACTATACGGTTTTCAGCCGGAATCTTATAATTTCAGCCAAAACTATGCCAGCCGAAAATAAACTAACTATGGCACAAGCAGCAGAATGTATTGTGCATTATCTTGGTTTTTAGCCGGGACCCATATTAAGCCAGCCGGAATCATTTAAAGCCAACCGGAACCAGAGTTTTATCAGCAGGAACCATTAGGAGTTTGTACAATGAGCATAACACACTTAAATGGTTGTGAAACATATAAGCTTTCAGCCAGAACCGTAGCAAGGTCAGCCGGAAACACTACAATAGCAGTTGAAACCGAAAAAGCCAGCCGGAACCATTCCTCCAACAGCCTGTTTTTAAACAGACGTTTTACCATCCGAAACCATTAAGCGTTTGCAAAGCATTGCAGAGATTGGGATTGTTGTGGAACATATGTGGAACAACTACAATGGCACTCAAAAACAGCAACCATAAGCCTGAACAATATAAATACATTAGGAATCTTCAGCAGAATGAGTGTGATTCCAAGAAGCGTTCTTGATAATTGTGCACTACCGAAAACTATCCGGATCTATATAAATCCAGCCGAAACAACATGTTTACAAGAATGCAATTTAAATGCTATTGCAACATATGAGGTTTCAGCCGGAACGATGAAAACATTATCCACTACAATGCCATTTCAACCAAAACCAGCAAGGCCACCCGGAACCATATGAAGTCGGTGTGAACTATTCGGAGCAAAACAAAATAAGCATGGTTGTTTAACGACAGTATTTGAAACCAACGTTTTCCGGCAGAAGTGGGCGTCTGTCTTGTATCGGGCGTCTCACTATATGAACGTGTCGTATGCCCTCAAAATCGGGTTGAGCGGTAGGCTAACTACCTTCTCTCACATATCCAACCGGTCCATAACGAGGGCGCTGAATCGGGATGGAAGGAGGACCACCGTTCATGGTATGTGAAAGCTAGAGAAAGATAGAGAGAGAGAAAGAGAGAGAGAGAAAGAGAGAAAAAGAGAAAGAAAGAGAGAGAAAGAGAAAGAGAGAGAGAGAGAGTGAAAGGGAGGATGTTTAAATCACATCGGTTTTACTATAAATTGTGGTGATACAAACCAAAAGAAACCAAAATATTATCCTGTTTCTAGATTCGTGATTCCTCCCTATTCAGAATTTAAGGTATCTTAATTATTAGGGGATGATTATGTAAGACGTCACGAATATGAGTTTCAACTCAAACTAATTTTGACCAATTTTTGAAATAAAGTCGTGTTAATATCGAACTGCTTAACCAGTGAAATTATTTAAAATTTGGAAGTTAACAAGGAAAAGGCAAACTAGGTGGATAGCTAAACAAAACGATACTCGTCGCGGACTGAGGAATAGTGGAAGTCTGAAGTCTGCTTTTTGAGTCACGAGAAACGAATTGAGGACGTTTTCGAGAGTAGGTGATTATTTGGCATTTGCCCACGTTCAACTCAAGTTCTTTGCACACCATGCGGAGAAGTTATTGAGGCCGGACTGAAATAGGCTCTTATCTGATGACCTGAACAGCACATGATATATACGGTCTTTTAGATAAGAGCCCACCCAACGGAGAATTTGGGGAGGAAAGCCAAGAGCCTTAAGCTTAAACAAAATAACTTTATGAGAAATCCGGTCAAACGCCTTGCTAAAATCGGTGAAGATATGACATTAACATCATTCCCTACCTCCATCATATTTAATGTTTGTGAAGTGAATCCAATAAGGTTTGTGGCCGTGGACGATGCTTTAAGAAAACCAGGCTGACTGTCAGAATACAATAGTTTACAATGAAAGTACAGTGAATCATACACAATTCTTTCAAACAGGTCGTTCTTTCACATAGATCAAAAAATTTCAACCGAAACCAATTTTTGGAAAAGCGCCTTCAGCGGTTGAACAAGAATGTCACTGCAGTTGTTACGACAATGGATGGTAAACCGTCAGGACCGAATGAAAAATCATCTTTAAGTTTGGAAATATTTTGTACCACGGAGCAATCTTCATCGGGTTCAAAATTAATACAGTTTTTAGGCTTGGATCCAAAAATGGATTGTTCAAATGAACGTTTTGCAGAGTAAAAATTAACAGTTTGTATTTCTTTGCCATTATTATCATTTAAAATGGTGTCAAAGTCGATGTTTGCCAATAAATCACTAAGTTTCAAAAAGTTGGCCTTACGAAAATCGAGTTTCAGAGTTTCAGACGATAGTTCCAGGAGCGCTGCTATTGTCGATAACAGAGGAAAATACCAAATCGAGCTGCCTGCTCAAACTGTTCTTAACGGTGATGACCTGAAATAGTCCACAGTTCAAAATATTGCCAGTGAATAAAGTTTCTTTGGCAGTTAATGCATTCGAAGCAACATAATGAGTGTTATCATCGGAATAATCCCATTTCAGGCCGAGGAGATTGAAATCACAAAGATTGCATCTTTAATATCCATCAGGTCAAAGACGAAATCACCAACATTAGTAAGAATCTGATAGCTGACGCTTAGGTTAGATTAGGTTAGGTTTCAGTGGTTGCTATCGCACACTTAGGCCAATTTTGGTCCATTGTGATACTACAGGATCCGGCATCATTAAACTCCCTTTAAACCCATCGAATGCTATTCAGAATTCGTGAAAGATTTCGCACATTACAGCTTTCGATATCAGAGAGGCTGTCCATAGTGTATTTGCCCAAGTGATCTTGTTTTTTGGCAGCTGATGCAGGGCATGAGCATAGGAAGTGAACAAGAGTTTTCTCCTCATCCTCCTCGTCCTTGCAGCTTCTGCAGAAGCATTTGCATCCAGACCTTCTCGCATGATTTCCGAAAAAGCAGTGTCCGGAAAGTACCCTGACAATTCTACCTAAATCACGCTTCCTTAGTGTGATCAAGATCTTGGATCGCTTCCAGCTCAGTCCAGGTCATACTTGCTTCTCTACTCTGGTAGTCGAATTGTTGAGCCACCTAGCATTTGCCAAAGCAACTGCTTTCCTATGACTCGCAGCTTTCAGCACAGATTTAGGCCGTCCTACGCATTCTCTCCCTGGTTCCAGTCGTACCGTACCTTGCTAATTCGTCTGCCCTGCAATTTCCCTTAATGTCAGAGTGGGCCGGAACGCACATCTCGTTAAGAGACAATAAAACGCCACCCTTGACGCCAGGGAAATTGAATCCAGTGAAAGTGATATCAGTCAACAATATTACACTGTGCTTCAACCAGTTCATGATCCTTCGTGAATAATTTAACTACCCCGGTCTCCATAATGAGACCATTCTTCCAAGCCTCCCTAGAGGGGAGAATCACCTTAAAACACTTGCAAAAGTACAACAGGAATGTTACATAATCCAAATTCACCAGACCATCCTTTACAGCTATAGCTGAGATCCTTTGGCTATAGTTGAGTGCCCTTTTTGCAGGCACTTCGAACCCAAAATCGCTGATAGCCAGGTGGCCGTATTGACCGCCATTTGCTTACCGATAAAATCCAACTGAAGAAGATACAGTATGACCTTTAAGGCACTAGTGGGGGTCCTCACTAATGTGCAAACAGGCTGCTCTTTGCATCTTCGTCGTCATGTTCCTGTATGATAATTTCTCCAGAGCGGGCCACAATACACTCACACCATACAGTTGCACGGGCCTTATAACTGCCGTGTAAAGCCAGTTTCAAGCCCCATTTCCTTCCGATGATATTTTTACAAGAGTGGAGTAACAGTGGCCTTCTTCACTCTTTCTATCGTGTTTAGTTTCCAACTGAGCTTACTGTCGAGAAGAATCCCCAGGACTCTCGCCTTATCAGTAAGGGCCAGCATAGTACCATTTAAACGTGGTTGAACCATCACCGAAATTTTATATTTCGTAGTGAAAAGGGCCAGCTCCATTTTAGATGGGTTAATCCGCAATCAACATCTGCTGGCCCAACGTACATCGGCATAAGCAATCACGCATATTCCTTCTCCCTCCAATAGTAGTGCATTGATAACCACATTCCAAAGAATGGGAGAGTGGAAACCATCGTGAGGTGTTCCCCGAACAACCAATTTTCTGACGGAGACTTCTCCCATCTCCGCTATAATCCTTCTGATACCTAGCGGATGATTAATTAGCCTGGTTACAGGGTATTGGATCTCATGTGGCAACAATCTTTCCCTAATTGCCTCTACCTTCACCTTGTTGGAAGGGCCCTCGATATCGAGAAACGCCACCAACTAGTATTCCTGAAAAACCAGTGGCTTCTCAATTTCCCGAACCAAGGTATGTAATGCCGTGTCTTCGGACTTACCCTTATGGTACGCATGCTGAGACTGTGCCTAGTTTCTGGGTACAATTCTCGAACGAATATGAACATCCAACAACCTTTTCATGGTTTTCAGCACAAAAGAAGACAAAGATATTAAGTCCTTAGGGTTCCTGTGTCAGCACCTGCTTTCGTGATGAAGATCACCCATTCTGAATTTCTGCTGGTACAATTCCATCCGGACTAGCTGACTTAAAGGGCTTAAAACTTATAATAGCCCATTTTATCTTCCGTGTATTCAGAATATCCTCTGTATACAACAGTTGGACGCAGTAGTCATCCTTAGACCCGCAGTCATCCGTAGACCCGAAATCATCCCGGGACGTGAGTTTCCATCAAAAGATCAAGAGTCTCTTCACTAGAAACCGTTCATTCGCCATCCGGTTTTATCAGATATCCTGGAACAGTTGGACTAGAAGAGAGAATTTTTCTTAAGCGCGACGTATCCTGACGCTTATGTTTAGTTCGAAATTATTAAACTTGCGAAAATGAATGATCAAATAGCGACATCTGTAGAAATAGTTTTATTTTTATGTAAAGAAAAATCCGAGCAGGCCATGCACTATCAAAAAATGATCTGTGTTTTTTTTCAACCTGAGAAATTTTACTCGGGACCTTGGGTTTTTATTTATGAACTAAGCACACTGTGCATACTCGGTTCTTCAAATTTTACTCTGAAATGAATGTCAGTGTATGAAGTGTGTAAAGTAAAAAATAGTTTATTACTCTATGCACACCGGAACATTTGACACTGCAGAATCTTTGCTCGGTGTACAATACCCAGAGCACAACCTTTTCTCGGTGAACAATACCCCTCCGATTTGCTCGGGTTGAATTAAAAAATAGACCCTATGTAATTTGTGGCATTATTTATTTATTTATAAATGGTGCCTACAGTGACTACAATCGGCACAACAAAACAATTGGTAAAAAACTTACTACAAATTAAGTGGTAGGAGGGTGACCAAACAGGGATGCATACTCCAAAATGGACCGAACAAAAAGCATACGTATAACGAAGTCAAAGTTAACGGGTCACTAAAGTCCTTGCAGTTTCGTTTAATAAAGCCAAACATGTAGCATCAGATTCAAAGATCACACCAAGATCCGAAATGAACTCAACCCGATCAATGGTTTCGTTGTACAGTTGATATTGATAAAAACAGGCGAGCGGATACGGAAGAAAGAAAGAGTTTTGCATTTACTCACGTTTAAAGCCAGTAAGTTGTTAAATCACCAACTGCAAAAGCGGATTAAGTCATCCTGTAACATTTTGCAGTCTAACACGCTAGAGACTCGGGCGAAAATCTTCATGTCCTCTGCGAAGAAGAGGAAGTTGGCAAACTTAAAGAATTTTACAACCGATATGGCCGATATGTCTACCTTGAGGCACGACGGATGGCACCCGAAATAATGGAGAGAAAGAATTTAGAATCCTAATAGATTGCCAACAATCTGAAAGATAAGAACGCAACCAGTCGATGGGAATGAAATCACATTCGAGACTCTACAACTTGCTAATAAGCACGGAGTGATCAATCACATCGAAAGCCTTTGCGAAGTTTGTGTAGACAACGTCAAGCTGCTGCTTCGTGTTTAGGCTGTCAAATAGATGACCACAAAATGAGGAAGGACAAGTTTAGGTACGGTAGACCTACCGAGATGAAATCCATGCTGAAAAGGAGAAATAAGTCTCTTGGTATGGAAGTGCAATACTCTGTGAACCATGAACTCAAACAGAGAGGATGGCGATCCCACGATCGCCTTGAAAATTGGATGAACACATGAGATTTTCCAGGGATCTGGAAACATATCACGACGAAGGCTTTCCTTAAACTAGAAGGTAGCTGCAGGGGCCAGACTTACAGCACAACGTTTGAATAGGATCGGTAGACCGTCATAACCCGCTCCCTTACTAACGTCGAGAAGGAGCAGTTGATCCAAGACCTCCTGTTCGGTAAATTTGAAATTATCGAATACAATGGAGGTGGAAGTAGTAGGAGATCCGGTGTCTGTTGCCGGAAGTGACTTGTAAACTGATGCAAAGAATTTGGTAAACAAATTACAAATGTCGGTTGGCTGACGGGCGATGAAGGTCTGGTAAAACATATTCGGCGAAAAACCAGATACCTTTTTCTTGCTGTTAATGAGGTTCCAAAATTTTTTGGGATTAGATTTCAAAACTTGCTCGATTTGCACTACGTAATTATTGAAAAGGAACCAATTTAGTGTCTTAAATTCATTGCGGGCGTCAACGAAATCGGGATAGTATTCTACGCCGTAAAGTCTGTAAAGGGAATGAAACATGTTGCGTCGTTTCTCGAACAGCATCAACTCTTGGAGCAACATCGGCATGCAAGACATCGTTGGCAAATAGGAGGTCCAGGAATTTCCCCCGACTGTTGCTGAAGCGGTGATAGTCAATGCTTTCTCGTCGGTTGAGGAGGAAGAGAACACACCGTCGACATCGTTCCAAGATATACCGGGTAAGTTAAAGTCACCCACGATGATAATTTGATCACAAGGGCGAACTGAAGGTATAACGGCTGAGTTGATAAACGTGTTGTAGATATCCCGGTCGAATCCGTAGGGAATATAAACGGCGACGGCAACAATTGAGGTATGGTAAGCTAGTCTGATGCGAACGGCAATGACATCTAGGCAGGGATGGGAGGCGTTCACATCATTGGAGAGTGAATTCTTTACAGCAATTAAAACACCACCGCCTCTACAACTGGTGTCAAAATCATATTTGTCCTTTCTGTAAACGACATAGTCTGATGGAAAGTACTCTTCGGATAACATATTGATCGTAAGCCAGGTCTCGCTGTTTATTATAACATCAAAATCATTGTCAAGTATGCCTAAGGATACTGGAGGTATTGTGATAGTAGATAGAAGTGAAGGCGTTGATGGTATTAGTGAAGCGACGGTTGTTGATAAATTAAACTGACTAGCGTTTGTTAATAACAAAAACGTAATAACAAACAATAATAAGGACACTGATCATTATGACACAAGTCGAATGGGACAAACATGATATCGGGAGATAAGGAATTACATGCAATCGAAAAAGATTCGTCCTATTGAAAGCTGGCAATATATAATTATGATCATGGAGATGAGGATACGCGGTTAAAGCTTTGGCGGTTGGATCGGGAGGTATCGAGTTCGAAATGAACATAACTATGACCCCCTGTTGGATTGCATAACTCATGGGATGACACATTTTTCTTGCCAGTACTATATAAACTGACGCGGAGCTTTACAATGTGCAGATGGTTCTACGTAAATCGAACCTATAACCGTACGTCCTCGATTTGACAGGCAATGCATAAGGTAGGGTGTTAAAAGCAAACCGCGAAAGAGTTGGGATGCTTCGGCCCCAGAACAGTTTGCAAACATTAAATCATAAACAAAAAAACTTCAGTTACAATATATTCGCGAGCCGAAGGTGTGATCAACGAACAATTATTTCACTCATTTGCTAACGGGCAGAGCGTTAACATGGTACCTAAATTATAACAAGTACGAGGTCGTGAAAATGGCCATGAAGCACGAGTTCCTTACAATAAACTATAACCAATTAATCCGTGAAGAAATTCACACGGGATTACAGGGCTCAGAAGAGTCGTTTGGTTCATATATTATCAAAATGGAAATGCTATTTGAATCCGTGTATACACCCATGCCGTGAAAATAGGTTGACGAATACAAAGCGATGGAAACATGGGGAGCATCTACCCACCTAATTCAAAATCCATTTGAACCTTCGTATATAATGCCGCGAACCAAACATAAGAAAGTTGTTTTTGGATAACGATCAAGACAACGTGGATTACTATGTTGGAATTGTATCGGTATGGGCATAAGTATTTTGATTGCGCTCAACCCAGAGAAAAATATTTCATAGGTGCTGTAGGCGACCAGGTGTTAAAGCGGACATATGCCCCGGTAAACATTTTAAGGAAGTTCGCAACGCTTCGCCGTTTTTAAGGAAGTTCGCAACAAGTTGAAAGAAAGTCCTTCGAATTCGGAAAAGCCCTAAACGCGGGCCGGAGTCTATAGCCGACCATTACGAGTAAGGAGACTCAAACAAACATTAAGTCGAAGGAACAGATTAAAGGGCCACCCCAACTTATTATATCTAAATAACAACCTCGAAATAACGCATTTTTTCCGCCTTTTATAGAGTCAGTTATAACGCTAGACGGGGATAGGAGACCTTATATTGACGTAGATGTCCTAGGATTCAAAATCATAGGATTATTACATGATTTACCATTCTCGTTCAATAATCAGGTACATATTCTGCACGCTCGGGTGCTAGACCTGATTCACCATACGTACAAGATGGAATGGACAGAGAAATAACCAGGATGCTAAGCTTCGGGGTTACGAGTATAGAAAATGCGCAGCCAACAGAGTGGGCTCACCCTGTTGTATGTGTGCGGAAACCATCTGGGAAGCTCAGGCTTTACCTAGACGCACGCCGACTGATTAAGGTGACGGAAAAGGACAATCACCCTGTGCCTTACATCAACAGAATACTTAAACGACAGCTCGAGTGACGCCTTTCGGCAGATTGAACTGCACGCCGACTCTAGACTGAAGACCGCTTTCATCGTACTGGGGTATGCAATATACCAATACCAACGCATGCAATTTAGTTTATGCAACGCTGCGTTAACGCTCGCCAGACTAATAGACAAAGTACTTGGTTATGATCTGGAACTCAAAGTGTTTGTGTATTTGGATGACATGATAATAACAAGCCTATGAAGAGCATATAAATCTACTAAGTGAAGTAGCTCGGCACTTAAAAGAAATGAAAAACCTTGGATATATCCTGGATGAGTATGGTCTGAGAGTTGACCCAAGGAAAATCAGTGGTATAATGACAGTCAAAACGCCGACAACGATTAAGGACTACGATGATGGGCTGGCAAGGTGGTAGAGACGCTTCATACCAGACTTCTCGACAGAGACGGCCCCGATTACAGATTTATTGCAGAAGGGGGACCGAAGCACTCGCTGCACGTTCGCGGTTCATTTTCCCATCTTACTGCAATTACTGCCAAATCGAAGATGTACGGCATAGGACCATGCCAGCCTATAGTACTAGATATGGAAGATGAGTCGCCCATGAGCTTTTGCACGCCGAGAGTGGGTCGTAGTAGTGTTCCTTTTAAGCACAGACCGTAATATGTTGATCAAAATTTCCTTTTGCATATTGCCCCTATTGGGATTCGAACCCGGTATCTCCCGATCCAAACGCCAAAGCTTAACCCATATGCCATTTGGTCGGTAGCCTGTATCTTATTGAAGTCGAGATCAGGGAGAAGGAGATGAGGAGAGGGTAATAGCGCTTATGACTCAGAAACTAACCTCCATTCAACGTAAATACCCAGCTACCGAACGGAATGTTCAGCGGTGGTTATGGCGATTGAAAAGTTTAGGCTGTATATCCAAGGTGTTGCATTTAAGGTTACACCAGATTGCGTCTCTCTTGTATGCTTAAGCGACCTGCAGAATCCGAGATGGGGGGAGGGGGTATTCTCACGGATTATTGGTGTTTGTTGGTAAATTTTATCTTTCAGATAACCCCAAAAAAGGAAACCTGGCGAAGTAAGATCTGGTGATCTGGCAGGCCAATTTACCGAACCAGCTCTACGGATTTAGCGACCATTGAAATCACGATCAAGTACTTCACGGGCTACCTATGAATAGTGTGCTAACAATCATCATGTTGAAACCACATGTTCTGTCGCAATTCTAAGCTCAAGTCTTCAAATAATGTTGGCAGTTCATTTTTCAAAATGTTTCGGTACATTTGACCATTCAAGTTGCCTTCAATAATGTGGGGGCCCATGAATTTGTTGCCAATTATTCCACACCACACGTTGACAGTTCAAGGGCGATTATGTTCAACTTGGCGAAGCCAGTGCGGATTTTCAATACTCCAATAATGCATGTTGTATCGATTAACCCGTTTCATGGTTTGTAAAAGACGACTCTTCGGAGAACAATACGTAGCGAAAAAAATGATGAACCGAAAAAATGTTTCAAAGAATCTGCAATAAACCCCTCCCCCCCTCCCCGCAATGATTAAATTTTAATAATGGACAATTTTTTCGTAGAGTGCTTATTTTCCGGTAACTAAACTAGTTAATGGAATAAAGGAGCATCCCGAAAAGTACCCTGATTTTCAATTCAAAAACGATAGATTGTGTAAATACGTACAAGTGAAAACGGGATTTGGAACTTATGACAGTGTCTGGGAGGTAATGACCCGCTGTCATGATAATCCCCTAGCTGCACACACGGGATGTTCTAAAACATTGGACAGGGTTAGGCAAAATTATTATTAGCCTACCTAGAGTGGCTAAATAAGTTGCTCTCTACATTAAAAATTGTGAGACTTGTGAAACAGACAAACATCGAAACTTTTCATATCGGGTACCTATGGGCTCACCAAAAACACCAACGCATAATTGGCAGATGGTCGCCGTCGACTACATGGGACCATTTCCAAGATCCAAGTGAGAGAACCAGTATCTACTTGTCGCAATCGATATTTTCTCAAAGTACGTCATGTTACGAATGGTTCGAATGTTAGAATGCTTCTTGCCATCCTCGGAATAACCTCGCCTAGCCGGTTAACCAGAGTATTCTTCCCGCAGTTCGGAGAAAAATGATGCTCAGGAGGGATATAAAACCCATTAGTACATAGCACCTAAACGAGATGCCCGAGCAAACATATCCAACGTTCGTTAATAAACTGAAAAATCAGACGAGTACCTACTTAAGTAAACGAATGGCCTACATGGTGCATACTTAGTGTGGGCGATCGCAAATTTCGATTTATTTTTGAATATGCTAATAAATGTAGCGGAATATTTTAACGTTGATAAAAAACTAAAAATGAAAACGAGAAAGCTAGTCCCACCAAATAGAATATTAATCATAGAAATCAACAACACGTTTAACAGGCGGATGAATTAAAAACTTGTTTAAGCATAAATTAAAAAATAATGAAAAGTGATGTTATAAAAAAATGGCTATGACGATTCGTAGTATTTAGATTGGTCACAGCTAGATAAAGAACCGCGTTCTAATCGAAACATTATGATTTTGCTCAATCTACCACAATACGGGTGGGTTACCGTAGAAAATGTAAAATTTTAAATATTTCTCCAACATACCAAACGAAAAAATACTTTCATCTAAAAAATTTACCATACGACACCTGTGACCACCATCGTTTATAAGAAAAGCACCAACATAGAAATAAATTTCTTTTTATAGTCGTTAGGAATTAATTTATTACTTTAGCTTTTATAATTTTATGTTTTATGTGTATTTTGCAGAAAGGTCCATAGCAAACTCTCTTTCAAATTTTGCCAAACCAAAATAAAAAAAGTCAAATTTTAATTCCATTCGTAGCTTACATTTTAAGATGTGCACATTCTTGACGAGGCTTTCAATTTAATATAAATACAAAAAAATTTTAAAAGTTGATTTAAACATAAATACCAAAATGTCCGTTAAACTGTTTATAGTGATTTCGTGTAAGTGATTTTAATTTAGTAACGCACGCGTTAACAATTAATTTATTTGTGGTTTATGTTAAATTTATAGTTCTGTTGGTCCACCTAACTCACGGACAAAATATAACAATTTTTGGATTCCAAATACCTTCATTTTCCTTCGGCGGTTCACCACCGAAAACCAATCAAACTGTTCTATTGGATTACGAATCGTCTGCTGAAAATGATACGGTATTAGATGACACCGACACGCAACAAGATTATCAGCACCAAACGGTATATCCGCCTAGTGCGCTGGTAAACACAAAACCGCCAAGTTGGAATAACTTAATTCCCTCAATCGATTTGAACGGTTCGTGTAAAGTTGTGTAACGCCATTAAATCCTAAATTGATAAATTTTTGCGTGTACTTTTCAGGACTTTCAGGGGGGCTTCTTCAACCAACGATAGATTTGAATAAGCTTAACCTAATATTTATCACACGGTAATACGAAATAAATAAATTTCTTTAAATGTGTAATACAAAACTTCTTAAATTGCAGAGACCATTGTAATAATGTGCGTGAACACCGCGTATGTAAATATACAAAAACCCGTTACGGTGTTAACGATATGAAAGCATTGATAAAAGATCGAAATTTTGATGTCGAACGCAATGCAGTTATGTATTTTCATGGTTTCGACGATTGGACCGAATCGGAACCGACAACCCTAATAATTGATGCCTACTTACAACGTGACGACCATAATTTACTGATTTGTGACTATCGCGAATTAGTTGTGGGGACACTTTTAAAACAAGCTATCGCTAATATACCAATAATAGCACCGGTCATAGCACGAATGATTTATAAAATGAGTGCAAAAGGTTTCCCTATGTCACAGATGCATTTAGTCGGCCATTCAACCGGTGCCCAAATGGCTGGATCCGTTGGTAAAGCATTTAGTGATATAACGGAAGGTACAAAATTAATAAATCGTATCACGGGATTAGATCCGGCATTCGGATTTTTCTATCCGCCAATTGGTCGACATATTACGGCGAAGGACGCGAATTTCGTCGATATAATACATACAGATGCCTGGTCTTATGGTGCACCGGTAGCCACGGGTTCCGTTGATTTTTGGCCAAATGGCGGCTCCAGTACCCAACCCGGATGCTCTAAAAAAGAGCGTAAATTATTTCCCAAAGTTGATACGTGCTCACATTATCGCGCGGTACGATTTTGGGCAGAAAGTTTATTAACAGAAAATGCATTCTTAGCGATGAAATGTTCATCGTGGTATAAATTTAAGAAAAATGTTTGTAATCCAAAGACACTTGCATATATGGGATATGAAGCGAAGCCCGGCATTACAGGAAGTTATTATTTGCAGACAAACGGGCAAGAGCCTTTTACAAGGAAACATCACGGCATTATTTACGATAATTCTAATTGATACTCTTAAATTAGTATAAGAATTGTTATTTATTTGTATTTGTTAAATTATTTATTAAAATATTTAAATTTTGAACATAAACACAAACTCTTGTATTCATTTCCTTCTGCGAAGTTCGGCTTTCAAACTTTTCCGTTTTCGGCCTATTTTATGTTTGCTCGTAAGTCACTAGTCGGTCCTAATAAATATAACGCGGTCCTTTTATGACGAAATAATAGGATATAATTCAGATCCTAACAATTGACACTAACACTTATTTTGAAATGAATATCAAGTTAACCCACGATTCCGCCCTAGAGAATAAAAAAATTTCATCAGACAACACTAATCAATATAAAAAACTCCGCTTGCTTTTATGTGAACTTATCCCAGCGCAAAATATGTTTAAATTAACTCTAAAATAGTAATTTGTGAAGATATATAGCTCAACCCGGAATTTATTAGAAATAACGTTAAACTCGTTTCGTCTAAATTTGGACCCTGCGTCAGTCTGGGCGAAATTTGGCCCTGTGCCAGATATTTTCATACAACTCGTATTTGAACTAAAATTTCATTTAAATTTGACACGTTCAAAGTATAAATCTGTTAGATTAAGGCTACGTGGTTAAGATGGAATAAGGTAAGGAGAGTGATCTCATGCCTTACTTTAAGGAAAATTTGAAAAAAAAAACTTTGCGAAATTGGGCCCATATCCATACAACTGGTATTTTACTAAAACTTCGATCAAATTTGAAACGTGTTCAGTTAGTCACACTCATTCCTTACTTTTATGAAAATTACAGAAACTCATATAATTCAAATACAAGGTGTTTCAATATATTGACCCAAGGTCTAATTTCGCAAAGGTACCTCGGAACGAATTTTTTCAAATTTTTCCTAAAATAAGGCATGAGTGTGGCCATCTCAAAACCACATAGCCTTAATCTGGTAAATTTACGAGATTTAAAAGGAACGAATTTAATTTTTCTATTTAACGTCATTGCTAATAAATTCTGAGCTGGGCTAACTTCACAAATTACTATTTTTTTGTTACCTGATGAAATTATTATTTTTTTTCGGGATAGAATCGTGAGATAACCATAGACGTTATTTTGGATGCAGATTTTCAAGCTGAGAAGGCTGAACAGCCATTTCTAATATTAATTTTAGGCAACATTTTGGAATTTGGTTAGCTCGAAACTGGCCATTTTTGAACTGATTATGGTAAAACGAGGTTTGGAAAGTCAGATTTGGTCTCTCAAGAAAATTGAGTATCAAAGCTCAAATTCCAATAACGCCTTCATTAATACTGGTCTGAAACCTCTCACGAGGTAGTTAGAACTTCAGTCCAAAAATTGGAAACCCAGACATGGAATGGAATGTTTGTAAATACAACTACATGCAAGTGATTTACAATTGCAATACGCATACATCGCCCAGATACAATAAATGGAATTATCTCGAATAGCGATGCACAAGTATCGGGTCTTGGAACTTGGCAAATTTGAACTT
Source organism: Nephrotoma guestfalica (assembly GCA_963691935.1). Taxonomy (NCBI): domain Eukaryota; kingdom Metazoa; phylum Arthropoda; class Insecta; order Diptera; family Tipulidae; genus Nephrotoma; species Nephrotoma guestfalica. The sequence goes on along the minus strand of OY829913.1, from coordinate 74,917,109 downwards.
TCATTGTGAGCGTACCCTTAAACAAATAACCAAACTGTCAGTGTCAAAACATTTAGTAAATACAAAATTTTCATCAAGGCGAAGTACACGAACGAACAAAGTTTTCAAATAATTAAAATTTACTACTAAAATACCGAGTCGGTGACTGCAACTTCAAGAGCGTTAATTCCAATTTTTGGTCATAATTATCGTCCCAGTAGACAAGCAATTCATAGTGTAGTGTCCATCGCAAACGAACCAAAACAGTCGATTCCACGCGACATACGTTCTCGGATTGGGCTCTGGACATGTTGGAAGAAGGTGACCAATTTCACCACAAAATCATCGTCAGTGATGCAGCGCATTTTTGACTAAACGGCTTTGTCAACAAACAGAATATGCATTATTGGTCAGGTGAAAACCCTCATTTGCTTCTAGAAACATCACTTCATCCATAAAAAATATCTGTATGGTGTGGTTTTCATGCTGGTGGTGTCATTGGACCGTTTTGTTTTCGTTGATGAAAATGACCGTCACGTTACAGTCAATGGAGATCGCCACAGAGACATGTTGCAACTTTATTTCTTTGGTCAATTGCATGAGCTAGACATTAATGAGATGTGGCTTCAACAAGACGGTGCGACATGCTACACTGCGGGTCTAACAATCGACTTATTGAAATCTAAATTCGATGAACGTGTTATATTCTGAAATGGCCGCCTAGATCGTGTGGTTTAACACCTCTAGACTTTTTTTAACAAGCCGGTGTCGTTAGAGGCGATCAGAGCCAATATTGAACGAGAGATAGCGACCGTTTCCGTCGATATGTGTGGCCGAGTCATAGTAAATTGGGTTGAAGGAATCGACACCTGCAAACGTACCCGTGGTGGACATATGTTTTGATTGAACTTCAAGCCAATAACAAAATTTTCGAGCTATCTCGCTTTGCGTTTTATTTACAAAGAAAAGTTGTCAAGCTCTTATTGGAAAACCCTTTATATAAGCGCGACCAATTTGGAACGCAGTCTCAGTGGCAATTTAACAGTGAACAACGTAAATTAAGGAGAAAAGTGATCAGTAAAAGTGAAATAGAGGACAGTGATAAATAGTGAAATAGTGAATTGTTCAAGAAGTTATAGATAATGGTGTTTCGTAACATTTAGTGTCAAAGCTCAAGAGTCTCGAGCTTTTAACCGAAGGTAATAAAAATGAGCTTCACGAACCGAGAGCTGTGGAACATTATGCTGAAATAGAAGGGCGTACATCAAAATAACGTCGATTAACCCAAATGACGAACAGAAAGTCCAGCCTTCCGAAGAGCAAATAAAAAGTAAGAAAACTGGAGCGATGGACCAAACAATAACAACCGTTTCAGTACAGCCGCTTACTCTTGAACAACAGAAAACCATCTTGAACTTCGGAGATATGATGGTAGCGCTACTGCAAACATTTCCCGCAAACTATTAGAGGCGGTCAGCTAAATAAAACATTTCAACAGTACCTGTTGCCGGAAGATGAAGAAAAAACATTTGACATTTGATGGCAAGATACAACTTCAAAACCGTAACAACTATATGGAGAGGGCCTGCAAGCGCTAGAAAGTAACAAAATTGGCGCGTGAAGCTTACTAACAGTAGACGATAATTAATATTACAGGTAAAACCATGAATGAAGTTTTAGCGTTGGCTTTAGAAAAGACAGTCAGACCTAATATAGCAATTGATTCAGTAAAGATGCACATGCAGGATTGTGCTGGAGATAAGTTGACAAACGAAACAAGAAACGCAAAGAAATGAGACAATTATAGACTTTGAGCGAGGCGAGGAGGGAAAACACTTGTCTCATTTAATAGGCACGGGTCCGGAAACCTAAGTTACATCAGTTTTGAGAGGCCTAAGGTGGTGAAAGGGCAAAATGCTCCAGAAACACCGTTAAAATCAGATTATAAAAATCTCGCTGTTGTTGGCTTATTGGTACAGAGTCAATGCGCTTTTACACTGCATACCGGAACTTCGAAATCGGTTGTTCGTTTTGATATGGTAGGTACAGAACAGATTGATGCTAGTCAAAGGAGAGTGTACCCATCTAGTAACGTTCAGAAATTCCTCTATAGCTACTCCTGGTAGCTATAGTAATTGATGGATATATCATCGGACTAGGAGTTGTGAAGGGATGCGAAATAGTGGTGGACCTGGATTGACAAATTTTAAAATATACGAACAAGTGATGTTGTTGTGTGTGAGAACATTCATGAAATTGTCAGCTTGATGTCGTCGTTCATGAAATCATGAACAGAGAAAGATCATTCGCTCAATGTGCAGTCATCTTCCAGTAGAACAGTTAGATGCTGCAATGAATGAATACATTAGCCGAAGTATTTTCTCTTAATGAAGACGAGTTAGAAGAAACTAATGTGGTGCAACAAAGAATTGACACTCTAATCCGGCAAGCACCAAGACTTTATCACTCACGAAACAACAAGCGGCGGCAGAATTAACTAAGAAATTAGAAAGAAATGGAGTGATAAAGCAGTCTAGCAGTTCATGGTGTTCTTCAGTGATTCTTGTCCAGAAAAACAACGACAAGACAAGATTTGTGTTGACTACCAGAAAATAAACGAAGTAAAGATGAAAATTGCCGCGTATTGATGACACCTTGGATACGCTGTCAGAGATTAAAATTTTCAGCACATTGAATCTTAAATTGGATAATGGCAAGTAGCAATTCATCCAGATGGCAGAGAAAAGACGGCTTTTTCATGAAACGGTTTTTATCAATTTGTGGTAAAGCCACTTGTATTATGCAATGTGTCTGTTTGAGAGATTAACTTACTCCATTATTCTCTTAAATGTAACAGACACATTGCTAAGAGACCTTAATTGGAAAAAATGTCTGGTTTTTTTATGAATGACATCATTGTACTAGGCCGCACATTTGATCACTTTAACACTTTAAGTTACCTATTTGGGTCATATTGTTTCAATCAATGATACGCGAGCGGATCCGAAGATGTTAGTATCCGTAATGGATTGGTCAGCACCAAAGGATATTGGTCAACTAAGAAGTTTCCTAGGATAACATAATGCTACCGATGATTTGGTGCTAAACTTCGCAGAAATTGGACAAAGTACATTGTCTCACCGAAAACTGTCAACTATTTGAGTGGAAAACGGAGCATCGATAAACATTTGAAGAATTGAAGCAGAAACTATGTAGCGCTTCTATTTTAGCGTAGCCATAGGCAGACAAGACTAAGAAGCTCATAGATGTTTTTCAATTTTAGAATTTTAAAATTAGAATTAATAATTATTTGAATTCTATTTATGTATTAACAAATCTAGTTTTGCTAAAAGAACAGTAATCCAGTAAAATTACCACCGGTCTCACTCTATTTTTATATTAGCAAATTAGTAAAACTGTCAATGCAAAATTTTCAAGACAATCCCTTGATTTTTACTACCCTTCCGGCCTAAATAACTGAAAATAGTGATTATTTATTAACTATCAGTGCAGATCCACCTAATACTCGCATCCTTGATGAGGAACTTTTACTCGAAACAGTTCTCGGCAAATCAAACAAAAAAGTAACAACCTCACCTAATATAATTCCGCCCATAATTAACAAAAATGCCCACAGTGCAATGCTTTCATCACAAATAGTAATTTACTCACTTTACAGGCTTAACCGGCAGAAGAGTTCCGATTGTTCATAAGGACTGTGACAGTTCAGCCCTATTTCCAACACCGATAAAATTAAGCTGCCTTGTGTGAGAATTAACACTAACAGGAGAAATATTTTTATTCTCTGGCCCTACATTTGCCCCACTAATCTAGTTTGCACCTTTCAGCTTATGATGGGGGCTTTTGATTTATTTGTGTTTAACATTATTAAAAAGGTCATCCTACCTTTTTGTCGTATGGAAGATCGCCTTTTTGTCGTTGGAGTCTTGAATTTGCCTTATCTTATGTGGTCGTGCTCGGACCACCCATTACCTACTACGAACGCACACACTGTAAAGGAAACTTTAGTTACGGATAGTAAGTTTAATTCAGAATTATCTCAGATCAGCTATATTCAAAATGACTAAGAAAAGCAGCTTGATTATGTATTTTCCTCGAAAGCCGTTAACATTGTCGTTGTAGCAGCTAATCTAGTCTTATCCATCATAGATCATCAATACCATCCTCCCTTCTCAAGATAGTGCTGATTTAGAAAAAATCAATAGTCTATTGACTAACATTGATTTCATCGAATAAAAATAGTGACATTGAAATTTAGACTGGTTGTTATTACCCTTGCCAAAACATCATCTTTCCAAGTCCTCCGTGGTACAATACACATCTAAGAAGAAAGCGCCATATAAGAATTAGGCATTGGCAATAATTTCGAAAAACTCAGCTGAAGTCAAGCTCTAAATATAGGGTGTCCGCCGGGAAGGTATACTACTTTGTTTGTTTATGATTTTTGATTAAATGAAAGAGAATGGATCTTATATTGATAAATGTTTTATTTAATGTCGGCAATTATGTATGGAATACAATATCAGATAAATGTCCGCCTCTGTTAGCCTCACAAATGCGAGCCCTTTTGAGCACATTTTTCATTACAGTCTCACACATTTCACGCGGTATTTCATTAATTTCATCACGAATATTTTGTTTGAGTTGCTCAAGCGTTTCTGGTTTGTTTGCATAAGCCTTGCTTTTTAGATATCCCCACAAAAAGAAGTCCGGAGCAGTCAAATCAGGCGACCGTGGAGGCCAATCAACATCACCATTTTTTGAAATAACTTGTTGTGGAAAGAGTTATCGCAGTAATTCCATTGTCTTGTTGATACCACATGTTAATCAAGCCCAAAGTATGCAGTTGTGGCGTTAAAAAGTTTTCAATCATATCACGATATCGCTCCCCATTCACAGTTACCTTTACGCCGTTTTCATTTTCAAAGAAGTAAGGTCCAATGATTCCTCCTGACCAAATTGCACACCAGACTGTCACTTTTAATGGATGTAAAGGTAATAATGTGAGGGTTTTCCATTGCCCAGAACCGACTATTCTGTTTATTCACATATCCATTTAAATGAAAATGTGCCTCGTCACTCATTATGATTTTTTCATGAAAATCGGGGTTGTCATGGGCGAGCTGTAACATCCTATTGACACGATGGTTTATCGAATATTATTCCATAATAAATTTGCCACGTGTCTACTTCACGACTGTCAAGGATGAACTGTCAATACTAATATTCGCCTAAATGGCGGCAAATCAAAGTAGTATACCTTCCCGGCGGACACCCGTTATATCGAAGTGAGGTTAGCAACACGTTGGAAGTTTGGTTTCGAACTAATGAAACATTTAATTCTTTAAACTAAAAAATTTGATGGTCTCATCAGACTGCGCAGTGACCAATCTTCAAAAATATTGAAAATACTTTGAACTTACACACAAAGTACAATCACAATGCTTTAGAGAATTATTATGCTTCGCTAAGCAATTGTATTTGACGTACTCGTATACATGCGATTTCTATATGAAATTTTCGGTTATTCTGGGTGATAGTGTTGAGGAATAACCACCCCAAACAACACATAAATCTATTAACATTTCAATCAACATGCCAATCATAAGCAAACAATGTTCTAATTTCCCTGTTCCCACGCGCAACACACAAAAACACGTGTGCGTAGAAAATTTGAGAAAATCACAAACGTTAAAAACAAAAAACCGTACACATGAGAAAAAATGTAATTTCATGCAAATTAAAATCCAAACAAATTATTAATTTGTTGACCCAAAACCCAATTAAAAATTTTTTTAAAAACAATTTAAATGTGTGACACAAAAAATTTACGAGCGGAAAACTACCACTCAGCACCATTTCGAAACAAAAAACAAAACTAAAAATAAATAAAGACCTATAGTATATAAGCCAGAAATTTGTAAAATGTAGCATAGTCAATCATAGTCAATCATAGTCAATCATAGTCAATCATAGTCAATAAAAGTTCTGTGTGCAAATATTAAATATAGTCAATAAAAGTTCTGTGTGCAGATATTAAATATAGTCAATAAAAGTTCTGTGTGCAAATATTAAATATAGTCAATAAAAGTTCTGTGTGCAAATATTAAAGATAGTCAATAAAAGTTCTGTGTGCAAATATTAAAGATAGTCAATCAAAGTTCTGTGTGAAAATATTAAAGGTAGTCTATCAAAGTTCTGTGTGAAAATATTAAAAGTAGTCAATCAAAGTTCTGTGTGAAAAATATTAAAAGTAGTCTATCAGTAAAATCCGCAATTCATTAAAAATAGTTAAATAGTTATCTCGTTACTTAGAATACAGAAATAAATAAAAGTTTGTTATAAAAGAATATTTACAAGTGAATTTATTTTAATCAACCCTCGATACAACAATTGACAGCGCTTTAGTCAAGACTATAATCAGGTAAGAGTTCAGTATTACATCATAAAAATCTATTATATTTATTATATCACAATACATTCACTATTTAATTATCACTTAAATTACTACTAACTAAATAAATACATTTAATAAACAATATATACAATATTAAATAACCTCGAATAACCACAAATATCCATAGCACTTACGCAACAACAATATACAATATGATATACCCGTACAATATATACTCTTTATAAATACAATTGTCTTGAGTACCAGAAGTTCAAGACATTACACGAAATTTTAAAATATAACAGTATTTCACATAAACACATTATAACAATAAACACACAATAAACAACAACCAAAAGAAAAAAACACAATATTGGCGCTGTAGTTTACGAACCCGTGTCAACATAATCTTAAGTAAAAATAAATTCACGCGTACAAAAACAAATCTCTTAGGTCGAACACTCATCCACTAAAAAACCAATCTCCCAACTTACACACCCTTTCGCACTACCTTTTGGTCGAACACCCCTTTACCAAAATAAAGTAAACAGTCCTCCCGAGGTCGTATAACCCTTTCACCCAAATTTGCAGTTGTAAAAATTCTCTTGTTTCCCCAAAATCGTAAAGCAAAATCAAGATCTCAAATGAGCAACAAAAACTATAAATTAAATGAATTAAATGAGTGGAATCGCACCATTCAGCAGTAAATCAAATAAAACTCCAAGATCACCAACTCGAGCAAGCGAAAGGCTCAGAATAAAGTCAGAACCTAGCGAACTATACTCGAACATCATAAATCACTTAAATACCCAGCAAAAAATAACAAGCAACAAAAGTGCCCCCACAAATCAAAAACAAATTCAAACGAAAATCAACACAAGTCATACGACGGCACCAGCCAACAAAGAGGAAATCCAAGTGACAGAACCCCGAAACGAAAAATTAAAACCAAAAGCAAAACATCAAGCTAAAGAAGACGATCAAACACCACAGACGCTCGAAATCGCAAAACTTGTAACAACCAACAAACTCACAAATAATCCAAAAATGGACCAACAAAAGATTCAACAAAGTATTGCGAACTTTGTACCAGAATTCAATGGAGAGGGCACGAAACACCAAGCACACAACTTAACGAGATTCCTCGACACTGCCGACAGTATCTACGAAACCCTCACCACAGAACAGGAGCAAAAAATATTCGACCGATTGATCAAACTAAGACTGACAGGAGACGCATACATAAGGATCACTCACAGAAATGTCCAAAATTACAAAGAACTTAAGGAAATACTAGGAAACATGTTTACAGAATTACACTCACTAGACGAACTAGAAAGGAGATTCAACAATATACAGCAGGCATACGGCGAAAGCATCAGAAATTACGGGTACAGGCTTCTTGAAGCCCTTGAGCAATACAAGAACGGCTATAGAACCAAGTACACTGCCAACAACATCGACGACACCTATCTAAAACACCTCAACACGAACTCCGTCCAATTATTCAAAAGAGGATTAAACAATACTATACTTAGGGAGAAAATAGCCACAATCAGAGCCAATAATGTAGATGAAATAATAAACGAGACAGAAGCCATTGAGAAGATGTTAGCCTGCACAACAAATACAGCACAGAACACAGCAAAACAGGCGGTCACATCATTCACACCAATAATTCAACAACAGAATACATACGGGAAGCCAGCAATCATCTGTAACTATTGCCAAAAAATGAATCACACTTGGGATGTATGCCGCACGAGGTTAAGCCATGAAAGAACGAACAGGTCACAACAATATTACACACACAACACAAACTATCAGAGAAACTACAACGCAACTAGACAACCGTTGAACACACACTATAATGCACCTACGCAGGAACAATTTAACAGAATAGCACAACCGCAACACGCATACCAACAATATCAAGACAAAACATCAAACCAGCAAATGCCGTCAACACAAAGCATGCCACAAGTCATCCCCAAATTCAATCACAATCAACAACAACAAACTCAGAATCAATTCACAACAGCAAACAGTCAGCAACAATATCAACCGAACCAACGCAGAAGCAATTTTGTACCAAAATACTGCTCACACTGTAAAGTAACAACGGGACACACCTTTGAAGAATGCCGCAATAAATTCTTCAACAGACAGCCAAATCAAAGGATCAATCAAAACAATCACACACCGCTTGATACCAACACGTTGACTGACACATTCAACAAAATGAGAATAAATACGATATTCCCGCAACAACCACAAAATCAATATGATTTAACACAACAAACGCAACCGGAAAACTACAACGGATCCGATCAGCCATAGGAGAGCCACTGACCTCGGATCCAATACAAACATATTTAATACAATCAACAGCATCAAAAAATGACCACGGACACACTCTCCAAATGGGTACTATCCCAGAAACCTATCTAAAAAATTTTCTCTCAAATGATCACACTAACTCACAAACAATTACACCAAATCCAAACAACGAACACACGAGCCCCAGCGCTCATAACTTAAATTATCAAGTACAAACAATTAACCACAAAATACAAGCCGCCGCTACAATTCCGGCGCAAACTCAACAAACACAAGCCGCCGCTACAATTCCGGCGCAAAACCCACAAGCAAAAGCCGTCGCTACAACGCCGACGCACAACTTAAACTCACACGCAAATAACCCACAAGCAAAAGCCGTCGCTACAACGCCGACGCACAACTTAAACTCACACGCAAATAATCAACAAACACAAGCCGTCGCTACAACGCCGACGCACAACTTCAACCCACAAACGATCAACCATCAATCAAAAGCCGTCGCTACAACGCCGACGCACAATTTAAACTCACACACAAACAATGAACAATTACAAACCGTCGCTACAATGCCGACGCACAACTCAAACTTACAAACAGTTAATCATCAACCAAAAGCCACCGCTACAATTTCGGTGCAAAACTTGACTCCACAAACAACCACTCAACAAACAAAAGCCGCCGCTACAACCCCGGTGCAAAACATAAACTTAACAATTACGAACTCACAAACAAATAAAACTCAGAACAGAACTGACAACACCAATCCAGAACAAAACAAATTCATCGACAAAATCTCACTATTCAAAAAATTAACATGCGAATTAATCTCAAAAATACAGAACACACTTGAAACTAACACACGAAAACTCTCATCTGAACTAAAACAAAACTTGTTACAAAAAACACATGACTTATCTCAAATAATAACAAAACACAAAAGTAACAGCAACCCCACACAAATACCAAGCTCTCCAGAAAATAAAATCACTCCTACCCTACCTAATCCAATCCCTAAATTGACAAAACCACTCACACATAACATCTTAGATCTCGACGAAACAGAATCAGGCATACTACAACAACTATTATACCCAGACACTCAGTACACAGTAAATCTAGCGACAAACGACAATCTGACTCGCGATACCATCTCACCCATTATAAACAAACACAAAGTACACCTGTTAATTGATTCAGGAGCCGACTTGTGTATAATCAAAAAAAACTTTATCGGTAAATTACAGATTGACCAAAACGATACTATAACATTAGCAGGAATAGGCACCGGCTCAATCAAAACACTTGGATCCCTAAACCTTAGTCTACAACTTAGCAATAGCTACCACATCTCACACAAATTCCACGTCGTCTCAAATGATTTCCCAATTACCGAAAATGGAATACTAGGCCGAGACTTTTTCGACAAGTTCCAAGTAAATATTTCATACAGCACAAGTACTATAAAACTACAACGTCACGTCATACCCTTTTCAAACAAGTTAAATAATAAAATATCGCTACCTAAAAGAAGCGAGACGATTGTACAAATTACAACCCCCACAAACCAACTCTCAATCTGCTCAGCCAAAGAAATTCAACCAGGCATTTTCATACCCCACTTACTAATCCAACCGACGAACTACAAAGCTAAAATACTAATCGCAAATACATTAACTGAAGACATACAATTGATAAACATAAAGCCAGAAATAGAACCAATAACAGAAGAACCACAATACCAACACATTACAAAGAAACCCGACAGTAGAAAAGAACAGATAGCACAGATAGTCTCAGCAAACCTAAACACAGACAACAATACAGAAGAAAACATGACGATATTAGAACTATGCCTACAGTATCAAGACATCTTCTTCTTGGAAGGAGACAAATTGACCACCGTAAAAGGCGTCCAACACAACATAAACCTGTATACGGACTCCAAACCCATCCACGTTCAACGCTACAGGCTTCCGCAAATGCACCGCGACGAAATCAATAAACAAGTTCACGAAATGCTAAATGAAGGGAAAATCCAACAAAGTTCAAGCCCTTTCAACAGTCCACTCCTCGCTGTACCAAAGAAACCAGGTGCAGACGGCAAACCGAAATGGCGAATAGTCGTCGATTTCAGAAAACTAAATGACATCACCATCGGAGACTCATTTCCCCTTCCTAATATTAACGACATTTTAGACCAACTAGGTCACGCCCAGTATTTCTCAACGCTGGACATGGCTAGCGGCTATCATCAAATTCAGATGAACCCAGCAGACTCATACAAGACAGCATTCAGTACAGATTATGGCCACTTCGAATTTACTCGAATGCCATTTGGCTTAAAAAACTCACAAGCCACATTCCAAAGAACAATAAACCATGTACTTAGAGGTTTCCAAGGATTAAAAGGTTTCATTTACTTAGATGATGTAATCATCTACGGAAAAAATCTAAACGATCATAATTCAAAATTACTAGAGGTATTTGAAATTTGCCGACAGAACAACCTCAAATTGCAATGTACAAAATGTCAGTTTCTTAGAAAGGAAATTACTTTTCTCGGTCATCTAATTACACCAGACGGAATAAAACCGAACCCCTCCACTGTAAACGCAGTTCAGAATTTCCCGACACCGCGAAATGTGCGAGAAATACAATCATTCCTAGGCCTTGCAAATTACTACCGCAGATTCATCCCGAAATTCTCAGAAATAGCTGAACCACTAACAAAACTCACCAGAAAAGGTACACCATTTCTATACTCTGAACAATGTAAAGTAGCTCAAGACACACTAAAAAATTGCCTAATAAACCCACCCATCCTAAAATATCCAGACATGAACAGACCGTTCACACTCACAACAGACGCTAGCGAATATAGCTTAGGTGCAGTTTTGTCACAAATATACCAGCAAGGAGAATTCCCCATAGCATACGCCAGCAGAGCGCTCGGCAAGTCCGAAAGAAATTACAGTACGATAGAAAAAGAAATGCTTGCCATATATTGGGCAATCAACAACTTTAGACCATACCTTTACGGAAAAAAATTTACAGTAGTGACGGATCACAAACCACTCACCGGAAATCTCACCAAAATTCCAAATCGCATACTCAAATGGAATTTAAAACTGTCAGAATATAATTTCGAAACTATACATAAACCCGGGAAATTTAACACAAATGCCGACGCCCTCAGCCGAATCAAACACCAAGAACAACTGTTAGTAATCACGCGAGCACAAAATAAAGCAAAAGACAATCAAGAGCAAGACAAAAACACAAGAACAAATTCCCCCTCTCAAACCAATAAAAACGAAACACAAAACACAATACTCACAGAAATAACAACAGAAACAAAAAACACAGTCAAGAAAACATACCCTAAAGAAACAATACTGAACGAAGCAAGCAAAACAAGAACACTAACAACACCACAACAAGATAATGCCCACGACTGGAACCGAACAAATCAAAAAGACACAAAAATAGAGATTGTAACCGACATTAAAAAACGACACCAAATATTAGACGAATACCACAACCTCCCTTTAGGTGGCCACGCAGGTACATGGAGAATGTACAAAAGAATAAAAATGCTCTACTATTGGCCAAAAATGTTAATCGACGTTAACAGATTCATTAGGAAATGTACATTGTGTAAAAGAAACAAAAATCACAGAAGGACCAAAATGCCACTACAAATAACAGACACTTCGACTCACCCATTTCAACGAGTAGCTTTCGACATCGTAGGCCCGTTGCCAATGACAGAAAACTGCAATAACTTCTTACTGACATTCCAAGACGATTTGACAAAATTCTCAGGCGCCATCCCTATACCAAATCAAACAGCAAACACAGTCGCGAAAGCACTATGTGAATATTACATTACTAAATACGGAATACCAGAGAAAATACTGACTGACCAAGGAAGCAACTTTATGAGCAACACGTTCAAAGAATTGTGCAAACTACTAAAACTTAAACACATAACGACGACATCTCACCATCCACAAACAAACGGAGCACTAGAAAAATCACATAATACATTAAAAGAATATCTGCGATCATTCACGGAATTAGATAAAAATAACTGGGACGAAATGTGCCACTACGCCATATTCGTTTACAATACCACACCGCATACTACTACAAACTTTACCCCACATGAACTTATATACGGACGACCAGCACTAATCCCTAGTGCAGTACAAAAAGAACCCGAACCCGTTTACAGTTATGACGATTACGTAAATGAATTAAAAGCAAGACTACGCATCGCACACACGGTAGCACGAGAACGAATCATACAAAAAAAACAACAGACAAAGATGTACTATGACAAAGACTCCAAACCCCTGACGTTACAACCCAATGATACAGTTTGGCTAGCTAATGACAATAAGAAAAACAAACAAGACGCACGATGGTTAGGTCCATACAAAGTGATACACATAGACTCACCGGTCAACACCACAATCGAAGTTAACAAAAAACACATAAAAGTCCATAACAACAGATTAATCAAACAAAATTATTAAACTAACAACTCAATTACCCTTACAGGAAATACAATGACCATCTATAACATAATATTACTATCAACAATAACGACCCTAGTACAAACAGAGTTACCTTTCACCCACCAGAAAATAAACAATACGGGAATAGTATTCGAAGTACTCGACAAAGCTATATTTTTTACCAAAAACTTAAACATTATAACCACTATAGACATTCCTGAAGCACGACAATTAACAGACACTCTCTTAAACTGTAACATGCATCTAAAAACATTATGCGACGAAATATTAGAACAAAATCCAGAAAACATATGTAAACCTTTTAGACGAGAACTAAAATGGCATATAGGACAAATAGAGAGACAAGATAACAAGTTAAAGGAAATGTACGGGAAACAGAAACGAGGCTTAATAGATATAGGAGGAAAAATTAGCAAATTTATCTTCGGAACTATGGACGCTGAAGACTCATCTAAAATATACGAAGATTTAACAACACTCAACAACGGACAAACAAAACTATTAAATTTAGAAAACCAGCAAATAGCATTACTACAATCAAATTTTGACACTTTATCCAGACCGATCATACAACTACAAAATGAAACACTAGAAATCGAACAGAAATTGAACAAATTAATACAAAAATCAAATGACCAGAACAAATACATCGAACGCAAACAGAAGTTAAACACAGAAATAACAGAATTATCATCCCTTATACTGGTACAATGTCTTCACATAACTAGACTCCAAGATGACGCAACAGAAATCATAACAGCCTTAGAAAATAAAATCTTACACCCACTAATAATACCTGCTAGTAAAATCATGCAAGTAGTAAACACAAATTACCAAGATACAAACAAAGTAATGAAAATACACAATAACTTAAGACAAATAGTTAAAATCAATCATATCGAAATTGATAGAAAAATCATAGCAAAAATCACAATACCCATATTGCCAAACGAAGAATATACAATATACAAACCATATGTAATACCCTTTAAAACACAGAACGGACACTCGATGTACATTACAGACACAGACTACTTAGCAATAAACAACGATAAAAGCAAATCCATAGACTTACACTTAACAGAAATTTCCACATGCCAAAACATAATAGATACTTTAGACGGAAATATAAAAATTTGCCAACTGACACAACCAATCAACACAATCCAAAACTCTCTTTGCTTACCAAACTTACTTCTCCACCCTCAAATTGTAACTAATCAATGCAAAATATTACCTGTCAAAGCAACAGAAAAAATCACGAAAATGGACAATTCAAACACTTGGCTATATTCAGCAATTAAAAATCTAACCATGATAATACGATGCAAAAATATTACAGAAACTGTACAGTTAATAGATCAAGGAACAATTACATTTCTTGACACATGTAAAATAATCACAGAACACTTTATTATACAAATAGAAGGAAACTCTAAAACAATAAAAATTGAACACCAACAACAAACAGAAGTACCAACAAACGATGTAGAGGCTTCATTGAAACACTTACGACACCACAACGACACAGAAAATATAGAACAAATCAAAATAAGCAACCACAACGAATACAACAGACAACTGAGCACAGAAGTACGCAAAATAAATGAACTAAAAAATACAGCAGAAGAAATAGCTACCCAGATGAACAAAAACAAACTCAACCACTCGTAAGGAATAGCAATAACCATCATCAGCATAAGTATAACAATAACAGTATCATTTCTAATACTCTGCAAATACAAAACCGCGAAAAACAGAAATACAGGGAACTTGACAGAAATTAACATACACAAAGACCATGACACAAAAGAAACGGACAAACAAGATACGAACTCAAATAACCAAAATTTAAGAATTATATAAATACTAAAACAAATTTCTTTAACCCCAATATCCAGCAACACCATGTCAAATTTCCCCGAAGCCCATCTCGCAATGATCCAACACCTCCAAAACAAGAGAGATGAAGAGTCAAGAAAAATGAGGAAAAACAACCCAATAAAACGCAACCCCCGCAAAACGCAAAAAAAAAATAACAACCACAACCATACTGCCAGAACACGTCACTACCTGGTATCACCTGAAATATCCAGAAGAAAAGAAAAAGGCTGAAGCAGCGGAAAAACTAAACTTAAGAAAATACAATTGGCTCGCGAGAAATAAAATACCCGCGTATCCATGGCCAACATGGGATGAAAATAAAATGAAAAAATTAGAGATGGACGAATTCTAAACACATCTCAAAAACAAATAGTTTTTTCTTCAATGAACCCACACCAAAACTAACACTCAGGGAAGAACAAACTATGAACACAAAATCATTAGACAAGCAATTAACCATAATTTTAAAAGAATATTTTTTTTACCAATTATAAACCTAGCATAAGTACAATCTTCCAAAGGAACAAAAAACCTAAAATTATTAACAAATTAAGAAATTAGAGACTAAATATAAGAAAATAAACAAAAATTTTACTATATTAGAGTATAAAAAAAGTAAGAATTTCTATAGACATTAAGCACACAAGAAAATAACAACAACAAAAAAAAAAAAACCTCTTTTAACCACATAAATATTAAGAAAACACACACATGAATTTAAATACTGAATACACGAAAATCACTTATTTCATGCATACACAAAAAAAAAAAAAAAAGAAATTCCATTCATAAAAGTAAAACAAAAAATATTTTCACAGTAAAATTTATTAACATATCATACAAAGAAAAACACACACATAAATAAAAATATTATATAAGAAAAAACAAAAATGGCTTCACTCAAAAATATTGCACACACAATGAAAACCTTACTTAATAAAATACATACTTTTCATATTTCTAATTATACATATAAAACAACACAATATTGTCATCAAAACATATGCATACGTAAAAACACATAACTGTACAAAATGAGCATCATAAAAAACAATACTACGTTGCATAAAATTATACAATAAAATTTCTCATAATAAACGTACATTTTCAAGGCTGATAATAAGCAAAATGGTAATATGATATATGTAAACAAACGAACGACTGTAGGTCAAGGAACAGCAAAATACACAATAACGGCACGCGACAAAAAGACAACACCGAAGCAAGAAAAATAAAAACGGGAAATAAGATACAACCACATGTAAATCAAGGTCTTTAAGACACAGCTGGAAACTAAAGACAATAACCTAAAAAAAAAAAAATATAATAACAAATAACTTAGTACTCTACACAAATTAAATACACGTATAATATTGAATAGAAAAATAATAACACTTGATAACCTAAACGAACAATATCAGAACATACAGAACAAAATACAAGACCAGAGAAACGGAACAACGACAGCATTAAAAACCGGACAAAACTCATCTCAGAAAACACACAAGCAGCACAACGAACTTCAAATCACCACGTCAACGAAACAAACCAAGGCACATATACATATATATCATATTAGCAAAAATTTTTTCAACAACCTCAAAATTTTAGCTTTTTCCAACGGGGGAAGTGTTGAGGAATAACCACCCCAAACAACACATAAATCTATTAACATTTCAATCAACATGCCAATCATAAGCAAACAATGTTCTAATTTCCCTGTTCCCACGCGCAACACACAAAAACACGTGTGCGTAGAAAATTTGAGAAAATCACAAACGTTAAAAACAAAAAACCGTACACATGAGAAAAAATGTAATTTCATGCAAATTAAAATCCAAACAAATTATTAATTTGTTGACCCAAAACCCAATTAAAAATTTTTTTAAAAACAATTTAAATGTGTGACACAAAAAATTTACGAGCGGAAAACTACCACTCAGCACCATTTCGAAACAAAAAACAAAACTAAAAATAAATAAAGACCTATAGTATATAAGCCAGAAATTTGTAAAATGTAGCATAGTCAATCATAGTCAATCATAGTCAATCATAGTCAATCATAGTCAATAAAAGTTCTGTGTGCAAATATTAAATATAGTCAATAAAAGTTCTGTGTGCAGATATTAAATATAGTCAATAAAAGTTCTGTGTGCAAATATTAAATATAGTCAATAAAAGTTCTGTGTGCAAATATTAAAGATAGTCAATAAAAGTTCTGTGTGCAAATATTAAAGATAGTCAATCAAAGTTCTGTGTGAAAATATTAAAGGTAGTCTATCAAAGTTCTGTGTGAAAATATTAAAAGTAGTCAATCAAAGTTCTGTGTGAAAAATATTAAAAGTAGTCTATCAGTAAAATCCGCAATTCATTAAAAATAGTTAAATAGTTATCTCGTTACTTAGAATACAGAAATAAATAAAAGTTTGTTATAAAAGAATATTTACAAGTGAATTTATTTTAATCAACCCTCGATACAACAATTGACAGCGCTTTAGTCAAGACTATAATCAGGTAAGAGTTCAGTATTACATCATAAAAATCTATTATATTTATTATATCACAATACATTCACTATTTAATTATCACTTAAATTACTACTAACTAAATAAATACATTTAATAAACAATATATACAATATTAAATAACCTCGAATAACCACAAATATCCATAGCACTTACGCAACAACAATATACAATATGATATACCCGTACAATATATACTCTTTATAAATACAATTGTCTTGAGTACCAGAAGTTCAAGACATTACACGAAATTTTAAAATATAACAGTATTTCACATAAACACATTATAACAATAAACACACAATAAACAACAACCAAAAGAAAAAAACACAATAATAGCCAGATATTGTTCTAATAACCATGGTAACGAAGACATCTCAACGATGCCTTGCATTGACCATCGAACCGCCACTACACTTTCTACTATAGCAAAATTTTAAAATTAAAATAATCTAGAACTGCTCACCCCGCATTTGAAAGGTTATGGCTCATTGTTGTGGCTAAATTAGCTTGCCATTGTGAACTTATTTTTATTAGCAGCATTTCGTTTTGCAAAACAAGTTTTTTTTTTTTTAAGTGTAGCTTTACACTTTGTGAGCTGTTGTAAAGTTTTTTGTCATTTGTAGTTTGCCGGAAACTTCACTATAGTCACAAGTTGTTGCATTACTGCAAGATGGACGTAATCAACGAGAAGTCCCTCGTCAGTATCCAGAATATTTGAATGTATGAACTGATACCTTGACTCGGAGACCACATTCCAGCCGGTATCGGTGTTCATTTGACAACGGTCGATTTATTGTCCTAACTTCTCTGCGAAATCGCCATCTCACGAACGTCGACGTGCAGCAGGAGCTACGACAAGTTCGACATGGAGCTGCTAGTCAATAGACAGTAAGAAGTCGCTTGAAGGAAGCCAACCTCACTCCAAGGCGACCCACTAGAGGCCTAAAATTGACAGCAGTGGAGCACCGCTCTATTCACTGACGAATGCTGAATATGTCTCCATGATAGTGATAGGAAAGGCCAGGCCTACCGGCGTCCAAGAGAGTGATTTTCGCAGTGTGGGCTGGCATATCGCTTGAGGGAAAAACAGATCTTGTTTTCGTACCCAGTGGTGGCCATAGGGGAGGTCTGATCGCGGAAAATTATATCGAAGACATTCTCTTGGATCATGTAGTGCTCTATACGCAGAATATATAGGAGAAGATTTCATATTGATGCATGACAATGCCCAGTGTCACACAGCTGGAACCACTCGACAGTTCATCAATTTTGATTGCGTTTTCATTCAAAATTCATTATAAAAAAATACTGAACCAAAAATATCGGGCTTCCAAAAAAATAATGTGAAATTCGGTTAAGCCGTTTTAAAAAAAAATCGACTTTCTGTGAACGCTGTAGGTTTGAGTCGATTTAGTTCCTCGCGAGTGTACATATTGTCAAAAGAAATTAGTTTGAACACTCGCATAAATTTACTAATCTAAAACTGTCCAGAAACAATTACGCTAATTTATGCGCTTAATAAGTCAATTACGGCGCGCACTGCGATGGTGTTGCGCTCCTACGTTCAACAAGAAACTCCATTTCTCACGAACGAACAAGTCAACGGTCATAACTCTATAATAGTCTCCATTGACTATAATGTGCTGGCCAGCATATAAAGAACACCAAACAGCGGCTTTTTGTGGATGTTACGGCGTCTCAACAATGGCTTGTGAATTTCATAAAAAATCTGTGACATGACTGAATATAACTTTTAGGTGAAAATGAACAATCAAGATCTCAAATTACACAGCTCAAATTACTGTGTAATATGTTGTCTGAGACAGACATAAGTTGTCCTGTTACATTAAAAACACACGGAACATTTTTTGGTCCTTCGAGCCGGATCGTATTAATCCAGTTTTTTTTCAATTCAATTTAACGGAATCGTGTAATAGTGTGAAAATTTAGTGAAACCACATGTCGAGTGAAAATTTGTCAAGTGCCACTATGAGTGAAACTAATCTTAATTTCGGTGGACATATCGAACGTTTAAAGAGGCTTGAAATTAACTTCAAGAAATCTCCGAAAGCTCGGCTTACTCAAAGCCACCTTAATACATGTTTAAATATTCTTAAGGAACTGTGGGTAGAATACAAAAATATTTATTCGAAGATTGTTCGCGCTGACAAATTACAAGAGATCGACATCGAGGCATACTCCGCGGGAGAAGAACAATTTATTCAGTTACTGGGAGAAATTACCGAAATGATCGCAAAATACTCACCAGAAACAGTTAACGCACCAACAACACCGGTACCGCAAGGTTCAAAATCCGAAATCAAGTTACCACACATCAACTTATCTACATTTTCCGGGAATTATTTAACTTGGACGTCGTTTCGTGATCTCTTTAAGACACTCATCCACAACAACAAATCGATTTCTAATGTAGAGAAGCTGCATTATCTGAAAACGAATTTGTCTGGCGAAGCAGAGCAGTTACTTCGAAACATCCAAGTTACCGCTAATTACGAGGACGTGTGGGACACATTAGTAAATCGATACGACAACAAAAGGATGATAGTGTATCATCATTTTAAATGTTTGACGTCACAACCTAACTTGCACACTGAATCATCGACAGCTATTAAGAAGTTATAGCCACGACTAGTGAAACATTACGAGCATTAAACAACATCGGTTTACCTACTAAACATTGGGATGATTGGATCGTATATCTGATAGTACAAAAGTTAGATGTTGAGAGCTTAAAACAATGGGAGATGGCACACGCATCAAACGTCGACCTTCCAACTTGGAAGAATCTACGACTCTTTCTGCAAGACCGGTTTAGAATACTAGAAGCTATATCACCATGTAAACCGAAAGCAAACATGAAGCGATTCCCAGAACCATCGTCTACTCCATTGAGAACAGTCCATGCAACATCTATGTCATGTGTTCTCTGCCAGAAAGCTCACCCTCTGTTTTCTTGTTTCAGATTTCAAAAAATGGAAAATCAAGATCGTCGAAAGGTAGTACAAGACAACCAATTATGTTTCAACTGTTTGAGAAGTGGTCATGCAATCAGAAGCATCACTCAATGGTTCACGAAGCTACAAAATTGACACCGGTTGATGATAACAATTCTACGAAAGCTGAATTTGTAAACGTACCACCTCAAACTGGCGAATCTACGTCTACGTCAAGTGTCAAGGTAATCAGCGCTCATGTTGTGCCTACCAATACGCAAATTTTACTGGCAACAGCACTCGTCAAAATCAAATTTGCTTTTGGAGCACAGATAACATTACGAGCTTTATTGGATCAGGGTTCTCAAGCGACGTTTATAACCGAGAGTGCAGTCAACAGATTAGGATTAAGGCGTGCCTCGATTATGGTGCCAATTATTGGAGTTGGCTCAGTGACCACCAGCAAGGCGAGTTCTATTGTGAAGCTCGAAATTCAGTCGAACACAAACTAGAATTTTAAAATATAAACAAACGTGATCAAAATGATTATTGCGCACCTTCCATCCAAAACAATGTCAACCTCCACACGGGATCACATTTCAAATTTAACACTCGCTGATCCATTTTATTTTAAGCCAAGCGCTATTGACATACTGCTGGGGGCTGACGTATTTGGTGAACTGCTACTCGATGGTCTTATTAAGGGTCACAATGAGTCACCTACTGCTCAAAACACAACATTGGGTTGGATATTGTCAGGCAGGACTAGACAATTCAAGAATCCATCGATTACTGCTGGTATACTGAATTTTCACTCATGCATTGATGTTTCCGATCAATTAAAGTCATTCTGGGAAATTGAGGAACTAGCAAATAGGGTTCATTCAGCAGAAGAACGGACATGTGAAAAGTTTTATTTGGAAACACATAGTAGATCGCCAGAAGGTAAATATACGATTAATCTGCCATTCATTAATTCTAGACCAGATGAAACCACCTTTGGCAACTCGAGAAATGGAGCAATTGCCATGCTACTATCAAAAGAAAAACGGTTTCGGAAAAACAACCATCTTTGTGAAGAATATGCGAAATTCATGAAGGATTATCTAGATCAACGTCACATGGAAATCATCAGCGACCCGTACGTCAACATCAATCGTGCATTTTACATGGCACATCATCCAGTCTTCAAGCAGAGCAGCACTACCACCGAACTAAGAGTGGTGTTTGATGGCTCTCGGAAATCGTACAATGGTGTATCTTTGAATGAAACGTTGATGGTAGGGCCATCGATTCAACCTGAATTGGTATCCATTATAATGAATTGGCGGATACACAAGATTGCGTTCACGGCGGATATAAAACAGATGTATCGGCAGATTAAAGTAAACCCTGATGATACGGATTATCAGAGAATCGTTTGGCGATTCAACCCTGACGAACCAATCACTGATTATCGTCTGAACACAGTGACATATGGCACCTCGAGTGCACCTTACCTTGCCATTAAGACGTTAATGCAGCTGGCGTTCGACGAAAGACACAATTTCCCATTAGCAGCGGAAAGTGTTCAACACGAAATGTACGTTGATGACGTAATGAGCGGTGCTGATTCCATCGAAGCCGCATTAAAACTACAATCAGAGCTACGGAGTCTGCTAAAATCAGATGGATTTGAATTACGCAAATGGTCGTCAAATCATGCTGATATTCTGCGAACAGTATACCTAGTGAATTTCACGATCCAAAGTCAGTATTGGGCATTTATAACGACGGCTTAGTTAAAGCGCTGGGTATATTGTGGAATCCCACAGAAGACGAATTTGGATATAATATTTCTTTATCGAGTGAACCAACTATTACCAAACACACCATATTGGCTGAAGTATCACGTCTCTTTGACCCGTTGGGTTGGGTTTCTCCGTGCATCATTACTCCTAAAATCATGCTGCAAAATCTCTGGCTGGCTCACATAAATTGGGATGATCCCGTACCTGATTCTATTCAACGATCCTGGCTTACTTACCGAAGTGGACTGTCATAATTATCTCGGATAAAAATCCCGAGGTGGCTGAACACCAAACACTGCGAGCTGCATGGTTTCTGCGATGCGTCTAATGTCGCATATGCAGCCGCTATTTATTCTCGTGCGTTAGGTTCTGATGGCATATACCATATTGGGCTGATAGCAGCAAAGACAAAGGTGGCTCCAATTAAGCAGGTGTCAATTCGGCGGCTTGAGCTATGTGGAGCTGTTTTGCTGGCGAAACTATTCAGAAAGATTACATCTATAAAACCATATCAACAATGCACAATGCATGCCTGCCTGGACTGACTCCACGGTCGTACTATGTTGGTTACAAGGACATACCAACCGATGGAAAACGTTCATCGCGAATAGAGTATCGGAAATTCATAATATGAACATTAGTCATTGGAGGCATGTACCGACAGAAAGCAACCCAGCCGATTGCGCGTCTAGAGGAATATCGCCTACTTTATTACAAGCTCATACACTCTGGTGGAATGGTCCCTCCTGGTTGAGACAACATTCTTCTCAATGGCCGAATCAACAACCGATACAAAACCAAAACATCGATTTAGAGGAACGCAAAATCGTCATCTCAACGATGTGTAGAAATGATTCATCGAACGTAATTCACAAATATTCATGCCTAACAAAGTTGGTCCGCATTACGGCATATATAAGACGATTTCTACATAACGTAAGTACTCATACAAAACTTAACAAAAAATCTGGTTTTCTATCTGTAGACGTCACAACAAAGTCATTTCCAAAGCGAAATTAGATGCTGCACCAATAATCTACCCGTTAAACGTGCCTTGGCATCCCTCAATCCCTTGTTGGATGAAGATCATGTATTAAGAGTTCGAGGTCGTCTACAGAATAGCTGCTTGACCTACGCAGCCAAACATCCCGTCATATTGCCTCGTAATAGTCCGATCAGCTTGATGATAATTGCTCAAGTACATAGCAACACTCTGCATGGTGGCATTACGCAGACACTTGGATACACACGCAGAGACTGTTGGATCATCAACGGCCGAAATCTGGTACGGCAGTACGGTCATAAATGTATTACATGCTTTCGGTACACAGCTGAGACCAGAATACAGTTAATGGGAGACCTCCCTTATCCTCGAGTCAATCAAAGCCGACCATTTCAACATTCAGGAGTTGATTATGCTGGTCCCATTTCGTTACGTATGTCAAAGGGAAGAGGAAGCTAGGCATATAAGGGATACATATGCGTATTCGTATGCCTTAGCACAAAGGCTATACACTTGGAAATCGTAAGTGATCTGACCACTATTGCCTTCATTTCAGCATTCAAAAGAGTTACCTCTCGCCGTGGCAAAATCTTGAACTTATATAGTGATCATGGCACAACATTTGTTGGAGCATAAGCGGAGCTAAAACGTAACCACGGGAAAGCCATGAAACAACTACAGTCTGATATTACGGAGCATATAGCAAATGACGGAGTTACCTGGCATTTTATTCCACCTTCATCACCTCACTTCGGGGGCCTGTGGGAGGCCGGAGTAAAGTCCGTGAAGTACCATCTGCGGAGAATTATAGGCCAAACCAAATTAACGTACGAGGAAATGAGTACCGTTCTCATACAAATCGAAGGTGCTTTAAATTCACGTCCGCTGTGTCCCATTACAAACGATCCCGACGACCTTGCAATACTTACACCGGGTCATTTTTTGATAGGCGATGCTATCAATTCTGTTCCTGAGCCAACTATGCTCAATTTCAAGGAAAACTACTGCTCCCGATGGCAACTCACACAAAGAATCTCCAACATTTTTGGCAACGATGGTCAACAGATTACCTATCTCGATTGCCACAACGACCAAAATGGATGCAACAGAAAGCTGAAATACATATAGGTGATATCGTTTTGATAAAGGAAGCGACGACCACCATCTAAATGGCTCTTGGCACGAATTACGGAAAAACATCCAGGATCCGACGGTATAACTCGAGTCGTCACACTGAAAACGAAGACGACATACATGCGCCGACCATTAACAAAAATATGTACCACTACCAATTAATACAGCTGATGAATCTACGGATGCCATCGCTGCAGCAAAGTGAGTCGGAGCACTATATCTCCCATCGTTCTTCACCATCCATTAGGTTCATCACTAGATTAATTGTGTCAACGTTGTTGACAGTGGGCCGGTATGTCTGAGACGCAGACATAAGTTGTCCTCTTACATTAAATAAAACACACGGAACATATGTCGAGTCGACTCATTCTGGTTTGTATCGATTTTTGAAATAAATTTGTACGATTTATAAACGATGTTTTAGCGTGAAATGTCAAACCAAATGAAGCTTAAATCAGCTGTCATTCAAATTGGCTGTCATTGGAAAAAGTGTTGACAATTCGAATAACTAACTTTCTGAGAAAAAAAACTCCAAACTGTGCATTTCGACGTCAGGCTTCTGTAAGTTTAGGTAACTCTATAAGTGAACTAACGTTCCACGCCCCGATTCTTATCTTTCTACGAAAACGAAAAATCGAAGTATTTGTTGTAGCTGGGCCATTGCCGAGGTTACCTAGTTTCACAAGGTCTTACGACCAGACTAAACTAACCTTGTGCAACGTTCTTTATAGGTGTGCTGTTCACATACTGAGGTGGATTTACATCTTACAACACTGTTACCAATATATTCTATATACAAGCTATTTTGCTATTTCAAAGGGTTTCCATCGCCCTTCACGTGGTGGTCATTGTTAGTCCATTGCGTAAGCGCTTTCACGTATTAAGGAAACTATTCTTCGTTGAGCCAAAAGTTCTACAGACACTTAAAAGAATCAAATTACATTGAACAAATTTAGGGAACATTAGGCTGTCAGGTTATGGAAGACCTGTATACAGACAAGTAGACAAAGTAAATTATCCTTCAGCTTAATAACCCCACAATATTTCATAGAATAATGAATCTATTTATTTAATGGCTTTCCATATCCATGCACAAAATTCGTTGCTCAATTACCCAGATATTCCCTAACATTTTCAGATACCGCACTATATGCTATAACCTATAACAGTAAAATAAAAAGCAAATTTCCTTGACCAAATTCAATTATGAAATACAAATCTTAAATGCTTTAAGGAAAGAAATGTAATAAAATTTATATCCTGATTATCCTACTTCTATCGTATACGGTTTGTTAGGTTTATTTCGTAAATTTTTATATTAAATGGGCGGCGCCCTCCCACTCATTTTGCATTTAGTATACAAACACAGAGCTCAGCAGCTAAAAATAAACTTTAATGTTTTATTATTTTTTTATTATAATGCGACACACGAAAAGCTCAAAAAATTATATTTATTTTCCATTTTTCATTTTATTTGCTACCTGTTTTTGTACTTGAGAAAATTTCTCAACCGTTTAAAAGCTAATCCGAAGGATATAGGAAAGATTAAATATTTTTTTTGTATATCTTAGAAGATTAGAAATCGCCCTAAATACAATAGTGGAGTAAACAAATTTAAGATTTGTGGTTTCGGCGCAGTAAGGGTTTTACAAGAAGAAGATGGCAGTACTCATGACTAAGAACGGGCAGCACATTCCAGTGCTATAGTTTGGCAAGCGTACACATAAAATTTTGACAGCTCAATTTAAGTGGTTTTGGGTTTTAATTAAGTTAAAATAGTTTTATAGTGGTGTAAGAACAATTTTATAGTAGAACAAAGAGATTAGGATTCGATGGCGGTGCAGATATAATGGATTGCAATGGAGTGAATGAAAAATATCTAATAATTAAGCACGAGCAGGAGAGACAAAACCTGTCAAATTTTTCACCTTTTGGAATACAAGAAGCACTGGATATGATAACCAAAGGTATCATTAAAACGCAACGCTCGAGAGCTGGAGAACTGCTGGTTCTGTCAAAAAATCAGGCAGCGACGGATGCATTTCTAAAGGCCACATCTCTGGGGCAATTGGCTAAAAATAAAAATGACGGGCCACCCCATATTAAACAGTTCCAAAGGTATCATTTTCTGGCACGACCTAAAAAGTTTAACGGAGTAGGAAATCAAAGAAGGGCTTAAGGACCAAAGCGTCATAGAGGTATATAAAATAAAGAAATGGGTGGAAAACAAATTAACGGACACAGCAGCAATTACCCGAACTTTTAATTCACCAGTACTACCGGAATATGTGAGGGCAGGCTTTATACAACTAAGCATTCGATTGTACATTCCAAATCCGTTGAAGTGCTCCGAATGTCACAAATTTGGTCACACCAAAAAGAGATGCACAAACGATCCTAAGTGCTACAAATGTAGTGCAGTAACACCACACAACCAGCCGGGCACTACACTAAAATGCATAAATTGTGGAGAGGCACACACCAGCAACAGTAAGGAATGTCGAGTGTATAAACGAGAAGTAGAAATAGTGAAAATTAAAACTGTAGATAGATTAACATTTCCCGAGGCGAAAGCCAAATATTTTCGATTATATGCTAACACCACACCAGCTAGCCAGACAACATATACCGATACACTAAAAACCGCCTTTAACCTACCAAACACACCACAAAAGCCGCAAAACAAAGAAAACCAACTAGAACAGACAAAACCACAATCATATCAAAAAAATATTTCAACTTCAAGGCAACAACAGACACTATTAAACCAACCACAACAACAACAGCAACAAAAAGATCAAGTACAACAACAACAAAACCAACAACAGCCGCAACAACCAAAACAACTACTAGAAACGAACAAACTACAACAACAAATACAACAAGTACAACAACAACAAGAAAGATTATAACAACAACCGCAATCAAATCAACAAACAACTTGTAGTACAGCAATGGACATAGAGACAATCAAAAAAAATGAAGCATGGCTAGCAATGAGACATTCTAATTTAACTCCAAAAGAATTAACGCTATTTGGAACTAACCGTGTGGCCAGATAAATATTCGCAGTATATATGCCAATGGCGATATGTTGCGGAATTATCTGACCAATAACGATGTGAATGTGATGATTTTATGTGAAACTTGGGAGCGTGAGGGTAAGACGTTTCGGGTGAAAGAATACAATTATCTGTCCAGACCGAGGGCTGATGGCTTCGGCGGGGTGGCGATATTGGCACGTACCAGTATCAGCCTGGTCCTTTGTAACATACCGCGTTTCGAGCACATTGAAGTCATCGCAGCCAAAACTCGGAATCTGGACAGAAACTTGTTCTTTGTTAGTATCTATGCAACTCCAGTGTTGCCTACGTCTGACAGAGAGAGAAGCCAACGAGATTTTCAAATTTTGTTTGAATGAGTGGAAGTCGAAAGTGACGTGATTCTAGTCGTAGTCCTAAATGATGGTGGGTCGACTAGAATGGCGAGAGTGGGGTCGACAGCCAGCGCGATAGACTTAACTTTAAATTTAGCGAGCTGGCGGGCCAAGTCACTTGGAATGTCACAGATCAGAATTTGGGTAGTGATCATTATTTGATCAGGACATGCTTAGGTGGTATAAATGTTGACATAGACCGTAAGGTCATTATGAATGGCAAGAAATGAGTCGAACTTATGAATGAGACTCTCATAATGAAAGAAGTAAATGAGGTTAACCAACTTGAGGATGAAATAGAGAGAGCGAATGAAATGTGTACTATAAATGTCAGAGGGAATGAATACAAGGTGAATGGTTGGTGGAACAATGAAATCCAGTATTGGTATGAAAGGAAACGGATGGCATTGAGAGAGTTCAATAGGTGTATATGTCATGAATGCAAAATTGTTGTAATTATGGAAGGATGAATGCAAGATTGAAAAAGGCTATCCGTAGAGCGAAAAGGAAAAGTTGGCAGGAATATGTGTCCAAAATGACACAGAACCACAACTAACGATGTATGGGATAAATTTAATAGAGTGAGAGGATATAGAGCGCAAGGCAGAAATGCAGTGTTAGATGACAGAGAGAATGGAGGTGTCATTTTACAAATGATTACGGATGTACGTAGCAATTTGAACGATATATATGACGTTTTGTTACCTGATAAAGAAAATGAATTTATGAACGATATGTGTAAGGAGTTTGAATGAGAAGAGTTCCGAGGGGTTTTAGAAATATCAAAATCTACTACACCCGGAACTAACAGATTGAGTTATAAAATGATTGGTAGATTAGAATTCGAAGCCAAGGCGGCCTTGCTTCGAATTCTCAATCAAGTATGGATGAGTATTCAGATATCGGAAAAATGGAAGGAAAGCAGAATGGTACCTATTCCTAAAAGGAATCGGGATAGAAATCTGGCAACAAATTACAGGGGAATATGTATGTTAAATGTATTTCTTAAAATTGTGAATGGTATGATGAAAGGTCGTATAGATACATTTGTGAATGAGGGAAATTTGTTGCAGGAAACCACCTTTGGGTTCCGTCACAACCACTCTGCTAATGAATGTGTAGAAAAGTTTGTGTGGGAAGTACAAAAGGAAAATAAGTATGTTGTGGCGGTATTTTTGGATATAGAAACGGCATATGGTTACGTGGTCCCAGGAAAACTTTATCAGATCCTTATGGACTTGGGGTTTCCTTGGAAAATTTGCAAATGGGTGTATGAGTTCATGAATGAGACAAAGTTAGTTTTGTGTGGTAGAGGGTACAGGTTGGAAGGAGCGATGACTATGGGCCTCCTCCAAGGCAGTAAAATCTCACCGACTCACTCTTCAACCTGTACACGAGCTCGATACATAGGTGTAACTCCTCGGGCAAAGTCATTTTGCAATTTACAGATGATTTTGTCCTGATGGCAAAGGGGAGGACCATCGAGGAGGCATTGAGTCGGGCTCAAGAATGTGTGAATCAGGTAACCGAATGTTTGAGTGAATTGAATTTGAGGGTAAATTCGAGTAAATGTTGTAGTATGGCTTTCAGAACAAATCGGATGATTGATGTGCGAATATATACTGAGAGAACTGATGCTGTATAAGATAGCGGAAATTTCTCAGCGGAAAATAAGAGATTTCGCTATTCGCCGCAAGTGGCAGCACAATCGTAAAAGAGAAATTATTTTGTTATATAATTAGCAGCGGAAATTTTTTATTCATTTTGTATCTCTTTTTTGACTAAATAAAACATCCCAGCGGAATAAAATATTAAAAGTGATCCTTAAACTGACAAATTGAATGATATCCGAAGTAAAGGAACTCGGTAAATGAAATCTTGAAATTTAACAATATTCCGTCTTTCCACCATTCTAAAAGAATGACGATGAAATTTGGATAAAAGTATTGATGAGGGGTCCAAAACTTAGGACAAAATTCTAAAATCTCTTCATGCTGGACTAAACTAGGCCATTTCATAACCAATACTTTTAAAAATTTAAATTTTTTTATTAGTTAATTTTCTGTGTTTGGCCAATATCTCAAAAACTTCTACTAGTAACCAATACTTTCGATTGTTTTTCTAATAGCTTAGGTCATACTAAGACTACGAGGAAAGTTTGGGGAAAATTAATGGTTTGGAATTTTCACTATAATTATTTGCTTTTCTGCGGCCATATAAGGTATTTTCAGATTTTGGCCAATATCTCAAAATCAAAAAATTATAGTGAAAATTCCAATCCATTAATTTTCTCCAAACTTTCCTGGTAGTCTCAATATGACCTAAGCTATTAGAAAAACAATAAAGTATTGGTTACTAGGGTAAGTTTCTGATATATTGGCCAAAAATTGAAAATAAATAAATAAAATTTTTGAAATTTTCAAAAGAATTGGTTATGAAATAAATCGCCAAGTTTAGTCCAGCATGAACAGATCTTAGAATTTTGTCCTAAGTTTTGGACCCCTGATCAATACTTTTATCCAAATACCATCGTCATTTTTTTAGAATGGCGGAAAGACGGAATATTGTTAAATTTCAAGATTTAATTTACCGAGTTCCTTTACTTCGGATATCATTCAATTTGTCATTTTAAGGATCACTTTAATATTTTATTCCGCTGGGATGTTTTATTTAGTCAAAAAAGAGATACAAAATGAATAAAACATTTCCGCTGCTAACAAAAAATATAACAAAATAATTTCTCTTGTGCGATTGTGCTGCCACTTGCGGCGAGTAGCGAAATCTCTTATTGTCCGCTGAGAAATTTCCGCTATCTTATACAGCATATATAATAAACCATTCAAAATAATAGATCGAAAGGATGATTAGTCCGTCTGTCAATAAGTTCCGAGGCTGACACATAGATGGCGCATCTAATGAAAAACATATGATTTTTAGAAGAAAGTACTAACCTTCAAACGATTTAAATTTTAGTTGGCGTTTGACGGAAGAAGTTGTAAAAAATGGCCTCAAATACAAAATAAAAAGTGCTCTTTCACAGAGACAATCTGCAAGACCAAGTCCAAGACAAGTCGTGGGATACGATGGCGAAATTGAACGAACTACAGTTCGAATTGCTTCCCCACCCACCATATTCTCCGGAGTTGGCTCCCAGCGACTCCAGGGAAAGAGCGTCAAATGCTCAAGTCATAGCCGAAACAGACGAATAAATTTAGGCCGATCGATCTACAAAAAAGGCACCAAAATGTTAGAGAAGCGTTGGAATGAATGTATCAATGTATCAAGTTCAATTTTGCAAAAAAAAATGTTTATTTAGTAGTTAGCCTCGGGACTTTGACCGACGTTCGTGGTGAATAGCAACGGAAAACTGACTGGCTAAAGGCTGCATTCTTATGTTTGGATGAATCTGACTAACGCAGACGGATAATTTTACTTGCACAATTTCTCTAGAGACGGAGTGTGAGGCGACAGTGTGTTTTATTAGGTAACAGGAGGTACGATTGAACTGTAATTATTTAGAGTTAAACGAGCGCATACATTTTCTATTGTCAAATTTGTACTTTTTCGCTGTTCCCTTTCCCTGTCTTACAGTTTTTGAGTTAACCTATTGCAAAAATAGTTTTGATGTAAAAATTGTACACCATTAACCCACAACGAAACCAAAAGCAAAAAAACTCTTTTTTAACCCGACATTTTGATTTTAGTCATACAACAAGCAAAATTCAAAAATACGAAAACTATTTTAACTTCACAATTAATTTAAAATGTGATTTATGATGGAGGGAAATAAGCTTCCGGAATAAGTTTCGCTATGCTATACACATACGACTACGAGTATAGTAAAACTTTGCCTTTATAATTTATGCCACAGACTTTTTGCTACATTTACGTATACATAGAGATAAACCACTTTCATAAATTAGCATATTTACATTTAAGATGAAGGAATTTGATTGTTAATATAAATTAACATTACTGTGATTATTTGCTGTGCGGATTAGAATTAAGACGATTCGAATTCATAGGTCGGCGAACGGTAACGTTACGATATGTTGATTAAACGGCTTCAGTAATATTCAAATCTCAAACCAGTATGCTAATATTCCGGGCACATTACACATTTCTGTGTCAATCAAAATCAATAAGTATTGATAAAAAATTTAAATATTTATGGCCATTTCACAATCGCGCGTCGTCTCGCGATCGAAGCACCATTCAGCATATGTTATACGAGGGCTTAATTTAGCTCCAAAGAATTTGCATAAATTAATTAGCATATCTTGTGATGATATTTTTGTTCGAGAGAGATTAAAACGATATAGAAAGCTTTTTAAAATGCAAATAATATGTACTGTTTGTTGTCGACAGTCATCTACGAGTGCTAAATGAAACGGATCATTACTATTAGTCGTCAGCATAATTATTGTTAACCCTATATTCCGAAATTATTCTGAATACCGCGCTATAAATCGCTAATTTATTGCGTGTGTATTGCGGTATTTACAATAAACTGTATCGTGCTAGAAACAGCAACGCACGTGTTTAACGGTTTTTCTATAGGCGTACTATTTATACAAACAAAAAATCGTGATGAAAGGGTTGTAAATCGAAATCGTCAAATTAGAAAGTCAAATGTTGTAAATTAGTATTAATTAACAATTTATCGGAAATATAATTAACAGAATAATTAAAAACGAAATTTTTCTTATTACTGAATTTGGAACAAGCTCACAACCATCGTCTATCAACGTCCAAGTTCACGGTCTATTTAAACGGAAAGTGACTTATAGATGGGGAGTAGGCAGAGGTGAATAAGCCGGATGAAGTTGAGTTTTCCAATTTCATTGAGTTATTTGTACGCCTTTCCATCCGCTGCATCGATAGGTTGAATTTCGAAAGATATGAAGAGCTAATTTACGTATTCAATCTTCAACCTTCTTTTAACGTGACGCCCATTTATGATTAAAATTATTCTGCTGTATGGCAAGTCAAGAGTTGCTACTTCCTCTTCACAAGCAATAACTTATATGTTTGTCCTTAACTTCAAAGGTCAAATATTGACTACTTAGTTTTCATCTGCATGACTTGATTTGATGAGGCTTAACAGTTCTTAGTTTTCATTTTGTGTGGGCGGGTAGCTGAGCGTCAAGAGGAATCTGTTTTATATCTCGAAGCGCCTTGTTGGTTGATTTGGGAATATAATTAATGTACTCACTACCTTGTTGTGTGTATTTAAAAGGACATCAATTAGCTTTTAATTGGTGACTGTGAAGTCGAGCATCGGAAGCAGTGCATGCAATGTTAGAAATGTCAATGAATTTTGTTGACGTCATCTAATGCAGCACCAACGACGTCTGTAGGGAGCGCGAAGCCAAAGATTCAGACCCCCTTCCAGAAGGTAGGACTGGATGCCCCAAGTTCTTCACTAGTACATAACTCACACACGTAACAAGCCTGTTGAGCGGAAAGCAGACTAACAACCTTCTCTCATAAAATCAACGAAGTTATGAGCCATACATAAATAAACCTCGGTATCGTAGAGATCGAATGATGATAGAAAGGAAAACCAAATCGATCACATCATGATCTAATAAACACTCACCGCCAAATGCGACGTCAGATCTTAGAGGCATATCGACATGGAGAACGATGATTTGCTCATTATATTCATAATAAGTGCAAACTGTCATCTACGTTCAATAAACAAGCACAAAAGACCGTTCGATGGAATGTCGATGCTTTAAAAAATCAAGCATCACTGCAAAATTACCAATCAAATATCATTGACTATCTAAACCGGTAAAGTAACAACGAAGAAATTCCTCTTATCATCCAGGAGCACTAGATTCCGTAATGATTGGTACGGTGATCAGTGCTGGTCGTCGAAAATGAATAAGAGATTAGTGAAAAGTGGTTGGCTTCCAACACTAGAAGCAATCTAGCAAAATATATCCTGCTAGGAAAACTACGACTATTTACCTGCGACAAAAGAAGCGAGAACAATCGATGAGATCATGCATCGAAAACATCAAGCCATCAAACGGAACAAGGAAATTCACTGGATTGTTTTCCTAACACCAGAAATCTCACTAAAAACTTCCACCCAAGGAGAACAGACATCAAAGATGGAATTTGTTACAGGATGGCACGAAGCCAACCCGCATATTCATCTAAATATGCAGATGCCTCTTTCACAGTAATTTTACCGACTAGATCTCACAGTTTTGGGTCGTGGGGAAGTTGAGGCTTGCACATTCCTGGCCTACACCGTGGAACAGAACAAAAATAAGAGTGAAAACTGAAACTATAAACTACGTCAAAATTGCATCGACCGAAATTTGAGAAAAGTGAGTAAAAATAATAATAACCGAGTGTCTCCACCCAGGAATGACCGGATATCCCCGAATGACAAGTACAATGTCTGCTGCAAAGACCCCCCGAATGACCCATCGTCCTCTTAAGGCCGATGCACAGCCACAACGAAGCAGCATTAGAGAGTAGGGCCGTCTCCTACACAGACAAAGCCGGAGAGACCTCTAGGTAATCTTCCACGTACATACTTCGACAGCTGGAGACTGCCGAGACATATACTGGACTCACCACTCCGACCCTGTGGATGTCCTTACAAGTTCTGCACAGAATAACTCGAGGCCGACGAATGAAAAAATAAAATAAAGCCGAATTCCCGGAATTATACGCCATGCTGTTTTTTTATTTAGATAAATTTTTCAAGAAAAAAAAACAAAATCAGACGCGAAAGAGGGATAAAAACAAAAAAAATTCAAACTAAAAGGGCCGAACGTGAAAATTCCGAAGAGAAAAGAAAATAAATCGAACAAAATGGTCGCTGACTTGAATAATTATGTAGCGAAACCAATGTGCACCCTCTCGCGCGTGCCAAGCAATCGTTACGGCACTCAATTACACAAAATATATTGAATTTAAAAAAAAATGAAGATGAGCGTCTTCCCACCCGTTAAAATGCGGCTGGCCACGTTGTTGGCCACCCGTAACCGTAAATATTGGGCGTCTGTCCGCCGTTAATAGATTTGCTTTGATAGGCCACAGTGATAGTTGGGAATCTTCCCGCCGTTAAAATGCGGCTGGCGACGTTATTGGCCACTTATAACCGTAAATTGTGGGCGTTTTTCCGCCGTTAATAGATTTGCCTCGATAGGCGGCAGTAATGATATTATATATAAAAATTAATGTTAAAATTAAAAATTAAAATTAAAAATTAAATTAAAAAAATGGATGGGCGTCTTCCGTTGTTAAACGGACCCGTTAAAAACGCAGCACTCGAAAATAACGTAGTACCCGTCAAATAATGTGGCACCAATGGATATATAATATCCGCAAAAAGTGTCAGCACCCGTTTAACTTGACGGTTCCCAAATTTGGCGACACCCGTTGAATACACGCGGTGTCCGTAGAATATTCGCGGTTCACGGTAATACGTTAATTAACACTAATTCTATCTAAACTCTTTTCCAATTTTGTAATTAATTATCGTTATATTTAATTTTAAATTCACAAAACTTTGTTCATTACCCCAAAAAAACTACCAAAATAATCACAAACTTCACTATCTGTTATGTCAAAATTCTAAAACTAAACTAACACAATCAAAAGCTAGATGCTAACTAAAAAATTCTCGCACCAAAAGATCTGGAAGAATATTTTCGTTTTTTTGCGGGTCACTCGCCCACCCTTTCATACCGCACATCAATCACACGCCAAAACGAACACGTACCATAAAAATACTCTTCTATATTCTTACTGGGCACACATACGCACAAGGTACATATTGGTCTCGCTCTCAAAATTATTCGACGTTTACGCGATACTGTAGAAGTGTGCAAAACGTGAACCGGAGTATAAAGGCCAATTTACACTCACAAGAAAAACCTTATTGTCAATGCCAGAGAACAGATGGCAATGCCATCAGGAAAAGGCACCTTTAATAACCGATGGCAATCAAATTCAAAATTCAAAAGTAAAATTACATAGGAAATAATATTATGCCCCTCAAGGTGTCGTAACAGATTGGAGAACTGAGAATAAACGTGGCTGATGATTCTCTCAGTACGAAAAACCTACTTCCGGAATGTAATTGCTAAAAGTTGCTCCAGCAGGTGAACAGGCCTTTGTCGAATATCCCACAGTGAAAGAAGAAGGCGCAGTTATTAGCAGAATCAAAAATGAAAAGGAACACGGTCTCAGCGAAATCTCCGCCGAATTAATTAAGCTCGGTGGTGCTACTCTTGCATCAAATCTTGCAAGAAGAGCTGCCGGAGAATTGAAAATCCGTGCATGCCCGCTACACAAAAGTCACACAGTGCTTCACCATGATGGTTTTGAAAAAATGTTGGGAGTATAAGACAGTATCAACAGCGATGAGTCTAGGAATTCCAGTTTATCTGTGTAAACTAACCACGCCTGTGTCTGATTATAGAATCGTATTCGAAGGAACTGTATCAGACTTCTGATGTACTCGCACGAGATGTACTCGTGTCTATGCTGATCAATTAAGCGGTATTCAAACTTTGCGCTATACACATTTAATAAATCAGGTCAAATTTTTTGATTTGCAGATAATATCGTGCTTCTTGGCCGAAGACCTAGCAATATCAAGGACAGCTTCATACCGCTTGATTGCTACGCAATAAGACTTGGTTTAAAGGTGAATAGAAGCAAAACCAAATTCTTAAGCCGGGAATGGCAACCATTCGATAGCCTTGAAAACTATAAATACCTCGGGTCAGTAATAACATCGTCTAATGATATGCAGGCAAACATAAAAGCCCGAATAGCTGCCGTTTTCTACGCCCAATCAAGGTCATAATGCGTTCTAAACATTTATCGCAGTCCGGCTGGTTCACACTTTACAAGCAACTTCTCGGAGAAAGTCGTATCATCGAATTTATCAAATCCAATCGAATAACAACATCCCCACAATATCGTATAATTAAAAGTGTTCCAACAACAACCAGCCGATGTGTGTCGTAGAGGAAGACCCCTACTAAATCGAACAAAACCATGAATAATAGGATGTCAAAACTGAAGGGCGAGAGCGATGGATCGAGACGGACGAACTCTAAATAAGTCACTTGCCAAATTGCCTACGATATATAGGATACCACGTTTTCTACTCCTTTCTTTGCATGAGCTGAGTGCCGATCGCAGATCATATCTCGTGATTTTATTCAGCTGTTTCGGCAGGTTGATGACTACAAC
The DNA here is from genome assembly GCA_963691935.1 of Nephrotoma guestfalica. Classification (NCBI taxonomy): domain Eukaryota; kingdom Metazoa; phylum Arthropoda; class Insecta; order Diptera; family Tipulidae; genus Nephrotoma; species Nephrotoma guestfalica. The sequence goes on along the minus strand of OY829913.1, from coordinate 74,879,862 downwards.
TGTAACTTGATTTGATTTGTGTAACAAATCAAAGAGCAGATTTGTGTAACTGATAACTAAAACTTGTACATCAGCTGTTCGGTCGAGAATACTGGATTAGGGAGTGTAGTTATCGCCACTATACTTAGTAGCAGCAATGGTAGAAATATGTGATTGGTGGTTCTAGAAATCTTTTTGGTGCGGGACTCATTTGCTGATTTATTTTGCGGCTAATAGGTCTTTTCAATATAGAACCATTACCCCCTTTTACTGTAACTATATAAATATATAGATTGATGATTCTTCCCAAAGGCCAGTTTGTGGGCGGTAAGTGACTTTCTTTTATTAAAACAATGTCGTCTAGTTTAACCATCGATTATTTGTTGGTCCATTTAGATCCTTGTTGCAATTCGATTAATTACATTTGACCGGTGCTTCCAAACATCATGAACCATTTTTGGTAGTATAGTCACCAACGGCGACTAACACCAAATAAAAATATGCCGGTGTTAATATCAACGCATTTGGATCAGAGGAAACTGGTGTAAGTGGCCTTGAATTGAATCGTTGCTTACTGTTTTTAAGTGAAGATTCTAACTCCAATTACTTGTGTTAGGTGATAGTTTAGAGATTTCACTGCTATTTTCCAAAATTTCCCAAAGTGTGGAGCGGACGGTGGTATGAAATGCCACTGCATCCCAATCTCAGCTAATATTTGTTGGAGGTCAGGAGTTGCTTATTGTAAAATTTCTTGTTTTATGTGTCCGGGCTCCAACAAAAACTTTGTTAGGCTTGTCATTACTTGATGTGTTGTTGAGACGTTGAAACCATCGTTTGATTTCTAGACGCTATTTTCCCATTTATGATATTATTTGCCCCGCCCAATATTTGTTTCGTAGGTGTGACAAAGTTAATTGAACTGCCTCGTGCAGAGTTTTGCGATGCGCATTTGATTTGTGTAATTAAGGATTTCTAAAATTGAATTGGCTTCGAAACTTTTATATTTATGCGGCCATCTTCTAATCCAGGATGTGTCATCATAGAATCGATCCAGAGAAACGATTTGACGTTTACGATCTGCATTGATTCATTAACTGGACCTCAAGGCCTGGTAGCGATTTTGTGATTTTGCGATTGCTTGTGTTGTTTTATGTAGATGGCAGCAGCATACGTCTTTTCGTAAGCATAGCAGAATCCAAAAAGCTCAATTGAGATGATGTTTTCGGATTGTATCCATCTCGGGATAGTTATTTCTTCTAATAGATGCAATGAGCATTTGAATTCTTGACATTTCGAAGTCTAACTTGGTGGAAGAACTTTGTCTCAGGAAAGACCTAGCAGGCCGAGCCAAAGCTCTTGCATCTCTGCGACGATTGTTATTAGTGCTAGTCGGTCTAATGGGTTGATAAGATTTTGTCTGAGATTGGCCGCGAGGTGCGAAACTCAAATGGGTTTGTTGCTGGATTCCAGTGTAAACAAAAAATTTTGATGGTACTGTCTAGCTTAATTGTCTAGCGATCTTGGGTTCTTAGATGTATTGATATGGATTCCAACAGAACTGCATTGTTTTGTTTGCCCATTTTCTTAATGAAAATTCACCACTGTTTAGTAGATTTCGGATTTGGCCTTAAAGTGCTACGGTTTTTCCCAAAGCACTGTTTTCAGAAATCAGGTCATCCACGTAAAAGTCAATCAGTACACATGTTGTAATGTCTTCACATCTAGGTATGTTACGATAGCCATACCATATATTACGGTAATCAGAAGTTAAGAAGTCTCCAATGACTTGAGCAGCTTAGGGTTCAACGGTATTTTCAGTTTTCACCACATAGCATGCTTTTTAGGTCTCCCAAGGTGCATTGAGTTGTTTATTTATATCCACTGTCTCCGTCGTCATTGTTTGTTGTTACAATCAACTGTTACAACCCATGAATATCCAGCCAAATTTTGTTTGTTGTGCAAGTAAAATGTCGTCGTAATGTGTTCCATTTCTATGGATGTAGGCACTGAATTTGCGTCTCGGCTTCTGTTCTACCCATAGCAATAATGCCTGTCCGCGCCATAGATTTTTCCAATTTTAGTTTGTTGTACGCTTCGTGTTTCGGGTTCAACTAAAATACGAAGAATCTCATCGATAGTGTTAGAAGATGCTTTTACCAAAGCAGATCCTATCAAGACACAACTATACGGTTTCATATATGTCCTGATTGTGTAGCTGGGTTTATCGATGTTTGAGTTTTAACGATTGCCTTGCTATTTTCGTTGCAAAGAAGGAGGCCCATTATGAGCACCCTTACATAAATCAAAGGTTTTGTAACAACGATTTCCGTTCTTGTGAAGCAAGCAGCGTCGATACAATGGCTGATACTAAATTGCTTTAGTTCTTTCGGTGAATGACAAGTTTTGAAATTGTTTACCTTCTGGCATGCACGTCTATGTTTTGCTCCCAAGCGATCAAAAGTCGAAGGAAGTTCAGGAAGCTTTTATGTTTTGAATACCCTTTGGGGGTTTGAGTAAGGTTTCAGACAAACGATGTGTTTCACTATCCAATTTTTATATTAGAATGTTTATTAGTACCGGGTGACTGACACGAAGTGTTACCAACTTCAGACTGTCATTCCTGTCAAACCAGTGATGACAGAGCGCTCAAATTTACACTAATGACAGTCCATTCCATTGTTTACAAGCGTACAAAAGCATTTTAGTGGGAAATATCCAGAAGAAAAATTATCCGCAATGGAATTCAAGCGTAATAGTGTGATTGCTCTATATTTGGCTGGAAAACCACAGCCGCAGATTGTTAACCAGTTAAAACATCTGCATGTGAATAAAATGTTTGTGTTTCGCACCATAAATCGTTATAACGATACTGGCAGTATTGCAAAACGCCATGGTGGTGGACCGAAACGCACTGCAATATCGCCGGATATCATTCGGAAGGTGAAGGCAAAAATGGCTCGTGAGGCGAACATTTCGCTCGAACGTATGCAGCACATATTAAAAGATCATCTTGGACTAAAGGCCTTGAAATTCCATAAAACGCATGGTCTCACCGATGCTAAAAAAAGTTAGAATGAAAGTGGCGATTTGCCGAATTTGGTTTGCTCCGATGAGTCACCGTTCGTTATTGAGCAATATGTGAACAAGCAAATCGACCGGATTTCCTTGCCCGGCCGTGTTCTACTGAAAATTTGGACCAACGGATTGCCACTCGAAACCAAGCGCCGCCGATGGTGATGGTTTGGGTCGTTTTTTTGGACCGTGGCATCAAGATAAATGCTCAAATTTATCGGGATCATGTGTTGGAGGGAGCGTTGAAGCCTCGGGCACAAAAATATTCGGCCGCTGAGCCTGGACATTTCAACAGGACTCGACACTAAAGCGCGCGTCAATCAAGATTGGCTGAGAAACAACGTTCCGCGATTCATTTCCACTGCCTAATGACCACCAAATCCACCGGATGCAAATCCGCTAGATCTCCCGGTTTAGCGTATTTTGAAGAACCAAGGTTGGGACAAATAAAATACCAAAATGTCGATCATCTCAAGCAAGCGCTTCGCCGGGAATGGGCCAAAACACCGCAGAGCCACTTTCGAGCTGCATGCAATAGCTTTGTCGGCCCTTTGGAGGCCATAATCGCGACTAAGGGTGGCCAAATCACAAACTGCTGATGCGATTCGAAAATTTAAATTTTTGTGAACATTTTTTACTTTGATTCAATAAAATTCATCAAAAAATTAAAATTCTGTGGTGTTTTGTTTTGTCAACACTTCGTGTCAGCCACGCTGTATATGGAATGCCAGACATTCTTCTTGCCAAACAACGTTTTTAAATGGTTTGCTGATTCGGTTTGGGTGACAGGTAATTCCACAATTGAAGCCATAAAAATGGCGTTTGTACAGTAATTTTCTTGCGATGCGTTGTAGTTGTTTATGAGTTTAGCTGCTTTATCCTGGACAAGTTTTATCCTGGAATGGGTTTTGTGAGCACCATTTTTGCCAATGATTTCCAGGTGTTCTTGTAGATAGATGATCGAGAATTTATATCTCATTGAAATTTTGATAAATTTCAAAGGAAATTCGTAGGAACTGTAATTATTACTAAAATAGTTACCGACCAGTGTGAAATACTTAACGTTAATAAGAAGTGTAGCTACACATTTTAACGAAAAGTGTAAATTCAAAAAGTGTAACTACACAAATTATCAAAAGGTGTAGCTGCAAAAGAAAAAAGTTTGGAATTCGAAATACACAGTACTACAATAATAAGTTTATATACCTGCTTTATAAAAAAAATAATTTTCAAGTGAAAATGAATTAAAAATTCAGAAAATCTTCGCAACAATGTGTGCCGAGTGTGGAATTTGGTGTTCAAATACCATGCCAAGATGAGAATACTAAGTTCCACACTCGACACTCATTGTTCCGAGGATTTTTTGAATTAATAAAGAATTAAGTGAATTTGGCCCCAAAGGCACTTCCACGTGTCGCGCCATATCGCCAATCACAAAATGCAAATTGTCTTGAAATTTTTTGTACAGATTTCGGACATCATGCCAAGTTGAGAACACCAAATTCCACAGTCGGCACTCATTGTTCCGAAGATTTTCTGAATTATTAGAGAAATAATTGAATTGGGCCTCAAAGGCACTTCCACGTGTAGTGCCATTTCGCCAATCACAACATGCAAATTGTCTTGAAATTTTTTGTCCAAACTTAAGATCCCATGCCAAGTTGAGAACACTAAATTCCACACTCGGCACTCATTCTTCCGAGGAATTTTTGAATTATTAGAGAAATAAGTGAATTTGGCCCCAAAGGCACTTCCACGTGTAGTGCCATTTCGCCAATCACAACATGCAAATTGTCTTGAAATTTTTTGTACAGATTTCGGCCACCATGCCAAGTTGAGAACACTAAATTCCACACTCGGCACTCATTCTTCCGAGGATTTTTTGAATTATTAGAGAATTAAGAAAATTTGGCCCAAAGGCACTTCCACTTATAGCGCCATATCGCCAATCACAACATGCAAATTGTCTTGAAACCTTTTGTCCAAATTTAAGATACCATGCCAAGTTGAGAACACTAAGTTTCACACTCGGCACTCATTCTTCCGAGGATTTTTGAATTATTAGAGAATTAAGTGAATTTGGCCCCAAAGGCACTTCCACGTGCAGTGCCATATCGCCAATCACAACATGCAAATTGTCTTGAAATTTTTTGTACAGATTTCGGCCACCATGCCAAGTTGAGAACACTAAATTCCACACTCGGCACTCATTCTTCCGAGGATTTTTTGAATTATTAGAGAATTAAGAAAATTTGGCCCAAAGGCACTTCCACTTATAGCGCCATATCGCCAATCACAACATGCAAATTGTCTTGAAACCTTTTGTCCAAATTTAAGATACCATGCCAAGTTGAGAACACTAAGTTTCACACTCGGCACTCATTCTTCCGAGGATTTTTGAATTATTAGAGAAATAAGTGAATTTGGCCCCAAAGCCACTTCCACGTGTAGTGCCATTTCGCCAATCACAACATGCAAATTGTCTTGAAATTTTTTGTCCAAATTAAAGATACCATGCCAAGTTGAGAACACTAAATTCCACACTCGGCACTCATTCTTCCGAGGAATTTTTGAATTATTAGAGAAATAAGTGAATTTGGCCCAAAGGCACTTCCACGTGCAGTGCCATATCGCCAATCACAACATGCAAATTGTCTTGAAATTTTTTGTACAGATTTCGGCCACCATGCCAAGTTGAGAACACTAAATTCCACACTCGGCACTCATTCTTCCGAGGATTTTTTGAATTATTAGAGAATTAAGAAAATTTGGCCCCAAAGGCACTTCCACTTATAGCGCCATATCGCCAATCACAACATGCAAATTGTCTTGAAACTTTTTGTCCAAATTTAAGATACCATGCCAAGTTGAGAACACTAAGTTTCACACTCGGCACTCATTCTTCCGAGGATTTTTGAATTATTAGAGAATTAAGTGAATTTGGCCCCAAAGGCACTTCCACGTGCAGTGCCATATCGCCAATCACAACATGCAAATTGTCTTGAAATTTTTTGTACAGATTTCGGCCACCATGCCAAGTTGAGAACACTAAATTCCACACTCAACACTCATTGTTCCGAGGATTTTTTGAATTATTAGAGAAATAAGTGAATTTGGCCCCAAAGGCACTTCCACGTGTAGTGCCATTTCGCCAATCACAACATGCAAATTGTCTTGAAACTTTTTGTCCAAACTTAAGATCCCATGCCAAGTTGAGAACACTAAATTCCACACTCGGCACTCATTCTTCCGAGGAATTTTTGAATTATTAGAGAAATAAGTGAATTTGGCCCAAAGGCACTTCCACGTGTAGTGCCATTTCGCCAATCACAACATGCAAATTGTCTTGAAATTTTTTGTCCAAATTTAAGATACCATGCCAAGTTGAGAACACTAAATTCCACACTCGGCACTCATTCTTCCGAGGATTTTTTGAATTATTAGAGAATTAAGAAAATTTGGCCCAAAGGCACTTCCACTTATAGCGCCATATCGCCAATCACAACATGCAAATTGTCTTGAAACTTTTTGTCCAAATTTAAGATACCATGCCAAGTTGAGAACACTAAGTTTCACACTCGGCACTCATTCTTCCGAGGATTTTTGAATTATTAGAGAATTAAGTGAATTTGGCCCCAAAGGCACTTCCACGTGCAGTGCCATATCGCCAATCACAACATGCAAATTGTCTTGAAATTTTTTGTACAGATTTCGGCCACCATGCCAAGTTGAGAACACTAAATTCCACACTCAACACTCATTGTTCCGAGGATTTTTTGAATTATTAGAGAAATAAATGAATTTGGCCCAAAGGCACTTCCACGTGCAGTGCCATATCGCCAATCACAACATGCAAATTGTCTTGAAATTTTTTGTACAGATTTCGGCCACCATGCCAAGTTGAGAACACTAAATTCCACACTCAACACTCATTGTTCCGAGGATTTTTTGAATTATTAGAGAAATAAGTGAATTTGGCCCCAAAGCCACTTCCACGTGTAGTGCCATTTCGCCAATCACAACATGCAAATTGTCTTGAAATATTTGTACAGATTTCGGCCACCATGCCAAGTTGAGAACACTAAATTCCACACTCGGCACTCATTCTTCCGAGGAATTTTTGAATTATTAGAGAAATAAGTGAATTTGGCCCAAAGGCACTTCCACGTGCAGTGCCATATCGCCAATCACAACATGCAAATTGTCTTGAAATTTTTTGTACAGATTTCGGCCACCATGCCAAGTTGAGAACACTAAATTCCACACTCAACACTCATTGTTCCGAGGATTTTTTGAATTATTAGAGAAATAAATGAATTTGGCCCCAAAGCCACTTCCACGTGTAGTGCCATTTCGCCAATCACAACATGCAAATTGTCTTGAAATTTTTTGTCCAAATTAAAGATACCATGCCAAGTTGAGAACACTAAATTCCACACTCGGCTCTCATTCTTCCGAGGAATTTTTGAATTATTAGAGAAATAAGTGAATTTGGCCCAAAGGCACTTCCACGTGCAGTGCCATATCGCCAATCACAACATGCAAATTGTCTTGAAATTTTTTGTACAGATTTCGGCCACCATGCCAAGTTGAGAACACTAAATTCCACACTCAACACTTATTGTTCCGAGGATTTTTTGAATTATTAGAGAAATAAGTGAATTTGGCCCCAAAGCCACTTCCACGTGTAGTGCCATTTCGCCAATCACAACATGCAAATTGTCTTGAAATTTTTTGTACAGATTTCGGCCACCATGCCAAGTTGAGAACACTAAATTCCACACTCGGCACTCATTCTTCCGAGGAATTTTTGAATTATTAGAGAAATAAGTGAATTTGGCCCAAAGGCACTTCCACGTGCAGTGCCATATCGCCAATCACAACATGCAAATTGTCTTGAAATTTTTTGTCCAAATTAAAGATACCATGCCAAGTTGAGAACACTAAATTCTACACTCGGCTCTCATTCTTCCGAGGAATTTTTGAATTATTAGAGAAATAAGTGAATTTGGCCCCAAAGGCACTTCCACGTATAGCGCCATATCGCCAATCACAACATGCAAATTGTCTGCAAATTTTTTCTCCAAATTTAAGATACCATGCCAAGTTGTGATTTTCTATAATTCCACACTCGGCACACATTGTTCCGAAGATTTTCTGAATTCAAAAGACTTTAAAATTATTTTTTAAAAATGAAGGTACATAAACTTATTATTGCAGTACTGTGGTTCTCTATGTTTTTGTTTGTTTTTAAGAATTTTAATTAAAACGTATTTCGGATTCCAAAATTTTTTTCTTTTGCAGCTACACTTTTCGAGTTTACACTTTTCGTTAAAATGTGTAGCTACACTTTTTATTAACGTTAAGTACTTCACACTGGTTAGTTACCGGTATATTGTTTGAATCGATTACTATTGGATGAGTTATCCGTATATACTTAAGTGAAATTGCTCTTGATATAATTACGATGTGTCAGGTCGGTGAAGTCTGGTGGCGAAATTAAATCTCACTGTCGATGACTACCAGGATTAACCAATCTCTCATACGATTCTATTTAAGTTCAGAGGACATATAAGAGTCTCTGATTTAACTTAATTTGCTTTAAATCAAAATTTACCCAAATTTAATAAAACTGGTTATTAGGAGTCGTAGCACAAACAAATAGTCAATTCGTTATTCAGGCTGATTAAAAACAAATTAAACAAGTCTTTTCAAACTGCATACACAAATATGTATATGCAAAATTCTTTACTTGCACATCAATTACCTCATAATATAGCATTGTAATTACCAGCATTCCTCTTCGTCACAAGATAACATCTGTTAGCACTGTATACGAGAAAATTTTAAGATGCCAGAAAATAACGAGTTTTTTCCATCATCATCTTATTACAAGCAGCAAGATAACATTTTTAGTGCATAATACCTTATCGCAATAATTCCCATTAACATTTTCTTATCGTTTTGCAAGGTATTAAGATGTTGAACAGCATAAAGTATGTACAAACAAAATGTTTTACCCCGCATTAAATATCGACATGAAAATATTTTCCATCAGTACCATCTAAGATTTGCTACAAAATGCTTCAATTATTTTTGTTGTCAGTGATTGTAATCGGTGTGAGTTGCCGTAAGTAGAAGCTGTATGAATGTAAATATTTGTAAATTGGCTTTGAATAATATTTTTTCAATAGTAATCCTCGTTATTATTTTTTTCACGGATATCGATTTGGACGAAACACGGATTATTCCTTAAACGAATCAGTCAATATCGTACGAAACGCCAATTTCGATCGTAATAAACCGACTGTACTCTATTTACATGGATACAGCGAATCAATCGAATCGTTAAGCGTTTGGACCGTCGTTAATGCGTACATTCAGCGAAACGATCATAATATACTCGTATTGGACTGGTCAAAATATTCGGACGGAGGTTATTTTATGGATGCAATACAGGATATGTTCGAGGCATGTATGATGTATCGCTTAAATCGAAAATCTTTATAATTTAATGTTTACAGATAGTACCGGATGTGAGTCGTTCGATAATTGCGATGTTTGATGCTGGCCTTAATATTTCAATATTTCATCTAGTTGGACATTCACTCGGCGGACAGTTTGCTGGTCAGATCGCACGTGCAATTATAAATTATTCAAATTACAATTACAAAATCAAACGAATTAGTGCTTTGGATGTCGCATCACCCGGTTTTTATCCCGGCCTACTATATGTACCACTGAATCCATTTGATGCTGATTTCGTCGATGTAATACATACAGATGCTGGTGTTTTTGGTGCACCCGTAAGTACGGGCACTGTTGATTTTTGGCCAAATGGTGGCACAGCCCTACAGCCAGGTTGTAATACGCCACACAGCACAGAGACGCCACTGTGCTCGCATCGTCGGTCTTGGGTATATTGGGCTGAAAGTGTACACAATCAAAAATATATCGCATTTCCATCGGTAAAAGCTACTTCTTGGTTTGATTTTATCCGTGGCAATGTTAAGCGAAATGATGTAAGCTACATGGGTCTTAGTGCTCATTCAGAGTAAGTTGATTTACAAAAAATTAGTCTGAGCGCGTAAAAGTAATGCAATTTTTCCCCCTTTTAGCATGACGGGTAATTACTTCCTGCAAACCAATTCAGAACCACCGTTTTCTAGAGGTGAACAGGGTCTGCATTATCAACCCCGGCTAAATAATTTATATACAGTCAACTTAACAAAAACTAATTGAATAAATTATTGTTGAATGTATAAACTGTTCAAGAACCGTAATTATATAAAACTTAAAGTAAGAAAGAAAATTTTTAATTTAATTTTCCCTTTTTCATTTGTCTTTTTTTATAATTACGTCTTGTGGTATATGTCTAATTAACAATTCATGTACCGAGTGGAATCCAAGTTTTCTCGTGTGAGTATTTTTCTGCATTTTCGCTCATGTACTAACCCCGAATTTGTTTAGTTGCCTTGTGTTAGAATTAATGGTTTGGAAATATCCTTATTTTTGTTTTGGAATGTAATTCAAAAGAAAAATTTGTAATAAGGCAATACCTTACACACGCAGCACTTGACTAACGGGTCATGAATAGTAACACCGCTGCGTGGGAAGAAATGCAACTTTAAACGGGTATTGCAACCGCTTCAATTCTCTCGAGAACTGCTCCAACGAGTTCAAAAACGCGGTTGAGTAACTTGTGGCATCAGCAGACAACATGACTGTGTCGATTGAGCTGTAAACTGATGCATCAGTGAGTATTCCAACCAGGATTTTCTAATTTATTTCTGAAACTGAATTGTTTTCAGGTGCCAGTTCTTTCACACAATCGATTTTCTTCATGAACGTCACGTTGTAAGTCCAGAAAAACATTAACAATAAGCTTGTCTTCTGTACCTAGAAATGAACCACACCCTGTTCGTCTGTCTCGTTCAACTTTCATCTATCTCGAGTATAGTTTCTCTGCTTATGCATCAAACTCAAAATCACTGAACAGCTAAATTCGCGTTTGTCGAAAATTCCCCGAAAGTAGCACAACCACGTCACCCATGTCGATTGTGCATGTTGCTTCAATGCCGGACAATTGAACAGAGACTGTCACATTTCGGTCTCTGCGAATTCTAGTCAAAAGCATTCTCAACACTATAATATTTTGTCGTAAGCTTCTCTTTGCTCAGGCAGCAGCCGCGGCAGTTTCAGTCACGTGTACATCCAATACGGCCGTATCATAGTTCAGATTTCTGAATAAATCGCTCGAAAGATCGACACTACGCTATCGTGTAGGCAGACGAAAGACGGTCAAATGACGGTTGTCGTTGCAGTTTCTACTTATTTTAAGGCTGAAGTAAGTAAGTGCCACAACACGGCCTCTTCCATTGTGACATCCCAGTGATTGTCGTCCTCCGATAACCCCATTTCCTCGCAGGTTTCCTTGAATGTTGCAAATTATTGTCTATCAAACGTTTTCAGATCCAGAAAGCTAGTGGGCCCCATCTTTAAACAATAACACTTAAAGTTGCTAACAAGTTCCCAACTTCTTACCTGGCCAACCCTCGACTGGTGTCCCTTGTAACCGGCGCTTCCACTCCTCGATGCACTCCTGGTGCAATAGCGAGGTACAACAACGTAAAAGAACGTTTTTGCAAACGCATCATTTTGGCACAATGGAAGAATGCTGTAAGAGTCTTTCTCGTGGTATTGCTAATCTATCCCTAAAGTTATCTTCGGTGAAGTAACCCTGCTCACCGTTGGTCAGATGTACCGTCAGGTGTGTCACTTTTGGTTGTTTCTGGTGCAGCAACAAACTGAAAGGCCCAAATTCTCCATGCTGCTTCGGTACTGCTAACGTATCGGCCCACTCTAAATGCTCATTCTCGTTGGTTTGAGTACATTTTAAAAGTGCCTGGAGATACTTTTTGGTGCGTTTGTCTTCTTTCATACACGGTGATGATGTATTTTCAACACTACAGGGACCGTGAATCATATTCAACGTCACCGTATTATGAAGCTGTTGCCAGTATCTGGAATTGGGATTTCGGGCCTTATTACATCATGAATTTAAATGGGACACCACTTTTCCTGGAACCAAAGTAGCAAATGAACGAGTACATAAAGCAATGCCTATATCTGAATATTTTACTTTTTGTAAGGATAGCAACCAACTTTTGAACTTTTATTTTAAAAACTGTAGCTGTCAAATTATGCCTATACGTTGATTTTTGGCCGGACATTAGCTCTTGGATAATTTCCAACTCGTGGTACGCTGGTGAACGCGTCTTGCCTTTACTCGTGCAGGTACCGCAGGCTGTTCAAAAATGATGACGGGAGGACCACCACTTATTCCAAGCTATTCGGATCTACATCCGCATCATTCCTCACCGCGTCTTGTAAGTGGATGCAATTTTCCGCCCGCAGTAAAGAAATAATCCTCTAACGTTCGTCCTCCATCTTCACACACATGTACAGTAAAAACAGCTTACACTTACAGCAATAAATTAAAATTGTTTCGACGCGCCATCTTATGACGGGCATAGAAATTATTGCACGATACTTTGTTGTTTGCGCAATGCGGTGTTTGGTAACTGGATTCATCTGAGGAATATTGAAGCAGGACGCTGGCGAGTGGGCCCTTGAGCGCATGCAGCACTATGGCCCAAGAGGTAGTTTTCTCGTTGCCGACCACCACAGCCACTATTACGTGAGTACCACGACAAGTACACGGTCTGGATGGGTAATGACATTGAAGCTTTCGTTTGGCATTCTATCTCTAGCTACTTGAATTCATGCACCAAAATGTTGTTATCGTGCAGAACCTGCTGTATTTTTTGCACGGTATCTCTTTCTACACCTTGTTCGTATTCCGAACGCCTATAGTGACTTCACATTCCTCATCCCCCATGAAATACACAAAATTGTGGTTGATATCCCTTGAATAGTAAACTAGCCACTGAATAGTAAAATTCGGGCAAAATCCTGGCACTTAAACCACTATGTCCACTCTGAGAGACGTCATGTGAAATTTGGTATTGTACTTTCTGATTCCTTTAAAAAAAACGCCGCAATTCGTTCATGTCGTAAGAGAAAAGTTCTCTTAGAGATTTGAGTGGCTACTCTAACGAAGGAATAGCTATCTTGCTTCCTGAACATGTTCATTACAAAATCGAGAGTCTCATCGTACTCAAACGAAGCTTTCTCAAAGACACCCCATGTCTTTCTTGTGAATGTATTATGTCGAGGTGCTGCTCTTTCAGCCACAGCGCGTCTGTGGGCTTACGCCGTTTCAGCGGTTTCTGTAGCTCTCAGGAACGCTTCATGGTCCGCTTGCAGTTTACGTCGAGGTTGGGACTATTCCGGTTTCTCAGCAGATGGTTTGAAAATATTCTGTGTGTTGTTGACGCCGAGTTTGGAACTGTTCTGATGTCTCTGCAAATCAAGGAGACGACACGAAGTCTGCTTGTCTGCTATGCCGTCTCAACATCTGCGTAAGCCGCAATTTTATTCTTAACAGCGACTCCAACAAGTAGTGCTCAAGCTAGTAAAGATCCATTGCGAATAACAGCAGCTGCATTAGAACCGTTTATTGTCGTAGACAACCACACATCTTCAGCAGTATCCTCCTCTATTGCTTTTTCCAGAGTTTTATCTTTCCCTTCGCTAACTTCAGTTAGTATTAAATATGTCTCTACACCCCCGCAGACCGTTACGTCAGATGTATGTCCAATATTATACCAACAACGACAATTCCGTATCAAAGTTAAATAAACCAATTACTATGGTATATGTCCTTCCAAGTATACCGTACAGTACTCCATCTCACACGTTCTCGCCAGTGCCGCCAGAACCAGAGATATTTCTTTTTTGGGACAAACAGTTGGTTTGGATATTCACGTTTTTCTTTTTAGAATGAAATGTTTAGCTAGCACAGAAAATGTTCCCCTGAATCGATTCGAATTTATCTCCAACCTTATCCACTCCATCCTTTACCACGAATGAATGTAGTTTGTGAACGATATAGGAAATTATGGGCACAGAAGACTAGACAAATTGGAAGTGCGACCAAAAATCCCAGATTTGTTAATGAGATAATTGATGATGGCTTTCTGGGAGGGTCCCACAAGCGACATATCCATAAGTACTACATCTTGAAGCCATCCATACGCCAAGGCATAATCGCAAACGGAAAAATGAAAGAGAAACTCTCACAGCTCACTCTAAAATTTTCTGGTATCTTGGAACTGTCGCGATATTGGACATCAGTATCAGGACTGTGCCTTGTCTTCTCATGATTAAGGCTCAACGTCCAAATTGCACGAAGTATAAGTCGGAAAATCCTCCTCCAGGCGCGAGCCGTTCGGGATCGATACAACCGGTACAACTTATCTCCCGACTAGTTCGATCCGAGAAACAATTAATACCCCAAACGGAAGATTCGGTGACGAATACCCAGCCTCCTAGTCAATGTTAACTTCAAAAATGCCTAACGAGTAGGAGAGAGAAGAATCCAAGTGTACGCATTCATACTTAGTAACTAATTCAAATAAATTTGAAAAATTTACTATACACTCTGCAAAGACAATTTCCACCTTCTTCTTAAACAAACCAGTAAAACGAGCTTGCTAAAAAAACACTATATCCCTGCTAAACAATCCACGATTCTATCTTACCATAAACTTTTCTGGATATAACGTCCGTGTGCTATTAGATAGTGATGCGGCAATCAGCCTCCTTGGAAATGACCTAATACCTTTTCTTAAAACCTTAGGTCTCTTACAAAAAACTATCCTCAGTAGTAAAAACCGCGGATGGAACAAAGAATGATATAATCGGTTATATTGAAGTGCTCGTAAAATTCAACGAACTTATCGGGATCGATATCGGGAGTAGGGTCGATTCTGAACAAAATTTGCATTCTCTGTCTCAAAATCAAGATTTTGATAGTATTCTAGATGAATATCCATCATTTGGACGTGACGGATTAGGACACACCTCACTCATAACTCACCACATAGATCTTCGAAACTGTGCCCCAATTAAGCAGACACTACTCTGTATACCCCTATACAGCAGCTTATCTAAATAGAATTGGATTATATACTGGAAATGAATGTCAGCGAAGACAGGACTAGTTCATGGTCGCCTCCAATAGTTCTAATTCACAAACCAAATAAAGTCAGATTATGCCTAGGCACCAGGAAGCTCAATTCTTTAACAAAAAACGAATTAACGATATTACGGCTATCTCCAGCATTGATCGTAAGGACGCCTTTTGGCAAATACTCTTGGCCAAAGATTCACGAGACAAAATAGCCTTTACGGTTCCCGGTTGCCGCTTTAAAATGTTCGTGTCATGCCGTTTGGATTAATGGATAAAGTGGTTCCGTACCTTCTGCATTCAAAACTTTTCGTATACCTTGATGGCCTGCTGATTATCTCATCTTCTATCTCGCAGCATCTGAATTTACTTAAGCTTGTTGGTAATCGTCACAACAACTGTGTCAAAAAGGAGATTCCTTAGGAACGAAGTGAAGTATTTGGGTTTATTGTAGGAAATGCATGTTTAAAATCGGATCCGGAAAACGTAGAGGCAATACAAAATTTCCCAACACCGACCTGCCTTAAACAGACTACTCGGCCGTTAGAAATGAAAGGATGGTATCATAGATGCATCTCTAACTATGCCGAAAAAAGAGTACAAAGTTTACTTAGACTCACGAAGCGCAATTGGCTCTCGACAAATTAAAATACCTATACTAACTACCGCTCCGGTTCTCGTTAAACCGAATTATTCTATACCGCAGAGTAACTATTCAACCACTGAGCTAGAGTGTTTAGCTGCAAATATTCAGTAAAATAATTTCGGCCGTATATCGAAGGTTATCGCTTTACTATCATAACTCACCAACCACTCTAGTCTCAAGTGGTTAGTGACACAGATAGATTTGACCGGAAGATTGGCTCGTTGGAGCCTGAAACTCCAGGCTTATTTTGAGATTTAGCACCAGGCTTTATACAGTGAAACCATTTCGATCGCGAAAATAGATCTAGGATCGGTAGCGCTTAATGACTTGAACTACGTACAACTTCGTAACAATATCATGGTTGGGACTAAAAATTACCCAAACTGACGAGCTCGTCGAAAGTAAACGAAAGCTGCGCGCAAAATGATTGGCTCGCAACACTACGAGGTACGAGGGCTCACACAGAATATGTCTACGAAAGGAAAGCCACATCACAGGTTATTGTGCGGGCACTTGGTATTAAATTATTCAATACGCTTACCAATTGTACTTTACAATCTTTTTTCTTTAATACACGCTAATATTTACTAAAAGTGTTCTTTATTAATTCAAACCATGCTGCTTCAAACAATGTTCCAGTCAAGCAAGATGTAAGCAGCCTACAACTACAGCTTCAAAGAGCATTCCAATCACGCATGAAACAACACTTTTAGCAGCCACCCTTGTCAAAACCACAAGGTTCGATGAAAGAGAAGGCCTTTTAAGATTGCTGATCGATACCGGCCCACAAACGTCATTCATAACAACAGAAGCCAAACAATGTTCAGTGCAGAGGCACTTGGTGTAGGCGGACAAGTTGCTGGCAGAATCAATAGTATTGTAAATATCAACCTACATTCAAGATATCCGTCAACATTCCCAATAGAAATCGAAGCTCTAAGACTCACCATTTAAGTTTGAAAAATGGAAATGATGGATGGATTGATATACTGCAGGGTGCAGATTATTACGCGCAGA
The DNA here is from genome assembly GCA_963691935.1 of Nephrotoma guestfalica. Taxonomy (NCBI): domain Eukaryota; kingdom Metazoa; phylum Arthropoda; class Insecta; order Diptera; family Tipulidae; genus Nephrotoma; species Nephrotoma guestfalica. Next base: position 74,863,054 of record OY829913.1, on the reverse strand, counting down.
TCATGAAGCCATAGTGCAAACTAGGAAATAAAACCGGACCAGCAGCACAGCTCACGAAATTCGGATGGGTCATTTTAGGAAGAATATCTACACCCAACAAGACAACAGAGCTAAAATATAACTCACACGCCTCACCGACTGAGATAGATGAACAACTAAAACAATTTTGGGGATTAGAAGAAACGCATCCCCCACGCATTCTCACAAAACCAGGGAAGGAGTTTGAAAAATTCTTCGACTGAAAGATGGGCGCTACGAATTACGTATCTCATTCCAGAAGGATCCAAATGCGTAGTTGGATGATTCTAAACGTATGACAATAGCAAGGTTCCTTCAAGTCGAAAGAAGGTCGTCAAGAGAACCGCGTGAATATGAAGCACTTAGTCACATGGGGATACTAAAAGATGAGGAAGCTCAACTGCAGCATATTCTCTTCCATATCACGCAGTGATGAAATCAGACAGCACGATTACAAAATTAAGAGTCGCGTTCGATCGATCGGCAAAAGCAACATCCGGGGTGCATCAACGTTACAACAGGAACAAATATCAATTCTAATGGGATGGAGAAAACATAAATTCGCTATCAAATCTCTGACATAGAGACGATGTTCCGCCAGATCGTAATGAATGAAGGAAATCAAAACTATCAACGGATGCTGTAGAGAGAATCACCAAAAGAAAAAAAGAAAAACGTTTAAACATAAAACAGTAACATATGTGACCACGTCAGCAACATATTTAGTCACTCAAATCGTATGTCAATTAGCACATGATGAGATAAAAAACTACCTAATCGCGTCAACAATAACATTAAGAGATTTATATGTAGATGATCTGAATCAGAAGCCCAATCACAACTCATACAACTGCTAAAGGTAGAAAGGAAATGGACAAGTAACAGAAAATAATTAACAACATATCAAGCGCTCGCGTAGATGGGCTATGCTCCATAAATATCGATGAAACAATTAAGACGCTCGGAATAAGCTGGAACCCAATAACCCAACCCCCCCCCCTTACCCCCCACATTTTTGGGTTTAAGATTTCATTGTCCTAAAATATAAAAGAACTAACAAAAAGGAGCATATTGAAAGAAGTATCATCATCTACGCAAAGTTATTAATGCAGAAACTATGGATAACTGGTGTCGGATGCGATGAAATTCTAAGATTGAACTACAACAATTCAAATAAGCAGATAAATATAACAAAGGCAACAAGGAGGAACGTGAACTACATGGATTCAGCGATGCATCAGAGAAGGCATTTGCAGCCGTGGTATATACTACAAAACAACAAACTCGCAAGGCACACTGGTCGTTTATAGCAGCAAAAACCAAAGTCGCTCATATAAAACACAGAATATCATTGCCAAGGTTGGAATTATGCGGTGCCGTACTATTGGCAAAGTTATTAAAAACTGTTCAAGATGCCATGGAATCGATGATAACGCTTGAATGGTAACAGAATAGCTGAAATTCCGGGAAGGACCAAGTTGGTTAAAAAACTCATATTACCGACTAGCGCTGAAGAAGCAGCCAATGAAGAACTAAAAATAAATTGCTTATTTATCAAAGAACCTCCTCAACCAGAATTAGCGTACTGCTACAAATTTATTATTATACTTAAAACACGAATACATCAAGTTCCTGGAGTTCCTGGTTCCTAACCATTAAAACAATGGTATCTTGTGATACTGAATTCGTCGCATCACTAAATCCACTCATGGAAGAAAATGGTTTGTTGAGGGTCGGCGGTAGATTACAAAAATCATCAACTGATTCTACCAAAAAATCATATTTACTCAACCCTCATCAGGATTGAACCACACCATCTTGTATTACACGGAGGCGGATAAGCAACTATATAGCACAATTACGTTTAGTACGCACAAAAATCCACAACTGTGTAAAATGTTTTCGATAATGGGTAGGTTGCCGGAGACTAGTCACTCCATCTGCCTCTTTCTCCAATAAGGGCATTGATTACGCGGGTCCATTTGCAATCCGTGTATCCAACGGAAGAGAAAATAAATCATAAAACAGATATATCGCGTTACTCATTTGTTTCTCTACTAACGCTATTCACTTGGAATTGGTGAGTGAACTAACAACAGCAGCATTAGCTAGCAACAACATCCACATACAAAATTGGCAAAGGGAAAGATAACAGATACAAATCCAGTGTCAGATGGTCTACCACAACCTTCAAGTGATCTATTACAAAGGCAAGTCTCCTTCCAACTGATGATAATCAAGATCCAAGAATAAAATCAGATGAAAATGTTACAACAGGCGACAACAAGGTTGGAAAACTCAAGGTCTGCATGTTTCGAATTGCCACGCTCACTAAGATGATCTATGCACCAGGGATCTATTTTGAAACCACTGAAGAGGGTTTAAACTTACAAACAACGACTGGAACACGCAATAGTGTTTTATAATCTAACCAATTATTATGCAGAACTAGCTGCTTATAAGCGCTCCATTGACAGGCTTGCTAAATATTGTTCATATCCTAACGACAACTTCACAAACTCGAGTATCACTAAAAGATCAAGAGAGAAAATACACGTGGACTAATAGAACCATCGTTCGAGCAATCCTTACAAGAATTCACCACCATAAGGTGAGTTTTGGAAGAAGCAAACGGGGATTTTTTAACGAGCCAACGAGCTATTCCAGGTGCTAGATGACAGACGCGCGGTGCATTATGTGCAGGAAATAGAAAAACTCAAACTGAACAACAACCATTTCCGTCGCTCAAACAATTAAACGTCGATCGCAGATAGAGTGGCCAGACCGAAATTCCTAAATTGGAGTACTCGTCAATTAAGGTTTTATTTTCAAAATTAATCCAAAAAATTGGTTAGGGTAGGAGTAAGTGAGGGAATGTGAGGGTTTGGTTGTGCGGTGTCCTCTCTGCAGCCCAATTGGATTGACTTATTTTAATGAAGCTTCATACTTGGGCATTTTCATGGCCCACCGGATGTGGCAGCTTATCTTATCTTATCTTGGCTTATGCTTTCTCGTTTTTTGATGTTTTTTCAATTATTTTGGAAGGTAGCATCTGCGATGGAATCGTTTGAGAGCGAAAGGAATTTGGATTGGATGTGTAATAGGCCTGGTCAGGATAATTTCTAAAAGTCAGGCGGAAGTAACGATTTTGGTAGTAAACTGTTATTTCGCTATAGTTCAGCCGCTATGCATCCCAGGTGGGTTGACTGCTCAAGATAGCAGTATTTTGGTATAGCATTTGCGAGGGAGTCGGTTAGAAATGGGTTGATTCTAGGTTGAAGTTGTAGCAAGGCTGGTCCTAATAATTTTCGATAAATGACTAATTTTGATAGAAACCGTTTTTTGTGGGAGCTTGTTCTTGTTTGCATATGCTTTGGCAGATGCAGGATTTTCCTGGAACTTTCTTGTTTTTTGCTAGTATTTTGTATTCTATGTGATTTACGAAAAGGCCAGGCGGATTTTAAATTGGCTTGGCATCTTAATCGGTCCAGTACATTTTTCTGGAATTTGATCGGCAATGAAGAATTTTTATTACTAACTGATTTTCTCCAAAATTCGCCTAAGTTCTCGTTTTATTTTTGGAATGATTTGTTTCCGAAATAAACTTTTTTGCTTTTTGTTATTTTGGAGACGAACCGACGACGACGGTTTAAGATTGTGTGAATGCGCATGTGAACTTCATGAGAGTCAGATGGTGGGAATCGTAAAATTCTTTGGTTGCCTTTAGCCGCCATAGTGTTCAAGTGTTGTGTTTAGCATATATTCGAGATAGGGGAGGGTCGGATGTTGGCTAGATCATCAATGAATTCTTTTTACTAAGCGGACCTTTTATACAGTCGTTCATTAGCTAGAAGTAATGCCCAAGCTTAAGTCATAACATTACGTAACAAATCTTTGTATTGCGGATAACAAAGTGGCAGATTTCAAAAATTTATTGAATGTCGCATATCGTTCAGAGTGGTCAAGAGAACTGATTGAAATTTTTTAAATGCTTCGTAAATTTAAATGTACAAAAGCATCAAAATGTAAATATTGATCGTTTTGGAGTATTTTTCCGTACGCCATTTCATATTTTTGAATTAGGGTATTTTGCAAATTGGTTATGATAAAAGGGGTATCATACCCCAGAAAGAGGTACGTCTGACCAACCTAATCATAGACGATCTATGAACGACTTCAAAAATAGACAAGAAGATGTTAACAAGCATTGACTGGTATTCAAGAATCAGTTAGAAGAGGCAATGGAGAACAACAAAGAAAAAAGGAACTTTCTGCATTGATTGCATTCAAGGAAATTCAAGATACACGGATAAAAGCAGTATTGGATAGACTCAGATCAGAAAACTACCACCTGAACTTATGCTTCTCAATATCGAAGACACTGATAACATATTGGTACTATATCAGCTCATGACTGCAAGGAAAATATTTGATATTTGAAGTAAAGCTGCCATTATAGTATATAAGGAAATGTACCAAATATAAGCCCATACCGCTGCCTACCCCCAATATTCCATTTTTATTTATATGGCCATACATGGAACTTCTTGTGACAGGTTTACATATACACATTCTTCAATGACAGCTTCCAAATATGCCAAACTGCTCCTGTTACGAGAAGAAAGAGTGAACGTACGATCAGTATCGTTTGTCAACAAGTCATTTTCTACAATATCAAGAAGCGGAATACTGAGCTTAGACTCTATGGTTGTACAATGAAGGGAAGAACCAAAAGCATACTAACGAAGCAATCTTATTATCATAAGGTATAATCCTCTAGCAACCACAAGATTACTCGTATCACTTTCAAGACTTGTCAAAAATACAAGGAACTACAGCAAAGAATAAAGGCAATAGCAAAGAATACAGGTGAAACCTTATCTCACCACCACGTGCACCACTAAGCTCTCATATATGAGCTCCTTGTGCCCGCACTCAAATAGACATAGTTTTGTGGCAATCAAAAGAAGAACTGATGCAAACAAAAATAAACCAGCCACAGTCACTACTCTAGAGACGCAGATATAAATCACGATAATCTCCACATCTTGTCCGGGGAGAATGTTATAACAACAACATCAATGCTATAAAATTATAACATGCATAATAACAGTTCTTACACAAAAGTCAACGTGTTTCTGTCTAGCCCAACCACTATCAAATGTATGATTTGACGAAATAAAAATACGGCCAAACACCGTGGTTATCGTATTCTGGTTGATGGCCAGATTATTAATGACGATGTTATGTATTTAGAATCGAGATTCCAAATTATGTTGCACGAAAACATCAGAAAACCCAAGCTCAAGCAACTCAATGTATTTTTTCGATATCTCGAGTGTAAGCTCTATATTTTATTGCGCGACGTAGCAAAACATTTCTCGTCAACTTTAAGGCGGAACAAATATTAAGCTTAAAATATTTTGAAAACGCATTTATTAAACAGTGCCATCAAGTGTAAATCACATCAACTAAATTATTTACCCCGAAATGTTGGCAAAAACATTTTTGCATAATCACATAAAATGAATTAATAATATTCATATCACAATCAACTTAAATTTATCATTTTCAATTTATTCAACCCAATAAATGGTTTCACCTTATCTCTACATAAACATATTTTATTTATGTTTCGTGTTGCTATCGTTGCGTGTATAATCAACTCGACTGTACACAATAAGAGAACGGACCCTTTTCGATTAGAACGAATTTATTTTGCCCAAACAACGTAAACCAAAAGGCAAAATGTTATCAATCAAAATAAAGCAAAAGTAAACATGCAGCTTTAAGATGGTTATTTATAAATTATTAAACCTTTTTGCTAATTTTTTTTTCACCTTATGCGATAACGTCCTTTCAGCATAAACTAAATGAAAAAGATGGATACCTGTTGTTTTATTCGAAAATTTCAAGAACGTTTGATGAACGAAATGCTAAACTTTTTAATATTTCGGCTAAGACTTTAACTTAATAATTTTAATTCGGCATTAATTATGGTCGGCCTCATTGGTGAGAGATAATTCAAATTAGGTAAAATTAGTAACAATTTTTTATTTTACTTTTCAACCGGTACCTAATTGAACTAAACCAAAATATGTAAGTATTATTTCACGTTATATTTTACAAGCGGGGGGTACCAAACCGGATGTGATAATATAAATTCACCACCCTTTATTTTAAAATTTTGTTTTGTTTGTTTTGTGTTTGGGCACATAGCAACACCCTTTAGGTGTGAGAGTTGATCCATATATGACGGTATAAGAAATTTGGGTTAAACATTTATTTATAAATAAGTATGTTGTTGTTGCATATTCCGAGTTTCTGGTGAAGTCTGTTGGCTATGCAAAGCGATGAAATTTTACGTGACAATGGAATGTTTCAGTACGACACACTGAATTAATTTAAACTCACATAACGATCACTAAGTAAATTTAATTCGTTATATCGAATAATGTATAAGCTATTAAGTTGACACCATTTAGGCGTTACTACCCAATATAAACATATTTGGAATTGTAAGGTTCACATAACAAAATATGTATAGAAATCTGTTGACAAAATTAAATTTTCATTTTAAGTGTTGTCAAGTTGTCAGCACTGATTGATGTATTTACTAAATTATTGTGATGTCCAGAATTTTCTTTATTAATAAAACTTAACCTCCGCTTTGCCTATTGTTTTGAATAGACGTGTCTTGTATTTCGAACCACATCAAAAACTCTGTCCATCACGTTATGGGCCTAAACTATCGAAACAAATAAATTAAAAATTAAAATGAAATAAAAGTTAAACAAGTTCGGTCATTTGCAATGAAGGCGTGTGTGCAAGGTAATGATGAGACACGCGAGCGAACCAAAATAATTATGATGGTGAGATCCCAGATTCCGCCAAAGTGAGGCGAACAAGGAGGATTAAAATGCCATGATATGAATTGTCTGGAAGAATAATGAGATATGATTTTCGACATTTTCTTAACTTATTAAATGTTTCATTGAGAATATTGGACCCCCAATAAAATTACTCCCATTGTCACTGTAGATATCTCGACAAATTCCTCTTCGTGCAACAAACTGTTTTAACGCTCCGAAGAAAGCATCTGTTGTTTTGTCACTGACCACTGCCCAGTGCACGGATTTCGTGCTTAGGCAACCAAATAGGCATATGTATGGGCGGATTAGATAACTCTGCAACTGGGTAGGCCACCCATCAATTGGTGATTGATCCTTGCTTTAAATTTGACACAGACGACGCATTTATTGGCGACTTGTTGGATTAAATTTCCACCACTTAGAAACCAGTAGTCTTGTCTGGCAATCGCTAGCATTAGTGCCGGCCCCGCGCTCTTGTTATTGATGTGAATGGCTGCAACTATTAGCGAACTGAGTCGAGACTTTTGATGTAGAATCAATGGATGCTTGGTAGAGAATGAGGCTTCAGAATTCACTAGTCGTCCGCCAACTCGAAGCATTCCAGCCTTGTCCAGGAAAGGATTTAATGCCTTGAGTTTACTAGTTTTATTAATCTCTTTATTGGCCTGCAATTGAGCAATTTCATTTTCGGAGAACCTTTTTTGCGCATGTTTGCTAAGTATATGAAGTGCGCCGATCAGTTCATCTCTTTGCAAAAATATAACGTTTGATTTTGGTGTCTTTTTAGATTTGAGATAAGAGATGAATCTTAGCATGAAAGCTAAGACCCGTTGCAGCTTTGTTATTGAGGATTATTTTTCCATCAGTTCATCGAGCCAACAAGTGTGTTAGTATTCGCAACAAACAGGTGCAATTTTAAAATTTCTCGTCTTTTAAGCCGTAACTTATTTCTAGTGAAGGCCAGACTTCGATTGTTTGATTAAGCCACGCAGGGCCATTCCACCATAGTAGATGTATCTGGAGTTGATATGGAAGTAATCCTCCGGAAGCACAATGTGTCGGATTATCTGATGACATCACATGTTGTAATTGATTGCGGGATATAGTGGTTAGGATTCCAGCTATTTCTCACAAAGCACTTCAACGTCTTGGATGGCTCCAGAGCCAATCCAAAATAATACAGGAGTCAGTCCAAGCATACGTTTTTGATACTGTCTTCCTAGTTTCGCATGTGATTGATTTTATCAAGTTAGTCAGCAATACAGCAGTGCAAGGTTCCAATCGTGGGAAAGTTACTTGTTCATTGGAGCCACCTTTGTCTTAGCCGAAATCAAGCTGATGGAGATATATCCTTCTAAGGTCTCTGCTCTGATGTACACTACTGCTCCATAAACGTTTTGGCGTCATCGAATCCGAGGTTGACATGTTTTAATTGGTCTCGAATTCCCTTCCATTGATTTAACACTTTTTCCGGCAGCGGTTCATCCCAACCTAAATTGATGGCCCATAACTTTTGGATGAATATTTTAACCATGACTATGATAGGAGCTATCCAACCAAGGGGATCAAATAACCAACTGGCTTCGGATACTATCATCCGTTTGGTAAAAGAATCTAGGTTCGGCAATTCAGAAGTGAACGTAAAATTGACTGTTACCGATCCTTCATCTTTTTCATTGTTGATTTTTATGGATTTTATGTCAACAGGACCTGTATCAACATCTCTGATCCTTAAGCTCACAATGGTTTTCGAATTCGACACCCACTTGCGAAGAATTAATCCATGTTTCGATAGTACACTACTAATACTCGCAATCAGCTGCAATGTTTCGGATTCAGTGGTGGCGCCTGTCATCAGGTCGTCGAAATAAATAGCATCAAAGATGGCGTTGGCAGCGACTGGGAATGCTAATTGGTTTTTCTCAGAAAGTTTTTTAAGTACTCTTGTAGCTAGAAATGATGCGGCTGCTAGTCTTTATGTGATTGTGATAAGACCATAATGGCGAATCGTCCCCAACGTCTGTTGTGATGACGAATCGGTGTTCTGTGAATCTCAGAATGATCGAGTATAATGTCGCTTGAGCCGTAGGACCTAGCAGATCCATCAAAGACAACCCTTAATTTTGTGGTTGAACTGGACTCCTTCAAGACTCCGTGATGAGGTAAATAGTATCCGGTGTCTTGTGTATCGTTATACATCACTTTCCCCATATGGTTGAGACGCTCGTATTCGATCATAAAGCCTTGGTACATCTTTTGAAACTCTGGATTCCGTGTAAACCGGCGTTCGATACCTCTCAATCTCTGGATTGCGATATTTAATGATTTACCCAAGTTTTGAGGCGATTTCTTGAAAGGCAAACGAACAATAAAGCGCCCATCATTAAAATTTCTCACATGCTCAGAGAAGTGTTTCTCACAAAATGCTTCTTCTGGGGATAGTTTAGGTTTGAGTCTGGAATTGATTCTAACTCCCAGAAGCTACGTAATATTTTATCTAATTTGAGATGCATGCTCTCAGTAGTTGATATCATAGACAAATATGATTTTCTGGATAACTCAACTCTCTGCCAACAAAAATTTGGACAGAATCCGTCAACCCAATACCGCATCATATTTGGTAAATTGCTCACCAAATCGAATGTTGAATTTTGTGTCGCCGAAAGAGGTTTGGTCGGGAAGAAAGCCACAGTTAGCACGTTTAAGATTTTTTCGATATATTTATTCGAGACACGAAACTTAGATTCCAGAGAATTGTGTTTTTTGGGATACACTGAAAAATTCAAATCATATCGAGTCTATCATATTGAATAGAAGTTGTACTGATCAGGCGTGATTTTGTGGGAGAAAGATGAATAATCAGTCACGTAAAATAGAAGATGATAATGTGATTAGTTCCAGTACAAGAAATTCAACAGTCTTTGGTAGAAAGCATAGAGACAAAAGTACTGATAATTCGCAGCAAACTGATGGAAAAGATTTTTTGGGCGAAATAAGTGATCCAGAATCAGAATCGTAGAAGCACGCTGTCTGAATATCAATCGTTGATAAAATATCAGTCGATGGAAAGCCAATAAATTGTCAATGGGTATTTAAAAAGAAGTCCGATGCTGTGGGTAGAATAGCATAAAGCATGACCTGACATAAGAGGAAACGTATTTTAGTGTGCAGCCAAATATGATTTTGAATAGCTCGATGGTTCGATGTGGACTGTATAACTTCACTGAATTTAGGTTACTTCACAAAACTCTGTTTATTCTTTTTGCACAACTTTATTTCACTTGCAAAACTCACTAAAATTCACAATTTGTTTAAATAAGTTTATTTAATTAGATCAACCTCGGTTGATGTACAATGATCGACTTATAATGTAACTATATGGTTTCTACAAAAAAGGAGATCCTTTTATTTGATTGGTTAGTTACTCTAAAAAAACTGTGTCTTTCCATGATTGGTTAATCTTACTAATTATACAAAAAAAATATTAACCCGCTGAATAACGATTTGAATTTATATAGTCAAGACACATCAAACGATATTCAATACTACAGTGCTATATACTTAATGCTGATGGCACTCTAATTAACAATAAAGAAAAATGGTATATTATTCAAGGTACAATTCATTGCTAGATTGATGTACTGCAGATGGCAGTCTAATTGATAATAAGTAATTGAAATTATGAAATAATTATAAATTATAAATATGTACAATCATAAATTCTAAAATAATTAAGTGTTATAATTGAGAATATCTAAATATTAATTGGTACATGTTAGTTTATTTTGGATGAATAACGAAATGTTGCTATATCCGCAACATACCGCCCGCCTTGAATCAGTTGATTCAATTCACCTCGTTGCTAACTTTGTCAGTTTGTTAACTGATCTTTTCAAGTTTCCGGTTTTCGTTCTTATGGTTACTACCCTTGTAGTACCGTCTCGTCCTGGATGAACTTCTTCAACTCGCCCTAATAACCATTTGGTCGGTGGAAGATTTTCTTCTCGAATCAGTACAATATCCCCGATTTTAGTTGATTCGCCTGGTGTTTGCCATTTATTTCTTTTATTTAATGAAGTCAGGTACTCCATTTTCCATCGGTTACTAAAATGTTGTATCATTTGCTGCATAAGTTGCCAACGAGAGAGATGTGACATCTTGACTTCGGATAATTGTGGTTGTGGTATTTGATTGATTGGTCTTCCAATTAATAAATGTCCGGGTGTTAGTGCATCCATATGATCATCCGATAGCACACATAATGGACGTGAATTCAATACTGCTTCTGTTTGAGTTGCTATGGTGCTGAGTTCTTCAAACGTGAACACTGTATTGCCCATTACGCGTTTAAAGTGGTATTTAAATGACTTGACTGCTGCTTCCCATAACCCTCCAAACGTAGGTGCCGCACTGGGAATGAAATGCCAATTTATGTTTTCTGAAGCGAGAACTGAAAGAATATGATTAGAATGAGTTTTTAAGAATTCTCCAATTTCTCGTAGTTCGTTGTTTGCGCCAATGAAGTTTGAACCGTTGTCGGAATAGATGTCGCTACACACTCCACGACGTGACACAAATCTATGTAATGCTGCTATGAAATTTGCCGTTGTTAGATTTGAAACAATTTCAATATGAACTGCCTTCGTTGCCATGCAAACGAATATTGCAAGATACGCCTTCCATCTTTGGTTCGACCTGCCGTAAATCTGCCTCATTTGCAATGGTCCCGCATAGTCAACACCGATCTTTAAAAAGGGAGTTTCGTAACGGACGCGATCGGTCGGTAGATTTCCCATCAACTGGTAATTCGATTTCGTATTAAATCTCCGACATCTATTGCATCGCTTAATCACTTCCTTCACAAGACGTCTGCAATTCAATATGTGGTATCGTTGTCGTATGATACTGGTTAGCAATGAAGCTCCAGCATGCTGGTGTCTTCCGTGTAAATCTCGTATCATCATTTTGGTGAAATCGCAGTTCGGCAATATTATAGGATGTATGGTATCATAGTCCGCAGCTGCGTTTTCGATGCGACCTCCTACCCTCAATAAATGTTCGTGGTCGATGAACGGATTTAGACAGCGAATTTTGCTCTTCTTTGATTGTTGGCGTTTTGATCTGATGTCGCTTATCTCGATGATGAAATATTCTTCTTGTAGCCACGTGAAAATTCTTGTTCGACTACCTTTGAGATCATTTACTGTCAGCACCGATTCACTCCGGTTTTTCAAGTCAGATTTTGATTTAAGATTCTCTAAATATTTGAAGACCCAGGCTAGTACTCGTATAATTTTGCTGCTTGATGATATCTTGCTGACCAGATTTTGTAGTATAGTGTCGCTGTTTAGTGGTATTGTAGTCAGTACTGATGTCTTAGCTTTCCTTTATTCTTTCATCAATTCGAATTTATCATGCTTTAAATCTTGGTTTGGCCAGTGTTCTCGTGATAAACTTAACCAAGGAGGCCCCTGCCACCATAATTGATGTGCTACTAGTTTCGATGGTATCATCCCACGCGATGCGCAATCTGCTGGGTTGTTCTGTGAATCGACGTGATTCCACGATTCTCTTGATGTTTTAGTTAGAATGTCCGCTGTTCGATTTGCTATAAATGTTTTCCATCTTCTTGGTGGTGCAGATAACCATCCTAGAACTATCGTGGAGTCGGTCCATAATGTTGTCTTCAGGTTTGGATCTCCCAATGCTTCCTTAGCGGATTTGATTACTGTTGCTAATAATGCTGCGGCACATAGTTCAAGCCGTGGAATAGAAATTTGATTTAACGGAGCCACCTTAGTTTTAGATGTCATTAGTGTAACCCTTACTTTGCCGTTTTGATCCACACATCTGCAATAAACGACCGCAGCATATGCTTTTTCTGATGAGTCGCAAAAACCATGTAGCTCAAATTGATCCTCTTTCGTTCCGTACCATCTGGGAATTCTTATTCTCTCAAGTTCTGGTAGTTCTTCTTTGATCAATCGCCACTCTCTTGCTTCAATTGTTGGTAATGGATCATCCCAGTTCAAGTTTAACAACCACAAACTTTGGAACAGGATCTTAATAGTCACAACAATTGGAGCCAGCCAACCCATTGGATCAAAAATTCGTGCCGATTGAGAGAGTACTTCTCGCTTCGTTCCAACAGATTCGTTTTTAACTGAAACCTTGAACTGAAACTGGTCGTCGATGGGGTTCCATTGAATGCCAAGCAATTTGATGTATGCTTCCCCTTGTTCTATCTTTAATGGAACGTTTTCTCTATCTTCTGGCCGGATCTTTTCTAATAAAGGAGCGTAGTTTGATGACCATTTACGCAGATGAAATCCATAAGACTTGAGGTAGGCGGTAATAGATTCTTGGATTTCGTAAGCATCCTCGGTGGTGTGACAACCTGACATGAAGTCATCTACGTAAAAGTCGTGTAATAATTTCCTTGCGATCATCGGGTTTTTTGTCATTAATCTGTTTCCAATCTCTTGTAAACACCGTGTTGCAAGATATGGTGCTGATGCTGTTCCATAGGTAACCGTCGTAAGTCGGTAATGTTTTGGTGGTTGGTTTGGATCACTCCGCCATAGTATTCTGTGATAATCTCTATGCTCCGGGTGTAATACTATTTGTCGGAACATTTTCTCGACATCTGCTGTAAATACAAATTCATAAATGCGGAATCGCATGAGAATAGATGTAAGTGGCTCATATTCAGTTGGTCCGACCATCAACCAATCGTTAAGTGAAGCTCCATTTGATGACTTGAATGATGCGTCGAAAACAACTCTTAACTTCGTTGTAGAGCTGGATTCTCGAAGTACTCCATGGTGAGGAAGGTAATATACTCCTTTGGTTTGGTTTAACTCATCTGCTGGAACTTCTTTCATGTGGTTGAGTTCGGCGTATTCTTCCATAAACTTGACATATGATGTTTTAAATTGTGGATCTTTTCGGTATTTTCTCTCCATTGCTTCAAGTCTTCTCAATGCTCCGCGATTTGTATTTCCTAAACTCCGTGGTGTAAATGATTGTTTGAATGGAAGCTTAACTACAAATCTTCCATCTCCTAGTCGTGTAGTCGTTTGGTTATAAAACTCATCGCAGTATTTCTCTTCCTCTGAATAATTTGATGAAGATCTCGTAGGTGAGGTTTCTTCTAATTCCCAAAATCTCTGAAGTAATTTGTCTACATCTAGCTCACAATGTAGACTATTAAGATTCTTTACTTGTTGGTTAATGTTCTTGTTACAAATTGATCCGGCAATAACCCACCCAAATACGGTATTTTGTGCTGTTAGTCCACTACTGGTTAAATGTACGATGCCTTCTTTCATTAACCGGAAGAAATGGTCGCTTCCCAAAAGAACATCGAGTTTATTGGACTGGTTGAAAGAGGGGTCAGCCAAGGATAAGTTTTCTAATTTATTAAATATGTTATTTTCGATTAAAATGGTTGGTTGGTATGATGTTATTTTTGGGATTATTAGGCACTCTACTTCAACTTCCCTTGGTTCGAAGCGTGATGATATGCAGACTGTGACTTTACCCCTTGTAGTTCCTGCCTTTGTCTGACCGATTCCACTAATACATATACGTGCGTTTGATCTTGATAGTTGCAGTTGTTGAACTAGGTTCTCACTCACAAACGATACTTGAGAACCAGAATCTAGCAGAGCCCTGCATAATTTCCATTCTCCGAATCTGTCTCTTATTTTTATAACTGCTGTTGGTAGAAAAGTTTGATTGATGGCGCTTTGAGAATGATTTGTAGTTACCTTGTGATTATGACTGTCTTCTAGTTGCCTGGTCTTTAAATTCTCTACTGCTCGAGCCTGTGCTTGTGATTGCTTCTGGGATGTCTCTGGATTTTCTGGTGATAGTACATTGCTGTTGGCGGATACATTCTTCGTCAATTCTTCCGAATGTAGCAGCGAATGATGTCTCTTCGAACAAATACGACACCTTTTCGGTGATCGGCAGTTATACACGCTATGGTTATTATTTAAACAATTAAAGCAGCGTCCGTCAGTTTTTATCAAATCCCTTCTTTCGACGATATTCATTGATTTGAATTTAGTACATTCAAATAGTTGGTGGTTGTTATTGTGACAAACCGGACACGTGATATCTGCTTTTACATGGAAGCCCTTGACGAATGTACCTGGTTTGGATTGATAAACTTTATTCGTTAGGCTTACCCCTTCAAGTGCGTCTGCTCTGCTTGTCAGAAATTCGTAGAAAGATTGTATGGTTGGAAATTCTTTATCACTTGTTTGTCTCATCCAAAGTTGCTTTGATTCGTCATCTAACTTATTTATCAATATGTACAGCAACCACGTATCCCTTGATTCTGCTTCAGCTCCCAATGCCTTCAGCCCGCGAGTGGCTTCATCTGATGTATCCAATAGTTTTCTTATATTTGATGCGTTGGCTTGACGAATAGTGGGTTGTTCCATAAATAGTTTGATGTAGGAGTTTGCAATTATACCTCTTCTGTCGTATCTTTTACACAGTTTCTGGAACGCCTCTATATAATTCGCCTCGGTTACTGACAAATGTTTCAAAAGATTGCTTGCCTCGCCTTTGAGTTGCCCCTTTAAATACTGGAATTTCCTCACTGCTGAAAGTGATTGATTTTCGTGCACCATACTATTGAAGAGGTCGAAAAAGCTTTGCCACTCCCGATAATCACCCGAAAAAAAAGGAATATTGACTCTTGGTAATTTGAACTCCCCTTGAGCTCCTGGTTGCGACGAATTCATTGTTGCATCATTCGTCTGGTTCCACTGATTGTTCGAGTTGGCTGAAAAAGACTTTCGACGTAACCATTTATTCAGTTTTGAGATCACGCGGTAACATTGCTCCTCGAATTCTTCTCTTTCTGATTTTTCACTCGGATCATGATCAAATATCTGATCCTCTAAATCGACAAAATTCTGCAATAGCACCCTTAGCCGGTTGACCTTCTCCTTAGTTTCCTCTTCACACGATCCATCATTCAAGCCTAATGAGTACTTTTCCATTCTTGTTAACAGGCCCTTTACAATGCTTCGTTTTTTGATTAACGCCTCCATTTTGCTCGTTCTTTCACACAAACTTTATTTACCCTTATGAAAATTGATTAATTTGATAGAGTTTCGAACTCGAGATACTTGGAAACGCTAAGACTATGCACCACACTAATCCACACAACACTACTTGGTTATTATATATATTTGATTCTATATATATCTATATATTGGAGTTTAAAATTTTTTTTTATTTTTATTTGTTTCTTAAAAATCTGGTTAAATTTAAATTCGATAAATTTTAATTATATTGGTTTGTACGAGGATCGAACTCGAGATACTTAAAGCCTCTGCGATTTTGTACCGCACGCTAATCCACTGCACCACTTCGTCTTACGGTACTGTGATCGAGTTGGGCATTCAGTATTACTATACAAATTTTCGAGTTGTTTTAATTATATTTTCTAAACTGACTTGTAGCCTGGTAAATCGCGATTAATTTTGATTATAATAATTCGATGATTGATCAAATATAATTAATTGTTTGTATATCAAATTGATATTGGTGAAGGTATTGAATGTAAGATGATCTATTAGATTCTCTTAACACCCTCTATGTCATTATCAATTTCGGTATTGATAATGCATATAATTAGTATAACAATCTTGATATTGATTATACAGTTAATGGTGCGTATAGCAATTTGTTGTTGTCTATACAGAATTATGCACACGGTTTGCACAATTTGATTAGATTCGCAACGAACAAATTAATTAAATTGGTTGGGTTTATTATATATTTAATTATTAAACCAAATTTATTTAGTGAGTCTTAAGTTAAATCAAGAATTTATACTCATCTGACTTTAACGGTTGATTCGACCTAGACGCTTTGATACCACGTTTCTATTTCTGCCGATGACCTTCCGCTACGATATGCTTGTCCAATATTCGGTTACTGGAACGGCGATCCGGCTCGAAGGACCAATGAATAGCTCGATGGTTCGATGTGGACTGTATAACTTCACTGAATTTAGGTTACTTCACAAAACTCTGTTTATTCTTTTTGCACAACTTTATTTCACTTGCAAAACTCACTAAAATTCACAATTTGTTTAAATAAGTTTATTTAATTAGATCAACCTCGGTTGATGTACAATGATCGACTTATAATGTAACTATATGGTTTCTACAAAAAAGGAGATCCTTTTATTTGATTGGTTAGTTACTCTAAAAAAACTGTGTCTTTCCATGATTGGTTAATCTTACTAATTATACAAAAAAAATATTAACCCGCTGAATAACGATTTGAATTTATATAGTCAAGACACATCAAACGATATTCAATACTACAGTGCTATATACTTAATGCTGATGGCACTCTAATTAACAATAAAGAAAAATGGTATATTATTCAAGGTACAATTCATTGCTAGATTGATGTACTGCAGATGGCAGTCTAATTGATAATAAGTAATTGAAATTATGAAATAATTATAAATTATAAATATGTACAATCATAAATTCTAAAATAATTAAGTGTTATAATTGACAATATCTAAATATTAATTGGTACATGTTAGTTTATTTTGGATGAATAACGAAATGTTGCTATATCCGCAACAGATTTGGAGATTCAGCAAATACATATCAACGCGAAACACATCGACATAAAATATTACCTCATAAAGGAAGTGATTGTGAGTTTTGTGATGTAATGACAAAACAAAACTAAAACCTGTTTCAAGGATGTCCATCCCATTTTATTCTGACAGACGAACCAAATTACATATACCTTCACAATTGGAATTGTTGTCAACTGCCTTGCCTGTAGGTTGTCCTTCTAAGCCACTGCTAATATATACTTGGCTCTGCGATTCTCGGGAGAATCCAAAAGTTGTATTGACTAGCATTGGATTGGTGACCCCGATTATGTCGACAAAAAGATGGAAGGTCGTCCGATACACGCACGACACCAATCAAATGTTTTTCGGGTTAACCAGATGTCGTTTGAGACCATTGCTGATTCCGAGTAGTCTTTGCAATACGTATTGCAAAAGCTAACTGCAAGTCTACGAAAACCTATTCCAAAAATGTTTGCTTTCTATCGTTTTCTGCTGGTTAATATTTCGATCATAGTAAGTCAACTCACATTGAGCTAAGGTAGTTGCAACAAATATTCACCAAATTCAGGAACCGTACCTTCTTGATGATGCTGTTTATGGATTGACTACCAACACTGGTAAAAAAAATTACCTGAACTCTACCATGAGCAGCGAAGCGTTTTTATATCTAATAATTTCAATGCCTCCCTCATTCAGGAGTGCAGTTCTGTAGATCTTACGGCTGTAAATAGCACTACTGATCTTTCAATAGTGTCACCTAGATGATTGTTGCTTTCGTATTTCTACAGTATAACTGACCTGACCCTCCTCCTTCGGAAAAACTTTTAACTCTTGTAAATTGGAAGACAAATCGATCATTCGATTTTCTTGTGAAAATTCTACCCATGTTTATCAAAATAGTTCGATCCGAAAAATACTGAAAAAACATTAGTTGGATAACGAATAACACAAATTAATTTTGTCACTCATAACAATCAACATCGACCGAGAAAGACAGACACAAACTAGGTAATCGTGAATTCTTGATTACTGCGAAATTTTTCAGGGCTGCCATTTCACGATTTTCGTCAAAACAAGACTATTACGCTTCTAAAGCGTTGCTATTACAATCGAGTTATGGTAACAAGGTAATATGTAAATCGTTGGTCAATAAGTCCCGAGGTTAAATACCAAAAAACATTTTATTTTGCAAAATTCGACATTTCGATTCCTTTGTTGTAGAACGAATTATCTTTGGCCTCGATTTATTCGTTTGTTTGGCGCAAAACTCTTTCCCTGGAGTCGCTGGGAGCCAGATATGGAGAATTCATGTAATTTTGCCATCGTAGCCAACGACTTGTAACACTTGTTGGTGCATAGCCTTGTGAAAGCACACGTTTTTATTTTGCATTTGGACCATTTTCGGAAATTCTTCCTTCAAACACATCAATAACGCCATGTAATATTCACTGTTGATGTTCTTTCCTTCCTCAAGATAGTCGAAGAATATTACACATCCCAAAATACAGAGGCTAAAACCTTACCAGCCGACATTTTTGTTTTTGGTCACTTCGGACGCCTGTCACTGGTTGATGTCCACTCAGCCGATTGGCGTTATTTGAATTCGGTGTGTAATGGTGGATCAATACGAGCGGTGAACATCGGCCACCCCCGAAGTAGTAAAATCTTACCGACTCTCGTCAATCGGTATACGAGCTTGATTCACAGGTTTTATAAGCAAAGACAGAGCATCAAAGAGGCCTTGAATCGGACTCAGGAGTACGATAATCAGGTAATTAAAAATCTGACTTAATTGAATTTACGTGCATACTCGAGGAAATGCTATAACATTTCCTTTCGAATGAAACAAGTGGTCGATGTGTAAGTGTATTGAAATTTGGATTGATAAGCGAATACATTTTATAATCGAAATGGTGGGCTCACCTTGGCCTGACTGATCGAAGATGGAGTCATAAAAACGAATGAATGTGGATAATTTTTGTGCCAGAGAGGTATTAGGAGGGATCAATACAACCCCAATATATACTATGTGGTGTAAACTGGATGGTGACCTCTAAATTATGAGCAAGAAATTATAATGTTGGCTAAGAACAATGAATTGAAAGGGGTATTGCAAGCGAGTCAGTTTACAAGACACAAGTAACGCAGGTGGTTTTGGAAAATATGGGAGCGTTCAAGATGGTAGCGCAAGTGAGGATTGAATGCGTGTGGGAATTTTTATTCTTCCAACGAAAAGATAGAAAATGTTAAGATTAAATGACGACATCTGCTTATAATGACTGCAGAATTGATGGAGGAGGGTAGAACAATTCTCTGACAAGTAGAGTGGATTGCAATTAATTAGTCGCAGTAAAGGAAACCATGCCAATTTATACCGAAATATTGTATGTGTACCTTGAATCTGATAGGAATGCAGTCATTCTCCAACGAATACCTGGTCTCTTACAGGTGGAATGTAATGAAGAAGCCGATATGCTTGTATATCAAACCGGATTGAATGATTGAGGAAGTTACTGAGTATAATTTCAAGGATGCAGAGGTGCAAGTGCTTCGAATGTTTAAAGTAAATCTATGGAGAAGATTGGAGAATAAATTGGTTGAGAAACGGCAGATGAAGGCAACAAGTACTTGGAGTTTGTTAGTTCTTCTTTAAGTAAACCTTTCTTTAAGATACTCAATTGGGATATTACAATGGTATGTATGAACTGTAGAACCTGTGAGATTGAATCATAGAAATTGGAGAGAATTTTAATTCTCTTCTAATTTAACTAAATTATTACGAATTGATGTATAAATCGAAAATGGAATCGATGAAAGGTGAGTAAAAGAGGTGTGGAATCGTATAATATTATAAATTTTAATTAAAATTTAAAATTTTTTTTTTTTAAAATCGAACCGAAGAAATTTTTTTCTAATCCAAAGTTGGCAATACCATGGAAATGTCCATTTGGAAAAATTGCTAGGTCGAAAAATTTACGGATCGTGAGCATTTGCCGTTAAATTTACCTTGAATCGGAAGATTTATGGGATGTTGGCTACTCTGCGAAATTAAAAATAAGAAACAAATTATATTGTTAATTGATAACATCAACAACCCAATATGTACGTTAACCTATCATAGGTGCGAAAAACGAAAACGAAATCAGTTGGCTCGAGCAGTTGTTACGAGCAGATTTACCAGAACACTTGAGATTATTCTTACAAATTTGGGCGCCCCAATGGACGTAACCAAAATGGACGAGGCTATATAATTCTTGACAATATTTAATGGAGCACCATATCGGCCAGCATCACATGTATCATAGATGTACGTTCAGATAGGCTTGATTATGTTCGTATCCAGGATTTAAACGCTCTTTTAGTTAAATACGGTAATTCGAAAAGGTTAAATCAGTGTTACCCGAAATTACTGAACATAAGTAATTTTATCTAAAAACACAAAGTAATGTACATATTTCTAATGAACCCTGATCTGATAAAGAGCCAGTCGTAAGGCATCTTACATTATTTTTTTGTAAGGTATAATTTATGTTTTGGTACACAAAGAGAAATGACAGCCACTATCTCTCAGTTTATAGTCAAAACTTCAACAAATCCAGTGATATATGTGATGTGCTCGTTAATCGCCTATGAAGGGAGATTCGAATGACTTGATACAGATAATTCCAAACATAATTTTCTGAAAATCTTTCTGTCCGACAGTATATCCGATAGTATTTATATGTCAAATGCACTTAAATCACCTGTGAGCCGAAATTCAATCGACTATATCCAGATAATTCCAGATATCATTTTTCTGAAAATTTCAAGATGTCGTGTTGAAAATCTCTCATGATAGTTATAATTTTGTTTTAGCGTCCCTTTTTTCTATCTTCATATACGAAGATCGTATATGCTGGGTTTAGGTCTATCTAGGCTACCAAGCAAGTAGAGGATGATTTAAAAATACATTAAAGTAATTTTAAAATTTCGGGCTTAACGTATTAAATGTCAAGATAAGGTATGATGACACTATTTACTGTCGCGATAGCGACATTTATTCGGGTTGCTATAGTTAATTCTCACGACACCGACAGTTTAGTATTGCCATCGCGGTTTCTAAGTCTGAGTATCGCGTCAGTTTCATATACATTAAATTAATTTTTAAAATGTCGGACTAAGTGTTTTAAACGTCATAGTACAGTATCATGACATTGTTTATTGTTGCGATTTTTTCGGTCTCACGATAGTGATAATTCTGTTTTGCCGTTGCGTTTTTTCTGGATGAATATCTGATTAACTCCTGCACATTAAAAATGTACATATAGTTAGATTTTTCCTTTAACTCCGATTTAGAAGCATAGGGCGTTTACTAGGCTGTGTGTTCTATCCATCTCCATTTTGTGTTATGAACCGTCTAAGACATTTATTTACAGATACCTGAAGTATTCTTGTGTAATCTTCCGCGTATGTACTTCCATGTTCAACCAATGTGTACGAATTTATTAACACGGTTTCGATTAAGTTGACGTATTATAGGTTCCACTGGATACAATTCGATGTTTCATTGTCTAGTATGGGCATTCACACTGCCCGATTTTACTCAATACATTGAGTGTAAATTTAATTCGCTATAACGAACAACAACCACTATTCAACTGTCATCATTTAGGCGCAACTACCCAATATAAATATCTTTGGAATTGTAAGGTTCTCATAACAAAATGTACTTATGGCAAAAATTATATTTTCACCTTAAACCACATCCAACTATTATAAATTTGTGATGCCACTTAATGAATCGCTTGTCTATGAATAATGTAACATAATATATTTCTAAACGAAGGCAAAAATCTTTTATTAATGGATAATCGTTATAGCAATTCACAAACACTGAAATGAAAATCTGTGTTTATCTAATTATATCGTATACCGTATGAATGCGAGAGAGTAAATAGCTGTTCGGGAAAATTATCCTTTTATGTTCATCTTTTCAAAAGGATATTACACAATAAACTCGTATATAAAATTACTTGGCTAGAACGTATATGTACACAAGAAGGTTGCTTGCAACGGAGATAATTTTTAATGATGCTTTTAGTCATTCAAAATTAATTGATCACTCGGCAACAAGTATTTTCAGTGAAAAAATAATGACTAAATGACAGGAAAACGTCTGTTGGTTTTTATGGGATTTTAATTCCCTGTATCCCTCGTAAAATCTACAAGATACATTTTTTCTATACACGTTCCTGTAATTAATAATGTTGATAAAGAAATATTTTGGAAATATGAGGTGAATGTTTATGGTCTGCTGGTA
This sequence comes from Nephrotoma guestfalica, assembly GCA_963691935.1. Taxonomy (NCBI): domain Eukaryota; kingdom Metazoa; phylum Arthropoda; class Insecta; order Diptera; family Tipulidae; genus Nephrotoma; species Nephrotoma guestfalica. The sequence goes on along the minus strand of OY829913.1, from coordinate 74,840,235 downwards.
TCTGCAATCCTATGTTATCAATTCTGTGTGAAGCTAGTAAAAATGCCAGAACAAATTTAATGACCCATAAAACTAGTTAATTATTAAGTGGGGAAAAGAATTAAATCTTGATGAAATATATTTGTGTTTAGTACCAAAATGTCTATAATTATCGTACATTATAGTTGCTTGATCTTTAAAATTCCCACGATGAAAGCTTGAGTGAAAGTTCGAAGAATTTGTACCAAGAAAATTAGTCTGTGTTATTTCTATTAAAATGTCGGCCGATTTGTCGGTACCTTCGTAATCAATTTGTGGTGCAGTTGCGATGACATTTAGGGTTCTCATCTCACAATTTAATTTAACCAGACGCGAGAAACCCCTCGTCCTGGGAATTCCCACAATTCCAGTTGAGGTAGTATGAACAATTTTGCAATGCGATGGTGTTCTAAACCCCTCTGGCTATCGTAATCAAATGTGAAGTGTAAGTTGCTTCTGTACGCTCTCGGCATATTTTTGACGAACTATGAAGTTCCGAGTTCTTAATCACACCATCGACCAAAGAATTTTAAACTAGAGAACTTAACTCAATCACCGAAATGGCCGACGTCTTAAGCTCATAGGCTTTAGAATGTTTCTACTTGTTTTTTAATGAACCGATGTACACTTCATGTATCCGTTAAATTAACTAGACGATCACATGCTTCTAGTGTTTTGTTAATTAGAATCATATCGGTGATGAAAGTCAATATACCAGCCCTGTAAACCTGACGTGCGCGTGGTGCTTCCTACTAATTAACCATCGAGTATCTGGCGACGGAGGCACTGCGAGATAACCGAATACCGAGAACCAAGCAAATGATGTATTCAATCGTTACCACGCCGCACTAGCCCGTCGCTTCCCGGATGTACGTTGACAACGCGTCCCAAGCGCCATCGAGACGGTGGAAGATTATCTTGTTGAATGATAACGATATCGTCAATTTGTAGATTAGGCTCGGCCCGTGCCTACTTACTACGTGTCTGAGCAAAGTAAGGTAATCTTGTTGCCAGCGTTTTCAGAACTGTTGGTACATTCGTTGTAGTCGCTGCCAATATTTAAGTCGATTTTCTGGTACTTCTGAAACTGTTGGCTCAGGTCGTGTCGTTATGGGTCGTCCAATTAGAAATTCGCCTGGGGTTAAAGCGAGACCTCTCCCTGGATCATCATGTAGTGCCATGATTGGTCTCGAATTGAGGCATGCTTCGATCCGTATTAGAAGCGTGTTTAATTGGTGATACTGAATAGGTTGAATGCCGATGATCCACACTAAATATTTTTTAGCGGTGCTGCAGGAGCGATGAATTTCCATTTGACACCAGTATCCGCTATGTGTTGTTGAGCATTATTATTCCACTCACGAAGATCGCGTTGCATTAGCCGATTTGCACCGACAAACTGGGTACCATTGGCACTGTAAAGTGTTCTACAGTAACCGCGTCAGCTGGTAAATCTATCGAACACGTATTCCTAGATGCTCGAGTCTTAAAGATCTTTGACAACTTCTAAGTGTAAGGCCCTGGTGGCCATACAAATAAATATTACTACGTATGTTTTCGTTGTGGTGGTTGCGCATCGACCGCCCAATCTGTCATTAAAAGGACCGCAGTAATCTAGCCCAGTATTTGTGAATGATGGGGCTATCAGAACACGTGATCGGGGCAATGATGCCATCTGTTGCTGTTGCATTGTTCGCTGGTGTCGCCTGCAAATAACAGATTGGTGGATGAATGTTTTTACCAATGTGCGTATATCACCGTATAATGTAACAGTGTGCGGCCGTCCGCCGACACATAGAATCTCCTTGACATCCAAAATTGGATTAAGGGAAAGCAATTTGGTGAATGCATCAATACTACAACGAGATTTAAACGAATTAATTTCAGTAAGGTATGCGTTATCTTGTGCTTCGCGTATGTACGGAAGCAGCGATCGTCCATCTCAGATGACGCTATGAAATTTGTTCGCCAATATTTTCGCCCAGCTGGTCGAAAACGTAATATGAGAGCCGTTATATGTAGCAATTTTTGTGAGATGTCAAATCGGTCGATGAGAAGGATCTGACCTCCAACGTTGATGCATGTAGTAATCTTCCACCTCGGTTTTATACTGAGTAATGCTCTGAACGGTTTCGTTTCGTTGATAACCGTGTCTTCTTCAGATGATGCCAACGTTGGGAATTTATCAGCGTATATCGTTTCATTGTACAACCATGGAGGATCTTTCCACCATAGTGAATGCCCTTCTAGTGGAGAAGGGAAGATTCCGCGACTAGCACAATCTGCTGGATTATGTTCTGTGCCAACGTGCCGCCATAGAAGAACGTCGGAATGTTGCTGGATGTAGCCCACTCGATTAGAAACGTACTGTTTCAAAGTCTCCGCTGATTTGCGCAACCAGCATAAGACAATGCTTGAATCACTCCATAAAGTATACTGCGCAGCTTCTGGTTGTAGGGCGTTCGTACAATATTGGTCACCGTTACAAGGAGATGAGCCGCACACAACTCCAGCCGAGGAATCTTAATTTATTTCACTGGGGCAACCTTTGTACTTGCGGTTACTAGCGAAATGCTTGTGTGCCTATCTACATCGACTATCCGCATGCAAATCACTGCTGCATATGTGCCAATTGCTGTAAACCGTTTCGAAAAGTCAGCCAATGCGTTCGTAGTTCATCCGGTAGGAGTGTATCCCAATCAAATTTCTCACACCATAAAACTTGAATGAATATTTTCGCGGTCACGATGACTGGCGCTAACATGCCAGTTGGATCATAGAGTCTAGCTATGTCGCTAAGAACTAAACGTTTAGTAGGTACGGCGTCTGATTCACGCACCTTGATTTTGTGGAATAGCTGATCGCTGATCGAGTTCCAATGAAGAACGAGCACCGTAGTGCTAGAGTCACTGAGCTCAAGCTCTGGAGCAGATGGTTGCGAACCAATACTCGCCATAACCGTCTGCGCATCATTTGAATTCCATTTTCTTAAATGAAATTTACCTTGTTGTAATATGGCGTCGATATCTAACGCCAAAGCTACTGCTTCACTTGGAGAATCCGCACTGTCCAAATAATCGTCCACATAAAAATTATGTAGAATACTGTATCTTTTTGCAGCTGCCCGGCTTGCATCATTAATTATTCGGTGGTTGTCTATTGGTTGATACGTCTGCAGCGGCTCCATTGGTGATTCCCGCCACAATATTTCTTGCCATTGACAATGGCATGGATCAACTTCCACCTGGCGGAAAATTGTCTCCACATCACCAGTAATGGCAATTCTCCGCTTACGGAAACGAAATGTGTGGTTCACAAGGACGTCTTGCAGTTGTGGTCCAACCAGTTGTGTATCGTCAGTGACACACCGTTACTTGTTTTGGCTGACGCGTTCAACACCACTCTAAACTTCTCGATGACAGCATATAATATGATTGAGAAGGATAGACAATATATTCAGGCATAAACTTCACATACTTGGTTCGAAATTCAGAATCGCTATATACAGTCTTCGTTCCAACAGATAAAACTGTCGCAGCATTAGCTGATGGGAATTTCCCAGTGACCGGGCGTCAGGGCGAAATGGTATTTGCACGCTGTAGCGACCGTCTGTGTTACGTCTGACGGTGTTTTCAAAAACATTCTCATATAGATGCGGAGCGGAATCGCATTCACTTACCGGTTCACCAAGTTCCCAGAACTTATGAAGTAGTTCATCGAGTCGCTGCTCACCGACACATTTGTTCACTGTAAATGTGTGCAGTGGTCGACCGAAAGTTGGATTAGTTATGACGGGCCCAAATGCAACCCACCCTAAATGCGTATGTATTGCACATGGCTCGTGGCGCTGGCCAGTGACAATTCCATCTCGAATTACATTTACCAAAATATCGGCACTAATTAAGAGGTTAATCGGCCCTGACTTCGCAAACCCCGGATCAGCAAGCTGAGGGAGACACAAACATTTCCAACAATCAGCATGTCGCAGGCGTCATCGACGTGATTGACCGTAATATATATACCTCAGATTGCAGTTCGAAATCAGCCTCTATCGTAGAGCGCATGATAAGCGTCGTTTGACCACGAGTGTAGGTATTCGTTGCTGCGCCGATCTTTTTGATGGTTACGTCACATCGGTTTCCGTGAAGATTCAAATTATTAAACTCCGATTCAGTGATGAAACTCACTTGAGATCCGGGGTCACAAAGTATTCTGCATAGGTGACAGTTTTCAGGCTGATCCAATATGAATTCGGTTGCGGTGGCACGCAGAACAACACTGTTGGCATGGATGATGAATGACAGCATGTGGTCGGTCAGTCATGCGTTTTGACATCACACATGGACATTGAAGATCACACAGGGTTTCACCCATGATTGTGGGTGAACAGCAGCTCTCTCTGATGTCGCCTTACATAATAGAGTGTTATGCTTCTGCCGGCAAAGTGCACAGTATGATGGGGATTCAAACAGTTGAAGCATAACATAAGGCTTTTCACTGCCTCCCAGCGCTGAGGTAAACTTATATTACACAGCAACGTGGACAAACGGATGCTGCAGGCAATGCTCGATTTGAAGCGGAGTGCTGTGGTGGATTTGTTGCAGCCACATTTGTTCGAATTCCTCGCTGGAACGGACTTTGTCCAATGTTTTGTTGTACATCTATCCGAGGAGACGTTGAAGGCATATTCAATGCCCGATGATGCTCAAAGTATACAAGCATATTATCCAGTTTCGGCAATGATTTATCCGAAAGGCTCATTGTCCATTGACTGCTTGCAGCCTTTGACAGTTTTCGTAATATAATAATAGAATGGGATAAATTATCGCGTCCCACTTATCCCACGATTGCAATGTACTGCGGGTGCAGTCGATGATGTCTTGCAATGCTCGTTGCTGATCGGGCACTGAATCAGGCAGATCGAGTAGACGATTCACGCGTGTCTCAACTAAACGACGTGGATTGTCATAACGCCGCTTGAGTTCAGACCAAACTTGTTCATATTCAGCTCAACAACAGCTACCATATGGACTTCCCCACTTTCCACATATTGTCATAACTTGCTCAATTTGTAAGGTGGTTCCAAATCTGTGCGATTATGCACAAGCGTCTCGAACAGTTCTTGAACATAAGTCAATTCTCTAGCCACCCATCAAAATAGGAATAGACACCGGTTCCAATCGGATGTCTACGGCTGGAACATGATTGCTCGTGGAGCGGCACTCAGATTTTCCATACGAAAGCAATCGACGCAATTCGATATATACTTGGTCATATGCCGCTTCAGTTTCCGCAAATAGTTGGTCGTGCAGCATCCGTGAAATCGATGTGCAAGCGGATGTACGTAAATTCAACGCGGCCATTCCTATTAAACTTCTTCAAAATTTCACAAACCCTCAATTGACACTCGTGTATAATTATAAGGGATACCGTTGCTTAGCGAAAGATCGAAATTACCAGGAAAATATGCAGGTAATTTTTTAAAAACATCGGTATCTACAAAAACGTAGAGTTTTTCGTTCTGCCAGGATTAAAAGCATTCGATGGCATCATCGGGGACGACATTTTAAAAGAACTAGTTGTAATTATCGATCGGGGAAACAACATCCTGACGCTTAATTCGAACATTAAAATTCTACTTTACGAGAAGCAGGCACCTCAAGTCAATAATTTGGAAATCAGGGATAGTCATCTCTCCGCCGAATTGAAAGATAGAGTACAAATGATGCTCCCAAAATATAAAACACTATTTGGACCTGTAAATGACGTAGCACCATATCCCTATCCAGTTAATATGAGAAAACAAGTCGAAGAACAGATTGACAAACTCTTAAAAAACGGAATCATACGGAAGAGCCCATATAACTCACCTATCTGGGTAGTGAAGAAGAAACTGAACGCTTCCAATACACAAAAATACAGGATGGTTATTGATTACAAACGTTTAAACGCTGCCACAATAGCAGATACATATCCAATTCCGGATATATCTAATACCATCGCGAACCTAGGAAACCCTAGATTCTTCACCACCATAGACCTCACATCTGGTTTCCACCAGATCAAAATGAAAGAATCGGATATACCTAAGACCTCCTTTTCCGCCATGAACGAGAAATACGAATTCTTGAGACTTCCTTTTGGTCTTAAGAATGCACCAGCCATCTTCCAAAGGATGATTGATGACGTGTTAAAGGAGTACATTGGCAAAATTTGCTACGTATACATCGATGATGTCATTATTTTTGGGGAAAAATTGGAGGAAGAACATCTAAACAACAAGATATTCAGCAAACTAGAAAAAGCCCACTAACGGATCAATTTGGACAAAAAGGAATTATTAAAGACAGGATCTGAGCTCCTAGATTATATCATCACTAACCAGGGCATTAAGGCCAAAAATAAAAATAAGTCTGCATCAAAATCAAATTCACGCATTTCATCAAACTAAAGTACTACTTTTGCCACTCACGTTCGCACTCAGCAACAGAAATAACAACGCCCAATTAAAGAGGTGGAGTACTGCACCACACCTCGATAATCGAAGAAAACAGTTGACATCACCTTGATTTTTGACTTACTTTGAAGTGTTTTTTTTGGCTTCGGCTCACCTTTGGCACGATATTCGGCCGATTGATCGCCTGTTTCCGGGTCGTAAGCATAGGTTCAAGACTCATCGCCAGTTATAATACGTTTCATGACATCCTGGTAGTCGGAAAGCATTGTTTCACAGACGTCAACGCGACGCTGTTTTTCCAAAAAATTGAGTAATTTTGGAACCAATCGTGCTTTCACTTTTTTAGGCCCAAATGATCTTTCAAAATGGTTTTTACTGATCCTTCCGATATTTCAACGATGCCAGTAAGGTCTCTGACTGTTAATCGTCGATTCTCGAGCACCAATTCTTTGATTTCATTAACGTGTTGATCATCAGTTGATGTTGATGGCCTTCCTAGACGTGGTTCGTCGTCAACACGTTCTCGACCCTCTTTGAACAATTTGTACCAATCAAAAACACTTGCTCGCGACATACAATTATCACCGAAGGCCTTTTGCAACATTCTGAACGCTTCGGCACCACAAAATTGATTCCGCACACAAAATTTAATGAAACTTCTTTGTTGAATAATTTCACTCTTTATAAAAATCGCCGAATGCACTTTTTGTACTTCAGAAAGACAAGCGTACACTAAACACTAATGATTATTTTGATGTGACATTTGGCACAGATGTCACTGAGAGTCATACCAACATAGAAAAAAAATATTTCGACGAATGGTTTTCCGCAAAGTCTTACTACTTTTTGCCCACAGTATATACACAATATTATTATTGTTACAATAAATGTGAAAATAAACAGGATTACAAACAATAAATTTCATAAATTTATCATGGAGCTCACTTAGTGAGACAGATGTTTATGTGAATTTAAGTGCCGTTTTAGGGTAATACTAAATAACCGAAACGACTGTCTCACTAAGTGAGCACCATGATAAATTTATGTAACGGCACCCCTAAGCGATTTAAGAGACATAAACAGAAAACGCGTCACAAAAGCGTCAGTCTCACTAAGTGACCTCCATGATAAATTTACGAAACCTATAGATTGAGTCGGTAGTACTAGTATCTTGCTCTCTTACAAGTGAAACCGATGAGAATAACCTGTAACCCTATTTAGTATTACCCTAAAACGGCACCCCTAAGCGATTTAAGACTTAAATTCACATAAGCGTTAGTATCACTAAGTGAGCTTCGTGATAAATTTACGAAACCTATAGATTGAGTCGGTAGTACTAATATCTTGCTCTCTTACAAGTGAAACCGATGAGAATAACCTGTAACCCTATTTAGTATTACCCTAAAACGGCACCCCTAAGCGATTTAAGACTTAAATTCACATAAGCGTTAGTATCACTAAGTGAGCTTCGAGATAAATTTACGAAACCTATAGATTGAGTCGGTAGTACTAGTATCTTGCTCTCTTACAAGTGAAACCGATGAGAATAACCTGTAACCCTATTTAGTATTACCCTAAAACAGCACCCCTAAGCGATTTAAGAGACATAAATTCACAAAAGCGTCAGTCTCACTAAGTGAGCTCCATGATAAATTTACGAAACCTATAGATTGAGTCGGTAGTACTAGTATCTTGCTCTCTTACAAGTGAAACCGATGAGAATAACCTGTAACCCTATTTAGTATTACCCTAAAACGGCACCCCTAAGCGATTTAAGAGACATAAATTCACAAAAGCGTCAGTCTCACTAAGTGAGCTCCATGATAAATTTACGAAACCTATAGATTGAGTCGGTAGTACTAGTATCTTGCTCTCTTACAAGTGAAACCGATGAGAATAACCTGTAACCCTATTTAGTATTACCCTAAAACGGCTCACCCCTAAGCGATTTAAGACTTAAATTCACATAAGCGTTAGTATCACTAAGTGAGCTTCGTGATAAATTTACGAAACCTATAGATTGAGTCGGTAGTACTAATATCTTGCTCTCTTACAAGTGAAACCGATGAGAATAACCTGTAACCCTATTTAGTATTACCCTAAAACAGCACCCCTAAGCGATTTAAGAGACATAAATTCACAAAAGCGTCAGTCTCACTAAGTGAGCTCCATGATAAATTTACGAAACCTATAGATTGAGTCGGTAGTACTAGTATCTTGCTCTCTTACAAGTGAAACCGATGAGAATAACCTGTAACCCTATTTAGTATTACCCTAAAACAGCACCCCTAAGCGATTTAAGAGACATAAATTCACAAAAGCGTCAGTCTCACTAAGTGAGCTCCATGATAAATTTACGAAACCTATAGATTGAGTCGGTAGTACTAGTATCTTGCTCTCTTACAAGTGAAACCGATGAGAATAACCTGTAACCCTAGTTAGTATTACCCTAAAACGGCTCACCCCTAAGCGATTTAAGACTTAAATTCACATAAGCGTTAGTATCACTAAGTGAGCTTCGTGATAAATTTACGAAACCTATAGATTGAGTCGGTAGTACTAATATCTTGCTCTCTTACAAGTGAAACCGATGAGAATAACCTGTAACCCTATTTAGTATTACCCTAAAACGGCACCCCTAAGCGATTTAAGACTTAAATTCACATAAGCGTTAGTATCACTAAGTGAGCTTCGAGATAAACTTACGAAACCTATAGATTGAGTCGGTAGTACTAGTATCTTGCTCTCTTACAAGTGAAACCGATGAGAATAACCTGTAACCCTATTTAGTATTACCCTAAAACAGCACCCCTAAGCGATTTAAGAGACATAAATTCACAAAAGCGCCAGTCTCACTAAGTGAGCTCCATGATAAATTTACGAAACCTATAGATTGAGTCGGTAGTACTAGTATCTTGCTCTCTTACAAGTGAAACCGATGAGAATAACCTGTAACCCTATTTAGTATTACCCTAAAACGGCACCCCTAAGCGATTTAAGACTTAAATTCACATAAGCGTTAATATCACTAAGTGAGCTTCGTGATAAATTTACGAAACCTATAGATTGAGTCGGTAGTACTAATATCTTGCTCTCTTACAAGTGAAACCGATGAGAATAACCTGTAACCCTATTTAGTATTACCCTAAAACAGCACCCCTAAGCGATTTAAGAGACATAAATTCACAAAAGCGTCAGTCTCACTAAGTGAGCTCCATGATAAATTTACGAAACCTATAGATTGAGTCGGTAGTACTAGTATCTTGCTCTCTTACAAGTGAAACCGATGAGAATAACCTGTAACCCTATTTAGTATTACCCTAAAACAGCACCCCTAAGCGATTTAAGACTTAAATTCACATAAGCGTTAGTATCACTAAGTGAGCTTCGTGATAAATTTACGAAACCTATAGATTGAGTCGGTAATACTAATATCTTGCTCTCTTACAAGTGAAACCGATGAGAATAACCTGTAACCCTATTTAGTATTACCCTAAAACAGCACCCCTAAGCGATTTAAGAGACATAAATTCACAAAAGCGTCAGTCTCACTAAGTGAGCTCCATGATAAATTTACGAAACCTATAGATTGAGTCGGTAGTACTAGTATCTTGCTCTCTTACAAGTGAAACCGATGAGAATAACCTGTAACCCTATTTAGTATTACCCTAAAACGGCACCCCTAAGCGATTTAAGACTTAAATTCACATAAGCGTTAGTATCACTAAGTGAGCTTCGAGATAAATTTACGAAACCTATAGATTGAGTCGGTAGTACTAATATCTTGCTCTCTTACAAGTGAAACCGATGAGAATAACCTGTAACCCTATTTAGTATTACCCTAAAACGGCATCCCTAAGCGATTTAAGAGACATAAATTCACAAAAGCGTCAGTCTCACTAAGTGAGCTCCATGATAAATTTACGAAACCTATAGATTGAGTCGGTAGTACTAGTATCTTGCTCTCTTACAAGTGAAACCGATGAGAATAACCTGTAACCCTATTTAGTATTACCCTAAAACGGCACCCCTAAGCGATTTAAGACTTAAATTCACATAAGCGTTAGTATCACTAAGTGAGCTTCGTGATAAATTTACGAAACCTATAGATTGAGTAACCCTATTTAGTATTACCCTAAAACGGCACCCCTAAGCGATTTAAGACTTAAATTCACATAAGCGTTAGTATCACTAAGTGAGCTTCGAGATAAACTTACGAAACCTATAGATTGAGTCGGTAGTACTAGTATCTTGCTCTCTTACAAGTGAAACCGATGAGAATAACCTGTAACCCTATTTAGTATTACCCTAAAACAGCACCCCTAAGCGATTTAAGAGACATAAATTCACAAAAGCGTCAGTCTCACTAAGTGAGCTCCATGATAAATTTACGAAACCTATAGATTGAGTCGGTAGTACTAGTATCTTGCTCTCTTACAAGTGAAACCGATGAGAATAACCTGTAACCCTATTTAGTATTACCCTAAAACGGCACCCCTAAGCGATTTAAGACTTAAATTCACATAAGCGTTAGTATCACTAAGTGAGCTTCGTGATAAATTTACGAAACCTATAGATTGAGTCGGTAGTACTAATATCTTGCTCTCTTACAAGTGAAACCGATGAGAATAACCTGTAACCCTATTTAGTATTACCCTAAAACAGCACCCCTAAGCCATTTAAGAGACATAAATTCACAAAAGCGTCAGTATAACTAAGTGAGCTCCATGATAAATTTACGAAACCTATAGATTGAGTCGGTAGTACTAGTATCTTGCTCTCTTACAAGTGAAACCGATGAGAATAACCTGTAACCCTATTTAGTATTACCCTAAAACGGCACCCCTAAGCGATTTAAGACTTAAATTCACATAAGCGTTAGTATCACTAAGTGAGCTTCGTGATAAATTTACGAAACCTATAGATTGAGTCGGTAATACTAATATCTTGCTCTCTTACAAGTGAAACCGATGAGAATAACCTGTAACCCTATTTAGTATTACCCTAAAACAGCACCCCTAAGCGATTTAAGAGACATAAATTCACAAAAGCGTCAGTCTCACTAAGTGAGCTCCATGATAAATTTACGAAACCTATAGATTGAGTCGGTAGTACTAGTATCTTGCTCTCTTACAAGTGAAACCGATGAGAATAACCTGTAACCCTATTTAGTATTACCCTAAAACAGCACCCCTAAGCCATTTAAGAGACATAAATTCACAAAAGCGTCAGTATAACTAAGTGAGCTCCATGATAAATTTACGAAACCTATAGATTGAGTCGGTAGTACTAGTATCTTGCTCTCTTACAAGTGAACCCGATGAGAATAACCTGTAACCCTATTTAGTATTACCCTAAAACGGCACCCCTAAGCGATTTAAGACTTAAATTCACATAAGCGTTAGTATCACTAAGTGAGCTTCGTGATAAATTTACGAAACCTATAGATTGAGTCGGTAGTACTAATATCTTGCTCTCTTACAAGTGAAACCGATGAGAATAACCTGTAACCCTATTTAGTATTACCCTAAAACAGCACCCCTAAGCCATTTAAGAGACATAAATTCACAAAAGCGTCAGTATAACTAAGTGAGCTCCATGATAAATTTACGAAACCTATAGATTGAGTCGGTAGTACTAGTATCTTGCTCTCTTACAAGTGAACCCGATGAGAATAACCTGTAACCCTATTTAGTATTACCCTAAAACGGCACCCCTAAGCGATTTAAGACTTAAATTCACATAAGCGTTAGTATCACTAAGTGAGCTTCGTGATAAATTTACGAAACCTATAGATTGAGTCGGTAGTACTAATATCTTGCTCTCTTACAAGTGAAACCGATGAGAATAACCTGTAACCCTATTTAGTATTACCCTAAAACAGCACCCCTAAGCCATTTAAGAGACATAAATTCACAAAAGCGTCAGTATAACTAAGTGAGCTCCATGATAAATTTACGAAACCTATAGATTGAGTCGGTAGTACTAGTATCTTGCTCTCTTACAAGTGAAACCGATGAGAATAACCTGTAACCCTATTTAGTATTACCCTAAAACGGCACCCCTAAGCGATTTAAGACTTAAATTCACATAAGCGTTAGTATCACTAAGTGAGCTTCGTGATAAATTTACGAAACCTATAGATTGAGTCGGTAGTACTAATATCTTGCTCTCTTACAAGTGAAACCGATGAGAATAACCTGTAACCCTATTTAGTATTACCCTAAAACAGCACCCCTAAGCGATTTAAGAGACATAAATTCACAAAAGAGTCAGCCTCACTAAATGAGCTCCATTCAAAATCAAATTCGGGCATTTCATCAAACTAAAGTACTACTTTCTTACTTTTCTTACTTAAAGTTCACTTAAGTGAACTCCATGATAAACTTATGAAATTTATTGTTTGTAATCCTGTTTATTTTCACATTTATTGTAATAATAATAATATTGTGTATATAATGTGGGCAAGAAGTAGTAAGACTTTTTAATTTAAATTTCGCGCGGAAAACCATTCGTCGAAATATTTTTTTTTCTATGTTGGTATGACTGTTAGTGACATCTGTGCCAAATATCACATCAAAATAATCATTAGTGTTTAGTATACGCTTGTCTTTCTGAAGTACAAAAAGTGCATTCGGCGATTTATATAAAGAGTGAAATTATTCAACAAAGAAGTTCCATTAAATTTTGTGTGCGGAATCAATTTTGTGGTGCCGAAACGATCAGAATGTTGCAAAAGGCCTTCGGTGATAATTGTATGTCTCGAGCAAGTGTTTCTGATTGGTACAAATTGTTCAAAGAGGGTCGAGAACGTGTTGACGACGAACCACGTCTAGGACGGCCATCAAAATCAACTGATGATCAACACGTTAATAAAATCAAGGAATTGGTGCTCGAGAATCGACGATTAACAGTCACATACCTTACTGGCATCGTTGAAATATCGGAAGGATCAGTGAAAACCATTTTGAAAGATCATTTGGGCCTAAGAAAAGTGAAAGCACGATTGGTTCCAAAATCACTCAATTTTTTGGAAAAACAGCGTCGCGTTGACGTCTGCGAAACAATGCTTTCCGACTACCAGGATGTCATGAAACGTATTATAACTGGCGATGAGTCTTGGATCTATGCTTACGACCCGGAAACAGGCGATCAATCGGCCGAATATCGTGCCAAAGGTGAGCCGAAGCCAAAAAAAACACGTCAAAGCAAGTCAAAAATCAAGGTGACATTGATAGTTTTCTTCGATTATCGAGGTGTGGTGCACTCCGAATTCCTTCCGACCGGCCGAACTGTCAACAAGGAATACTATTTGAGTGTTATGGTTCGAGTGTTTCGTTATTGGTTTTACGTGATTTTTTCGCCAAAAATTCCACCCATATCGTTCCGCAACCACCGTATTCGCCTGATTTAGCTCCGTGTGACTTCTGTCTGTTCAGCAAATTCAAACGACCGCTCCGGGGAAGCAGTTTTGAGTCAATTGAACACATTAAACGTGAATCGCTACGCGCATTGGAGGCTATTCCGGGAATTGACTGGTACCTCAACTCAAACAACTGTTTCGAGGATTGGAAAAACCGTTAGCACAAGTGTATTGAGGCCGGGGGGGGGGGGGGGATTATTTTGAGGGGGACGAAATAGATTTGGAGAAATAAATAAAGAATTTTAAAATTATGAACAAAGTCTTACTATTTTTTGCCGACCGTATTATTTGTCCTATAAATTTTGTTTGTTATTTTTGCTTACGAAAGCATATTGTCGTATTGTGAACTTAATTGTAAAATTTTGAATTATTAAAATTATTTTTTTTATGTTCACGGATGAAAACTCTTTAACTTTCATGAAGTGATTACAACCTGACACATTTAAACTCAGATAGAACGAAACACGATTTTATCAATTCAGGAATAATTTAATTAAATGTTGTAAAAAATATTAGCACCTACCTTCAGCCTTGTTTTTTTAATTTAACATAGTGTTGATTTCCTGATTCCATTCATAAAGATCTTGAATTCACAAGGTAATACTACTTTGGTTTTACACAGAGTTCCTTTACCAACATTTATTTACGTTTGACTATATTTAGTGTTGCTAAAATGGAGAATTAAAATATTTCGTAACTTGCTGGTTAGCAATTGCCGATGTTCTAATTTTCTAATATTGACAATTTGACCACAAAAACTGATCGAACTTGACTAGTTAGGTTATTTGCCCATTGGTATATGATACATATTGATTCTCGAAACAAATTATCACAACTTTAATACTTTAAAAAAAACTCTCGCATATCATAAATTTCAAATAATTGCTGCCTTCTTCTAAACGTTTACTCTTTTAGCATATTTTATTAATAAATACTAAACACGGCTTCCTCGAGAAGATATCCATTGCCACTTCTTATACTTGAAATAAAAACAAAGTGCTAAAATACAATTTCCGTTTAAAAATTATTTAAAATATTTTACTTACCCTCGCGCGCAGTACCTTGTTGCAAACTTTTTCGTTCATCATACAAACGTCTATTTTATCGTATTTCACGTTGATTTTCTCACAAATCAAAAGAAATTCCCACAAATTGTAAATCATTTTCAAATTATTTATTTTCCAATTTGAAAGTATTTTTGATCAGATTATCTTGATTTTATTTTACGTTTTACATTGAAATTCTCATTTTTGTACAAATTCTAGGAACATTTTCTTCATCAATATTTTATTTGGAAAATGTTGTTTAATTTATTATATTATGTGGCCCATTTTCCAGTGGAAAATAGAAAAATACACGAATTTAAAAAATATTTTCATTACACAAACTTGCTAAATCAAATGTGTGTGGTACGAGTACATCGATATTTACTGACAAATTTTTTATTTAAGCTATCAAATAAAAGTGTAGTACTAAAGTGTAGCATTGTGTAAAGTGTGTGTATACCTATATGGTGTATTTGTGATGGCAACTTTTTACAACGAAGTTTAATTACATTTTTAAATATTTAGGTGATATGTTTATCTTATACAATTCATTGTTATTATTATTTATAAATTTATTTTAATTCAGCACAATTTTTCATTTAATAAGCTTACAGATTTTCATTATGTTTGAGAGATAGAATAGTATCACATCGTAATTTTGCTTATCTACTTTAAATTAATATTTTAATGTTATTTATTATGTACAGTTTTATGTTAATATTAATGGACAGTTTTCATAATTGAAAACTTGCAAAAAAAAATTCGGATGCGGATCATATACTTATGCGATCCGTCATCGTGCATACACAATTTAAAATGATTGTCACAATAAATAAATAAATAAAATTTCAATACAATCCCGCGCGCACAAATCGTTTACGGTAACTCATAGACCGCACATTAAAACTGATCGCGTTTATATAATGATAGAAGTTCGACTTCTTGTACTCCACTTTGTAAAAAAAAAAATATTAAAAGCTTTCTCGATGCGAAAGTGGTTTATAATAGAAAAACTGGGGTCATGTATACACAGGATCATAATCGTTAATCGGTGACGATGATGAGGTCGAGGTACCAGTACTTCCTTTTTCGACCCAGTGTCGCAGTTTACCGCGTAATTCTTCCAAGCTCTTAGATTTTGCTTTATTGATCCGCTTGTATTTAACATCCTTTGGTTTTGTGACATTTCGATGATTTGACATGACACGATTATAGTTGGTTACTTGTGACGGTGTTGTATTACAATTATTATTATCACATTGATTTTTATTATCAGCAATCGATGCTGATGTTACTTTCCATAAGGTAATTTCACGGTCGAGTTGATCCTCGACAATTTTTTCGGTTCGATGCTGTTTGAATTTACCCCGTTTTTCTGTGATATCAGCGTGCGTAACAAAATTACTTCCGATACCATCGCATGTATTTGCGTTACTATTACTGTTGCTATTATTGTTACCGCCTTGTTGCGGTTCTGGATCCTCTTCGACGCTATACACCGTTTCCAAAATATCTGGCCGTCGCAAAAAGCAATTCGACCGCCGAACATTCGAGTATTTATTTAAATTGGTTTCGATCGCATCCGATATCGATCGTATTATTGTGACATCACTTGAACCCGGTTTACGGCATCGTGACGCCGATGATATCATGGACGTGGAATTACAATCTGAGTCGATATCCTCGAGAACGACCGCCGAATCGGAATCGTTCAATGAATCAAAATCACCACCTAAGCCAATGCCTCCATTGAAAAATGATCCATCAAGACCGGGAAACATTAAACTCGGATCGTATCCGTTCAAATCGATTAAACGTTGTGATAGTGTTTCAATAATTTTGTGTTGTCTCATTATAGTCATATCCCGTTGTCCCAATATGTTTGAGATTTGTTTTTGTTTACGCATTAGGCGTGACTGCAGCAGCAGTAATTGACTTGTGACACCATTTAATTGTTCCGTTTTGTTTCGCTGCTGGCGAAAATTTAATTCCTCCTGATTTCGATACGCCTTCTTCCATGCTATCAGTCGTTCCGTTTGGTTTCGACATTTAGCACGTAATGACGTGATTATCAGTTTGGCTGTTTCTAAGTCTTTTGGTTCCTGTAATAGAAAAGAAGAAAAAATATGTAATTGAAGTGACTAGTTATGTAGGGGAGAAGGAAACGAACTGCTCCGCCTCAAAGATTGCAAATGCCTTTGAACTATGCCTTCAGATAGGGCCAATCAATTTGTATTTATTTCTTTGAGGAGGATCTCTCTCCATTTCTTGAGAATGGCGATCGTTTAAAAAAAAAATGAAGATGTGATAAAAAAACGTTTTTAGGGATTAATCGAATTTCAACTTATGGTATGGAGTTTTTGAGACATTGTCAAGAACTGAAAATAATCTTTTAAAAATGCACCGATTCTCCAAGTCCCCTATAGTGTTGTGCGTCTACGCGCAATACGAAATTGTCGACATGTTGGTGTCGAAAATAGTGTAGACAATTCATATTGGCGTAAACAATGTCAACAATTCGTAAAGTATGTAGAATATTCGTAGACAATGTAGTTTATTACGTATTTTGTTGTTTTCTCAATGTTTTTCCAGTACAAGGTTGCTGAATACTGATAGTTTTAAAGTTCAAATTGCGAATTTTCAATATTGTGAAAGTTTGAATTAAATGTTTACAAAACAAATATGTGAGATTGGTATATGTTTAAAATAATTCGAGTTATTCTACTACAATTTAAAAAATTTTTTGCAATTATTATTGCAATGCGTTCTCAGGAAAAAATATGTGCCAATGCAGTGGAAAGTAGCAGAAGTAATAATGATTCCGAAACCGGGCAAGCCACTGAATGATAGACAATTTTACCGGCTAATTTCACTTCTACCAACACTAGCGAAATTGTTTGAGAGACAAAGAACCCTTATCCCAGAATATCCGTCTGGTTTCCGAGAGAAACACTCAATTGGTGAGCAGGTTCATAGGCTTACATATGTGATTGAGAATACATTAGAGAGGGAAAAGGCTTGCTCTAGTATCTTCTTAGATGTGGCGCAGGATTCGATAAGGTGTGGCACAGAGGTTTACTCTTCAAACCACATAGAGATTTACCAAAACAATATTATTTGATTTTAAAATCATACATAGAGAATTGCCACTTTCAGTGGGAATATGAAGAATACTCCTATCTAAAAAAGATAGTGTTTTGGAACCTATTCTTTACCTGCTTCATACTAGAGATTTATCTCAATTAAACGATGTTACCGTTGCAACATTTGCTGATGATACTGCAGTTCTCACAGGAGGAAACAGTATCGAAGAATCGACAACGAAACTTCCAGAAGATAAAATCATAAAATGGACAAAAAATCCACGCATGTGAATTTTTCTAATCTAAAAGTCAGCTACAAACCTTTAATCCTTAACGGTCAGCGGATTCCGTATGCAAATAAGACTAAATACCTAGGGATGACCTTAGGAGCACATTAAAATGAAAAAAGATGAACTTAATATCAAATATCAAAAATTGTATTGGCTGCTCGGGAACAATTCGGAATTGTCAACCGAAAATAAATTACTATTATATCAACTGGTGCTAAACCCTGTATGGACTTACGGAATTCAGCTCTGGGGCTGTACAAAGAAAACCAACATCAAAATAATACAAACTTTTCAAAACAAAGTGCTACGATGCAGCATAACGCTCCGTGATACATTAGAAATGATGAAATAGCCAGACGGTTCAAGAAGAAATAAAAAAAACTTGCAGCATTTCATGAACAACGTATTTATCAACAAGTAAATGAAGAGCTTCATGGTATGTTGGACACTTCACATGCAGTAAGGCGATTGCAGAGAACGAAATCAATTGATTAAATAGATTAAGGCCACCAGTGCAAAGACTATACTTAAGTAAATAACCTATAATGGAGCTGGCCAATGGACCTCGTCCCATTCACAAGTGATTAAATTAAGAATGAAAAATTACTAGATGAATTGTATTCAGTTGTAAAAATTTAAATTCAAAAAAATGTAATAGATAAAAATTTTCAAAAAAATATAAATTTTACCACTAAAATTGGTGCATTGCTACTCTAGGGCAATTATCACAAAATTTAGAGATATGTTCGCACTATAACCGCACCGTGTCTCTTTGGCATACATTTTCAAAATTATAAAATTCACCGCTAAATTCACTACACTTTACACGGTAAAGCCATGAGCTATTATATGAACCTGGAATATGACGGTCCGGTGACCGGTATTAAACTTTAAACGTCAGTTTTTTCCATAATTTGGGAGGTCCTTGTGAAATTTGGCGTTAAATCAGTGAACCGGTAGTGGCAGGTTTTTTAATGTTTAATGAAATTGAAGCAGGAATAAATGTTAAACAAAACAGTTTTTGCCAAGCTTCTAGTGGTGTATTCGAGATTCATGAACATTCATGGTAAAATAAAATTGGGTGTTGACCACAACATACACACCCCTCAATTTTTAATTGATTGCATTAAAATTCGTCTTGTAAAGGGTGTTTTTTTAAGCTCGATAGAACTTGAAATTGTAAAAAATAACACAAACAATTAAATTGTAATCAAAATAATTTTTTTTTTTCGAAAAATCAATACGTGACATTGATATTTGAAAATGATTTCGGGCATATGGGCCCAGCGGCTGTTCTTGACGAAACGAATTCTGAACGTCCCATTTTGGGACACATTTTCGAGCTGGCCGTATGTCACGAATAACACGAACAAAGCTGGCCTCCAAGGCGTCAATTGTTGCTAGTTTATCAGCATAAACCAGTGACTTCACGTAGCCCCACAGGAAATAATCGAGAGGTGTCAAATCGCACGAGGTCAATTGACAGGTCCATTTCTCGAAATCAACTTATTGCCAAATTTTGGTTTTAATAAGTCGATGGTTGCGGTCGCCGTATGGCACGTAGCGCCATCCTGTTAAAACCACATCTCGTCCGGATCAATGTCATCCATATTTTCAAACAGAAAATCATTGATCATCATTGACCGATCATCATTGTAACGATCTTCATTGACTGTAACGCGATCCCCGGCCTGATTTTCAAATTAAATTTTAATAATTTCGTAGCGTTGTTTAAGCGTGAGCCTCTTCATGATGATTTGCCAGAGTATACTGAGATCTGGCAGAGCCCAGAGTATATTTTTCATAAAAATTTAAATTTTTGTTTTATTTTTTACAATTTCAAGTTCTATCAGACTTTAAAGAACACCCGTTATAATAGGACCGATATTTATTTTACTTTCGTTCGCGTACGTAGTAGGAGTAAGTATAGTAATGATGAAAAATTTCGACCTAGAGATTTTTGCAAACTTACCATCCGGTTCCGTGACGACTAAATGTCTGTTGGCAGTGAACAGTCCAGACGGTTTGTTTGATCGGGTTGAAAGTTCATAATTAAGCTTTTTTCACATTGATTTTTGGAATACGGGATTTTAAAATATGGAATCGCTCCTTATTTGTTTAAATACAAAAAATTTACAATAAACAGAACATTGAGTCTCCCAAGGCCATTTCAATTTCCTTCACACCAAATTTTACTTATTAAAATATCATAATCACATTTAGGTATGGCTCTGAGTTTTATACAAATGAATTATAACAAAACAAATAAAAATTTAATTAATTTTACTATTTAATTAAAACAATGAACAAAACTTCTTCAATTTAATTAAACAAACTCTTTACTATCTACAAAATATTGCTTTTAGAATTAAAAACTATAAGAATCCCAATTATGCTATTTCTTAAACATATTGTTCTATAGCATAAAGTTGAATAGATACAGTATTACCTCGTTGAACGTAGTGTAATATTCAGTTCTGAATTAGGAACATTCTTATCCACTATTTAACTTTTCGTTACGAAGTTAAGGTAGCGCTTTATCATAAATGCCCAAGAAGAACGTTTTTGAGAATCGGGTTTACCACGTGACACTACACATTTTGTGTATGCATGTAGTATAAAAACGAATAATTAAATATACAATAATAACAATAAATAATAAATCGATGTGCATAAGAAGCGTTTGGCTTATTTTCGAATAACACAACAATACAAAAAATAATTAAATATTTGATAAGGAAAAATTAAGACAATGGTAACGAAAACGAAATTACAACAACCAATCAACACAAAGAAGGTCGATAAGAATTATTAATTGACAGGAAATAAAGGTATTAGTTTTGCTTTTTTTCGTTTAAATTAAAGGTATCAATGCTGCTGGTGGAACAGGCAATATTGCTATTTTGCCCTTAAAGGGTGTTGTAGTTCTAATGACCTATATTGGATATCAGTGGAAATGGAGCCAATTTATAAATAATCAAATATTTTATTTATACTAAACAATACTGATGAAACTAAATGAATTTTATCACCAAACCACAAAAATTTAAGCTACAACCAGGTAGGTCAAATAGTATGTGACCCGGATACCAACCACGATTAACTATATGTAAATATTAGTAATATGGGATGGGATTTAATCCATTTATGCATTCAACCTAATTTGCAATATTAATCCGTTCGGTGGATAACATTTTAATTTTATGATATAAATGCGAAAAATAATGTTGCTTTGTGTACATTAATGGATAATGATGGATTATAACCAGACCCGCAGGATAAACAATAATTTTACACATAGCGGCTCAAAAAACCTTTTCACTTCGTGGCACACCTCGTAGCAAAAATATTTATACACCGCGCCGTTTAATTACGAGGAATAGCTCGTTTTGCTGGATAGCGCTATTTCGCCATCTACATTCGCGAATCTCGATTATCGATTTTTAATTTTTAAAATTCGGCTTAAATTATTTCTGTTTTTTTCTAGGAATCGGGTTTTATTTGTTTCGTCTTTCAGGCGAATTTTGAAATTTTTTTCCCCGTTTATTTGGCTCCTGGACTAGCTGTAATTTTTTCCCGTGAGTACTAATTAGCACAAATTGGGCTTAATCGGTATGCAAAGTTTCATTTTGAAATTCGAAAGACTCACTGATGCAGTTGCCAACCCGTTTTAAGCCTATCTATTTCTGCGATTTGTTTGTTGTTGCGATCTGTACGAACGTATTTACAGCATAAAAAGAGAATTTAATATATACTCGTATATATATAGATAGCTTGGTTCGACATGATTGTCATGACTGTCCTTTCTTCTCTTCTTTCTTCCTGGGAATATAATTTGCCAGAAATGAATGTTTATGTTTCGAATAGCCTTTGGTAAGGACTAACTCTAGCCAGCCAGGATTCGTAATCGACCTGCTTCCATATGGCCCAATATAAAAATTAATAATAGCCATTCTCCTAGCAATATGATTTGCCGAAAATTGCAAAGTTATGGCTTAAATAGTATTGTTTGAGAAAATTTTATTTTTTTCTGGGATGAAAACTGAGTTATCTTCATATGCTTGGTGTAAGGTGTATAAGCTAAGCGTGAGCGACATTTAGGAAATTTTGTTTCGATAATACAAACAAAGGATGTACACACAAGCTGAGAGAATTTAATCAAGGTGAAAACTAACTTCTAGACTATGTATAAAACTTCTAAACTTCTAGACAATGTAAAGTGGTCCTTTTCATTTTGTTGAGGTCAAATTATTATCATTTATTATATTCCATTAAAATTTAATATAACTTTAAACCACGCGTTCGAATTAAAAGCAAAATTGGTCATAAACTTACAAAAACAACAAATCCATTAACATAAATAACCGCATATCCACACCCGCGTGGGCTAATCTAATTCGTTTGCCTACATATTTTTATCTTTAGTACACAAAGTATAGTGTTATCGTAAAAATATTAAATCATTTTGTGTTTACAATTAGCGAAATTTATTTGATGTTTTGCTATTAAAATTTATTTAAACTCCGGTCGACATCATTTTACTTCTATCTATTGCAAGTTTAGTCGGTTAAATAGCAGAAGAGCAACAGTTAACATAATTAAACGGAAATATTATGTATCTCATGTGCTTTCTTAATATACATGTAGTCAATAAGAAATCAGCCCAATCTTTACTTTTAACAAGTACGTGCAATTTGAAACTCAAGATTTTATAGAATTACCTGTTCTAGGATGATGGTGTAGAAAATACATAAAATTAAATAAAAATTTTTCATTAAATAAAAATTTTCCGTCTCTCCCCCTGACTGACAATTAGAGACAGTCGTATAATCTGTATATTATGTAATATATGTGTATCTTGAGACGCATCCACAACACGTTAATTAACACGAACTGAAATCGAAAGTAATTAATTAAATTAACATAATCTATTTAATTAAATTAAGGCGTATTATTGTTTTTTGATTTTCTATTGTTATTGCCACAATATAATTTCACTCTCGATATACAGGGTGTCCCAGAATTGGACGATCAAACGAAGCAGAGTAATAAGGTAGCTCATTTCCAACAGAAACAGCCAAGTAAAGTTTTTTCGAATTGTTGATGGTGCAAAAGTTGTTCCACCAAAAAATTAATTTATAATAATAAGAGTTTTTTTGTTTAACTTTTTTTGAGTACGATCTAGAAGAGTGTACCTTTCCAATAACATTATTTTTGTAAGCTACATTATCTTCTGTCAAATAAAAACTATGGTTATGTAAAGTATCTTTGTTTCTCAAAAAAAATATGATGATGTTTAAATGACGCCAGTGGGAAAGAAATGTACTACAGAAAGTTGACCCTCTATTAGAAAAATATGCGACACTAATGCAGATTTTAGAATGGTATCACACACCGGGCTAGTCACAACAGAATGTTTTTTGACCATTTCTTTCACAAAGTAAGTCGTGTTGATTAAAAAATGCACTTTACAAAATTTCGATTTCTAAAATCGATGCTTCGGGAACATTCTCAACCTATAAAAATTTGATGCGATTTTTTTTTACTTTAGTATTGACTAAAAAAAATTAAAATATAGAAAATGATTTTGTAAAAGTTGCAAGGTCCACACCTGGCACAACGTGGAAGTTACAAATTACTCAGATTTTGTAATCGCTTGATTTGTACGATGTTATAACGGGTATTGATTTACCGCCAACACAATGATGCAGAACCGGTGTTGCATATATTGAATTGTAAGACTTCGAACGAGATGTGGAATGCGTTGAACAAAGTGTACGAACCGAATTCCTTCCTCATCAAGTATTTTCTTGATGCAACAACGGTATATGCCATTCACAAAAGGTCCGGGTGATGACATGTCCACGTTTTTCTCGAATCTCGATATAGCGTATCAGCTTAAGGAACGCGTTGAGTTAATATCGGAATTCATGATAATGACAAAAATTCAAATAGCTTTACCACCTGAATATAATTATTTTCATAGCGCGGGATTCAGTGTCAAATGTTGATCGATTATTGTAACAGTGTTCGATCAACATTTGACAGTGTAACAGTAAATTATGGTGGTTGGATTCTGGCGCGACTCACCATATGAGTAACCAACGAGAATGGTTTACCAGTTGACTCATCTGTCAAAATAGAAGGTGGAAAATTCTTAAAATCCGAAGGTCGTGGCGACATAAATATTATGGGATTTGATGGAGAAATATGGTACAAGAAGTATTTAGCAAATGTTTTGTTCCGACATTGTATGCAATTTATTTCCAACTGTTGCGAGAAATGGTTGTTATTGAAAACAAACATGAATGTCGTATATTAAACAATGGAAGAGTTGTTGCAGTGGGAGTCAAACAAGGTCGAATGAATAGAATGCTATTCATAGTGATTTCGGTTGATGAGGACATTAGGGCAAATGTGGTTTCAACGAACAAAAGACCGTCGATTCGAGTTGGCATGTGTGACTTGAGCACCAATTGTATTTGTTATACGCCAGAAATTTTCTAACGAAAAATAACATCGATTTTATGGATGAAAACTATATTTGTGAAACCTGTGTTCAGGATAAACAGCATCGTTTAAGTTTTGGAAGAAAAGAGAAGGCGATACGATGCGGTGAAACTATTCATAGTGATGTATGTACTATGTCTGTAAAACGGTAGGAGCAAAACGGTATACGTCATCAAAGAATCGTACCATACACGTCTGAGCAGAAAGTTCTATTGATGACAAAAATCCGTCCGAGCTGTGGTTTAGCAAGATGGCAGGCATTGAGAACTTACATGAGTTTGGATGCGACGTATTGGTTTATGTTCCTAAAGAAAAGCGGAATAAAATTGAATCAAAATCACCTAAATGTACTTTTGTTGGTTATGCTGAAAACAGGATATAGAATCTGGAATCCAAACAATAAAAAGGTTAAAATAGTGCGTGAAGATAACGAAACACGACAATTTACAGCTGAACAGTGAATGTGTTGACAAATCGATATCAGAAAGTCCAAAGCCAAATGGATCATTGTGTGATTTAAATATTCAAAATATTCAAGAGAAACGTCTTCGTGATCATTCCGTGCATAAACATAAGAATTCGTGTTGTATATCTGTGGAACAAGTGGCGATGCTTACATCGCATATTGAACCTTAAACATATGAAGAAGCAATCCAAGCTAGTGACTGTGAGCAATGGAAAGATGCAATGGACGATGCGTACGAATCTTTAATGTCAAATCGTACTTGGTGTTTGGTTGTTAAACCCGATGATAAAAAGGTTATAAACAATTGATGAGTTTTCAAAATGAAATATAAATCTGACGGTCCTATTCATCGCTATAAGGCTCGTTTGATAAAACGGGGTTTTATGCAAGAATATGGAGTGGACTATCAAGAAACATTTAGTACTGTAGTAAAATTTACATCTATTCGAATAATTCTGACAGTAGTGGCAGAAAAGAGCTCATAATCAGTGAAGGAGATGGGTTGGTGCGATACGATTCTGGAAAAATGCCGAGTTTCATAAAAAAACGAATCACATACCGTTCGATACCATTTTATCAGGGAGAAGTTTGAATCTGGAATTTTTAAATTGGGCTATGTGTCGATTGATGAACAAGCGACAGATATTTTTACCAAATCATTGAAAAGGGCTAAGCATGAAATGTTTTTAGTATTTTAGGCCTTCATCATCATCAATCATGGGTGGGAGTGTTGAAATTGTTACACACCCTGTATGATTTATAAATATTATGATTGTAATTTTGTATAGTAAACCATGTACACATTATTTGTTTTACATTCGTTCGTCGTGTGGCGACAAGTCGTCAGTAGCGGCAAGCAAACATAATTATTATAAATTATCATTATAATTTACTAAGCATCAAATTAGTTTGTCTGATTATTGCATGATAACAGCCAGTGCAATCTTTGCTGAATAGATCATGGAAGTCTATCGGCTACCTGAAATTATTTAATAATTATAATAAGTGTTCGAAAATTTTGTTTAATCCGTGAAAACGCACGTTCGTTACTTTTAATAATATTCGATGCTTCGATTATATGTAGTCGCATCTCCTGATCGGATAAACCAGCTCTTTATAATAACCCCACAGAACAAAGTCTAAAGGATTTAGATCAAGAGACCGCGATGGCCATCCATGCAATGGACCATCCCCGTTCAATCCAGCGGCTTAGATAGTTTACGTTCAAATGTTGTCTTACTACTTATGCATAGTAAGGGGGAGCTCAATCATGCTGCAGCCACATATTTCCACGTCTTCGTAGAGAAACGTCACCAAGTAATTCACCCAAGTCATTTTATAGACAACTTAGATAGACTTCTCTGTTGATCCAACGTGGGAATTGAAATGGGCCAATCAATTTTCCGTCCACTATTCCCGCCTACATATTCACTTCAAATTGGTGTTGAAACCGACTACAATAGTGCAAATTGATGTATATTTAATATCCCCGCCCTTTTAAAACATGTTTCGTTACTCCATAAAATGATGTTAAAAAATTGCGAATTTTATTGCATCGAAGCAGCATTTTTTGACAAAATTGCACCCTTTTTTCATGGTCAGCAGTTAAAAATTCATGTACACGTTGCACATGGTAAGAGTGCAACTAATTTATTTTTAAAATACGATGCAACGTGAACCGTGGCACTCTCGAACGTCTTGATAAACAACGGACACTTATAGATGGGTCATCGGTCAGTTCGCCTTCGCCTTCACTGTACATTTGATGTACACTTTGAAATATGTACTCTGTAACCGGAAAAGCGTTCCCCATTTCGATATCGTCTCTGGTATTCCCTTGCTGCTGCACGAGGCGTTGCCATAAATGAAATGCATTTCTGCATATTCGCGGTGGGAATAAGCCACATAGCTTATTGACATCTTAATTATCAACGTTCGAGTCTGTATGTTTGGAACTACTAACATGAATTACAAAATGTTTTTCTTTTTATACCACAAATTTTGTTTAATTCAGGCTACTAGATGTGACTAAACAAATTTTTATACTTTAGTTTACCATTGTGTTTATCATTTTATTTTATTTGTGCAAAGCATCGATATTAGTGCATTTTTTAATAAACACGACTTTTTTTTTTTTGGTTTCAGTGGTTGCTTACTGCACACTTAGGCCAATTTTTAGGCCCATTGTGATACCACTCACTCACTCCACTAAACACGACTTACTTTGTAAAACAAATTGATAAAAAAATTCTGTTGGGAATAGCCCGGCCCCAAAATTGTCTAATAATGGGTCAACTTTCTGTAGTACATTGTTTTCCCGCTGGCATCACTTAAACATCAAAAAAAAAATTTGAGAAACAAAAAGACTTTATATAACCATTGTTTTTATTTGACAGAAGATAATACAGCTTACAAAAAAGATTTTATTGTAAAGGCACACTTTTCTAGATCGTATTAAAACAGAAAGTTAACCAAAACAATTCTTGGTTTTTGTTAAATTACTTGTTTAGCTAAAAGTGGAATAACTTTTGCACCATCAACAATTTGAAAAAACTTTACTGGGCTGTTTTTGTAGGAATTAAACTCCCCTATCACTCTGCTTCATTTGATCGTCCAGTTCTGGGACACCCTGTATAAACACCATGAACACAGCATAAAATTATAATTGTCATTTGCATGTCAATTTTCTGAGTTATATCAAATTCAGTGATCACACCTTTTTCTGTTGTTAAAAATTGATTACAGCTAATCCACCCTTATACGTGCAAATTAAATTTGGAAAAGTCTGACAAAAAATCGAAAATCTTTCCATTATATTAAATTTGATTATTGGGTGCTTTCTACTTTGTATGATGTAAATATAATATACGCATACATACGTCGGTAGGCAAATACATTTTTGTGACAAATGAGTTATCAATAAAATTCATATGTTCGATTCGACATGTAATCGGATTATAATTAGCTGATTTGAAAATTTAATATGGAAAATATGGTAAATAATCCGATACAATTTTTAGGGTTTTGATTGATTGTAAAAATTTAAATTATCTTGATCCAGGATTTCATTTTATCAAATAATATAAGGCAAAATCTATAAAAAAACAAGAGGCATTTTAATACGCATACAAGAAAGCTTCTGTTATTGGCTACCAATTACACCCATTTTTATGAATTTATACGTAATTTAGAAGTTTACTGAGTGTACTGAGATTGGCCAAATCACAGAGATGATCTGGGGGTCTCACCTACACGGTTAGTTAGCTAATGATCAGTGCCTTTATTAAAAGTTCGTGGCATTCATAGCCAACAAAAAAAGCTTTCTTGTATCTGTATTGACATGCCACTAACTTTTAATAAAGGCACAGGTCACTACCTAACTAACCGTGGAGGTGAGACCCCAGAACAACTCTGTGATTTGGCCAATCTCCAGTGCAATTAATGCCAATCAGCGAAGTATTCATAAATAATACGGGCGTCCCCTGGGCAATGTTCTGTAGAACGAACGGTTGTGGTACCCAATCCCTTCGTAGTAGTGAAACGGAATAGCTAATTAGTCAATCAAAACTATGTAATGGTATAAACAAAAGGAAATAATACCCAGGTGGTACACCAATATCAACATTGGTAAATCCACTCTCTGTGAAGACTGGCCCTATGGATTCTGGGGAGAGCCATTTATTGCATTACCAGAGAACATCAAATCCGTTCCAGAGAAGATCAAATTTACAAAGATCACCGATAAAGAAAAATAGAAGCAACTCGGTAGCTGACCAAGCCGATGTTTTTTCTAACGTTATAACTAGTTGTGCTGGACAAACATTACACGAAATAAGTGATGCCACCGGGAATTTTACTTTGCAAATAGCCGATTTTAGTAAAACAACTATTGACCTAGAAAAGGAGAATATGGATCTCCTGGCGAGGCTAGAGCATATGGAGCAATTATTTGCCAAGCTAAGCGAAGAAATTGAGTATCTAAAGCGAGAAAATAAAAATCTAAAAATGAATCGGGATTCAAATCCCGATAGATCCTAAAGAAGAAAAACAGTCCAGGAAGAGTAAGAAAAGAAAAGCTGGATCGTCATATGAGGCTGAGCAATTAAATGGTAGGGGAAAATCTAGTCCAGATTCAAAAGATGCTCTACCCAAAGCCAATCAACCAAAAGGTAGTAAATCTACCAAGAACATTACACCAAATTTGGTGCAACCGAAACAAAAATCACCCCCACCAATAAATATTGTGGGTGTAACCAGTTACCCAAAAATTCAGTCACTGATGAAGTCCAGGAAGGACACCAAATTATCAGTAAAAGGGCACTCCCTCTTTTTATGATAAAGATTTTATGATTAAGATGAAATTCGACCCAATGAGGAGAACCACAACACGCATACCACAATGCAAGAAATGTCAGGCATTTAATCATACCCAAAGATATTGCGGCCGGGATCCAAGATTTGGTAAAATGCTCAGGTAATCATTTTACCCATGCATGTACAATAGGGAGAGATGTGCCAGCCAAGTGTACAAAATTGCAAGGGCCAACATCCGGCTAATTATCGAGGCTGTGAGGTTGCTAAACAACTACAAAAATTAAGAGATAAAACAAGAAATCAACCGCAAAATCACGAAAATCGAAGGGATCAAATATCAAATCAGATGGATCAAAACCCACCACCAAGCAATACAGGGCAAAGAAGTTCGTTTGCGCAGGTAGTGAAATCTTTGGGTTCAACCAAACATATGGGCTCTGAAAGTAACCAAATTACGGAAAACATTATGAACAGCATTGCAGCTATTAAAAAACGGCTAGATGATCAAAATAGTCTGAACAACATGATACTTGATCAACTGAAGAAAATGCAACTTCTCAACACAATCCAACAAAAAATGTTAAGTAAGAACACAACTTTCAAAATAGCAATCTGGAATGCGAATGGCATTATGCAACATATTCCAGAAATATTTTTAAATTCAGCAAAAAATTTCTTAATATCTGAAAGCCATCTATCTAGTTAAATCTTCGTTTGTTAAAATACGGGGTTATAACATATATCACTCCATTCATCCAGCGGAAAGAACAAAAGGTGGTTCGGCATTACTAATAAAAGAAAATATAAAACACCATTTAGAATCAAATATTGAATAAGAAACAACACTCACTACTGTAAGGATCCAAATTAAATACAGACAGCTTACTGCCTCTGCAATATATTGTCCTCCCCCGCATAACTTGAAAAGGGAGGACTACCTTAAACTATTTAAATCGCTTGGATGTGATTTTATTATTGGAGGTGGCTTTGATGCGAAAAACACCTATTGGGGATCCAGACCCCGGTAAAGAATTAAAGGTAAAGAAAGGTAAAGAATTGTTTCAAGCAGAGCAGACATCAAAATGAGAATTTTACTCTGGTGGTTCCCCAACATACTGGCCCAGTGACGTAACGAAGACACCTGACCTAATAGACTTTTATGTAGCAAGAGGTATATCCCAGAACTACATTCACATTGAAGACAGTAATTCTCTAGTATCGAATCATTCCCCGGTTATCATGACAGTAAGTGAAATGGTAATTCAAAGGTAGAATGCACCCATATTAACAAATTCAAAACCAAACTGGGATCTATTTCGTGAAGTATTGGAGATACCGATAAGAAATCCCCACCAGTTGGAAGATGAATTAGAACAACTCAATGAAGCAATTCACTATGCTGCTTTGGCAAGTACCCCATTATACAAAATAAGAATAAGCTTAACATATCCTACACAATGGAAGTTAGAGAGCTGGTAAGAGAAAAATGACGGGCACATAAAACCTGGCAAATAACTAGAACACCGAAGAACAAAACAATTCTTAACAATTTAGGTAACTGTCTCAAAATTCTTCTTAAAGAAGTTAAAATGCATCAATCAACAGATATCTAGTTAGCCTAATCGATGAACAAAAATTCTGATTATTCTCTGTAGAAGGCGACGAAGGGACTCAAAAGAACCAACATGCAAGTGCCTCCACCTAAAACGGAGGATGGAACCTGAACAAGAGGTTCTAAAGATAAAGCTAATCTATTTGCGGAGTATCTCGAGGATACCTTCCAACCACTACCAAGGCAAACGTCCAATGAAAATATAATGTCAATCCAAAAGCTAGATGATTGTGATATACGCTCAGTAACTCTCAAAGAATTTAAAAAGGAAGTAAAACGCAACATGAATGTTAAAAAAGCCCCAAGGTATGATTTGATTACTTGCCAAATAATCAAGGATCTACCAGGTAAAGGATTTCGTAAGCTATTACACATAATCAATGAAAGCTTTCGGTTAAAATATGTTCCGTTGCAAAGGAAAGTAGCAGAAGTAATCATGATAGCAAAACGTGATAAACCACCTAACGATAAAAAATCATACAGGCCAATTTCATTGCTGCCAATTATGTCGAAACTCTTTGAAAAATTATTATTAAAAAGACTTAAACCAATAATTGAGGACCGGCAACTAACTCCTCGACATCAATTTGGATTCAGGGGAAAGCACTTCACAATTGAACAGGTGCAAAGTATCACCAACATTATTGAAAAAACGTTAGAACGTAAAAAAGTATGCTCCAGCATATTTCTGGACGTCGCCCTAGCATTCGATCAAGTCTGGCACAGTGGACTGGAATTCAAGCAGCACAGAGATCTGCCGAGGCAATTCTATGCCATACTAAGATCTTATTTATCCAATAGATATTTTCGAGTAAAATATGAGGATCAATACTCCGAACTAAAGAAAATCTCTGCCGGTGTCCCGCAGGGGAGTGTCCTAGGGCCAATCCTGTATTTATTATATACGGCGATATTCCAACAACAGATGAAGGAACCATAGCCACCTTTGCAGATGACACAGCAATCATAGCGATTGGAAGTAATGTCGCTGATGCAACGAGCAAACTCCAGAAGAGTAACAATGCGGTTTGTAACTGGACTAAGCGCTGGAGAATCAAGCTTAATGAGACGAAACCCACGTATATTAACTTTACATATCAAAAGGCGATAGAAATTAACTCACGACCGGTGCCATATGCAAACAAAGCTAAATATCTTGGCATGACACTCGATGCCAAGCTCAAGTGGAGAGGCCATGTCAAAAAGAAAAAAAAGAACTTAATATTAAGTTCAGAAAAATGTATTGGCTCATAGGTATAGGCTCTGAGCTTACAATACGCAACAAGCTGCTGCTATATCGGTAAATACTGAAGCCGGTATGGACCTACGGTATTCAACTCAGGAAATGTACTAAGCAAACAAACGCCAAAATTATACAGACGTTTCAAAATAAGTTCTCCGTAGCATCGTAAATGCTCCGTGGTACACAAAAAATGAAGACCTTCTGAATGTTAGAAATTGCTTTTACCTACTGTTTTACAAACACATTTTTTTTGTTAATTAACAAATTTTGCGTACGTACATGTTTTGTTAATTTTTCCATTTTGTTAAAATCTTACCATTCGTGATTAACTGCAAAGTATTTTTATTTACCATATAATTTACATTGCAAAATCGCAAAACTAACTAAACTAAAAAATCGAGAACTGAAAAGAGTGAAATGAAATGATGAAAACGAATCACGTGATTATGTATTTCATTTTAAATTTTATTTGTTGACCAATGAAACCAAAAATAACATTAATTTCAGCAAAATAGCCAACAGCTTTAATTTTCAATTCTTGGAGGAAAAAAAAAGTTTTTTTTAATTTCTAGAAAGGATATTACATTTTATTTTTAATAAGCAACCGGTTGAGACAGACAATCTACGAGTAAATAAATTATATATGGACAAGAAAAATAGAACAACATTCTCACTCACCTGATTATAATTAATTTCTCCATCCATAATGATACCCGAATCGTTTCCATCTGCTGTCGCCTGATTAGATAGCATTTTATCCTCAAATGCCATTTTTATCCGCGTTATAATAAATTTTTTATTACTATTATTTTATATTTTAAAACTCATTAAATTAATTTTCATACAAATAGTTTTGAAACTCAATTAAAACCGCAATTTAATTTTTTGCCGCGGTTAATTATAACAACATAATGACTTTATTAAATAATCATATTAATAGCGATTTTTTTTGTTTTCGCAAATATTTCAAAAATTAATTAAAACCAAAAAAAAAAATTGTTATTAATTCTGGAATGAAATAAAAATTGTTAATTAGTTACAATGAAAAATGTATGTGGCTTGATCTATAATTTGGAAATAAAATTATTGTAAAGGATGCAAAGGTGGTGGTGTGAAGAAATTTCATATTTATATGACTTAAAAGCCTCACAAAACTAGAGAAATTCATGAATGCTCAAATTACAGCATTAATTTATTACTGTCATATAACCAAAATAATTAGCATAAATTTCCTCGGCATAAAACTAAATCAACCACACAACTTAATTAAAGTAAATTATTTACGACAAAAATAATTTTCTCGAAAAATTCTCATTTATAAGAGCTTTCAATTAATTTTGAAAAATACACATCAGCATGTACAGGTATATTTTCATGAATACCATAAGTAAAAATCTCAAATGAAATTTTCCTCGTTTACTACCTGAGTTTGTACATCGTTTTTCACGGTGGAAATATTTATATGTACGAATTGTAATAAATAATTGGATGACGTAGTGGAAAGGGAAGGCACTTTTTAATGTGAAGCTTTTCAGAAATTGTGCACAGTAAAATATTTATTTATATTATGCTCCAGATGAAAATTAAATATTTAAATAACACAAAATATATAATTTTGATTTACACTATATGGACGTACATACAACCAAAATATATTGACCCAATATGGGTGGTTTAAGGACTGGAAAATTTCTTGGAACGGAAAATTTTCCAACCAAAAAATAAATATCCAAATCGATCAAAGTATCAAAAGTAAATTTAATTCAATTGACACATACCTAGACCTAAGCAGAGTTGTTTCGTTTGATCAAAAAATCGTTCTTTATAAAAATTTGTAAAATTAAAATGAGGGTTTTGTTCCTAAATCAATTAGCGATATAATAATTAAATTTGGTGAAATATTATGCTAGTCCCTTAAAGTTAAAAGCATTCAAATAAAAATAAACGAATCATATCCACAACACTTTCACTTAAGAGCAGCCAAATCTGGAAGGTTACCTAAACCAAATTTATGTTATAACGCAAAAATAAACCCAACAATTTTCGAACATAGCGACATTTTTGTATTTTAACAAAGTCGCAATTTCAAATGTTGTGTCGACGTGAGATTCATCCCAATTATGTATGTCGTTGTCGCGTTGATATCATTTCGACGGCAAAAATTGGTACTATGAATGTCGATCGTCGTAAAAACGCCATTCTCTCGCGATGGCATTTTGATTGACGACAAGAGGCGATGTTAATGTGAGGCATTGAAATTGTATGTTATAAAATGTTAGTATAGCTAAAACCCAGATATTGCCCGTGGCTATATTAAATCGGGAAGTGATTTCAAAATCTCATTAAATAATCGATAGGATTATTTAATTCCCTCCACGAGAAACACGGATAAATGGATTAAGGTTTATTACGCTAAATTTATTTATTACAACTGATTTACAAATCATCTAGTAATTTATCTTTCATAATTTATGATCATGCAGAGATCATGCAGTTTCTTCCTTCGCAGCCGTCTTACTAGGTTTGAATCATCCAACATACGACGTATCTCAGCATTTTGGTGTAGACTAATACGTTGCATGTGTTTTCTCGCGCGGATGCTTATTTCTTCACTAACAAAATCCATCTTCAGATCTTTATGGAGGTTGTCATTTCTTATGTACCACGGTGAATTAACTATTCCACGAAGGACTTTGCTTTGGAATGACTGGATGATATTAACATTGGTTTTCTTTGTACAGCCCCAGAGCTGAATACCGTAAGTCCACACAGGTTTTAGGATTTGCCGGTATAGTAGCAATTTATTATGTAGAGTTAGCTCAGAATTTCTTCCTAAGAGCCAATCCATCTTTCTGTATTTGATGTTTAACTCTTCTTTTTCCTTTTTCACATGCTCTTTCAATTTTAGTTTCGCGTCTAGAGTCATGCCTAGATATTTTGCCGTATTTGCATAGGGAATTTGCTGGGAGTTCAGTTCTACTGGTGTCCAGTTGACCTTCTTGTTGGTAAAGTTTACGTGAACAGATTTTGTTTCATTAAGTTTTATTCGCCATCTCTTGGTCCAGGTACTGACAATATTAGTAGCTCTTTGCAATTTGCAAGATGGTATCATCCGCAAACGTCACTATGTTAGCTTCCTCTATCGTTGGCAGGTCCGAGGTGCATAGAACATATAAAGTTGGTCCCAGAACGCTACCTTGTTGTACCCCTGCTAATATTTTCTTTATTTCAGAGTATTCGCCATCTAATTTAACTCGAAAGTGTCGGTTAGATATGTAAGATAAAACTGCTTTGGTAAGTCTCTTTGTTATTTATATTCCAAACCTTTATGCCATACTCTGTCAAAGGCCTGTGCTACATCCAAGAAGACGCTTGAACATACTTTCTTTTTTCCAAGTACTTCTTCAATTATGTTTGTAATTCGGTGTACTTGTTCTATTGTTGAATGATTTTCTCTGAAGCCAAATTGATGTGGAGGAACAAGATTTCTTTCTGCTATTATCGGTTTTAGTCTCTTTAGGAGTAGTTTCTCGAATAATTTTGAAATTATTGGGAGTAAGGAAATCGGTCTATTAGAATTTTTGCCATAAAGTGGTTTGTTTGGTTTAGGTATCATAATTACTTCTGCTACTTTCCATTGACTTGGAACGAGTCTGAACACTGCATTAATTTTTTGGAGTAGTTTACGTAGACCTTTTTCAGGAAGAGCTTTTACTATTTGTCCTGTAATTAAGTCATATTCTGGAGATTTCTTTGTATTTAGGTTGAGATTGATTTCCTCTTTTAATTCTTGTCTTGTGTTAGGAGATATATTGCAGTTATCCATTTTATATACTGGTGGTATGTTTTCCTCTGCAGTTTGTCTAGGTAGAGGCTGCAACGTGTTCTCGAGGTGGGTTGCAAACAACGAAGCTTTTTGCTTTGCACTTATAGCCAATGTGCCATCTTCATTTTCAACTTTTTGTCGCTTTCCAAAGGGAGTACTCGGTATCTTTTCCCCAGTAAGGCCACTCAAGTATTTATTAATGGATTCGTTTTTGATTTCTTTAATTAGAAACTTTAGTTTATTGGATAAAAAATTTTGAGTTGTTTTATATTCTGGCGCTCGACTTCTTTGCCAGGCCTTTCTCGCTTTTCGTTTTGCTGCAACCAGTTCCCTAACTTCCAGAGGATAAATAGCATTTCGGCGCATTTTCTTTGAACTTGAGGGGGTACTACTCCACGCCGCTTCTTGTATACTGTTGTTGAGTTGTTCTAGTTCTTTTTCTAGCTCTATCGGGTTTTTAATTGGCACCTGAAGATCAATATTATCCTCAACAAGTTTCTGGAATTTCTCCCAGCAGGTTTTTTTGTTCGTTAGCGAAGGTGGACTAGTTTTTTTTAACACTCATTGCACAGATTGTCATAATAACCGGCGTGTGATCCGACATAAACCCCTCGCTGCTTTCTAGGTAGAGGTAGTTTTCATCTATACCTTTGGTGATAAAGAAGTCAATGATATCGGGTATTTTGTTTCTATCCGTAGGCCAATAAGTTGGTTGATCTCCAGAATGAAAATCGCAATTGCAGTCTTCCTGCTCCAAACAGCTCTCTTCCTTTTTAGAGGTTACTCTTGATCCTCAGTAGGTGTTTTTTGCATTAAAATCACCTCCGATTATGAAACTTGATCCAAGTGATTTAAATAACGTGCAATAGTCTTGTTTAATAAAATTATATCTTGGCGGGCAATATATTGACGATACTCTATATTCTTTGTTATTATTTATAAATACTTTTAAGGTGACTACTTGCATAAATTCCTCTTCAATTTTAAAATCTAGAAAGTGTTTGATGTTTTCTTTTATAACCGCCGACGATATGTTGCATTAGCCCATTTCCATCCCAGGTTACTATTCTTAATGTTTTATTTGTTGTTGTTTGCATCATTTTAATAGAGCATGGATTTCATTTCATTTAGAGAGTCTTGCTTATATAACCTGTTGCTTAGAGCTTGAAGGCATTTCTCTTGTTTAGCTAGACGAATGTTAAGAACTTCCATGCTTCTTAGTATCTTTAGGAGCACTGCTTGTACCTTCAGTAGTGTCCTCCGAAATAACTGGTTTTGTCATGACTACTTGTGAGTACAGTTTTGGTTTTGGTTCTCCCGTTTTACTAGCATGAGGTTTAGGTTCCTCTTTGGTAGACGTTTGATAATTTTTTACTGATATTCCTGGACTTTGTTTTCGCGTTTTATTTCTTATTCTTTGTAGCTCCTTAGCTATTTCACATCCCCGGTAGTTTGCGGAATGTGGCGAATTGCAATTGACACATTTTGCAGCAATATTTTTGCTAACCGGGCATACCTGGGCATGATGCTTTCCGGCACATTTCACGCATCTAATCTCTCTTTGGCAATATTTCTGCGTATGATTAAAACCTTGACATTTTTTGCACTGCGGTATTAATCCGTTATTCTTTTTCAATGGGCTCTATTTTAACTCTCATGCTAAGTATTGCCTTGATATTATACACATCTTCCACTTTTTGTTTGTTATTAAAAGTGAGCATAAATAGTGGAAGCCCTCTTTTGTTAAGTTGAACTCCTTGTTCAGTTTCGATTTTTTCTTTCTTAATAATGTTTACGGCATTTTCTATTTGATAACCAACCAATTTTGCTTGAGATCCTTAATAATTTCCTCTTTTGCACAGGTTGGGTGAAGACCTCTAGCCATAACTTTAATTGGGCGATCATTCTTATCCTCATAGGTAAACCACTGATGCCCCTCGGAATTAAGCTTTGTAGCCAAAGCTCTATAAGTTTCACAGTCTACAACATTAATTTTCCAGACGCCGTTGTTTAGAGATACGAGTTTGTACTCGGCTCTCGTAATCGATTTCATAATCGATTGTATAGTGGAGAAATTTGATATCCCGACGACATTTATTGGTGAAGGTGATTTTGCTTTTGGTTTAGCTGGTTGTTGTTCTAGAGCTAGTTGTTTCTTGATGATTAACTGATTTCTGGTGAGTGTTGCGCTTTCCTTTTCCTACTTGGTCTTTTATTCCGGTTCAACATCCAATTTGTTTCTTTCTAATTCTTCTTCATCCGTATGGAATGAAATAATGCCATCATCGACTGTTGGGCTAGGTGTCGTCCCAAGTTCTGCACGTGTTTTAACTGCTTTTTTGAGTTATTCATTCTCTTTCTTTAAAAAATGTAAATTCTTCTTTCAATTTAGTAGTAAATTCTTTTATTTCTCTTAGTTGTTCACGGAGTTCGGCATTTTCCTTCTCGTACTAAAATATATTTCCAGTTGAAGATCTTGGTGATCTTGATAATTTGGAACTTCGTCCAAATGGGTTAAACAATGATTGGCCCACCCCAGAATCTGTTGGGTCTGCCTCCAAAGAGTGTGGATTTGGCAGCATATCTGCTGCTGTACCACCTGGGGTATTACATTCCGTATTTGTTGTACTCATTGTTTGTTTTAGCCAGTTTATACCACTGGCATTTGGTCAGGCTACCTTGATGATACCTAGGTGTACATAGAGACAGCCGAAGCCCTCTGAGTACCATAGGCTGAGGGACCAATTTCAATTACTGATCTAATTTATCTACATGTTTTAGGTATGGAGAGACATGAAATTTAAAATTCGTAAAAATATGTTACATAATAAAATGGAATTTAAGGCAACGGGAGGTGGCTCTAATAAGTTGCTGTCATTTATTGCGTTAGGGGAAACATTTATAGAGCTTCAAAATCAAACCGCTTTCAACTCACCAAGAGGTCAATTTGGAATAACGATGAATCTCGCAACTAGAATAGATGTAGGGACTAGTCAGCTACCTAGACGATCATTAGACAATTACACTCCAACTTATATAACGGGTGTTTTTTTAGGAGGTTTGTTTTTCCGATAGATGTCGTTTTATTTTATGACAGTTGTTTTGACAGCTCAAAGTGGCATTTCTACTCAGTATTGTTTGGCAAATCATTATGAATAGGTTAACTCCAGAACAACGTTTTCAAATCGTGGAAATTTATTTTCAAAATCAGTGTTCAATTAAAAATGTTTATAGAGCACTTCGTGAATTTTATGGTGCACATAATCGTCCGTCAGAGACCACCATAAAGAACGTAATTACCAAATTTCGGTCTACATTCACTCTTTTGGATGCCAAGCCACCGACAAGAATGAGAAGAGTTCGTACAGAAGAAAATATTGCTGTCGTTGAGGCCAGTGTCGAAGAAAACGACAATTTATCGATTCGTCGTCGTGCTCAGCAAATTGGACTTTGTCCATCGACTTTATGGAAAATTTTACGTAAAGATTTGGGTTTGGTGCCATACAAAATTCAATTGGTGCAAGAATTAAAGCCACACGACCATCGTTTGCGCCGTGAATTCAGTGATTGGTCGTTAAATCAATTGAACGAAGATCCATTTTTTTACCGTAAAATTCTCTTCAGTGATGAGGCGCATTTTTGGTTAAATGGATACGTCAACAAACAAAATTGTCGCATTTGGAGCAAAGATAATCCACACGCCGTTCTAGAATTACCAATGCATCCTGATAAATGTACTGTTTGGTGCGGTCTATGGGCTGGTGGGATCATCGGTCCATATTTCTTTAAAAATGAGGAAGGACGACGCGTTACCGTGAATGGAAATCGATACAGAACCATGTTAAATGAGTTTTTGTTGTCAAATCTTGAAGATATGGATATGAATGAAATGTGGTTTCAACAAGATGGTGCCACTTGCCATAAACACCAAATATAAAAAATAAAGGCTCTCCTGCAGTACACCCTCAATGAAAACGAACAGGAAAATTTAAATATTTCAAATTTGGAGAACGAACCACTCCTCGAAATCAAAGAAACAACAGTATACCAAACTTGGAGCAAAGACGTTTAAATCTTTTGGAACAACAGACAAAAGTTCATTCCGAAATGTGTTCGGAGGTAAAATCAGCGGCAAATAATTGTAAAACTCACATAAAAGATATGTTAAGTTATGTTAAAAAGACGCATTACTTTAAAAAGGAAAAACTTGATTTTAAAAAATCCATTGAAAAAGAAAAGTTAGAGTTGTATAAGCAAGACCTTAAAATAAAACAAAAAAGCAATATTTGAAAAATTGAAGCTGAAAGATAAAATTTTGGAAGTCCAACAACAGCAGTTGGAAATTGGTGTGCTGGTTGTTGGCCAGCTGCAGTCCGGCTATATCGAATTCGAAAATATCTTCCGCCGGGTTGTATAGTATTCCCAACGTTTTATTGGTGTCATTGAATTTTATTTGAATATTACCGTTGGCTTGTTGCTCTCTAGGAATGCTTTGCAATATTTTGGGAGAGTTGGATGCCCATTTTCTCAAATTGAATCCACCTTGTGCTGTGAGGGCTTGCAGTTCTTGCAGCACCAGTAAAGCCTCGTCAATGCTGTCTGCGCCAGTGAGTAAATCGTCCATATAGAAGTCGGTCATCAATATTTTAGCTGCTTTTGGGTGAGTATTGGATTCTTCCTTGGCCAGTTGAATCAATGTTCTTACCGCTACGAAGCTGGCAGCGGTAGTTCCGTATGTTATTGTTTTTAGCCTATATGCTTTTATAGGCTCGGAAGCGTCCTGTCTCCATAATACTCGGTGATAGTTCTGGTCGTTTGTGTTAAGCCAGATTTGACGGAACATTTTCTCGATGACGGCTGTCATGACTATCTTGTGTTTCCTCCACTAGTAGTATGTCGGCCAACTCTTCTTGTAGTTTGAGCCCAGTCATCATGATGTCGTTTAACGAGACCCTAGTTGTTGTTTTTGATGATGCATCAAACACTACTCGAAGCTTGGACGTTGAGCGGCCTGGTTTGATAATGCCATGATGAGGTATGTAATACATATTATCGACGCGCTCAACTTCTGGCTTTTCTTGTATTAACTCCATGTGGTTCAAATCTATATATTCATGCATGAATTGTTTATATAATTGTTCGTAGTCCGGATCTTTGACAAATCATCTTTCGACTTGCTGAAGACTGGTTGCTGCTCTTTTCCTAGATTCTCCAAGTTTGACGTGATCGTCCTTAAATGGGATTTTTACTTTAAATCGTCCATCTGTGTGTCGACTCAATTTTGATTGAAATGTCTCCCCAACTTGATTTTCTTCTGCTGTAAGGCTCCTTTCTTCAGGAATGCTATCAACCTCTATAAACAATTTTAGTTGCTCTTCGATTGATTTTGTCGTCACCATGGCTCTTCTTACTCGGTTGTCCATGTTACTCATGCTGCCGATTACAATCCATCCGAACTCTGTGTTCTGCGCCATTGACTCTCGGTGGCTACCTTTGATAATGTTGTTAGCTATTGCTAATGGATCTGCGCCTAGTATGACATCAATCGGTTGAGATAAATTGTAGTGTGGATCTGCTAGTTTTATGTTGTTGATATGGGTCCATGTGCTATTGTCGATATCAGCTTCTGGTAGTTGTTGAGTTAATTTGTTTAATACCAAAGCTTCCACGTCCAAACTAAATTCTCCATTGAATCTTGGCACCAGCTTTATGCTGATTGTATGTTTGCAAATTCCTGCTTCACTACCGCCAATGCCTGAAATGCTCACATGTATTTTTCTCTTTTTGATGTTTAGCAGATTGGCAGCTCTCGATGATATTAATGTGTGTCCAGTGTCCGTTGCTACTCTAACTATTGCTGTTGGTAGTAATACAGGTCCTTGTTGTTTAACTACTAGAGTTTGTGTTGTCCCCATGTTGGTCGATGCCTTGTTGTTACCATA
The DNA here is from genome assembly GCA_963691935.1 of Nephrotoma guestfalica. Lineage (NCBI taxonomy): Eukaryota > Metazoa > Arthropoda > Insecta > Diptera > Tipulidae > Nephrotoma > Nephrotoma guestfalica. Next base: position 74,798,005 of record OY829913.1, on the reverse strand, counting down.
CAGAAGAGTGTGGTGATGTCCTTGGCACACAATGCATCGTATTGCGGATCTGCATGGGTTACTTCTTGGATGTCGCGTTAAACAACGTACGCAAGTAGTTGTTTCGATGAACAACATGCTTCTGTCTAACGTTGGCAACTGCTTGAACTGATTGCAGTCTTGCAGCTGATGCTTTCCTTGGCATCCCTTTACTACACACTGGCGGTCTACGGTTGTAGCATGTACCCGTTTCAGTGGTACCATTGGTTGCGGTTGTGCGTATACCACCTTGGTGGACCCATAGCCTCTAGCGATTGGAATCTTCTTTCTATGAAGCTGAAGAATTCATTGATTCATTTAGTTTCTCTTGGATTCTCTAATGATGTTTCGTAGAGCCTAGTGGTTTTTGGGACTAGCTTTTTGCCTAGAATGAACATCACTAGGGCTTCAAAATGAGAGTGTAATTTTAACTTGTTGATGTTGTGTAATATTTCAACTGTAGTTCCATGCAAGTTACGAATTGCAGCCGCTGATGGTGCATGTATTGTGAGTAAAATTAATAATGAGTTGATATACTTATTTGCTAATAATCTGGGGTTGCTGTATCTTCCTTGTAATATTTCCCAGGCCTTGTTGTAATTGTCACCAGTTGTTGAGAGGTGACTGATCAACTGGGCTGCTCCCTTTTGTAGATTTGCCTTCAAGTACGTCATTTTGATTGTGTCCGATAGCTTATTGTTGTTGTGGATGAGCTCGGTGAAAATATCGTTGAAGGAGCTCCAATGCTCATAATCGCCATGAAATGTTGGTAGCTCTATCTTGGGCAATTGTACCTTGGCTTCTCCAGCCTAGTTCGGAGTCACTTCTTTCCGGTTGCGCTGCCATCGCAATGTTGTTGAGTGTACTCTATCCTTGAGAGCCTCATAGTAGTTATTTTGGCAGTAGGGAGCTTACTCTTGCTCTTCCATTTCTACTAAGAGCTCTATGTGTAAATCGTCAATTGCCCCCGTTTCTTGGGATAATTGAGCCATTTTTAGCTTTATGAACTCCATTGGAATGTTGTTGTCGTCCAATGCTTCTTCAATCGATTCTAATTTTCTGTGCATCCTCCTCATCAGGACATCTTGCTTCTTGAGCGCTTCTGCTTGTTGCGTGCCACCCCTTTACTGGAATTTTCAGACTGATGCTGGTAGTTCTTACTTGATGATTCAGATGATTGATTAGTTTGGTTGGTTGATGAAGTTTCATCTCCTTGGTCGTTGTTATTTGACTCCTCGTCGGCAAAGTTGAATTTGGAAGATACGTCTGGGGCTGGCGTTGATGGCAAGGATGATGAGTTTAGGCATTGACGCATATCTTCAACATATTTTGTAAATCCTTCCCATACTATTTGCCTGTCTTTATAGTATGGGTGTTTTGGATCTAGTTCAGGCTGGAACTCTCTTATTTGATTGTCCACATCGACGAATTCGTTGTACGTCTTTTTGAGAGTTGCTATTTTCGCCTCAAGATATTTTTTAGTTTTCCGAGTTGCACCATCTTTTTTATAGTTCGAGATGATGTGCTCCAACTCTACTGCCTTGTCATTTTGCTGCTGCAATAACCACTCCATGTCTATGTTTTTATTGACAGGGGTGTTGGACTGTTGTTGTATGGCGTAGATTGATTTATTTGCCGGTTGTTGATTGGCCGTTGAATTTTGATACCTGTTGTTGTGAGTTCGATGCTTCGACGTATCTTGGCCTGTAGCAGTATGTTTGTGGAACGTGTTGGCTGCCGGTTGTTATGGTAGCTCGAATTCTCAATGTAAAATTCCTTTACAAAGTGACTTTTATTGTTAGCCGGTTGTTCTGGAGGCTCGAAAGACCATGCAAAAATCTGGCCTCTGCCTAGATTTCTGTACTTAGGTGAGTATTTGGTTTACCACTGGTGAGCTCCAAATATTCACTGAGAATTAAACCAACTGTTGTTATGCGTTTATAATTCAATTCTATATTATTATCTCGATAAACCGGGATTCCACCCGTGACGATACTGTGTCATCGACCGCTTGGAATATTGTATTATTGTGCATGTTGACATTGATTCAACAAAACACTTATTGACTTTTCGACGATATTACTTCCTTCAGAATGGTTTATGTAATACCAGTTTTCTGCAATATTTCTAGTTGGGGCACGACAAGGCGTTAATAAATACCGTTGCATATATCTGATGTATCTGATTTGCATTCTATTGTCGCAAACCTGTTTAAATAAAATTGTTTAAATGAAAATCGAAATCATTCGTTTGAATTATTGCACCTACTATCATTGCATTTAGGCTATGAAAGCCTTTTCTGTTATAGTACAAATGTTTCGTTGTTTTATTGTACTGATGTGGGATCCATCTACACAACCAATCACCCAGGTATTTCACTTCTTTCAAAAAAATTAGTTTGGGAAGCTTTTGTGTATGGAAATGAAAGCCATTTTGAACATATTATCCTCTAAAATGTCAAACATTTCCTTCAAAACTCTACTGACATGGTTGGTTGAGCTAAACTTATATTATAATCATTTCCCGCTCCCATCTGATATCATCCTTCAGCACAGAATCTCAAGGTAGCAGCCAAATTTAAAACATTTGGTACTGACGATGTACGTTTCATTACTTTCATTTTAGGATTAACTTCTTCTGGTTCTTTGAAGGCATCTTTAGAGAGCCTGAAATTATCATATATATCCTCAAACCATAGAATATAATAAACTATACGTACTGAAAACTGTCTAACTCCAACGGATTAGAATGATCCCTCAATATTTTTCTGTTTCTCGCAACTTCAACTTTTGCCCCATCATCTTCTTCCTCACAAAAAAATACTCAGTTGAAATCATCGTTTAAAATCTATTCATATTTTGATTATGTGAATTTATGATTGATTTTCGGTGTCAGAACATATAAAAAACGCAAAACAAACGAACCTGACTAATAAATTCACAATTACGTATTTTATTTTAAGGTTCGTGTGGCAACACTAAATTATCGTCTCGTCATTGTTACATAATACCAAATGAGCAACGAGACGACAACACCGAGTCGTGTCGATTGATGATCGAAGCGAAAATCATAATTGGGGTAATTTTTATTTTAACAATATGCAACTACTCTTCGCGTTTGCAACCTTTCTACTCTCTATCTGTTATATGCATGAAGTTGCGGGGCGTTTAATTAGCCCAAAACGAGTTTTATGTTTTGTTAACTTTCACACGTAAATTAAACATTTTTGTTAGAACATTTATTTAAACTTGATGCAAGCAATTTAGTTATTCATAAAACGCTGGATTTTTTATCGGATGATAATTTTGATTTAGACCAGATTTTCGATTACGGTTTCAAGAACGCTTTCAAGAACGAGTGTAGCCCGAAATTGTTTCATTTTAGTTGAGCCTTTAAATATCTGGAATACACTTTTATCGCACTCTACATAATGCAAACATCTCTGCCCATAGGTAACCTACTGATATCCTTTTTGATTTGCGTCATAAGTAGATTATAAGTTTCCCAATTTTGTTCAGTTATACAATATTGGTTAGGTCGTATTACGTACAATAATTTTTCCAAGAAAATAAAAAATGTTTTCTTTTAATATTTGATTTTGTTTCAGGGGAAAAAGTATTATTTGTCTATTGAACTTGTTTGTACATATTCAAAATGTTAAATTTCAAATTATGATTTTCTTGTTATAATTCTTCAAATTTGAGGGAATTGCTCTTTACTTTCGTTTACGTAGCGAAATAAAGACGTATGTGATGTTATCCAACGATTCTATCTCAGAAAGCAAAAAAAAATCATCAGGCAACACTAATCAATAAAAACCCCATTTGCTGTTGTGCGAAGTTAGCCCAGCCCAGATTTATTAAAAATCACGTTAAATACAAAAATTATATTCGTTATATTTAAATTAAGAGAATTCTATATCAATAGAACATGTACGAATTATCCAAGGCAGAAGAACGTAGAGAATTTTTCCGAAATTTAAGCGATGTAAATCCTTTTAGACGACTCCGCCAAACCTACCAATTTATTCGTTCATATCGACAAAATTCTAATAAGATGGCAAGTACATATATTACATTGTAAGGATGAGGGCAATTATTATCAACTACCTCGGGTTTCGCCATTCCTCTAATAACTGACCATTAGGATTGTCTCAAACCCGGGAAGAAATAGAAACCATCCTATTTTCCATTAGAAGAGGAACTTCTCCTGGTTTAGATCAAATTTCAATTGAGCTATTACAAGCTTTACCTGAAGAGAGAATGAAGGTTTTTCTGCATGTTTTACAACAGGTTTGGTGGCTATTAAGCACCCCACCAAGTGAGTGGTTAGAAACGGCCCAATTTCCTTTACCAAAAAAACAACGACCCAATACCATCACAGATTACAGACGAATAACTCTTACGGACTTACCTACTCTTACTTTATCCGCAATCGGTCGACAGATGACCCTATCTTTGTTATACGGCGCGTTATCGATGAGGAATAGAAAACAGGAAAAACAATTTATATTCTATCACTTGATCTAAAACAGGCCTTCGATAAGGTTGATCTTAACCAAGCAACTATTATTCTCTCTCATATTGGAATCCCCCAGTATTTTGCTAATAGAATAATGCAAATAATGTATGCACGAATTAACATCAATCATATGGTATAAACAAAGAACAAAGCCATTTCAACGTGGTATGATCGATTCCGTTCTGCAAACCCTTGCAAAAGTTATTCCAGGTTTACGACTTTCACAAGATCAAGATATTAAATTACCATTAATATTAGCCTATGCCGATGATTTGTGACTCGTTTGTGACGAGTTAAGCACATTGTCTACTATTCTAGAAGAGCTTGTTCCTCTACTTCACTCAGTAGGTTTAGAGGTAAATGAACGCAAATCTGAAATTCTCATAAGACCATTTAATGAAAATATATATTACGATCGTAGTGATAGGTGGTTTAAACTTTCATGTTAGTTCTACTTTGCGATATTTAGGCACTTATATAACTGCTGGACTAAGCCGTCCAGAGACAGCCCGAAAACGATGCCGGCAAGCAAGACAAGAACAAGAGGTCATTTATTACATGCAGCAAGGAGATTTACAAGAAATTACAGAAAAATTGGCAGACCTATTTTCACTTGGCATGATTCATTAAAATAGGATATACAGAAAATATCAATTCCTAAAAATTGAGTTGCCGCAAAAACAGGAAAATCTGATTTAAAAAAGGAAGTTGAGTTAATTTATAACTCTGATAACCCTTCAACAAATGATTGTAAGTTGTGGAATTGTAGGAGGATTAAATTAATAAATGTTTATATTATTTAGGAAGTCGGAAAATATTAATTTAGCATTAAATTTCAGGAAATTTCCAGGTGTACGTGAAAAAATAATATTTTTTTCTCAGGTTGCTGATTTAGAGAAGCAATTGTTGAAGACCAATACCATCGTTATCCATTTAGATTAGAATTGTGTTGTGCCGTACGATCACTAGGTGTCTGAAACCGGTTCGTTCTGTCCCTAAAAAAACCCTTTCCTATCCTTCTTTTTGTTATGTGTAAACAGGCTGTAGGAATAGACACGGCGTTATCCGGGATTCTTGTCCAGTACTTGGTCCTACAGTCCAATCAATCAATAGAACATGTACGAACTAAAATTACATTAGATACGATAAACGTATTCGGCACGTTAAAAGTAAACATTTGTCGAATTAAGGCTAATCACACTCCTGCCTTACTTTTAGAAGTAGAGAGTTAGAAAAAAACCTTTCTGTGGCAACTTTGCGAAATTGGGCCCTGGCCCAGATATACCGATACAACACATATTTGAACAAAAATAAAATTTAAATTTCGCACGTTAAAAGTATACATTTGTCGGACTAAGGCTATGTGGTTTTGAGATTGTCACACTCCTGCCTTATTTTTAGAAAAGTTAGAAAAAAACTGTTCCGTGGCAAGAGAAAATAAGAGAAAAGAAGAAGCACACGCTGATGCTGAATAACCGGCTGAACGGAAAATCGATGGGAGTTCGATTGCTAATTGCTGCATTTCATTAAATGATCGCGTTTTTTTGTTTTGCGGTATTTTTGTGGTATAACCTCGCCCGTGTCGCTCTGCTCAAGCATAGCTGAATTAAACGTTCAGGTAAATCGGCGCCCAATCTCTATTTTAAATAATGATTAGTTTGGAATTTTCGTCTACCCATATCCCGATAACTAGAGAGCACGTTACAAGATGTTTATCGAGCACACACAACTTACTATTACTTTAGTAAAGGGCAGTCTTAAGCTTTCTCCATACGATGAGAGAAAGGGTGTTCCATCTGTTTTTTAAGCTATAACAATATATATTCTGCGTTGGTAACCCGAAATTTGTTTGACAAAATAAAGTAAAAACAACAACGCATCAACCTATTGAAGAACCTGGATCAATTGCTGGTCGTAGAGCATATGAACACCATCGCCCATGTCGTACTCGTAAAACAGTAACAACTGTAAGTGAGAATGTTCGTCGAGAGCCAAGCATCTCTTTGAGACGTGTTAACTGGATTTTTTGTGGCCAAAATTGGATGATATTGATTGATGATTTTTGGTTTCAACAAGGCGGTGCCACATGTCACACAAATCGTGAAACACCCGGCTTATTGGTAACCAAGTTCGATGATCGAAAAAATTTCAAATAATTCTGATCTCAATTATTTTCTTTGGGGGTTTTTGAAAAAAGTAAAGTGAATGAACCACAAATAATTCAAGTTCTTAAGAACAACATTTGAGCTCAAATTGAGGGCTCAATGACGGCTTTAATGGAAAAAGTCACCAAAAATATTGAAAAATATTGCTATAGAAAAGTTTTTTTTCTATAGCATTGACGCAAAACGATTAAAAACAAAAGATTCTAAATTAAAGTTCAAACTAAATTACCGGGTGACTGACACGAAGTGTTACCAACTTCAGACTGTCATTGTTGTCAAACCAGTGATGACAGAGCGCTCAAATTTACACTAATGACAGTTCATTCCATTGTTTACAAGCGTAAAAAAGCATTTTAGTGGGAAATAGTCAGAAAAAAAGTTATCCGCAATGGAATTCAATCGTAATAGTGTAATTGCTCTATATTTGGCTGGAAAACCACAGCCGCAGATTATTAACCAGTTAAAACAACTGCATTTGAATAAAATGTTTGTGTATCGCACCATAAATCGTTATAACGATACTGGCAGTATTGCAAAACGCCATGGTGGTGGTGAAGGCCAAATTGGCTCGGAATCCGCGCCGTAGCGGCAGAAAAATGGCTCGTGAGGCGAACATTTCGCTCGAACGGATGCAACACATATTGAAAGATCATCTTGGACTAAAGGCCTTCAATTCCATAAAACGCATGGACTTCACCGACGCTAAAAAAAAGTTAGAGTGGAAAGGAGTTGTTACGCTTGCACGAAAGTGGCGATTTGCCGAATTTGGTTTTCCCCGATGAGTCACCGTTCGTTATTGAGCAATATGTGAAGAAGAAAAACGACCGGATTTACTGCCCGGCCGTTCTACTGAAAATTTGGACCAACGGATTGCCACTCGAAACCAAGTGCCGCCGATGGTGATGGTTTGGGCCGCCGTAACGGCCGAAAGCCGTTCACCGCTCGTTTTTTTGGAACGTGGCATCAAGATAAATGCTCAAATTTGTCGGGATCATGTGTTGGAGGGACCGTTGAAGCCTTGGTCATAAAAACATTTCGGCCGCAGAGTCTGGACATTTCAACATGACTCGGCGCGGAGTCATAAAGCATAAAGCGCGCGTCAAGATTGGCAATGAAGATTGGCTGAGTAACAACGTTCCGCGGTTCATTTCCACTGCCCAATGGCCACCAAATTCACCGGATGCAAATCCGCTAGATTTCTCGGTTTGGGGTATTTTGAAGAGCAAGGTTGGGACAAAAAAGTACCAAAGTGTCGATAATCTCAAGCAAGCGGTTCGCCGGGAATGGTCCAAAATACCGCAGAGCCACTTTCGTGCTGCATGCAATAGCTTTGTCGGCCATAATTGCAGCTAAGGGTGGCCAAATCGCAAACTGCTAATGCAATTCGAAAATTTAAATATGTGTGCACATTTTTTACTTTGATTCAATAAAATTCATCAAAAAATAAAAATTCTGTGGTGTTCTGTCTTGGTAACACTTCGTGTCAGCCACCCTGGAATAATGATTTTTGACTCTATACAAAAGAGTTTTACCAACATTTTGGAGTATTCGAGATCTATGAATAAATTCGTGGCAGAACAAAGTCGGGTGTTGGCAACAACATATTCACCCCTTCAGTTTTTATTTCAAATAAAGAGGGAATATAATTACGTTAATGGATTACGATTAATTCTGGGAATAGTCGAGAATTTATGTTCGTTAAATTTTAACATTAATTTGTACAATGTACATGCGTTTGGTAAACAAGATTTGAAGAATGATATTTCAATAAATTTAAGGCGATTGATAACAAAGGACATAAAATATTGTTTTGCTCTTGGAATAATACGGGTATTGTCTTGTTACCTGAGCGACAATACATTGTACAAAGCAGCACAAGTAAGCTTTTACTGTTTCCATTTATGTACGTAGCATTATTCCATTGAAATATTTATTTTTATATGTAAACATTTTCACTTCTTTGTAATACGAGTCACAAACGTTTACGGATATTTTTAGTTCATCGGTGTAGGTGATTTTTTGTAAGCTCTTATTGTAGAAAACTCTTATAGCAATTCTTCTTTACCTGTTTAAATGGAACTCTAATTTCTATTTTATATAAAAAATGTCGTTTCGTTGTCAAAATTGTCTTAGTACCAAAACTACCGAGTGGCAAAAAACGGCCTTCAATAATTTGTATAATTTTACTATAGGGCTCTTTGTAGGATAATCGATTGCAGGCTATCTGTTCTAACCAGGGTTCCGGAATTATGAGGAGGTAATGCGTCAAAATCATTGATGTCATCGGTCATAGGACACAGAGGCCTGAAGTTAAGAACACCCTCAATTTTAACTAATAATGTTTGCTTCCAATTTGTAACTAGCTTTAGGTGATCTTTAATTGACCTAAATCCAAACTCCCACAAACCTCCATAATATGAACCAGGGAGAGCATTAAACGTAAGCCGTGTGGGAGTATTTAACGTGCATCGTATTCCATTCTGTCAAAGAAAATTACGAATACATTTACTGCTTATATTTTGTTAGCATACCTCATGTAGCTTTCCAAGCGTCTTGTCGCTCCCATAAAATTGGTGCCGTTACCCGAGATTAATTCGCAGAAGAGCTGCGATGAACGTTTATAATGTCATGCCGCGACTGATCTCGATATGAATAGCCTTAGTAGCGAAACATATATAAATATACAAATGTAGACCTTAATAATCGGTATTCGGCCTCCTCTGGTTCTGGATTTGAGATGCAATGGGAACGATAATCCACGCCAGTGCGTAAAAAAAGATTACTGGGCGTTCTTCTTGAAGCAGGTAAATTACTCATTAACTGTTGTGACGTAGATACTCGTTGTGTTAATTTGCAACGTGGGTTCTAGGTGTAAATACCGAATATGTGTTCCTCAAACACGTATTGCTTAAAATGTGCGATTTTGGGAGTACAATCGGATGTTTCTCGTCAAATAATGTGACTAATTGTTTCAGTCTGGCCGACTCTAAGATGCCTTCTTGGTGTCAACCCTTTTATCTTGATTGAGGCAAATTATTTCATTCAACAAACAATTGTTCAGCCTTCTTGATTCGACAGGATCTAACGATCCCAACTTCAACCCAACGTGACTCTAATACGGGGTATAATTTTCAATATTTCCGACGTTATATTCCCTATGAAACATTTCCAGTGCCCTTGGAACGTCGAACAGCCAAGTCAAGACTATCTCTAAATAGGATGTCCAAGCCGAGCAATGTATAGTACATCCTCGATCTTTAATGCATAGCCGGTAAAGTTAATCAATCTATTCAGCAGAACTGCATCACATACCTCTAACCTCGGCAGAGATACCTGTTTTAGTGATGATGATGATGATTTGAAGATTGATATTCTTGTATATACCTTACTACGAATATAAATAACCGTTCCTGATGCGTGCTTGGGAGTGTCACAGAAACCATGTAAATATATATCAGTTGTTACACTGTGTTTCATCATAATCGTCAATTTGCTTTAATTCATTTAACGATTATTGGACCATCGGTCATTGTTGCACTAGATCTTCTGGGTGTGCCATTATCTATGAAGGGTAGGCTTAGACATACGAGTATTCACAACAGACCAAATCCAGGCCAACGGATCAAAAACTCGGGCAATCTGAGAATAACATAAAATATTCTCGTTTTTGTTCTCCACTGAAATTTTTTTCATTAAAGCGAGCGAGTTAAACGTAAAGTAAGACAGATTACACAGTTGAAATACGGCACAATCTACTTCCTCTAATGAATCAATTCCCGAAAAACAAGCATTCACGCAAAAACCTTACTTCGATATTATGCAACCGATTGGAGATGTAGTTTTATTATCTTCTGCTATTTGGTGCAGTGTCGGACGAAATATTTTTCCACACTATGCGTTGAAAATCTTGATCTAACCGATTGATATTAATCTGTCTATACATTTTCTCCATTTCATTTTGGATTGTAACCAACAGTTTATCGTTTAGTGATATTCCGGACGCTTATTTAAACGAACCGTCGAACTGGTGTTACAACGTCACTTTGTACTTGTGCTATCATTTTCGGAACGATGTTCGCTAATGAGGGCCTTCGGTCTACAATATTTTCATAGTAAACATTCGCTTGAATTGCGTTTGCCTTGGAAAAAGTCAATATCAGCATGATCGTGGGCTTTTAAGAGTTGCAATTTTTCTAGTAATTCTATAATTGTCACTCTTAGGCGTAGGAAGCAGAATAGCTGAGCTTCGCCTGAGGCAGAAGCTCACAGGCCAATTGGGTGCTGGAGCCTATGGCATCCAGAGGTTGGTTTTCCAGCCACAACTATATGCTCGTGTTTGGACTTGTGTGGTGCTGGAACTATCGTTTTAAAGTAATTTTCTACCTGTTTACCTCCAAATGGGCAATGTTACTCAATTCAAATGAAGTGCAAAAACCACAAGGATATTCATTCATTAAGGAAGTTTTAGCATTGAAGTGCGTTTCTGCCAACGCTTCATCGAAATATTTAAAGGCAATAGTGAGCAAATCGCATACACAAAGTCGTATTATCATCATCGCCATATTACAATAAACGTTGAGGAGTAATTCGTGTTTAAATTATCGATACAGATTGCTGGAAACGGTAGTTATTCAATAAACTCGTCAAAAAGGCGTTCAAAGTTAACTTGGATAAATTCAATTTTGAAAAGTCTATAAAGTGGAGCCACAACTAAAAAAAACCTCACCTAGCTCACATGATAACGTGTTTACCACGTTACGGAATATATATTCCGACGTATATAACAACTAACACAGACTCGTGCATTAGGTACATCTCCAATTTATGTTCCAAACAGTCCGTTGCATGACCAGGGTTGCCCACAACATACGTTTTGCCAGGAGATTATCGGGGTTAAATTATTTTGATGGCGCCATGGGTTTGAATAATATTTTCTGGGGTTAAAAAATCATTATAACAAAAATTCAAAAGGCTGATCGCAGACAATTTTTAGGGCTAAATGAACTGAATGGAAATAGTTTTAGGAAACGTACGGCCGTAGATATTTTTACAACAAAATAAAAGCATGCGTTTTTTTAAACAAAACAAAATTGTTTGCTTTGATACGCATTTCTAAAAAAGTTAACAATTTTGGGGTCACCACCCTGAGAAATTGGGGACACCAAATTTAAAAAAAAATTGTTTTTTTATTTAAATATCTGAACATATCCATGCTACTTATTGAAAAGCCTAAACTACTTTCAAGTTTAAGGAACGCCGTATGAATCTCTTAAATTTTTAGGACGATGTTGTAAATTGCATGTGCATGCGTAATTTTTGTTTACTTATTTTCTGGTCGATATTCACACATACAATCAATATTATTTGTTCGGCATAGATGTTTCCGTAATATGGTTTCTATACAATATTTTAGTAATTCCTGCGGCTAAAGATGTTTTCACTTCAAAAACTTTGGTTCACATTGTTAGTTCATGCACGATAGAAACCACTGCAAAATTATTGGAGTCTAAGATAAATATTTCTATCGATAGTAGCAACGCCATAACTAACTCGCATCGAACACAAGAAGTTGGTAAAAGAATGTAATAAAAAAATGTATACTATGCATTTAAAAATTATGTGTGCAGCATGCAAATTTTTTATAACACAAACTATAGTTGCTTCAAAAATTAGATGTGGACCTCACTTTTGGATGAAACATGTTTTATTAAATAAACTAAAGCACGCACTTCAAATTAAATAGAACAATTGTTTTAATTCGTACACGAAGAAAATTTTAATTAGGTTTCAAAAATTAAAAATAACATTATAACTCCACTTTAAACATTATTGAGATGTTGTGTGCCCACCCTTGGCTGTTATCACCTCGCTGAGACGCCTCGGCATATAAACTATAAGGTTTTTTTTAAGTCTCAACGGATTTCATTCCAAACGCATTTGATATAGAGTTCCAAGTCATTTATTTGGGCCTTTCCATCCTTAAAAGGAATTTTCTTCTTCTTTTTCATATAAGCCCATACAATTGCGATGACGTTCAAATCAAGACTCTTCACAATACCGCTTGATTGACAAATCGTAGATAGTAATACATCTAGAATCTAGATGGTTTTAACCGGTTTTTAACGTTTTAGCAATCAAATTCAATTCCGTACAAATTACTGTTGATAAATAATCCAAAAATGCTGATTGATTAGAAAATCTGGTCAATATGTCGGCCATGAGAGCGGGATTTAAACACATTAAACATGTGCGTGTATTGAGAACACGATTGGTGAACAATTTGGCATAAAAGCTGCTCGTATCTTTCGAGTTGTTAAACAACAGAAATATGAAGAGGCAAATCTATTAACGTACCGATTATTGAAGAAAAACTTCTTGCAAATATTAGAAACGTTGACGGCACCCGAACGGTTTATTCCGAAAACATTTGGATTGCACGTTAACGATTTGTACAGTACCGAAGTTGGTCTAGACGATACAATATTTGTATTACAATTATTCCATATTCACGCCATTAATAAATAAGATTTCCAAATAAAATTAGGCGTTTTTATTCCCTTCATTTTTGAAATTTTGGCGAACAAAAACCAAACACAAGAAAAAAATTGAATGAGTTGTCATAAAATAGCAAAAATGTTGCTCATTTACAATTTTAAGCAACATTTTTTATATCTGTAGGTTGGTCGTGTGCGGACCAAGTAGCGCAAAAATAAAAATATTTTAACTCGCAGGGGAATTTTTATATGGAAAAAAATGAAGGAGACATATTTTCAAGCATTTTTATTGGTTTAGCATGCGGATCAAAAATTTTTAATTTTTGCCAGTCGGCTTTATTCACAACCGTGCGAATAATCCGCATAATGCGGATGAGATTTCTAAATCAGATAGCGGATAATTACGGATAGTAAAAACTCCAACGTTTACAAACAGAATTATGTACGAATAATTTTGAGTACCACTGTTTTTATGTATAATATATAAAATACAAATAGTCATATGCGTTCTTGCTTCTTTATGTTTTTTTTTTACATTTCCTTATGTATACTGTTATATACTATGTTTTATATGCTTTACCATTTCATATAATTTATTTTATTTTGATTTTATTGGTTTACAGCTTAGTGGAGTTGCAGTATAGTACAAATTAAATTACATAAAAGTGAATTTAGGTATGCAGCTAGTAAATTGCATGCGCTGTTAATCTGCAATTTAAGAATATTTTCCTACTCATTTTTTACACGTGAGATCCGATATGCATATACGTACGATGTGAAATTTAATGATTGTATGCGGAGTAAGGTACAGCGACAGTCTACACACTTAAACTCAATTTAATATAGGAAATCACATATTTGTTGTTGGGTATTTTTACATTATTGCATTTCAACCAGCCATCAACATAAATCTAACTTTGGATTAAGTTACATGTACATCGCGAAAAATATGGTGTGGAATTTTTCGTATCGGTGACATATTGAATATATAGACTCGTTGATAATTTAATTTACGATATTACCTTGTGATTTATTCAACAGGTTACTGTTAGCTAAACTTCATATTTAGATATTACGTGACATGTTTGTAATTTGAGTAGAGGCACAAATCATGTAGCATCGTTCTATTAATTAAATGCCAGGTCATATGTAAATTCCGTATGGGAGCAACACATAAATTGAAATTTCAATTCTATTTTCAAATTGACCCGAAATAAAATTTCATCAGTATGCACTAAAAACATACAATATTGAAATGGGCGCATATTTGATACTGACTGAGTTAAGTTCAAATGCGAGTTTGATTAAATTTATATTGATTTTTTTCCCAGCTTTTAGATTCATCTTTCTCACCCACGTAACTGATTTGCAATTCTACGAATTGTCTAATAACATTTTATATGGAAATGAAAACGTTAGTTTTGTTATTGAACAATTTATTTTTCCCAGAAGGAGAAAGGAACTTTATGTTGCATATAATATAACGTGTATCCAAATCAAGAATACATTTTATGTAGAACATGAAGTAATGGAAACTAAGGTTTATTACGAGTAAATCATTAAACTTTAAACCAACATCTGTCCGCCAACAAGTATATTTTAAACTTTTGAAATCCAATTCGTATCAACTTTCTGCTTATGATGCAGAACGAGGACGATAAATACTAGCTGCAAACGGACAACAGTAGAATTGCTATACCTTTAAAATTATCTAGACTTAAATATTTAATTTACACTTTACTACTACAGGGTGGCTGACACGAAGTGTTACCAAAGTAAAGCGCCACAGAATTTTTATTTTTTGATGAATTTTATTGAATCAAAGTAAAAAATGTTCACAAATATTTAAATTTTCGAATTGAAAGTGGCTCTGCGGTATTTTGGCCCATTCCTGGCGAAGCGCTTGCTTGAGATGATCGACACTTTGGTATTTTTTTATACCCAACCTTGCTCTTCAAAATACCCCAAACCGAAAAATGTAGCGGATTTGCATCCGGTGAATTTGGTGGCCATGAGGCAGTGGAAATGAATCGCGGAACGTTGTTTCTCAGCCAATCTTGATTGTCGCGCGCTTTATGACTCGGGGCCGAGTCATGTTGAAATGTGCAGGCTCTGCGGCCGAAATGTTTTTGTGCCCAAGGCTTCAACGCTTCCTCCAACACATGATTCTGATAAATTTGAGCATTTAGCTTGATGCCACGGTCCAAAAAAACGAGCGGTGAACGGCTTTCGGCCGTTACGGCGGCCCAAACCATCACCATCGGCGGCGCTTGGTTTCGAGTAGCAATCCGTTGGTCCAAATTTTCAGTAGAACGGCCGGGCAAGTAAATCCGGTAGTTTTTCTTGTTCACATATTGCTCAATAACGAACGGTGACTCATCAAAGAAAACCAAATTCGGCAAATCGTCACTTTCGTGCAAGCGTAACAACTCCTTTGCTCTTTCCACTCTAACCTTTTTTGAGCATCGGTGAGACCATGCGTTTTATGGAATTTCAAGGCCTTTAGTCCAAGATGATCTTTCAATATGTGCTGCATCCGTCCGAGCGAAATGTTTGCCTCACGAGCCATTTTTCTGCCGCTACGGCGCGGATTCCGAGCCAATTTGGCTTTCACCTTTCGAATGATATTCGGCGATGTTGCAGTGCATTTCGGTCCACCATAGCGTTTTGCAATGCTGCCAGTATTGTTATAACGATTTATGGTGAACGATACACAAACATTATATTCACATGCAGATGTTTTAACTGGTTAACAATCTGCGGCTGTGGTTTTCCAGCCAAATATAGAGCAATAACACTATTACGCTTGAATTCCATTGCGGATAACTTTTTTTCTGAATATTTCCCACTAAACTGCTTTTGTACGCTTGTAAACAATGGAATTAGTGTACATTTGAGCGCTCTGTCATCACTGACAGTCTGAAGTTGGTAACACTTCCTATCAGTCACCCGGTATTTACAACGAATTTACTACGGTAAGGTTAAATAACAAATTACAATTATTAAAAATAGCAGAGAAATACATCAAGTTGGTTACAACAAGGAACCTTACAAACCTCATGATATTTCTAGAATTATATGTTAACGGCCATCAAACACCCACATAATTCAACGTACACTTTCCTATATTCTCAACTAACAAAAAATGTATAGAAAACTCCCCGAGGGCTGCATCGGTGTGCCGCATGTCACAAATAAATCACGAAAGCAGGGCATCTCTAGGATTACGTGTTAATGGCCATCAAACACCCATAGACCCAGCGTACACATTACGATATTCTCAACTAATGTAAAATGAAAAGTGAATTTCCCCAGGGTCGCATCGATATGCTGCATACCGCAAATAAATCATGACAGCAAGCCTAAATCAGTGGAATTTTTATATTTTTCTAGACATCTCCAGAATTATTATATGTTAACAGACATCAAATATCCACACGATTCAGCGTACACTTTCCGATATTCTCAACTAGTGTAAAGTTGATAGCAAAATCCGCGACGGTCGCATCGATATGCCGCCTATCACAAATAAATTATGACAGCATGTCTAAAACGCTGAAATACCCTTATTTTTCTAGACATGTCTTAGCAATGAAATCGCTAAGTTAAAGAAAGAAAATGAGAAGCTGAAGAAGACGAGACTGATTGAAGTTTTGGAAGCTCTTCTTACTACTACTAGTTATAATGGAAACAGCACACTTGGCGAATGCCGAATTCCATACAGATAACGAGGAACTTGGAAGAGAAACTGATTGGACGAAGAGTAGAATTCTCGCCAGAAGTGTAGAAATTTAAAAAAACAAGCAAGCAAAATTTAAAAAAACTACCGAACCAGTGCGCCACTGCCATTTAATGTAATAGGCATTACAGAGCTTGCGAATATTCTGGTTTAATGCAATCGGTATTCATAAACCACTATAGAGTAGTTGCACTAAACAATAATGTTTGGAAGATAAATTCAAAAGATCCTGATGCAAATAACCGAGAAATTAAGGTTATGACCAAAGGACTTCATCCCACCTGCAAGAAGGAGGATATAATAGGAGACCTCAAGATGAAAGAACTATAAATTGAAACGCAGTAAATATTCTTATACGGGAGAAATTGAAAATAGTCAAGGAACCAAGAACGAAGAACCAAATCGTGCAGACATGGACAGCGATCATGTGCTTGTCATATTCAAACGTGACGATGGAATGTCACTGCAGAGTTACCAATCAGCTGTCACTAACTATTTAGAGTGGCCTAGTAATAAGGAAGAAGCACCTCCTGACATCCAGGAGCAGCAGCACGCTTTACAGTCAACCATAACCACCGCGGCGCAAACTACTATTGGCATAATTGGTTCGATAATCAATGCCGCCTGGTCGTCGAAAATAAACGAATGCTTCGCGAAAAACATCAGCTTCCAAGTGGAACTGTTTTCTTAACGCCAGAAATCGCACTGTCAAGGGAGGGAATGGAGAACTGAGAACAAACGTGGCTCATGTTCTCTCAGTATGATGAACCTAATTTAAAAATTTGCTAAATCGGAATGACGAAGTGACCTCTATCAGAGCAATAGCTCCTTCAGGTGAAGAGGTCTTTGTCGAATATCACACAGTGAAGGAAGTAGACGCAGGTATTAGTAGATTGAAAAATGCAAAGGCACTCGGTCTCGATGGAATACCCGCAGTATTGATTAAGTTCAGAGGCGCTACTCTTGCAACAAATCTTTACGATCTCATCGTCTCTATTTAGGACCAGGAAGAGCTACCGGAGAATCGGAAGATCGCACTCATATGCCCGTTGGCTAATGTTGTACTTGCCAGACTCATCCCTTTCGCCGAAAACATCATTGGAGACTATCAATGTGGTTTTCATTCTAACCGATCGACCACTGACCTGTGTCAGTACAACATAACCATACATCAACTATATATAGACTTTTGATAAGCATATGACAGTATAAACCGCGAGAACTTCTGGGCCGCGCTCATATGCCTAGAAATTCCAGAGAAACTCGTTTTTGTGTAAATTAGCAATATCTGGGTCTGTATGTAGAATCGTAATTGAAGGAACTGTATCAGACTTCTTTGAAATAACAACTGGTGTTCGACAGCGGGATGCACTTGTGCTTGTGCTGTTCAATTTGGCGCTTGAGTCCGTAGTGAGGAAAAGCAATACTGAAGCTTCGCGCTGTATATTTAATAAATCAGGCCAAATTCTTAAATATGTTAGGACAGTAACAGTGTAGGTTGTTATCTGCCCTCGTAAGGAAGGTCATTCGTTCCATGTTTGGTTCAATTAAAGTTGCGAACAGCGAATATCGGATTCATAGGAACCACGAAACAAGCCACCTTCTGGGAGATTACGATATCATCGGATTCATCAAATCCTATCGGTCATGTTGCAAGGTCCCCACAACAACGGATGATACATAAAGTGTTACATCAACAACTAGCTGGTGTGCGTCGTAGAGGAAGACCCCAACTGCGCTGGAGTGACGACGTCGAACAAGATCTACGTATATTATGATGTGATGTCGAAATTGAAGGACGAGAGCGATGGATCGAGACGAATGGAGGATAATAAGTGCAGGCGGCAAAATTCCTTCCTGGGATATAAAAGCTAGAGAGTGAAAGAAAGGAACCAAGATCATTAAAAGAGGGTTCCCGCTATTCATGCTCATATTCAACAAACGGGAAAACATTGAAAATATATTTAATATTACCGACGAAGTGGCATTATGGTTAAAGCTTTGGCGTTTGGTTTGGGAGGTACCGGGTTCGAATCCCAATAGGGGCAGGTTTAAAAGGAATTTTTCATTAAATTACGATCTGTGATGAAAATGAACACAACTATGACCCCTGGCCAAGAGCAGAACTTATGGGTCGACCTATCTTCCATGCCAGTATTATAAGCTAGCATGCGGAGCCCGAATCAGCTGACAACGTTGTAAGGTAGGACGTGAAAAGCGGACTTTGAAGGAGTTGCGAGTGCTTCGGCCCCAGAACAGAATGCAAAGATAATAAAATTAAAAAAAATGTTTAAAATCAAAGAAATATTCAATATGAGGTTTAAAACAGAACCACTGGAAAAGAACAAGAGATTAATACCTCAATGCAAAAAATGCCAAGGCCTTATTTAAACCCAAATATATTGCAGGTGAGATAGCAGGGCTTAAAATGTGCTGGAGAACAAAATGCGAACAATTACCTAGTTAGCCGAAACGAACCTGCAAGGTGTATAAACTGTAAAGAACAATACCCGGTAAACTATAGAGGACGCGACGTAGCGAGTCAAAACACTAACGTTATATCAGAGACAAAAATAATTTGTTACACACCTCTATAAGGTTGATCTACCCTCTACAAGGCCCATGGAGTAACATTTGGCCCAATATTTGGCGGCGGTCTGGCGTAATAAATTATTTAAGGTAGTAAAATAGACATTTAAATTGCGTATC
Source organism: Nephrotoma guestfalica (assembly GCA_963691935.1). Lineage (NCBI taxonomy): Eukaryota > Metazoa > Arthropoda > Insecta > Diptera > Tipulidae > Nephrotoma > Nephrotoma guestfalica. The sequence continues at coordinate 74,778,359 of OY829913.1, read as the reverse complement.
TGAAACCTGTATCGTCTAAAGTAAATTCCGTCTATAGCTTGACACAAAAATATTTTGTTACACACTTGAACAAGGTTGACCTGCTCAAATATGTTTCTACATAGCTGGATTTGGTTAGCCTGCCCTTCAGAGTAATATTTCATCCAATATCTGGTATTTTCTTGAAGCCAATTCTATGTAACCTGACACATAAATAATTTATCACCCACTTGGATAAGGTTGATTACTCCCACAAGAATAACATTTCACCCAATGGCTGGTGACGGTCTGGTGTAATAAATCATTAAATGCCATAAAGGCGACACTTATATTACATATCTGCAGCCTGTATGGTATGAAGCCAATTCCGCCTAGCCTAACCCAAAAACAATTTATTACACACCTTGATAAGGTTGATCTGCGGCGGTTCACAATGCCCAAGGAATAACATTTGTTAAAAATAAAAATTATAATAATCCCCACGACCTATTACCCCTCCCAACCGTGTGCTGGGCGCCTCCATCTGTATTATTATTATTTTGTGAATTATAAAATTCGGAAGTTAACAAGCGGCAAAATATGTGTCAGTATCAAAATCAAATCTGATTGTAAAAAGGTAAACTAAGTGGATAGATAAGCAAAACGATAACCGTCGCGGATGGAAGGAAAACAACAGTTGAGTCTGCTTAGTATAAGAGAGAGATAGACTCCTTCTTACCGTTTTAAAAAATCGCGAATTTACATTTAGATTAATTTTTTCTAATAGAACAGGGGAATCGATTCCGCCGGTTAGAAAATGACCAGAACCACGCATTTCTAAGTGGTTCTAAATCAATTAGTTTGAAGTATGGAGACAGGTTGAACATCTTTCACGGTAGCCCGCGTAAAGCAAAGCGAATAAATCTACGTTAAACTGCTTCAATCCTCTTTAAGTGAACCAGGTGATAAGGCGTCCACACCTGGCTATCATACTCGATCAGGGGTCGAACGAAAGTTTAAAAAAGTGCCTTCGTAACATAGGATCGTTCCATTCTTTCGACCAACGCTTGATAAAACCGAACATAGAGTTTGCTTGATTGATAATACGATCGATATGATGTCTGAAATTTAATTCGCTGTCACAAATAACACCCAAATCACGAACAGAAACTGGCTCTGATAACGGCATCGTTGCACGTTTTCAAGAGTAGGTGATTGTTTGACATTTGCCCACGTTCAGCTCAAAGTTGTACTTTGCACACCACCAGTTGTTCTTTGTCATTGGTGTATACAGATATGGATGAATATTTAATTAAACATTCAACGTCGTTGATACAGATAGAATGAGAAAAATCGGCCCCAGATGGCTGGCTTAGGGCAATCCAAATGTTGCTGATAAATGAGCTGGTTCCGATGACCTGAACCTGATATTTTAGAAAAGAACCAATCCAACGGAGAATTTGGACTGGAGGTTAAACAAAATATTTTCATGAGAAATCCTTTCAACCGCCTTACTAAAATCGGTGAAGATAACATCGACCCTGGAGGCATTTCCTGCCTCCATTATATTTAATGTTTGTGAAGTGAATTCAGTAAAACCAGGCTGTTTGTCAGAAAGCAACGGTTTACAATAAAAGTGCAGTAAATCATACACAATACTTTCAAACAGCTTTGGAATAGAGAAAATTTTTACTATCGGTCAGTATTTACAGACGTCTGATTTGCAACCGTTTATTTGGATCGGAACTATAAAGGAACTCTTCCAATTAGATGGAAAAATCCCAAGCGGAAGCGATTTTTGGAAAAGCGCTGTCAGTGGCTGAGCAAGAATGACACTGCAGTTTTTTAAGTCGATGGATGGTAGACCGCCAGGACCGAATGAAAAATCATCTTTAAATAACAAAACTCTCGTCTGGTCTTTCAATTTTTGAGTACATCTAATTTATTTTCACAATAACAAGATATCACGAAGATTGCACCACAATGCCGCTATATAGGAGTAACTCCTACGGGTTTAACCTATCAAACGAAGCATGTTTCGTTCCAATGTAGATATATGAGTGGTTCTTAAATGGTTTCATTGAAGTGTAATCTCGGTGATGTCTTATTATTGTGAAAATTAACCGGACTCACTCAAAAATCATAAGGAGCAAATGAGAAGTTTCCTCAAACAAACTTACTGAACAAATCCACATTGGAACGAAACTTTCTTTGTTTGATAGTTTAAACTCTATGAGTTATTCCTTTATGGTGTATTCTCCGTGATGCCTGTTATTGTGAAAATAAGTAAGATTCACTCAAAAATAATAAGGATCCGATGGAAATTTGTTCAAAGAAACATACTGAGAAAATCCACATTGGAACGAAACATGCATCGTTTGATAGGTTAAACCTGTAGGAGTGATTCCACAATAGTTCCATTGTGGTGCAATCTCCGTGATGTCTTGTTATTGGAGCCTTAATTTTTCACTCAGAATTCCTATAAGAAATATTTTAACAGTGCGATTTCCAACACATGCTTATTTTTGTTAATTGGTAAAAACTTCACTCCCCTAACAATGAAGCATCAGACCTTTAAGTTTGCATTGCAAAATATTTAATTTGAATTGTAAAATGTTTATGAATTGGAATGTAAAAATTTGAAATTTGAAGTTCACCCGGCATGTAAACTAGAGAATTTGGACTGCAAAACCTATATTCATTCCTCTTTCATAATCTCAACTCGTAAAAACTGTTTCATCAAAATTTAAAATTTATCTGAAAAAACGCTACAACGTGTATAGAATTTTACTAGTTAAATAACAATAGTGACAACAATTAAATCCCACAATTGGACTTAAATAATCCATAAAGACAAATAAAGTTCACCCACAAATCAATAAATCCAAAGCAATTATTATCGCGTCTAGTCTCACATTTCACGCTAAAATTATCAACCAAACAATCAAACAATAATAATTTCTCTTGCATAATGTACGTAAAACATAAATCTCAAGTGCCATAAAAATACGTTCAACAAAATAAAATGGATACACCCACAGATAAAAATATATACATTTTCTATTTTGTAACGCTTTGCTATATGATTAACGTCACTCATATTTGGAAATGAAACTACTTTCCATCTCACCATGACGTTGCGTCACGGTCATCTTTCATTTTCTCGAAACGAGCCGAACAATATGCTAAATATTTCAATGTTGTCTCGCATTGTTAGGTTACGCTTCAATAAAATGATCAATAACCAAACATAGATAAATAATTTTTTATTGTATTTTGTAGAAATTAATTTCCCTAAAATTAATTTTTGTGTCTAAAATCGTAAAAAAAATTAATCAAATATTTGAAATTATTATGCACACGCGTAGCCGCTTTCAGAATTTTGATTGATTATTTACGATGTCTATGCGAGACAAAATGCGCTGCTCGTACAAATGAAAATCTGTTTGTGTGGTGAAAGCTCAATTCGCTTTTAAATTTTTTTTTTTTTGACTAATTGAGTGTTCACCCTTTTCAAGAAGTGTCAAAATTTTCAGCCAATTTGTTAATATTATTCGTTTATTAATTTATGAACAACGTTTTAACATACGCTTAGAGTTTCTTAACCTCTCTATGACGACAAAAAATTTCGAAAAGTGAAAAAGCAGCATCTGCGTGCTGTTCAGCAGACATGGTGTTTATTAAATTTAATATTTTGTGTAATTTAAATTTTAATAATTCTGCGAAATCAACTATAGAGTACGCATGACTTATGTAGAGCCACGTTGTCTGAAAAATATTAAATTGAAAAATTAATTTTAGAGAAATATGATCTGTTTGCCTAGCTTATGAATACAATTATAAACTGCTCCAGAATCATAAGTTTTTACCGACTATTCCACACTGTTCATTTTCAAAATATAAGTATTCCCAGAAATTTTAGAGTGAGAAGTCTGGTAAAAATGAAACAAGGAATAATATATTCGGCCAAAAAATTTTTTAACGTAGTCGCCTTTTAGCTCAATACACTTAGTCAAACGTTTTTCCAATTTTTCGATCCCTTCCGAAGTACTGCGTTTGTTGCATCGATGATTTCCTCATTAGAGCCAAATCTCTTTCCGCCGAGCCATTTCTTCAAGTTCGGAAACAGGAAATAGTCGCAGGAGGCTAAGTCTGGAGAATATGGCGGAAGTGGAAGCAATTCGAAGCGTGGATTCATGGATTTGGCCATGTCAACTACTCACGTTTGCACCCGTGCATTATCTTGATGGATAAGAACTTTTTTCTTCGCCAAATGCGATCGTCTTTCTTTCAAAACGTCGTTGAAAAGGTCCAATAAGTTGCAGTAATATTCGCCGTTGACTGTTCTCTCGTTGTGAAGGTAATCGATGTGGATTATGCCGCGTACATCCCAAAAAACTGTGGCCATGACCTTGTTGGCCGATAAAACTGATAAAACCTTAGCCTTCTTCGGCCCAGATTCGCCAGTATAAATCCACTGTTTAGACTGTTGTTTGGTCTCCGGTGTATAGTGATGGATCCATGTTTCATCCACAGTTATGAAACGACGCAAAAACTCCTTTTTATTTCGCTGAACATCGCCATACCTGCCTCTGAAGTTGCCACACGTGTGCGTTTTTGGTCGATTGTAAGCAAACGCGGCACCCAACGAGCGGACAGCCTTTTCATATTCAAATGTTCCGTGTAATATATTGCACACACATTCATCTCATGCCTACTATCTCAGCTATCTCGCACACTTTCACTCTGCGGTCTTGCAATACTGTATCATGATTTTTGTCAACCATTTTTGGTGTGGTGACTTCATTTGGGTGTCCTGAACGTTCGGCATCAGTTGTGGTTGTACGACCACAACGAAAATCAGTAAACCATTTGTGAATCATTTTAATCGATGGTGAAGAGTCCCCATAATATTATCAAGCTTTATTTTGGTTTGCGTACTGGTTTTTAATTAACACACGAAATTCACTTTTTTCCATGTTTGCAAAAAACAATGGGTTGTCTGTTTTCAATGGCTGACAAAACTGAACTAAACGACAGATTTGTCTGAAAATTCTAATTTGGTCTAGTGACGGATGGTATTGTCACATGATATCTGAGATTTGCGATTGTGGCGCCACCTTTTGCAATTTTACCAGACAACTCACTACGCCCTCATATACTGAACGCCAGGAAGAAGAAAACACATATCAACATTTCAGGCATAGGTGGAAACGAGGCATAAATATGTAGACCCACAATCAACACTAAGCTAGTGCCAAGATTCGATGGAGACTTTAGCTTAGACATCGAAGCTTTAATATTCGACAAGCTAGCCCAACAACTACTTGCAACTGATATTGACCCTAGAGCATGGGCCCATCTTAATAACATAAATCTAGCGGATCCACACTACAATCAATCACAGCCGATTGACCTCAAAATTGGAGCAGATTACTAAATCCATTGATAATAATAGCATTATCAAGGATAGTCAGCGAGAACCAATGGCACAAAATACGGAGTTTGGATGGATAATAATTGGCACCCCTAGAAAAAAAAACTCCAAACAACACTGAAGCGGCGTGCTGGAGAATCCCGGAGAAGAGCCTCAACCAGACTTCTGCAAATCGAGAAAAGATCGCAAGAAAATCCAGCAGACGCTGCCTCGCGTGACATAACACCCAGAGAACTCATCTATAACAACTTATGGTGGTATGGACCACCCTTGCTGAGAATGTACACATTCTCAGAGGTATTCAACAAGGTCTCTGGATACAACAGGATTAAGCGCACAGTCGCATATTGTCTACGATTTATCAACAATTGTAGACAAGGGCTGGTTGACCGGGAATGAACTTCAGGTTGCAGACACAACAATCATAAAATTAACTTAAGAACAGGACTTCGAAAGCTAGATAAGGACAGCAAGCTAGCCTCACTAAACCCAATTCAGGATGACCAAGACATGCTACGTGAAATGGAACGTCTTCAGCACTCAAATCGAGCAATCGCCAGCAAACAACCTATCATCCTAAACAAAAACAACGTAATTACGCAACGGACAATTGAGAATACCCATAAAAACACATTACATGGTGGTACGCAACTGACACTGGCAATCATGAGACAGTAATACAAAAATGCATAACATGCTTTCGCCACAACCAGACGAACATGGAACAACTAATGGGCAGTATACCATCATCAAGAGTGAGGCAGGGAAAACCGGAATCGACTATGCGGGGCCCGTCGAACTAAGAACTACCAAAGGTAGGGGCAACAAATCCTACAAGAGATACAACGCCCTATTCATATGCATGGCAACAAGCGCCATCCACACCAAGATAGTAAGCAGTCTAACAAGAGAAGCATTCATAGCGAGCCTACAAAATATTCATCTCCAGGCGAGGACTTAACACGGACTTATTTTCCGGTAATGAAACCTATTTTGTTGGAGCAAATACAGTAATGAAAAGAACGTATCGAACGAACAAACTGGCACTTTATATCTCCTCAAACTCCACATGTTGGTGGAATATGGGAAGCAGGGATAAAGAGTCCGTAAAATTTCACCTCAAGAGAGTAATAGGAGACTCCACTTACCAACGACGCCTCAGACCCAACAGCGCTAACACCAGCACCAACACTTTGTGATTGGCGACTCCCTCAAGGAATTACAAGAGGCGACTACCAGCAGCATGGGTTTAAAAACCAGATCGCACATGGTCGAAAAGATGGCACAAGATTTCTGGAAACAATGGTCGGCAGAATATCTTCACCAACTTCAACAACGGACCAAATGGAGAACCGTGCAACCAAATTTAGCAGTAAACGACCCGGTACTATTAGAAGATGATCAACTACCGGTCTCACGATGGAAGTTGGGACGGGTTCTTGACACTCATACCGGAAAGGATAACTCGGTACGAATTGTAACAATTGAATGCAAGGACGCGACATACAAACGACCAATAACAAAACTATGTAAGCTACCTATTGAAGGTGATTCAAAGGAGGCAATACCTATGGAACCAGTCTCATCGACACAGGACGTAGCAACCAGAAGCCATCGCCCTGACAACAACCACCGCCGTACTCTCGGTATGCTATCTGTGCGGAATCGTTAGCGCCAACGTCAAAATTAAACCTTTCAACCAGTCTTCAGGCATTTACTTCGAGAAGCTAGGTAAGTTAAAAATTGTCGCTATGGAATGGACTCTGGCGATTCAATACAACATGACCAGCTATTGGGAAGATATTAAAAACTATAAGGTAGCCCAAGTGAACTACAAGGAGTTTGTAAGGAGCTGTTTGGACAATACTGTAACATTCTAGAGCAGCTGCAATGGCAATTCAGCAACCTGGTAACTGATAATAAGTTGCTACTAAGCAGCAACAAGGAAAAACAGCACGTGAAACGGGGTTTTGGAGATTCAACAGGTGTCATACTGGGAGACATGTTTGGAATTCTCACTCAACGTGAAGCGAGGGAATATGAGGATCGGTTTGAGAAGCTCAATAACAACGAGTACGGGTTATTTTCACTGATACGGAACCAAACAAGATGGTAAAACATAATACAAACCTTATTGCCACATCAATAAACAATTTAATAAAGAGGCAGAAACAACTACGACAAGAAAGGACGCACCTCCAAGAATATCCATCATACGAGGTAGGGTCCGGTCGGTGTTAATCGGCTTCCTCGAATTCTAGTATTGAATAACTTGAAGAATACGATGCACATCATGTCATACTACACTCGTCAATACTTGCGCCAAGCCCTTCTAACCGGCAATTATCATTTATTCGTCAACACACATTCATGATCTCGTGCACATATACCAAATTATGAAAATTCGCAGTAAGGTAACGCAACAGAGTATAATCATTGAAATTGTTGTCAGTCAATTGTTGTCAGTAGTTCCTGTACCAGACATACATCACGGCACTACTCAATCACAAATTATCACTTCAACCGAATATCTCGCTATAGATGAGCGCAACATTTCGCAACGATGATAAGGGAGGATGTAAGCCGTGTTGTCAAAACTTTAAACCAACTGAATTCCTATGCAAAATTTCGCCTTATTATGAACCAAGAGCTATGCGAATTATCCATACTACAGGATGAACCATTAGTCACCGAACATTGTATTTTTGATATAATTTTTTTATTTTTTGTCTCTTTTTGTTTTTCAGTATTAGAAACAACGTTTGGGAGATTCAGTAGCCATGTATACGATTGAGGAACGAGCAAAAATTGTTGTTTTATTTTGCTAGTCAAAATTCAATAATTTAAACCCAAAGAGAATTTCGACTTTTTTTTAACACCAGAAATGCACCATCACGAAATCAAGTACGCAATCTAGTCGGGATCTGTTAGTGACTTATCTCGGAGTGGAAGATCGCTTGAAGCACGAAGCCAAGATAACATCGAACGAGTTCGGGAGATATCGAACGAGTTCGAGGAAACATCGACTCGTAAACGTACCAATCAGCTTCAAATGTTCAAAACTTCACTAAAAAAAAAATTATAATGACCGATGAAGCGCATTTCCATTTAAGTGGTTATGCTAATAAGCAAAATTTTAGAATGTGGGCCACTGAAAACACAAGATTGATTCAACAGCGTCCGTTGTATCCACTTAGAGTCACAGTTTGGTGCGGAGTATCAGTAGACAAGATCTACAGCCCGTAATTCTTCCAAGACGAAGATGGCAATGCATTGACTGTAAATGGTGAGCGTCACAGGGCTAAGTTAGAAAATTTCTTGTTTCCTGAACTTGATAATACTCAAGAGCTACGTTCCATACTGCAAAGGACACAATGAATTTGCTGTGAACGATTTTTGGTATAACCGTATCATTTCACGATTTGGAGATGTTAATTGGCCATCACGATCACCCGAATTAACACCACCAGATTTCTTTTTGTGGGGATATTTGAAAGATCGGATATACGCAAATAAACCGCAAGGACTGCAACAACTAAAGGATAACATAATAAATGAAATTATTGCGATTAATCAGCCAGTTTTGGCTGCAGTTATGGACCAGATACAGCAAAGAGCAGCTTGCGAAGAGGCTGATGGCAAAAATTTATTTTTTTTTTTGAAACTCTTCATGATTAAAACTAACTTTTGTAATCAAAATTATTCATTTTCAATGAAAAAATTAAAAAAATTATATCACAAATACAATGTTCAGTGACTTATGGCCCACCCTGTACAACGAAACAAACATCTACACACAGTATGTCGGAGCAAGAAGATGAACGCAATTAATCATTGGATTAAGTTTCACACACCTAATCAATGGATATATGTATTATCTTACGAAAGTACGGTTGAAAGTCCTTCAAAGTCTCTGGACGAATAAGGATTGATCCCGGCTGCATATTAAAAGATGCTAAGTCATTAATCATAGCTACTGGGGCAACCGGAAGTAATATGATAACAACGTTTCATACCTCACTTGGAAAGTGGTCAAAGCCCGCACCAGAGGTAAGTGCACTTTTCGTTAAATAAAGCTATCTGATAAAAAGAAAAACTCTAATTCCAATCTGTGATTGGAATTATACACTAACATTGCACAAAATATAAAGGGTGTCTCAGTAAAAGCGCCGGATTTAAATTCACCGCCATTTTGTTAAAACGAGTTGTACGGTGATTTTTTTGACAGTTGTGACGTACAGACCACGCGAATTAAGAATATGGAGAAGTATTCAAACCAACAACGTTTAATTATTGTAAAAACACATTACAGAAATGGTAACATTAAAGAAATGGCGAAAACAGTTCGCCAATTACACCTAGTGTGTGCCGAAAGTAGCCAACCGAAAGTGAAAACATCGATAATGCAGATAGTGTCTTGACTACCTCAGCCGAAAGTTAAACAAACTGTATATTAAATTGAAATATCCTAGTCGAAAGTGACTAACCTACTTAACCAGCCGAAAACATTTGTATCATAACAAACAACAAATACAATTTGCAATTTAAACGATATTAATTTATTGTTTCGTGTGTATATAGCAGCATACGGCCAACTATATCAAAAATTTATTATGACTTAACGCTAAAAGTATTATGATTGGCAAAGTCCCATTTAAAGAGGTTTGTAAGCGTAATAAATTGAGAAAGTATAGTAATAAAAACAATGCCATATCTGTTTCATACAGTCCAAAACTGCCGTTAAAGAAGTTTAAAAATTATCAAGCTTTAAATGGTTCATAATTGTTGTTAACGTGGTTTGCCATTCAAGACTATGCCAGACATACACCGATCTGACTTCGTCAATTCGATGGGTCGTGACCATATGTAGATGTTGTTCATATGTTATGGGTAAATCTGGTGAGGTTGTAGGTGTGAAATGTCATATCTGTTTTATACAGCCGAAAAATGTCGATAAAGAAGTCTAATGTTTATCAAGCAAAGTCGTCCATGATTCGAGATTTTGCAACATGGACACCAATCTGACTAGGCCGATTCGTTAGCCCATGACCATAGGTAGATTTTGATTATAGGTTCGGGGTCAGTCTGATGTGGTTATGGAGGTGAAATTTTTATTTTTCACTTCTTCTGACGATAAAATCGTCAATCATCCGAGATTTTGCAACATGGACACCAATCTGGCTATGCCGATTCGATAGCCCATGACCATAGGTAGATTTTGATTGTAGGTTCGGGGTCAGTCTGATGGGGTTATAGAGGTGAAATTTTTATTTTACCTTCTTCTGACGATAAAATCGTCCATCATTCGAGAATTTGCAACATGGACACCAATCTGATTAGGCCGATTGGCTGGCCTAGGTTGTAGGTGTGAAATGCCATATATGTTTTATACAGCCGGAAAATGTTTATAAAGAAGTCTAATGTTTATCCAGCAAAGTCGTCCATTATTCGTGATTTTGCAACATGGACATCAATCTCAATATGCAGATTCGATAGCCTATAATCATAGGTACGAGTAGATTTTGATTATAGGTTAAGGGTACGTCTGATGGGGTTATACGGGTGAAATTTTAATTTTTCCCTTCTTCTGAGATTTTGCAACATGGACATGGGCTATCGAATCGGCCTATTCAGATTGGTGTCCATGTTGCAAAATCTTGAATGATGGACGATTTTATTGTCAGAAGAAAGGCAAAATAAAAATTTCACCCCTATAACCCCATCAGACTGACCCCGATCCTATAATCAAAATCTACCTATGATTATGGGCTATCGAATCGGCATAGTCATATTGGTGTCTATCTGGTTAAATTTCGAATAATGAACGAGTTTATCGACGAAACAAGGGAAAAATCACAATTTCACCCACAACCTCATTATAAAACATTATTAAAATGGCATAGTCTTGAATTGCAAACCTATTTAACGACAATTATAAACCATTTAAAGGTTGATAATTTTTGAGCTTCTTTAACGGCAGTTTTCGGCTGTATGAAACAGATACGACATTCTTTTTATTACTGTACTTTCTCAATTTATTACCGCTTACGAACCTCTTTAAATGAGACTTTTTTCAAACATAATACTTTTAACGTTAAGTCATAATAAATTTTTGAAAGTTGGCCGTATGCTGCTATATACGCATGAAACAATAAATTAATATCGGTTAAATTGCAAATTGTACTTGTTGTTTGTTATGATACATATGTTTTCGGCTGATTTTGTATAGATTAGTCACTTTCGGCTTAACTTTCGGTTTAACTTTCGGTTGAAGTAATCAAGACACTATCTGTATTATTGATTTTTTCATTTTCGGCTGGCAACTTTCGGCTAAATTTCTATAGATATCTATTATTGACATTTTTCCTTTAGAAAATTGATAAATTATTTATTACTTTTAAATCTGTATTACCGGCATGTTAAATATTAAAGTTAAAATTCTTTATCGATACAATCTACACTATCGACATATATATGCATTATCGACATATTACAATATTTCTGCTTGCGGTGAAAATACACTATCTGCATTACCAGCTTTCGGTTGGGTTTCAAAGACACTATCTGCATTACCACCTTTCGGCTGGAAACTTTCAGCTAACTTTAACAGTATGCCAATTACGTCAAGTTTTCGGTCGCAATAATGCACCAAATGAATCGACAATGAGGCGTTTAATTACAAAATTTGAGACCAAATTTACGCTGATGGATCAGAAGATCATTGTTCATCGCCGTCCTTGTCGATCACTCGAAAATATAGCCACAGTAAGGGAATCTGTGGCCGAGAATCCAGGAACTTCCATTCGGCAGCGTGGTCAAGAACTAAACCTTTCCAGACGCACTATGCAGGGGAATGTTGGTAAAAGATCTGCATTTGCACGCGTACAACGTTCAATTGGTGCAAGAAATCAAGTCAAGGGATCATGCGCAGCGCCGTGAATTTGCTGATTGGGTATTGGAACACCATCAAATTAATGCGGATTTTTCAAAGAAAATATTTTTTTCAGATGAGGCACATTTTCAACTCGACGGATACGTAAATAAGCAAAACTGTCGGATTTGGGTTGCTCAAAACCCTCGCGTGATACTCAAATAACCAGTGCATCCACCGCGAGTAACTGTTTGGTGTGCATGTTGGACTGCCGACGTAATTGGGCCGTATTTCTTTGAAAAACTGTTAATGGAGTGCGGTATCGCGAAATGTTAACGGAGTTTTTGTGGCCCGAATTGGATGTAATTGATGTGGAGGACATGTTTTTCCAACAAGACTGTCCGACCTGCCACACAGCGCGTGAAACAATGGTGTTACTGCAAACTAAGTTACCAGGCCGTGTCATTTCTCGATTTGGCGATCAATCTTGGCCACCAAGATCGTGCGATCTAACACCGATGGAATTTTTTCTTTGGAGCTATGTGAAGGAAAAGGTGTATGCGAATAAGCCTGAAACAGTTGAACATCTTAAAGAGGAAATACGGTGCGTTATTGGTGAAATACAGCCACATTTATGCGAAAACGTTATTCAAAATTTTAACATAAGAATAACCCTGTGCCAGAGGTTTCGTGGTGGCCATTTGCCTGATGTTGTATTTCACGTTTAATCGGAACTATTTTTCTTTATGTTGAAAAAAAAATGTTTGCTTAATTCAAAAATAAATGTGTTTTTAACTTTAAAATTAAATCCGGCGCTCTTGCTGAGACACGCTTTACATCTGAAAAACCTAAAATTATCAACTTCCTTCTAACAGTAAATAAATAAATATTGCAATAAGATTTCTCAACGTGAATCGTGATAGCAAAAGCAAAAGCTATACATTATCAATAATAGTTAAAAAAAACTATTGTCGATTACAAATATACAATAGTCATATTCACCAAGACAAAATGGAAATAAAAATTCATTTAGTCGATAAATGTGACATTTAGGATTGTGCATAAACATAACAACGACAAGAAAACTTGATTTCCATAATGTAAAATGTTCGTCCGGAGCACACAAGGGGCATTTGCAAAAGTTAACGAAATCATAAATTTTAAAATTCATTTGCATTATACGATTTATAACAGAACTTTAATTGGATTTCTTTCTTCTATGCATAATATATAGACTTAAGACAACTAAATGGGAATTGGAAGATAAGAACATAATGATAGTACTGCAAAATTGATTTCTTTGTATGCTTACATATTATGTAAATAAACGACTTACCTGAATCTCCATACTACACAATTTGTTTTGTTGTTGGTTTGATTGCACGATTTGACTTCAAGTCTGCAAATAAATAAAAAATAAGTATACGATTTTAATTGAAACCAATTAACGATAAAATGTATAATCTAAATGTACCTAAGTCATGAAACATCGTTAGCCCTAGGTAACCACCACCTTCTTTACCAAACCTTACTCCAGATTTGATTCGGCTCGTTATATGAAATTTTTATAAGGATTCGCAAGATGTACAAGAAAAGGTAAACATGGTGTATTTTATACCACAATCAAATTTTAACACAAAAGGAAAAACCATGATTTTTCACAAACACAATTTGCAACGAAACATAAACATGTTATTTGCTATTATTTATAGGGGGAATATGGAAAAATAGACTGGCATACAGCATAGAGTACAACAATAAAGGATTTGGATGATTATTACAGTGAATGGCAAAAATGCGCACACAAAAAGCTCGATTCATATATTATTAGAACAATAAAAGAAGCAACATCTACAAGAAATCCATTATAATCTCATGAGAACACACATTGTTAAATGAAATAAAAGTAAATTAAATCTACATAAAAGATGTAAAAGCAAAGCTTTGAACTCTTCTTGAAAGATCAACATTTTCTAAATTATTATTTGCAATTGTGTGCGCGGCGTGCTAGTGTAAGGTGCACAGAATTTATCTTTTTAGTTCTTCTTAGAAAGCCATATTTCGAAAAGATAAAATATGACGTCTCTAGTGAGTAATATTTAGTTGTTTTCATCCCTAATACCTCCTCGCATCATCCGCTTCGTATCATTTCTACCATTATTATCATTACATACGATGTGGTGGTTCTGTCTCTCACTTTATTAAAGACCAAAACTAAAAAAAAAAATATTTTTCCACGTTTTATTGTGGAAATGTATTGTGTAAGGTGTGTTCGTATGTGTCAGTGTGCGATATCAACTCATAAAAAAAATTTTGGGATTCTGGGTATTTTAGAATTACCGGATTGGATTAACACCTTTAAGGTGTAATAATTATTTTGTTCTGCATGGACATTCTGTATGCTGAATTTTTCATGCCACCGCATCTATATATTTCTGTAGCTTTTAGGTGGAATTACGAAAAGAGGATTTACTTACTACTCTTGAATATTTAATTTTTGAAAATTGCAAAATATTTTGGGTATATCTACATAGCTTATGAAGACACCGGAGTGAAATATAGTAAAAACTGTAAATGGCGGAAATTACGAAAGCCGGAATCCCACCATACACGGAAAATAAAAATTTAGGTTTTATTTGTTATATAATATCAACCTCCTTACGCGGAAATCTGTGAGGCGTGGAAGGAAACCTATTTTTCCTAATTTTTAATGTAAATTTAATGAATAAAAATTTGTCAAAGACGGAAAGTAAGATTTATGTAATTTTTTTATTTGCTTGTTACATTTTTAAACGAGGAAAATGTCACGAAAAATGAACCTTATGGTATAGAGGGTTATATTTTAAAAACTTTGTTGGATTTTTTGATTTTCAAAGTGTGAGGTTATGAATTTAGTGTACAAAAGATTTTCAAATGATAAGTTGTGTAGAACGAAAGACAGGTATGTATTTTTTAAATTTGTTGAGTTTGCTACTACATATCTTGAGTTTATTGCAGACAAATGAGTAAACGACCGCATTGCCTATCGTTAAAAGAAAAATACGACGTAATTAGACCCATAGATTCCGAAAAAATAGTTTCAAATTCAAATTTACCGAGAAATTTAAATGCGGTAAAATTTATAACATTATGCAAAATAAAGAGGAATTAAAGAAAAAATATTCATGTTCAACGGAAAGTGAAAAAGACGGTAAAAAGTCAAGAACGCGCGCAAAAAATATACCAATTTCTGGACCAATTTTACAAGAAGAAGCCTTAAACATTGGACGAGAATTGAAAGGCGTCGAATTGTCGTCGAGTTTAAGGTGTCGAATGGATGGTTATCTAGTTTTCGGCCGAGGTATAACATTACATTCAACATTGCGTGTGGAGAATCAAATGAAGTAAATAGCCGTACGGTTGAAGTGGAAGGAAAATTAGGGAGAATTATCGAAAACTATAATATTAAAGATATGCTGATGAAACAGCCCTGTTCCATAAAGCTTTGCCTAATAGGACATTGCACCTAAAAGGACAGAAATGCCCATACGGCAAATTATCAATGGAACGATTAACGTTGCTTCTGATCGTATTCGCAGATGGAACAATCGAAAAGTCGGCCGTAATAGGTAATCTTAATCCAAGGTGCTTCAAAAATTTTAAAAAATCCTCTCTTTCCGTTTCTTACTACAATAATCCAACGGCTGGATGTCTTCAGAAATTTTTCAAACAGGTTTTACCCATTTGAATGCCAAAATGAGAAGCCAACGAAGAAACATTTTGTTATTTGTGAACAATGCTGCTTGTCATCCACACTTAACGTCTTCTAATATAAAATTGATCTACCTACCACCAAATACGACGTCTGTGCTTCAGCCACTCGATAACGGCATAATTCAGGCGGTGAAGATTTACTACATAAAACTTATGTTAAAAGATTTGCTTAGTAAAAGTAGTACCTTTAACAAAAAAAATATTTATTCTGGATGCGATATTTTTTTTTGGGCGCTGCAATTAAATGTGTAAAACCAACCCCTATTCAAAAATGTTTTAAAAATTGTGGCTTCCCTGCTAATCTAAATGTAGAAGCCAACGAAGAATCGGAACAAGGAGTTGTGGAGATTCAAAACGTAATAGGTGCCAATTATAACGATCATTTACACAGCGAAATAAATTTTGTCAATATGGATGTTGAAACCGTCACTGAATCCAGGACGATGATGATGACATTGAAAATGTGGCAAATAAATCAGAAACGAAGAAGAGCTTCAAAAATTTGGAAACATTTGCAAAACACAAAGATGACTCGATGATGTTCGCGAAAATTTGTGAATTGAAAATTCATTACCTTGAACTAATGAAGGTAGAACCAAATTTAATTCAATCGACACTTCAATCATCCTTTACACCAATAATAGATGAAGCGTAAATACTAATGGATTAGGATAGAAATACGTAATAATTTTATTTCGTTTAGTTATTGAATAAGTAAATTATTATTATTGTTTATAATGAATCTGTGATTTTTTATGATTTTAATGAATTTAAATAAAATGTTAATTTAATAGTAAAAAATTGTTTGGTTTTTGTTCGCTACACTTCACCCAAATAGATTTTCAAAATATCCAAAATCCAAAAATAACTCTGAGGCGAGGAAAACTTGTCAATGGTGGAAAATTAGATCGGTCCCTTGAGATTCCGGCTTTCGCAGTTTTTACTGTAATTCCTAAAAAATCCTAAGTAAAAATTCTGTGTTTGTATTAGCGATACACACTAAAAAACATTTAGGCGAAACTACATTTAAAACGTAAAACTATTAAAAACATTGTTATATTAATCAATAATTAAATAACAAACAATTTTTAAATTTTATTTTAAAATTGATAATATAAAGTAAATCCAATGTACGTGATAAAAATAAACTTAAAATAAAAATATGGTTAAAAGAGTTTTTGAGAATTTATCGAAATACTACTACTAATGGCGGGGTGATCATCGATCTCACTATGTTTTTATGTTAGATCTATCAAATGCTCATAGCCACGACAGTTTTCAGAATTTTGTCATAGTTGTGGAATCATCAAACATGGCCCAGAAGCATATAACTACACTGCTGTAAGTTTTTTCGACTTCAACGGAATACTAGTCGAGATTTTGAGAGGTGATCATCGATCTCATTATGTTTTTATGTTAGATCTATCAAATGCCCATATCCACGAAAATTTTCAGAATTTTGTTATAGAAGTGGAATGGCCAAACATGGCCCAGAAGCATATAACTATCCCGGCCATTACTGACTACAACAACAAATGAATAACACTGGTAACATTCGTAATGAAATTGATGACCACCTCGCAAAATCTCGACTAGCATTCCGTTGAATTCGAAAAAACTGTTAAAGCAGTAGTTATATGATTCTGGGACTTGTTTGGCTATTCCACAATTATGATAAAATTCTGAAAATTGTCGATATGGGAATTTGATAGATCTCACATATAAAAACATGGTTAACTCAATAATTACTTCGCAAAATTTGGATTCGTATTCCGTGAAATTCGAAAACTACATTTACTCGTGTTGTATTCAAATTAATTAATTTTTATTTGTTTTCCTGATAAATTTAAGATAATAAGTATTTTATAACTAAACAAATAATTTTACTTTCTGGTTTGATGAACTTTTGTTCTAAGTTTAAAATAAGTTCGCCTAAATGTTAGTTTTTACATAGGATTTTTTTAGGAATTATTTCATACTTGTGTACAGGACCATGAAATATTTCCTAAACCATTCCTAATTTTTTTTTACTGAGGAGGTTAGGAAGTATTTCACGCACATACCAAGTCAGCGGGATTTATAAATGCAATAAAAATCAAAACTGGGAAATCGAACGTGCTTTTAATTTAATTTGTTTTAGTTTAATTAAATAAAATACAGGAAACCCGCCAAGAACACGAATAATTCTTTCCGTGTTGTTCGAAACTACAAAAATCGGGAGTGTGAAAATAAAAAAAAAAACGTTACGTTATAATTTTGTTTGTTGTGGTATACAAAAACAAAATAAAAGAGAATCAACGAACATCGTGCAGTTTGAAACCGTGTAATTCCAGCGAAGCGGTATCTGTGTTCCTCGAGGGCTACCTGTATATAACTTGGTATGGCAGTAATACAAGTTGTTATTGAAATAATTTAGATTAGGTTTAACATTTCCGGAAGTGGTTTTATCACGTTTTAAGGTAGTATACATACTAATACGTTATTGTTACGGTTCTGCTTATTGGGAAAATATGATCGAAACAGGCCACTTGGACTAAATGTCACTTAGTCATTTAAGCTAATTGTTAATTGATCACTTAGATGCGTGTGAATTACTTCACGAATTTGGTCGGTATATTTGTACTAGCCACTTGAGGAATTTAATTAGTTACTGGCATAAATATAGCATAACGTAACGCAATTTAAGTGACCAAAATAGCTACCTATTAAGTTCATCGCCAGATTAGGTTGGGGTCATTGGGTACCTTTCATAATTTTAATATTTTTTTCCTTGGAAAAATATTGAACGAAACTTTATGTTGTGTGAAAAAGGAAAGAAAATTAAATATTTATTTGACCAACGGCGCTTGGTAAACGGAAGCAAAAAATAATAATAAACGAAATTCACGAAAAGTAAATATAAATTATAACTTTAATCAATGTTTAACTTACTTAAGTGTTAAGCTAAAAAGTACTCGTATCCGTTGGCCTAAAAAACTAATTCCCGCAAAAAATTTATTTTTTCAAACACAATTACAGAGTATTGAATCAAAATATAATTAGCAGCAACTAAAATGTAATAAAATATAATTTTGATTATATTTTGGATAAGGTAAATTTTTGCATCACAAGAATGTTGCATGACTAGCCTTGTGTAAAAGCTTGTAATATTTAACAAATGCTTTAAAAACCGAAACAGTAACATTTTCGTTTAATTATTTGAATTCTTTGAACGCTTTCAATCGATTTCGTGCTTTAAATGTTGAAAACTTTGCTGTCAAAGCGCCAAATTATTAAAGTTCATAAAAGTATAAAAAGCATAAAAAATCATGAATTGAGATGTTGGGGCAATTCACTATTGCGGTGAAATAAATATCCAATATGGTGGAGGCAATTCGCTATTGCGTTAATATTTTATCTGGTCAAACGGAGGCAATTAGATTTTGCGTAAATCCCAAGTTTGGTTAATGTTTATTTTATAATTTTTATTTAATTTATAATCTTATGTTAGCAGAATGAAAGTTGGAATGAGAGAGAGAGAAAATCAAAATTACTACTCGTATTTATTAACGTAGTGACGAATAGAAAAATTGTCATTTAGTGAAAAAGTTCAAAGGCAGGTGTCGCATCGATCATGAGTTTCGGTATTCAGTTATGCAATGAACTAAAATTAATGCACAGGAATTCGTCCACCAATTAACACTTGGATGACATTTTGGATTTGATACAAATAAATTTAAGATAAGTATACCAATTTAAATTATACAAAGTTGTTAATTAATTCTTAGTCTGTGGGCAAAAAGTAGTAAAACTAATTAATTTAAATTTCGCGCGGAAAACCATTCGTCGAAATATTTTTTTTTCTATGTTGGTATGACTGTCAGTGACATCTGTACCAAATGTCACATCAAAATAATCATTAGTGTTTAGTATACGCTTGTCTTTCTGAAGTACAAAAAGTGCATTCGGCGATTTTTACAATGAGTGAAATTATTCAATAAAGAAGTTCCATTAAATTTTGTGTGCGGAATCAATTTTGTGGTGCCGAAACGTTCAGAATATTGCAAAAGGTCTTTGGTGATAATTGTATGTCGCGAGCAAGTATTTTTGATTGGTACAAATTGTTCAAAGAGTGTCGAGAACGTGTTGACGACGAACCACGTCTAGGACGGCCATCAACATCAACTGATAATCAACACGTTAATAAAATCAAGGAATTTGTGCTCGACAATCGACGATTAACACCCAGAGATCTTACTGCCATCGTTTAAATATCGGAAGGATCAGTGAAAACCATTTTGAAAGATTATTTGGGCCTAAGAAAAGTGAAAGCACGATTGGTTCTAAAATCACTCAATTTTTTGGAAAAACAGCGTCGCGTTGACGTCTGTGAAACATTGCTTTCCGACTACCAGGATGTCATGAAACGTATTATAACTGGCGATGAGTCTTGGATCTATATGCTTACGACCCGGAAACAGACGATCAATCGGCCGAATATCGTGCCAAAGGTGAGCCGAAGCCGAAAAACCACGTCAAAGCAAGTCAAAAATCAAAGTGATGTTGACGTTCTGGCTCTTCAGCAAACTCAAACGACCGCTCCGGGGAAACCGTTTTGAGTCAATTGAAGACATTAAACGTGAATCGCTACGCGCATTGGAGGCTCTTCCGGAAATTGACTTTAACAACTGTTTCGAGGATTGGAAAAAACGTTAGCACAAGTGTATTGAGCCTGGGGGGGGGGGGATTACTTTGAGGGGGACGAAATAGATTTGGAGAAATAAATAAAGAATTTTAAAATTATGAGTATTATTCTCACATTATTTAATTTTACAATAGGCGGTCTATTAGTGTCCAATTTACTTTTAAGTAACATCATTTCTGTTTTTCCAGGTGATAGATCTAGTTTATTTTTCATGCACCATTCTCTCATACGATTTACTGTCAACTGAGTCTTATTTTCAAGATCTTGTCTGGAGTGCTCATTATGATTATAACCTTATCGTCAGCATAAGCAATTTCGTCTTCCTCGCTGCAAAAGCTATCGTTGAAAACGGTGTTCCAAATGTATATCTCTAGGAAAAAATAATGTTAATAAATTAACAGTTACATAAAGTTCCGCTTTATGCAGGTATCATTTGGATAGGCACGAACACTTATAAATGTTGACATATAACCTGACATATAAACATGTGGAGTTGTTGCTAATATTTTTGCTAGTAAAGCTTGGCAGTATCTTCACATGCGTAAGTCTCTGCAGATTCACTTTCGGGATGAAACTTCATACTCAAGTATTTTGTATAAAATGGAAGGTCCTTGTGAAATGTGAATGAAATCTCTGTACGGAAAGTGACAGCCTCCGTAAGAGCTTTATCAATTTTTACAATGACGTTGAAAATTATGGCAGTTACAATGAGTGAGATTAAACCACAATGTTTTGATGAAAGTTTACTTGAAGGCCAAAATATATAGTAATCTAAAGTAAAACGAAATTGTTGTTAGTTAAAAACTACCATTTTTTATTGAAAGACTTACTTGTAGTCATAAACCTCCATTCAATCAAATCATGGCAACTCCGACACAGGCAATGCATGGAATTCGGATCAAATAGAAATTGATCGGTATAGAAGCACAAATTGTATACAATCGCCGTCATTCAACATTTTCAAAATTTTAATTAGAGTTGTCCGTGATGATCGATACACAGTTTTTGGTAATTTTGATATGTCATCATTGCCGATACAACTTTGATATAATTCGCGTTTGATTTAATTGTAAATTATTACTGGCCACACTCGTGAGGAATTTGTCATTCATTTTCAGCAACGAGTACAATAAGTAGGTTGTAATTATTTGACTGGACAAATTCGATTTTCTATGATCATGCTTTTTACTTTACAAAATCTGACAGCCTGCTTGGTTGAATAAATTTCACTTTACATTTGACAACTTTTCAAAAATTTCCCCTCACAAATTAGCAAAACAATTTTTAGATAATTTCGCAAATTATCCAAAATAATTAAAAGGCATAGTTTTTTTTTCATCGCAAATATAATACTAATTGTTGGGATATAAAATTATTGTCAAACATTAAAAATAAAAACGTTTCATATTTTTTAAATAATTTATAGGTTAGTTTTTCCTGATGTCAAAATTACCCCAACTTTTTATACCATTAAATAAAAATGTTGTATCTAAGTCGCGCTAATGTAAATTTTAGTTCTTGTCTTTGTCACATTATCGGCAAAATTTTTGTAAAATTGTTCTGTTTTCTAGTGGAATAGTACCAATATACCTATCATCTACGTTCAAAATTTAATTACACCGCTCGATAGGGTCAAAGAATTCGTTACGTTGAGTGGGGACTGTAACGCATCGCTTACGGTGGAGGGAGAAACACCGCCATTTTAATTTTCGTCGTTTGTATTGAACTCTGTATTTTCTTAACCGATTATGATGGGGTTGGATATGTTGGTCGGAAATGAGATTTTTAAATGATTTTTGGAAGAAGTTCTGGGATATGGCCACCTGGGGCGGAACTCGGTAATTCTATAGCCGATTATGATGGGGTTGTGTATCTTGAATGGAAATGTAGTTCTTAAATGTTTTGTGGAAGGAGTTCAGGAATATGGCCACCTGAGGCGGAACTCGGCAATTCCATAACCGATTAAATTATTTTTGTGAAAAGTTCTGGATTATGGCCACCTGGGGCGGAACTCAGTAATTTCTTAACCGATAATGATGGGATTGGATATGTTATTCGGAAATGGGATTCTTAAATGATTTTTGGAACAAGTTCTGGAATATGCCACCTGGGACAAAACTCGGTCATTTCCTAACCGATTATGATGGTATTGGGTATGTTGGATGGAAATGAGAATCTTAAATGATTTTTGGGAGAAGTTCTCTAATATGTCCTGCTGGGAGGAACTCGGTAGTTTCTTAACCGATTATGATGGGATTGGATTTGTTGGTCGGAAATGAGATTCTTGAATGATTTTTCGAAGAAGTTCTGGAATATGGCCTTCTGGGGCGGAACTCGGTAATTTGTTAACCGATTATGATGAGATTGGATATGTTGGTCGGAAATCAGATTCTTAAATGATTTTTGGAAGAGGGTCTGGAATATGCCACCTGGGACGGAACTCGGCTATTTCCTAACAGATTATGATGGTATTGGGTATGTTGAATGGAAATGGGATTCTTAAATGATTTTTGGAAGAAGTTCTCAAATATAACCTGCTGGGGCGGAACTCGGTAATTTCTTAACCGATTATGATGGGATTGGATATGTTGGTCGGAAATGAGATTCTTAAATGATTTTTGGAACAAGTTCTGGAAATGGATTTTGGAAGAAGTTGTTATATTTTATAGAAGTTCTTATAATTATACAGTCGTTAAATTGTACGCATTCATGTCATATGTCAATACACATGGTACAGCCACTCACTTTTTTATCGCGTTTAATTGAAATTTATATGGCACGATAACGAACTATTTTTATTGATACGATTCTGCAGTTTTTATATTCTACAAAATCGACGGAAGCGAAAAGGCTTCGTTACTGAAATAGTTGACCTTGTTCGCTTTTTATATAATATTGTTTATCGCTACCATATTTATTTACCAGTTGTGTATCTATCAACGAACGAGAGTTGTTGCTTTCATTCAGTTGACAATTTTCAGATTATGAAAACTCTTTTTATTTTCTAAAAATTAAAAATGCAGCATATTTAATAAAATATTAAAAATCTCAATATTATAAAACAAAACACAAGCACTCAAGCAGCACATCTCCCGTTCATATTGGCTATTAAGATAAAGAAAATGTTTTCTGAGGAAAGAAATTTAAATGAAAATGTAGATGTACGAAAGAAAAACGTTGCGACAATAAAATAAATTGCTTGACAAATTAAGAAGCACAAATGGGACTCGCTTTGTTTAAAGAAAGTAGGTAAAAGTATTTTTTATGAATTTTCACCACAACGTGATGAGTAGCAGCAGTGTACCTTTTATAATTAACCAAACTTTTCCATTTCAATGAAAAATCGATACATTTTTCATTTAGCTAACAACTAAAACAACATTTAAAGCTTTTAATCTACTTGATTTCATGTACTGTGTAAAGGCATACACACACTTTTTTAAAGCTGGTAAACAATAACTACACTTTAAATAAAAAAAAATCATGATTTTTACCAGGCAAACACAAAAATGTTGGCGCTCACACCATAGACGATTTTTATACATCCAACGCATACATTCAATCTACCTGTTGTTATCGAACATAAAATCCCACCTTTTATCTCGTCTCTCTATATATAGAGGAGGATAAAAGGATGATAAAAATATTTCACTTAAATCGCATTACTCCTGTTTTTCCGGCCTATCGTCTTCCCCTTTACCAATTTTTAAATGTTTGTTTATTTTGGGCTTTTTTCGTATACTTCGGTTGTGCTTTACCGTTCTCCTTTGCCGATATTTATTTATGCTTGCTGTGTGATGCTGGCATACATACTTTTTACCCCGCCTAATAGAAATAAAATTGTAAAAGTCAAAAACCAACATTCTTCTTGAATTTCAATCTGAATGATGTTTTATTTATAAAAAGGATATACTCGTATACGAGTACGAAGGAAGAAACATTAGAAAGTTTGAAAACTCAATTTGATCAAAACAATCTTGACGTATTTGTGGGTACGGAAAAGGGGTTTTGTATTGTGCATATATTGTTTGAGTTAACATTTAATTTATGTTGTTATTTATTGATTTTGGTATGTAAAAAGTGCGGATGTTTCGGGTGAATAGTCAAACGAAGTCAAAGTCTGTTGAATTTAATTATGTAAAGGATGCAATCAAAGATCATTTCATCGTAGTGATTTTTGATTGTGAAAGCGCCGGTCAGTTCATACTGTGCAAGACTGTAAAAGGCATTTACTCATATGTTTAGGTACATCATTAGTATGTTTCTTCTTTGGTACAAGGGAACAAATACTAATAGAAAGGCCTTCCTTCTACAGTATCTAAAGGATTAATTGTTACCTTCTATAATAAAGACATTA
Organism: Nephrotoma guestfalica; assembly: GCA_963691935.1. Taxonomy (NCBI): domain Eukaryota; kingdom Metazoa; phylum Arthropoda; class Insecta; order Diptera; family Tipulidae; genus Nephrotoma; species Nephrotoma guestfalica. The sequence continues at coordinate 74,753,299 of OY829913.1, read as the reverse complement.
TTCAATTAGAGAACTGAAAGTTCCCTCCGGAAAAAAATCTGTAAAATATTTTCGTTGGTTTTTATTTGAGTTTCATGTTATTTTTCACGCTGGTACGTATACCACAGATTGCCAACTACTGTTGTATTTATGTATATATACAGAGTGGACCAACTTGAAGGCGCTTATGAAATTTCGGTTTAGTTGATTCGCTGATTTAGGAATTATATCGATTTTATGAAAAAGGTGTTTGGTTGCCATTTTTTGCGTAATCCCCCGGACTCTAATGTGTTAATGGAGATAAATTAATCGGTTATCGTATGTCGATGGGATGGAACCTTTTGCACTGCGTTCGCGATAATTAATATTATAAAGTTTTTATTGAAAATATGGTAGCTCCCTTAAGTAAACAATAAGTAAACCTACTGTAAACAATTTATGTAACCATAATAATTTTTAATCAATCAGCGTGATAATTTTACCTCGATGGGTTTGGGTTCGCTGATTTCGAAGATGAGTTCAAAACGATAAAATTTAAAAATCCATGTGAATTATTTTTTTATGAAAAATTATTTTATTGAATTATTTTCCTTACGATTTTTCTAAATGTGTACTACAATACCAACTTATTTTATGTCGTTTTTCATGCTATGTTGGCTAATTTATGACAAGTCACATTAGGGTCTCTAACGACGTGCCCAATGACTATCAACGATCGAAGACGTTCTCGCACAAATGCGAGATGTGTCATGTACAATGGGGGGGGGGGGGGGGGTCTGGCATCCTCGCTTAATAGGAGGCACGTAGCAGAGAGGGACATGCGACATCGTAACCAAGAATGCCAAGCAACAGTTAGTACAAATTTGGGCGACTGCATAAGAATAGCATAAAAGTAATTGTAAAAATGAAAGAAAACGAGAACATCCCGGTATGCCAGTATGTCTGATCCAGCAACAGCCCTGGGATTTGACTAGGCTTCAATAAATTAGTTCGAAATTAAATTGATTATGTACAGTATGTTCCACAAGAAAGTATCTCAATTTATTCTTTCTGTTTAACCGTCATCACAATTTAGCAAGTAAAATTATTCTCTCCACTCTATTAACTTTTTCGCGTTAGCTTCTTTCTTCAGTTCAGTTTAAGCATTTGAGTAACGCAAAATCGTTTTGTAGTGGTATTCTTAGTTACCCATCCCAAAGGACCCAAAATGAGTGTGAAGCAGATAACAATATACACCAAAACATCTGTGTCATTTGTGACGGAGCGGTATAGTGAATGTGGAAATGTGGATGATTTACTGGGAAGAGGTTTAGGTAGAGACACTTCAGAGATGTGTCAATAAATATAATTCGACGAAGGTTTGAAGAATTCGATATTAAAAATAGGAGCACACTGTATAAACCTTTGTTGACAGAGAAGCACATCGAAAAAAGGCTGACTTAGGCAAACGAAATGTTTACAGACGAATCATCTTTTGTGGTATACAATTATTGGCGAAAAGCCTGAACAACTAAAAGTCACATATTTGTCGAACGAACCACTAAGCATCCACAAAAGGTCCACGTTTACGGCTTCTTCTCCTCCAAAGGATTTGGAAGACTAGTCATCTTCACAAGAAACCTGGATACTCAATTTATGGTGAAATTATACCAACGTGGTTTGCTAAAGTCCGCTGAGAAACTATTTGGATGTGGAAATAAAGATTGGATTTTACAAGAGGATAATGACCCTAAACATCGTAGTCGCCTTTGCACAAAGTGGAAAGAGCAAAATGGTATTCAAACTTTGAATTGGCTGTCACAGAGTCCAGATGTTAATCCGATCGAAAACGTCTGGGGTCTTATGAAAACAAAGGTTTGAGGAAAAATACAATTTGAATGAGCTTCTGTGGTGGTGAGTGACAAGAAACACGTTTTCCAGTAACACACAAATCAATTGTAGAACTACGGAGACAATGGTGTCGTTTTCTTAAAGCCCTTACTATGAGTGCATTGCACCAGAAAGCATTGAATTTATTTGAAAGTTCTGCGACAACTTTAGAATTCCATAACACATGTTGATTGGTGATTTGAGTACGTCTTATGATTTCAATTGAATGTTGCGATACTTAATTTGTGACAAATTCGTTTTGATGTCAGAAAGTATTAGATCAAGTTTATTAAACAACTCATTCAAAAGTATGCCGAAATTTTCAATAAATTAAAATTTTTTGCCTGTACCAAAGATGTTGACTATCGATTTAGTTCTACTTGCAATATTACTACCATTACCTTCAACGTGTTCAAAATAAATTGAAACGTCTTCGACACTAGACCACAATACGATCAGATTCTTCTGCAAGTTGAATAAAAACGATTGCAGTTTGAGTTAAACCTCAAATAATTGATTGCTTCCTTCAGTTAAAAATTGCTATTATTTTTGCACTCAATGCATAAATAAAGTTAAATCAGCATGTAGATGTGGTATTCGCTCCGATGTGTCATCAAAAACTGTCAGTCACAAAATCAAGTCAGTCGCAATGGGAGAAATAAAACGAGCTTTTAAAGAGCCCAAGTTCTTGAATTCAAATAATCATGGAAAATTTTGACCTCGCGATTTTTCCAGATTTGCCCTTCGCTATTTCGCCGAAGTCAAAAAGTTTAGAAAATAGCGCTGTGTGTGTGTGTGTGTGTGTGTGTGTGAGAGAGAGAGAGAGAGCTCGTGGACACTAAATGTTTGTAGTTTCTTCTTCTTCAGTCGGATTAACTGATTGTGGTAAATCTTCATACTTAAAAAATAAAAAATTTGGATATTCCAATGATTTTTATCTGAAATAGGTTCTCCGGAAATGCCAGCCTCCATTCGAGCTATTTCACTTTTTGTAAATATTTTTAAAAGTATATCATTTACGAAAATTTTTGATTACTTTTCTCCCATTAATTAGGAGATATTTGCGAAATTTGGCCGCAATCTGTATATAGGAAGTGGTAGCTTCATTGGAAGCTTATTCAATTTTTGCAATGATGTTGAAAAATTTAGAATTTACAAAAAACGACATAGATTTAAATAAATTTAATGTTTAAATTTACAACCATCCATGACCATTAAACGAAAATTGAGGTAATTTCTCTAATTAGGTCTTACAATGAAAACTTATACTGTGTTCCTCCTTCATGATTAGTTAGTTCACACCAGTCGTTCATAGATGGTACAAAACAAACCAGGTCTAATGTTTAATTAAAATTTGCTAAATATTTCTAATTGGCGGTTGAGAAATTTGAATAAATTATGCAGTTTAGAATTAAATATGAAACACATTTTGGTATATGAATATTAGAGACATCTATAAATGACTGGTATTTCTAACAATTAATGAATTGGCCATTAAACCATTTCTGAATTTTATATCTCTTGTTGGATCAATCCATTCGACATAACAATACCTACCTAATATCTCACCCTGAAATACATCTAACCTAAAAGCAAACAAATGTAATACTTACTCTTTATCATTATAATGTAAAACTGGCCGAAACTGTCAAATATCTAGGCGTTAGTATTGATGAGCGACTTGGAATTACAAGTCATGTTAAACCTATCGCTGAAAAGGCCAAAAAAGTCTTACGTATCATTGCAAGAATCTCGCAAGAGGATTGGGGACTTAATAACCGTAAACTGCTTAACATATATAAGGGAGTAATTGAGCCCGTACTAACATACGCGTGTACAAGCTGGGTAGACAAGTTAAATGTTCACCATATAAGGACACTGAAAGGTCCACAAAAACATACTCTGTTGAAAATAACAGGTTGCTATAGGACTACCCCCAAGCTTGCATTAAATATTATCGCAGGTGTTATGCCAATAGATATCAAACTAAAACAGAGCGCAATTTTCAGCAATATTAAGAAGGGACGCCCTACTATGACAGGGAACGCCATCATTGAAACTGACGAGATGATGTATAAGAATTCACATACCCGGAGAACGATAAAAGAATGCAGCAACTTGTAGAAGCAAAGATGAGATATCTCCACTAAAGGAAGATACACGTATGAATTATATCCAAATGTTAGGGCCAACACGAGAATTTCACTAAATAACTGCTTATCACAATTCATTACTGGACATGGTAACTTCAACAGCTACCTAGTTAGATTAAGAATTAAGGATAATGAACGATGATGTCTCTGCGCTGCAGGTATAGAACCACCTGACCACATAATATTTGAATGTGTACTATATCAAAATGAGAGACGAAGGCTTCAATCTAGCCTAACCAATGCAAATATTATATGATCGGCTGATAAAACCACATTTCTGAGCAACAATACGCTTTACAGCTTCACGGACTTTTGTGTACGTGTCTTGCAAATATGATAGTAGACTAGACGCGTCCAGCACCGTTGTCTAGACCATGCATGCCTGGTGCAATGAATCCAATCTAATGTAGTAATAGGGAACGTAGTCGCTAGCAGCATATAGAAACGCCAATATAGGTTAGTTACCTTGGTGTAGCATTTCTTTCTGATAACAAAATCAGTTAATAATTCAAATTTTAGCGGATTGCTTTAACGGATATATTTTGGTCTGGTAAGTTTGTTGTGGTGAACTAATACAAATCCTAACAATCGCCTGTTAATATTCAGTACCTTAAATGTTTTGTTTCGGTAAAATTTATATTCAGATCGAAGTTGGTGGTTTCTGGAGCTCTGCGGACTCAACGAAGATACATCACGGACCTCGTTTGCGAGTATAACAAATGTGGGCACAAATCTTAATTTGGAGTCATATTCTTGGTTTGGAAGGAATGTGTTAAGTTTTTGTATAGCTGGGAACAACGCCGTCTTTGCGTGAGTTAATATCAAGTAGCACACCATCCTAAACCCCCTTGTTTCCTGAGTATTTATGCTAACGGGTCAACCTCACCATAATCCCGTTACGAGATCTTGAAGAATGTCACAAATATAGCTGAAGATATTAGTACTCGAAATTACCACTGCGGTGCTGCACATCTTTTGTAATTTTTTTTTTTGTAAAAAAAAATTTAATGGAAATTCTCGATTATAATTTTTCGTGAGTTTTCCTGGTGTCCTTATACAAAAAACAAATTTTAAGCAAATCAGAACTCTTTTCAGAACACTTCGCTTCATTATGTATCACGAAAAAATGTTAAAAGTGATTTGATTTTCACGATGACGTACGTAATCGTATAGTAAGAGCATGTTTTCTAAATTATTTTGCGACCATATGCGTGACCACATGGAATATACGAGTTTCCCAACTCTCCCAAAGTTCTGACTTTTAATTATTGCGATACAAATATTATGTCACAATTTATTTATATTGAGGTGCGCCAATACACCACCTATAACCAAATCTCAAAATTATCTGTGTCATGTGAATGAAACATTTCAGTTAGGTTCGGTTCTGTAAAATCTCCATTTATACATTTCAATTTTTGTATTAACATTTAATTTAGAAGAAATAACATAAAATTTTATTTACAAATTTTTCCCATTGTACGAGAATATTGTTTCATAAAATATGTAATCGAATTTCCACCTGCGCGCCTGTCAATTTCATACAACATAAAAAATAAAAGAAAACAGCAAAAATACGATCATCATTAATTTTGATTGCCTTATGCTTTTTCATAAATATTGCCGTACGAACGAGTTCAATATAGATAATATAGAAGAGGTTTGGTCTTACATGTTATGCATTTGCTATAGAAATTCGACAAATGCAAGTTACCTACATACAAAGTGGTAGGAACTTTGGTTCAGTGGTTTTTATATTTTTACTACACAATCATAATCAAAAATGCGACTCGTAAATAAATTTATCTAAATGGAAAAAAATATTCTATTGTTGTTACTCATTGCTGTCGAGATTACATACATGCATTAAATTATAGTTGCTGTTTTACGAGAACGATTACGAAAAATATGTTAGTTGGTTTTATACTGTCGAGAATATTTCAATTTTTATTATTGAATTCTTGCATGCAACTATTTTTTGCAAAATCTTGAAGTAACTCATAACATTATCATGGGATGTTTAATTCTTTTACAAAATTATAGACGTCAGATGGCGTAACGTTGATCATGTGGGGTGACCATAATCTTTAATCGTTTATTTGTATATTTTTAATAGTCTAGTTTATGCGTTCATGCTTTTATGATTTGTATAATTTTAGAAACAATAGTGCTTACTAGTTGTGGGTACGAGTATTTCCAGATCACATTTCAAAACTATTCTCAATTCGATTGCATTGTCTAAAACTGGTAATGGGTTTTTAAGTCCCATAAAGTGGTTGCGATGAGTTTTAATTTAAGGGAATTCGTTTGAGGGATCGACAATAACGGTCCGGTTTCGCTTTTCAATTTTAATACGTTCGAACGGAGTTCATTTGGCGAGATCCAGAAGAATTGCGCCTCGGAAGATTATGAAAAAATAAGTAAGGTCCTTCGATTGTGCCGTTTTGTTGCACGATGTTGCACCATGTTCCGAAGGTTGCTTTTCCTTGCGCCCTGTTGCATAATATAAGTCCAGAATGAGAAGGCTCTATACAATTTCAGTGTTGGTTGGAAACAAACCATTACTCAATAGAATATAATGGAATCAATTTTTTATGTTGAAAATAGGAAAAATGGAAAAATTCTCATTAATTATCACTCATTCTCTCTCCGATAATTTAATGAACTGTTATCCCGCTCACCACATACCCACTTGGTGTGGTATAAGCGAATAACAGAACGAAATGTTATTTTGGTCTTCCATACTTTCCGTTTTCTTTGCGGGTTCCCCAGTCAAAAATGACATCTCATTTTATATATTTCCTCAGCGTAATTGATTGGCTTCCATCTCAACTTTCGCCTCTTTATTTCGGTCTCTGTGTCTGACTGATTTGTGCAATGGTATTTATTATGTATGGTGTGTCAGAAGCATTTCAGTATTCGTCGAAACACACACACCTACACACACACTTATTTACAAACAACAGGCTCTTCTTTCTGAATTTTTCTATGTGTTCTCCCCCATCCGTCTTGATTTTTAATTGATGTTTTTGAGAACATTTCCGATTATTTCCTTCCTTGCCATCTTCTTTTACTTGACGCGCAGTTTCTTCGTATCTGCGTTTGACCTCTGCTGTATTTTTCTCACGTTCCTCAATCTTTTTCCATTTGTGTGTGATATGATATCACTAAAAAATTTCATCATCACTAAACAACCCAAGGTTGTTTCACAGCTTTATCTTTCAATATGTTCGTGTTAAATTTTCTCTTTTGAGTGTTTCACAGCGGCTGGCTTGACTTGGAATTTTTATATTACCAGAGGTTATAAGTTGGTGATCACTGTTTACGTCTTGCACATTGAGTGGGGGGGGATTGTGAGGAATTTCTTGTTGACCATTTTTACGTGGTCTATCTGATTTTTAGTTGTGCTGCCTTATAATATATTTATTTACCTACTGCCCCGCCTATGAACAATTAATTAATTTGTGATGCAGAAGTTTACCAGTTTTCTTTCTCTCTCATTGTTTTGGTTTCGCACATAATCAATTATATATCCCGCCCAACAACACATTATTTATCCATACAACCCACACACACACCACACATACACATGCTAGTCAGGTCCGGTGTTGATCGGATGTTTGTCCGTGCCAATTTTGATTTTGAAATCTACAAAATTAACGCATAGTTTACTACTAGTGTCAAATGATAGCACTTTTATGCTTAATCAAGAGTGTATGTTGTTTGAAATTCACCACAACGATCGGATTCTGTATCATTGCTTATCAATTATTTGTAAATGCAGTACCACTAGTGCTTGTAAATGTGTTTTAAAGCAAACACCTAAAGATCCATTGTAATACGGCACCCTTTCATGAGCTGCGACACTATTCTGGTAATTCCCTGGGAATAGGGAACTGGGGAAAGAATTTATATGTAATTTATGTTCAAATATTTTTTTTCCGGCCTACTGAGGAGAAAAGTTTGATGTAAATATTTATAAATTGGGAATAATTTTTCCCGAAATAATTTTGTTTTCAAAAAAATTAACACTAACTTTTTACCTCAGTATGGCAGAAAATTTTTTTAAAAATAAAAATTACGTATAAATTCTTTCCCCAATTCCCTATTCCCGGGGAACTATCAGAATAGTGCCACTGGAGGCGGTTGTTGGTCGTCACATTGTATCAGGAAGATTATACTCAAGTACAAATCGCACGAAAATTAGGAATGAACCAGTCTTCGTTTTCACGAATACTTAAGCGGTATCGAGAGACCGGAGATAAAAGAAATCCCGGACAAGGACGTAAAAGGTGCACAACCGAGCATGACGACCGATTTTTAAAAATTAATTCGTTACGAGATCGAAAGCGTACGCTACTCAACTGAAAAATGAGTTGTTTAGTGCCCGTCAAGTGAATATTAGTGCCAGAACAATTCGATGAAGATTAAAAGAAGTGTAGATGGACGTAATATTGCATACAAAAGAGTTGGAGAATGCTACGAACCGTGTAACATAGTACAAAATGTAAGCTTTGGTGGATGTTCAATAATGTTTGGAGTGGAAGCAAGTTGGGAGGGCTGTACAGAGCTGGTGGAGATTGGTTTGAGGAAGAATGCAGACTGAGATGTTCGAAACATTCTTGGCAATCACGTTTCACCATTTGTGGGCTTCATAGGTTATGACAGTTTTATGTTAATGCATGATAACGCTCCAGTCTACGTAGTTGCAATGGTTACATCAATATCTCCAAGTTACCGGCATTCGTGCACTTAAGTGGCCACCAATGAGACCGGACTTAATCCGATCGAACACGTATAGGACATTCTAAATATAGATACACTCGATAGCAGAGCTGAGTGTTGCATCGCAAGAAGAGTGGAATCTCATTCCGCAAGAAATGTCAAAAAGCATGTTGCTTATTACTAAATTAACCAAACTAAATTGTAATAAAGCTAATTTTAATGTGTTATAAACCGCTTTTGAAAATTGAAAAAAAAAATAGTTCGACAAATTTTAACATTTTGTAGCCTTTTTGCAATAGCTAGAAAAAAGCCAATATAATGTTTGCCTCTTTTGATAAAAATATAAATTTGGGACCATTTTACCAGAAATTACCAGAATCGTGCCATTGGTACCAAAAACTCACGACTGGGTATTTTTAACGTGTCATAAGCTATATGTTCGTTTTTCATGGAATGTCAAGCCTTAGTTATCGGATTTTCTCCTTAAATATTTTAAGAATGGGGCAACGGGCAAAGTATAAAACTCTATTTGCATGTTGAGATTTGGATTATAATCGAGTTCCGAATATTTCAGGACTGCTATTCGATACATCAGTCAATCTTTTTGATAAGCAGCATCACTATCAGTTTTATAATGCTTGAAAAAGTGCTAAGCGAACACCAAAGGAAAACTTGGTGGTCTATACTTTCCACTAAAATTTAATTTTTACGTGTTGATGTACAAGTTAGAAGCTTCGACTCTCAGTTCACATAGTGTTAAGTTCGCATTTTATAAGGTAAAGATATGACCACTGCTAATTTTTAAAAGAGAAAGCTATAAAATCAATCTCAGAAGAAGGTTCTCAGCACAACAGATAATTTTAATTTGTTGCGGTAAAAAGATAAGAGACTGGGATGTGGTCGGATTTGCAAAATATAACTCTCAATGGACGTTTAAAGAAGCTTCCAACAATAACCAACTATATTGTGGGTTAAAACAACGTCCTGGGTCTGCATTGTGACGACTGTGAACTAAACCTACATATAGTGCAACCATCATAATTTAGTGAGCCTGCATATAGCGGAACTGTTGAGATTAAAAAGTTCAGATTTCGGAACGGCGTTGTTACATGTGGAATTAAGATTTAAATTTCGGTTTACCGGTGAACAGTGACCGAGTGAACAGCAATTTTGAGCAAAAATATATAAATTTGCGGTTGGACCAAAAATTCAAGTATAGTGAATCTGAATAGCGAAGTATTACAAAAAGCGACAATCAAAACAATATGATAAACCAAACAAAGGAATGAATCAAAATTTTAGTTAACTATTCCGCCTAAAACAGGAGTTTTTGTGTGTTATTTTCTAATATTATAAATAATTATAATTTTGCGAGGGCATATGGAGTGTACTAATTGTAAAAATTTATTTTTTTGTATTAACTTGATATTTAATATTAACTTGGAACCCAATATGCCATTTTATAAGTTAACCCTACAAAAATCTAAAATTTGACATTTCACACGATGACAATAATTGTCGACAATAAATTGTCGGATTTTGTTATATTTTTGAAAATAATGCCTAAATAGCAAAGGATGCGAAAAGTATCTTGATACTCCCACATTTAATAGTTTTAAACAGTTGGTCTGGCTAACAGGCGAAATTTAAGAAGGTTTGTTTGTTTTAAGATCTGTTTTGTTTTAGGTTTATAAAAATCAACAATTAACAAAATATGTTTATGTTTTAGGATTGGCGTATTCGTTAAATATAAATTATAAATAAAACAATTTAAACACTTAAATGGGGTGTATGGAATTCCAAACAATATTAACAATTTACGAGTATACAGCAAATGGGTGTTTGGGAAAAGACTACATAAGATTTATTCATTTCAAAATAGTAATCGTTTCGGAATTCCTAAAGAAACCCTCACCAATTAACTTATGCGACGGGATCAACAAAAAACCTGTAGTGAGAAAATATTAATCGATTTTACTTACTTTATTTGTTTAATTTTGGACAATAAACATTTTTTTATTTTTTATGATTTCTTGTACATTTTTATCACATGTAGTTTTTATAACACTCAACCCAAATCTATTTCCTTTGAGGGTTAAAAATACGTCCAGTATATATTATTAAAGTAAGTTGTACGTTTTATTATTTTTACGCATTTGGGACTAAAATCATTTACGATTTAAATGTCCATAGAGCGTACGGTAAAATGTCCATGTTAATGGTCACGCGGTGATGTAATACGTACTATTCTAACGTCCAAAACGGAAATTTCCTAATTTCCCTCTCGGCATATATTACAAAAAAAAAATCGACGGCAACAAACTGTCGCATAAATTTTAGATTAAATAAATAAAATAAAAATTGTGCTGTCTCCACACATTGAGTGATTTATGCGAAGTTACATAAAAAGGCACACATCACATTCAATTTGCATATTTTATTGGACGTACACACATAACTTTCATACAATATTCATAAAATCTGTGTGTAAATGATCTAATTTAAATCAGTATTCAATGATCATACTGCGTGTTGTATTTATACGTTACGTCAGAAAGCCAATGAAAGTTACAACTAAATTTTGTATGTTTTGTGTTTTTGTCGTCGTCGTCGTCGTCGTCGCACATTACATCAAATTGGAACAATTTCGATTTCAATATTTTTTTTTTGTTGTTTTTATTTTCTTTATTCAAATCATGGATTTGTGCAAAAACTTGAAATAGCGTAAATTCAAATAGAAAACTAAATAAATTAAAATCGTTTTGGTTGGGTTGGGTGACCATTTTTCTTTTCTTTGTAATTTATTATGAAATCGCATTCGCACACTTTACATGCAAAATAATAAATTCATTGTACAATATACATAGTTGAAGAAAAATTATGGTAATTAGGGAATATTGATTTCGAAATAAATTTAAATTAAGCAATTAGTAACGTATATAAGAAAAATAAAACGCTTTTATTTTTAGTTGATGTGTTATTTGTTTAGCAATGGGAATTTTCTTCTAATTTCTTTTCACTACTTTGGGTGTTTGTGAACACTATAGAACACAACATTAAAAATATGAATTGACATTCCTTACTATGACCATTGGGGCAAGGAACAAGAAAATATTGAGTAAAATGGACTGATGATAGAATCCTACACTCTTAGAATTTATAATTCGAATCTGTAAGCATATATACAAAACTTATTATCGAGGCTTTTAAGCTGATCACAGTCGTATGAGTATAAATACGTGATTATGTTTCCTTTATTTATACAGAGTGTCCCAGAATTGGACGATCAAACGAAGCAGGGCGATATAGGCTCATTTCCAACAAAAACAGCCAAATAAAATTTTTTTGAATTGATGGTGCAAAAGTTATTCCACTTTTAGTGTTTTTTAGTGAAACCACATGCGCACCCACCAAAAAATTAATATTAAAAAAACCAAGAGTTCTTTTGTTTTAATAAGATCTAGAAGAGTGTGCCTTTCCAATAAATCCATTTTTATAAGCTGTACGATCTTCTGTCAAATAAAAAAATGGTTAAGTTTGGTTTCCCAAAAATTTTCCCAAAACACCGGGCTATTCACAACAGAATGTTTTTTTTATCAATTTTTAACAAAATTTCGATTTTTAAAATCGATGCTTTGTCAGAAATAAAACAAAATGATGAACACAATGGTAAACTAAAGTATAACCATTTGTTTAAGGAAATCGAGTAGCCTGAATTAAACAAGATTTGTGGTATAAAAAGAAACACTATTTGTAATTCATGTTAGTAGTTCCAAATATACGTACCCGAAGTGTGGAGCTGTATGGAAAATCCCCTACTTGTTTTCGTTATGTCAAAATACGCAGCAGCAGGTGGATTGAGCTGCCTCAATCAGGGGACCTGTCAGAGCTTGCGGAGTTCCACCTTCAAGATGTAAATCAAAATTTACTTACCTTATTATTGTTACTCGGCTGTTGTTTAATAAATTCAAGTAATATTTGTTTTCTATGCCGTTTCTAACCGTTAAAGTTCATGTTAATACACCCACTGCTCGTGTAATCAACTCCAGTGTTATCGACACTCGTATTCTTTCACTATTAACCAAATTCAAGGAAATCACTCACGAGATTCAAACACAAAAACCGGTAAAACATCAAGTCACCCATCACATAGTGACTCGTGGACCTCCGGTTTTTGCCAAACCTCGACGATTGAGCACAGAGAAGCTGACGATAGCCAAATAAGAATTCGACTACATGATCAAGCAGGGAATCTGTAGACGTTCTGACAGTCCTTGGGCAAGCCCGCTGCATCTCGTTCCGAAGAAAAATGATGAATGGCCACCCTGCGGAGATTACAGGGCTCTAAACAACGTCACAGTACCGGACCGTTACCCGATGCCATACATACACACAAGATTTTACGCATCAATTGGAAGGATCCACGGTGTTTTCAACAATCGACTTAGTTAGAGCGTACCATCAAATTCCAATTGAGGAATCAGATATTGCCAAAATTGCAATTTCCACACCTTTTGGGTTATACGAATTTACTCGCATGACGTTTGGTCTGAGAGATGCGGGCAATGCTTTTCAACGTTTTATGCATTCGATCTTACAAAATTTGAGTTTCTGTTTTGTTTATTTGGATGATCTGCTGGTAGCATAAAAAAACACAGACGAACGCTTGGAACATTTAGAGATTATTTTTGCTAAACTGGGCGACAAAAATCAATTTCTTGGGTCATGAAGTATCAGCAGAGGGAATTAAACCACTTCCGGAAGGCGTAAAAATGGCTCAGCCGAAAACAATTAAAGCGTTACGACGCTTTTCGGTTGTTCTAAACTTTTATAGGTCTTTTAATCCAAATGCGAGCAGAAGTCAAGCTGTTCTTAATGACTATTTAAAGGGTAGTAAAAATAACGATTCCAGAGCCATCGAGTGGTCTAAGGAAGCTGAAGAAGCGTTTGTTCGATCAAAAATTCAGCTAAACGAAGCCACAATTTTAGTCCATCCTTGTTCAACAGCTAAATTAGCACTGATGGTTGATGCATCCGACACGACAATAGGAGCTGTAATCTAGCAAATGAGTAAAGGCAACCACTGCAATTTTTTCGGCAAAATTATCAACCATACAGCAACGGTACAGCACGTTCGGCGCATGATTGAAGGCCGTTCATTCACGTTATTCACGGATCACAAACCGTTGATATACGCGTTCATGCAGAATCCGGCAAAGGCGTCACCAAGACAATTCCGCTACCTAGATTTTATCGGGAAATTTACAACCGACATTCACCATATCTCTGGATGTGATAATGTTGTCGCCGATACTCTTCGTCACGGTTGGATATAGCATCGCCTTGCCTGAATCTATCAATTACGACGCAATTGCAGATGCGCATCAAGTATACAACGATTTAAAAGAATTACTGGCATCACCAACCGGTCTCCAGTCGGTCCATTGTTGTGGAGTGATGTTTCCTCAGGCCAGATCAGTGAAAGCCATGTCGGACCAGTTTTTGTGGGTTAGTATTGAAAGAGACGTGAGACGCATGGCTCACTGTTGTTTGGCGTGCCAGCGGTCGAAAGTGACAAAACACACCAAGAGTCCCTTGGGGAATTACACACTGGTGGTAAAAAGATTTTCCGAGATTCATCTAGATATTGTTGGTCCGTTACCAATGTCGAAAAGGCAGCGATATTGCGTTACACTTATTGATCGCCTTACCAGGTGGTCTGAAGCATTCCCAATCCAGGATATCAGAGCCGAAACTGTGGAAATCGCCGTATTTAATAATTGGATTTCTCGGTTTGGAGTACCTTATTCGATAGTAACGGACCAAGAATCCCAATTTGAATCAGAACTTTTCACTGAATGTTCCAGATTATTAGGGTTCGAGCACAAAAGGACTACAGCATATAATCCAAAATGCAACGAATTCATTCGAAAGCGGCTATCATGTGTCACGATAGAAGCGATTGGACACAAGTTTTACCAACCGTGTTATTGGGACTACGAACTACGTTTCGTGACGATTTAAAAACTAGCTCTGTCGAATTAATTTTTGGTGAGCAGATTCGCATTCCTAGCCAATTGCTAATAGAATCAAAAAATCCCACGAATCAGTCAGATTTCGTTAAAGAACTGCGAGAGCATTTCAATCAAATTCTCAGAGCCGAAACTGTGGAAATCGCCGTATTTAATAATTGGATTTCTCGGTTTGCAGTACCTTATTCGATACTACCGGACCAAGAATCCCAATTTGAATCAGAACTTATCGCTGAATGTTCCAGATTAGTAGGGTTCGAGTACAAAAGGATTACAGCATATAATCCAAAATGCAACGGATTCAATGAAAGGTGGCACAGGTCACAGAAAGCGGCTATCATGTGTCACGATAGAAGCGATTGGACACAAGTTTTACCAACCGTGTTATTGGGACTACGAACTACGTTTCGTGACGATTTAAAAACTAGCTCTGTCGAATTAATTTTTGGTGAGCAGATTCGCATTCCTAGCCAATTGCTAATAGAATCAAAAAATCCCACGAATCAATCAGATTTCGTTAAAGAACTGCGAGAGCATTTCAATCAAATTCGCTCGACTCTACCATCACGTCACTGCGGCTAAAGGATAGTTGTGTCATAGGAATTGAACAAATGTACACATGTGTTCGTTCGAACCGACCTAGCAAGAGATCGCTACAGCCGCCATACGAAGGTTCTTTCCGTGTTGTTAGCCGGAATGAAAAATCATTCGTTCTGGAAATAAGAGGAAAAACCAGTAATATTTCAATCGACAGGTTGAAACCGTGTTTCATTGAAAATTACGCGATAATTCGCGCTCAACAAAGGCATAATTCAACCTCCAACCACAACCACCAATCAAAAGAAAAGCAATCAGGCCACAGAGCAATAAGGAATCATGCTTGAAAGCAAACAAAACAACCAGCTTCATCCGAAAATCATTAGAAACAAGAGCAGGAAGATCTACAAAAATACCAGCACGTTTTGTAGTATCGTTCATCAGCGATTCACTGGCAAGGGAGTGATGTGGCGTTCCACCTTCAAGATTTAAATCATAATTTACTTACCTTATTATTGTTACTCGGCTTTTATATTATCAAAGAAACTACTGTTGTTTAATAAATTCAAGTAATATTTGATTTCTATGCTTTGTTATTTTATTATTATTTTTCTCCGAAGCCTGCCATCTAATTGTCGTAATCCAAATTAGCAAATGGTTTTGTCGTTTGGTGAATAAATTGGTGAACAATGTATTTTGAAAAATGTATTGTGAAAAATAAATAATAATCGTTTGTCAATAGATTCACGAACTCACAATAGTCTCACGTTGCGATAAAATTATTTAACATCTAAAATTGAATCTCCAACTAAATCAATATTAAATAATTCGTATACTAATTATACTAATAACTATCCCAATATTCATTTATATAAAATTAACGAAATAAATAGAAAAGTATAAATCATGAAATAAAAAATAATAAACTTAATAGAAAAATAGCAACATATAAAATATAGTGGTAAATTATTCGGCATGAGAAATCCGTACCAGGATCCTGAATAAGCAGCTTACTATCTATGAGCTTTAGGAATATGTAACTTCATGTAGACAAATCGGATATTAAGCCAGTATTTTCTGAAGTATTCCTGCGATAATAAATTCGATTGTTAAGCACTTTCAAACGCTAGATATTCAGAATCATTAAAATGCGAATCGTTAAAATCATCTCGAAATACACCACCAATAGAATTATTGGATAATAGCGAAGACTAAAGCGAGCGAGACGTCCAGAGAGATCACTCTGTCCCATCAACCACTAAAAACTTGTGTGATCGCTGATGATGGTAAGTTATAAAACATTGATGGACTGAGTCATATTAAGTACATTATTTGTTGGCGGAATAAAATTAATAATGAATAAAATATTTAGTTTACTCTTGCTGAAAAGTAGCAAATTGATTATAAAACTAAAAAAATTTAGTTTAAAAAGGACTAAATTGTGATGTTGAATTGTAGTTTGCGTCCTACTTTAATATTCGTGGAAAAATTACTCGTAAATGTTAATGAAATTAATTGAAAGTTTAGTGAAAGATAAAAATCGAACTAGAGATTTGTAGTTAAATCACTATAACTGTTTTCGTAAATTTGCCGCACATCTTAAAACAGTTCAGATATAATAAACTACACGCCCAAGTGATACCGAAATTTAAAAGAGGTATTGTGGTCACAGAAAAACACCATACAGAAGAACAATTTCGAACAAATACAGAACTGTATAATGTGTGAGTAAGCAAAAAAAATGAGTGGCCACAAAAAAAATTAACAAAATCTGTGCACAGTTTTTTTTGTTAAAATAATAACTATCTTAAGACAATAATTAAATTAATTAATTAATAGAATTTTAATAACAATTAAGTTTAATTATAAAATAAATAATTAAATAATAATTTTAACAAAATAATGGAGTTCAATTTAGGCATCGTCGCAACACCGGCCGCGGCCAACTCTGACCCATTTAATAACTTTAAGACTCCATTTAAAGGTCAAACAGTTCCTCAAAATTAAATTTGACCAAAGAGTCAAATCTGTCGTTATTTGCGCCTATTATAAGTGCCCAGGTCATCGCATTAATTATTGTTTTAAACGAAAAAGGGCTAATGCTAACAAATATAATGCCGACACCAACGGCGAATCGGAAAACTCTCGAGAACTCAACAAGAACGACACAACTTGCTGAGTTCATCAAATTTAGATACGTGTCGCGATCAAAATAAATATGTATCATCACCATTAAATACATCTAGTTCCACCGTTAAATCGATATGAATAACTAATTCCATCGCAGATAAAAAATATGTGAATTTAAACCTTGACGTAGCCAAAACAAAGTCGTTATTGCTATTGGTCGCTACGGGAGCCGATGTGTGTCTCATTAAAAAGAGTTTCGTTGAAGCCAATACTATTTGCTATCCGGATCTAAAATGCTCTCTAAAAGAAATCTCGGATAAATTCAAACTTTAGCCGTGTGCGATGTAAAATTTAATTTATCTGAGTCATTTCAAATCTCTCATGGTTTCCACATAGTTAATAACGATTTCCCTATAGCATGTTCTGACATTTTAGGTAAAGATTTTCTATCCAAATTTAAATGTTATTTAGTTTTTGAGAAAAATCTTATAAAAATTCCATAAAAGGCAGGCTTCTATTCTATATATGTAGGCCCGGCTCCGTCAAATTTTGTGGCACCTAGATCTGAAAATTTAATTCAATTTTCATCTTGTTGCACAGAAAACGTTGAATATTTGTGCTGTTCAAAAGAATTTGTGTTCGGCGTTTTTATCGGAAATTCTTTAATTAAAAACGAAAATAATTCGTTCTGTATAAGCATTTTAAATACTACGAACGAACCATATGAATGTTCTAATTTTTCTCTAAGTCTATATCCGTTAGACAACTATAACGTATACCAAATTGAATCGCAAAATCATTACTTAGAGAATCGGCTAGAAATTCTAGAGAATTTCATCAACTATGATCATCTGAATTCAGAAGAAAAATCGTCCATTCTAAAATTATGTCGCGAATATAATGATATTTTTCTTCTGCCTGGTGATAAGCTAACGGTTACTGATACTACCACGCACAAAATTCCAACTCATTCAAATAGGAGTTCCATCAATGTTCGTCCATATCGGTTACCTCAATCCCAAAGAAATGAGATTGATTTGCAAATTTCTAAAATGCTCGAAAATGATGTATTTGAGCCTATCAAATTTCTTTGGAATTTTCCCCTTCTAGTGGTTCGAACAAAATCAAATACGGATGAGAAAAAATGGCGCATCGTGGTCGATTATCGAAAATTAAACGATATCACGATAGGCGACAGTTTTCCTTTTCCGAATATTACTGATATCTTGGATCAACTCGGAAAAAGTTCATACTTCAGTACCATTGATCTAGCTAATGGCTATCATCAGGTACCCTTAGATGAAACGGACCGAAACAAAACCGCGTTTAGTACACCTTTTGGACACTACCATTTTAGAAGAATGCCATTTGGTTTGAAATGTGTTCCGGCGACCTTTCAACGCCTAATAAATTGTGTATTAAGTGGTCTCAATGGTATCAAATGTTTCGTTTACCTCGATGATGTAGGTATCTACGGCAGTAATTTAACTGACCATAATAATAAAATAAAGGAAATTTTCGATTCGTTCGATTTCGTTTACATAATTTGAAAGTTAATCCCACTAAATGTCAGTTCTGCCAAGAGATAACCAATCTAGGACACGTGATAACCCCTGGAGGAGTTAAACCGGATACTAACAAAATAACCGCCGTAATAAACTATCCAACTCCCAAGACTACCCCTGAAGTAAAATCGTTCTTAGGTTTCGCTGATTACTATCGCCGTTTTATATCACATTTTTCCGACATTGCGAAACCCTTAACTCAGTTTTAAAAAAGACGTTGTCTTCAAGTGGGATGCCTTTTGCGAAGAAAGGTTTAATAAATTAGCTTTATAAATTAAAGAAAGCGCTATGCTCTCCACCAATATTAATTCGACCAGATTATACTAAGAAATTCACAGTTACTTGAGATGCTAGCGATGTCGCCATAGGTTCCGTATTATCACAAAAGATAGAGGGTATGGATATGCCAATTGCCTTTTCTAGCCGAGTTTTGAATAAAGCAGAAAATAATTATTTCGCTATAGAGAAAGAACTGCTTTCGGTGGTTTAAACCATTGATCTGGCTATGTAGTTTAACGAATCCCTCTTCGAAACTCACTCGTTGGCGCATTAAACTAGACGAATATCAATTTAAAATCGTACATACAGCTGGAAAACTTAATACCAATGCTGATTGCTTGAGCCGAATCCGATTAGAACCAACCGATGAAAACACTAACGTCAATGTACTAATTAGAGTGCAAAAATTACGTCAAACTTCTGTTGATGATAAAAGTCACTTGTCAGAGAACGAAAAACCTACCTCTAACGAAGATATCGTTGAATTGACAGATCAATCTAAAATAGAAACTGTAATTGACGAATTTCATAATAGTGCCGCAGGAGGTCATCAAGGAATTTATCGAACTTGTAATAGGTTACGTAAATTCTATAGGTTCCCAAATATGCAAAGTCAAGTTACTATTTATAAAAAATTGCAAATCTTGTCCTTTGAATACATCCTATTCCGATAATAAATTTTTGGTCAACAAGATGCAAGATGATTTAACCAAAATTTTCGCTAGCCGTACCTATTTCAAATCCAGAGACTGAGACAGTTGCTCGAGCGCTCTTGTGGACTATCTACGAAATTTTAGCAATAAGAACTAGTTTTCGGTTGTAAACCACCAATTCCTAGTTCCCTCACTCCTTCTCGAGACATTGTTTATAACAATGACGACTATTATTATGATCTTAGATTCAAATTGCAACAATCTTTCGAAATTGCTAAACAAAATTTAATTGAATCTAAAGAGAAATCTAAAACCTACTACGACAAAAACTCTAAGGCCGTTCGTTACATACAACATAGGGGACTTGGTTTGTTTAAAAAATGAAGCTAGACAAACTAAACTGTCACAGTATTGACTAGGTCCGAAGTTCAACAGATAATTTCCCCCGATAATACATCAACTAAAATCGGAAACACACTTAAGATTGTTCACAACAACCGATTGAACACAACAACCGATGAAAAACCCCGTATTTATTGAGAAGTACATGGAAACAAGATGACAAATTTAGACTTGTCAAAATATTTTTGATTCGTAATTATTAGAAACTTTTTTCAAACTGTTCATAACATTTACGTGTTCCAATTTATAAAACATATCATTACTATGAATAAATTATTTAATTAATTTTAATAATGTTTTTATTTTTTGTATTATCTAATAAACTACACTTGTCAAAATACTTTTGAGCGCTACTGTATATATGTGGCTCTAATTCATGTTCTAAACCGAAATAAAAGTTCTAAAAATAAATTTTCCCCCGAAATGGAAAACGATAAGTAAAAATTGTGATGAGGTAATAGTAATGCATTAAAAATACAAATATAGCAAAAGAATAATTCAAAATTCAAATAATAAACTTAAATTAATTGAAAATGCTTTTACTATACGAGTAAATAGCATAAAAATTAATTTTAAAAATTTATATGTATTCTACAAATTTTATTTTTATACTGAACGAACGACGAGGGAAGCATTTGAAAATTAAATTACGAAAAACATGTAGCAAAACTTTTTGATTATTATCTCAGTTTAGAAATGAAATCCAACATTAAAATAGACGTGACCTATTTCCCGAAAAATTTCCTTACTAAAATTCATTATCTATTTATGCGAAACGTCCGCGGAAATGAAAAAAAAAAAATTCAGTTCTTCTCAATCTTAACCAACGATTGTATGCACGATTGACTCTCGAGAAAGGAAGTTCAGATTTAACAGTCCCAAAGTGGGGCGTCTACATAGATTTCATATTGTGTTACGGCATCGTATTTATTTGATTCATCTGCGTCTATTTAATAAATTTGATTGATATTTATTTTTTTGTACCACAATCCAATTTTTGGGGTTTTTTGAAAATAAAAAAAATTTTTACAAAAACTAAAAAACAAATCAAATCCATTTGATTCTCATTGGGATTCAGAATAATATATGTGTTATATAGGATCAATGGGATATGTGAAATTTAAATTGTATCGAAAATTCTTCGCCCATTGCACAGATAAGCTCAAATACGAAAAGCTCAAAATATTTAACAGGATGTACGTAGAAAGTATACGATACATCTATATAAAATGTGTACCAACGCAAGTATATCGGAAAATCAAAAATATCAAATCAAAAGTCATTCATGCGTTTATTGTTTATTTATATTGACTATTGCCAATCGAAGTACTAGGTGCGCAACTAAATTTCCGGTTTTTTTGTTGTTGGAAAAATGATGTCTTTCGCTATCTACACGGCGATAAAACGACACATCTTTGGACCAAAACCATTCATCCAACCAATTTTACACTTCTTCGTTTGAGATTCTTAAAAAAAAAACACTTCTCATCTCCCGTAACAATTCGATGCAGGAAGGTCTTTCTTTCATGCCGAGAAAGCAAAATTTCGCAAGTGGCTTTTCGATTTTCCATCTATCTCTCCTCCTTTTGAATTTTTCCCATAGCATGTAAACGTTTGGAAATACCTTGGCGAGTCGTGTTTAATACCTCCGCAGGTTGATCTTGAGGTTGCGTATCATCTTTCGGAGCGCTTCTTGTTCTCAATGTCGAAATCGCCACTTCTAAACCAATCTTCACAGGTAGTTATCGACGTGCTTCAGCTGCATTTTTTTCAAGTTGAAGCAAAAAAGCAAATGCTGTTTGTTTGGCATAAAACTCGACATTTTCGTTCATAGAAAAAATATTTTTGCGTTGTGATATGATAACTCGGTATCGTTAACAACTGCCTATGCTACGAACAAAATAAAACTTGACATCACCATCTATGTGTGCATCCCGGAAATTTAGTTGCGCTCCTGATAAAAATGTTACCGCTTCATATATATGAGAGTTTTCTGTCTATTATTTCAACATTTTGAGAATGGCATTTACTATTTATACAGAATCATTCGAATTTGGAATGCTCATTGATTTTTGATTATTTTGCCAACCAATTTTCGGAATTTTTGATATAAAAAATATTCAAATTTATATTTTTTATTTTGTTTAAATTATGTTTAATTGGAATATACAGAGGTTTTCAAACAACAAGCTGTTTAACAAAGCGGCAAACCTTTTTATTCTAAATACACAAAAGAAAAGATTCGAGATAAAAATGGACGAATAGTTTGAAGAAGTCGAAGGGGATAATTACAAAACGAAGTTCAACATGTGCAGTTGAATATTCATGTTGAACAGAAACTGAAGTCTGCGGTTCAACGTCTCGAAATATATTTTCTCTGCCTGAATGCAAATGGAACAACATCATAGTTAGTTCAGGCAGTAAACTCGAATAAACTTTAACCACCGATATTCCGCGGAACAACTTTGTTTGGGGTTTTTAAATTTCAATTTGAAATGGCTGCTAACAGGAATGTATAGAATGAAGTGGATCATGTCACAGAGTAAATAGTAGCTCCTTAAGGTGGAGCAGCCGAAACATTACAAACAATTTCAGAAAATGTTCGCAAGAGATGAGATAATGAAGGGGCTGGATCGAAAATACGGAAGTGATCACAAGCGAGAACTATATCGCATCGACATGCGAAGCGGTGGTTTGTGCTTTAATTGATGAGACTACACAAGCCATTATTAAACTGTCACTTAAAGTACGGCGGCTTGAAATAGACACCGAGAGGAATATCGAACGGGCGAATTTTAGATAAGAGCGGAGTCAGTCACCTCCTCTAATGAAGCGGAAATCAAGGGAACGCATTGGCAAAGGACGAGGGCTCACGTAAAGGGTCGTCAAACTTCTACGAGTCAGATTAAAGGAGTAGAAGATGGCTCCCACAACTGATTGATTGCCCCATAACCTCCATACCTATTTCCAGATAAGCACGAAGTGGTAACAGCTTAACAATAAGATAACATTGATGGAAAAAGTTGTGTGATTAAGATGAAAGGAGCGTATAATCGATGTTCGGCTTATGAAAGGGCTAAGGATGGGGCAGTTACTAGACGCAGATTTAACAATAATATTGCGTACTAAGGGAAAGGCTCATCAACAAACATGGATTAAGTTTTCAGAAGAAGACACCCTTAGTGAAGGTCTATTGGACACATTAAGAAAGCTTTCTGTTAGAGAGCTCTGATAGCAAAGTTAAACAATGGCTGCGTACCAATCGTTGGGTAAAAGTCAATTTTAAGTAAATTTTTCGGTAAATTCATTTATTTATCAAAAACTCTATGGCAAACTGATACAAAAATCTGTTCTAAATCCGATTGTTACCATAGTAAACGATTTACCCGACTATTGGTCCGCAGCCAATTTTTAAAAGTGTCGCAAAGTACAATTAATCAAATACTTGAGGAATCGTGGAGAAGTAAGTGAAGGCCGAGTGGTGTCAAAAATGTGATCAATGAGCACCAGTGAAAGAACGTGCACAAAAACGATCATTGCAATAGTGACTGGACGAACAGGCTTGGGGGGGGGGGGGGGGGGGATTGTAATATAACGATCTCGCCTCTTGGTTTGATGGTCAATAAATTCAGCGAGGGCAACATTTATGCAGACAAAATTACTCATTTGAGGTTTAGAAAATTATAGGAATATTTGTGAAATTAGTGACATCTAGTTTCAAGTAGTAACATTAGAAGTAGTTTTATAACAGATTGGTTGTGACTATACCAGTTTTAGCCTGGAACATAACCGTTCACGAAAGATTTCGAATATTCAGCGGCAATTATTAGTGGTGGACAATTATTAGAAGTATTTTTAATGAAATAAATTGCGAGTTTTGTTGTAAATTGTGAAAAATGAAATAATAGTGAAAATGTACTGAAAATGTGTGGAAGAGTACTGTCGAGTGATACGAACTGGATTTAATGATGGCTGTTTATCTCGCGGATGATCACCTAACGACAATATACTGTTTTTGATATCTTGAAATTTGGAACGATATTAACGTTTCAATTTAATTATTGGTAATGATACTTGCAGACAATTGCTGTTGCTTTATTTTCATATTTCAAATTCCTAGTTTTCAAATCTAGTAGTATTTTTTTAAATCTATCAATAGGCATATATAAGTATACGCAGATCGTTCATTGGTAGCCCATTTAAATTCTGTTCAACTTGAAATTTAAGGAACCTTAGCGTAAATCTCTCACAAAACAGACGTACAAGGTGAAATACAATTGTAAACTGTTATATCGAATTAACTTAAGAGTATTGGAAGTATAACATATTTTTTGATATTCTTCTGCAGAAAAAACAAGTTTATTTCTGAGAAATCGTAAATTTTATTTTAATCAAAATATTTTCCATCGTTTTCTATGTCTTCCGACCATCTTTCTGGCAATTTATGGATTCCATCGAAAAAAATTGTTTGTCTTTTGATGCGATCCATTCGTCGAGCCATTTTTTGATTTCTTCGTGGTTTCTGAAGTGCTGGTCTTAAAGATTGCTTTGCATTGTTCGGAACAAGTACGTTTGCGACATATGGTCGAGCATTGTCGTGCAGCAAAATCACTTTACGCTGTTTGTTGGCTGAAATCGGACGGTTTTCGTTCCATTTATGGTTCAAATCTATCAATTGTTGTTGGTAACATTCATCAGTAATAGTTTCGTTCGGTTTTAGCAGCTCATAGTACACCACTCCTTTCTGATTCCACCAAATGCTCAACATAATCTTACTTCCATGAGTGTTTCGTTTTGCTGTTGATGTGGGTGGTTCGCCTGGATGAACCCACGATTTTTTGCGTTTAGGGTTATTGTAGTACCATCAACCATTTTTCATCGCCAGTCACAATTTGAGACAAAAATGCCATCTTCGGTGTCTTGTAAGCAAAGAATTGCAAACCATTAAATGATTTTCAAGTTGGCTTCAGTCAGTTCATGTGGTACCCATTTTCCTTTTTTCCAATTCTTTATCTTCGAATTATTTTGGTTAACCAGAATGTTCCGTTTCACTGACTTAAAAATCGCCACTTTTGGATCGTTTTCGCTTCGGATTCGTTTTGGACTTTTCGCAAGTCTGTTGAGTTGGTGCACGTTCACCAATTTCAGAAACTTATTCTTGAAGCAAACGAAGACTTTCAGCAGCTTTTTCTTTTGACTGAAGCAAAAAATTAATGATTCCCGCAAATGCTGTTTTGTTGGTACGAAATTCGACAAGTTTAAACGGGATTAAAAAATATGTTATGTACACTTTCACGAGTAATTACAAACTAAATTTTAATGTGGAATGTCAACACTTTAAAACGCCGTAGGTGTCATTGTAAAATATTGTTTAGTAACGCCATCTCTTAGAAAACCCCAAAAACTAAGTTAAGCACACAATATATGAAATGTTTTTTCGGTAGAAGTACTATGCTGTAATTCCTCGATATTCGGACAGAGAATGTTCCAAAGACATGACCTGTGTGTTTTTACCTGCGCTATAGGTAACACTTTAGAAAAAACTACTAGATAAAATTTCAAAAAATTAAAATAAAATGATAAATTTACTTGTTAGTACTAAATAATGATTATACACTGCTAGCAGTGAATAATGCCTATCAATATAATTGAAGACACAAAAGTCGTTGATAAAATTACACAATCGTGGTAACCCTTGACAACGCGACAATTAGTAAATTTTTGCTTGTCTTACTTGAAAACCCAATAGAAATTTTATGTTTAACGAGTAGGCTAGACGTACAATTCAATGTACAAGTATGGAGTGCTTTGTGTTGCAGGTACATTGCAATGCAAAACAAGTTACAAAATACAATCTAGATAGGTGACTACATTCTCGTGTAAATATAGCTACCATTACATGTTCGTCTTATAATATGCTATTTAGTTATTTGTCCGTTATCTTTATTTTACTAGTATCATTTTGCCTTTCTTTTACTAGCCATATTTGCTCGTATTTCATTCAAAATAAATTTGATACCATGTGATTTCTGAATGCTTCTGGAAATTGGCACATTTAAATAGAACTAAGCTATTTCTGAATAGATTAGGTTCGAACTCGGTTTTTAAGATGAAAATAGCATTCCAATAAGTGATTTGAATGCGGTTTTGGAAAGATAAAAATTTAAATGGACCTATAGCTTATAAGCTGCGTGGAACCACTAAGTGGTTCAATCGCTTTTTATAATGAAAATGGAATCTCACGTGTGGAATTCACTTTCGTGTTTGTAAGATGAAACTCGAATTGCAAATTTAAATAGAACTAGGCCACTTTTCATTAGGTTAGCATAAAACCCGGTTTCATTATTTACACGAATTAAATTATACTTTCAAATTTCATTTAAATCTTACAAACCGAGCTACAATATAGTTAGTGAAGAAACAACAAAAAGCTACATACCTTCACCAGAAAAAACTGGAATGTTGTGAAGCATTCGTTTCTGGGAAAAACAGAATTTGATTCCAACAAATTAAGAAATTTTGCAGTTCCCTTTTTTATGGTTATTTTCCAGAAAATCATGTAAAATTTAAATTTAATTTTATTGTTAATTGTAAATTTAAATTGATTATTGCGGAAGGAAGTGGTTGATTGCTGGTTGATTTTAAGTAGAAAAAGCTGAATTGTTTCCGACCAAACAAGTATATTCGAGAAAACTCATCATAATAATCGAATTTACAGTAGATAAATTATCATGAAATTTTCGATTGGGGCTTGTTGTTTCCCGTTCCAAGAAAAAGTGCTCTTGTTACGTATTCCTGAATAAATAAACACATTTAACCCTAGATTAACCCACATTCATTGATTTTACGATTATGTCAATCCATTATCCATTTTATTAAAATAAATAAAACAATTATTATGTGACCTGCATTCATATACTCGTACAGAAAAATAAACTATGCAACAACTAAACGATGAATAGTAAAATATAAAACGATTACACATCAAATTATAAGCATCATTATATCATATGGTGATAATAACAGACATACAGGGTGACTAACACGAAGTGTTACCAAAACAAAACGGCACAGAAATTTTATTTTTTGATGAATTTTATTGAATCAAAGTAAAAAATGTTCACAAATATTTAAATTTTCGAATTGCATTAGCAGTTTTTGATTTGGTCACCACTAACTGGCCTTCAAACGGCCGACAAACGGCGAAGCGCTTGCTTGAGATGATCGACAATTTGATATTTTTTGTCCCAACCTTGCTCTTCAAAATAACCCAAACCGAGAAATCTAGTGGATTTGCATCCGGTAAATTTGGTGGCCATTGGGCACTGGAAATGAACCGCGGAACGTTGATTTTCAGCTAATCTTGATTGACGCTCGCTTTATGACTCGGCGCCGGCTCCTGTTGAAATGTCCAAGCTCTGCGGCCGAATTGTTTTCGTGCCCAAGGCTTCAACGCTCCCTCCAACACATGATCCCGATAAATTGGAGTATTTATCCTGATGCCACGGTTCAAAAAAACGAGCGGTGAACAGCTTTCGGCCGTTACAGTGGCAATCCGTTGGTCCAAATTTTCAGTAGAACGGCCGGGCAAGTAAATCCGGTCATTTTGCTTGTTCACATATTGCTCAATAACGAACGGTGACTCATCGGAGAAAACCAAACTCGGCAAATCGCCACTTTCGTGCAAGCGTAACAACTCAATTGCTCTTTCCACTCTAACTTTTTTTTGAGCATCGGTGAGACCATGCGTTTTATGGAATTTCAAGGCCTTTAGTCCAAGATGATCTTTCAATATGTGCTGCATGTTCGCCTCACGAGCCATTTTTCTGCCGCTACGGCGCGGATTCCGAGCCAATTTGGCCTTCACCTTCCGAATGATATCCGGCGATGTTGCGGTGCGTTTCCGTCCACTACCATGGCGTTTTGCAATGTTGCCAGTATCGTCCATACTGTCCCATCCAGCCAAATATAGAGCAATCACACTATTACGCTTGAATTCCATTGCGGATAACTTTTTTTCTGAATATTTCCCACTAAAATGCTGTCATTAGTGTAAATTTTAACGCTCTGTCATCACTGGTTTGACAGCAATGACAGTCTGAAGTTGGTAACACTTCGAGGCAGTCACCCGGTATATGTACAAATAGTTACCAAGCACATATACCTGTCATTTACCATAAAGCGCATATTGGATTTATTCAGTTTATTTATATTGAATAAGTTCGTAGAGCTTTTGGAATCGCAATCAAAATACCAATTAGTTAACTGTAAATATTCAATTTTCAAAGTAAAGCACCGTGGCACGAAATTATGAATATGTAGATCAATATTTGATAAAAAAATATAAAACATAAAAATAAAATAAAAAATCTGAGTAATGTACACTTGGATACCAGTGGGAAAATCGAATCACATTTCATCGTCCTTTACACAACCAGTTTTTGCCTCTTAAATTAAATTCATTTAAGATTGAAACAGAAATAATACAAAACGGTTTGCCTCCTACGCACATAGGGTGGGAATCGGCGCGGGAAATAAAATGATTTAACATAATTTTATATACTTTATAGAACCTAACACCAACAAATTGTAATTAAGTTTTTCGATCGATTTTCTTCGTTGGCTGCGGATAAATTCTAAGGTAAATCTAGGGTGAATGCCCTTTTTAACAGACTATGCGGAGGGCAAAAGTCACACTAAAAAGTAGAGTAAAGCGATGAGACATTATAGGGAAATGTTAGTGGTTTTGCTGTACAAATCACGAACATCGGCGGTAGAGATTGTACACAAATTACCTACCCGGACTGCTTCCCGATTTTGTTGTGAAACTCGCTTGTCGTTTCATCGTTACCTCAATAAAATTTCTGAGTGTAATATTTAATCAAACTGAGCAATTTCTAAAAAAATGGAACAGCCAATATGTTGTAGCCAACACCCAACTATATTTTACCATGAATGTATACAAAGATCTCGAATGGATGTACCGGACTTTTGGCAAAAATGTCTTGTATTTATAATTAAAAAAAGTTATCTTGCATAAAATACAGAAAACTAACAAGATCAATCCTTTATAGTTGCAATTTTATTCTTTAAATTCATTGAAAAAATTGAAAAAGCTTCCATTGAAGCTGCCACTTCCGGTACACAAATTTCCGCCAAATTTTGCAAGGATCTCATAATTAAGGGACAAACGTATGAAGAATAAATAATCCACCTGGACTGTAGAGATGCCGAATTTTTGTGAATTAAATATTTTTTTATCAAAACTCGTCATTTCCGGTACAATTAAAAAAATTATCTGAACTTTTAAAATCCTTTTGTTTTAATCGTTTTATCGTAAATGTTATAAACTTTTCAAAATATTTGCAAAAAACGAAAAAGCTCCTATGGAAAGTGCCACTTCCGGTGTACCGATTAAAGCAAAAGATCAAAGAGATCTTCCAATTTATGAGAAAAATGTAAATATTTTTTCAACAAAAAGTCGTGCTTTGTACAGCCAAGATGAAATGATTGATCAGGATGAAGCTTCATATACTTAAAATGCTGCAAAAGACAACAGAAATTTGTTAGCGGAATATAAGAAATTACCCTACTCGCCACAAGTGACAGCACTATCACAAAAGAGAATTTATGTTGTTATTACCAGCGAGAGTTTTTTATTAATTTTTATCTCTTTTCACAAAATAAAACATCCAACGAAATAAAATGTTAAAAGAGTTCCTTTAAATGACAAATAGATTGATCTCCGAAGTAAAGGAACTATGAAACTGTCGTCGTTATTATCGTTTAGAATTCTCTACATAATATTTACATATTTTGATTTTTTGCGGCCAAAACGTAATTAAGATTCAAATTATCACTAATATCTCAAAAGCTCCCACAGGTAACCAACATGTACTGCAATTTCTCTGATAGCTTAGGCCATGCTAGAACTAAACGCGAAATTGGAGGGTAGATATCAGTTAGAATTTTCAATATAATTTTTTGATTCTCTGCGGCTGTATAAGTTCGTTTCAGTTCAGTACTGGCCAATATCTCAAAAACTCTCAATAGCAGCAACCAATTGTTTCGGCTGTATTTCTAATAGCTACGGTCATACTAAGATTATATAGGAAATTTGGTGAGAATTTGTCAGTTAGAATATTCACTATATTCGATTTTGACTTCCCGTCGCAATATAAGTTATTTTTAGTTTATGGCCAATATCTCAAAAACTCCCACTAGTAGCTAAGGACATACCTACATGAAAAATTCTGAGAAATATGAAAAAGCGCTCTGCTATAAAATATGTAAGGGTGAATTTATATTTTCCAGATAGAATTTCGCTTAGAGCAACCCGCCATAAATTATTTAGATTCGTATTGTATGTATTTGGCGTGAATACTGTGCAGAAGATACCACTACTCTTTAAATATATTAGAATAGATGCCGGGCACAACTTCTCATTCTGAATTTATGTATAATTACATTTGGAACTGGTACAGCAGGCTGGCCTCTCGATAGTCTTGTTGGTTTTGAACTTCTTCAAAATTGTAATAGGGCCAGTTTAGACACGCTTTATTGGAATTGATTTTTTATAGCTGTTTGGTTCTTAGTATGTGCCACGTAGAAAAACAATTTAGCTCTATTAACCGGCTCATTGTATTTTAAAATTTCACTAGAAATCAATTGCATAAAAGCTCGCCTAAACCGACCTATACATATGCAGTTGAAATAAAATAGCAAGGGAAAAACTTTAGCTTTCACAACACAAATAATAAGTAAATTAAAATTCAAGAGTACCAATCATAAAAGTTATAATAGAAAAAAAATTTAACTGAAGCGTCAAGAAGTTGTTCTTTTTCGACTAACTTGGAAGTCCAGCTTTGATAATATAAGGATGATATAGTATTGGATCATATTTGTATGGCATTTTTATTAGTGGGCAGATCACTTTTGGATTATTCTGATAAATAATCTTCGACGGCCAATAACTTTCGACTTATCTTTAAGATTTTAAAAGTCGAGGTTCTTCAGTCTTTGAACCTAATTGATTTTCAATAAAATTTCGAAATCAAAAAATTATAGTGACCATTCTAACCGATAAATTTTCCCCAAAATTGTCCATGGAGTCCCAGAAACTGAAAATAACTTTTATGGCCGCAAAAAATCAAAAAATTATAGTAAAAATCCTTACCAATAAATTTTCCGCAAATTTCCCCTTTAGTCCCAGCATGACCTAAGCTATCAGAAAAACAGCCGAAGATATTGGTTACTTGTGGGAGTTTTGAAGATATTAGTGATAATCTAAAACTTAGCATTTGAAAATTAGCCGCAAACAATTTTAATCGATAATCCATCATAATTTTCTTATTAGCTCGTAAGTTTCCAATCCAAAATTCAAATGAAACACTGCACAGCTAATAAACTATTTTTATATTTATTATGACCAGCTCAATATCCGTTTTAATTGTCTACAAAGCATTGATACCAGAACTTCATCTAAAATTTATGTTTCAGTCCAAAATTAACCTAGAAATGAAATTTTATAATGCTTTGTTATACAATGGTCAAGTTTAGCCCGCAGCATGAACAGATCCTAGAATTTTGTCCAAAACTCACTTTAGAATCCCTAACTAATATTAACCAAATTTCATCATAATTAGTTAAGAAATGGTTGAAAGATGGAAAATTTTAAAATTACAAAATTCCATATATCGAGTCTCTTTACTTTGGAGATCAATCAATTTGTCATTTTAAGGAACACTTGTAATATTTTATTCCGCTGGGATGTTTTATTTTGTGATAAAAAAGAGATACAAAATTAATAAAAAAAATTATCCGCTAGTAATAAAATAACAGCGAAAATTCTCTTTTGTGATAGTGCTGCCACTTGTGGCGAGTAGCGTAATCTCTTTTTTCCGCCGCCTTACACAGCATAAAATTTGTCTATAAATTGGGAGATCCCAGTGATTTTTGGTCTACATCGGTCCACCAGAGGTGGCACCTTCCATAGAAGCTTTTTCGTTTTTTGCAATTATTTAACGATTAAAACGAAAATGAATGTAAATTAAATTTGATATACAATTAGTTTACATAATTTGTTTTTTAGTTAATTTGTTGCGACACCTTGAGGGGTCATAACATTATTTCGTTTCCTTTGTTCTTTTTGAATTTTTAGTTCCATGGAACTAAATCTTATTGATGGCAGTACCATATGTTCTATGGTATTTCTACTAACATCATTTGTTTCTACCGAAATGAGCCTTAATATTTTGTTTTGATATTTTGTTCACATCCAAACGTCGAATGAATGTTGTAGAGCGAGACCAATGTGTACACCTTATACGTGTGTGCAACCGGCAGAGATTTAGAAAATATTTTTGTTGTGTTTTTTCGTTTTGTTGTGTGCCATTAATGCGCGGAGTCAAAGGGGTTGGGCGAGTGACGCGCACGAAAAGCAAAACAAAAAAACACCAACGAACAAAAAATGCTCTTCTAGATGTTTTTTGGTGCGAGAATTTTGTTGAGCCTAGTTTTGGATTTTGATGAGTAAAGTTCGATTTTGGCATGCAAACGTTTTAAAAGCTTGGCGTGAATTGGAATTGTGATTAATATATTGTATTTTGTTCGATATTAAAATTGACAAGAAAAGCCAGAAAATTGTTTTTGATTGCCAGGACACGAGTCTAATTCTAAAAGTAATAAACCAAATTTTCTGCGCTAATAATAAAAGCTTGTGGAAATTTATTTTTCAAATAATAAATAATTCAGACATAGTTGCGCATTATTTCTTTTATTAAATATTGTGTTAAAAATGTATTTGATTGGACAAAAAGCGTCGATGTGTGTATCCATAATTTAATTAATTTGTGCTGGTGATAAATAAATTAAATAAAGTCTTGAGTACAAACAAACTGGATTAGTGTATGGTGCTGTAGTGTTCATGACAAACGAAACACTTCACATATAGGCTGCCTCACGTGGTTTCATTTTTATTGCGCGGGTGCGAAACTCTAAAGAAATTATTGACCTTGAGGCATCGAAGAGACATACGATTTTATTTGTTAGCGTGGACGTCGGGCGAACAGAGGCTCACCATTTGTTTTTTCGGGCGGCCACACGTGGGTGATCACATTTATTAACGGGTGTGCTGCAATTAACTACGAGTGGCCAATCACGAGGCTATTAGCAAATTTATGAACGGCGGAAAGACGCCCAACATCATTTTACGGTTTTCGGCGAAAAGACGCCCAACAAATACAGTTACGGATGGCCAACAACGTGACCATTCTCATTTTTGGTTTACGGCGGGAGGACGCCCAACGAATATTTTACGATTTACGATGGCAAGACGCCCAACTATATTTTGCGGTTTACGGGTGACCATCTGTAATTTTTATTAACGGTGAGGAGAAGCTGCAACCCATTTTAGTGGAACCTAACCGAAGGTCAAGTACCAAATTTTTATTTTATTTTTATTTTTTGAGTCAAAATTTTAATTTTTTTCAATTTCAATTTTAAATTTCAATTTTCACTTTTATTTTCAATTTTTCAAAGTTTCTTTCAATATATATTGGTGTAATCGAGTGCCATAGCGGTTGCTTGGCCGCGTGAGGGGTGCATATTGGTTTCGCTACATTAATATTTATGTTTAGCGCCCATTTTTGTTCGATTTATTTTTTTCTTTCGTTTTGGAATTTTTTCCCGTTCGACCCTTTTACTTTTAGTTTGATTCTTTTTGTTTTTATCTCCCTTTCGTCTCTGATTTTGTTTTTTTTTTTTCTTGAGAATTTATTTAAACAAAAAAACAGCATGGCGTAGAATTCCGGGCATTCGGTTTTATTTTATTTCTCCCTCCTTGGCCTCAATTTATTTTTGCGTTATTTTCCTGGTCATGTTACCTAGTCTTGTTTTTTGTTTGTTGTGATAAAATGAATTATTAAATTTTTCGGATTGATATCCGAAGTCTCATTTCGAGCCGAGTCTCATTTCGTGTCGGTTCCATAGTTGCAGGCTGGGCTTGCCACTCCCTTTAATGTGGGAGATTACCTAGAGGTCTCTCCGGGTGAAGAGAGGCTTTGTCTGTTGTGGAGACGTTTCTACCTTCTAATGCTGCTCGTTGTGGCTAAGCATCGGCCTCTAGGGATCGATGGGTCATTCGGGGAGTCTCGTCAGTAGACATTGTACTTGTCATCCGGGGAGATCCGATCATTCCTGGGTGGGCACACTCGGTTATTATTATATTTATCATTTTCCTCAAATTTCGGCCGATTTAATTCTGGTGTAAATTTAATTTAGTTTCAGTTTTTTTAGTTGACTTTTATTTTTGTGTTCTGAGCCTCAACTTCCCTACGACCCAAATCCCTAAGTTCTAGTCGGCAAAATCACCGTGAAAAAGGCCTCTGCATATTTAGAAGAATCTGTAGAGTGGTTTCGAGTCATCTCGTAACAAATTTCACCGGAAATGGTAAACCATCATAAAAAAAATTGTTTCACCAAAATTCGACATTTCAGTCCAGGCGGATTATATGGGATTCAATTTTATACTAAAGCTTTTCCCATAAATTGAGAGATCCTTACAAAATATGGTGGAAATCTGTATACCGAAAGTGGCAGCTTCTGTAACAAACTGTAGTGGAAATCTGTATACCAGAAGTGGGAGCCCCCGTAAGAATCAAAAGATTCAAATAAATTAAAGATTAAATTTTCAAGGGTTGACCTTGTTGGTTTTCTGAAATTCAAACGGGAATAATGATGTTTGATTATACGAGACAGTTTTATCCGAGTAATCCGAGGTTTTATCAAATCGCGGAGAAAGAAAGTCAGGTGTTGGGAACAACATAGTTATTCACCCCTTCAACTTTTAGTTTATGCTGAAGAAAACTAGAATAAATTGCCAACCTGCTGTTAATTCTATTTAAACCTTGAATTTTAATAGCAACGCCGGATTTTCAGATAATAGGTTTATCATTCAGGAAGAGGCAAATTCCCATTCCCAGACCCGGTTTAAACCCTAAATACATAACAAGTCGCGAGATTACAAACATGTTTACCAAAAGCAAAGCTTCTACAGTTTTTCTTCGAACAATTTATTTAAAGTTTCGAAATAAATGACTTACCTCACTGGGTCTTACCGAAGCACCTGGAATAAAAAGACAATAGTTAATAACAAATTCCGAATTCCTAGATCGTAACGCAATAATAAAATGTTGACTATTCATATAATTTTAGGGTGCTAAGTTAAATTCGTATTACCAAATTTACGGCAGACCGAATTATAAATTTCCTATGCAAATTTTGGCATGCACGTTCGTAGATCATATTAACACAAGTTATGTTTGCCCAAGAGCATCAACAAGAACATCAAAATCAAAAATAACAAAAACCAAATCATGTTCTAATGCCTTTTTATGTGTTACGCTAAAATTAAAAAAAAAAAGATTAAAACATTTTTATTATGTTTGTTACGTACGTGACTTTTCAGAGATTTTGTATTTTGGTTCTGGTTGGAGCTTATCTTTGTTTTATGCCAGAGTAAAATCGATTTTAGAAAATCCTTTTAAAGGTTTATACGCCATCGATTTTGTTAATATTCCTAAACATAATCTGATTTGTCAAGGGATATATGTAAACCATTATAATGCTACATAGCTTTGAACTAAAGTCGTCCATGTACATGTATCAAACAATAAATAAAAATGAAATGTTTAATTTATCACGCATTACAAATAAATTATAGTAGGATGATATACAATCGGGAGAAAATAATCGCCTAAAATGATTTAAAACGTTAAATTAATGATGCAATGGCCACCCTCAACAACCGAACGAACATTTCACAAACAAAGATTCATAAAAAATTGTTCAAAACCTTGAACATTTCAGAACAGGCACACCAAAACTCAAAATTAAAAACACACCAGAGCGCGCATATCTCGTGCTAGAACATAAAAACTGTGTTACCACAAACATTATGGAAAATATTTGTACAATACGTGTACACATACGAGTGAATACAAATTTTAATTATTTAATCGCTACATAGCGAAGATGCGCACAAATTCTGATTGTTTTTTTAAGAATCGTGATTTAATATCATTTTTCACTTTCAGTTCGCTATTAACACGTCCTAATCCCTATGCAATTCAGTTAAGAAAAGAATGCTTACAGAATTTTAATTATAACTTCCAAAATGTTTGATGGAGAATAACCAAAGTATTTAGGTCATTTCCGAAACGGGTACTTATTTTAGAATTTTTCCGGTATGTTATAAAGGGTAGCACTCAATTCTCCGAAAAGCAATTCACTGAAAATGACAATTAGTGGGGCCCGGGTGCTGCTTTTAATTGTTTTTTTTTGGTTAGCACCAGGAGGGGTTTTAATTTGTCAGGAATCGATTGTGATCGGTTAAAATTTCGGGAAACTTCGTTCAGATGGTGAAACGGTTGGCCCCGGGTTCTTTTTAAAGTTTTCATTGGCTCGCTCGATTGCCATATGTGCTACGGATAGGGGTCCCTATCTTTAATTTTTTACGAGTCGCACGATATTTGAAGAGATTGCTGGAGGTGCGTTGTTGATTATCAAAAACCGATTTTGAGGGGTTCCTATTTCGGGAAAATTTATTTAGGGGCGCTTGGAGCCTCCTTTTACCATTTTATTTGGCTGGGATGATTTTAAGCGGGACGGATTCTGATCTCTTGATAATTCATTTAGCATTCCCTGGATACGCCGTCATCCTTATGGTGCATCGCACCATGTTGCGTGATGTTGCATGGGTTGCGTTATGTTCCACCATGTTCAGGGACGTTGCACTATGTTGTGGCGTGTTGCATTACGTTTGATCATATTCCACCATGTTACGTGGTGGTGCACTATGTTGCAATTTGTGAAGGGATATTGTGTGTTGTTCCACTATGTTGTGTCATGTTGGCTTGGGGCCTTCTTTTAACATTTTGCTTGGTCTGAGTGGGTTTCATATAATTTGCTGGGACTAGAATGCAAGGAAATGCTTACAAGGAGTTCTGATTTCAGGGTAATTCATTTAGTATAGTCCTCCATCAGTGCAACATGATGTTGCGTAATATTTCACAATGCTGTACCATGTTGCGTAACATTTTACAATGCCGCATCATGTTGCATGATTTTGCGCTGTGTTGCACAAAGTGGCATGGTGTGCATCATGTTACATGGTGTTGTATCATGTTGCATGATGTTGCACAATGCTCCCTTATATTGTACCATGTTGTTTGAGGTTGTATCATGTTGCGTCATGTGCACCATGTTGCGTGATGTGGTGCCATGTGGCGCGATTTTATACTATGTTGCTTGGTATTGTGTTTTTCGTTAATCAAATATCTGGCGTTATGTTTCATCATATTACGGAATGTTGCACCATATTATGTTGGTTGCGTTACGGTGATATTTTGACTAATTAATGTTTTGACACTTCATGAATTTTTTTTTTTTGGATCGCACGATTTTGATAAAAATTGGTGAAGGACATGTTAAGGAATCACACGCCAGGAGTCGAATTGGCTTTGACGTTCTTGTCAAGCGGATTTGTTTTTTAAATTATTAATTACAAAATTATGTATATATTTGAATATTTTTAATGATATTGTTAACGTAAAGGTGGTTCATGGTCGTCATGGACTTTTTTTGCATTATACCGAACATATCTAACGATTAATATGCGAAACTGGGCAACCAAAGGTGGAAGGCATTAATGGAGTAAGACATTGCTTACAAAAACATGTGCCAGCTACGGTATACGAGTATATTGAACATTGTAAGTATAAATAAACATAAGACATAAGATTCCAAGTTCACGAGAAGTACACGAAAATGACAAAAATAGCGAGGTAAAACTCAAACCATTAGATTTTGACAGAAATGCGCTAGTAAGTTCAAAATTTGATGTGCTGTTGTTAAAATTATTGAACATAAAATAAATAAATAAAGAATTCTATGGTTGATAATTTTCAACTTATTTAGATTTACATAAAAATTGCGGTGTTCTAAATGTCAAGAAATGAATTGCTATGAGTGCTAATTTTGAGAAAATTCACTTAGAGTTTTCCGGGTCAAACGACTTTTAATAAAAATGGATGAAATGGGTTTGAGTTGTAAGAATCGATTGTGATGAGTTTGAAATTCGGAAAAATTTGTTTAGGAGCTTTCAAAAATTGGGAGGATAATTTTGAATGTCACGAGATCATTGCAATGGAATTTTACGAAATTTGTACAGAGTTGCTTGAACTCAGATTAATGAAGAAAATGGTAATCTAATTTAAATTTTGGACACGCCTCTGGAAAATTGTTAATCTAAAAGCAACGCCATTTCTTAACCATTGGGATACAACTCTCTTTGTATGGTAAACATAGGACAGTATGGGTTCCTAAATCAGTACCGGACATAATTTTGCAAAATGAGTAAACTGGAAGGTACGAAAACCTTTTTCAAACGAGTAGTATGGAACTCGGTTGATACTACGAAAATATCCAATTTGGTTGAAACAAAACCGCGGATTCCTTAAATTGAATAGAGCTAAGCCGCTGCTTAGTCAAGTGTGGCGTAATTATTATTTCATTTTATAAAGTAAAAATAAGTAAAGTAATCATGAACATTTTGTGTTTGCATCTTAAACTTTTTTCGGAAATTAAGCGGAAAACTGGTTTAAATCATTTCCCCAAAATTTAAGCCTTAATTACGATTTTTGACTATAAACTGTTATTTCACCATAATTCGGCCACTCTACATCTCAAAGAGATTGAGTGATCGGCATAAAACTTCATACTTAAGGTTTTCTGAAAAATCAGCAGTTTCGGAAATGTATTTGGAAATGAACATTTTTCGTAAACTCTGTTTGCATATTATTTGACGATGTTATTAATGAGCCGAGGTATTTAAAATTTTATTCGCAATCAAAATTATGGTAGCCAAACCGATGGCTTTAATGATGTTTAAATTGTTTTTTGAAAAGATTTCTGTGAAATGCTTCAAATGCGATCAGTTGTAGTCTGATATTTACACTATTAACATCGTAAGCGAAATATCGAGTGACAATTATTTAAAATGCATCCAAGGAGAGAAAACTTAGGACTGAAACACGTGTATAGCTTAGCATATAGCTGGCATAAGTAATTAAATCACGCTACGGTCGATTATAATGTTAAAAAATATCGGAAAAGTGGCAGTTGTCTTAATAAAAAACGTAGTGGAGAAGACCAAGAGCGACAGCATCTGCAGATGATCATAGAATAGTGATTTAGGAAGAAAGCTTAAGATTAAAGAAAGATTAAGCAAGATGAATAGACACAAAACAGCCACGGAAATAACCGCAGAATTAAATGTTGTCGCCCAAAACCAGGAAGCCGGACTTCATGGCCGTTTGGTATCCAATGACCAAATTATTTATTAGCTTCTTAATTTATTTATTTATTATTTCTTTTAAATATAGAGCCTATTACTGCAAGTCTAAATAATATTTCTTGTTGTGTCGAAGAAATCATGAAAAACTCTAAAACAAAAACTTAAAACTAAACTATTTTTTGTGGTTGTTGATCTCGCTGAGAGAAGAGTATTGTGGAGACGCCACAATACTCCCCTCTGAGCGAGATCGAAGATCTATCGAAAATCCTGGATACACGACCCGATCTTATAACTGTTTTAGTACTTGGTGAAAGATCAAAACGAACCTTTTTGCGAACTTTTGGTTCCTCGATAGACAATTTAGGTCCGTCAGCCGAAATAATAAGTTCTGGTTCGTGAGTCAGTAAAAGTAATCCAGTTTGTATATTTGGTGCGTCCGTAATTTCTGATTGATTGCCAGAGTAACAAGGTTTGAGTTGGTCGATGGAAATTTTGGCGTGACTTCCGTTCAGATCCAAAGTGAAAAATTTGTCTGTACGGTCGGTAACCAAATAAGGTTCAGTATATGGTGGTTGCAGTGATCTGTGTACTGCATCAGTCCGTAAGAAAACGTGCGAGCAAGTCAGCAGATATTCACTGATGAAAATTTTGTCCGTAGTGTGTCGAGAAGCCGGTACAGGTCGAATTTCATCAAAGTGTCGTCTTAAGTTCGTAATAAAGTCCGATTGTAAAATTTGATCGTTCGTAGTATCTAAAAATGTACCAGGAACTCGAGTTGTACATTCGTAAACCAGGTGGAGTAGCTTTTAATTCGTCACTGTAAGTCGTTCGTAGTCCAAGTGAGATTGCAGGAAGAACACTAGCCCAATCAGACCGATCGTAGCACATAATGACGAGCTATCCAAAGAGAATAAACAGCAGTTATATCCGGTTGCAGCAGTTATATCCGGAACTGAAACCGCCTATCAATCAATGTAACGCAATACCTCTGTTTATCAGAAACTGGTAAAGGACCAATGATATCGAGGTGAATAATCGAAAAGCGTTGAGAAGATAATTTATAGTTACCAAGCGGAGATTTTGTATGTCGAGAGAATTTAGCCTTTTGGCAAGCTACACAAATTTGAATCATTTTCTGAATGTCTTTTTTAATCGATAACCAGATGGCATTCTGAGTCAAAAGTTTGATGGAAGCTTTGACGCCAGCATGAGAAAGATTATGAAAAGCCTCGAAAATTTCTTTTCGGAAATTTAGAGGAATGAATGGCCAAGGTGTAGTGGTAGAAATATCGCAATAAATTAATTTTTTTGAATTGAAAGAAACGGGAAATTTCTCAAATTTGAGAACAGAGTTACTCCTTAAAATTCCTTGAAGTTCTTTGTCACTGGTCTGAGCATCTGCGATGATAGCATAATCAATACTTTCAAGAATAGAAATTTGATTAATGCGTAAAAGAGAGTCTGCGACAACGTTATCCAGTCCAGAGATGTGCTGAATATCGGTCGTGAATTGACCAATGAAATCTAAGTGTCGAAATTGACGAGGATATGTTTTTTCCGGTTTCTGATTAAAAGCGTAGACAAGTGGCTTATGATCGGTATAAAGCGTGAATAAACGACCTTCGAGAAGATATCGAAAATGTTTAATTCCCGAATAATCCGCGAGAAGTTTACGATCATAGGCACTGTATCTTTTTTGCGTATCACTGAGGCGTACCGAAAAGAAACCGTGTGGTTGCAAATTGTACTCGATACTAACTGCTGGACCACCGCTCCAATCGCTGTATCGAAAGCGTGAACCCTTTCAGGAAATTGTTCAACAATTCCTGGCCAGCAGCGGCACCCGGAATGAAGCGTCGATAAAAGTTGATCATGCCTACAAGACGTTTCAGTTATTTAACAGTCTGTGGTCGTTCGAAATCTTTGATGACTTGAACCTGTTTATGCGAAGGTAATATACCTTGTCCAGTTACCAAATAGCTCTGTTTTTTTCGAAAACGCATTTGTCAACATTTACAACCATGGTTCTTCTAATTTAGTAAAAATAATTTCAATATGCTAGAGATGTTCGTAATAATTTCGAGAAGCAATGAGCATGTCGTCCAAATATACAAAAGAGAAATCGAGTCCACGTAATGCGTGAGACGTTGGAACGCCTGTGCTGCATTTCTAAGACCGAAAGTCATTCTACAAAACTCAAATAGTCCGAAAGGTGTCGAAGTTGCTGTTTTGGGAACGTCCGTCGGTTCAATAGGAATTTGGTGATAAGCCTGGACAAGGTACATCGTTAAGAATATAGTGCAACCCTCGAGTCGTTGTCTTGAAGTCTTGAATATGTGGAATCGGATACCTATCGGGAATTGTAACTTTATTTAACGCACGAAAGTATGCACACGGTCTGCAAGTTCCATTCTTTTTGGGTACTAAGTGTAATGAGCTGGACCAAAAATCCCGAGCTTCATCATGTTTTTGAATTGGGCCTTCACGATGATGAATTTGGTGCTAGTCGTCGTGGTTTGCATGCAACCAGTGGTCCGTTTGTTTCAATTTTGTGAGTCACGTGATGTCTAGTGTTGTCAATTAATATGAACCGTATGTTACTGTAAATAACTGATGATAGGCATCGACTCGTCAGCAACCATGAACTACCAGAAGAATTCGCTGCGCAGTCCGATGACAAGTTTTAAACATTTATGTAATGAATTCCAAGGTTAGAAGACGCTACAGCCGTATTGCTATGAAGAAACCAATACTACGTAAACAGAATAAGAAGCAAAAGCGACTTAAATGGGAACTCCGTGAACACCAACATTGGACGAGAGAAGATTGGGACAAGGTTTTATGGACGAATGAGTCCAAATTTGAAGTGATAATGATAAAGAACGATTAAAATTATGGAATGGCCTCCCAAGAGCCCTGGCTTGAACCATATTGAGTTGCTGTGGGAAGAACTGGACCGGGAAGAACAGCAAATCAGCTACTGTTCTGGAGGAACAAACTTCAATCAATTTACAACTCAACAAATTCTGGTAAAACTTATTGCGAGAATGCCTCGACTGTGCGCTGCGATTGTTCAATCAAGAGGAGGTCACTTAGATGAAAGCAACAATTAATTAGGCGTTTTAATTTTGACATTTATTTAGTATATTGCCATAACTATAGGTGTGTATGTACCTACAAAATAAATATTTTCACATTTTTACTGAGTTTTTATATGTTTTATGCTGCTTTTGACAGTGCCTAAACACTTATGAGCGGTAGTGTATCTTTATGATTTACGAAGGTGCCTTGACATCTATTAATCAACATTATGATGCTCTCTAAAGAATGGCAAAGGAAAACATACATATTCCAGAGAGTCATAAACAAAGAAATAATCATAAATTTACATGTTACACATACAAATTGGAATTTTTTTTATCTTTGTATATAAAATTTACATATGAGCTTGCATATTTTCATATTGAAATCTATATTATGTTAACATAATGATTAATGATTTTTTTATTTGGTTGCAAATTGAAATCATCTTTAAAGACAAGCACATCATTAAAAGCAATTCTCAGACATATTCAATAAAGCGGAGAATAGTTTAGAATGACAGAAAAATACAACAGTCATCTGATGATAAATAAAAAATACAATTCCGGTACATTTTTATTTTTAATTTTAGTCGGAAATCAACAACTAAGCACATTTTTATTATGTTATACAGATTAACGGAGTCTTCAGAATTGTAAAGTCTTCCACACATAAGATAATTATTATGATCTTATTAAATCGTAAAATCATTAAAATGAAAAATAAAATACCGTACCATCATTTTCTTCTACATTCCTCTACCTCGTTCACACAACCGTACATATGACACAGGCCTAGAC
Organism: Nephrotoma guestfalica; assembly: GCA_963691935.1. Classification (NCBI taxonomy): domain Eukaryota; kingdom Metazoa; phylum Arthropoda; class Insecta; order Diptera; family Tipulidae; genus Nephrotoma; species Nephrotoma guestfalica. The sequence goes on along the minus strand of OY829913.1, from coordinate 74,709,740 downwards.
AATTTATGTTGCGCTAAAAGTATTATTAAAAAATTACACTGTTAAATTTGTTATTTTTCCAATTGGAATTTATTTTGAAAATAAAATTATAAAATTGGACACGATCCTAAATGTTGCGCCGTCGAATCTAGAAATATCTACAGATAGCTGACATTTTTGGGAAGGCAAAGCATAGACCTATTTCTAAGATTTAAGTAAAGCATATTTTTGAGATTCATTCGATTAAAAATTATATTTGGAAATTGACATTTTTCATGGGCTTCAAATAATATTACAGCCAATTCTGGAGACGACCACGGAGTCCTAATCACTTTTTCAAAGAGATCAGCCAATCTACTGAGCCTAAAGCGAATGGGATATAATTATGATGGATTTTACTATTTTTTATAGATGCTAAGCTTTACAATGTTGATGAATATTTCAAGTTTTATAACGGCCGAGCTAACTATATTCACAAGTCCTGGTCAGTGTTTACAAATAGATCAAAAAAACCTCTACTCTCGAGGTGATCAGTACGGTACCCAGAACGCCTTTTATTAATTTTATACACATTTTAACGATTTCATAATTTTTTGTCCATGTAAATTAATTATTTAAATATTTCTAGATAGCTCAAAGTATTTTCAAAACGTGTATTAACTGAATTTAATTCCTAATGAACTTTGGTATGTAATGTCAATACAGGAGATGTTCACGAGTTGTGATCTATTGTTTCCAATAGCTCGACTAAAATTGTAGTGAACGTTACTCGATTCCAATGATCCTTGCTTTGGTTAATTCGTTCGGGAGCTGACGCTTTGAATAAATGAGAAGCTTATAATTTTATAAAGCATTTATAAAAGCAAAGCACGGTTATTGGTGCTAATTATGTGCAAGCATAGGATAAAGTGGAATCCAAGAATAATCAAAGCATGTGGTCCACACATGTGGTGTTCAACAGCTTACCGATGTGTCTGACGTGCTTAGAGAGCAAGCTGAGAGAAGGGATACATGGCTTATATACATCTAGTGAACAAATTGTTCACTAGATGTATATAAGTCAACTGGAAAGAAGCATGGGCCCCCGCGATTCGATCAATGAAAATTTTTCGTCTCTTCAAACATTCTTTCAATTTTTAAATAAAAGAAGTGATGCATTTTAATGCCTAAACACCTAAATACCTAAAAAGATTGGGCTATGGTTGCACAAGCTGCAGCTATCAGTATGAGTCCAGGTGATCATTAATTAGGCCAATGCAGTAAATTTCCTGAACTACCAAATACCGATCACAAAAAGTTAGTTGCGAATAAAAAATTAAGTTTTAATTATTTGTGGTCGACACATCAATCGGTAGTATGTCGACCGAGGAACGTATTTCGTATTTGCAAACGGAAACATCATGTTACATTGCACCTCGATGTGATGGTAAAAAAGAACCACGAACGTCGGCCATAACGACTAATACAACAGGGTCGAGTGTACATGTCGCTGTAAAATCCGATAATAATCCAACTTCAAACTTCAAGTTCAGTCAAACGCAAAAATGTATAGTCTTACCGTACTCCGGATCCCAGGCATCCTTCACATCTGAGAACTGTGCCCGGAGATTACAATTACAACGAGAAAATGCAAACATAAATATTACAGGATTGATATCTGGGAATCTGATCTGGGTACGATGGTAACCCAGCGATTATTTCAATATTAGAAATTTACCTACTCTAGTTCCAATAATGAAGATTCACATCAAAAATAGGGACTTTATGAAAGATTTGAACTTAGCTGACACACTCGCTTCTATTGATTTATTAATTGGAATTGACAAATTTTTTGAATTCCTAGAGAAAAATCAAAAGCGAATCCGCGAACAATTCCTACTGATAGCACTGATACGAAGCGTTCACACGTTTACACGAGACAATTTCAGTTGTCAAACTATGGCTTTTAGAAATAGACTGCGACGACCAATGCCACGAAGAGGACATGAATTTGAAGAGGAGTACAGCAGAATCCGAAACCAATTTATATATTTTGAAGGCATCAACATTCCAAGATTTACCAACCATGAAGGCGAAGTGCTAATACGTGGGATTTCAACCGCTAGTGAACTTGCCTACTGTACTGTGATATACAGTAGAACGGTTCATGAAGATGAAAGTATTACCACTCAAATATTAACATCCAAGACGAAGGTAGCTCCAATCAAGAAGATTTATTTGCCTCGTCGCTATGTGCAGCTCATCTACTTGTGAAGTTAATGTGTGCGGTCGAAGAAGTTTAAAAACAGATGCAAAATATTTTGCATGGACTGATTCGGCGGTAGTTCTTGCTTGGCTCTCTGCATATCCCGAGCGTTGTAAAACATTTATTGCGAATAGAACTGAGGTAGACAGGTTCAGAATGGTTGGTTCAGCAACAAACGTCGTGGCTAGTGAATGAGTTACCAAATTTTAAAGATATGGACCACAACAAAGCAGGTCATGCACTACCGACTGTTGTACTTCACGTAGAAAGTACACAACAGAAACAAACCTGGTTAGACAAAATTTTTAAACGCGAATTTAAGTTATAAAAAATATTCCGAATAGTGACATACGAAGATAACAAAGCAGCTGACAGCGTCGGAGATTACAAATGTCCACGCATACTGGCCTATATTATCGGACATTTGAGACCGGTTCCTTTATATGTGACGAATGGGATACATTTCGATCTTTGATTATTTTCCAAATTTTATAGAGCGCTTTTAGACTACTGGTCGAGCTACAGGAAATTATAGGTCAGAACACGCGGATGTCTCCAGGATTAAAGGCATACAATTTTGAAAATAATCGAAAATCAAAACATAAACATCATAGACATAGTAGTAATCGTCAGAAATCTATCCCATTCGTCACTTATAAAGAAGACGGTCTCAAATGTCCAAAAATATAGACCAGTCTGCGTGAACATTTGTAATCTCGTAAAATAGAGCAAAATAGAGGACAGTTGTGCCAACTTTCAACCTTCAAGTGAGCCAACTTTCAAGCGAGCTTTTTAAATGACTAATTCCCGTTACGTTCTTGAGAGTGTATATATGTTACGGTTAAAGAGCGAATTCGTTAAATCGTTAAACGAACGATTAAAAATTGATCGTAAATGGGGTGTCAATGCTACCGACAAGTTTACTGACCCCTTCACTTAAATATCCGTTTGTTTATATTACCGTTTATTTTATTATATACCACAGTTATGTTGGTTTATAAATTCGACTTGAAAAGAAATTATTGTTGGTGACTACTGGGAACGTTTATTTTAATTGAGTCATAAGTACTTCCGGTGCGTCGATTAGGCCCATCAAGAAAATACTAATAAAAGTGAATTTTTTCTAGCGTTACCAAGTTCTAAGCCTTACATCCAGTGTAAGACATTGTGGTTGTTGCCGTATATTTACGTGCTACGGTAGATCATGATCAGATACTCATTCAGTTTTCCAGGTCAAGTAGTGTATAAAGTTCTTTTGAATTTTCTGAATGCTTTTGATATGTTCTTCGAAGGACGGACACCACACATTTACAGCATATTCTAGCTGGGATCGAACGTAAGCACCATACAGAATTATAATTGTCTCCAAATCAAAAATGTCACCCATCCAATGTTTGATAAATCCGAGCATGGGGGTTCGCTCTGCCGATACATAGCATCGGGGCTTGTAGCGCAAAAGTAACCCCTAGATCTTTAGTTTCGGTACCACTTGAAGAAGTTCACCATTTATCTTACAGTCCCCTTACATAATTGACTTTTCGATGAAATGATAGAAATTTGCACGTTTCGATGTTGGGATTCAGAGTGCTAAGCTCGCACAATATCGCTAGATTGTCTTTGTTAAATAAAATCTAATATTAAATTATTAACTATTAAATCTAATAAATGCCAAAATAAGCCCGAAGAGTTACTGAATATCTCAAGCTTTATTGTTTTGGCTACTAGGCTGGACCATCTAACTCTGGACCATCACTTTTCGAGTTGTATCGCTCCTACTAGCATTGTTCGTTTCAATGATACAGCTGCTTGTCCGACTTTCCATTCCAGAGACCTTCTTGTTATGTCATTCTGGGACTTCCTCAGTGTATAGTCAGATGGATTGGCTTGTGCTTTCGTATTTCGATGCCAATGACTGATTGACTATTTTACCTATAAAGAGTTTAACATTTGTTATTTTGTTGGTTCAGAAGCATCTTAGCTTGGTGTTGTGGGATAAGGCAGTTATGTTCTACACACAGTTTGTGTAACGTGTTGAATGTTATTCTGCCTTTATTTATTCGTTTCTTTAAATCTTCATCTGATACACCTCTTTACGCTAATCCTGTATATACAACCAAGGTATACAAATTAATTGACCGATTAGCCTAATCGCCTTGGTTTTCCTGATATTTATTTTGAAGCCAATTACTTTTGCAAGATCTGATAGATTCTGTACTTTATGCATTCCGGCGTGTTTGTGTGTTAGAAGGCATATATCATCTGCCTTCAGCCTGTCCTCTTTCTCGTGTAATAATCTTCATATTGACGTTTCAGCTCCGACGTATTTTGTTGGCACATTTGCAACTTAAGTTGCGAGCGTTCTTCAATTTTCTTCCAAATTTTATCACTGACCCAGAGTTTGCGTCTGTATTCTTGCTATACTCGAGTGGGTTGGTAGTCGCTTCTTCATTGGTTTGGAGGCAGAGCTTAGCGCTTCATAGAATGTGTTTCTTGTGTCGACACCTTTTCATTTGTCGGTGTTAAACTTTTTCCGATTTGAATTGATGCATTTTACTGGCTTAATTTTGGATTGTGATATTACCAGTTGATGGTCACTGTAAATGTCTGCACCTCTTATTTCCTCGACATCTTGTAATGGCGTGAGAAATTTCTTGTCAAATCAATTGAGTTCATAGAACTCATCCTTGGGTTTCGTATTTTTGAATGAACTCTTGCTAAGATTATTTGGCTTTTAACCGAGTTCTATCCCATTAATGCCTTCTTTGCTTTAATTATGGTTAATATGAGACCAAGTATTTCGATTTTATAATGCTTCATCTCAATCTCTCGAAAAATCAGCTAACCTGAACAAAAGTGATATGGCTTACATTAAAAGTCTCCATCTGTATTCTTGTTCAAATAAAGATTAATCACAGTTATCAGACAATTTTAGTCTGGAAAAACTTTATGAAAAATCGATTGTGCACAGACTCGTCGCGTGGCCGTCATATCTGTAGCCAACATTTTTTAATTAACGGGTGATTTTTTAAGAGCTTGAGAACTTTTTTTAAAAAAAAAACGCATAAAATTTGCAAAATCTCATCGGTTCTTTATTTGAAACGTTAGATTGGTCCATGACATTTACTTTTTGAAGATAATTTCATTTAAATGTTGACCGCGGCTGCGTCTTAGGTGGTCCATTCGGAAAGTCCAATTTTGGGCAACTTTTTCGAGCATTTCGGCCGGAATAGCCCGAATTTCTTCGGAAATGTTGTCTTCCAAAACTGGAATAGTTGCTGGCTTATTTCTGTAGACTTTAGACTTGACGTAGCCCCACAAAAAATAGTCTAAAGGCGTCAAATCGCATGATCTTGGTGCCCAACTTACCGGGCCATTTCTTGAGATGAATTGTTCTCCGAAGTTTTCCCTCAAAATGGCCATAGAATCGCGAGCTGTGTGGCATGTAGCGCCATCTTGTTGAAACCACATGTCAACTAAGTTCAGTTCTTCCATTTTTGGCAACAAAAAGTTTGTTAGCATCGAACGATAGCGATCGCCATTCACCGTAACGTTGCGTCCAACAGCATCTTTGAAAAAATACGGTCCAATGATTCCACCAGCGTACAAACCACACCAAACAGTGCATTTTTCGGGATGCATGGGCAGTTCTTGAACGGCTTCTGGTTGCTCTTCACTCCAAATGCGGCAATTTTGCTTATTTACGTAGCCATTCAACCAGAAATGAGCCTCATCGCTGAACAAAATTTGTCGATAAAAAAGCGGATTTTCTGCCAACTTTTCTAGGGCCCATTCACTGAAAATTCGACGTTGTGGCAGATCGTTCGGCTTCAGTTCTTGCAGGAGCTGTATTTTATACGGTTTTACACCAAGATCTTTGCGTAAAATCTTCCATGTCGTCGAATAACACAAACCCAATTGCTGCGAACGGCGACGAATCGACATTTCACGGTCTTCAGCAACACTCTCAGAAACAGACGCAATATTCTCTTCTGTACGCACTGTACGCATTCGTGTGGTTGGTTTAATGTCCAATAAAGTAAACTGAGTGCGAAACTTGGTCACAATCGCATTAATTGTTTGCTCACTTGGTCGATTATGTAGACCATAAATCGGACGTAAATCGCGAAACACTTTTCGAACCGAACACTGATTTTTGTAATATAATTCAATTATTTGCAAGCGTTGCTCGTTAGTAAGTCTATTCATTATGAAATGTCAAAGCATACTGAGCATCTTTCTCTTTGACACCTTGTCTGAAATCCCGCGTGATCTGTCAAATACTAATGCATGAAAATCCTAACCACAAAAAAATCACCCTTTATTATTATTTTTTTAATTTGGATTGATACAAAACCAAAATAAAATAAATCAAAAAACTCTTTTATACTAGAACTATTGGTAGTAACCCCGACTACGTTGCTCACATTCATGATAGACAGACAATTTAATTAGCACAGAGAATTTCGTTTAAACCATAGCCGAATTTAGCCTCGTACAGCGTTATGATAATCGATTAAGTTCATGAAAGAATACTGAAAAAATCTTAAAGATTCTCTAATTTTCCGACTTCCTCTTTGAAGGATAACAACGACGCCAATATAGAACCAATACTGCAAATCAGCAAATGTTACAGGATCGTGTAAATGGTTGGTATGAAAGTTACGAGACCTACCAGTGTACGCTAAAAAATGTCAACTATTAAACCAGGATTTATAAAATTTATTCCACAAACGAAAATGAAATGGTTGCACCAAATATCGAACTGAAATGGTTGCACCAAATAACGTTTATGGTTGCACCAAATATCGAAGACATCGATTGACCAGATATTTCAATCAGGCCAATTTTATTATTAAAATTGAATTTTAACTTCCAAAATATAGGTATACCCCAATTTAAAATTTGGTAAGCTGTAAGCTGACGACTTCGTACAGAAAAACACAACAAAATACAATAACAAACATTGTCCACGAATTGTCTACATACTCTACCAGTTCTCGACATTATCTACGCAAAACCTAATGGTCTACACTATTTTCGACACCAACATGTAGACAATTCGGAAATATGCGTAAATGCACAACGCTGACAATAGGTGCCGGTGCGATGTATTTAACATTTATCAAAAGTGTAGCTACACAAATTAACAAATAACAAAAGTGTAGTTACACACGATTATACAAATAAAACTAAACACATTTGGCTTTTATTCATTGAATATTACAGAACTATACACCCGGTCTTGAGGATATTTGATGGCCATTCGCCACACGTGATGCTAGAGATATCTACTGAAATGTGCATTTTTGATACTTTCGAGAAAATTTAGTGATTTGCGGTATATCGATGCAACCTTCGGAGAATTATTTTATCGAATTTACAAGAAAACAAAATTATGAAAAGCGTATACACTTTCTATTTTATTGTGTAACTACACTTTTGTTATTTGTTAATTTGTGTAGCTATACTTTTGATAAATGTTAAATACTTCAAACCGGTACAATAGGCCACAACCGGTCAGGATGGAGATGTTCCAGGATTAACGGTACAAATGATTGAAAAAATACAGCAAAGTTCATTAGGAAATAATTCCAGTTTATTGGAAATATTTTGAGCTATCTAGAAATATATGAGTAATACCGTGACAAGGGCTTGTAAATGTAGTTAGCTCCCCCATCGCGAAATATTCATCAACATTATCAAGTTTCTACACTTCACTTTAGACCCGCAGGAGATTGAGTGATCTATTTGAAAAAGTGTTGTTTGAAACCCGTGAAAAATGTCAATTTCTAAATATAATTTTTAATAGAACGAAGCTCAAAAATATACTTTATTGAAATCTTAGAAATAGGTCTATGCTTTACCTTCCCCAAAATGTCAGCTAGAATCTGTAGATATTTCTAGATTCGACGGCACAACATTTAGGATCGTGTCCAATTTTATAATTTTATTTTTAAAATGAATTTCAATTGGAAAAATGCCCAATTTAACAGTGTAATTTTTTAACAATATTTTTACCATAAACTTCATTATGGTTATTGTTAGATCAATAAAATAATTCAAATGGTTATATTTGTGCTTTCTGCATTTTCCCTTTCTTTAATAATCAATTATAGAAAAAAGCCAAACTAAGGACAGAACGACAACAAAAATTCTTTAAAATATTAATAGGATAAAAATTACATTTCAATTCAACTTCTTATATTCTCGAAACAATCATAATAAACGTAATAGCTAAGAAGAGCATTTATTTTTTCAAAACACATTTTCCATCTTATTGTAAACGGTTGACGCCGCACCGAAATAATAAATTTAAATTGAAAATTATGCTACACTAACTTTTATCCAGCTCCTCCCCATATACCCTCCCGTATTTTAACCTTTTCATTCCCATTCGAAACGTTTTGGTAGCATGACAAATTGTAATACAATATTAAAACGAAAAGCACATAAAATACGATAAAAATTACTTGTTTAATGTTAAACTCTTATTCAAGTTGCTATTCGATATAAATAATTTTTATGTTTGCCACCTATACAAGACTTGAACTTGTAAATATCCTCAACGGTGTAATAAAATTTTATGTCAAATCAATTTCGTTTTTCATGGTTCGAACTAATTTTGATTGAACACTTTATTTATTTATTGACTGCGGTGCGGCTTACCACACATAACTAAGAAATATTGGATGCTCGCCGCTATACAGGGTGTCCCAGAATTGAACAATCAAACTAAGCAGGGTGAGTTTTTTCGAATTGTTGATGGTGCAAAAGTTATTCCACTTTTAGTGCTTTTTAGTGATATCGCATGCGCTTCCACTAAAAAAATTAAATATAAAGACTTTCTGTTTCTCAAAAATTTTTGTTCATGTTTAAATGCCGTCAACGGGAAAACAATGTACTACAGAAAGTTGACCCATTATCAGAAAAATATGCGGCACTAATGCAAATTTTAAAATGATACTACACACCCGGGCTATTCACAACAAAACAAAATGTTATCAATTTTTTCACAAAGTAAGTCATGTTATTAAAAAATGCATTTAACAAAATTTTGATTTCTAAAATCGATGCTTTGTCAGAAATAAAACAAAATGATCAAAACAATGGGTGGATCCAGCACACTGAGACCTACTTTTGAGATACTCTACAATGTAGAGTAGTCTCACTTGTAGACATCTTCATGTGCTGGATGCAAAATCTATATATTGTTTTGGGTTTGTGCCTTAGATTTTTTGCCAAAATTCACATAATTTGACAGTACAATTAATTGTTGTTTTGTCTTTCTCATAAATCTAAAATATGGGTAAAATAATCAAAAATGTGATGTTAGAAGAGTTGGAAGATGTTCCAAAAAAATTATGTGCTGTTTGATTTGTTAGTACCGACAGCATCAGTTTTAGGCAGCATATTTCGGTATATTGTTGAATCTGAAGGAAGTGCGCCAGTTCGAAATGATAACTACTACAAAGTGACAATTCCAAAACACAGCTTGGACGAGTTTAGGGCGCATTTTCGTATGAGTAAAATGTGTTTCGACGTTTGTTTATTCACTTTGTATAAATAATAAGTTTTGGACCTTCAGAAATTATTTTGTATCCTTTCAAATTATGTAAAACCAACACAATATGAGTATGGGCCGCCATAGAAAAAACTCTTATTTACAATTTAGGGATCTTAAGGGGGGACACACTATATTTTTGTAGAAACCATCGAAGCCATCAGTAAAATGAAGCGGAATTTCATAAAGTTTCCCAATGTCGAGGGATTCCATCATATTACAGGGCAAGTTTCTGTAACACACCATTTAAAAAGTAGGTACTTAATTTAAATTTAAATTTTTAAAGGTGTATGTGACCATACAATGCGATTTATCGATGTATTCGTGAGAATGCCAGGTCGGGTTCACGATGCGTAAGTGTTTAAAAGTATTCCGCTGTTCAGACAACTAGAAAGCGACGTTACACCATTTATACCAGAATACCATCTGATGAGGGACTCTGCTTACGATGCTTCAAAATATTTGATAACTCTTTTCAAGGACAACGGGCACCTCACAAAGCAGCAATCCATATATAATATGAAACTCAGTTCCGTTCGAGCAACCATAGAGAGGGCAGGGCATACACCCAATTGAAAGGCAAATTTAGGTGGCTCAAGTACCTTTACCAAAATAATTGCAATATCGCTATTAAATGTGTAGTTGCGGCTAGCTTTCTGCATAATTTTATTTGGATTCTGATGTCTGACGATGAAGTTGATGAAATACAACAAGATAAAAGTATTCCTACTAATAAAAAAAGATATTTCGCTTCATTATTTTAAATTAAATCATTTTTTTTATTTCTTTTTTAAATTTGTATTTAATATTTTAATTTAATTTCCGAAAAACGTTTTAAAATTTTGTTTCGTTCGGTCCGCAATTTATTTTGTTCCTTTTACAGGTTATTATTTTGCTGGACAGCGTCAACCTTTGTTTTGTCCTCTTCTATCCTAATTTGTTCCTATTGGAATTTTCGGAGCTAGTTTATTCTCCCACAACTCGTCAAATTTGAGTTTGAACTACTATCCAAATTTTCTACATCGCTGGAACAACCAGGCTCAGGTGTGGATGGATCTGGAGTACTTGCCTCCAAGTTGTGAGGTAAATTCACTGTTTGATCTTCACGGAAGATTTCGTGAAACTCGGTGTAGTATTTAGAGTGGGAACTATTACCACGACTAGTTCGATGTCGACTATTTTTTATTTAAAAAAAAAATCCAGCACATCAGATATGTGAGTGCTACTTTTTTTAATGAGATCTCAATGTTCTGGACGTACCCAATGGTAAACTAAAGTATAATCATTTGTTTAAGGAAATCTAGTAGCCCGAATTAAACAAAATTTGTGGTATAAAAAGTAAAACATTTTTAAATTCATGTTAGTAGTTCCACACATACATACTCGAACGTTTATAATTAAAATGTCATTACGCTATGTAGACGATATCCAAATGGTGAACGCTTTCCCGATTACAGAGTATTTCAAAACGTACATCGAATGTACAGTGAAGGCGAAGTCTCTGGTCATCCGAAAAGTTATGAAACAGCCGGTCAACTTGATATAGACGGAGATAGAGTAATTGGAATGGTGACATATAACCCATCTACAAGTGTTCGTTGTTTATCAAGTCATTCGGGAGTGACACGGTCCACGTTGCATCGTATTTTAAAAATAAATTAGTTGCATCCTTACCATGTGCAACGTGTACACGACCTTTAACTGCTGACCACGAAAAAAGGGTGCAATTTTGTCAAAAAATGCTGCGTTGATGCCAAGAAAATTCGCAACATATTTTAAAAGGGAGGGGATATTCAGGGCGGGGACGTGGGCGGGAATATTCGACAGAAATGTGATTGGCCCATTGGAACTCTCACGCCCGATCAACGGGGAAGTCTAAGTTTTCTACAAAATGACTTGGATGAATTAATTGATGACGTTTCTCAATAAACACGTGGAAATGTGACTGCAGCATGATGGAGCCCCCCCTATATGCACAAGTAGGGAGACAACACCTGAACGTAAATTATCCAACCCGCTGGATTGGAAGGGAAGAGTTCATTGAATGGCCACCGCGGTCTCCTGATCTAAATACTTTCGACTTTTTTATGTGAGGTTATTATAAAGAGCTGGTTTATGAAAGGGTAAACCAAACCGATCAGGAGACTTTACAAAACCATTGTTTTTATTTGACAGAAGATAATATAGCTTAGATTAAAAGGATGTTATTGGCAAGGCACACTCTTCTAAATCGTAATAAAAAATAAAATTAAACAAAACAACTCTTGTTTTTTAAAATTCATTTTTTGGTAGGTGCGCATGCGATTTCTCTAAAAAACACTAAAAGTGGAACAACTTTTCGACCATCATTCGAAAAAACTTAGTTGGCTGTTTTTGTTAGAAATGAGCTCCTCTATAATCCTGCTTCGTTTGATCGTCCAATTGTGGGACACCCTGTACATATTGCGTGGGTGAGGCTGGAGGTTAATAAATATTGAATGTAGCTTTTATTAAGCTCTCAAAAGCCGAATATAAAATTAAATATTCATTCGTATGGTGAAAATATTTAATTTTATTTTGTACACTTTATGAACTTCATAACATTTATTTGTCCATTCCAAACTTTGATACTGGGTGTAACTTATTATGTGTAACTATTTATTTCTAATTCCGCTAATCTTTTTTAGAATGATCTAGGTATAGTATCGATATAAACAATGTATTCAGACACATTATATTTCTAGCACAGCTTATGATTGAACAACTATATAGAAAGCATATTTAAGAAGTTTCCAGAAAGTTTTCACAGAGCAAATTTAGATTTTATATCAAGGTTTAACCAAGCTGTAAATGAAACACGTCCAATTAGATTCATTGATAATTCACCAGTCTCTCAATTTCCATCACGTAGATTCTCTCTCATTACAAATAAAGTGATCCATAATTTCTATAATTCGGCAGTTTTATCCGACTCGGTGAAGAAAACTTTTGATTGCTTTACCAGTTATTGTAACCGTAGTTATTAGTTATTATTAATTTTTTTGATAGATCTTGCCCTCCACTTCCTCATCCTCCGAATCTATTTCGCTATTTGTAAAATCAGCAATTTTAGCGTTTGTTCAAACTACGCGTACTTCGCACTGCCACAAGTTCAATCAACAAGTATTTTCTGGTCAGTTTCTCTTTTCATTGAACGTACTGTATTTTCTGTTCGGTATTTTATTCCTTAGTTCTGCAAAACAGTTTCCGTGATCTTTTTTTTTATCTTAAGCATTAATCTGTAGAATACGAAGACTTCTGCAACCTCTTTGCGGTGTTGTAGACTGTCGAGATCTTTGGTAAGTGTTGGGTTGCGTATTCTTTGGATGGCACGCCACTGAATCGGATCCAGTAATTGGAGAGCAATACCATATGATACACTCCAAACTTGACAGCATTACTCTATACATGGCCTAATGAAGGTATTATTTATCTGGAGAACCTTCTGCATCTATTGAGGAACAAAAGTTTTCGTGATACTGACTTGGCCAATGCAATAATGTGTTCATTCCATTTTAAATTGTTACTAATTTTAACACCAGGCAGACGAATTGAGTCCCAATCCCCGAGTACATGGTCTTTTACTATAAACGAGTATTTGTTATGACTTCTTTTAGGCGATAATGTGCATATTTGTGCCTTTTTCTCGTTAAATTTGACAAGAGAGAGTGACTAGAAGAGTGTAATGTAGTGTCATCAGCAAAGCTATCAATAAGAGTATTATCCAACAAACCATTGATGTATAATAAACACAAAGTCGATGGTAAAACTGATCCCTGACGGACTCCTGCATTTGGGGAGTGGGTCGTTGAAGAGAAGATCATGTTTAGCGCAAAGTGGATTTTAAGGTCTATGAGAAAGCCTTATATATACTTGATGGTCATCGAATTCAAGCCGTATACCGCAAGTTTACAAATGAGCGATTGCAAAAGCCTCTTCAGCTTGTTCTAGGATGAGATTCCATTTGTTTGGGACATACGTCTAAAAATCAGGTGTGGAGCGACTCTAACGAAAGCCATCCTGTTTATCTGAAAATTTATTTAATTTCGAGATACTTCACTAGACTTAGACTAGATTCTCGCACTCTTCAAGGCGTTCAGGTGTCTACCTTGTTTATAGGAAAGGAGAACATTTTTAGTTAATATTGGAGCCAAATGCTGGCAAACTCCTTAAATATTCGAACGGAAATTGCGTCGGTCGTATGGCCTTATTTATGTTCATTGTATTCAGGATTTTGAAGACAATTTCATCTGAGATGTTGAAGGGATCCAATTTGGAACCACAATACGGATTTGACGAAGACGTCGGGAACAACTAAGTTGCCAGTAAATCGGCCAGCAAACATTGGCAACCGATGTGACCATCTGATAAACGTTGTAATCAGAGGTTTTCAACTTGGTGGACTTAGCACCTTTCTTGTTGTCGGTTCTATTGTTTTCGCTTCCTTAGCACAGATTTTTTTACAGGTCTATCGTGAGACCTTATATTATTCAAAATAAATTTTGTTGCGCTTATGTTTATTGTGGGCACTTTTATTTTGACTGGCAGCGGTAGAGGCTTCTTTTGAAAAATTTTAAAATTTGGATTGGAATTGGAAAATGATGACGGGCTATATTTATTCATTCCATGTAACACGGTCTCAATGAAATTGGAAACGGCGTCATCTATTTGATTGTTATAGAAACAATGTCCAAAGACGCCTTGGCTGCTGTCTTAATTCAGGTGGTGTTTCGACAGATATTTTTACGATTATCAGGTTATGGTTAAAATTTCCAATTCCAGCTTCGACACTTGCTTCCATGGAATGAGAGATTGATGTGAGACTAACATTCAGAATATGGACTCTTTTGGTTCGAATGTTGATTGCGAATGTCATCACATTTGTCTGACAAACCGTTGAAGAAATTAACGGTTTGTGAAACCGTCTGATTGCAGATCTATACAAACTAATTAAGAAAAGGAGGTTAATGGGTAACGATATTTTAAGCACAATCGTTCGAGCGGTCCTGTTGGAAATTTCGAACTTCTGATGTCGATCGTACGATATGAACTGGTAGCGCTTGAGGTAGAAGTACATCTCGTAGACGATATGAGATACTGTTGTTTCAATTAGTACTAATATGTCCGGTTTCTGTAATTCAAGATGTTGATGTGCACAAGTTTTGTTAGTCACGAGTCTTCGGACATTGGCAAAATGGAGATGGTAAAGCTATCAATTTTATCTCTACGAACCTTTCTTCTTCATCTAATTTTGTATAAATGATGTTAAGTGGTGTTTACGTTACGATGTACCAGCCCGCCATCTGTTGATCGTTTAATAGTATTTTGGAACATCTGTTCACACTTTCGGTGTCAAATCTTCGACTTCCCAAAATGTTTTAAAGGTTTTTACAATTTCCTCTAGCGAGATTTTCTCGGTGGTAATCACAATTGTGCTTATCAAATGTTTATTTGGATTGCTTGTTTTATTAGATTTCTTGCATCTTAGTAGAGAAGATCAGTAAATCTAATTGTAAGTTATTTAGATTATCCCATTTCTGAAGACTATTGGTTTGTTGTGGAGAGATCGTGAGTTATTTTATTTACTATGAATGATTTATGCTTAGTTTAAATTTATAATTAAATATTTGGAAATGTTGTTGACCTTTTCATTGTATCATTTTGATCTCCGCGGATTCCCGTAATATTTATTTCGGCTTTGTTTGTTTTTATTTTCAAGCTACTGGTGGTAAGCACTCGAAGTAAGAAGTCCGGTAGTCTCTATCATTGGATCCTATTTTAACAATTGTGTTGCTCGTAAAAGCAAATACTCATTACTCCTAAGTTCATTAGAGCGAATTCTCTTCTTCCATTTCCGATCGTTTTTTGTGTGGCTTCTATATTTTTCCGCAAATTCTGCATTTTGAAACCTCAGTTTAAGATACCGTTCAAACTGCTTCTCCTTTCTAGTATTGATGTAGTAGTTGATGTTATCAGTTGTAGATCTGTATTTTTGCACTCTATTTTCTCTCTCTCCATCTATTTTATAATTGGTATGGAGTTGCAGTATTTTCTGTCCTCCCGCTCCTTGTTGTTTCATAGCGTATCCAAATCCACCTTTTTCGACTTCAGCCTGTTGTCTTCTGGCGTCAAATTATTATTTCGTTGTTGTTATTTAAATGTATTTAGTGATCAGCAGGTTCGTATTTAATCTCGAAGGACCAATGTACACTTGTGTTTCGATTCGCTGGGGCTATGTCTAAAGGTTTTAATATTTTTGAGCTTTATGTTAATGAGAACAAGTACTTGTGTTGGAATTTTACGTTATTCTGATTTATTTTTACCTAGAAATAAAATTTTCGTTTCCAAGACATAGAGAAAACACAAACAAATTTGAAAACTACAGGAAATATTTCAAATTTAAGCTATCTTGAGTTGCCATAAGAGAAAATATGGGAGGTGTTGGGACTTAAATTCTTGAATTGTTTCCCTCGAAGTTATTGACTCTGCGTTTGAAACCCAAATAAGTTTTCTAAAGCCGTCAATAATGGTTAGAATATAATTATGTTGCAGTTTCATCCATGTTATCATGCAATTTGGAATATAATCCTCAATCTTTGTTGTCAGCTTACAGATGTAAAATTCTCGACAAATCATTTCATTCACCTTGGGACACAAGGAAAGTATCTTCCCTCTACACAATCGTTATAAAGCACTTCGTGTTCTATGAAATAACTCTCAAATGGTTCTTTACTTAAAATGGTTAATATAAGTTACTTTGTTGACCAGGTTTATGTTCAAGTTAGATGGTCCATTTGAATGTTGAGCACTCGGCCACGACTTTCAATTCGATACCAAAGAAATAAACTCGTGGTTTCTTTAAAGCTGATGTGCATCAGTTGGGCGGAATTGTTGATCTTCATTATTCATCTGCATTAGTACCGCACCAAACCCACATTTGGATGCATCAATATACAGCTCAATTTCGACTTCCAGACTTTATAGATGTAATACTGGTGCATCTAATATGCGTAAAGATTCTTTAGCATGTTCGTTAAAGCCTTTTGCAATTTGTAAATAATCTCGAACAATCTCGAAAAAGCACGCGGCTTTAAGGTAATTGCTTATGCGAATGATGTTGCGATTGGTTTCTTCGGTAAATATCTTTACATCTTAAGAGGACACCGTAATAATACAGGACACCCATATATTCTAAGAAACGGGAACATCCCAAATACTACCGACAATACTATCCTGTCATTATATTTTAATCAAAGGTTTAGAACTGATATTCACACAAAGGAGAACTGATGAGAGAAGCATTTCTGAATACTGAAGGAGTTAATTTCTTCACTGATAGTTCAGACGTGGATGTAAGCGTTGGTGGTGGGGTTTTCGGTGAAGAATTAAAAGTTAAACCTCTATTTTCGTCTCCCGGACCGATACAGCGTTTTCCAAGCTGAACTAATCGCGATAAAAAATGCCACTGTTGAGGTATAACGTAATGCCTGAGAGATATTCGCATTTTTACGCATTTTTAATTATATTTCCTTACGTCGAACATCCACTGTAAATTACTGGTTGAAGAGGAAGCTAGAAGAACAACGAACGAGAGATGGTTTAATAGTATCTAATGCGTAATAACTAGGCAGATTTGGCCAAAACTACACCTGTCAAGATCCAGGTAGCTGATATCGCTGCAGCGGCGCCATGTCAGTATAGTGGTGGGTGTTATTACGGGATAGTGTCTTATAGATAAGCATGCGAGCTGAATGGGAGTCTCTTCACATGATTACTGTCGTAGTTGTGAAGATGAAGTGGAGGAAGAAGCTATTCTCCATTTGCATTGCACCTGTCCCCGTCTAGTGCTTAGCAAACTGAAACTCCTGCGAGCTCCCCTCCTAAATAAATTGACGGAGCTCAGTAAAATATGTCAAGGATATCCTACGCTTCGTTGAGAGCTCAAGATGGTTCGATGAGTTGGTGCGGATAGAAAAATGTGACATGGCTACGAAACTGATTGTGTATATGCCAGTCCGTTAGGACAACTAATGCAGGTAGTAAAATAAACCAGGTTCTTCACTTTACCGGCTCAGACTATTTATGAAGTGCATGTGATACGTCTGTGTCTAAAGCGAAAATCACACGAAGCGAACTATTTATCATCTGTTACAAATTAGTTTTTAATAGAAAGAATCAAAATTTAAATTAATCGCTATTTTCCTTTTCATCTTCCGTTCGTGCCAAATCCGTGACACCAATAAATATATTAATTTTGAACCCCCTGCCGTTAGCGCTTAATGCTTCTTATTAAACACTCGGTAAAGCAATGTCTACAAAAATGGCCAAACCCTGGGGTTTACTGTTAAATGGGACCACACTTTTGACTGAGATTATTGATACGTGTAGAATGAAAACAGAAAGCAATACCAAAGTTAAAACATAACCACAGGTATAGGAATTTCGATGGAGTTGGTTAAAACAGATTTACCTAAGTTTGCAGTATATTACATGTATAGACGCGAGTGTATAAATACGATGTTTTGATTCAAGTTTAAACCGAGAGCGTTAAACAGCGCATGAGGCAAGAGCTTAACATGTATATTGTTTCCATGGCTCTAAATCTACCGATTCCGTAAAATCGATTCAGAGGTAACCGTAGCTCAAATGAGTGTTTTTACTTCATTGAACCTAGTATCGTGCACCTACAGTCTGGTGATTCGATAAGCACAACTGTAACTGAGCTGACTAATATTTTGATCGGCACAGACATATTAATACAAAATAACAGATAAACTATTAATAAAATCTTTATGCTATGGACATGTCTAGCTGGAATGACTGCAACGAACGCGGAGGATATACCAATAAACTCGAGAAGTGAGGTGAACTCTCATCAAATTTCTAATAGGACACATTGCTATTCTATAGCTTTCGAAATTATTTCGAACTAATAGACCGACTCCTAGCCAAACTTCAAAGAAGTTGAAAGCTTCGAATATATGTTAGTTAAGACTATTTTGGGGCAGAAAGAAGGATTTTTTTCAGCTACATTTTTCAGCTTAATACACAAAATCATACAATTAGAAGAAGCGTAATCGTGCATATGTACGAGTAGGGTAAAAAAGCAAATTTCAGTAGAATTTTGTTGAAACTTGAAGTTCTAACTTAGTTGCCTTTCCAGATTTTTGATTAACGAACATTTTTGCAAGCATTTCGATCTAAAACATATTCGACTGACAAGTCTTCTCTCTTTTGATCAGAACTTCTTCCATTTTTGACTGTTATTCTCAGGGGGCCGATATTTAAAGAAATTTAAAGTTTCCACCTTGTTGAATTGAAATGGAGCTTCCATTTGTTTATTTTTAGCAGTAATATTTATTTATATTTTGCTAAGTATAAGTTCGCCCCCATTTAAAATTACTAATCACTGTAAAGCACGACTGCGTGGATAATGAATTCTAGATATTTCCTATTTCTTTGCAATATCTATACCCCACACTCACAGATAAATTTAGCGGACACAACAATTGCATAAAATAATCATTCACATACAATCACACAATTTGCTTTTATCGATTTTCACGAAATAATTTGGGATTCCTGTTAACTCAGTAGAAATTTGACAACTCCGTATAAAAATTGAAGTATTTATTTTACTCTAATTAGGTTGTACCAATGCTTGCTTGCTGTGCCAGCTTCATGTTGTAATTCTTTCTAGATTATGGTGTACGAAATATGTAGTTAGAGCGCTCGAATGTTAAGATAAGCTACATCCAATCTGAGAGAACACCCATTTAATTCCACATCAATTCAATCCCAATCAATTCTCGTGTAAAAATGCAGATACAACGTACACTCATTTAGTCCCCCCAGATTGTATGTAATTTATCTTAACATTGGAGCACGCGAACTACATATATCGCAACCAAAAAAATAGCGATAATTTAAATCTATCATTGCCCAGAATTTCTAAAAATAATTTTAAGACTATTGGTTTGATAAGCAGCAACATCCGTTTTATACGCCTTATATTGATACATGCGGACACTATAAAATACAAGTAATTTTCCATATGCATAGTCAGTTCGTTTCAAATTGTAACCATGAAATTGTGTAAACAATTTTTGTTTGTGTCGTGTCTGTTGATATTTTTCATTACCAATGCCAATTCCGGTGGCGACTTCGTCGAACGAGATGGTCACTTATACTATGTAAATTTTTCAAAATTAGAGAGCTGGTTTAGCGCATATCGTTATTGTGCTAGCATTGGTATGTTCTTAGTTAATATTCGTACGGTAATAGAACTTAACCGTTTAGGGAAGTTGATTGATGATATCAGAAATAAGCATAACACAACCGCAGCTGGATTTTGGACGAGTGGCACGGATTTTGGAAGCGAAAAACGATATTATTGGATGACTAATGGACAATCGATTCTACATTTGAAGTTGGATTCAGACCAAGAAGCGAGTAATAAACCTAATTGTATTAGATTTTGGTGGAACGAGGCTCCTAAAGCTCAACAATTGTTTAATGTTGATTGTACGATTCCTCGCTATTTTATATGTCGTGATACTACGGATACGAATATTTATAAATCCGAAGATTGTCCAGCCCTTATCGAAAATA
Organism: Nephrotoma guestfalica; assembly: GCA_963691935.1. Classification (NCBI taxonomy): domain Eukaryota; kingdom Metazoa; phylum Arthropoda; class Insecta; order Diptera; family Tipulidae; genus Nephrotoma; species Nephrotoma guestfalica. The sequence continues at coordinate 74,689,326 of OY829913.1, read as the reverse complement.
ACTAATATGTGAAATTTAAAGTGAATACAAAAAATTAGTTTTGATTTTTAAAATTGTTTCTTTGCTTAACAGAAATGCCATTGGATTCTAAATTTTTATGTTTAGAATTAATTCTGCATCTAAATTGACTTTACTCTTTATATAGATGATCCCTCAGCAATCAGGGTTGTTCTGCGCCACAACGCTCTAACCTAAATCTGCTATTTGGATTTTCTTCAATTCTTATATGTTTGCGGAGAAAAGAAAAAATGTTATGTTGGCAAGAAGATAATTACTCTGCCATTATAACCATTGATACTACATACATTAATAATATAATCAGGCCAAGAAATACGCGGACAGAGGAATTAGATGCCGCTTGCAACATCAGCTTCTTTTTGTCGGGAAGTTCGTTTATTATCGTATAGATACATTTTAAACAGAAGATTGCAAAAAATGATAAAATATGAAAACTAAATATAAAAATGGAGGCGTGAATATGTGGCGGGCAACACCCGACTTTCTTTTACAACGATTGTGTACATAAATCTCGAATACACTATACTTGACTCCTTTCCTGCTTAAATTTCAAAAAACCAACAAGATCAACTATTACGCTTGAAAAGTTAAGTTTTAAATTTATTAATCTTTGAATTATTGTTAGTTTTATGTAAATTCTAAACTTAAAAAGCCTACATTGAAGCTGCCACTCTGGTTCACATATGTCCACCAAATTTCGCAAGCATCTCCCAATTGATGGAAAAAGATTAAGTATGAAATTATATTTCGAATAGTCAATCCGCCTAGACTGTATATAGATGCCGAAATATGGTGGAATAGCATTTTTTTACCCAAAAATCGCCATTTCCGGTAAAATTTAAAAAAATTATCTGAACTAGTTTTGCTTGAAATTTAATTTACGATCTTTTTGTTTTTAATCGTCTTTCGTAAATGCTACATGCTTTTCAAAATATTTCCAAAAATCGAAAAAGCTTCTATGGAAACTGACCTTCCATATCGATTTCGATTAGACATCACTGGGACCTTCTAATTTATTGTAAAAAATTAAGTATGAAATTTTATCCCAATCAATCAAACCATCTATGCTGTACAGATGCCGAATTCTTGTTAAAAACAGTTTTTACTCAAAAATCGTAATTTGTGCTTAAATTTTGGAAAACTGACCTAAACCGGTATTGTTGCAAAATTAATTTACAAACTCTACGTTCATAGTCATTTTTAAGCCATCTTTCGCCAACCACAAAAAAGTTCGTATGGAGGCTACCACTTCCGATGGACCGATTTCAGCAAAAAATCATTACGGTCTCCCAATTTATGAAAAAAGCTTAAATATGAAGTTTCATCCTGATCAGTCAATCCATCTGAGCTACAGAAATTTAGTCTGCACGAAACCACATACCACAGAATTTTTTTAAAAAACCACTTCTGGCGAATGGTAAATCTGTAAAAATCTTGAGGTTAAAATTTTTCATGAAAAACCTCATGACTGTATTTTAGTTTATTATTGCCTTACAAAAAGAAAGTAAAAATGGAGATAGCCATTATAGAGCTACTGTTTATGTTCCGCTAGGAGTCGTTGCTTTGCTTAAACATAAACTGTCCTAAATCTCAGCCGCTTGTCACGCCTTCTGTAATCACGATATAATCAACATGAAAGCTTGTCAGGCCAAGCAATTTTTCCCTCCAGAAAATCGTGTTACAGTATTATTTACTAGTTCACAACCATGATATTCCGGATCGGCCCACTGGGTGGAATTTGCCATTACTATACGCTCCGATACATAAAAGTCACGCTTTAGGAGTAAAAATCACTACTTGGTTTGAAATTCTAGCCTAAAATTCGAAATCAAACGCGCTAAAGCCACTTAACGAAGATACAGTAGCTCTGTTATGTCGAAAGCATAACCAGTAAAAATTATTTTCAAGACATTGTTGAAGGCTCAAAAGATTATCAGAATTTACTGCATGTTGCAAAAGAGTATAATATTGAAAATCATGAAAATATCAGTTATACCTCACAAATAGGCCAGGAAATTTTAAATTTTTGCAAATCCCTCGACTACAGACATTGGTGATTTTTCGAACGACAACACCGGCATAGACAATGACGATAGTTGGATGAATATTTTCCCATAAGAACTTGATCAAATGTTAAAATCTCGCCAGGAAAGAATCAATCATCCATCAGACCATGGCGTATTCAGTCGACATCCTCAAGTAAGCGAGAATGATTCAAATATTGATTTCGAACCCGATGGTTTTCAATTGGGAATCAAATTCCGATATGAGGATGATGTCCTATCGGAGTGAAGTTTATGCCAAAATAACAAAATATACAATAAAAATACTCGGAAATTGTACTTTCAAAATAATATTTGAAATTTTAAATAAACACAAACATTTATGCACAATAAATAGAAAATATTTAATTTTTGTGAAAAGTTTTGAGTGAATTTTGTAATAAGAAAGTTTTACAACAAAACACACTACGAATCGCACAGAGATGATCGTAGCGATTCAGAAGTAGTACTTGATGTAAGAAAAAGATCTCGTTTATCCACATGCTCGGAAATCTCTAAGATTTTTGTTATTCGAGAGAGTACATCATTGAGTGTAATCCGAAAATTCTTAAACATTTGAAATAATTTATCTCGATCCCTACGGATCGCACAGAAATGATCGAAGTGGCTCTAAACTAATACTTGATGTAAGAAGCAAATCTTATGTATCCACATGCTCGGAAATCTGAGATTTTAGTTATTCGAGTGAGAACATCATTGAGTGTAATACAAAGATTCTTAAACATTTGAAAAAATTTGTCTCGGCCCCTGCGGATCGCACAGAGATGATCGAAGAGGTTCTAAAGCAGCATTTGCCGTAAGAAGCAAATCTTATTTATCCACATGCTCGGGAATCTCTGAGATATTAGTTATTCGAGAGAGAACATCATTGAGTGTAATCCGAAAATTCTTAAACATTTGAAATTATTTATCTCGGCCGCTACCCATCGCACAGAGATGATCGAAGTGGTTCTAAACTAATACTTGATGTAAGAAACAAATCTTATGTATCAACATGCTCGAAAATCTCTGAGATTTTAGTTATTCGAGTCAGAACATCATTTAGTGTAATACAAAGATCCTTAAATATTTGAAATTATTTAACTCGGCCCTTACGGATCGCACAGAGATGATCGAAGTGGTTCTGAACTAATACTTGATGTACGAAACAAATCTAATGTATCAACATGATCGGAAATCTCTGAGGTTTTTGTTATTCGAGTGAGAACATCATTGAGTGTAATCCGAAAATTCTTAAACATTTGGAATTATTTAACTCAGCCCCTACGGATCGCACAGAGAATTTCGAATTACTCTCAATAATGTTCTCTCTCGAATAACTAAAACATCTGAGATTTCCGAGCATGTGGATAAATAAGATTAGTTTCTTACATAAAGTATTAGTTTCCAACCACTTCCATTATCTCTGTGCGATCCGCAGGGGCCAAGTTAAATAATTCCAAAGGTTAAAGAATTTTCGGATTATAATTTTGGAGAAGGATGTGATATCATCTAGATGTTTTGTTCATAGGATGAACAGATGTTAACGATAACCAGTTGCAGTACCAGCACATATCGCAACGCAAGAATATTTTTTCAAAGAACGAAAATATCGAGTTTTGTGTCAAATAAACAGCATTTGCTGGAATTTTTGCTTTTTTGCTTCAACTTGAAACAAAATGCAGCTGAAGCATGCCATTTGCTTGAGGAGGCCTACGACGAACATGCATCATCGAAAACTGCCTGTGAAGATTGTTTTAAACGCTTCAGAAGTTTTTGACATTGAGGACAAGAAGCGCTCCGGAAGATCAAAAACATTTTAAGAGACCGAGCTGCAAGCGTTATTGAATGAACATGATACCCAAACTCAAGATCAACTTGCAGATGCATTAAACACGACTCGCCAAGGTACTTCCAAACTTTTACATGCTATGGGAACAATTTTAAAGGAGGGAAAATGGGTGCTGCATGAGATGACTGAGAGACGGATGTAAAATCGAAGGGCCACTTGCGAAATTTTGCTTTCACGGCATGAAAGAAAGAGCTTCCTGCATCGAATTGTTACGGGAGATGAGAAATGGATCTTTTTTAAGAATCCCAAACGCAAAAGGTTGTGGCTTTCACTTGGCGAAGCATCAACCTCGACGGTAGGCCAAATCGGTTCGGAAAGAAGCCAATGCTCTATGTTTGATGGGACCAGAAAGGAATCGTGTACTATGAGCTGCTGAAACAAAGCGAAACTGTCAATGGGCAACGCTACCAACAACAAACGGCCAGAATGGGACACGAGATTCGAACGAGTTATATTGCAGCACGACAACGCTCCATGTCATCGCACTCCCATCGTCCAGGACATCATCAAAACCAATTATCACTTGTTACGTACGATGGCGCATGGTTTGGCTGTGCTACGCTTGGCCAGTTTCGAAGAAGGGCAAAATTGGTAGGATAAATGGTTTTGGTCTAAAGTCACGTTGTTTTATCGTCGTGGTATTCATGTATTGCCAGCGAGTTGGCAAAAATGTGTAGATAGCGAAGCACATTTTTTGGATGTTAAGAACTAGGAACAGTTTAACTCTCAAATTTCCAAAGTTATAGGAATTTTAAATTTAAATGGCTACCCGGGTGCGGGTGCCTGGCTCGTAGCGTATGTTTAGCAGTTTAGTAAGACGAACTCAGAAGGAAGATAATGTACTCCATATCTAGAAAAAACATTTATTTGTTCTATTCTAGGTTCCGCTTATTCTACTCATCCATTCATAAAATACAGGCATTCGTCGTCTTCCAAATTTGCTCGTTAGGTTAGAATTTTCAAGTCCGCTAGTGATAAGAAACCATCATCTCCATTCTTAATACTCCAGAAACCCAGCCTTTTGGAAATAATTTCATATTGAATTGATATCAACAACACAAGCCGAATAGATCTTACAGCGTCTAATCGTCAAGTCTATTTAGCACTACGGTCAATATTCTCCGTTTATAAGGTGTTTTTAAACTTTTAATAATGTCCGTATTCATTGGTTGAAGTTGAGATGTAGAAATTGGCGGAAAATATACTAACTTAATAAATTTTAATTTTAATTGCACTTGATTTGGATGGGTTGGGCAGTTACCGACAAACATAATGATTTTTATTTTCTGACGCCCGAATATTTTGTCTAATTTGGTTAGCCAATTTTTCCCATATCTCGCTAATCATCCAAGCCTTTTTATTGGACCAATAAACTAACTAACTCCTAGAGATTGAACTCCTCGGAATGCTCTCCGATTTTTACTTTTCCCAACGATTAACAATTTTAGTTGTACAGATCCGCACATATTCGATCCACTAGAGGCGTAGTTCGATATTTCTTTTGCTTGCCGCCAAATAATTTATCCTTTTTGAACGCGAAAGTCTTATCAGGTAGACATTGAAAAACCAACCTCGTTTCGTCACCGTAAATCATATTTTGAGGGCTGTATTCTTGCATAAGTTCGTGTTTGATGAAGCTCTCTCTTCATTAACAGTTCCGAACGCAATATTATGACGAGTATTTAACTTATCCAGCCAACCACTGCTTACTCTAAAACCAGAAAGGTTCAGTTTGCTGGCAAAAAACAGGCACATCTTTCCTGCGTGAATGATTATCCACGAGCGTAATTAACTCCAGCTTTTGTTTAATACTAAGACATTCAGTTTTCTCTTTTGTTTTTCCATATTTTCTCGGATTCAAATTTAACAACGTGAAAATAATTTTTGTAGATTTTTGTACAGTTACCACTTACCGCAGCAGTATGGCTATTAAATAAATCTGTCAGCATTTTAAAGGAATGATATTTTCCAATAGGAATCTTAAAATTGCGTAATGAAAAATGTAACAGTATGGGATATAAACTGAAACAACTGATTAAAACGCTTAAATTTGTTCTTTTTTTTTATTTTAAGAAATCTTTATTTCTGTACAACTAATCTCATTGATTATCTAGTAATAGTTCCATTAGTTTAGTAGTCTATTCTTGTGGGATGAAACCTATCGGTTCATCTCAGCTCTACCAGTCGTTTGATTTCAGCGACCCAGGGAACCACTAATTTCAAAGGTTTTGTTCTCGCGCCTAAACTTCAGTTCGTTGGTGCGATCCAGTAGGTTCAGCAGCTTCACGTTATGATGCTGCTGCAGTCGCAGTACATAATTCCTTGCGTAGAATATACACGATTAAAAATGAGAAAATAAAATCAAAATTCAAATTATTGGAATGGAAATTGTTCGTTTTGTTTAGACGAATTATGGTTCTATTCCATGGAGAAAATAGAAAAATGTGGCTGAACATCTGACAAAGACAAGAACTAAAATTTACATTAGAGAAACTGAGACACAACATTTTTATTTTATGGTAGATAAGGTTGGGGAAATTTTTAAGTCAACAAAAACTAACATTAAATTATTTAAATAAATAACTAAAAATCTTTATTTTTAAAGTGTTCTGCTATAAAATATGGAGGAGAAATTTTTGACAAGTTCGTAAATTAATCTCAAACTAAGCATCAAGAAATTTTTCAAACATTTTAAAACCCAAATAAATTGCGAAATAAATAATAAATTAGATAAATTTAACAAAAATATTTTAAAAATATTTAGTTGTACACAATAATAAATCTAGTGAATAAATTTTTTAAGTATAAACTCTGAGTGCTGTGTGATACGTATAATGGTTACGAAAGCGTCCTCTCGAACGTCGAAAATATGAATATGCAATTCAGAATTAACCGTGAATTTCATTAAATGATTTAATTTGGTTTGTGTTTCTTTTGCAGAATGACGATGAAGAAGAAAGACGACGAAGTAGATCGGTGACTAGTATAGTACGAGTAGTGTAAATGTTTCGGTACTGGACGATAATGAAGAGTTGAAAATTTGTGTGCAACAGTTCATGGACAATGTACGTGGTGATGATTGAAGATCGCTTGGCCAATCTTTCAAATCAATCTGTGTTTATACAGGGTGGCTAACACGAAGTGTTACTAAGACAAAACGCCACAGAATTTTTATTTTTTGATCAATTTTATTCAATCAAAGTAAAAAATGTTCACAAATATTTAAATTTTCGAATTGCATTAACAGTTTTCGAGTTTGGCCACCCTTAGCCGCGATTATGGCCTTCAAACGGCCGATAAAGCTATTGCATGCAGCACGAAAGTGGCTCCGCGGTATTTTGGCCCATTCCCGGCGAAGCTCTTGCTTGAAATGATCGACACTTTGGTATTTGTTTGTCAAAACCTTGCTCTTCAAAATAACAAAACCGAAAAATGTAGTGGATTTGCATCCGGTGAATTTGGTGGTCATTGGGCACTGGAAATGAACCGCGGAACGATGTTTCACAGCCAATCTTGATTGACGCGCGCTTTATGACTCGGCGCCGAGTCTTGTTGAGATGTCCAAGCTCTGCGGCCGAAATGTTTTTGTGCCCAAGGCTTCAACGCTCCCTCCAACACATGATCCCGATAAATTTGAGCATTTATCTTGATGCCACGGTCCAAAAAAACGAGCAATGAACAGCTTTCGGCCGTTACGGCGGCCCAAACCATCACCATCGGCTGTGCTTGGTTTCGAGTGACAATCCGTTGGTCCAAATTTTCAGTAGAACGGCCGGGCAAGTAAATCCGATCGTTTTGCTTGTTCACATATTGCTCAATAATGAACGGTGACTCATCGGAGAAAACCAAATTCGGCAAATCTCCACTTTCGTGCGAGCGTAACAACTTCTTTGCTCTTTCCACTCTAACTTTACTTAAGCCTCGGTGAGACCATGCGTTTTATGGAATTTCAAGGCCTTTAGTCCAAGATGATCTTTCAATATCTGCTGCACCCGTTCGAGCGAAATGTTCGCCTCACGAGTCATTTTTCTGCCGCTATTCACATGCAGATGTTTTAACTGGTTAACAATCTGCGGCTGTGGTTTTCCAGCCAAATATAGAGCAGTCACACTATTACGCTTGAATTCCATTGCGGATAACTTTTTGTCTGAATATTTCCCACTAAAATGCTTTTGTACGCTTGTAAACAATGAAATGAACTGGCATTACTGGTTTGAGAGCAATGACAGCTTGAAGTTGGTAACACTTCGTGTCAGTCACCCGGTATATTCGTAGAAAATGCATTTCAAACAAATTTAATCAATACATTGGCCAATTTGGTTACAGGCCATCGTAAATATGTCAAAAATTTCCAAGTAGTTGGTGCCTTACTTCCAATGTATCGTTATCGTGCACAACGAAGTGATTTGAATGTCTGGTGGTTTATCTCGTATGAATGTCGGCGGTAAAAAAAACGGTGAAGGAAATGAGAATAAAAGGGGAACCGAAAAGGATGATTCAATTACTGGGGGTAGTAATGATGTGCAGGATCCAAAAGCAAAGGCCAAGGCTAAAGCAAAAAAAGCAACGTCAACAAAATTCAACCGTAACAAGATGTAAAGGAACGATAAATGGTAAACTAGATACGACACCTTTCTTGGATCCCGTATTTGCCGATATAAAATCCTGGTTAAGCGATATGAATAGTTCGAATCGAGCTTACGCTGAAATCGAATAACTCGGAAATTTTATTTGATTACGATAATCTGTACTGCGATTAAATGAATTTGTGTTCAATGAAGATTGTTGTGTAAATGGTCGGCGATTGATCGTCGTAGAGGAAGGACGTGTTTTTGTCTCTCCTTTAAATAAATAAATAATTTATTTTAAATGTATTTTAATTAACTAATAAAAAGTATAATATTGATATAGTTGATAATTTTAATAAATAATAATTTCAATAATAATTTGCGTGAATTTAATAAGTGAAGTGAATAGTTATACGTATTGTATATTTATTTTAATCTGTGTACGGTGCGCTTGTGATGGTATAAAATATGTACATAACGTTTTCGTTTATATGTATTTTGATACCGTTGCTTGAACGCAACGTACGCAGTGTATGTAAATCTTCAATATGTATGACTTTTGATTCCAATGGATGCCTAAGATAAGTGTTTTTCATTATTTTAATTCATATTTTTCCGAAATAAATTTTAATTATATAAAATATGTATTTAACTGTTTCTATTTGTGTAAACGTGTTAAGAGAGGAGCGTAAAATAAAATACCATTTCATTTATATGTTTTGGTTTAGTATATTAAATATATACATACATTTCTATTTTTTGTTTTTGCGCTTGTTGCGTGAGTGAGAACTGAGAATAGATTATTATGATCATGCTTAGTGTTTTATAATTTATCCCTTCCAAGTTTCAACTAAAAAAGAATAAACAGGAAATAGACAAATAAAATACATAAAACAAAATTTTGAGGGGATAAATATATGACGAAATTGGATAGAAACTAAACAAGCATGATCGTGGTTATTCTGTACTTTTCGTTTTCTCCTCCTGACATATCTAAGATTCATTCATTCATATACAGATGAATTCATTCATTCATATACACCCATCCTCCGATTTACACGGTAGATTGGTTCCGCGGAAAACGTATTATCGCATTCATATATACAGATCCTTGTAGAAGTATAAATTAATAATTTATTAATTTGAATTTTAGGTTTTAGTGTAAAATTAAATTAAATTTCTTAAATTTCTTATTATTCTTGTTTTGAACGTGAAAATAATAATTTAACGAATTTTGGAACTCTAGTTTAGGACATGTAGAGGTAGGCGGCTGTGATCGAATTGGAATTGTTGGCTTAACTTTATAACTTGTTCTAGGTTGGATAAATAATTATCGACGTATGTCGATTATATAATTTATAATTTATTTAATGCTGTTGTAGATATATATATATATATGTGTGTGTGTATGTATATGTGTGTGTGTATGTGTGTGTGTATGTATATATATATGTATGTATGTAATTTTTTTCTGATTTATTTATTTTATAATTAAAGCATTGAACCATATAATTGGGTTATTTGATTATCATGGATCCTACAGATGTGCTAGCTACTTATTATTAATTCTGTTATCTTGCAGATTCCTGATTACTTTAATAGTTTTATTTAATTTTGGTTGAATTTGTTTAGGTATTGGGGATTCTAAAGCTGTGAAAAACATTCATTATTAATACATTACCTTACAGTTTCCAGATTAGCTGTTTTTGGGACCAGTTTTTGTTTGGTCATTTTCTATTTTTATAAATAAACATATTTGTATTAGATTAGGGATGACAAGGACAAGTGACTTTCATAAATATTTTTTTATAAATAAATCCATCAAATCAACAGACTTAGAAGTTAGGAAGGCCGTGCGTGCCTTTCCTGGATTCGTTTTATTTTATTTGTTTTATGAGAACCAAATTAATTTAGTTAATACTAATCGTTACTTTACATTTATTTTATTCAAGTATAATTTTATTATATTGTATATATATTGTCCTAAATATACTAATGAATTTTAGAATTATTTTGAATATAGTTCAAATAACTTTGGTTTCAGGAAATTCGACTGTAAGTTGCGGAGTTGCAGAATGATTAAATTAATAAATGTTTCAATTATTTAGGAAGCCGGAAAATATGAATTTAGAATTAAATTTCAGGAAATTTACAGATGCTTGCGAATTAATGCTTCATTGTAATTGCTGATTGTGTAGTTTAGAATTGTGTTGTCATTTTATTACTAACGACTTTACATAGGTGTCTGTAACGGGTCGAGTCAACCAATTTTGGTTAGGAAGCCGAAAAGTATTAATAGAATTAAATTTCAGGAAAATTCCAGATGCATGTGAAATAATAATATTTTTTCTTAGGTTGCCGTTTTAAAGAAGCAATTGTTGAAGACCAATACCATCGTTATCCATTAACCTATTAAGCCTTTATCCTTCATCTAGTAGATTAGAATTGTGTTGTCTTTGTGTTACTAACTATCGGCTATACCTAGGTGTCTGTAACCGGGCCGATTCTGTCCCACTTAACTAACCTATCCAATCCTTCGGTTTTGTTATGTGTAAAAAAGGGTGTACGGTGGACCCGGCGTCATCCGGGAACTCAAGCCTAAGAACTTGGTCGTACATTCAAAATCAATCAATCAATCAATCAATCAATGAAGATTGTTGTGTAAATGAGAAATTTTATTTTATGAAATACAAAAAGCGCTGGACGGCCCCGCTAAAATTCGGACAATATACGTACGTTTTTGGCTAAGTAAGGAATCGCTCTATAACGATATTTTTAATTTCAGAATGCTGCAATCAACCGAAGGTGATAGTAACATAAATTTAGATGACATCGATAGTGATAGTGGATTTATGGGTGATGATTTTCATAATCACGCTGATATTTCATATCAATACCGAAACTGAATAAGTGCAAGAGTCGCGAACAAATTGTCCAATTGAATTGGAACACAATGAATTTTCCATTGAAGAACTCGATGCTCTAAATCGTAATTGATTCTAAAACTACCCGTAAATCATCACATAGACGACGATTTGATAAATTATCATATGGCCAGGGAATGAAGCTAAAAACCAGTGTGGTAATAGCAAATGTGATTGATAAAGAAAAAGAACACGATAATAAAGGGGAATTAGGTGAAGACATTCCAAACGGAATGGAGAATAACGATGATGTGTGCGACTGCCGTGTTTTAAAGTCGTAAATGAACTATCACAAGAACAATTGGCACTCCAGGTAACGGATTTCGATAAAACGGATCTCAAGAAAGTATCACGTCACTTAAAGAATAATAACGAGTTGTACGATAAGGAGTATCAACATTTTATGAATTGTGCAGTACGTTACCATTCCATTTGAGTGATGTGCTATTAAGAATTTAGCCGTGCCTATTGCATTCTCGGCCATATTGCACCTGAAGATAAAATATTTCTCATCTGTAAATCTTGTGTTTTTAATATTTTGTATACAGCGTAACGTGATATGCACTTCCCACTATAAAAATTTGTATAAAATAAAATTAAAAAGGAGTAGGGATTTTTTTTTTGGTTGCTATAAAAAATACTCGAGTTGACATTTTTTATGAAAAATTTATGGCAATACAACAACAATTCGCTCAGCAAACTATAATCGGATCTGCGCTTCTCCCAAATAGTCGCTCTATATTTTTGTTTCGCTCTAGTTTTACTGATATAATATTTTTTTCGCATGGCCATTATAGAGAATTTCGATTTAGAGAAATTCGAAATGAATTATTAATTCTTCTGTCAAAATATAAATCATATAAAGAAAAATTCGGAAAAACGGAAGTTCGATTTACAGAAGTTTGTCTGTATTGCGCTGACCGTGATATCTACGAGGGCGGATTGAAAATGAAGCTACCTAAGTAGGAAAACAAAATTTTTTTTTGCCAAAAACCATTTATTTCTCAACATAGTCTCCATTTAGTTCGACACACTTACTAAGACGATATTCCAACTTTTTTATACCATCTGAATAATACGATTTCGGGAACCCCTCAAAATACGCGTTAGTTTCGAAAATCACTTGTTCGTCTGAGATGAATCTTTGTCCTGCGAGCCATTTTTTCAAGTTTGGAAACAGGAAAAAGTCACTAGGAGCTAAATCTGTACTATAAGGTGGATGATCAACCAATTCAAAGTGTATTTCACGTAATTTTAGCATCGTATCTAATGCTGTGTGAAGTGGTCTGTCGAACTCGTTTTTGTTCGACTCTGAGAAAACGCGGCACCCATCTTGCCGATAGCTTTTTCATAAGTAAATGTTCATGCACAATGTTGAACACACGTTCATATGATATGTTTACCATTTCAACAATCTCACGCAACTTGACTCGGCGAACATTCATAACGATATTGAGGATTTTCTTGATATTTTCTTCAGTAACCACCTCTTTTGGCCTTCCTGTTGATGGTATTGTTGCAGTGCTTCTTCGGCCGCGTTTAAATTCAGCAATCCAATATTTTACCATGTAATCTGACGGAGCAGACTCACCGTAATGTTTATCGAGCTTTTCTTTTGTCTCTTTCGCCGTTTTCCCTTTCAAATAATAGTGTTTTTAATCACTGCACGAAACTCGTTTTTTTCCATTTTTCAAGAAACACAAAAGTTGCTTACTTCAAACGACTACAACAAATAAACTAATCGATGAATTTGGGTGAAATTTTAACAGCTGACGTTTGACAGATCGCAATTTCTAAAAAACAAAAAAATTTTGTGTTTGTGCTGCCATCTAGCGCTAGGTAGTTTCATTTTCAATCCGCCCTCGTATCCTGAGATGGAAAATTTTAGATTCTGTAGTTGTAATAGTTCTTTTAAAAAAATATATCATAATATCCTATTTCTTGGTAGATCGGATAGTTGACTTTTGGTAAAACGATAGCAGGGCTAACATTATTTTCTGGAATGATAGTGTCGCTAAAGGTTTTTTCGATAAATGCTGGGACGGTAGAAATCTTGGACTGACAGTCATATCCCGAGATGAAAAACTGGCATGATAGTTTAGTATTGCCATGTTAAGGCTTAAGGCGCTAAAATCTAAAGAAATGGTTAAAAATTAGCTAGTTTTGTAATTTTAAGTTTCAAAAGAATCGAAACAACAGGGATGAAAATTTCGTTTCGGTAACGGGTAATGTTTTATGAATATGTATGTCGGTTCCGTATAATGGGAATGTGTACTATTTTTAAAAGTGTTAGACTTTTGATTTTCACCGTTTTGATTACAACGTATAAAATATTTGATCATTAACATTCATTATATTTTTTTTGGTGTGTCAAACGAAGAAATCTATATTTTAGAATAAAGCTTAGAATTTTTCATATCTACGTGCGTGCGTAGGGAAAATCTGTGATTTAACACAAAATAATATTACGACATTTACATGTTCCATAATGTGTATTTTTAGAAATATTTTACATATACTGCAGACATGTGTTGTGTTCATCGTGTTTCGGTGCCGCTATTTTTACGATTAACATTTATAAAGTCAAGCAAAAAAATATTAAATTTAGAGATGAACCTATTAAATTTACGCGCCACACTCCCTCCCACACCAGTCAACCAACCAGAACATTAAATTTAATTAATTGACGTAAAATGTTTATGTACTATAGACCTATCGAATTTTCCGAACCCCAAAAATAATAAAGTTCCAAACAAAAAAGAATTTTCTTTAAACAATTGTCTTATTATTACGTTAAATATTGTGATAAATTATTATTTGGATAAACAACACCCAAGAACAACAAAAATGTGTGTATAGTGTGAGTACTGAGTATACTAAATAAAATAAAAAAATAATTACATTAATTGAAAAGTATTATAACATCTTTTTCCCATTTTGTGTGTACTAATAAATTTAATTTTCCACAGCAATTTCTTTTAATTCCTTGGAAATAACAAAAAGGAAAAATTTTATTAAATTTTGCGTTGAGAAAAAGAAATTTTTATCTTAACAAAATCAATTTGGTTGCGTCGCGCTATAATATTCTATTGCCTGCCATTGTTACTTGATTAGCCTCATTTCTCATTTTCTTTTTCGTATACAGGTGAAATCTTGCAAAATTAATTTTTAGTACAGAAAATGTTGCTTTTTTAGTTGTTTCACATCTCTTGATGATTTACCTTCTTGGGTACTTTAAATTATTATTTTATCAGAAAAACGACTCGAGTGCGTTATTACGTAATTATAATGACGTATTGCAGAGATAAAATAATTTAGAATTGAAAATTGCCTAGGCAAAAATTTTCTTTTGTGAAGTTATATAAAGAGATAATTAAATGTCGTTTAATGAAATGAAAATCATACTTAAGGATTTGTTGGTTTCATTTAGCTTACGGTATAAATAAACAAAAACCATAATCAAGGAACGTAAAATATAATTTTTATAGGTTTCTATTTAAAGTTTTATTATCTCTCATCCTCATCCTACATTTCTACAATAGAATAATAATTGCCTTCAAGTGACTTGGCTTTTATATGGAAACATTCTTTCGTTATAATAGAAAATGATACAACATTTTGTGTTTTATTCTATATATACTTATACACTCAAAAAAGTCAAAAAAGCAACGGGAATTGGCCATTTAAAAATCCCTCTTAATCTTAGCTCTGTGTACTGGGGTCAGAATGACTCCACATTTTCTCTATGTATTATTTTTTATAGAGCACTGTTTCTTTTGCTATCTAAACAGTAAGAGGCGGACAAATTGGATTGCCATGTATTTGTTTATTACAATTTGCATTATATACTGATGATCCCGTTAGTAGTGATAGGGGCAGCTGAGTTGACCTACTTATTCCAGACGACCTACAATATTTCCGGAAGTGAAAGTGTATCCGACGTTCCTCGTTTTCGCTTTTTATTACTTGACCTGGGTAAAACATACGGGATTCCTCAAATGGTTTAGGTGAAATTTAAAAGCGAAAACGAAAACCGTAAACTGTCGCATTCATTTGAGGAATCGCACATGTTTTTCCCATAGTAGTGAAAGTGAAAAAAACTGGTTGGGGATGGCAGAGGTTTTCATCTAGGTCGAATAAAACAATTTATGTAACGAGTAACCTGTTAAATTGAAATGATGAAACGATGATCTGATGACCGACGCTTATAACAAGAATGTATGTGAATTGTTTTCGAAAGGTTCGCACCATAGACGAATTTCGGTTATATTAATAACACAAAGCATATTTCATCAAGGGAAATTTTGTCGTGACATATCGTTAAACTGCAAATATCTGGCAGCTTTTAGTAACCTTCGAGATAAATCAAAAAAGGAACCGATTGCAAAACAAATCTTTCCCGATAACGTAAAGGAATTTGTGAAACTAAAAGATGTGACATCACAACCTTATGATTATTTGTTTATGGATTTGACCCAGGCATGTAAAGATGTATTTCGTTTTCAATCGAATATATAGGGTTTTCCAATAGGAATGATATAATTTTTAAGTGACGTTTCGGTCATTTGTAATATGTCATGATCTGTCATTTTTTGTTTCATTGTATTCAGCAATGTTTACAATTTCATCATGGTGAGATATACGCAAGAACAACGTTTACTTAAGAACTGAAGCCATTGGACCACCGTAAACGTCGTGAATTTGCTGATTTTGCCTTGGAACAACTTGAAAACGATAACGATTTTTTTAAGAAAATCATCTTCTCCGATGAGGCTCACTTTCATCTGAGTGGTGCGTAAATAAACAAAACTGTCGATTCTGGTGCGATGGAAAATCCACAAATTATTCATGAAAAACCATTACATTCACCTAAATTGACAGTTTGATGTTGTTTTTGGTCTGGTGGAATCATCGGTCCGTATTTTTTTCGAAATGAAGCTGGTAACACCGTTACTATCAATGGAGATCGGTATAGATCGATGATAACAAACTTTTTATGGCCGAAATTGGAGGAAGTTGATCTTGGCAACATTTGGTTCCAACAAGACGCTACGTGCCACACAGCAAGTGCAACAATTGAATTATTGCGAGAAAAGTTTGGAGATTCGATTATTTCAAGAAATTGTGATATTGAATGGCCTCCAAGAAGTTGTGATTTAACACCATTAGACTATCTCTTGTGGGGTTATTTGAAGTCATTGGTCTTTAGCAATAAACCAAACTCACTTCAAGCTTTACAAGTCAATATTGAACGTGCTATTCATGACATACGACTTGTTTTAGTGAAAAAAGTACTCGAAAATTGGGTTCATCGAATTCGTTTCTCCAGAAGAAGTCGTGGAGGCCATTTGAATGACGTTTTATTCAGAACTGAATTGTATCGATTGTACTTCACATTAAAAACATTTCAATTTCCTTAACAATTAGTGTGTTTTTTTTAAAGAAATCATATCACTCTTATTGGAAAACCCTATATTTAATACCACATATGATACCGGATATATACCATCAAATTTGATAAACAATTTAGAGCGGTATGAAACGATTGGGGGAGTACAAACATTTGTTACATGTGTTAAAAATCTGTAAACCTTGTACACGTAAAAACATTTTAAAAAACGGTAGTGAAGAATTAATAAAAACTTTGTGTGAAATATGTTTGAATGTGTTAAACGGTAATGCTAAAATTTCCAAACAGGAGCTAGTCCGTTTATGAAAATATAGAACAATAAAACGTCAATTAGCAAATTCAAAATTTCATATATCCTCTAAACGAAAAATCTTAATTCAAAAAGGATCTTCTTCCTATCCTCTTATCATCGCTATTATCTGGGATTGTAGGAAAATTAATTGAGCAGACCACACAATAAGTTTACAACCAATGAATGTCATCCCGCCGGATACGTTTGATCGTTGGAAGAAAATCGTTATGGAAGATAAAAAATTATCAGATCTGGATCGCGAAATGAAAAAAGTTTTACTTAACAATAAACTAAATGATGTCAGCAAACGTCAAAATCTATAAAGATATTTAAATAAGAAGCGACAACACATTACTAAGGCAACTCATTCACCTGTTAAAACAGAAATATAGATGCGAATATTCAAATGAACCTAATAAGCATAAACATAAAAAACTTCAAACATTGGAATCGAATGTGTCGGAACTCAGGTTAAATTAATGAAGCAAATCGAAAAACTTCCGCCTATAGAAGAAACTTTTGAATCTCAAAATAGATTTTCTAGCCTCGAAGATGCGAACAATACATCTGACGATGACGAGCTGATGGAGCTTGATATGGATGATTATGTAAGGACTAAAGCATTAGAGGGTCAACCTTCCTCGGTTAAAATAATTAAAGAAAGACCTTCTCTTGATCCAACTGAATATCGAGTATTTGAGTTAGACAATGGTGGTACAGTAAACGTACCGGTTGAAAAACAAATGGTGACACGTGCAACACTTAAACGCGGTCGTCTTCCCGACGCAACCCAGACTACGTTGGATTTTGTCCATCGAAAGAAAAAAGCAAAACAAGCTTCCACGAGTACACCTTTAAAATCAAGGGCGAAAGCAGCAGCAGAAAGCAGTATATCTTGGAAGAAACTATAAATACAAGCTTAGTTGTGTAAATGTTATTCATTGCAAATAAAACTAATCATCTGGGAAAATGTTGGCCAATCAAAAATCGTTTTTTATCACCTTAACTAGTAACACATCGCTTGACCTCTATCCTCAAAATACATTATCAAAATTTACAACGAAACTCCCTATATCGTTAGATTTTAAAAACAGCACTGACGATGCCAAATTGCTGTAAAATTTTATTGTACAAAAAAAGATGGTAAAATAGCGCCGTCCTCAGTAGCAAGAATTGTTTTTAACAATGCGACGAAACACACAGAGGCTGAATCAGTTACACCGGTATTAGTCTCTATAAAAGAGAAAAAGAAAGTTGATGAACTAAATAAATATAATTGATATATTGAGACAGCATCCGGAATTATTCAGCTTAGTAAAAAAGAAAAATTTCTTTGACCATTACACGTCGGAAGGTGTAGATTTACCTGTTCAAAATTATTTTACAATTAATACTGTTCCGATCTTAGTCGACACACAGCTTTACCTCGTATCACTTAATAAAGAGTATTCAATGAGCATTTTGTTCGATACACTTCAGTCTCAAATAAACGAAGAGAAAGGACGTAACGTGGTTGAAAATATAAAGAAATCAATAAAAGAACCAGTAAAAGTTTTAGTTGCTAAAAAACAAGCTGAAATTCAAAGTTTTGTAGAAGTAATTCTACCTGAACCGGTGGATGTATAGAATACGGTATTCCTAATTACAGGGTGGCTGACACGAAGTGTTACCAAGACAAAACGCCACAGAATTTTCATTTTTTGATGAGTTTTATTGAATAAAAGTAAAAAATGTTCACAAATATTTAAATTTTCGAATTGCATTAGCAGTTTTCGATTTGGCCACTCCTAGCCGCGATTATGGCTTAACGGCCGACAAAGCTATTGCAAGCAACACGAAAGTGGCTCTGCGGTATTTGGCCCACTCCCGGCGAAGCACTTGCTTGAGATGATAGAGATTATGGTATTTTTTTGTCCCAACCTTGCCCTTCAAAATACTCCAAACCGAGAAATGTAGCGGATTTGCATCCGGTGAATTTGGTGGCCATTGGGCAGTGGAAATGAACCGCGGAACGTTGTCTTTCAGCCAATCTTGCGTGACGCGCGCTTTATGACTCGGCGCCGAGTCCTGTTGAAAGGTCAAAACTCTGCAGCCGAAATGTTTTTGTACCCAAGGCTTCAACGCTCCCTCCAACACATTATCCCGATAAATTTGAACAATATTCAGGCAATATTGCTCAATACACATATTGCTCAATAATGAACGGTGACTCATCGGACAAAACCAAATTCGGAAAATCGCCACTTTCGTGCAAGCGTAACAACTCCTTTGCTCTTTCCACTCTAACTTTTTTTTTTAGCATCGGTGAGACCATGCGTTTTATGGAATTTCAAGGCCTTTAGTCCAAGATGATCTTTCAATATGTGTTGCATCGGTTCGAGCGAAATGTTCGCCTCACGAGCAATTTTTCTGCCGCTACGGCGCGGATTCCGAGCCAATTTGGCCTTCACCTTCCGAATGGTATCCGGCGATGTTGCAGTGCATTTCGGTCCACCACTATGGCGTTTTGCAATGCTGCCAGTATCGTTATAACGAATTATGGTGCGACACACAAACATTTTAATCACATGCAGATGTTTTAACTTTAATAACAATCTGCGGCTGTGGTTTTCCAGCCAAATATAGAGCAATCACACTATTGCGCTTGAATTCCATTGCGGATAACTTTTTTTCTGAATATTTCCCACTAAAATGCTTTTATACGCCTGTAAACAATGGAATGAACTGTCATTAGTGTAAATTTGAGCGCTCAGTCATCACTGGTTTGATGCAGCAATGATAGTCTGAAGTTGGTATCACTTCGTGACGGTCACTCGGTGGTGGATGGCGGTCGATGATGTGATCACTTGAGCTTGTTGCATGGTGTATTTTCAATGAGCAGAAATACATTTTAGTACACTGCTGTAGATGATAATTTCGTGCAATATTCCGTGCAGAAGCTCGGCATCGAAGCGTACTGAAATAAATAGAAAATTAGGTGAACAGGAAAATTCCGCAAATTCTACACAGATCTAAGCCGAACAATCCAATAAATAAATGTTTCCGCAAAAATTGAAACCTATAATTTCGGTTTGAATTACCAGGCATGTGAAGCTATAGTCGTTTTTAGTTAGTTAGTCTTTCTCATTTTGCAAGTGATAATTTCAAAATAAACTTTTTAACAGTTTAGTTCAGTTCGAGTATTTTTTCGAAATTATTATGTTTTCGAAAGGAAATGTCCAAATGTTGACATCTAAAAGCGGTAAAAAATATAATTTCTCTTTCTTCTAATGCATGTAATATAGGCGCTAGATTTTGTTAATTGAAAAACATAGAGCATTACAAATAAAAATTTTGAAAATGATTTAGATTGTACACTCTTCTAACTACAATTTTCATGAATTCGATTTTTTTCAGACAGCTGACATTATAATAATGCAGTGCACGTCTAACAAACTCTGCTTTTTAAAATTTATTTTCATCAGGAGAGGCAATGGGTACTTCCAGGTCCTCTATTATGATTAGTGAAATCATCACCAATTGGATATGAAAATTTCATAGTGCTAAACTTTCCCGCGATTTTACTCAACGTGTTCTCAACCGTTGGATTGCATATTGGTCAGGTCTATTTACCGCGAAATAATGGGTTAAGGAAAGTCCATACGGAATGAATGATCCAAAATGCAAGAAAAACCAAAACCTCTCAGGAACTTTCGTATCAAATATTTTCGTGGAGAAAAAGAGTTCGTGATCACATTTTTGGACAATTTGCCAAGTGGACCAACTTCGTGCCTTTAAATCAATTATATGGATTTAATAAAGAAATGTGTAATAAGCAATGTCTTGGAATTAAGGCATTCACAGAATTTTTCAAACACAAAAAATATCAGTCTATTGACTCCTAAGAAGGTTCGGTGCAACATACGTATTGAGTATGAAAATAAAATATCGATGAGAGTCAGTGGAAGAAACACATTGAAAATTGGGTAGCGCGCGAAAGGAGTATTCAAATGATAAGGCCAAATCAATGCAGAATCAATGTATTATGCTGCATGAATGCGTTAAATGCTACACAAATTTATTTGAAAACCAATGTTGATGCCATAACCTCACAATTTACATACAACCGTACTAGTCATCAAGCGACCTATTACTGGTCCACTGAAATTGATTGTGAATTACCAGCCTCCACATTTGTTTCCTGTGTTATACGATATTTGTATATTTCAAAATCGCAATTTATACTTTGGCAAATGGTCTACTAACCGTCACTAACATGCACTCCATTCCAATAACATAAATATGTTTTACAAAAGAGCAAACCGAAGCGATTATGTTAAAGCATCCAAGGAAGCTGTATACAATCCTGAGTCATATGAAATAATTCAACTTAATCGCGACTTTTTCAAATATTTCACTGGCTCAGAATCTCAATGCTATACCACAATACGACCAAGCAGAGATATTCATGTGACAGATATAAAAGCAATTTTGTGTAATCGAGACGACCACATACGGATTAAATTAAATTTTAATGATTCATTTCAAGACCTCCCAACGATATGCAAAAACGTGTCCCTATTTTAAATTATCCACAGTTCAACAACTATCGATAAGTACATGTTGTATATGGGTTACCCAAACAAATAAAACCATCTCTAAGATTTAAAATCTGTAATATCACAGGATTTCCCCTGGAATAGGCAATTGTTGTAAGATCGATGGCGATCTAATTTCACTTATACAAGCTCAAGCTAAGGAATTGATTAATTCGACTTTGAGTGAACATTCTGTGAGTCATAGAACAGTAAAAAAGTGGTTTGCAAGATTTCGTGGCGACAATTTTAGTCTTGAGGACGATCCACGTTCAAGTGCAGTAAAATAATTTGAAGACGAAGAACTTAAAGTTTTACTGGAAGAAAATTCGTGTCAAACTCAAACGGAGATTGCCCAGGAACTCATCTTCTCCTTAGGCTGGGAAGAGGCTATCTCTGATTACCACTTATTCAGATCGTTGTCATCATATTTGAAAGAGATTTGGGCTCACGTAATTTGAAGATGTGCAAAAATGGTTCGATGACAATTTTGCTTCGAAACCGCCAAGTTTCTATCGCGAAGGCATTTATCATCTACCTGGTAAATGGCAAGAGACCATAGATAGTAATGGCGAATATTTCGACAATTAATCTTTGTAACAATTATATTTTCAATAAAATTTAATTTGACCAAAAAAAGGAAAGTTTCTACTTGCACACCTAATATTTTCTTTATTTTATATTTGGTGTGAAGAAATGTGTTGATTAACCGGTGTAAAATACTGAGATCCTGTTTTGTTTATATAGTGAGGAATTAAAAATTCCTAAATGTTATGCTAGATTTTTAATTTTCCAAATAGTAAATATTAAAAACTGTGCAGTTGAGTCACGTTGACAATCAAATCCAATCAAGTTAATCGATCCACTAAAATTATTAAGCAAAGGAGACGTAAATCAATACTCTGTTCCGGGCGAAAAAAGAACTCAAAAGTTTGAATTTCAATTGCATGCGGGAGGTAGTTGCTTCGCTCATGCCGCTAAGCTCCCCTGATGCAGAATAAATGGAGAACAGGGGCTAATCGTGTAAACGAATTAAAAAAATATGCACATTTACGGATGTCGCATTTTAACCATAACATAAAAATTCAAATCTTTACATTAAAATAAAATCGGTCCTCTATTCCATTTGGTTTTCGAGACCATGTTTAAAAAAACTCTCGCTATTATTGAACCGTATGAAGTTGAAAATTATGTAGGAGAAAAACTGATCGCCCCGCACAGTCTACATTCCACCCTCTCTACCGAGAAACATTTATAAAACAACCAAAGAAAAAATGTATTTGAATTGGTCAAAAAAATCAGGAAAAATCTAGTTTATCGATGAAAAAAATTTAACAATGCTAAAATCGTGCAAATAACCGTATTTGGTCAAAATCATCTTACGGAGAAGCCGGTTTGTTACCAGAAGTTAGAAGTTATAATTCATCGTTATGAGAAACCTATGACTCAAATTCATCAATATTCGGTTCAAAGTGAACCGGGAAGTTTTCGCTGTAAAATTTTCGGAAAAGTAGTTGGTTCCTGAACTTGTTGTGAGCATTATTCCAACAATAATTGGACCATCCAACAAGATTCTGCTCCGGGTTTAAATTCTCCCCGCTATTTTGAGTAGCATTGCCAAAGTTCTAGGCGAAATGTTTCGAAACGAAGCAAACACTAAAACACAGTAATTACAAAATATTGGGACAAAACTGGATGTTTCACCAGAAAGAGAAGTGTTCTGTTAGTTCAGGTTGTGTGTAAGTAATTTGATGGATGTATCAGTTTAGACTAAAATTAATAAATATCATGTTCTTAAATGAGTTTTGATAGTAAGTAGAGACCCAAAAAGCCAAAATTTGTAAGTTAATCCTATAATCCAAAATTTAGAATGACAACACGATGACAATAAAAGGTCGGGATGTGATTTTTTTCTTTCTAATAATGTCTAAATGACAAATGTTTAATGCAAGGTAACTGCAAAGCATAGCCAGGACATATAATGACAATATTATTTGTTAATTTAATTACAAAATAAAGGTTCGTTTGTTTCTTACCAAATTATTTGTTTTAGGATTAGTTTCGAGGTAAAAGGATTAATTCATATTATTCTAAATATAAATACAAATAACAATAATGTTTTAATGGGAGGTGGAGAGTACCTTTGGAATTATTTAAGGCAAAGCGAAAAATATAATTTAATTCTGGTTGCTACCAAATCAGATATTAACGTGTGAAGCATCAATAATGCGGCGTAATCATAATAAGCAGCATCAAATCTAATTCGTCTAATCTAATTGCATTAGACTCTTATTATTTAAAAAATGTAATGCTTTTGAACCATTATTAATTTCGTAATCATTATAATTGGTGTGGGAGATTATATTGCAGCCTGTTGGTCACGCGATGATAGATGTTGGTGCTGCAATGCTAATCGTTTATAAGCTATTTGAACTTACAGGTAATTTTAGAATAAATTTTACATAATCTGTTGCAGCCAAAACTTACTGGAAAAATTATTATCTCAAGTATTGTTCTGATGTATAAGTATTTAGATCTGAACATTATCGAATATTTCGAACTTAAGTTATTTTTCACAAATGTATTCAATATCATACGAGTATAAAGATTAGTTCGGTTGTTATTCATATCCCCATACAGACTATGACGATACAGTTTATCGATTTTCTTTTCAAAGCAAGCAAATCTTGATTCACTGAGTAATTTTTCGAAAATTCTCTAAAAAATTGTGTTAACTTAAACCGATTTGGTATAGTCGAGTAAACGCAGATATCTGTCAAAGAATAAAACATTTTGCCAATGACTTGTTCGATACGAATTGTCGCCTTGCTGTCGCCCAACTAAATATAAATTTAGTCGAGGGAACTTCTGTAATACGTAAAAGTAAAGATAAGATTTGTGGCGGAAAAAAGTAGGGTTTCCTAAAGAGTAGTGTTACAGTCCACAATTATAGCATAGAAACACGGTACAACTAAATTTACCTTGCATAAAAATATTAATCATAAAACAACATGGTGTTTATTTTATTAATTTCAAAACTCATCGCCTATGTTAAGGTTTAATGTTAATTGGTTGTTTTTAGTTATAAAATTCGACACTATCATTAACATCACGGCAATACCTACACTTACCAACTATAAAACAAGCCAGCTATTACTATAACCTGATGGCTTATGGCTTATGCATTTTGGGCACAACATCGTTTCACTGAAAGAAATCCTGTGGTTATTATAATCAAGAGCTCATCAAATCGGCCTTCAAATCAACGAAGCGAAATCCAAATATAGTTACCTCGCGAGACGCAATATGAAAACATATAACATCACGTATCGCAGCTGGCTGGGCGTCGAGCATTCTACTCAACCATTAATATCTTCAACTCTCGCAACATTCCGCACTAAAAAAAATTAACACTACAAGGTGATGATTAGACCAGTAAGACATAAATGCGGAGTCTTGCAAAAGCTTCCTATATTTGAGCGAAAAATAGTTCATGAAGGAAAGCGATAATTACAGATTGCAAGCGAATGAATCAGACTGCGTACATGATATCGGGAGTTAGTTAGAAAAAATACCATGGTATCGCACAGAATTTATTAAAACAACAACAAAGTTATAAATATTTCGGTGGGACATAGAGAGAGTTGAGCTCGGGAGTTGAGTATGATGCTTTTTCCCGATGTCAGAGATACGAAAGTGTCTCGGAAAAGAAGATATAATAGGGTGTTATGGTTGCCTCTGATAAACCTTATAATATCGGCAATGAATCTTAATTCAATAAACGAATGTTTCTCAGGGATCGCGGGACGCCCAGTGAATTAACAAAACTAGCCGATTATTTGTTAGGGATCTCTAGAAGAATGAAAACAGAATGAATATTCGATTCGATATTACAACAAAAACCCAAAATTTTATTGATCCACTATTAATGGTTCTATTATCAGAAAGCCTAATATCATATTCCTGTAACTCCGGGAGACATACATAAAACCTTTCGGCTTGCTATAATTTACTCCATGCCATTCGGATTGCGAAACGCAAGCTAAACTTTTCAAAGATTTATGAATACATTTATGGGTGGACTAGAATTCTCCTTGTTTACATTTGCGGCATTTTCGTCCAATTAGAACTGTTTGCCAGATTAGCTGAATATGGACTTAACAATAAAGCAGCGAAGTACGTTTTTGGTGTATCACCTTTAGAAGTTTTAGGTGATAATTTTAAAATTAGGGTTCCTCCATTATCTAAAGTGGAGCTTTCCATCTCCATCATCGGTCAAACAGTTACAACAATTTATCTGGATGATAAATTACTACAGTCGATTTATCAGTAACTACACGCGCACACGCTAGCACCTTTGAAACTTATGAGCAAAATACAAAATCCGTTATTCAGTTGGCAAGACGAATGAGAGAATTAAATTCGGAAAGATAAAGAAGAATTAAAAAAATAATAATTAAAACGAACGCCACTTGAACATCTCAACCGATGCTTTTTGCTCCTTTAAGGTCACACCGATGTAAAAAATCCCGTGGTTGCAAATTGTATTTCTTGAATCGGTTGTCCAGATCGAAACAGTTTAGCAAACAGAACCGTGGTTTAAATTTCTCACCTATCTGTAAACAGATATGCAATCCAGTTATCAACACACGCAATCCCATCTAATACCAAGCTTAAACTAGAACTCATTTAATCGATGGATTCAAACATACCACAACTGATTAGAAGGCGCATATTTGAAACGATACACGGATTATTCCATCCATGTGGATGGAATCTCTACATGTGGTCGTTTGAAGGAGTCCAAACGGAGTTTGCATCGGATGAGGATTTTAATTAGCTACTACTAGACACACTATCGGATCCTGAATCAAAATATCTGGTACTGTTTATGGGATTTAAGGTTCCAAGGGAAAATTAAGATTAATAGACAAAAAATTACCATCATTTTGTGGCTCAGGTTAGCGGATCGTATTTAGACTCGCTAGATCAGAAATTTAATTTGTTATTTGAAGCAGTATCAGAACCTGAATCAAAATCTCTAGCAAGGAGTGTTGATTCAGTGTTAAGACAAATTTGAGTCTCTTGAAAAAAAAATTCTGAAAATCGTGAACACTTTGGCACCCAAGTTAGGGGTGGTATTTGGGCTCACCAGATGAGAAATTTAATTAGCTAGAAGACGCACTATCGATACCTGAGTGAAGATTTTTGGTAAGGAGTGTTAACGTACACTTTCAATTCCAAAAGGAATTTGAGTTTCTTGGAAAAAAATTCGTGAACATTTTACGACCCGAGTTAGGAGATGGTATTAGGGCTAGTCGGATGAGGAATTTGATTAGGTATTACACGCACTATCGGGACCTTCCAGTTCCACGACAAATTTGAGTTTATTGGAAACAAATTCGTCAACACTTTGGGACTCAAATTAGGGATGGTATTTTTAACACAGTTTGCAGTGGACACTTGGCGAACCACACTTACACTTTCTAAACATATTTTTCTGTTTGAACACTTGTTTTTTCTTTCGAAAAAATTGCGGAACGCAAACAACTAGTAAGTGCTTAAAAAATATGTTTATTAAGTGTTAGGGGGTGGTATTGGATTCATCAACACTTTAGGACTCAGTTTAGGGGATTTTATTTAGACTCGCCTGATGAGGATTTTAATGAACTAGAAGCATTATCGGAACCTGAATCAATATCTCTGGTAAGGAATGTTAACGTCCATTTTCAGTTCCAAGACAAATTTGAGTATCTTCGAAAAATTTCGTCAACACTTTGGGACTCGGTTTAGGGGATAATTTTTGGGCTCGTCAGATGAGGAATTTGATTAGCTATTGACGCACTAATGGAACCTGAGTCAAGATCTCTGGTAAAGTGTGTTAGTGGTCATTTACACGACAAATTTGAGTTTTTGAAAAAAAAAAATCGTGAACACTTTGGGACCCGGATTAGGAGATATGGACTCGCGGAGTGAAGGATTTAATAAGCTATTAAGCGTACTATCGGAAACTGAGTCACGATTTCTGCAGAGGTGCGTTAATGGCCATTTTCACTTCCAAGTCAAATTAAATCTTGAGCTGAAATGACGTTTTTTTGCCAAAAAAATGTTTTTAAGTAAAACTGCGGCCTTGTACTGCCTGGAAGAATTAATCGATCGATATGATACCTCATGCTTAAGCATTTTCTACGCATGGATGTAATTATGGTTAGCTCAGTGCAATTATTTAAACTCACATCGGCTCCATCTAATTTTGAGTGAATCTCATTTATTTTCACAATCACAAGACCTCACAGAGATTGCTGTATAATGTTCACATTCATTATAGATTTGCTGAATGCGATTTTTTTGAACAAAAATCTCAACGACTGTCCAACTGACTTTTGAGTGAAGCTCATTTAGGTCATTAACTAGACATCCCAGAGATTACATCAAAATGCTGTCATGTGGAAGTAGTTCCTTAGGGCCTGACCTATCAAACGATGTCTGAATCATTTCAATAAACAAAGGCACAGCACGATTTGTTTTACTAAAACTCTCATCGATTCTTTGTTATTTTGAAAGATATCTCATTATGGCCAATAACAAGACGTCAGAGAAATTGCACCAAAACGCCACCATATAGGAAAAACACCTACAGGTTTAACCTACCAAATGAAGCTGGCTTTGTTTCAACGTAGATTTGCTCAGTACGTTTTTAGGGCAAACTTCTCATAGTCACCTTCTGATTTTTGAGTGAATCCCATTTATTCTCACAATAACAAGACATCACAGAGATTGCACCACAATGTCCCCATATAGGAATAACTCATACGGGTTTGATGAATTAATCAACGGTTGTACCGTTTCATTATAGACTGGCTAAGTGCAGTTTTGTTGAAAAAACTGTCAACGGATGTCCATCTGACTTTTGAGCGAATCTTATTAAGGCCATTAACATCACAGAGATTGCGCAGAAATGCCACTATATAGGAATAACTCCTACAGGTTTAAACTATCAAACGAAGCTGGCTTCGTTTCAATGTGGAGTTGGTTCAGTACGTTATTTTGGGCAAACTTCTGTGTTGCCTTTTAATTGAATCTCACATCATAGAGATTGCACCACTTAGGAACAGCTTCTCCTGGTTTAACTTACCAAACGAAGCTAAACTTGCTCAGTACGATTTTAAAAAAAATCGCTACGGCTCCCCTTATAATTTTTAATCAATCTCTTTGCGGCCATTACCAAGACATCTCAGAAGTTGTACCAAATAACTTCTATTGATTGGATCAAACAGCGTATGTAATTTCTTAATATGAACTTGTTTTAATAAGTAAGTACTTGCTGGACTTTGTGAGCAAATCTACATTGAAATGAAAAATGCTTTGTTTGATAGTTTAAACCTATAGGTGTTATTCATATATGGTGGCATTTTGGTGTCTTGTTATTGGCCGTAATGAGATTCCCTTTAAAATAACCAATAACCGATAAGAGTTTTATTAAAACAATCGTGCTGAGAAAATCCTTATTGAAAAGACTCACACATCGTTTGATAGGTCAGGCTCCAAGGAATTATATTTATATGATTGCATTTTGGTTCCACCTCTGGGATGCTAGTTAATCGCCTAAATGTAATTCACTCAAAAATCAGATGGAGCCCTTGAGAGTTTTGTTTAAAAAATCGTACTGAACAAGTCCTTATTTGGCCCTAATGAATTACTTCTTTGTGATTGCTTTTTGGTGCTATTTGGTGTTATTTGCCAGAATTGAGTTTACTCAAAGTTAAAAGCAGCCAATCATTGTTTTACTTAAAAAAAATATCTCTAAGCAATATGAGAGTTTTCCTAAAAAACATCTATTATAATACGCGTCTTGGTATTAGAATAATTAATTTATTTAATAATTTCTTTTGGTTTAATTTTATCCCATTCACGAAATTCACGAAATTTAATTTTTCACTCAAAATTCCTATAAGAAATATTTTAACAGTGTGATTTTCAATACATACTTATTATTGTTAATTGTTAAAACCACAAAATGTTAGGAGTGCGCAGTGAATTTTGGTCGAAATTGGTCCGCCAGAAATGAACAACTTCCATACGAGCTTTTTCGTTTTTTTACGAGAAAAACGATTACAAACTAAAATATTCTAAACTAAATTTTCAACAATATCACGGAACTGACGATTTTTTACAAAAATACTGTTTTTATGTATAGTAATAATGAACAATTTTTACCTCGTACCTGTGTGCTGTTGTGCAGACTATAAATGTTGTTGATTCCTTACAGCCCAAATGGATCGACTGATCGGGGTGAAAATTCATACTTAAGCTTATTCCATCAAAATAATATTTGGTTGAAATCGAGCTCGTGAATTTTCTAACAAAAAATAACAAGTATACGTATACGGTTCCAATTGGAAAACATGGCGGAAACCCAATTCTTATTGGATTCGAATAGATTCCAATAATGTTAGTGATCTGCACACTAACGCATCTGCACGTATGCATATTTTATACATGCAAATTAGTGAAAATTTTATTAAAAATTATTATTATATTAAATAAATTCAAAATGTACATAATCAAACATAAAAAAGATAATAAATACAAAATATATTAAATAAATATTTAAATAACTTAAAGAAAAAGTTAACAAATAAATAAAATTAAAGCTTTAACAAAAAAATATCAAATATGTTTATTGCAAATTTTCACACAAAATATTGAGTATTTATCAATCTGGACAGCAAGCCACTTCCAAATATTAGGGCAAGATACTTGACACTATATAGGTTGAATTGGCCTATCTCTAAAGAATATTTTCCGCTATAAGGTTTTTCCTAGTGGAGAAATGTAACCTTGTTAATAGCAAACTTTTCATCGTAAATTGTGAGTATTTTATTAACCTGGGCCAATAAGAAGGCACTTCCACAGATTAAGGCAAGATACCACTATATAGGTTGAATTGTCTTATCTATAAAGAACATTTTCCGGTATAAGGTTTTCCCTAGCGGAGAAATTGTAACCTTATTAATAGCAATTTTCCACCATGACTCCAGAGTATTTTATCAACCTGGGCCAATAATAAGCCACTTCCAGAGATTAGGGCAAGATACCACTATATAAATCGACTTGATCTTTCTATGGAGAACATTTTACAGTATAAGGTTTTTCCTAGCAGAGAAAATGTAACCTAGTTAATAACAAGATACTCACCACTATATAGGTTGAATTGGCCTATCTATAGAGAAAATTTCCGGTATAACGTTTTTCCTAGGGGAGAAAATGTAAACTTAATAGCAATTTTCCACCATGAGTCCTGAGCATTTTATCAACCTGGGCCAATAATAAGCCACTTCCAGAGATTAGGGCGTCCATAGAGAACGTTTTCTTGGATAAGGTTTTTCCTAGCGGAGAAAATGTATCCTTGTTAATAGCACTTTTCCACAGCAAGGAAACAAGGTTTTTATTAACAAGGTTTGATTTTCTCCGCTAGGAAAAACCTTATACCAGAAAACGTTCTCTATAGATAGACCAATTGAACCTATATTGTGGTGGGTATCTTGCTCTAATCTCTGGAAGTGGCTTGTTATTGGTCCAGATTGATAAAATACTTAAAATTTACTGTGGAAAACTGCTATTAACAAAGATACCATTTCTACGCTAGAAAAAACCTTATTTCAGAAAACGTTCTCTTTAGATAGGCCAATTGAACCTATATAGCGGTGAGTATCTTGCCCTAATCTCTGGAAGTGGCTTGTCATTGACCCAGACCTTTAAAATACTCAATAGTTATGGTGGAAAATTGCTATTAACCAGGTTACATTTTCTCCCCTAGGAAAAACGTTATACCGGAAAATGTTCTCTATAGATAGGCCAATTCGACCTATATATTGGTATCTTGCCCTAATCTCTGTAAGTGGCTTGTTATTGGCCCAGATTAATAAAATACACATTATTTTGATCGAAAAATTTCAATAAACAATTCTGATATTTTTTCTGTTAAAGCTTTTGCTTTTATTTATTTGTTAACTAATTCACACTTGATTTTAATTTGTGTTTTTTGCTTATCTGTTTTAAGAATTATTGTATTTTGAATTTTTAAATAACTTTTTTTTTAAATTTTAATTTTTAAATATTCTTAATTCGGAGAATAATTTAACAGTGTAATAAATCAAAATCAATTTAGTCTAATAAAAATTATTAAAATATTGAGTGGTACTAACACATATAAAGTTTGGTTTTCTTGGTAGAATCTTCACATCGGTCTGAAATCAGTCCATCGGAAGAAATTAAGGGTGGTGCATTCGAGATCCATTTTTTCAACTATTGTGGCTAAATCAAACAAAGAAGGCTTGATGATATATTTGCAAGAAAATTCCGAAATGATTGCCTATTTCGAAATCTAGGTACAGTAGTTTCAAAAATAAGCATCGCAATTGTGCGCTTAACAAACAATACGTAATTTATTAATATTACTGAAACAATCTAACAAAAACGATCGTACAATAAATATTAATAGAATAATTACCAAAAAAAAAAGAAATTCTCTCAACTTTATTCAACAAAAAATGAACCATCATTAAGATTGGAACAACAAAATTTGCTATTTCCGCTAACATCATAACAAAATTATCCATTCTTTATGCTGAAACATATACACACTACGAGTATAAGACACAGAATGAAAGTGCCGTGATTTTACCGTAACATATTGTTTATAAAGAAATGTATTTTATGTTTAATTGACTGGATAGAATACGATGTCATTTAACATTATCGAATCAAATGTTAATTATGACAAAGCAATGTGCTGTGTCCGCCCAATGCAGAGCCACTTACGCCCCCTGTACAAAATTTTCTTCTTTTTCACATTTTAATCACAAAAAAACAAATTTGAATCGATTACATTGATGTGCGCTTAAAATACTTAATTAAATAATTTGCGTCAAAAAGCGTTCAAGCGAACTTATGTATTTATTTTTTATTTGCTCGCACTTTTAATGAAGTAAAAGCCGCTTACCTAATTGCATTACGACTCAATTCATATCGCAAAGATATAGATATTTCCATTTGAAAAGAAAACCTCACTCAACATTCATGTTCTATGTAAAGGGTTTAATTTTTTTTTTATTTTTCAAGTATTACCATTTTGTCATAAATCACAACGGCAACAACTATAAAGAAATATTACCAGGTATAACTTTAACTTAAGCTTTTCGAAAGAATTTTTCTTTATTTATTTCTTTTTGCCTTCTCTATGTACGGATACATTGAATCAAGGAACGAATATTAAAATCTCGTAATTCAAAAACTGTACATTATACCTCCCACACACATACCCACTAGTTGGGCCACCAATAAACTGAAAATGATAATAAAAAATTATTATGTCGTTTCACTGTACATAGCGGTTGGTGCTGCTAAAGCAGGATGAATTTTCTCATAAGATATATTGCGAAGACGAACGAACACAAAAATTATTGATGAATGAAAACATCTAAAAACAAGACATGAAAATCATATAAACAAGCACAGTACATAAGAAGAACCCAACGTAGTCTCTCATACATGTATATATACGTTTACATACGTAAAATTGGAAAATAAAAATGGCAAGACCGGAAAAAAACGTTTTATGAATCTTTAAGTATCCATAAGATTGCGGTTTGATGTATCTCAAATGAATGCGGCAATACAAATTATTATATTTAGACATGTTTGTCTGTAATTCATTTTGATATACATTGTTGATGTTCTGAATCGCTGATAATCGTTATGCGTTAATATATGTAATATGTTGGCAGACATTGAAAAATAACTGTCTTGTTTTTCTGTAACCTTTTTGTTAACAGAAGATAAACATTACAAGAATATTAAAATCACGTATATAGTTTTACCACCTTGTATTTTCAAAAACGATTTCAAGATGCTTTTTGTTAACAAAAAAGATATTCCGCATGTATTTTCTTCATTAAGCGGAATGAATAATTTATTGTAAAGAACTCCTCCAAGCATC
Source organism: Nephrotoma guestfalica (assembly GCA_963691935.1). Classification (NCBI taxonomy): domain Eukaryota; kingdom Metazoa; phylum Arthropoda; class Insecta; order Diptera; family Tipulidae; genus Nephrotoma; species Nephrotoma guestfalica. The sequence continues at coordinate 74,655,645 of OY829913.1, read as the reverse complement.
TTTTTAGTATTTTAGAAATATGTAATTAGAACAGAATACTAATTTTATTGTAGACAAGTAGTTGTGGGAATTACGGGTTGACTTACATAATTATGCCACTGAATCACCAAAAGCAACCACTTTCAAATTATAATTTGGTAGAAGGTATAAGTTCGATTTAGTTTTAGGTTATGTAATCCACATCAATAAATATTCAATGGCTACACAAAAGTTGTCGGTTATTTTGCGACGAGATTCTCTTTCAGCAGTGTTTACTGTTTAAAATAAATAAAGTACTGCAATATCTCTGCCTTACTTTAATTACTGCCTAGACCTATTGCAACTCTGAGATTGTGTAATATTCTAAAAGGAAGACCGATTCATTGGAGTGTGAAATTGTTTTTCTGTAATGCATATAGCAATTTTTGCTCATATCTCCGAAACCATAGAATTTACGCAAAATTTGGTATATTTATTTATTTTTTACAGTCTAATCAAGAGGTGCACTAAAATGGCTCTAATTAAAGAACTTTTTCAATACCTCCTCAACTAATTCCAATGTCATTTAAGAACACCACTAAACATTCCTCTCAGCACGGAACACTGGAACACCACACATAATGAACACAAGTCATATTGCGAATATCACATACTTCTCATACCAATGAGAGATTTTATTGAAGATCACACTAGCCACTATTTTTGAGATATCGCGTATCAAACCAATTTGTCTTTAAGCATCATTATAGAGAATCCTAGGAGCAAGGAAACTATTACTATCGAGCTAGTTCATAAAAATTCTTTGATGCGGATCAAATTCGACGTTCTGCTATTTTTAAATTTCGTACTTAAAATTCGTTCAGGCGAATAGATGAGCTATCAAAACTTCTCGAATACATTAAAATTCATCCACAAAGCAATGCGAGGTGTTCGGATTTGTTTCATCTACACTGGTTCATCATATTTGTGTATAATATATTTTGCAAATATTCTCTGGAACCTATTCTCCCTCAAACCTGCTTCAGGATCGGCTCCTTTATCACCATCCGTTCTTGGAGTGTCTTTTATTTTTTGTTTTCTTTCATTATTGAGTATATAATCGTTGTTCTTGGAACCAAGCAGGTGAATTGGCCGGCGAGCTGAAAATGGAGGCGACAGGCACAGCCTAGAAAATATAAAACCATGAAAAAAGTCAAAAGAGAATGGAGAGTGGAGATACCTCAGTTTCGACAGCGAGCCTTACTGTGTAAATTGGCGCAAATATACCATGAAAGATGACATCAGTAATCTTTTCAAGAATATTCACAAACAAAAATGTAAAGATGGAATACATACTTGAAATAAATAAAAGGCTGGCTTCAGTAGGGTTTGAGTTGTATGATGGGGAAAATAAATGTGTCAGAGGGGAAGATCCAATGAACAAGGATTTGAATGACAGGAGATATAGGCGCTGTAAAAGCGTGCACATACGTAGGAGTTGTCGGAGAGATATTGAGCGAATTTGCTATGAAGAAAGTGAAGGATCTGACCTGCGAGTGTTCAATGGTGCATCTGGAGATTGTTTAAACTCGACATCGAATGAATTGAAAACAAAAAACACAATCAGCTTGAGAGTAGAAATTAGGGCAGGTTCTGCGATGGAAAATATTACTTTCTATGAGGTTATACGCTGGGCATCGACGTTTACAAAAAAATTGGGAAAAAGGGTAAAACAAACTCAAATTCAAATGCCATACATTGGAGTATAACTCTGCATTCAGCGAAGCCATATCTGCTCTGTATCCTGAATGAAAACAAATCAGCATGGATCAGAAAAGGTTCAGTTTCTAGAATTAACAAGAATGATGAAGAAACATTGAACGCATGGATGGCGGAATCAGATAGAATGGGGAGTTCGTAAAGGAACAAAATACATAACTAGGAAAGCTAACTTTAGGACTAGTTTAGCACAAATTTCACAGACTTGTATTTGTGTTTGAAGTTGAAACTAACTTAATCCTAAACCAACAAAAATAAAAAAGTGTAGATGGTGAACATGGCAAACAATAACATTTAGGCGAATTAATAATTGAGATTTTAGATAACATTTAAGGATTTTCTTAAGGGGTTAAATGCCTCGGGACCTAGTGTGTTTGTCTGGAGTGTTGTTGCATTTTTCTGATGGGTCTAGATTGGAACTATCCATGTTCCGGAACGTTCGAGAGGCTAGTAATTTTTGCGCGATCAAATTAATTGTTTTGCTAATCTTTACTAACCTGAGAAGTTACCACGATGTGTTTGCCAGGAATGTTACTATGTGTTCATGATGGATCTGGATGTGGACTATCTATAGGGTTAGCCATCCAACTTTTTTTTTGAACTAGCGGTTATTTTGAGTATGGTAAGGGTTATGTCACTTCTGATTTTACAGAAAATTAGTTTTATCCTTTCGCTGAACGAAAATGGTTGTGTAGTCGCTTGAACAACGCTGGGAAATATTGAAACATTACGTCGAAAATCATGATAATGTTGCAGAATGTGTGCGAAAATTCCGTGCGTTTTCGGAAAAAACTAAGCGCCGGGAGCTCCATATGTGCGTTATTTTGTGAATAAAGTTAAAGAAACAGGCTTGCTAATTAATAAACCAACACGAACCAAGCGTACACCTGAAAATGTTGATGCTGTAGCCGAGAATGTGCGTGAGTCGCCGGGAACGTCAACTCGTCATCGTGCTCAAGAATTTAACATTTCGCGCACAACATTGCGACGAATTCTGCATAAAGACCTTGGTATGACACCGTATAAAGTTCAATTGGTTCAGGAATTGAAGCAAAGAGACCATCCATTGCGGTTTCGGTTCGCTGAGTGGGTTTGCAATCGAATTAAAAAAGATGCCGATTTTGCCAAAAAAATAATCTTTTCGGGTGAGGCGCATTTCCATCTTGGCGGTTATGTAAACAAGCAGAATTGTCGCATTTGTGGTACGGAGAACCCGCACGTGATCGTAGGGAAGCCGATGCATCCTCAACGAGTGACTGTTTAGTGCGGTGGCATCCTTGGGCCATTTTTATTTAAAAATGAGCAAGGAGCCGCCGTTACTGTCAATGGAGTGCAAAGTGAAAATCGTGGTAGCAGTTTGACTCAGGTATATACGCAACACTGAACACAAAACCGATCTATGTAGAGCAGAATAAATAAGTTAAAGAATGAGAAAGAGAACAAATTCAATATATTATAGGAACACAATCTGGCTGAGGTGGGGACAGCGAAGGTGGGACTGTCTTGAGGCAGGGAATTGAAGCGAAATGATGGATTAATAATGAGTGTAATAAAACAGAAAAGAGGTATTTAGTTCCGGAATTCCAGGTATTAGTATTCCGGAATAAGTTTTAAAAAATATTTATGTGAAATAGCAATATCCGGAAATAGACGTAGCATAGCAAGGGTAATGCTCTTGGACAAATTCAACAGGGACGCGAGTGACACGGAGAACTGAGGACCAATATGTATAAATAACACATTTTCGGGAGTCTTCACCAGAAACATTTAAGAGGATCTAAACCAACATGATGTTTTTTCAACTTGTACGCACTGCAGGTGTCTGAGGGTAAGGTGAAGCAATAGCGCAAAACAGACCCAACAACATGCTGGGGAATGGTGCAATTATTTAAGAACAAACTTTCAAATATGGGAGTGAAAATAAACAAAATAAGATTAAATGAAAAAGGGGTTGTAAAATCGTGATACTACACTGTGGAGGCCTAGAGGATGAGATTATCAGAGGTGTAATACTACTGGGAACTTATACAGAGACTAGTATGTAAAGGGTGAGCCAAAAAGTGTTTCACCTTGTGAATGTCGGCATTTATCTATCCATTTGTCCAAATCTAGGATGCCATCATGGTAAAATGCTGTCCAAATATTGCCAGGTCATGCAAGTGTACCTAACCGATAAAATTTAACCGTAAGATAAAATCGAGAAATTTGACAGAACATTTCACTATATCTGTTCATGTGTTATCATCTCTGCTCAAGTTATTGCATCAAAATGACTAGTGGAGATACATATGCAAGCTGGATCGCTGATTTCGAGTAACTGATTCCGCAATTCGAGATATAATAAACTTGCATACCCTTCACGAGCCAGTACGAACAGCGATCTTACAAAAAATAACCCCAGTTTAGATGGCATCAAATGAGTTCTATGAGTTTCAATCGAGGTAAGCAAAATCATGCTCAGTCGTTCCACCGCAATCAAAGTGTCCAGCAACCGTAATCGGAGTGTGTCAAATTAAAGTACTTTAAAGTCAGGTCCGGGCTGTGGATCAAAGCATGATCGCAGTAAACTATCGAGTTTTGAATGCCGAATGTCGGAATCATTTTAAAGTTGGTCATATTGCATCAGGAACGAATTCTTCAATTCTTAAAAAAATTCGAACCAACAACAAGTATTCATTACAGAAAATCCATTTGTGTGACAACGTGGTCGTATCTGAACAGGAACCATTGGTGTTGTAAGAAGTTGCAAGTTTAAAATCCAAACCGAAAAAAGAATTTGCTCAGCAGTCAAATTGGATGAAGTGTTGTGCTAAGATGTTTTTCGTGACAATATAAATTAACGGAAAGTCTTTAATATTTTCGTTTTACAATTACCATGATTGGTAAAGATGATTATCGTGAATTAAACCAGCCGAAAGTCGCGATCGTGAACACAAGCTTGAGCGCCTATAGCAATATTCAGCTACTATTGCCAGATAAATTTAACGATAATGTAAAATTTTTCGTTATTCAGACGGAATTGCCACTATTTGTGACTGTAGCCGATGGAGCAAATGTTTTTGAAGTGAACTGGTTTTTATCATCTTTTGGGAAATCAAATTCCATGATCTGTGTCAAAAATACTCAAGCATTTCACTGCAATCTATTAACTGCTCACGTTACATTGAAACCTGATGCGACATCGTTTGTATAGTTGGACGAAGTTAAAAGAGAGATTGACAGATTGATTTCACTTGGCCTTCTTCAACCAATCCAATTCAATCGTTGGAATGTATCCATCGTTGTTGTCCGTAAAGCTGTAAAAAAATTACTGATAATCTGCGAAGATTTTAAGGTCGCTGAAAACTCTGCGTCGACCAGTATTCAATTACCGGGAGTTAGAGTTATTTCAGCGCCTGCAAGAAGGGAAACGACTTTCAAAGTTCGACCTCGAAGTAAATTTACAATTGAAACTGTGAATCGAAAGATATGGTGGTAGTTTGCACTATTTGCACTATTTCAGTACCGAAGATTGCCGTTTATGACACCGAATGCGGAGTTTTTACAAGCTACTTGGACCACATAATTGTAACAGGTCGAACTGAACATGAACTTCTCAAAAATTTGAAAAACATTTTTAAGCGCCTTGCTGCTGCCAACTTGAAATGTATTGTGAGCAAGTGCAAATTATTCCAAAGTAAAATGGATTATATAGGGATGTTTTGGATGAATCTGGAATCTGACCATCATTCGAGTGATTAAAGAGACAAGACCAACAAACTCGCCAGAATTGCCAGCTTTCATCTTTTATTTTATCAGTTTTTTTGAACAATTTTTTGGTTTGCTCCTCTCTTAAAGTATTGCGCAAGAAAAATATTTCATTCGCTTCGTCAAACGAGCAAGAAAATTATTTTTGTCAAATAAAGAATTCCATTATGAAAGAAGTGTCTCAGCTTGTCCACTGTCAGCGTGACTGTACTCTTGTTAGCGACAGAGCCCCAAGTCACTGAGTAAAGGTTGTGATTTCTCTGATTTACTCTGATGGAAAAGAGTATCCGAAGCTATTACATCGAAGACGCTTGATGAATTAGAAGAAATATAGTCAGATTGAGAAAGAAGCACTAGTAAAAAGTTTCACCAATATCTCTATGGCAGAGAATTCTTTCCGGCGACACATCGTCAGCTCCCTTGTATCACTATTTCACCGCTAAACAAGGCTTGCCAGTGACAACAGCCACTCGTCTCCAGCGTTTAGCTATTTCTCTCATGCGATACCATTAAGTATCAAGCATAAGGCAACAGAAAAGTTTGGCAACGTCAATGCACTTTCACGACTTCTCGTTGGCCCGGATGTGAAATTTGATCGTGAAAAGTGTGCGTGTCAAGTCAACGAGGAATAACTCGAAATGTTGGAAGATTTTTCTCTGGACAGTAAAATTGCTGCAGAAACGCCTAGAGTTTCCGTTCTAGCGAGTGTCCACTCCTCAGAAATTTCATGTAAGAAGAAATTCAATTTCTGTTTTTAATAACGTTTTTCTTTTCCAGATTGAATTTACTCAAATCATGATTCCTTTCAATCTGTGGAAGCAAGGTTTCACCATATTTCGAATCGGACACTGGGGAGTTGCTCGAATGAAGCAGCTAGCCCGTAGACACTACTGGTGGCCGAACATCGTTAATAAAATGAAAATTACTGGCAAGCCTTGGGAACGGTCACATGTCGACTTTGCTGAACCATTTCTAGTTCCTCTCGATAACCTTACGTCATAAAGATGCCAGACATTACTACCAAATTTAAAGTGTTTGTACTAAAAGAACTCTTTTGCAATGCAAGGGTTGGGACAGCGTTTACATCGGCAGATTTTTACAGGTTCTGTCGACGCAATGGTATTGATCACTTAACAACTGCACCTTTCCATCCCTCGTTAAATGGATAGACAGACAGGATTGTGTCATGAACAAACAATTGGGGGATGGAGATAGTACTGATCACGCGAAGCTGACGTCTCTTAGCAGAAAAAATTCATGTTCGGCAATCAAGGATCCTATTATCTCTCATGTATCCGTACTCAACTTCAACGAAAAATATGTGGACCAAGCTCATTGCGAGCTAGCCTGTTTTCTTGCGAAACTTCTCATCTGATGAGAAGTAGTTTCATTGTTTAAATTATTTTATAAAGGACTTTTGTTTTGCGACAAGTAAATGTAAATGCTTGCAATATTTGAACCAAACCAAACAAGCAGCTGTTGTAGTTTATATGGGAAATTGGTGGGGTGCCAAAAAAGTAGCATCTACAATATACATAGTAGAAGAAAGTCGGGTTAAATAACGCCACCCCACCCCCCTATTTATATCTTTTAATGTATGTATTTCAAGAGTAAAATTTACTATAAGTAATCATACCTATCAACTTTCTAGCAATTCCTCGTCCGTTGAGCTGAAAGTGTTCATATTTCATAAAACTGCATTTGCTGTAATGATTTCTGAAAATGAAAAGCATTTTCAAACCTCTTAAGCGCGTAAAAACCTGTAAACGCTCTGCAAATCTCTTAAATTAAAATAATTTTACTACCGAACGGATGAAAAATTTGCTGACTCGTTTTTATACGAATATTTGCTTTATTATCCGATTAAAATTTATGTGTATTTTGCAACTTTTAAACTTTACATTTTCATTATTTTTTCAATTATAAAAAATGTAGCTGGTTAAACAAACCAACAAACAACGCTTATAAATATGAAACTAGCGTAATTCTAAGCCACTTATATATTACATACACGTACAAATATATGTAGCGTTACCGCACTACCCACAGCCTCATTTATTTCATATTCCCAAATGATTAATGTGTGGTTTTAAGGTGGCACAATTTGAAGGTTTTTATCATTAGCATATAACGCAAAGGAATTACTTTCTTCCAAAAAAATACTCATTTTGTGTAAATACAAAACCGATTCATTCTTATTATTCTCTTGACGTCACTACCGTAATTTGTTATCATACCTTTTTGTCAACTCCAACTTTTTGAGGTTGATTTTCATTTTTTCATTGTTGAGCAATTTTGTTAGCTTACTTGATTCGTTTCTGTTTGTTGCTGCTCAACAAAATAACGTCTTGACGGACTAATTTTAAAATTTTTAAAAGGACAATAATAATTTCGCCCACAGCTATTTTAAAGGCTGTCGCGCTCTTTAAAAACATTTGTCTTGCGGTAGATTTGGAACGAAAACCATAATTTTCCTTGACACAGTAATCTTTTTAAGAGAAAATTTATGTTGGTTTATCCCTCACACATGAACCCATGTGAAGAACAAAATAAAAACGTTAACATGTGTCCAAGAGACTCTTGATAACAAAACAAAAACTATGTTGCGAGAATTTACCATAACATTTTTGGAATTTATGTTGTGTGGTGCATGGTAACTTTTCAAACACCTAATATTTCAAACCAAAATGAGGTCACATGCACTCATATTATGTAAATTCTCTTAATCTATATGATGAGTACTTTTTATAATTCCCGTTTTGATTTTTAGACGTTGCGTGGAACAATAATTAAATATTTTTTTCTTGCGTATAAAAGATACGATTAAGCATGCAATCACTAATTGGTGTTTCTTGTTGTCGGACATGTTAGAAAGAAATACGGAATACGAGATTTGTTATGTATGTTAATATGAAACCGTTATTCGAAAAAAACATATGTGATCGATCATTAACAATCTCAGATTTTCAATCGAAAATCATTCTGTTTAAATATTTTGGTTTAGTTTTTTTTTAGATCTTATTTCGATTAAATTTGTATACTTGTTTAAATAGTTTGATGGCAGTCGGTGAAAATTATAATCTCGGGCTAACGGTTCCATAATTTGTACTTACGATAAGCGATTACTAGACTTGGATTTGGGGTTGCATCGCGCCTTTCGGCATCCATTTATCGTAGCTTCAGCTACGAGACCAATAAACGGCGCGGATTTTTTTGGTAAAATTCGGTTAACTTTCGGTTAATTCGGTTAAAATAACTCTTAAACACAAGCACATACCTTTCAGATAATGCAATAGATTTTGTAATATTCAATGAATTTGTGGTCCAAGAACCTTACCCTGAACTTTTTCGCAATTAACCAAATTTAAATAGCTTAGTGCATTGGATTGTAAACTGACAGCAATGACCGTTGCCGCCTATACTATCGCCAATAGAACGCAACAGCGGTACCGGATAGGAATCATCTACCTCATATCCACAACCTGCGCTTAATCTTAGAGGTTCCACCGTTTTCTTAAAAATAGACTTCGTGCGAGCTTACCACCAAATACCTGTTGCGTCGCAAGATGTTTACAAAACCACTATTACCGTATCTTTGGTCACTTTGAGTTCCCTATGCCCTTTGAAGTCATGCGGCCTTAGAAACCCCGCGCAGACTTATTAGCATCGTATGGATGAAGTTATAAAGGGTTATGTTACATTGATGGCATTTTGTCGGCAGTAAAAATAGAGTGGAATACCATGAGCATCTCAATTCCTTATTCGCCTGATTATCAAAATTTAGTTTAACTATCAAACCACCCAAGTGTAAATTGCGAAGCAGCATCCCTCATCTTTCTCAGACGCGAAATCATTGATCATCATCATTATCACAATAACCCATTCACAACTATTGTTGCCCTCGCTCAAGCTACTCCTCTTGCGCATCCATGGAAGAGCATGGAACACAACGCATCAATACCGATGTTTCCGATGTTGATATAAGTTCAGTATTGAAGCAACTTAATGGTGGAAGTTGGGAACTCCTAGGATTCTTTTATTGTGCCATCAAGGAGTGCAGGTGCTTTGTTTGAGTATGAGTTAGCTGAATCAATGTGACCAAGTAAAAAGGTACAAGTAGGGGTCGAGTCCGGGAGAGATCGTCAAGGAGATAACCGATTCCACATATTCATTGCCCAGTCCCAAACTTAGCCCTCTGGATACCTGGCGACCTCCACATAAGGATCTTTGCACGGGTGGACCATCATTTTCTCCGATACTCGTGGGACCAAATATGGAACCCTTTAAAAATAAAATTAAAGAAGTGGCCAGCACTGCTAAAATGCTAGTAAGGACGAGGATATGGTGATAACTGTCGTGTACGAGAGCCAGGAGGAGGGGAGCATCACAGGCGAAAAATGTAGGTTGATGTTCAATGCACTTATCCTCGTTTTTCTCAAAGTCCTTGGACAACATCCGGGTCCCCCGCCAATTTGTAGGGACGTGGGTTGGTATCAACGATGGCTGAAGCTAACCGCGTGTGCAGACCAGAGATCGGCTTTCTTATACAGGAAGGCGGTCGCGGAGTTAGGCGAGGTCTCGCCATATCCAGCAGATCTAAGGCAATGGTCTGGATACCCATGGAGCCGGCTAACCTAGAAGAATCCTTGTAGATTATCCAGGTTTACAATCCGGATTTTCCGAAGAGGAACTGGAGGCTTGTAAAGCAGAAGGAACCCAAGGGCAGTTTCAGATTATATATTATGAGAATCAATAGGGAATCTCTGGCTCCCCTGTCAAAAACCAAAGGTGTAGTAAATTTCGGCTTCGGTTCAATAATGCTTAAAGAGTTCAAGAAGGACGAAGTCGGGAAAGAACCGAATACCGCGCAACCCGAGAAGGAGGAGGAAGAGGCCCGTCTTGCTGAGGGAAGCTCGACGAGTGTTACCTCTCCAGAGGCGGTATTAAAATTGCAACTAGTGGCAAGCCCAAGTTAGGAGTTAACTAGGGAACTGAAGGATCGACTATCTCTAGACATGGGAAGGGAGACACATCGGACTCTGAGGAGGGAGAATTGGACCTCCTTAAGTTTAGGGACTGTGGAGGGAGTGAGACGGAGGAGTACCGTCGACTCCGTCGGGTCCAATTAACCGACGCTGCAGATAAATTTACATCACACTAAAGCTGCTTCGGCGGCACTACTTCTCAGACTTGGTAAGTCAGCAGGGGAGATAGCTCTGATCCAAGAACCATGGATCAATAATAACAAGATCTGTGGCCTGGCGAGCGAAGGTATAAAATATATAAATATTATAATATAAAAGAAATATAAAAGAAAAATAATATAAATGTTTTTCTACTTTCGCAGTATTGCAATGGCGACATCACTGCGGTCTGTATAGTGACGGAAGGTATAAGAGATTCTGAGGTGAGTCACATTTTGAATATCTTTTAAAAACTAACCTCATTATTTGTAATATAGGTCAAGAACCCACCTTTATTATTAGAAATAGGCAGGAGGTTCTGGAGGTTACTCTGATCTCCGATTTTATTTCACCTATGATCAGGGAATGGAGGGTGGCGAAAAAACATTTCTTCTCTGACCATCGGTATCTAACGTTTAAGCTCAATTTCCAAATTACAAATCAGTACGTCTTCAGAAATCCCAGGAGAACAGTATGGCGCGTATATAGGGAAGTATTGGAGGGAAGCATTCCAGCTAGAGTTTCAGGACTCCCCGACACGGGTAGTGATCTGGATTTAATGGTGGATATTCTTACTAGGGCTTGGAATATCTCTATGAGGGAGGCCTGCCCATTAACAAAGCTGAGGAGTATGCGAAAACCTGTTTGGTGACCTCGGCACTTGCGGAATGCCGAAAAGTCTGTGGGTCTGCTTTCAATAAAGCGAACAGATCGAGAGAAATTCAAGACTGGGACTTCTATAAGGAATGCCCCAGAGTATACAAAAGAGAAACAAGGAAGACTCAAAGGAATTCGTGGAGGCTCTTCTGTTATAGAATGGAAGGGGTCTCGGATACCTCGCTCTTAAGAAAGATTCTCTCTGCTAGTCCAGCTGTTCCAGGCTATCTGATTAAACCGGATGGCTTCTAATGAAGAGACTCTTGATCTTTTGATGAAAACTCACTTCGCGGGAAGTGAGAATGCGTCGAATGCGCGGCCTTTGGATGACTGCGGGTCTATGGATGACTGCGAGGCCCAACTGTTGTGGACAGAAGGGGAATGTTCTGAGTATTCCCCTTTTTTAATGGGCTATTAAACATTTTAAGCTTTTTAAGTCAGCTGGTCCGGATGGTATTGTATCCTCAGAAGAACTCGGAGGTCTTGCTCTCCTGACTGGAGGTTATCTTCAAAGGGTGTCTGAAGCTGGGGTATATCCTGAAGAAATGGAGGAAGGCTAGGATGATTTTAAAACCGAAAGCGGGTAAAAGCTCGCACAGCAATCCTAAGGACTTAAGATCAATATCTTTGTCATCCTTTCTGCTGAAAATCATGCGTTCGAGCATTGTAACCATAAGAGTAAATCCGTGGAGAGGGCGCTTTTAACAACGTGAAAGTTGAGACAATTAGAGAAGGAATGTTGCCACTTGAGATTGAATACCCAGTAATCAGGCTAATTAATCACTTGCTCCGTCGGAAGATGGTTTGTTCGGGAAACACCTAAGCGAGGTGTCATCTCTCCCTTTATTTGGAATATAGTAATCAACGGAGTACTATTGGAACTGGAGGGGGAAGGAATAGGAGTGGTTGCTTATGCCGATGACGTAGCGATAGTTGTCTCGGAAAAGCATCTGGGTACAATCAGGGATGTGATGCAGAATGCGTTATCGATCACTGCGGGTTGGGCAAGCAGATGTGGATTGGGGATCAACCATCTAGAACAGAGCTGAATTTTTCACTAGGAGGTATAAAATTCCGGAAGCGATTCTACCAAGTTTGAACGGTACTATGCTGCCCTTTAATGATAAGGCGAGGTTGCTGGGGATTATTCTCCATAGTAAGCTCAGTTGGAAACCAAATACGATAGAAAGTGTGAAGAAGGCCACTCTACTCTTGTAAAAATCCCATTGGAAGGAAATGGGGTCTGACCCCGGAGCTGATACCGGCTTTACACGGCAGTATTAAGGCCCGTGCTACTGTATGGTGGTCAGCTCATACAGGAACATGATGAGGAAGGTGCAGAGGGCAGCCTGTTTGCTCATTAGTGGGGCGCTGATAACGACACCCACTAGTGCCTTAGAAGTCATGCTGTACCTTCTTCCGTTGGATATTATCGGTTAGAAGATGGCAGTCAATACGGCCGCCCGGCTATCAGCGGTTTCGGATTGAAATTGCCTGCAAAAACGGCACTCATGGATTATAAATATAAGACGCCTTTTGTGCTCTTGCAAGCGTTTTAAAGTGATTCTCCCCTCTAGGGAGGATTGGAAGAGTGATCTCATTGTGAAGACCGGGACAGTTAAATTCTTCAGCGACGGCCCCAAGCTCGATGGTAGGGTGGGAGCCGGTGTGTTCTGTGGGAAATTAAATATTAATCTATTTTTTCGTATCTCTGATTACTGCAGCATGTATCAGGCTGAAGTTATAACAGTTGAAGAGGTACGAGTTGGCCCAGTTGGCCTGGGTTCCGGGCCATTCTGTTGTTGAGGGTAATTGCAGGGCAGACGAATTAGCAAGGTACGATACGACTCTCCAACTGGAACCAGAGAGAGACTGTGTAAGAAGGTCTATGTCTGTGCCGAAAGCAGCGAGTCATAGGAAGGCAGTTGGCTTGGCAAATGCTAGGTGGTTCGCCAGTCCAACTGGTAGGGTAGCGAAGCAAGTATGGCCTGAGCTGAACTTGAAACGCTCCAAAATCTTAATCACACTGAGGTAGCTTGATTTAGATAGAATTGTAAGGGTACTTACCGGACCCTGCCTTTTCGGAGAACATGCGAGAAGGCTGGGTCTGGATGCAAATGACTTCTACAGAAGCTGCAACGACAAGGAGGAGAAGGAGACTCTTGTTCACTTCCTCTGATCATGTCCTGCGCTATCTGGCAGAATAAATGATCACTTGGCGAAAAAATACACTATGGATAGGCTACCTGATATCGAAAGCTGTAATGTGCAAGATCTTTCACGCTGTGCGAATAGCACTGGATGATCTTAAAGGGAGTTTGATGTTGTCGGATCCTGTGGCATCACAATTGGCCAGGGTGTGCGATAGCAAGCACTGAAACCTAACCTAATCTAACCTTGAGTAGTAAGATGTGTTTCAGATAATAGGAACTAGTTGTATTTTCATGTTGCCGTTGCAATATACCATTGCAGTTCCATTCAAAAAGATTAAGAGTCTTCATTCGTTGTTGATTTTCCTCTTGTGAACCAAATCTATAAAGAATATCTTGAATTATTTTATTAGTCGAGTTATTATTTGAATCAATGACTGAAACAGAACTATGTTGTCTTCTCGAACTTTACATTTACTTAGTTCTTGATAGCATGTTCAATGCTTGGTGTGAAATTAAATTTGTGGATATTCTTGTTGAGGCTGAGTTGATTTCTGGTCTGTTATTTATTGAAGTTTCCCTTGTTTTGTTACGTATTTTTTGTAGCTCTTTTATAATAATAATTGACACATTTTGGTGGGATGTCTTTTTGTTTCGTACGATAGTTTTGCGTGTGTCCGTAAACTTGTCACCTTTTCCACTGGGGAATATGTTTAGATTATTTGACTGCTTCGCTGATCGCATAATTTTTATATTGTCTTGTATAACTTCGTTAGTTTTGTATGCTTTCTCCAAAAGACACTGTTTTATTTCTTCTGCTTTGCTGGATGCGTGGAGTTTCTTTACAATGACTTTGGCTTGCCTTGTCTGCTTGTATTGCCATGGCCGCGTGTATTTTCCTCATAAAGAGCCCCCATTATCTTTCTGTATCTGTCATCGTCTGATACACTTATTTTGATATCACCACTATTTAATGCTGTTGCGTGAAATTTAATCCGATTATTATCCATAATGTTTCTGATGATTTGATAGTTATTGCAGCTAGATATTATAATTGCAGGTGGCTTTGGCACTTTTTTCTCTATTTGTATATTCTTACTTCCGGGTGAGAGTTCCTTATCTGATTGTACTAATGTTTAACGCTGAATATTTATAAAAAGTGATTCTCGCATTTATTTAATTAACTACCCATTAAGATGCTTTCAAAGTTTCTTCTAAATGTCTAAAACAGCTAGCTAATAAAAAGAACCACATTCCGAGAGTAGTCTACAGAGTTGTGTTCATTATATTTCACGGTCGTAATCAGATCAAGAAAAAAGTTGTTGAGTAGTTAGTAATTCCAAATAGTAAAAGAGTTATGCAATACTTCTGTTAACAGCCAACAAATTACAATCAAATTAAATCAACTGTCTTACTCAAGCTATACGTTATTTGCAATAGTCATAAAAAGCACGATTCAATCAAAAAAACATAAAAACAACCATTTATCTTCTTCAAGATTCCAATTTAAAAAAAAAATGAAATCATAAATCTTCAACTGAACCATTATTAAAACAATAATAAATCTTCTATTAATATCAGCCACCAAACTGTAAAACTTATAATCCCAAAAGATCAAAGCTTTTCTCTAAGCATCTAAAATACCTAACACATGCGAGAACATATGCATGTATAAGACGTCGACGTAATTACAAATTCATTAATTCCACAAAGATTTTTTTTTTGCTAATCCAATTTCATGAACACAAAATGAAAATTTAATGGATTTTGTAAGACTTACCAATTTTTATATAAAAAATGTTTTTTTTAATTTCAACGCCTGTGCTCTTCATTTATTGCGCGGAGGAATGATGAAATGATAGAAGTAGCTGAAACAACAAAAAAAACACAAAACGTTAGAAATCTAAAAAATTGAATCAATCACTTATGTTATCAATGCGGCAATTTCTGTTAAATCTTTGCGACAACACAAAGTCTAGAACTTTAATATTTTATATAACAGCACATGGAAAAAAATCAAAGTTATTGATTTGTTGTTATAGTTTGCGGGTAAATTTCACGTCGTGTTGTCGTCTGCCTGCCTAAAAAAAGTTTCGACAATAAAATTTTATTTCAAATTTTATTAAAGAAATAAAATAAAAGTTTATTTATGTTTATGCTTTAAAAGCTCCTCTGCCTGCTGTACACATACACATATAATATTTATATACATATGCATACGAGTAAAGTTTTAATGATGTTCTTACCCTCAGGTTAAATGTAGTTGGTTTTCTATACATCATTTAACAGTTGTTAAAGTGTTTATTGTTAAATCTTAGGTGATAATTTGAAATTTGTCTGGTAATTAAACCATGATTTATGTTTCAGCGTTAGGTCTCATTAAAAGAAATGGATAAATAAATTGTTAAAGTTTTGCTAATATTGGGTCGGATAGAAAGAAATTAAGGTTTTTTTTTCTAAGAGATAAAGTGTCGTGTTCGGTCAATTAGATATAGCAAGCAGCTGTTTCCGCAGTTTTCCTTATATGAAATTTCATTAAAGAAAAACAATAACTTTCTGGACGACCTGATAGTTCAAAGACATAGAGATAAGGTGTAAAATCAGCAACTAAATCTTCGGTAAGCAAGTAAAACAATTTTGCTGTATGACTCAAAAATAGTCTAAAGCACGCAATATGATTACCAACAAAACACGCAAACTTATTATAAAGTGAGAAAAGTTTATTATTTACTTCAATTATATATTTATGGATTATCATTCAACAGACGTTAGTTCGTGATTTTAAGTTCCATTTAAAATTAAGCTTATTTATTTTCATTAAATGGAAGAGTTAATATTATGAATGCTATTGAAATACAATTTCAACAGGTTAAATAAAGTTCATCGTTTTCCCGGAAAAAATATTATAAAATTTTCATATTTCTAAGAAATTGAAACACAAACCCAACTCTCATTTTACATTATGTCATAAAAATTACCCAAAGCATTTATATTGTTAGATGGTAAGGCAATCTAATTTTCATCTGAACATACATAATTCTGTTAAATTATGGAAATACGGTATTATGTTATAACAAAGGCAACGTTTCATTATGGAGCGTTATAATGATGCGTTGTATGATTAACTGATTACACTCACTCAGTATTTTACTGCACTAACTCCTTTTCACTCACTTTTTTCTTCTTAATCCGATCTACTATCTTTGAATTCGAATATCGATAAATATCGAGAGGTAGGTAAGGTCTAGTAGGTAAGTAGGTATATCTAGTAGGTAAGTAAAGAAGTGAAAAATGTATTTTAGATTTTTACCGCTACATCACTCCCCTTCTGGATCGAAAACCGAAGTGTTTTAAATTGAGCTTAACGGTTTTACGAACACTACGATTTTCGACTGGATTTATCACAACTATTTTGTTTGATCCGTACTCTATCCATACGCACGAATACGGTTGAGTGTAGAATTTTAATTTTATTATTATTATTTTGAGTTTTTTAAATTAATTAACTTTAAAATAAATTTTAATAATGTGTGCACGCCTTGCTTGGAGCGGCTGTTGTTTGTGTCGTATTCGTGGTATTGCTTTTGTTTCGTTTTCGAATGCTCGTGGCGTGTATCTACATTTTTTGATGCATTTATTCTGTTTGCACGTATACAAAGTGATGAGTGATGAGTTAGCGATGAGTTTTCGAGTTGTTATATGTTTGTTACAATATTCTAACAACTACATCATTTCCTCCAGATGAGCCACACAGTGAAGAAGATGAGTGTCCTCAACGCATAAAGATTGGGCATCAGTTTGTTGTTGATGTCATATCTTATCTGTCAGTGTTGTAGGATTAACTAATCGATTCATTGCAATTTGATTGGTGATTGATAGTGCGTTCTTTGGATTGATTGATTGAGATACCGAAAGATATCCGTTCTTTAAGACATTTACCTTTTCGGTACTGATTAGCTTGTTAATTGGTATTAAGCAGTAGTTATTATTCAACTTGAGCTTAAGAGGTGCATAAAAAAGTACGATTTTATAGGCTGGTAATACCAAAGCAATAATCGTGATATAAAAAACTCTCACGACAGAAAATTATTGTATATATTTATAAATAAACAAAATCACCGTATAAAATTTAAATTAAATTCCGTTTGCAAAATATCGAACATTTTTTTGTATCAATATACGTATTTAGGTTAGAACAAATAAAAAGATAAACAAGGACAAATAACATTTCCAAAATGGACATTCTTTTAATATCTTGTCAAAACTATTCGAGTACTGTCGTCAACTTTTAGATGCTTTTCTATTAGACGTTGTCCAGGAGCATTCATGCCAATAATAGTTTTTGGGGGGATCGGAGGTCTGGAGGGTCCCCGTTGTCAATATATATCAATATGTACCTTACACCAAAACTTGCATTCGTTTTACTTCCGTGCCGAAACTATTCGAGTACTGCCGTTAACTTTGAGATGCTTTTCTATTAGACGTTGTCCAGGAGCATTCATGCCAATAATAGTTTTTGGGGGAATCGGAGGTCTGGAGGGTCCCCGTTGTCAATATATATTAATATGTACCTTACACCAAAACTTGCATTCGTTTTACTTCCGTGCCGAAACTATTCGAGTACTGCCGTTAACTTTGAGATGCTTTTTTATTAGACGTTGTCCAGGAGCATTCATGCCAATAATAGTTTTTGGAGGAATCGGAGGTCTGGAGGGTCCCCGTTGTCAATATATATCAATATGTACCTTACACCAAAACTTGAATTCGTTTTACATCCGTGTCGGAATTATTCGAGAACTGCCGTTGAACAAATTTGGTTTCAATTATTTAATGTATATTTTTTGGGCTGACAGTAAATTTCCGGCTATCATGACATTTTTGTAGTATAGCGACAGTTTTATTTTTGGGCTGACAGTATAAATATGGCGGATTTTCCTGTAGAGATAGATAATTTTTTTGGGTTGACTATAGTAAATCGCGTCTTGTGGAATATTTTCTGGGCTGACACTAACTTATAGATATAATTCGTATATTTTAGAGTTGCCATAGTATTTTTCTGGGTTGGATATTGGGCCAACTTCACATACATTGCATAAGCCCCGTGAATAGCACGAACTGAGTGCATGATCGATGGTTAAGTTGACCGATACACGGAACCTTAAAATGTAGTTTTCCGAGTGTACGTTAAAGTTTGCCGATCGCGAGTGATTTTTTCCCTAGTGTAATTGTTAAAGTATCGATCGTGGTTGCGATTTCTTATCTCTCGGTATTGGTTGAATGGCAGTCGATCGAGAATTAGTTTTTTTATTTATACCCCATTAAAGGGCTAAGCGTCATGAGGCACACAATTAGCTACCGCCAGCCCGTGAGAGTTAGTACAGCCGTTAGTCCCTACTATTCCAAATTCAAATTTGCAATAATACCATAAAAAAAATCTCCCGTGTAGTGAAGGGTCAACCATTTCGAGAATATACGACTCTCATTTCATAGATCGCGAAGCAATAAGTTTTTTCCAATTTTTATTTGGACATTTACCGATTTCGGGCTTTAACAGTAACATATAAAAGCAAATTTAAAGTTTAAGTGAGTTAAAGTTTTAATGCAAATCAGCTAGTTCAAGTTTTAATTCAAGCAACTCAGTTCAAGTTTTTATTCAAGTCAGTCAGTTCAAATTTTAATTCAAGTCAGTCAGTTAGTTCAAGTTATCAAGTTTTAAACTCAACTTTAGTTTTAATTCCATATTAGTTTTAAGAACCAATAAACAACAAATTATAAGAAATCAGTGTGTAAACGGTCAATAACTAAACTGTTAAAAATAATCCAAAATTATCACTTTTGAAATACTAAAAGTATTACATTTTGATCAACAAATATTACACTGTGAAACTGTTCGGATAAGACATTTTGCTTTCGGCTTGTATGCAGTTGTCCGAATGTGATGGGAACCTAGGAGCTTCGTGATCTCGGTGAACAACTTTGATTTGAATTGCGTTCCTCGGTCGGTCGTAATAAAGAGAGGGACACCATATCTACGAATATACTCACTGTGGAAGATTTCATTTACAGTTTCTGTGATCATTGCTCGGGCTGGATAAGGTTCTGGCCAACGGGTAAATTAGTCGATTATCGTTAAAATATAATGACTGGTCGATCGGAGCAGTGGACCAACCAGATCATGTGGAAGTATTTAAACCTGCCGCTTAATATCTCGAATTTACAAAGTTCAGATTCGTGTGGCGGTGAACTTTGGGCTTTTGACATGGGATGTGGCCCGTCGACCGGTCAAAAATCACTTAGACCTCGCAATTTAGCGAAAAGCTTAGATATGCAATTTCATCCCGTCTGGGTTGTGAGGACCATCAGACATTTAGTCTGCGTTGCGTCACATACAAACAGATATAACGAATGGTGAATTTGCAAAAATCGCGAGGTCAAATTTGTTTATGATTAAGATAACATCAAGCGAGATTTTATTTATAAACCTATAAAACGGCTGGCCGTAAAAAGAAGTGAGCGCCCACTGCTTGTTCACCGAGTAATATCAAAAGAGTAAGGGTACAATCGTACAGATTCGGTACAATCCACAGAAATCAACACGAACAGTAGATAATGACTTGAAAATTTGTCACCTGCAGCGAAAATTTTGAAAAAATATTTATCGTTTAAACTTTACAAAAAACATAAAGCCAAGAAATTTCATCAATATGCAAAGAAAAACGAAGAGAAAGAGAATTAATTAATTAATTAATTAGTTAAAAATTTGTTTCCAGGAAACCAATTTATCCAAATTTATTCCAACTTTCCGGTTAGAACATAACTCTCAGTCACCCACTTACAAGGATTGACCCTAATCAAGTTTTAAGATTATGTAAAGATCTGTTGTCCTCATTAAACCATAACCACACTTAATTGAATTAAAAATATCACTGATCCATCCTCATCTAAACAATTATCATTAACCTGATCTGCAAATTCGGCCGATCCACCACAAGCATCCCACGACCTTTAAACGACTGGTTTAATGTATAGTAATTCTAATTTCGGCACAAACATTTCCATCTACCTCTTTGGGATTTCATTGCCTCCAATACCGCTCCTTTAATTCGACGTTGGGAAATTTATATTTTAAAACGAGTGTTTGGAAATCCATTAAGTCTACAACCGAACAACAGTATACCCTGATTGATGTTGGCTCAGCAGCGTCTGTAAAACAGCGGTTTAACCGCTATCATTGTCTATTCGGAGGCTTTTGTTCGAGGAATTGTATAGCTTGATCTCTCTAGGGTTATTTATTGAGCAGAAAGTTCCTGGTGGTCATCGGACACTACTGTGCTTAGAATAGACCGATAAGGTTCGTAAGTGTTTGGATTTCTAGGAATTAAATAAAATAACCTTTAGGTATTCCGTCCGTCTATCTATAATCGATAAAATGTTGAGGCGGTTGTATCAAAGACGCTTGAAAAAGGCCTTTTGGCAGATCCCCTTCGATTCGGATTATGTAACGCGCCCCAAGGTCCCAGAATCGATGACCGAGTTTGGTACATCTATCTTTCATTGGTGCCGATTCCAGAGACTTTTTGGTTGTATCTGTAATGTAAGAACGGACCCAACCATAACGGCTTGTATCTCGGCTTGGTCTTAAGTATTCTATTACGTCAATTTTGTCAAGATCAATTAAAACTTTGTGTGTAATTGGCAGCCTATATATAAGTAACACAAACATTTTATTTGTTTTTATATTCAAAGCTTTTAAACTTCTTACACGGTGAATCCCTTCAATCAAACTGTCGTGATGTTACCTGCTTTCAAAGGATGGAGAATTTCTTCTAGAGAACCGCTATTATCAACCAGTATCCAGAGCCTTTCACATCTCTTGAAGGGATTTTGTCGCCTAACCTATGGTCGCCCATCCGTGTCGATCCGCTACCTCCGAGAAGTTACTTTATCTCCTGGTTCATACCAATCCGATATTAGTTGTTCACAACCTTAATTGGACCAAAGATGGAACAAATAACATTCCTTTCGTAGGAATATAACAATCTACAATCGTTTGAAGGCATGATCCAGCTCTCGCTTCCGCACGCTCGCTTCCGCAAGATATCAAAATTATGGTCGCCAATTCCGAGTTGCCAAGGAGAAGCTTCTGGGTGTTGCTAAACATTTGGTTTTCTACTGTTCACCTCCAAACCAAGACTTCTTGTTTAGGGATCGAACAGTAAAAAACTGTCCTTGATATCGATAGGTCTTCGGTTAAGAAGCCCGATATCAACCGCTTATTCAAGAATTTGGCCTGATTTATTAAATGTACATCGCGAAGTTCTGATGTAGCTTTTCTTTACTACGTACTCAAGCGCCAAATTGAACAGCGCAGGCACGAGTATATCTCCCTGAACACCAGATGTTATTTCAAAGGTGTCTGATACAGTTATTTCAATTACGATTCTACAAAATAGACCCAGGCGTTGTTAATTTACACAAATAAACGAGTTTTTCTGGAGTCCCTAGACAAAGCGGCCCATAGTTTCTCGTGGATTATACTGTCATATGCCTGTTGGAAGTCTATACGAGTATACTTGTATAATTGATGTATGCTTATATTGTCATCACAACATTTTTCCATGTTTTCGGCAAGAGGGATGAATTTGCCAAATACAACATTAGCCCACACTTTGTAACCAGTGTTCAATAGAGATATATCACGTTATTTTTCACATGACGGTCCTCTTTTTTGTACAGCGGACATATGAGCGCGGTCATCCAATTCTCCAGTAGCTCTACTTGGTCCCAAATAGAAAAGATGAGATCGTAAAGATTTTATGCAAAAAAGCGCATTCGAGCTTAATCAATTCTGCGGGTCGATTCATTCATTAAAACTAGTTTTGAAATCAATTTTGAAGGGATACTAAAATAATACAGAGTGGCCTACCTGTTCTTTTTATATAAATAGTTGAATGCCTACTGGAAGTTTACAAATAAACTAGGAACATGAACGTCGTTCTAGAAACATTTCTTGCAAAGCATTCTTAGAGATTGATCGAGCGTAGTCACGTTCGGGGGAAAACCAAATTGATAGTCTGCTAATCTACGTTCATTGTAGATTGATCATTTCAATTATGTCAGCCAGAACTATTGCTTGTGTTCAACAATACATATAGCGAGATAGTTATAATGTTCTCTTCTTCTACGGAATGTCTCTGTTAGACATTATTTTGAGCATAAGAAAGTTGGCCTCCATGTTATAGCGTTATTTATCTTTTCTTTGTCATTTTTTATTTTCGACATCACATTGCGTAATCCTCCTTACAATATACTCTACTCGTATGTGAATGGTTTGAGTAGAAAAATAATTCCGCCTTACTTCATTCTCTATATTCATTTGTAGTTCACAGAAGTTCGATCTATTTCGTTTCTTCTGCATGATTTCCTTTGTTTAAGGAACTTCAATAAAGTCAGATACATTGACATTTGGCTGACGTGTACCGTTTTTCTCTATATAGACTGAAGGTCATTTGCATCTACCAGCTTCGTGTTCACAGGATCCACGATTACCTTAATTACTAGAGAATATCCGTTTCACATAAAGACGCGGTCAACCTTTACACCATCACTCCAATTCAATATGCGAATTAATGGCAGCGTCTTTATACATGACGCACGAGCTTGTAACTACCAAATTGTAGATCATGGCTAAATCGAGATAGCTCGTGACCAATAGTGCTACTATTTTAGAATTGACAATACCTCTTACTTATTGATGTTACTATATATTACATCGCCTGGAAAGTTCCCAGTCTGACACATAGATGGTGCCACAAATTTAAAACCCGTATGATTTTTAAATTCTACCAACCTTCAAATGATATGTGTCCGCATTACAATCCGACCATTATACAGAAAATACCGAATTTCTAAACACTGTTTCTTGATGGGAAAAAATACCGCCCAAGTGTTATCCGGACTCTGCACAAGGAAAATCAACCATCACTGACCTCAAAAACAAGCTCCAGGGAAAGAGATTTGGCTCCAATGAAGAAGTGATTGCCGAAACTAAAGCTTATTTTAAAGATAAGGATAAAACATTCAATATAGTAGCCAGATTCCGCGTCGCAAACAGTTACCGTGTAACGGTAATGTATGCCTAGGGTTTTGTAACAACTGCCATACTTATCGGTGACCCATACGATAAGGTACCAACTGGTTTATGATAAATTGCAAATATAAATTTATTTTATTTACTCATCTCTCGCTCGAGATAATATTCCAAATTAATAATGTCTATTGCCAATTGTTGAGTCGGTAATTAATAAAAGTTGTGATTAAAAATGCATTACGAACGATTTAGTAAATATGAGTTGCGTTCATTCATCTGAATCCAAGTGAATCACCATTGCTGTCTTGCCAACCTTAATTTTACAAATTTATTTGGCTACCTTTAAGTATAACCATCGGTAATACTATACGAGTATAATGTTGAGTGACTGGCGAGAACATACAAATTGCCATTGTTCAAATCGAAATTTAGTTCGGGTCGACACTTCATAAAAAAAATTGATAAAATCTACTAAAAAATGAAAATACAGTCTGTCATTGCCATACAATACGATCGATAGGTGAGTTTTACTTCAAAGTTTAACTTCACGTGTATACAACATAAAAGTAATCAGTACACACAGAGCAGACGGGATTTAAAAATCCATTAAGTTTTTATGCTTTTTTTATGATTTTATTGACTTTCTGAATATTTTATTAAGCACTAAACTAAACAAATGTAAATAAGTAATGGCCGTATCGCAGCCAAAACATGCATACATTTACATATGTTAAGATGATGTTCTTTAAACAAAAGTATATAAGATGTTTGTATACATTTCCCTAGCAAGAGTATCTTTCTTCTTGATCGTCTTATCTTTACTTTGTATTTATTTATCTTTACTTTAAAAATCTGCAACAAAATAAATTTTAAATCCGATTAACCTTTTTCTGAATATGAGCATATTGTGTATAAAGTGTATAAAGTCTTTTTGCATGCGAAAAATAAACATTCTAGCTCTCCCGAAGCAATTTTACAAAAAACTCTGTTACCATGTGGAAAGGGTTGCAGTCAAAACGTTATAGTTGAGTTGATAAGTCAAGCACATTAGGGTGCTTTTATATACTTTGACACAGAAAAACTGGGTTGGTTAATAAACGATAAATGACAGCAAAAAAAATATAAACGACAATGTTTTAATTGATGCGGGAAAAAGTACGTTTGCCTCCTCAGTTTAAATAAATTTTCGTCGTTCTGTATTTCAATTTGACAGATTATGAAACTTTTTGTTTTCTATTTTGAAAAAATTAATAATTTCGGGGATAAAATTAAAAATGTGTGTGAGATAATGAATTCAGCTATTAGAAACATAAAAGTTTAACTTATAATTAGTGGCGCGAAATTAGAATGTAATTACTAAAGTTGTAGGGAAGACATATTTATGGAATGATTTAGTTAATGGAAACAGTAAACAGGGTGCTGTTTCTAGTTAGTATTTATATCCAATAAAAACATATCGAACAAAAAACAAAATAAATCCTGCGGTCGAGAAATTTGTTATTGTTTGAAATACCAGGTGTGTAAGTATGAAACCGGAATTTACAAATAAATGGCGCCGTTTGTCAATGTATCTTTCAACAAACCACGTCATCGTCCCTATTGTTTTCTTTTGACATCTGTCAACAACATCAAATTCATAACCATACAATAACGCATGTTTTTGACGTGTTAAAAATGTCGAGATTTGTGCCTACATATTACGATGTGCGGTCATCTAATGCTTGCCAAAGCTTACGGTGAGCATGCTCGTGATAAACCACAATGCTATGAGTGGTATAATAAATTCAAAAGTGGTGATTTTGACGTGAGAAACGAAGGACGTGGAAGACCACCAAAAAAGTTTGAAGGTAGTGAATTGCAAGCATTGTTGGATGAGGATGACGCTCAAACGCAAAAAAAAACTCACGGATCAATTGAATGTGTCACGAGAAGCCGTCTCCATACATTTAAAAGCCATGGGAAAGATCCAAAAGCTGGGAAAATAGGTTCCGCATAAACTGAATGAAAGGCAATAGGAATATAGAAAAACCACTTGCAAAATGTTACTCGCCAGTTTCAAAAGAAAGTCATTTCTCCATCGAATTGTGACTGGCGATGAAAAATGGATCTATTTTGAGAATCGAAAGCGCAAAATGTCTTGGGTTGATCCAGGACAACCATCGTCATCGATTACAAGACCAGATAAGAAGAGTGTGATTTATTTTGGGCTGCTAAAACCTGGTGAAACCGTAAATACTGAACGCTACAAACAACAAATGATCAATTTGAATCGAGCTTTGCGTGAGAAATGACCAGAAATGAGAAAAGACGACACAGAGTGATTTTGCTTCATGATAATGCACCAACACATAAAGCAAAACCGGTCACGTTGGAAGCACTTAATTGGGAAATACTTTCACATGCGGCTTACTCACCAGACTTGGCTCATCACTTCGTACGAAAATGGCTCGAT
The DNA here is from genome assembly GCA_963691935.1 of Nephrotoma guestfalica. NCBI lineage: Eukaryota > Metazoa > Arthropoda > Insecta > Diptera > Tipulidae > Nephrotoma > Nephrotoma guestfalica. Next base: position 74,629,629 of record OY829913.1, on the reverse strand, counting down.
AATTGGTTTGCCCCAAAAGAAGAACAACTTTGGCCTCTGAAAAAATTTATAACTAATAATGGGCAATACTTTGAATAAAATACTCTTAATCATTATCATTCCATGAACGTGTACTTTTTACTAAAAAATTCCAAAAAGTTTCATTATTTACACATCTGGTATTCTCAAGCTCCCAGAAATCGAAATTCACGAGGAACATGCTAAGATTAGTATTTAATCGTAATTTTTAACCTCGATTTTAGGCAATACATGTGCATTCCCCTAAATCCACAATAACCGGATCCATTAAAAATGGACTTTAAATATATAAATTTCATTCTCGAGGGCCAAATCGATTCTGTCAGGACATATTTCATGGGCAGTCAGGTACAACCCCAGCTATAAATAAAGTCCTACCATTTTCCGACTACAAGTCTAATACGGTAAAATATAAATTATTTCAAACTTTACTAACCAAACTATATGCAAATTCACTTTGGGTTATATTTGACGTGATCTGGCGTTACCAGGAAGTCGTGCCTATGGCTTGATTGACATTCTAAATCAATCAATCAATTCAGATACAGAAGTAACTAGGGTTCAATGCCTATAAAATTTTAGAACCGTTCTAAAATTATTTAGAAGCTATTTTATTTTTTCCCAACTCTCCCAAAACGTTGTTCACGAACATTTGGAAACAGATGATGAGTTGCACTAATGAAGAAACTCAAAATCCATTGAGCAAATTCTATGTGTTAAAGTAGTTTGCTTCATGTAGCCGGTCTATTTGTTGATCGATTAAAGGTAACGGCTTTCGACTACGAATAACCACAGCATTCAACCTTTGATAGTCCACACGCAACTGGTTAATTTGTTGTATTGGAGATTCATGCAACAATACGACGTTCATCTTCATCTTACCATCGTACATTCTTAACATTTCCGGCGTAATTGTTGTTTTTCTAAGTATATTCTGGCCCAATAATACTTCAGGTGGCAACAATCCGTCATTTACCACATAAAATACGAGTTGAAAAGAGTCATTATCGGCGACGATGCTCAGATCCGCTTTTCCTGTAGTCTTAAATTCTTCTGATAAAACTCCTCCAAACTTTGTGCGGGAGGGTACATCAGCCAACATGTAACTCGATATGAAATTAAGGTTACTGCCGCTGTCGATTATCGCTGCAATTTCAGCGCCATCAATTGAAACCCTTTTCATCGAACGGCAAACACTTCGGCTTTTGGGCATTCGGCGCGATGTTGATTGTGTATCAATTTAGGCCTTTACCTTTCTCTGGTTGCATATTCTGGTCTTCGGCTCTTTGATTTGGTCTGTTGCACTGTTGTTAATTTTTTTATATATAGTTGATGGTAACTGCCCCATTAAAAATCGACTTCCTTCAAAATTTGCCATTCCTCTTCGCTCGAATTTGTTCTACGCTTTCGCCATCTGATTGTGAATTGCAGTGGAGATTTGAACTGTGGCCCTATTTCTGAATAGAACACGTTACTTCGAATGATATGAAAATAAACTGGCATTTGTGAACACGAACTTACACAATTTTTAATTTTATAATGTGTAAAATGGAATTTTTGTTTAATTATTCGACTTAATGTAATATTTTGACGTTTCCCATGGGTACCGTTTACATTTGAAAAATGCCTAATATTTGTGTTTGTTATTGAATTAATACAAAATATCGAATATATTGGATTGTTCGGAAAGTAATTTCATTTTTTCCCAACAGAGGACTAAAATCTAATGTTATTATGTATTTGACAGGTGATAAAGCAGGGCTTATTTGTACAAAAAATTGATTGATTCTGCCTAATAGTTTGTGTTCGGTGCCATAACGTCAGTATCAAAACTGGTTTTCAAAATTTCGTTCTGGCAATTTTGATGTTGAAGATGCACCACGTTCTGAAAGGGCAGTTGAAGCTGATGAAGACAAAATAAAGACATTGACTGATACAAATTAAATTTATCGAATTTGACCATTTATGATCACGTAAATTTATGGTCTAGTTTCTAAACTTGACGTATGGATTCCACAAGTTCTTACATAAAGAGTGACGTCTGTATGACTTGTTTCTCAAGCGTCAAGAAAATGATCCATTTTTGAAGCGAATTATTACTGGGGAAGAGAAATAGGTTGTCTAAAACAATGGTAAACGCAAAAGGTCATAGAGTAAAAAAGATGAAATGGTATAAAGCCCTTCGAAACTCGATATTCATAAAAAAGGTGATGATGTCTGTTTGGTGGGATTTCAAGGGAATCGTTTTTTGAGCGAACAATACCACGGTAAATTATGAAGTATACTTTCATCAACCGGATAAATTAAATGATTCACTCAAACAGAATATGCCAGAATTGATCAATAGAAAAGGTATAGTGTTCCATCAAGATAATGCGAGACCTCATACAAGTTTGGTAATACGTCAAAAGCTATTGCAGCTTAGATGGGATGCCACACCCTCCATATTCTCTAAATCTGGTACCTTTAGATTAGTAGTTGTTTCGGTCTCTACAAAAAAATTTAGACGACAAAACCTTTTATTCAAAAGAGGACAATTTTTTACCAGCAAAGAACAGACGTTTTATGACTGTGTAATTATTCTACTGCCAGAAAGATGGCAAAAGGTATTGGATTAAGATGGAGAATATTTAATTTAATAAAATCTTTAAATATTATACAAAAACCGCCTTTCATTTTTAACCAAAAAAAAAGAAATTACTTTCCGAGCAACCCAATATTTTATTCGTATTCGTATTCAGAAAAATGGGTCCTGGTTTGAACTCCTGGAACGCATTTAGGTCATTCCATTTTGATATGTGTTTCGTTGTTCTTAATAATTTCATTCCGTCAAGAGTATCATTACCATGTAGGTGAGACTCCGTGAACATCTCTAGGATCGGTGAAATGAAATTTGGAGCTTTATTCAAATTCATGGAACTCTTAAGTAGCATGTATTGCAACCTTCTTTAGAATTTAAAAAAATTTAGTAAATTGTATCACAATTTCCTCGTGTTTATCCCAAAGTGTTAAAAAAACTGTTTGATCTTTACAACGACACTATTATAGGAACTCAGGGATTCTCTGATATCTAAAAATGTTAGAATTTCAATCTAAAACAAATTCAATTGGAATATTTTTAAATTGAACAGTGTACTTGTTTGGATTCCGCTTAATCGGGACACATCGGGATTATCCCTATTAAGCGGCTCGCCCAATTATCCGAAGTTCCACAAAACAATTTATTTTTTATTATTTTTTGTTCTTTTAGACAATTTTTTTTCTATGATTACTGCTCCGATTAAACGAAATATTGTCCCGAAAAATTGAAGTAAATTTGTTTCCGTTCTTTAAGGTTTGTTACAATTAAGCGGCCGGCTCGATTAACCGGCGTCCCGATTAAGCGGAATCCACTGTATTTCACAATCATGAAATATTGTCCGCTGTAGAAGAGTATTTTGAAGAACAGGAGAAACCATTTTATTTTGATTATTTATACAAATTAATTGATAGGTATAAATGTACCATTATTTCATATAAATTTATCGAACTTCCCTGGTAGTCATTCTAAAACGTATTTTTCGGTAAGGTAGGTATCATAATATTGATGTATTAACTATCAAAATTCATCATACACTTATATTTTTTGGATTCGTTTTTTCACCATAAAGGATTCTATTCTCACAAAGCGTGACCCAAAATGTACGCAAGATTTGCATTAAACAGAAAACACAGTTTTTGTAGTAGTACACAGGAAAGGGTTATGAATGAAATAGCACATCGGCAAATCATCTCCATCACCTTGCTGACACTTGTGCACTCTTTTGTCGAAATTTTCCATGACCATTTTGTATACATGTGGGCTTGTTGACATAGACCTTTGACTTCAAATAAATCCATAAAAAAATTCCAGTGGTGTTAAATCACACCAAAATGAAAAAGTGCACGACCAGACAATGTAATAATTGGACTGTCTCACGGGCTGTATGGCATGTCGCACCATCTGGTTGAAGCCACATGTAAGGCAGAAAAACTCGGTTATCGTGTTGCGATATCGAGCAACAGTAACAGTGACCGCATGACCAGCCTTCTTTTCAAAAAAGTCCAAAAGTGCAATACTGCAGTCCAAACCCCCCACCAAACAGTGACACATTGTGGATGCATTTGTTTTCCGGCAATCACATGTGGGTTCTCTGAACCTTAAATGCAGCAATTTTGACGGTTTTACGAAGTCATTATTTTGCTCGAAAAATCAGTTGTTTAATGGCAATAGCCCATTCAACAAACTCTCTTCGCTGTACATGGTCATTAGGCTTTAGTTTTTGTGTTAATTGCACTTTGTAAGCATGGAGATGTAGAACTTTAGTGAGCATATGTTGTAGAGAGCTTCTTGAAATTTGCAATTCTTGTCCACGACGTCGAATCGATGTTCCTGGACCTTCACAAACACTCACACACACAAACAACAACTGATTCGATATTATCATTTGAACGGATTGCTATTGGATGGCCAGTGTGCTTAGCGTCCCCAATTGATCCAGTCTCCTTGAAAATTCCAATTACTCTATTCACAGTTGACGAAGTTAAATCAACATTCCGACCATATTTTGTAAGAAATTTACGAACTGTCATTACGAACATTCATTATTTTTGAAATACGAGGGCAGAGTGAGAAGTCTGTTAAAAATGAAACAAGGAATAATATTTTCGGACAAAACACATTTATTTTTCAACGTAGTCGCCTTTTAGCTCGATACACTTAGCCCAGCGTTTTCCAATTTTTCGATCCCTTCCGAATAATACGATTTCTCCAACCCTTTAAAATAGGCGTTTGTTACATCGATGATCTCCTCATTAGAGCCGAATCTCTTTCCGCCGAGCCATTTCTTCAAGTTCCTAAATGGGAAATAGTCGCAGGGGGCTAAGTTTGGAGATTAGGCTTATGTGGAAGCAATTCGAAGCGTAATTCATGGATTTTGGCCATGCCAACTACACACGTGTGCACCCGTGCATTGTCTTGATGCAAGAGAACTGTTTTCTTTCAAAACGTCGTTGAAAAGGTCCTATAAGTTGCAGTAATATTCGCCATTGACTGTTCTCTCCTATTGAAGATCTAAAACTGTGGCCATGACCTTGGCCGATAAAACCGCCTTAACCTTCTTCGGCGCAGATTCGCCAGTAGAAATCCACTGTTTAGACTGTTCTTTGGTCTCCGGTGTATAGTGATGGATCCATGTTTCATCCACAGTTATAAAACGAGGCAAAAACACCTTTTTATTTCGCTTGAACATCGCCAAACGCGGTACCCAACGCGGATATCTTTTTCATTTTCAAATGTTCGTGTAATATATTGCGCACACGTCCATCTGAGATGCCTACTATATCAGCTATCTCGCGCACTTTCACTCTGCGGTCTTGCAATACCTTATCATGGATTTTGTCAACCATTTTTGTGTGGTGACTTCATTTGGGCGTCTTGAACGTTCGGCATCAGTTGTGCTTGTACGACCACAACGAAAATCAGTAAACCACTTGTGTAATCATTTTAATCGATGGTGAAGAGTCCTCATAATATTTATCAAGCTTTGTTTTGGTTTGCGTAATGGTTTTTCCACGCAAAAAATAATGTTTAATTAACACACGAAATTCACCCATGTTAGAAAAAAAACAATGGGTTGTCTCTTTTGAACGGCTGTCAAAACTGAACTAAATGACAGATCTGACTGAAAATTTTGATGGCTGTATTGACACATGACATCTGGGGTTCCCGATTGTTACGCCCTCTGTTGCAATTTTCCAGACTTCTCACTACGCCCTTTTAACAATGAAAACAACGCGTTGTCCTCTCGAGTAGTGCTGCATTAAATAGAAAATTAATTAATTTAATGGTTTGGTGACCAAAAAAAAAATAAAACAGTTTGACAGCTGACCGTTTAGGGTTAGTAAACAAACCCTAAACTGTCAGCTGCCAAACTGTTTCCTTTTTTTGGTTGCAAACACTAAATTAATTAATTTTCTATTTAATCTTAAAATAAATCTTGCGTATATTTTGGAACACACTTTATTACTTATAAGTAGTTTTGCTTTCTCCTCAATTGAATAACAAATAAAAGGATATTAAAATTAATATTTTATAATTATGATATTCGTGCAACCAATTAAATGTAATCAAACAGTTAAATATATTTCATCTCAAAAACAAGACCAAAAACCATTATCCAATAAAAATATCAGCTGCGCAACTAAATTTCCGGGTTTCACACATAGATGGTGCTAGCGACACTTTAGTTGTCATTTATGTCAGAAGTTGTGTTTTGTTCATAGCGTAGACAAAAAGAACGAGAATGTCGAGTTTTATACCCAACAAACAACATTTGCGGGAAGCTTTGCATTTCTGCTTCAACTTGAAAAAAAATGCAGCTGAAGCACGTCGTTTGCTAGAGGAGGCCTACGGCGAACATGCACCATCAAAAACTACTAGAGAAGATTGGTTTAAACACTTCAGAAGTGGCGATTTCGACATTGAGGACAAAAAGCGCTCCGGAAGACCAAAAACGTTTGAAGACACCGAGCTGCAAGCGTTATTGGATGAAAATGATACGCAAACTCAAGATTATCTTGCGGAAGCATTAAAAACGACTCGCCAAGGGATTTCCAAACGTTTACATGCTATAAGAAAAATTCAAAAGGAGTGAAAATGCGTGCTGCATGAGTTCACTGAGAGACAGCTGAAAATTTGAAGAGCCACTTGCGAAATTTTGTTTTCACGGCATGAAAGAAAGAGTTCCCTGCATCGAATTGTTACGGGAGATGAGAAGTTGATCTTTTTTAAGAATTTCAAATGCAAATTCGTGGTTTTCACCTGGCGAAGTATCAACATCGACGTCACGGCCAAATAGGTTTGGTGGGACTAGAAAGGAATCGTGTACTATGAAATGCTGAAACAGGGCGAAAAACAGCCAGAATGGGACACGAGTCACGAACGAGTGATATGACAGCACGACAACGCTCAATGCCGCTCAACGCTCTATGCATTGGCAAGGCTACACTTGGTCAGTTTCGAAGAAGTGCAAAATTGGTTGGATGAATGGTTTCGGTCCAAAGCCGCGTCGTGTTATCGTCGTGGTGTTTATGTATATATTTCCAGAGAGATGGCAAAAATGTGTAGATAGCGAAGGACAATACTTTGAATAAACCATTTTTGGTATACTCTGAACAAGTTCATCTTGACATTCGACTAAAAATTACATCCATTAAATTTGTAATTATAAATTAATGATGTTTTCGTATACATTGCAATCATTAAAAATTGAACAATACAAAAAATAAACGCTATTCCATACCTTAAAGACGGCAAAAACACCATTTAAATGTTAAACGATAAATAATAGGCGGAATAATATTTCTCATAAATTAAATCGCATAATCTCTATTTTATTGTTTTAAGACTACGTAAATCTTCTACAATTCTCAACACTCACAGTATTTTCTGTATAATCATATTATTATGCGATACAGCACTAACTTAAGCCAAACCGATCTTCCAATGTATACATACATAAGTAGCACCCAATTTGAATATAAAATCGAATAGGAAAACATTTACCACTTATAGTGATAAGAATATTCTTATGCATACTTATGTATGTAATGTTATAAAAAGCGACCAAAAGAAAGATTGTTTAGGAATATAAAAATGTATAATACACTTTGTTCGGTAAATTATGATAAATCAACAGTATCTTGTATTGTGCACAAGATGAACATTTTTAATACGATTACCATAAAAGTGTTTGCATGTTTTGTATCAACTTCTTGTACTTTACAAAGTTTTAGATATATGATCTTATGTGACGAATAAAATGTATGTACATACATACCATACGTATACTTCGATACGTATCTCACAAAAACTTCACACTAGTTTTCCTCATGCAATACAATACATAAAAATGAAAAATATAAGAAAGAAGAGTATCAAACATTTCTAGCAACAAATGAGTATGTAAGTATACGTGAATTGGTCCTAATGGTTTAAACCAAAAGTGAATTTTCTTGTCTTCTCTATATGAATATGGTTTTTTATTATACAAATACGTACTGGGTATAATCCATATTTCAATACACAATAGCATTTTACGGTTTCAACAAAAAAGGGCACTACATTGCACATAAATATGTGTGATTAGCGATGGTTGCGATAATTGAATAAAGCTAATTCGCTTTTTAAAACCGAAAAAGCTTTACTTAAACCATATGGTCTATACTAAGTCTATAAGCCGCAAATGTATATAAAAAATGGTTGAAAATGTTTACGAAACGTTTACACATGACATCGGAAATAAAAAGCAACACACTCGCTCCCGCACTCAAAACCATTCAAATTTTGTGGAATGCTTTTGGCCCCGCCTACTTACTAGTTCCGCACTCGAGTTGAAATATTTTTAACTTTGTTGTTGTTTTAATACATTCTGTGCGATTCCATGGTATTTTTTACTAACTAACTCCCGGTGTCATGCACGCAGTCTCAAAGAAACCAAATGGTAAAAAACATTCAGTCAAAAATGGCATCTCCTTAATCGATATGATTGCTCAGTGCTTCCGCAGCGGAACCACCAAAAATATGTGGCGCAAATGTTCTCAACCGAAACCAACAAACGAAATGAGTATAAAACGAAACAAAGAGTGTAAAACATTTTCGAACTGGTAATTTTTTGTGAGGATTCTCTCACAAAATTAGTTTATAGAGTCCCACGACAATTTACCGAAAATCAATTCACCGAAAAAACAATTCGCCGAAAACGAGAATTTACCGAAAACGACAATTCACCAAAATCGATAATTCATCGGCTCTGGTAGTATATTTTGACAATGAAACGCAAATTTAATATTTGGACATCAATAGTTTGTTGTGTAAATTAATTGTTGGTGATGAAAGTATTAATAACAAAAAATTAATTCATTTAAAGTGAACTAGCAAAATTGAAGTTATAAAAATAATGAGCTTGATTTGTAAAATACGTGGTTAAAATACAAAGAAAATCAAAATTTTGTTTGAATGTTTGTTGTTACGAGTTACAAAATGTTTTTTACTTAACTTTGGAATTCTAAAGTGAATTAATTATATCCTAAAATTGATGTATTTTGTATTTAATTTCATTTATATGACTATTTCACCAACGGACTACGATCAACTCGCGAAGGGACGGAACTCTTAAATGCAGGTTGCGTGGATGCTATTGGGATAGTTCTACCTCCAATTCGCGCCAGAATTTTGGGACTAGTTGCCCAAACGTCGGTTATGACTTGCAGTCCTCGTGAAGTTCATTTAGACAATTTAAAATGCGATGTGTTTGTTCCTGTAAAACGGGACATAGCAACAAGTGGAAAAACATTGCCGCTTGTTTTTTAAGGTGTCCAAATCTCCAAGCACTGAGCAGTACGGACGTTAACAAAAATGGGGAAAAGCTAGACATATTCTTGCTGAATCGTATAGATACCACAGAAATGTATCATATTCGAAAAATATGTTTTATGTATAACGACAACATTACTGAGCAACATTAAGATAAAGCCTTGCACAAGTTCCTTAAAGATAAACATTTATAAGTAAAATAGCATTGTGACAATTTGGAATAACAAACATTTTTAAAATGTTAGACATACTGTTTTAATGTGAACTACCTCTCAATCCGAGCTAACCAAACTATTAAAAACAGATCGAACGAATAATGAAATCTGTAACAATAATTGTGATGGAATCATATTTAAATGGAAACGACTCACTATGTTTCAAAATTTAACAAAGACTGTAGTTGAAGCAGTTACAATCTGTAAATAGTCTGTCTCCCAAACGAGTGCGTTTTGGTTGGTTGAACGGAAAGTTTAAATCACGGGAAGCATATATTGACTGTGAAATACAGGGTGGGCCATCTGTTAGTCCTTTTATCATATGTAAATAAAACAAACATTTTGGGATGAAAAGTCAAAATATTTTATTGATAAGGAAAGGTGGTTCTATGCCATTTATGTATGAAAAACAATATAGTGCATATGCCCACCACGACTTGGTTTATAGACCTGCATCCGAACATCAACATTTTCGATGATTTTTTTCAATAAAAGCGGTTTTTTCCAATAAATAATCCCACAAAAAAAAATCAGTTTCTGTTAAATCCAGGCTTCTTGGTAGCCAACGAACTGCACAATTTCTTGAAATTATGCAATCACCAAATTTTGTTGATAATAAATGGATTGTTGTACGTGTTGTCGTGGCTTCGTGGCATGTCGCTCCCTCTTGTTGGAACCAAAGGTCGTTGATACGCAATTCATTCAATTTGGGATACAAAAAACCAGTTAACATGTTGCGATAACGTTTCCCAGTCCATAAACCGTACCAAACAGTGACTCTTGGAGGATAAACTTCTGCTTTCTGAATAACATGAGGACTCTCCGCTCATTAAGAAGAAAATGAGCTTCATCGCTAAAGATTATTTTTGATGAAAAATTTTCATTTCGTTCAAGCATCCAATTAACAAAACAACGACGATTTAAATGGTCTAGTGGCTTCAATTTTTGAGTTAGTTGGATTTTGTATGGATGCAAATGAAGATCAACATGCAAAATGCGTCGCAATTTGGTTCGTGAAATGTTTAGCTCTTGTGAACGATGCCTGATGAACATGTTGATACGGTTTACAACCTACCACTGAACCAGTTTCTTCAAAACGATCAATAATTTTGCCAATTGTACGCTCAGTAGGACGTCCATGTTGACCAAAACTCTCACGTAATTTACGAAATGTTGTTGTTTTTGAACGATTATTTTCAAAAAAATTTGGAAAATCAAAATGTATTGTTGTCGTGTCCGAAACCCCCACTTTCTCTTTGGAACACATCCTCTTTGGAAAGTGTTTGAAATAAAAATGTTGGCCGTACCATTACTTTTCGGCTACCTGATTGCACGTCAGCTATCATGAATCCTTTATCGTCAGGATTTAGCAATTGCAATAACTCGGACTCTTTGTTAAATAAGGACTTATCCGAAGACCGTCCTGTTGACACCTTACTAAGAAAATATTATTGATCCTGATGGAGATACCCAATCATAACTTTCAACGTATGCATGCTCTAATAGTTGGAATACGTACGTGTTCTGCAGGATAAACAACGAAACGTTACGGTTTTAATTTCCGTACAATCCAACTCCGTTCGTACGTTAGGAAAATCACGAACACTTGTAGGTAAATTTTTCTGGTTTCGATCTTCTGATTGCGAAGCGTGAATAAGTTTTTTCATAAGCTTTGAGAGCAGCCAAATTGTATCAAAGTGAAGTGATATTGATGAAGCTTAAATCTGTCTGTATACGTTTGTTGCAGTCGCTGGTACACTTTGCAACGCAGTATCTGAAAATGGTGGATCTAGGTGAGTATTATCTCCCAAAGTTTCAGTTACTGTGTCAACTATGGCACATTTACATAGCATATTGGAAGCATTTTCAATAACCACTGCCCTTTTTAATATTCGGTCCCCTCGATTACTATTTCGAATCTGCTGCGTTTGTATTGATGATTTAGGCAGACTATGGATTGATTTTAACAAATATTTTGAGCCAAAATGATGACTACAAATCACACAATTTTTTGGAAAATGCTCTCCTATTCTTAAAGCAATTTTCCATTTTAAAATTTCAGATGGCATATTTATAATTATTTTTGGAATTTTATGCATCGTTATGGAAGCCGATCTGTAATTATTACAATGTACTACTCCACAATGAGCTGGCACTGTTTTTTGTCATTTTCTAATTGTGACATCTTTCTTGTGATTAACACTTTAACTAAACCAAATTTAATAAATTTTTCTTTTCCACATTTGTTGCCGTTATGCTTTCGATACCTAGTCATCAGAAGTTTGCTCCAAACGTCAATTGACCGAAACCGACAATTTTTCGAAATAACAATTCATCGAAAACGACAATTTATCGAAAATATTTAAAAAGCTTCGCATGTTTAATTAATTAATTTATCAAAATAAAAATTCCGGAAAAATACTGAAAGAATAAATCCCGAAAGGCTTTTTTTCAATTTTGGAGAGTAACGGAGCGGGGATCTATAACTATGACGGTAATATAAAATAGGCGCTGTTTCCAATTCATTTCCAACCAAATTCACTAATTGGAAGGGTTCAGTATTTTAAATTTTGAGATTTTTTGTTTCAACATTTTCCAAACTATTTTTTGCAGAATTTTTAGTTTTCTTCGTATTCGGGATTTAAGGTTTCGGTTTTACAGTACGATCCCAATATTAAAGAAAATAATTTATAATAATAAAAATAATTTTTTCTGTTTGAATTTATTATTATAAAACAGTTAATTTCTGCCTTTTCCGAACAACCGAAAGTTTACATAAAGGAATAATCGACTTCGGTAAATTATAGATTTTGCTAAATTGTCGTTTTCGGTGAACAGTTCTTTCGGTGAATTGTCCTTTACGGTGAACAGTTTGCCGTTATCAGTGAATACTTAATTTCGGTGAAATGTCTTTCGGTGGAGTGTAGTTTTTGGTGAATTGCCGTTTTCGGTGGGTTGTCGTTTCGGTGAATTGTCGTTTTCGGTAAAATGCCATTTTAAATTAATTGCTATTTCGGTGGCTTGTCATGCTACCGTTTTTTTGGTGCAGTTGAATGAATAAAAATTTTAAATTTGTTCTTTTTGCGTGCTGGTTCTATAATGTTACGACCAGGCATTGGGTCTCGTATTTGGGTATTTCATGTTTTGTATTACTGTCATCGATCGAAAATGGGCTAAATAATTGATTTGGAGCATTCTACTATAATGATGATGCTTATTGACTATTGACAAAACCCCGTCCGAAGGATTCAAAATCTCCAGCCGTTGAAATGGAAATTCAACAGAAATTAGTTTATGTTGAATAATTTTCGAGATTAATCCAAGCAGACGATAATAATGATTGGGATAGTGATGACGATCTGCCATTTTCAAAATTTTTACGTAAGACGATTGAATGAACAAATTTCTTTAAGAGCAGCACTACTACCCACCAATTTGAACAACAAGTTGGATTAAATATTCCAGATAATTTACAAATGTGCAATAACTTGGAGTACTAGGTGGAAATGTTTCTCTTTCTATTCCCCCAAAGTTTATTAGAAAAATAGTTTTTGACGCAAATTGATATGCAGTCGATGAATTAAAATCCTTTTCAGTCATAAATATACTTACGGTCAAACATACCCTAAGCTACAGAGATTGCTGGTCTTCAAGAATGTCAGTTACAGATAGTCATATATTGTTGGGTTCACTTAATAAAATAATTAAAATTGAAATTCAACATTTAAATTTAATAAAAGGCTGAGGAAAAATAAATCCAATATTTTTACGTTTATTTAGGGGCTTTATTTAATATAGCTACAACCATTTGTCTTGGCTTAAATATGTGCTGCTTTTTCGATAACTCGTTGCCATTTAGAAGGCAATTATATTAAGCCGCTTCTCCAAAACGACTTGTTCCTATTATCAAAAAACTGAGAGATCCAGTTTTCACACAACACAAAATCACTAGAGAACGTTATCAACAACAATTGGTGTGATTAAGCTGAGCGTTGAAGCTCAAACGCACACACTATACCAAAAGAAAAGACAGTGATCTTTAAGCACGACAACGCTCGGCTACATGTTGATAGAGTCGTCAAGGAAACGTTGCAGAAGCTTCAATGAGATATGCTACCCCACCCGCCATATTCACCAGATATTGCTCCTGCCGACTACCACTTATTCCGGTCGATGCGGAATCCGTATGGTTCCTGAAAAATGGGAAAAAGTCGTAACTAACGATGAACAATACTTTGAATAAAATACATTGTCTCAAAACTTATTTGTACCTCCAACTAATATGAGTAAAACAACTATGAAGTAAAAGATTTTCAATTAAGTTTGCTTGCAACGTCATCGGTCACATAGGATTTTATCAAATCAATTTTTGACAACAAAATGTTTTTCTACAAAAAATTGGCCTCTGTACACCCCAGGCGAATTAATTGATCGGGATGAAACTTCATAGTTAAGCTTTGTACATAAATTGGTCCCATTGATGTTTAACCGAAATTGATTCACCAGAAATTACAGCTTCCATAGGAACTTTTACGATTTTTGCAACATTATCGGTTAACATTAATTTCCCAAAATGTAAGAGGAAATGACGATTTTTCACGCTACGGAAGTAGCTTCTGTAGGAGCTTTTTGAATTTCTGCAATTATGTTGAAAAGTATAGTATTTATCAAAACCGACCAAGAATTATATAAGATTCTAATCATTTTGCGGATTAATTATACCGGAAGGGTTGTCATAGTAGGTTTTCTGAAATTTAAGCGGAATGAAGATTTTTGGATACACAACACAGGTTTTACCAAAATTATGGTTAGTTATATTTCTCACCTTAGAAATCAAGTGTGGTGTCCAGATCCAAAAAAATAAAAAAACTGTAATTGTAATTTGTTTTACATACTTTCATTATACTCTCTTGTGTGTCTCTCGGTGATGGATTTTTGTAATCAAATTTCCCCAATTTCCCGATTAAGATCTGAAATTTTCAGAATTTACGCAAAATGGATGACTACATATTAACAAGTCATTTCGCCATGATTTGATCAACATTTCGAATAAAATTAATAGTTTCTTTTATTATTGAGCGCTCAGCCGTAAAAACTAGTTAAATACTAAAACAGATTTCAATGTTTTCATATTTTTAATGAAAATACCGTTGAAATCATGAGTAAAATTGGTTTAAAACAACCAGATAAATATTGGGCATTGCATGGGTGATGTTAAAAAATCGATTACGAATGTAGGCAAAGAAAGCGTCTTTGTTTTTGATTTATTAAATATTAAGGATTCCTTATAGTGAAAAAACAAAAAAAGAATATTCGAACTGTTCGATTTCCCTTCATTCAGTAAACAAAACGTTGTCCGAAGTTTCACCTAATTCAATCATAATTACTTCCCTAGTTATTTTCAACACTCATCGTTAAATTAACTTTTAAGGCGTCTACAGATTGAAATTCATTGATATTAAAGGATAAAACTGTTTGGTCAACTTTCAAAAACTACATGATGTACCACACGACACTGAGCGTAATATGAAAAATTGTCGCCTTGCAAAATCAATCTGGAGCATTTCTTTCAATTTAAATGGAACACTCTGTACTAATTGGTCCCCAAGGCAAAGAAAAATTATCACGTTCAAATAAACATATGCAACACCCAAATATACAATAACGTGCATACGAATATATAATACAATTAACAATACATCAAAAATCAATATCTCTTTGGCAAAACCGCATCTATTGATAAACGATACATCATTATTTGTCGCCAAAAGGAGGTACTCGTACAACCACAAAACACAACTTTTTCGATTATTGTGTTTGCGATGTCTGAAAATCAACCAACAAGGCATACATTTTAATATTTTTACTCGTACGTATCTCAGTATTCACCTGAAAGTACAAAAATAATTAGAAATGAAAATTGCTCAGAATATAAAGCTCTTCTGTGTTCCATGTAAGATAGATACAAGAATATACGAGTATGTATGCTTTGGAAATTAAATATTTTTTACCTTCATCTTATGAAAATTCTTTTGAATGGTTGGTTATATGGTTTGAATATTTTCTATGCTTTTTATAAAGTATTTTGTACAGAATATATTTTTATTTTTCCATACTCATGATGATGTACAAAAGCATAAAGTTAAAAAGTAAATATAGCAATTTTTTTTGAAAATCGTATCTCCTAATTGGTTTTGTATTTTATGAACAATAAAAGCTTGTGGGGAGAAAGTTACAATTATTTAGACTATGTAGCATTACCTACATAGCCTTGGACTCTATTGACCACAAAATGATTATCAAGAAACCTGCCGCTATTGGGTTTGTGCGTTTTGCCATTCGGGCGTTCCGCAACAGTCCTACATTGGACCAAATATTTATCTATTATTTGTGAATGAAATTCAATATATTTTTAAATATAGTATAACTCTACTGTTTAAGAAATAAATTATTAATTAAATTAACTTCTATTGAAAGAGTAACAACAGAACTGAACTCTACCAGGGACTACCCATAGAAAATCCAGTGGCAGTCACACTGGCAAATAGTTGAAGACGTATTAATGTTATACAAAGGGACGAGCTGAAAGTTAAACAAATTACAAAATTGGAATTATAATCAGGTAAACCGATTAACTTTTTAGATTTAACCATCCAAAACAACTACGCAATGACCCGGAAATCAAAAACAGATATATCGCGAATAAATACTTTAACACCTCCTATAATGCAGCGACGAAACTATCACAATAATTTGGTAACTGTGTAACCTAACATTTAAAACCAACCTCAAAATACAACAAAACAACAACACGTCAAAACAAACAGAAAAAAAAACAAATGCGGCGTCTATAAATTAACAATAGTTGGCAGCAATTTTACATCCTGCAAACCGGAAGAACATTCGCATTATGGTTTAACGAACACACGAATGAAACCGAATACACCGACACATATAATAAATACAGATCAAATTTTACGGTACATTCGGCAACCTATTACACATATCTACACAGATATCTGCACACTTATCTCAGGGTGCTAAACAACGGCGATCATTTTGAAAAATTTGAAAAAATTGAAATACACAAACTACGCCGTAATGTCGAACTATGGAAAATATACACAAAGGCGAATATTTTCACTTCAATACCACTTCCAATTTTCCTGCTACTCAATTTCGATTTTAAACTATCGCGTACCGCGTTTTAATTAAGACTCATTCTTGTGTTCATCGCACTTTTAACGCTTAAATCTACATGTCACTAATAAAAGTCATTGGTTTCTTAACCCTTGATTGACCAATACACGATGAATTAATGTCCCATCCAAATGAATAATTCACGCGCCCAGCAGACCAATATACAAGATCGTAAAAATATGTATAAATCACCATGACATTCGTGTTTTTCACTGGTTGCTAATGTGTATA
Organism: Nephrotoma guestfalica; assembly: GCA_963691935.1. Lineage (NCBI taxonomy): Eukaryota > Metazoa > Arthropoda > Insecta > Diptera > Tipulidae > Nephrotoma > Nephrotoma guestfalica. The sequence goes on along the minus strand of OY829913.1, from coordinate 74,612,571 downwards.
TGATGTTGTGGACGACCCTGTAATTATGTATTTTGAAGGTTTTTTCTTCTTTGTTCTAAATGGCGGTTTACAGATGATATTGCCTTTTTGTTGATTTTTGGGTTTATTCTTTTTATAATGCTTGGTGTGTAGCCATGTTGGTTTGTCAGTAGGGTAACCTCAATTACTGACTTGAGAACTATTTATTATTTAAATGCTAAAAGTTTCATGAAATCTTTTCTTTGCCACTTTAGTTAGATCATACATCAAATATGATGTGGTCGTGTGATACCCTGTGAAGAGCATGTTGAAAGCTGGAAACAATTCCGAAGCGGTTCGCCGTTCATATGTTTAGAAAGTTTGGATTGCTGAGAAGAAATACGTAACCACTTTACACAGCTCGTTGTAATAATCTTCATATTGCCAATTTGACGAAAGTTTAATACATTATTGCTGTCATGTTTGTTGCGATATTTAGTCTTTAGCTGCTATTGACCTGTGTCCTACTGAAAAAGTTAAAAAATATATTTTCATATTTGCCACAAATTTCGCTAGAAGATCTCAATCCCCATAATCGTACCACCTTCCTCGTTATTTATGGGCTACAGAAATTCTATTATAGGACCCAGGCACTGCATTTATATTTATGCAGCCAGATTGTTAAGCCCAGAATTATTATTGGGATACGATGGTGGTATGTAACTACAACTCTGGCAGCGTTCACTGGTGGTATTGGTCTGAAGATCCTACAATGTGTATTTGTTAATGAAGCGTGCAAGAATGCGACAATAATGTTGCTTTACGAATCAGTTTTACACCTTACGTTTCTCATCTATCTGAGTGATTTGGTAACCTGATTTGCTGTAATTTCAAAATCCAACGACGATCCTTGATTTAGTACGCAATTTACTCACAAAAGGTTGTCGCTCTTATCAGTCTTATTTATTTATTATCTTAATCTATGCCCAAATAATTCTGTCAGTCTGTTATAAAAGTAAAACCAATATTCGGTTAACGATTGAAGCAACATGGGTTCTACGTAGCGAACTGAAGCAGACACGCGAAATCTAAATTGTGAATAGTTATTATTCGATTGTTTAAAATTTTTGCGATTCTCGGACAATAAATAGCGAAATTAATTTAATTTTTTTTTGTAATTTGTAAAAAGTTTCAATTTTACGACATTTTCATGTTTATTTTATATCCTCTCCGTAAGTATCGCTTATCATACTTTTAGATCCACAAATATATGAACATGTACTTCCCAGTTTTAACGATTAAAAGATAAATTAACTTATCCTTATTTGTTCTCCGTTAAGAAGAGGAAAAGAATTAACTTCGGTCTGTAAAACGAAGTTATTGAAATCCAGATCCAAAACTACTTTTCTCGACGTTTTGAATACGATACGATTTTTGTTCGTCAATCTTCATTTAATTCGGATTGAAAAGCTTTTGGGATCTATACATCAAGGAACTATACTGTAGTATATCTCGTTTGAAACGGTCTCAGACAACAATTAAGATATAACTTTAGTTGTTAAATCCACCGTTGTGGCGCTGGTAGCTAATTTTTCGTTTATTATGGAATATATACTTCGTTGAAAGGTTTTGAAGAATGCCGTAAGCTTATCTGAACACCTTAGTACTCAAAACTACCGTTGTGGTGCTGGAAGTAGTTACAACATCTATATAATCGTGTGCCATATCATTTCAAAGGTCTTGAAAAAAACATCAATTTGTAATCACCACTTTAGTTCACAAATCCGTTTTGGCGCTAGCAGCTATTATTTAATTTTCATATAATATATACGTATCGGGTATCATTGAAAAGGCCTTAAAGAATGCCTTAAATTTTTCCGAACCACCATAGTATTCAAAACTATCGGTGTGGCATTAAAAGCAGTTACAATTTTTCCCATTCCTCTGGGTGGTCTTGGGCAATGTCTGGGCTGGTAGCTAATTAATGGTTTATTATAGCATATTAGACCCCCAAGTTACCATTGTAGAACTGATTACTTCGTTTGGCATATCGTTTTTAAGATTTTGAACGAAGGAAACTTCACAAATTATTCCTTTGGTATAGAATATATATATCATAAAATAAGATGAAGCAGATTAGTACTCAAAATTACCGTTGTGGCACTAAAAGCAGTGACACATAGGTCATTCCAATAAAATCATGTGACTTATAAATCATTCATGGTTGAAAGGTCTTGGAAAAGCAACAATTTTATTATCAACCCTTTAGTGACCAATTCACCGGCGCTGGTGACAAATTAATCCTTTGGTATTGTATGTATAATAATACTATAATGTAAAGAATTTTAAAAAAAAATTCGATTTTCATTTTATGTGCATTTTCCAGGTTGGTCCAATCTAATTATATTCTTAGAAACGTTTGTCTTTATACATAAATTTCTTACTAAATCCCAAGCAATGCTGGAGAAAGTTATTCTGTAATGTAGTGTTTGGAGTAGTAGTGAATGCGCTATTCCTTCGGTGCCGGCTCAATCTCATCAATCGTGTTCGATAAAGACCCCCCAGTACTGGTTTCGTTCGGATTTAGCAACTAATAATACTCACACCAAGCTGATCCCACCAAATACATAACATGAGTTTTTTTTTATGAAAATTCGGCTTTGTTGTAAATTTTGAAGCATAGCCAGGTGGTCTCTATGATATCTTAATGTTTGGGTTATTGTAGTGGATCCATTTTTCATCGTGACTGTGCGATGCAAAAACCACTTTCGTTTATGTCTGGCAAGCAGTATTTCACATGAAAAAAATCAGCGTTCAACACCTCTCGGCTTCAGGTCAGATGGATCCCAATCAGATCCCCTTTCTTTTGGATCATTCCCAATGATTTTAAACGATGTAAAGTTGTTTGTTGAGTCACGCAAGTTCTCCTTCCATTTGGCACGAATTTTCATCCAATGATGCTAAAAATTCTTCGTCTTCGTACATTTTCGGTCTTTCGCTACGTTCTTTGTCTTCGACATCAGATTCATCGTTCTTAAATTTTTGAAACCACTTTCCACAACTTTTCTCACTTAAAGCAATCTCACCATATGCTTCTACAAGCAATCGATGCGCCTCAGTTGCAGATTTCTCCAAATTACAGAAATAAATCAAAAGTTCCCGCAAATGACGCTTATTCGGCTCAAAACTCGACAATTTGATAAGAAAAACACTGATACTGATACAAAATCGCTAATATTTTAAGGTTGTTGACAGATGGCCGACCTTAAGATATGACGTTTTACATCGGGCAATTTTAACAATAACATGCTGGTGACACCATCTTTTGTCGAACGGCGAAGACTTATTTGTATAATCAAAATTTTCTTAAATTTGATTTTGTTTTTAATAAAATCGTTTTTATTGCAATGGAAATGATTTCTCAAAAGAGTGCTAGTGTTCCGACATACGGTCGACTAAATTTAACCTTGTCTATACATCCCTATCAATCAATTTTATACGAGGTTAATGGAGCCCGGACAACTGCTCGCAGGATATATCAGGGATGATATTGGCAAAAATCAAAAGTACTAAATGTTTGACGAACAGAGTACTGAATCCAGCTGGAAAGTAGTTTTGCACTCGACTCACATTAAAATAGCATTGCGCAGGATTGTAGTCGCAATTTTATTTAATGCATTCTTACACAGCAGAAATAGGCATACAGCGAGTTAAATCAATATTAATAATCTTGACCATGTGCATGTCAACCGTAATTTAGATTCCACGAATTTATTTCAATGTAAACCATGAACAACACACTACCTCCTTTTAAAAGATTTTTTGTTTGGCAAACAGCCGGATTTTAACTGTTGAATTCCTCTGGTGCCGTTATTAAAAAAATTTCAGGAAAAGCATTAAACTGCGCCAATCGTAACGCTCGATTTTACTTAAGAAATTAATCAGCATTTTTCAGTTTCCTAGTTTTCTCCTACCACTGCAATTATTTAAGTAAATGTATTTGCTTTTTATGCGATGTACATTGCTCGTTTGGTAATTAAACCTTTTTATTGATTTACGTTAAGAATCCTACCGTCATTTCAGCAATTATTATTGCTAATCCTGAACTTGGGACTGCAAATAGCGACGTTAAATAAGTCTAAAGTAATTATTGGATCTCATGGAGTACCACTCACTGCATATATTTCAAACTCTCATTGGCTCAGCTGTCACAATGGAATATAACCTCTTCAAAGACATTGACCCACAAATTACCGCTGCTAAAAGCGCTACACAAATATTTATTTTCTGCATTCAAAATTAATTAGATATATGGCCTAGGGCCGATAATTCTCTCTGTACCTGGATCGAGAATTACTTTGGCTAGATCATACCTTTTAGGATGCCAACCTCCGTGCCCCGAAACCAACAATTTTAATCGCAAGTAACAAATTTAGTGACCGTTCAGACGAGTGTCATATCAAGAGACCCGAATTTGAATGTGAATATCTCCTAATAACGGATAGCTAATATTGAGGATTTTCGCTATTTTGTATTGATACTGTGTGTGTCATTGATGTCCTATTTATAAAGCTAAACATTTCATTTTTGATGGACGAAATGGGATAATAATTACCTGTTATTACCCCTAACGTGGTTTTATATAGACATTTTACAAGTATTTAATTAACCAATTATTCGAGAAGAAAATTTGCAGAGAAAATTTGTTTTAAATTTTAAATTTGTTATCAGGATTTGGACTTGTTGAGTCAGAAACTTCCATAAGAAAGAGTTGCATTTCGCATGGGGCCATTGAAAAATTTTACACTTGGCTCAAAATATTAAACTTCATTAGTAACTTTAATCATAAAACTGATAAGAGATCTTAATCATAGGAATTAGAGTTGTATAACATCCTGATCTCTAGATGAAACCCAATGGATTGCGTTATTGTTACTCTTTGCAACAATATGGTAAAATCTGTTGTAAAAGTAAGTAGTAAAAGTAAAAGCTATTGTTGCAGGACACTCTGCATAACTAAGCATTTGTTGATATTGTAATCTTAATAAAACCATCAAAAAGCCATTTTCGAAATTATTCATCAGCTTTTAATATAGTCATATTAACCAGTACTTAAACATTTTCCACTACACAACGTATTTGTAAAATCTTAATTACAGTAAACTTAATAAAATCGTTATTTAATTTCCTCCATTACGTTTTATGCATTTCCATAAACACTATACAGAGCACAAAATTAAATTAAACTGCAGAAAGCATACAAGAAATCCACTCAGACAAGAAGCAAGCACAAAAAATTCAATAATATCGATTTCAATTACGTATAACTTTAGCTAAATTTATATAATATTCTTTCGTTTCATGTACACGTCTTGTGTGCTTAATATTTAACGATATTTAAATAATTGGATTGTTTTATAATGCAAGCAAAAAAAAAGTTGTAAGATTTCGTAGTAGAGTATCAAAAGTAAATGAAATACGTAAGTATAGATGGAAGGAACAAAATGTTTTTGCGTAATAAAACTTCAGGTGCGGAATTAAAGTGTAGCTTGAGGTTACCTCCTAAAACATTCATTTCAAAGAGTATGAAAAAATGGTGGATCAATAAATGATTTTGCAATAAAATAATACAAATACTAGAGTCTATGCAGACCCACTTACACAATTATTAAGTATTCAAACTCGAGAAGTAAATAAAAATATAGGGTTTTCCAATAAGAGGTTTCATTTTGAATAGCCTGCTATTTGTGCAGCTGTAAATTTTGAAGCTGTCATTTTTTGACATTTGACAAGTAAAAACTACGCCATTACTAAAAATGGTACAATACACACTTCAACAACGCATTGAAATTGTTAAAATTCACTTCAAAAATGGTGAAAATTTTGCAGTCACAGTTCGCAAAACTAAAGCACTTTTGTTTTGGGTAGTCGTGAAGCACGTTCTCGGCCGGCAATAGTGAAACTGGTGGAAAAATTTGAGTTGAAGGGACAAGTTAGTTATGTGAAGAATCGAAACCGTGTTCTTCGCTCAAGAACAACTGAGAATATTGCTGCTGTAGCTCATAGTGTTGACGAAAATCCAGGTTTGCCAATTCCTCGTCGATCTTTGGAATTAGACATTCCACAAACGACATTACACCGTATTTTGCATAAAGACTTAGGTCTTAAGGCTTTTAAAGTTCAGTTAACACAAGAACTCAAGCCGGTCGATCACCATAAGAGTCGTATCTTCGCTGGGTCCTTCAAATGCTTGATGCAATGATCCGGATTTCGAATGGGCCTCAATTTTCATCGAAAAATCATCTTCAGTGATGAGGCCCATTTTCACTTCGGAGGCTACGTTAATAAGGAGAATTGTCGCATTTGGGGCTCAGAAAATCCAAGAATGATTGTTGAAAAGCCTCTCCATCCTCAACGTGTTATTGTTTGCAGCGGTTTTTGGGGTGGCGGTGTGATTAGACCTTACTTATTCGAAAATGAGGCTTGCACAACTGTTATGGTGAATGGCTTGAGCTACCGAGCTGATTAATGAGTTTTTGATATTGATGTGGACGACGTTTATTTTCAGCAAGACGGTGCTACGTGCCACACACTATTGTGTTATTGTATATCGTGTTATATCGTGTTATTTCTCGAAGAGGTGATCACAATTGGCCACCGAGATCTTGTGATTTAACACCTTTAGACTTTCTTCGATGGGGCAAGGTGAAAGATAAGGTCTATGCCAATGCTCCACAATCGATTCAAGACCTTAAAGATGAAATTCGTGAAGTAGGACCCTGTATCAAGGACATACAGCTGCAAATGTGCGAATTGGTTAGGGAAAATTACATGAAAAGCAAATGGTGCTGCAAGCGTAGCCACCACGGCCATTTGGCTGATATCATTTTCAAATGTTAATGGCATACCTTCCTGTTTACAAGGAAATAAACATTCATTGATTTCTCTTAAAAAATACTCTTTTTTTAATAGCAAAATGACCTCTTATTGGAAAACCATTTATTTGATCAGATACTTCAAAAATGAAATTGTTGGATTGTTACCTGGAGCTCTCCCTTTAGTTCACTAAGGCCATGATATCAGATGAAGTTAAAATATTAATTAAATTATATCATTGCTAGCTGGATATTAGAAACAGAATAGAAGAAAAGCAAAACGCCTTTCACTGTCGCCACTTGATTTATGCAGAAAGAAACTATTCCTTGCATCCCATTCTCCTCCTTTAATATTTCTATAAGAATTATTTGCTATACACAGCTGTACAGTTGCAAATCTTAATTTCATTTACATGAATTTTTTATTTCTTACTTCCAAGAAATCACATCGTTATATAGATTAAGATATTAAAAGATGCTAAAAGAAAAGTTACAATAATAAAATGAATGGCTGAAGAACAATGCGAGAAATATACAACAACAATAACAAGAGAGCTTTAAGCAAAAATACTTAATAATAATAAAGTTACATGTAAGAACAACTGTAACAATAGTGGGTTTTGTTGTATACTTGTTACGTAATATTTATGAAGCACCGTAGAATAGAGTTTTTCTATTGTCTTAAAATATGCACGACCTTTAGCACAGTATAAAAAAACTCTTATGACGGTCTCAAGACTTTTTGAATTAAAATGTAATTCTTAAGAAAAATATTGCATTCAGCATTTCATGTTTTATTATTACATTTTAATTAGAAATAAATTATAAAATGATGAGTTTGTCGGTGACATATTATTGGAATAGGAATATCGTAATTATGCTACAAATAAAATTATTTCAATGGCATTTTTGAATATTATACAAGGCTTCATATTATAAAATTACGGTGTCTTCAATTCAATGTTTTCTCGTGGGAAGATTGCAAATCTTTATTATGATATGTATGATACCGGGAGCCTCAAAATATTTAAAATACTTTATTCGATCTGCAAGGTTGGTGTCAACGTCTCGGTTTTATATTACTCAAACTTATGGTCATCCGACCCAAAATTTGATCAAGTCACTGTTTTTTTTAAATTGCCAATGGCTTTATTCTTGAATCTTTCTATATAAGAAACTAACAAGAAGTGTTAAAATCTTAAGCTAATTACATTTTTTAAGTTTTAACCAATGTTATTACTTAATATTAGTGTTAAAATCCTACTTATAAGCGTAATCTACACATTTAATGATTTTACATGTTTAATAGTCCGAGTGGATCTGCTCTTCTCAGTCGTTTAAATCGCGACTGTTTTAGTATATCCCGGGCCAATTCGTTGGGATGTCCCTGAAGTTTTGAGTAGTATGTCGAACTGAGCTCCTTCATTGTTCCTTTAACGATTTTAATACCAAAGTCAATTTCGGATATACCATGGAGCATTAGCGATACATCGGAGTATTTTCGCTTGAGTTCGTTGCAGGAGTTCTCTATTTGATGCACTGGTGCATCTCCATAACTGTATACGGCTTGATTAACGACGCTTTTTCTTTCTATCAGCCAATACATTTTGGGAAATGTTATTTTTATTTGGTTGCGTTTTGCTTCAATATGTTCTTTCCACGTTCGCCGTCTATCTAGGTGTAAGCCTTGGTATTTGACCTTGGTTTATTCAGGAATATATGCACCGTTTAATTTTACTGGTAAGCAGGAGCGTTTGTTCAGCGTGGATGTGACATGAATTGATTTTTTTCGTTTATACGGAAGAGATAGTTACCAGAACTGAGTGAATATTCTTCGGCAGGAGCACTTTGAGTTTATATATTAGTCCATCGTGCCAAACTTTGTCGAATGCAGCAGAACAGTATTGATTTGCCTCAAAGGTCTATCTGATTGCATTTACAATTCTATGCACTTGCTCTATGGTACCATGTTGATTTCGGAACCCAAATTGATAGTCTGGAATGATTTGCCTTTCTTCTAATACTGGTTTCAGTTTTGTTATTAACATTTTTTCAAACAAATTTGAGATTGTGGGAAGCATGCTTATTGGACGATAAGACGAGAGTTGAGTTTCGTTTTTTCCAGGCTTATGTATCATTGTGATCAAAGATATCTTCCACATTTGAAGAATATGACTAGCTCGCATGATTGCATTAAAAATGTAGGTTACTCGTTTTATGCAGTTGTCTGGCAATTCCCTTATCATTTTTCCAGTAATAAGGTCATATCCTGGCGCCTTTTTCGAACTAATGCAAGTTTTGATTGTGTTCTTAACTTTCTTTCATTCAAACTTTATAGGTTTAAAGGATGAATCATCATCCATCTGGTGGTGAAAACACCGTCTTTAGATATGCAGCGAAAGCATTGGCTTTTTCTTCATCGCTTGTCGTCCAATTTCCAGTTGGTAGTCTAATCGGTGGTCTTCAACAAAGAATAATCAGTCTTCTCTGTTGCCGAGAGTTCACTTAAATAATTCTGAACACATGGGTTTTCTTCTTCCTGCAGTGCACATTTCATGGTTTAGATAGCTCGATTTAATTTGCATTTTAACAATGGTGATTTTGTTTGTTGCCATTGCCGTCGAATTTCCCGCTTTTCCTGGATTAGTGACTAAATATTATGCGATAATTTATTAATTTTTCAGAATTTTTGATGATTGGTGCAGCCTTTTCAGCTGATATTTCCAGTACCTCTGTTAGCTTTTCTGCAGCCACATCAATATCTGCTGGTGTTTTTAGCGGATATCAAGATAACAATTTTGTTCGACTAGTCTCTTATATTGATTCCAATCAGTTCGTTTCCAACAGTACTCATTGTTACTATTATCAGTGAATGATCAGATGACAGATCATATCAATCAGTGGCCTTAATGCCTTTGGTTACGCAGAAATCAATTAGATCAGGTACTTTCTTTTTATCCGTGGGCCAATAAGTAGGATGACTGGTAGATACAAAATCCAGGGACTGCTCCTCTATAGTTTCATAAAGTTGTTTGCCTATAGGCGTTGTTAGTCTTGAATCCCATTGAGTATGTTTGGCGTTGTAATCACTCCCCGCGAGAAATTTATTACCCAGCTGACCAAAATAATCAATAAACTGCAATTTTTTATAGCGTGATTTGCAGGGCAGTACACTGCTGATATCACACAATTTCCAGACTATTCCTACAGACAGATGCTCGTTGATTGGATATGACCTTTCTCATATTTCATAAGTTCATAATGTTTTAGTCTTCTCTTAATCAATACAGCAGTGCCACCGTGCGCTTTGCCATCAATATGCTTAGTGTCATAAATAGCGTACCCATTAATTTTGAAGTAGTTCTTGTTGGTGAAGCGTGTTTCAGATATTAACATTATGTCAATATTGTACTTAATGAGAAATGCTTGAACCTCCGCTCTATGATGCGCTAGGCCGTTTCACAATCATTTAGATATTTTTAACCAGTGACTAATGATAGACTACACTCACTTTTAATGAGAGCTCGAAAGAAATCCAAGAAAAGTTTGGTTTGTGGGACATGTGCAATTTACTATCGAACAAAATGGCATCAAAAGCATCTAAGTTTTATAACTTCGTATTAAAATCAAACTAACTACCTTATCTATGTAATTTGTGATACTTTATTAAAACCCGGCATAATGAAACTATTTAACTATTACTATAGTTTAAACTATTTATCCCAAGCTCCCTACGGGTCATATCAAAACAAGACATACTGATTTAAATTACTGAATTCCCTGTTTGAACGTATTTAGTCACTCATGTGAACCAATCTCTGAGATTTATCTCAAAATATTTGTACAAATTCATTACCCGATATATTCGCCAAAATAATTCTCGCACAAATCCCTGTAGGAGAACCCTTCTGAACCCCTGTAAGCATTGAATTCGAACTGTACACAATATTGGAAATTCGTAATTTGAACTGGAAAACTGTGGCAAATTTCAAACAAAAAAACAATGGGGAAAACAACAAAAAAGCAATAATCTACATTGTCTACGAATATTCTACATAATCTACGAACTGTTGACATTGTCTACGCTAAAATGAATTGTCTACGCTATTTTCGACACCAACATGTCGAAAATTCCTAACTGTGCGTAGACGCACAACACTGATAAAAGCACGCATTTATTGCACAAACAAACCCCTAGTATTACATGGCAAGAGATTAAAAAATATTGATCAAAACATCTTAAGGAATAACATAAAAATTAGAAACAATTTTCAAGGTAAATTTCTTGATGTGAAACAAAATGTTAATAATCAATTCTGCGCGAAAAATAAAATGATCGATCTCAATTAGGTCTATTCTCTTCAGATGAGGCAATTAATCATAATACTCATGCATAATAGATAAAATATAACCATTTCGAATGTTAAATTGTACTGAATTTTTTTACCAAACAATAATTTTTTTGATTTCAACAAAACAAATTAATTTTCTGCAAAATATTTCTTAAGCAGATAATTTTCCATAATTCCCATAATGCATTTCACTATAAAATTGATTCCTCGTAAAGTATTCATGATTATGTTTTTTGTAAAGTCTTGTAGTAGAACCGCAACGATAAGGTTTGAACAATTTATGTGGTGAAGAAAATGTTCACATGATTGTCTAGAATATGTGCGATTTTACTACTTACACATTTGACTGTTCACATGTCAGTTAAACTAGCAATATATGCGATTCAACATAATAGGTTATTTCTGCATTTTACAGTTCACCAGATTTTGTGAAAATAGTTCTATACTTATCTATACATATATTGTGAGCATAAGAAACTACCGGATAAATAAACCTCATATCAACTCTAAAACACACGCTACACATATCTAATTTAATAAATAGACTGATCACGTTTTTAATTAAATATCTCATACAGTACAAACAAATTACTAACTAGATGTACCCATAACAAATCTGCTCTTGGGTAATGTTAGATTACAAAGAAACGAAAACATCATTGAACCTTAGCGGGAATAACGATATTTTACATTTCTTTATTATTCACGGTCTTAAAATCTCAGTAATCACAAGTACAACTGTACAGAACATAAAATAATTTTTCTCATAAGCATACATAAATCATGATGACAAGTCATATTCGTTAGTTTACTCAAATAATGTACATAAAATGTTAAAGCTCACAGCATAATACATCAAAACATTAAATTAAAGGTTCCATCCCAGAATGTTGTAATAAATGATTTATAATCAATAATAAAACTATCAACACTTTACAATTTAACTGCAGATGAGCTTATGTATGAATACAGATACACTCCTACCACATCATGTCACTCCTACCACAACATGACAGACACATCAATCGATAGTAGATTAAATCAAAAACAGATTTTGTTTCCGTTCGTGTGGTCATAATAAATAAAGAACAGATTATTGTTGTAATTATGTTGTATAGGTTTTTGGTAATCGAGGATCTGGCTTCTCAACTCAAATCGGGTCGACAGGAAATTCTAATTTAAATTAAATTTTAAAATAGTTTTTAATTTGATAAGCACATGGTACATAAATCGTACAAAAATGAAAATATATTTAATTCAGCGATATAACCTGGGCCCCTATTTGGGAATTCGATTCGGACATGAATTGGTATTTGGGAATTCGATAGAAAATAGAAATGTACACTGTTAAATAATGCGAAGGGATTTGGCCTTCAACAATTGCTTCTCTAAATCAGCAACCTGAGAAAAATATTATTATTTCACAGGCATCTGGAAATTTCCTAAAATTTAATTCTAAATTAATACTTTCCGGCTTCCTAAACAAAATTGATTGATTGAACCGGCCCGGTTACGGTTAGAGATACCTAGGTAAACTCGATAGTTAGTAACACAATGACAACACAATTCTAGTCTACACAATCTGTAGTTAATATTTCAAAGAAATATTAATTCACAAACATCTGTGGGTTTCCTGAAGTTTAATTCTAAATTAATATTTTCCAGTTTCCTAAATACTATAAATCCCCCTGCAACTCCACAACTTACAATAGAATTTCCTGAAACCATAGTTATTTGAATTATATCAAAAATTACTCTAAAATCCATTAGTATTTTAATCATTGAATTGGGCAACCACGAAATAGCAAAACCAAAATCTTTCAAAACGTTGCAAAAAATATGTGAGGCATCCCAACGGCAATGGTTCCTGGAAAACTATCAATGGTATTCAACGCCAGATTAACCACCGGATTATAACATGGTTAGAACTGAACTAACCGAACTGAACTGAACAATGGCAGAACCAACGAACCTGTGATAACAGCAAAAATAAAATTTAAATAAAAACTGTTCCTCGTGACTAAGTGTTAAAAATGGAGGAAAATTAAAAAAAAATAGCCAATTACCTTAACTTCAATAAGTAAAACGATGAACCTGCCCTGTTCTGTACGGGGCGGGACAGCAACGAGATTATAGAAAGTTGTCGTTCGTTTTACTTTACACAAAGGCAGTAGCAAACACAAGTGAGGTTATTGCTAGGGTGAAAGTGCAAATAAAACTTCATTGGAGACGGGATTGAATCCAGAGAAAATGGCTGATTACAGATCTGCTAGTGAAGCATGACAAAAAAGCATAGCACAGAAAACAAGTCAACACTTTCAACAAAATTCCAATAAAAATTAACTTCATCTCGTTTCACAATATTTTATGTCATAGCAATAAAATGCCTTTAACGGATTACAATCGATTAGTCAAGGTTACCACATAAAACAACGCTCAAGAAGCTAGGTGTCCGTTTTATTTTACTATAGCGTTCAACCTTTGAGAAGCTACCTCTTGTAGCAAGCGGCTCTCTATATAAAAGAGTTCTAGATATGACCGTATGTCTTAAGATCTATCAATACACGCAAAAAATGGGTTGAGCAACGGGTAAACTAGGTTAGGTTTCAGTGGTTGCTTACTGCACACTTAGGCCAATTTTTAGGCCCATTGTGATACCACTCATTCACTCCACATCATTAACCCACCTACTTCACCTACTCACACAACTACAGTATACCACCTGCACATTGCAAGCTCCATGTCAACCTGTAGATTGACATGGAAGGTGGGTCGGCGCGTGACACGGAATTCTGCACTCCATCAGAGTGTCTTAGTTGTATTTATTAACATCACCGATCGTAATTGATGATGAAAATTCGATTTGCATCTAGCCTCTGATGGGATTCGAACCCAGCACCTCACGGTCCAAGCGCTGAAGCTTTAACCACTGCACCACTTGTCCGGTACGGGTAAACTAACTACTCTCACAAAAACCTTCAAATATAAACCCTATAGAGGGGTCGGATTAATTCATCGGATTCATAACATCAACGATCTCAGAAAATATACACGGACAACGCTATAAAAATAGGATGGCACGTATTAACCCTTTTAAGACCTGGAGATCTCCAGCACTTTCGAACCAGGCGGAAATTTACACATTAAACTTACTTGCACTACAAGAGTTGAGATAGTTTGAGAGTGGGATCCATAATACCACCAATGGCTATACTCTTTACTACAATGACCCAATGCTAGTTACACTCTGACGGTGGAGAATTTTAAGTTGGCTTTCTCGTTCACCGGCGAATACATATAGCAACATATCATAGACCTCCATCCTGTCAACAAGCGAATATACACGGTTAGATTACGAAAAAGTTCAGTATCACGATTGTCAATGCACATGCGCCAACCGAAATCAAAAGACGTGAAAGATTTATTCTTTGTTGAGCTGGGATAACTTTAATGCAAAAATTGGTAGGAGTGCAGAAACTACATCAGATATTGGTCCGTACAGCTTACATCAGCATAGTAAAAACAATGGCATGTGTAACCTAGTCGTATCGTAGTGCATATTGTCATCAATATTTAATAAACAAGCAAAGAAGGCCGTGTGATGGAATATCAAAAGAAAACGAAAGCTGCATGGAAAATAGTTATCTTGAAACTCCAGGAGCTCTCAAACATAATATCCCCGCACCAGAACAGCCAGAACCAAATTCCTTCGAGAAAAGAAGTGCGAATATATGAGGACCTGCAACAAAAATATCAGCTTACAAATGGAAAACGGAAACTGGAGAGATCGTTTTCCTAACACCACTTCCATCCATGATTCATAGCTATAAAAACGCGAATAGAAAGTTGAGAGCAAACGTGGCTAATGTTCTCTCAGTATGACAAACCTTCTTCCAATATCTACTACATCGGAGTAGCGAAGTGCCCCGGGCCATGCCATTACTCCATTAGGCGACGATGTATTTGTTCCATATACCATATGGGAACTACTTCCGGAGGAAGTAGAAGAAGCTATTAGTAAATTAAAAAATAGCGAAGCAACCGGCCGCGACGGGACTCCGCAGAACTAAAACCGCACATCATATGTCTACTGCAAAAAAGGTGATCGTCTCAAATGTGAAAATTGCCGTGGCACACCTCTGTTAACGCTTACAAAAGCTTCTTCATGTTGTACCTGCCAGAATCATTCCCCTCGCCGATAATATCATTATGGTGACTATCAATTTTGTTTTCACATCAAACCGATCAACCACTGATAGAATTTCAACAGCATATAATATGATGGGCCATTCTCGTATGCCTATGAATTCCAGAGAAACTTGTGTCTTGGGGGGTGCACTCCCGCCTGTGCTGTTTAAACTGGCGCTCGAGTACGTATTGCGGAAAAGTGATATTAAAACATCGCGTTACAAATTCAACAAGCGAGGCCAAATTCTGGAATATGCATATGATATCGTGCACAGAACAAAAACCAAATCATATCAAAGCCTGCTTCATACCGCTTGACCGGACGCAAAACCTCTTGGCTTGAAGATCAACAACAACAAAATATCATTGTTATCAACACTTATATCATTGTTATTAACACATCCCTACGGTAAATTTCGGTGAAAACGACTACAATTTTGAAGACGTGGAAAACTTTAAATATCTCGCATGAATTTTAACATCAAAAATTTCATATTCATGAAGATATAAAAACCCGCATAGTAACCGGACATCGAGTCTCTTATGTATTGTCAAGATGTAGTTGCCATTAAAATATCTTTCATGCCAGTCGTATACAAACTCGCACTTTATCAAGCGAAACTTTCGGAAGTGAACATTGCACCTTCATCACCAATGACTGCAGATTACTATCAACATTTGAGAGACCAACTAATCCATTTAAGATCAAGTTAAGATTGCGGCCAACGCATATCGAATTTGAATGAATCACCGGACTAATCGTCTTCTCGCAGACTTCTATATTATTGTAATCATTAGATCAAATCGAGTTCGATGGCTGAGCCACGTCGAAAGATTCTTCATCAAACCTTATGATAAGAAGAATGTTTCAACGGAACCGAGATAGTTGGAGAACCGCCGTGCAGGCGACAAAATCCCTTCATGGTGTGTGTGTGTGTGTGTGTGTGTGTGTGTGTGTGTGTGTGTGTGTGTGTGTGTGTGTGTGTGTGTGTGTGTGTGTGTGTGTGTGTGTGTGTGTGTGTGTGTGTGTGTGTGTGTGTGTGTGTGTGTGTGTGTGTGTGTGTGTGTGTGTGTGTGTGTGTGTGTGTGTGTGTGTGTGTGTGTGTGTGTGTGTGTGTGTGTGTGTGTGTGTGTGTGTGTGTGTGTGTGTGTGTGTGTGTGATAGAGAGAGAGAAGAAGAAAAAGATAAAGACAAAGAAAGAAAGAGAAAGATAGAGAAAGCAAGAGAAAACGAGACAAAAAGAGAGAGAAGAGAAAAAGAGAAAAGAAAAAAGAGAAAGAAAAGAGAGAAGGAGAAAAAGAGGGAGACGGATAGAAAGAGCAAGAGGAGAGAAAGAAAGGGAGAGAGAGAAAAGGAGAGAGACAGAGAAACTTCAAAATTTATGTATGTCATCTTATTAACGTGTCACTAACGGATTGATAGGAATCGTCATTACAATAACGCGACCTCCATAAGCCAAGCCCAACCAATTTACAAAAACGGGAGCACCAGACGTATTCCGCGCTGTGCAGCAAATAATCAACTGCCAATGTTAGGCCCTTGTTATATTAGCGCGACATTAGCGGTTTATGAGATATAACCATTACAGTAACGCGACCCTCAACAACCCAACGCAAAATTTCAAATAGTGTAGTCAAAACCGACAAACCAAACGCCTGCCAAAACGTGAGTATGTCATCTCATTAGAGTATTTTTAACATTTTACTAGACATGGTCGTCATAATAACGCGAACATCACAAAACCCACAGTCAAATTTTCAAAATTGGCCCTTGATATTCTACTGCACGAAGTGTAATGGTGTTCTATTGTAAATTCTAATGAGATATAGTTTAGAATCTTACATTCAAGTGTAGTAGAAATGGCTGTCGAAATCTCAACGTGCATCCTATAAAGAAAAACCTCTAGAATCCTACCTTAATCACCTTGTTGAGAAATTCCTTCAGTATAACGAATACACAAAGCATGATCGAGTGTCATAAGATGTCAAGGACACTGGATATTTGTGAGTAGAACACAAGATAAATACTTAACAGCTTCCTTCCAAATTTGGTTATCAATCATTTGTTACTGAAACTAGAAGAGTGCAGCTTCGGGATGTTTGTTTGAGCAAAATAGCCAAGATTCAGATAGCGCCTAGGGTAGTGTTACAGGATACTAGTCCATAGGTAATCATTCGAGCATACTAATAGTCTCCTCATACGATTACTGTGATAGCTGCGACGAGGAGCAAGAAGGCTGTATTCCATTTTTATGTGAAATAAAATTATTAGGGGTTTCCTAACAAATAACTTGTCAGATCTCAGCAAAATTAACGTCAAATCAGGATGGTTTCATTGAGTAGGAAAAGGAATCCGTATGGTATGGCTACAAACCAGTACAATTGGTTTGGATAAATACTCTAATCTAGAATGCTTTAAGTTTGCTTGTCTAATAATGGCTATAAGGCGCCAAAAACGAATGGATAGCTCATCTAGGTCAAAATATATAACCTATTATTTAAAAAGAATCATCGGTAACGATAATATCCAATCAACGGTGGATAAAACATGATTTGTGGCTGAAAAGTGATCCAAAGCAATGTATGATAGTACCACGTATACAATGCAACGGGGAGCGAGTTGAGTGTTCACTAGACCCGAAAATATTCTGATATCGTTCTCTTTGATTTAAATTCGCCAGACATTAATTACGAAACCTTCAGCATAACTTTACAATCATTAAGCTTTATGTAGTCGACTGTAGAAAGAGAATACTTTAGGTTCTGTACAATTTAGCTCTGTCTTGTAAAAATTATCACCAGCTATTGTTTAAGTGAAACCTACAGCTACCTATCGATTTTAGGGCAAACATCTTTTTAGAAAACAACTGAAATGTAGCCGCTTAATACACCTTCGCAAACCTGTTTATCAGCATAAGCTGTAATTTTATTTAAAATTAATGGTTTCATTCTTTTGATGTTGTGGCGTTCCTGATCCGTGAAAACTTGACATTTATGTGCTCAAAAGCAATTTTGAACAAATACTTGGAAGTTAAACCAATAGATTACTTAGGGAAGGGTGGGATACTTGATTCTGTGGGAGGCTTGTTCAACTAGTGTAATTCCAGGAATAGTGATAGTTAAAACAATAAGTGGCACCGCTGTATAGCAAATCCGATTATAGAATAATGTAAATCACTCTGTTGCACCTAACACGCGTGCATAACTACAAATTGGATAATAATTGTGTTTTTCGTTTTCTTTTTTTAGTAGTGCATCTTTTATGTTTCTATGGAACTATCCTACAGGACTATCTAATGTGCAAAAGCCTAAAAAAGTTATTATTCTGAAGGCGAGAAATAAGTTGGAAAAATCGTTTAACCATTGGAAACCATATATACCACAATTCATGATTTTCCCTAGAACTAACTGGCAAGGTTGTATGATTAAAAATAGGCCACCTGAAACATTGGGCGTTGCTCATAACATTACACTGGATGGATGATAGAGCCTAATTTTGTTAAAATATTTTCGAAAGCATACAAATTCTTCTAACAAAACCTTACTAATTATGGACAACCATCAAAGCCATTTCACTTTAGAAGGTATTTATTAGGTTGAAGACAATGGTATAATTCTTCTGACAATTCCTCAAAACACTTCTAATAGAAATCAGCCTTTGGCCTTATCAGTTTACGGTCCTCTGAAAATCTACTATAACAATGCTTCCGATAATTGGATACTCATCCCGGTTGAGTACTTACCATTTATAAAATCACTGAATGCTCTGGTCATGCGCTTTCACTGGCATGTACTCCAAGAAATATCGAAAACGGTTTCAGAGTCTCAGGTATATGGCCTTTCAACAGTGACGTATTTACTGAAGATGAATATCTCTCATCATATGTAACGGATAAAAAATTCACAGGAACTAATGAAAATAATCATAAAATCGCTTCAAAGGTTCATAATAATTCTCAAGAAACAAGATGCTTCAGAGGAAATTACACATATTGGACCAACAGTTCCTGCAATTGATAATTGCTTTCAACAGTTGGGGCAACAACATATTGAGCCACAAGAAATGAACCAAAATCAACCAAAAGTTGTTGGTGCTGCTGATTCGAAACAATTGGAACAACAGATAGAGAGGAGTTATCGCTATCGAGGAGTTTATTGGTTCCGTCTGATAAGTACTTAATTCATTATACACCAGAAGCGATAGAACCGTATCGCGAAGCTTTAGCCTACACCTTAAAAAAGTATTTTAGAGAAGCAGTGCAAGCTTAAAAACAAAAAATTTTAGATAAAGAAAGAAGAACAGATTTGAGAAAAGTAAGGACGTCGATGAAAAAAATAAAGAATTAAAAACAATTAAGGAATTCGTCAAGATAATGACATTGCCTGAATATGTGTATAATGTTACAGATGAAAAAGGCGATTGCTCTACTAACTGCGAATTGGAAACTGCGGAATATTTTGAAATTGCTGTAAGTGACTGGACAATATTCAGTTTTGTCTTCGAGAGAAACAAACTGCATCGCTATGTTGTTCAAGTACAAAAACCAACAATGAAGGGGTATTGGGTTAAATTCGCAAGAAAACGAGATGATAAGACCTTTAAATGGTCGGAGACGTAAGATTTTGGAAAAGTGAACCACAACCAAATTATAAAAAAGTTACCGTAACCTATATTTAAGACTTTAAGTTAACGTATCGTTTGCTTTGAATTCCCTAAACCGTTAAATAATTTCATAGTTGAGTAAACTTTTAAATAAAATTAACATTGTTTCTCAACAAGATTTTATGTTAGAATTTAAGTTGTTCTAATAATATTCTAATTTATTGTGATAAGCAGGAACTTCATTCTATATTTTTATGAAAATATTTTATTTTATTTGAAGTCAATAAAAATATTTTTTATGTCGTTGGCGTGTTTCAATTTGTGAGGAACACTTGTTTCCCCTGGGATCACATCTTACGGATGCTGTAATCATATCTCCCGCAACTGGTGGTACTTGATTATCTAGAAATGCAAATGGACTGGTATTTGAAAATAGGTTAAATAGGCAAAGTTAGTAAAATGACAATAACTATGATTGTGTGAATATGACCGCCCTTAAAATGAAACACATTTACTTGTTTAGAAAATGAAAGAATTATTTAAGTCTTGAAAATATGCTCCATCTGCAGCTATAACTTTCCACCATCTTGCAGGCAATTTATGGATTCCCTATCTGAAAAAATCCTGATTTTTGGAGGCGATCCAATCAATAAACCAATTTTCGATCTCTACGTGAGATCTGAACCACTGGTCAGAAAGAGACGGTTGCATCGACCGAAATAAGTAGTAATATGAAGGGCCTACATATGGTGAATACGGCGAGTTGGTTAGAACTTCCCAGCCCTGTCCTTTTAAATAATTTTTCACTATGTTCGCAACAAGTGGTTTTGCATTGTGCTACTGAAAAATTAATTTGTTGTATCTATTAACCCATTCTGATCGTTTTTCCTCCATAGCTCACTTCAAACGTATTAGTTGTCGTCGGTAGACATCACCATTGATAATATCACCTGATTCCAGCAGTTCATAATCTACCACAACTTTCTAGTTCCACCAGATACAGAGCATAACCTTATTGCAATGAATATCTCTCCTTGTGATGGACCAGCTTCAGCAGGCTTCACCTAAGATTTTTTGCGTTTGAGATTCTCATAATAAATCCATTTTTCATCTCCATTAACTATTTCAGCCAATTCTCTATCAGCCAACGCTGATTGTGTTTGAGAAGAATCTTCAGCCAATAACATTTCCAATTCAGCATCTTCAAATTTTTGGGTGGTTTTCCATGCTCTTGATGCTCTCACCGCAAATTTTCACAAGCAAGCGTACTACTACGTACATACGTTTCTGGTAGCTGAATACCAATATTGACCAATTTTAGTACACGTGAGCAGTACTAGTAAGACACCTATTGGGAAAGGGCGGAGTCATATTCACACACCCAATAATAAATAATCCTAAAGTAGTATTCGATCAACAAAATAAAAAAGGATCAAGCATCCCCACTTTTTATTATTTGAGCTTGGACTGTTTTGAGGTTCGTCACGTTAATGGAAAATATTTCTGGATTATGTATTTCTAGATTTTCTGGAGATTTTCAGAAGGAAAATTTAAAAATAAAATTTCCTTAATTACTTAAGGACGTTTCCTTAATTTGAATGCAATTCTTACTTTATTTTAAGAAATCAAATACGAATAAAGTAAATACTCAAGAAAATATTCAGCCGAAACTTCACGCCTAAACATTATCCATAAAGGGAAGGTAAACCGAAAGCGGCCTACCGAAAGTAGCAGCATCCATAGGAGTATTTTCGTAGTTTTCGTTTTATGCGAATTTGCTACAAAATCAGTCCAGCGCAGACGATTGACTGTTTGGGGTGAAACTTCCTACTTAAGGTTTTTCCATAATATGGGAGGTCGAAGTAAAATTTTGATGAAATTGGCTCACCGAAAGTGCTTGTTTCATTAGAAAAGTTAGGAAACACGGAACATTAAAAAAACAAAAAATTTAATAGAAGCAGTCTTAATCGTTTTATGAAATTGAAACGGAAATGGAACGGAAAATTTGAAACAAACAAACACAGATTTTAGAAAAATTTTGGTAAATGTATTTTTCGCTTTAGCAATCAACTATGTTATATTGATTGGTGTTTCTTGACGCTTGATCTGATCCGGTTCAGTTCATGTTTCGTGAAACAACCCTAAGATACTTACTAGATTTCAAATCAAAATTTGAATTCTGAAACAAAATTTGGATCTAGTTTTTCATATAAAATTTGAACTGAACCGGACCAATGGGTATCATGAAACTCGGCTAAAATACTCTTTCATTTTCTAGTTTGGTTGACGTACAATCTCAGATGGCCAACAATTATAAATGAAAATAACAGATCACAGATAAAATGTGCGATAGTATCAATGCATAATGTTTATAAAATGTATGCATTTATCTAACAATCCTAACATGGTGATAGTCAAGTTTATGCTAAATAAAGCTTGTTAAAATTATAAAATAAATTTATAAATCTGACCTTCTAAATAATCATCAAAAATGTTGGCCAGCTTAGTAAATTTTTTAGTGTTAACGTAGGGTTATATAAATTTTATATAAATTCACGCTTTATGTATCGTGGAAGCTTTAATGTGTAGTCCACTATTATTAGAGAGGGCCACACGGTTCTACTTTGGATTAGCCTATTCCTTTTATAGCTTAGCTAAATTTGAGCAAACCAACTTTGTTATCCTGTTTTGGGTCGGTTTTTAAAATTTAAAAGGTCCACGAATAAAAGTTGTATGTAGGCAAAAGGATAGTTTCTTAGGATAATACTTACTCGTATTATCGATGCCGTTAGTATACATACAATCCTAGCTTTCACTAATTATAAACTCGAGACCCTATCTAATTAAACAACACAATTGTTGTGTCGTTGCTATTTAATATTAAGATTTCTGTCCTGGATATACTCGTCAAATTAGTTCCCAGAAAAGAAATATACGACAGCTTGAAATCACGTAAAATTATAATTTTTAAGTTTTTTATATTTTAACATCAATAAAGCCAAAATAAATACCGAGAAAACCCACCGAAACCACTACAACCAACAAAATAATTTCGTTAAACAAAAGCCAATTAAAATTTTAATTTCGAATCTGGTTTTAGGCTTTTGTTTATGAAAAGGAAAAAATTACCATTTATTTGTGGCGAAAGGATTACAGCATTTTATGTGAAATTAACAGTTGTTCTCTGTGTATACAGAGTATCCGCGACTGACATTATTATAATGAAGTGAGTAAGGATCTCTGTAAAAAGCTTAAGTTAAGATGTTATAAGCCGATAAAGGTAAAAATCACTTCATTCACTGATATCTTATTGTATTCACAATACATAATCTTGAAATCCAGTGCCACCTGCCACACAGCCACCTTAACAATCTATTTATTGAAAACAAAATGTGGTGATGAAATTATCTCAAGATTTGGTCCAGTTAATTATCCTCCCAGGTCGTATGATTTAACACCTTGTGATTTCTTTCTTTGGGGATATGTTAAGTCAGAAGTTTATGCTGATAATCCAACAACAATTGAACGATTAAAAATCAACATTGAACGTGCTATTGATGAAATACAGCCAAATTTATGAAAAATAAATGATGTTATTTTCCATACATAATGGCTTAATGTAACGTTTCAAATAAAAAAAAATTTTGGTCGCACTGAATAATTCATGTGTTTTTTTTATTTTTAAATTGTATCATTCCTATTGAAAACCCCTGTAGTAGTTCAGGTTTTTAATTTATATCCCCATTCAATCCTTCAATATAATACCGTCAATTAGGGACACCCTGTATGTTGGGTTAAAATTTTCATGAGATTTACATTATAATTTATGTAAGTAATAGAAACAATCGATTTATTTTTGGATTATGTATTACGTAATCGGTTTATGTGCTTCTTACCATATGTGGTTGGTTCCCCGGAAATTCAGCGACAAACAATTATGCGACAAACTATTCATCGAAAAACACTATTCATCGAAACAAAATTTTTCACCTACAGCTGTCTGTTGAGCATCGGTACTTGCAGGTAAAATTTCCTACGGAGATTTAACAATTCATCGAAATAAAATTATAAAGGGCCTTTTAAAAGTCGCGCCTAGATGTTTCTTTAAAATAACACATGGCGTTTTTTATTTTTTGTAAAAGTATGACTTTCAACAATTATATGTGAAAAATGACATCATTTAAATGCCCACCACGGGCACGTCTACAGGATTCTATACGAAAATCAAAATTTGTAAGAACTCGATCACACATTACCGCATTAAATTCATCAATTTCGGTCTGAATGTTGTTTTTCAGCTGTGTAGTTGTTGTTGGTTTATTCACACAAACTTTACTTTTCAAGAAACCCCAAAGAAAGTAATCTAATGGCGTTAAATCGCATGATCTAGGTGGCCAGTTTATGTTCTGCGTTGATAATGATCTGTTTGTTTTAATTTTTGAGTTAATTGAATTTTGTAAGGATGCAAACAGTTGATAGATGAATGCCAATTCCTGAAAACGCCTTGATATAGATGTTGAAGGTTCCCCTGCAACACTTTCGACCACAACAGCAATATCCTCAGTGAACGTCCACTTTTTGGTCTGCCAGACCATTTCGATCCTCCACAGAACCAGTTTCTTTAAATTTGTTCACTAACCTTTAAATTGTTGACTCAGTCAATTTACGTAATTACGTAAATACGTAATTTTTAAAGATCAATGATTTTCATAATAAGTTTGAATAACTTTAATGCGTTCTTCTAGCGTGTAAGTATCCATCGTTAAAATTGTATGTCTGTTTACTTCATAAATGTCAAAGATAAAATAAAAAAACGGTTGTTTTTAGAAATTATTTACTAACGACATCTAGGCGTAACTTTCAAAAGACTCTTTATATTGAATAGATTTTGAAACGGACTATTGTGATGAGGTACATAATTTATTTGAATCAAACTGAATAGCTATAATAATTCGAACATTTCGGGAGCTTATGGTGCAAGTGGTTGGCCCCATGTACTAAAATAAAATATATGAAAACACGAATATTATTGGAGAAAATTAGATGATTAAGGGATTATCTAATATCGATCCTTCAGAAAAAAACTATTTACAAATTTTTATTTCCGCGAATACGTTAGTTTTGATCTCAAATCCCACGATTTGATCCCTCGCATCCCTCAAATGATCATGATCAAAAAAATGTGAAAACACAAAAAGCTGAAATGCAATTAGCTGATTATGGGACAATATACCATTTCTTCAGAAGCAAAATATATTTTAGTAGAATGGATTCGAGTTAAATTGGAAAATCTAATTCTAAAATTATGACACACTAAATATAAAAAAATTGTAAACCTGGGTTAAATTTCTATAAATTCAACTTTTCTGTAACGCGTTGCTTCGATCGACTAATCATCATAATTCTAGTGGGATTTCATATATTTTAGTACTGGGCCAACCACTTGCACCATAAGTTCCCGAAATGTTCGAATTATTATAGCAAATCAGCTTGATGCATAGGTTGGTAGAATGTTAACTTGTATCGTTGAAAAACTTGAATTATTCTGAATATCTTAGTACAAAAAACTACCGTTGTGGCACTGAAAACAGTTACAACTTTTATTATTCCCATATAATCACGTAGAATATGTGGGCGCGGCTAGCTAATTTTTGATTTACTATAGAAAACATAAGTGTGACATGTCAATAAAATGGTCTTGAAGAACGTCACAAATATAGGGTAGCGTGAAGTTTCGGACAAATTGATAAACAACCTAACAAAAGCTGAAAAGTGTGTATAAATAAATCCCCTTATTAACTGTGGCTTAATCCAAACTTGTGAAGTAAAGATCAAACTTGGTGGGGCGCTTTACTAAAAAAATGTAGTGGCGATTCAATCGTCAATGACAAGGCATCCTAGAGATGTCTATATGCCTGTCAATCTATGAAATCGGGTTATTTGGGCCTTTATGTTTTCTAGAAAGGAACATATATACGAGTATGCAGCGGGCAGTTATAATTTGTTTTTACTTTCAATTGCGCTTTAGTAAAAAGTGATGATTCGATGGGTTATGACAAGGCACCCTGAAGATGTCTACTATACAAAAACGTGTAATTTAGAAATTTCATTATGTTTTCTAGTAGCCAACATAATTATGCGGCGAGCAGTCATAGATTTTTTTAATTTTTTATTTTTACTATAACAAAATTTGAAAATTAAAAAAAATCTATGACTGCAAAACTGAATATGTTGGCTACTAAAAATCATAACGAAGGGTCCAAATAACATAACTGCTAACGGTTTACGCGTAGACATTGCCACGTAGTCTTGTCATTGACCATCGAATCGCCACTACATGTTTTACAATAGTGAAATTTTAAAATTAAAACATCTATGAGTGTCCTGCCGCATAACTATCTTGGCTTGTAGAAAGAGAGGTCCAAATAACACTATTTCGTAGACTGTCTGGCATCAAAACAACAAACCCAGCATATCCGAGCTAAACCACAAATATAACACACATATTCAGCTCCACGATTAGTGAGACTCTGAACAATAATAATAAGGTATTCCAAACGCGAATTGACAAAGCTGTCGAAAAGGAAGTGGATGTTGAGAATTGAACTATATACTGTAGTTCAACTAATATACCAACTATCTGCCCAGACATACCAAATGGTATTTTCCATTTGGTATTTAAATTTCTAACAGATTTTTAAACAACACAATACATAGAGCGACCACAAGCTTGTTAAATGTTGAAACATAACTCGTTGTTATGATATCGTAGCTTTATTTGTAGTTCCTTATTATATGTATGAAGTGTTGACCGCACCAACTATATGGAAAATTCTCATAAGTACAAGGTTTTTAATTTTATTTTTCAGAGAGACTTACTCGTACATCGAGACTATAAAAACATCATAAATCTAAAATTAAAGATCACTTTATTATTCGAAGATAAGGGAACTATACAATAGATATCGCGATATATTTTAAATCCACAGAAAATTCTTTTCAACAGTTTTGCACAAACTGAGGCCGACTGGGATGAAACCTGCAATGCTGTAAATACGCTGTAAAATAAGTACACTTCCTTCTTTGGCATATACAGCAAAGACAGCCACATTTTCTTTTTCTAAATGATCTCTTTATACATGGGGTACTTGTGTAGCAATTCATTCGGATTGGGAAGGCTGGTTATTGGATATCTCTAATATTGAAATAGCGAATATGTTAAAGTTAAAAAATACAATGACTCGGGGTCCCAATTGAAAATAATGAATTTCTTGTAAATGCAATTAATTTCGTTTTACAATGTGACGAAAATAATGGACAATTTCATCATTGTCAGTGACTTCAATTTACCATATCCAGTATGGTCACATGCAGAGAATAAGGGATGACGGTCATTTTATCGCAAACAATTTATAGTGTTTCAATTTAACGTGAACATTTTACCGTATAACAGTTTATCTTGAACACAATCTACCCTGGACGCAATTTATCGTGTGGACAATTTATCGTATGCCAGTTTATCGTAGTTTGTAAAATTGACCGTATAACAAAATTATGTGTAAGTAAACAATTAATGTGTCTTCGGTTTATAAAATTATATTGAATTTGGCCTTTATTAATCGATCAAAATGGGATTGAATATGTTGGGTGGAATTGAGATTCTTAAATGATTTTTGGAAGAAGCTCTAAAATATGGCCACCTGGGATGGAACTCGGCCATTTATTAACCGATATTGATGGGATTTTGTATTTTGAATGGAAATGGGATTCTAAAACAGTTTTTGGACGAAGTTCTTGAATGTGGCCATATGGGGAGGAACATGGCAATTTGTTAACCCGATTATGATGAAATTTGTGTTCGATGCAAATGGGATTCTTTAATGATGTTTGGAAGAAGTTCTGGAATTTGGCCACCTGGGACGGAATTCGGTAATTTCGTAACCAATTTTGTTGGGATTGGGTATGTTGAATGAAAATGGGGTTCTTAAATGGTTTTTGGTAGAAGTTCTGAAAAAATGGCCACTTGGAACCGAACTTGGTAATTTCTTAACTGATATTGATAATATTTTGTATGTTAGATAGAAATGGGATTCTTAAATGATTTTTGGAAAATGTTTTGGAATATGGCTATCTAGGACGGTACTCGGCCAAATGGCCGAACCGATATTTATGGGATTTTGTATTTTGAATGGAAGTGGGATACTTAAATGATTTTTGGAATAAGTTCGTGAATATGGCCATCTGGGAAGGTACTTGGTCTATTCTTAACCGATTATGATAAGATTGGGTATGTTGGATGGAAATGGGATTCTAGAATGATTTTTGGAGAAGTTCTGCAATATGGCCACCTTACCACTGATCCCATAATATGATTATGACGCACTACAATAATATAACGGAGAGTTTGAACGTATAAGATACGTTGTATATATGTAGATAATAAACGTTTTTCGCAACTACTTGGCACCACGTTATTTACTGATATATATAGTTCTAGTGAAATGTCAATCATTTATAAATGCGTTTATATAGGAAATACGTGCCTGCAACCAACGGATTGTAGAACAAAATTAGAAGAATGGTTCATCTCTTTGTTGTTTAAAAACAGAACGTACTGAGTTCGAACTGATGATGCCGCGATATACCTCGTGAGCGCCTCTGATTTGAACATTTAAATCATCCAGTAATATTTTGACGCCGTATTGTAGTATTCTGCTCACGATACCATGGTGTTGTTTGTAGAAAGCATGCTTGATTTAACCAAGTTTATCTTCACTTTGTGCTTGACAAACAAAACATTAAAGTGAAGCTCAAGAAACCTGAGTACGCAAATATGATGACTAATAATAGGTATGAAGTTAATCACGAATTGATGATGCTAGTTATGAGTAACCCAACTCCAATTTCGGGCTTGCTCGCTATTGCTTCCACAAAGTGCGTTTCATGTGTTCAGGTTATAATCGACGAAGCTATTGCCAATTTTTCCTCTTTTTCTTCAAATTTTTATTGAAATACTTGTTCAAACTGTAGGTGGAAACTTGCCCTTTTTGATTGTTCATTTTAGAATATTCATTCATTTATTCATTTTAGAATTTTCAAAGAAAACAAAACTTTTTGTTCGTTATGAAGTTTTCGTACTTTATTAAAAATGAGAATGTTTGTTAGCAATCGCGTTGGATTTCGTCAATTCTTTATTTTTGTAAAATTGTAACATTTTCAGTTCTACATCGCCAATCTATTTAAACTATATTTGAAGGTAATATGAGGGCGAAAATTCCTTGATTAATACGCTCGCTAGGTACGCTAACTCTAAATGAATTAGGTGATCTATTGAAAACGATTCAAGGGAAATTCTGCTTCTGCTACATGTCAGGGCAAGTTATTGATGCCGCAAAACCAATACCTCAACAGCATCTGCTCTCCAGGTTAGGGGCGACGTAAGCAGGCCTCTTTCGTGTGCTCATGGTGTAAACAAGTTTCTGATAAGACTGGATGCCTTAACATCTATATCAACAGTCGGTCACAAGTGGCTATATTCCATTAGTTCTTCCAAAAATCATTTAAGAACCCCATTTCCATCCAACATAACAAATCTCATCGTAATCGGTTAAGGAATGTATGAGCTCCGTCCCAGATGGCCATACTTTTACACAAACCATTTTAGAACCCCATTTCCATTAAACGTACAAAATATTATCAATATCGGTTAAGAAATTACCGCATTCCGTCCCAGGTGGCCATATTCCAGAACTTCTTCCAAAAATCATTTGAAAATTCCATTTCCATTCAACATACCCAATCTCATCATAATCGGATAAGAAATGATCGAATTCTTAAACAAAATACATTATGAAAAAAGTTTTATGTTTTAAGATACTTCAAATCCAAGACATTAATTGTGATATACGATAAACTGTCCTCACGATAAAGTGTTCTACGATAAATTGTTCTACGATAAACTGTTATACGATAAATTGTTCCACGAAAAATTGTTTCCACGATAAATTGTTCTACGGTAACTTGCTCACGATAAATTGTTCACGATAAACTGACAGTAAATCGAGAATGAGACTCATATGGTTGCAATAAAAGGAGCCAAAAGAAATTTTATTTGTTGAGATCCCAAGAACGAATATGTATAGATTTTGAGTCCATCCTCAACAGTAGAAAGTACAAGTACAAGTTCCATTAGCCCTAAATTGTACACTTAAATATAAATGTATATTTTGATTTTTGACAGAGGCTATATTTTTTTGGCTTTAGAATTACAAATGCCAGGAAATAAATGTCCTACAGAAAAAATGGTTCATCTTACTTTAATACACCATTAAGCATGTGGTACATATCTAATAAACATGCAATATTATAATAAATCGATTCGTTTTAAGCCATTTACGTATTTTTTTTTTGTAATTAAAATCATTACAATGTATCAAGGTTATATAAAAAAAATTAGCTGCATGGAAAATTCTTTGCATGTAATTAATTTAATGTGGATTATGATTTTATGATTCAATTTGTGCAAAGATGATTATTCTACGTTTCGAAGCCAATCTGTAAGTTGTGCTCCAAAAAGCGTAATTATTGCATATTTTATCTATTCTAACCATTTTCTTCAGTTTAAAAGTCATTTATCATTATTTTGTTCCCCCCGTTCGTTTGTATGCTACGTTTTAATTAATTTCTTCACTCTTTTAATTACTTATTATTCGACATTATTAAACGATGTTATGGATAAAACTATAAACTTTAACGTTGCCGTTTCTCTTAAATGTTAGATTACTACAGTGCTTAGAACTCTTTATGTAGAATTACAACTAATGGAGTTTGGGTTTTGTGTTTACATCACACAAAACAACAACAGCTGGTTGATTATTTATTGTGCACTTATGGATATACTCTTTGTGAGAGTACAAAGCAATAACAAGGTAAATATTATTATTTCTTGATTGCAAGAAAACTACAAGACAAAACACTTTTCGAAAACCAGTTCTCCAGACATTAAATATATTTGGTAACCGCAAACGTGATTCTAAAACTATTACTTATAGTTTTTTGTATGAATTTTCCTCATTCAGAACGAGAGAACGTCATTACGTTTTATTTAGTTTTTGTGATACTTTACTTATTATGTAAAAGGTCAACATTTTTGTTACTGTTCTTAGATAAAATAAAATTATATATAAGCAACAAAAAGTTTGATAAAAAGAAAGCTTCAACTATATATTTCAAATTGTGTTATTGAAATGTCAAGGATTGAACAGTTTTTTGTTTATGGTAAACCACAAACAATAGCAGATCAAATAACAGTTTCAAATCGAAGCACATGCTAACAATTTGTGATTTATTTTATTTATAGAAAAAACGTTAGGGTGGCTTTTCCTAGCCTCGAATAAACTCTTTCGTGTACGGGAGAGATTATAAATCAATTAGGAATCGATTTGAATAAGTTCCAAATTTGTTGTACTCCTCGTAAAATAATCGGGATAAGACTCTGAAACGACGTAAAATTTAGCTATATGTACTTACGTAAACTTTGGTAGTTAAAGGAAGACTTGACGTTAATAATAATCGATTGTTCACTAAAGTTTGACAACCAATATGGTACATGTCTCGTTGAATTTCTTTAAATACAACTCCTGGAATTGCTAAAGCATAATTAGTTAAACTTGAGGACTGTTTTATAATTTTGCCACTTTTGTTAATTGTAGCAATAAAAGTTTACACTTTTGGTTGATTCGAAAAGTTTGTCATAAAACCAAAATACAAAATTAAGAATGGCGCACTCAAAATTCAGAAAACAGTAAAAAATTGGGAATTAAATAAAGAAATTTAAATCATTTTAACGCGTTCGCCACTCAACGTCACTTATATGTGACGACGCTAGTCTAAGAATAAACTCACGTCACAAATATGTGACACAAGGTGCTACAACTTTGTATTGCTATAATTTGGTTGCTGTTGATGTTCATGACACGTATTTGTATCGATCGGCTTATGTGTACGAGTTTTTTTTATTGCAATATTTATATTTTTCTGGGACTCCCCGAAATGATTTTGGAGAAAAACAAAACGATATATTGTTCATTTAGTGTGTCAGTCGATGGAAGATTTTTGCATGGTGCAGATGTATTTTGAATCTGTTTTAATTTTATTTTAAATTTGTAATTCTATACTCTAACGTGTTGTACCTTGTCTAATTAGTTATTATAAGAAAATTAGTATTTTTTAAGTTCCAAATAATCAAAAATTATTGGTTTCATTATTATATTACCGGTACAATCGATTCTTACCATCGAAAAATTTTTGAAATTTTTTGCATAATGGAGGAACGCGAGATTGATTTTGAGGACTCTAGAATTAGCGTTCTTATCTAAAATACCGAAAGTGACTCTTCTGAATTCTCAGAAGCATTGTATTTGTAAGGTACTGGGAATGTTGAAGTAACTGATGATGAGAATAATATTGTGTTTACAGGCGCTGAAGAAATATTAATAGATCTACCATCCAATGCAGAACCAATTGAGTATTTTGCAAAAGTTTTTGATGATCATTTAGTAGCAAAAATAGTATTGTAGACTAACGCATGCGCAAAACTTCGATTATAACACTCGAACACTCGATTACACCAAGATTCAAAATGTCGTAAATCACATAACACCATAAACTTTGCTTTTGGATGAAGCTCTACCTTTGTGGCGGGGAAAAATCACATTCCGACAATATAACCCAAACAAAAGGCGCAAGTATGGTATAGGGTGTTACGAGCTACGATATTTTCTACCAGAAAAGGGACTGGTATCAAACGAACAAGGTCATTCATATAGTGTAGTCAAAGAACTTATGAAGAGGTATTTGGGTAATGGTCATACACTCTACATGGACATTATTGCAATGTTGAAATATTGAAAGTGAAACCCGTCATATGTTATAAAATGTAAACTAAAAGCAGGCGGAATCTCATGACGACGTAGCCTAAAAAATATTATTGCTTGACGTGGAAAGACAAGCGCGACGTGTTAATGATCTGTTCAAACCACAACGCGGACCTCGTTTTTGATGGTAAACAGACTATAATGCCTACATGTCGGGTATCGACTGGGCTGACCCAATGGTTTTAAAGTATTTTTGTCCAAGACGCTCCATCCGCTGATAAATGAAAGTTTTTTTCTCACTTGCCGGATATAAGCATTTCAAACTCGTTGTTGTATTTATAAAACCAATGGATGAGAGGAGATTGGAATGTATGCATATCCATGTGTTAGAGTTTGGCACACTGAATATTTATTCGAAATTTCGAAATTTGTTTAACTAAAACGCCAAAAAAATAAAATTTTTAATTTCAAATTGGACAAATTTGAGAAAGCTATCGCGAACCCGACTCGATTGTTTGTCAGAAAAACTCAGTTGTATGTAACGCATCGACGTCCTAAAAACTCATGTCACATATAAGCGACTTATTATTGTTTTCATGGGAGTTTTGTCTGAATATCAAAAATGAATGACTGTCGAATGTGTTAAATGTGACATAATTCGCATTTAGCGTAGCATACCACAGTCTCTCAAATGAATCAAGATAGAGAAAATTTAAATTTTTATCAGGCCAACCTGATACAAGCACGAACAAGGCTGGTTCTTCAATTGCATTATCTAGGGACATGAGCGAAAGCAAGGAAGGTCTCCCTCGTGTTAACTTACAAAACCAGGAAATAGGCACCACCATCTTTCAAGGAAGCCTCGGCTGCGCTCATGCTCAAACCAAAAACCTTGGGTCAATGATGACCGAGTACTTGGATTTAGGTTTCCTAAATAGCAACTGCTATACGCGAAGAAGGTAGGAAATTTGTTCCTGCACTCTTCCTACGAAGAATATGAATAACTTTCTGTTATCAAATTCCAGTGATTCAGATGTGGCCACAACAACCATTAAGATGGACGGTCAAAATCTCTGGCAAATATCAACTTACCTTCTACATGATAGAGAAGATGCCCCGCCTATGTATAGTCAAGATTGACTGTAAACCAACGTTTATAACCAGAAATAGGCAACGAGTACTAGACATTACACCTATCTCAGATACCATTATGGATAGTTTAGTGAATTGGAAGGTGTCGGAGGATCATTTATTCTGATGATTGTTATCTTCAATTTGAATTGGACACAAAACCAAGATATAAAAACGAGTAAACTAAAGCTGTTAATGACTGCGATTGCTATAAAGACGCGCTCGAAACATAAAATACGAAATAAGAAATGATAAAACAAATATCTAGAGAGTACTATCTCTAAGCCCACCAACTCCTACTTTTATCCAATGAACGGATAGTTCTTGGACCATAATTAGTGCAGAATCTTTGGAGCTACTGCTGGAAACTAACTTCCTATGTAACTCGAAATCTGCGCTACAAGGGCCTAGAGACTACAGTGTCGTATGCATTGTAAGCCAGGTTATAAGCAGGAGAAAAATCATGTGGGCTATGAATAGCTTTAAGCCTTATAACTTAAAAGGACTTGATAGCTTTATGCTGGCGGATGTCCAACAAACGACTGACTTAATCGTACTCTGGTTGGAAGTTATCTTCAAGGACAGCCTAGAATTTTGTCACATTCCTAGTCAATGGACTGAAGTAAATATAATATTAGGTATAAATAGGCGAGAAAAGCTCTCATTGCAGTCCCAAAGACCTATGACCTATAGGTGTAGCCTCTTCCCATCCAAAAATTTTGGAAAGATAGATATAATCTCACATTAGGAGTTCGAATGTGCCAAATCGGCTATCGATTCATAATGCAAAAATACTGCTCTTCCCTCACTTATTGCTCCTCTCGAGAAATGTCTTGAACATAACTTTTCCAATTATATAGACGCCGAGCTCTATATTTCTACTATTAGGCCCATTTTATTATATGGGGTTACTGTTTGGTGGCCAACTTTAAATATTCTGACCAACCTAAAATCATTGGAGAAACCAAGATATCTTAGGTAAACAAATAGCAGCGAGCCCAGCTATAAGGCTCAACTCCATCTCCATGTGAAACTATAAAGAAGACTAGGATCTAGTCTAAGAACTAGGAACATCCCAAATATTACCTACTAAACTATCCCGTCACCATCTTTTGATCGGAGGTGTAGGACTCATATTCCCACCAGACAGGAATGGTTAAAAGAATCATTTTTGAATACTGAATATGTTAATTTACTTAAAGGTGATTCAAAAATATATAAAATATAAGGGAAGGTTAGCGGTTGAATTTTTTGCGAAGAAGTAAATGTAAACCTCTCCTTTCGTCTCCCGGACTTCTGCAGCGTTTTTCAAGCTAAACTAATCGCGATACGGGAAGCCATTATATGGTTGAGGTATAATGTACTATCTGCAAGGGATATTAGCATTTCTACGAACAGCATCTCCATATTACGAAGAATGAAGAATGGGGAATGCTTCATTTCATCAAACAGGGCAGATGTTGATAAACCACTCGCTACGTGCAAACCGCTGCTTCAAGAGGTAGCTAATAACTAAGCATATCTGGCCAAAACTAGACCTGTCAAGATCCAGACAGCTCGTGTCGCTGCGGTTGTATGTTAGTATGGTGGTAAGTGCTATTATGCGACATGGTCGCACAATCGTTTCCACAGAATGGGAGTATCCTCACATGATCAAAAAATGCAATATAACATTGTTAAACCGAAAGACGCTTCCAAATTTGGCAGTAGCAATGAAGTTAAGGAAAAGTTAAAACAACTAGTTAAGCCGGCTGAGCTGGAAATAAAAATTAAGTAGATAAGGGAGATTAAGGAAAATGGCATAATAATCGAAGTTGCAAAAGACTCAAATTTAAATACATTAACTAGCAACGCTGAAATTACAAACTTCAGGAATCTTTCAGGCTAGTGAAGAAACAGAACCATATCTGCATTAGATTAGAGGTTATATTTAATGCGCTAAAAGGAAGGCAAATAATGATATGTTGGGATTTAACGCCAGGTCAGCTCTCTGGTTTGACACCACAACTAATGATCGTGACCTCGAAGTTGAAGATTTTATATCTAGCCATAGACTGCACTTGCTAATTAAGGAAGGGCAAGATAGTACCTACTGCCACAATAGCGAGTCAAATATTGATCTCAACTTAGTCACTAGAGCGCTGCTAAACAAAAGTGATCACAGGGAGATCTTGATCAAGCTATCCGGGAAAGCCTTGAATTATAGTAACAGAGACAAATAAAAGGTTTGCTCTGAAGAGAGCAAATTGGACCCTTCTAAACGACTATCTTTCTGGTCAACGGGATCGCATAAACTGGAAAGACTGCAGCAAAGACACTGTAAACAGACTTGCTACTACAGCCACCGACAGCATAATCAAAGCCCGCGAATTTGCGATACCAAGGCAAAAGAGCTTCAAACGACAAGTCGCATGGTGGACTCCTAGCCTTAACAGAAAAAGAAAAGAAGTGCAAAGTCGGAAAGAATTCCAAAACACTAGACAAACAGAGTTAAGAGAAATTAAGAAACTGCTAGAGAGAACGAAAAGAAGTGCAAAGAAGTCGGAAAGAATTCCAAACACTAGACAAACAGAGTTAAGAGAAATTAAGAAACTGATGTACATGCAACTAAAAAACTCATATTTGAATGAGATTGCACGCGTAAAACAAAAGAGCTTTGAAAAATTTGTCTCCTTGTCTGTTACTACACTTTCTGCTACCTGACGTGCATCCTGCAAATGATTCAGAAGAGTAAATGAATATAAGAATATTGATGCAGCAGGCATCTACGACTGGAGACGATCCACCTTTCAGTGAAGAGGAGGTTGAATTAACAATAATGACCTTATCGAAACAAAAGCGCTGAAGACAGTATGGCCTATCATTGGGAGTAAACTAACACAACAAGTGTTTAGAGCTGGGTGTGTTTCCGCAAACCTGGAAAACAGGTAAAGTTGTTGTGATAAGAAAAGGAGAAGATAGAAATGAAGCTGATCCTAAAACGTATAAACCTTTAGTCTTTCTTTCGGTAACGGGCAAACTGCAAGAAAAATTAGTAACGGACAGGATAGAAAAATAGCAAAAATAGCTCAATGGAAGAGGCTATCTTAACGCTAATGAAGAAAGTTAAAGCCACAAACGCAAAGTACGTGTTAGGACATTTCCTGGATATTGCAGGTGCCATCGACAATGTTTGGCGGCCTTGTATCATGAATCACCTGAAAACCATTGGCACTTCTAAAAATATTTATAAAATAATACTAGATTATTTAAAAGATCGGATAGCGATAATTGAGGACTGCCATGGAAAAAATCAGAAAACGTTAACAAAAGGATGCTCACAAGGATTAATCATTGGCCCCAATATTTGGAACATCGTTTTCAACGATAGCTTTTGCAGCGAGGAAGACGAAATTGCCTATGCTAACCATAAGGTTATAATCGCAATGCGCACACCAGACAAGATCTTGAAAATAAGACTCAGTTGACACTAAATCGTCTGAGAGAATGGTATATGAAAAATAAACTAGATCTATCACCTGGAAAAACAGAAATGATGTTACTTCTAAGCGTTAGTATTGATGAGCGTCTTGGAATTACAAGTCACGTTAAAACTATCACTGAAAAGGTCAAAAAAGTCTTACGTACCATTGCAAGAATCTCGCAAGGGGTTTGGGGACTTAATAACCGTACGCTGCTTATCCTATATAAGGGAGTAATTGAGCCCGTACTAACATACGTGTGTGCAAGCTGAGTGGACAAGCTAAATGTTGATCACATAAAGATACTGGATGGTACACAAAGACATGCCCTGTTGAAAATAACAGGTTGCTATAGGACTACTCCAAGCTTGCATTTAATATTATTGCAGGTGTTATGCCGATAGATATCAAACTAAAACAGAGTGCAATTGTCAGCAATATTAAAAAGGGACGCCCGACTATGACAGAGAATACCATCATTGAAACTGACAAGATGATGGATAAAAATTCACATACCCGGAGAACGAAAAAAGAATGCAGCAACTTGTGGCAGCAAAGATGGGATGTCTCCGCTAAAGGAAGATACACATAAGAATTCTTTCCAAATGTTAGGGTGAGACTCAACACGAGAATTTCACTAAATAACTGCTATCACAATTCATTACTGGACACGGTAACTTCAACAACTATAACCTAGTTAGATTTAGAATTAAGGAGAATGAACTATGCCCCTGCGGTGCAAGTATAGAGTCACCTGGCCACATAATATTTGAATGTGTACTATATCAAAATGAGAGACGAAGGCTTCATTCTAGCCAAACCAATGGTCCATGCATGCCTTCACGGTGGCTAGGGACAGGAGCATATTCATGTAATGGTGCAATGGGTATGGCTAAAAGGCATGTATGATAATCTAATGTAGTTATAAAGAACGTAGTCGCTAGCAGCATATAGAAACGCCAATATAGGTTAGTTACCTCTGTGTGGCGTTTCAGCCTGATAGCTCAGCTGAATAAATATCTAAATTATAATAATGTTCTAGTTGGAAAGATGAAGAGGAGCAAAAAACTGTTGTCCATCTGCTTTGCACTAGTTCCCGTCTAGCGCTTGGCAGATTGAAATTTCTGGGAGCTCCACTCCTAAGTGACTTGACGAACTCCAGTAAAATGAACGTCAAGCATATCCTACGCTTCGTTGTGAGCTCAAGATTGTGGCTCCGTTGGCTACGGACCTCATGGTATCTAGGCCAGTCCTTTAGGGTAACCACCGTAACCTAACCTAACGGGCGTAAAATTACCCATGACCTACTAGTTACGAATAAATGTCTCG
The DNA here is from genome assembly GCA_963691935.1 of Nephrotoma guestfalica. NCBI lineage: Eukaryota > Metazoa > Arthropoda > Insecta > Diptera > Tipulidae > Nephrotoma > Nephrotoma guestfalica. The sequence continues at coordinate 74,573,799 of OY829913.1, read as the reverse complement.
ATTAGATTAATATTGAAGTTAAATATACGAGAATAAGTACGACTAGTGCATGGTTAGGAACACCTGATTCAGCATTAATCAAAAGACGAAAGGGGTTAATTTCTGCGTTACACTGAATTATATTTGCTTGAGTGCAGAACTCTGTGGGTTTCAGCCAATTAAATAATAAAAATATAATTTGATTTACGAATTATACCAACAGTGTTTCATATTGCGGCCGCATTTTATGGAATTACCATATACACTAAACTTGCAACGATACATAAAGCTAATTTCCCTAAGGCTCATAAACAACAATATTGTTCATTTAATGTTGTAAATATGAAAACAATACAGCAATATGCAGTTGTTAATTAAATTGTGTTTATAGTTATTTATCTCCCTATATAAAATTTATATGATCTCCTATATTTACAAGCTATAAAAAATATTAGGAAATAATTTACGAGTATTTTAATACTTTAATGTCCAATGAGAAGATGTCATTGCCGATAAAATATTTCAACGAGAGCATGAATCGTGTAGAATTTTATGACGAGGAAAAATATAAACTTGTGATATCTGATGTCATCATCATTGTGATACACAATATATTGTAAATCATAATCAAATCACCTATAAATGCTGTAAACAAAAGAATTCATTAATCTTTATATGTGATGATAACAGTTTCATCTAGTATCTAATTAACATAAGTATTTGTATACCGCTATAATATCAAAAAGTTGATTAATTGTGATGTCCAGTGCCACATGTGTGAAAGCGCAACACTCAACACGAAATAATTTTTTTTTAATGTTTTACCACACTAAAACTAGACTAAAGAATTTCTGTACGAACTAAAAGAATATCTTTGACATTTCGAAAAGTTTAAACGACCAAAACAGCAGTTAAACGTCATTATATAAGCGGCTTCCGCGTCAAATTTGTAGCACGTTAATTGTCAACACGATAATGAACTAGTTTGATTTAAATATCATAACAAATGTCTGGTCCATATCTACCGCAAAATGCAGTCGCGCCGGTATAATATTTATCTCTGTAAGCCCGTTATAGAGTTAAGAGAATAATTAATCACCTGCTTGGTTTCAAATTAGATATTTTTTTTACAAATTTATCGGCATCTGATTTGATGACAATATAAATTCGGTTTACAGTACGCCATAAATAAGCTGATTTATTAATATTGTAACTGTGTGCACAAATTTGTGTTCATTCGCTATCCCAGTTAATTGCTGGCGATGACCAAACCTTACTAAAACGCTACATCTACATTGTATATTGTATAACATTACCAAACGGTATATATGCGAACAAGTTTAGATAGTTCAAGCTACCTAGCTAGCTCTAACATTATTACTATGCATAATTTTTTTGTGTGTTCGTTGTTAGTTATGTTATGTAGTCGTGTTGCTGTTGCCGGTATATACCAACATCATGAATGTTTATATTATTTCATATTTCGCATTATCTACATTTAGTTTGAGCATGAGAACCGTAAAATAGGAATAACACAGATTGTGCGAAGCGAATGTAGGTGTGACGAGATTTCTATGAGAGGCTGAACATTTATTTCGATCAGTTTTTAATTTTCCCAGATATATACAAAAATAATGGTAGCATTAAAAAAACCGGATATTGGTATATAAAAACGGATATGTAACCTAAAATTATCTTAACATTTTTTTCAAAAGAATTTTTCAAAGAGATATATCCGTAAAGATAAGAAAAAATCAATGTGAGGTGCCATCAATTACTATAATTATATCTTCCTCTTCAAGTAGCCAGTACATGTTTATGTTAACATCACACGCCACGATGAGTTAAGGTAATGAAATTAAACAAAAAGAGAAGATTATTAGAGTGATTTGGTTTGTGTCCGACGTTTAAATTTGGTTCTTGCATGCAAGATTATCATGTTGTCATTTGTACCTTAGTAATTATGCTGTGCCTTAGATGGAGCTTGACTATTTACCTAAAAATAAAGAAAAGAAAATATATTTAAGTAATTAACTCTACATATGTTAAAATAATTTGCTATTTATATATTTGGAACTAATGTTATTGAAAAATATTTAAACGAATCACTGCGCGCAATCGACATAAAGGGGGTACATAAATAATTTTCTTTGAAAATAAAAAAGTATTCCACAATGAAAAATGCCAACTTTTCACTTTGTACTTTTCAATTTATTTTTAATTTTGCGTTTTTTATTTTGTTCTGTTCCACGAAAGTAAGCAACACGTCAAATGGTGTTTTTTATTACGTTGGAGTGGGTAGAGAGTTGCTACAAAAAGCCCGTTATTTTGAATTTTATAGGGATTCCACGTTTCAAACAAGCAGATGCTGTTGGCAGCATTTATTAATGTGTAACGTTTAGAAAATCGAAAAGAAACATTATAAATAATTTATCGCAATATTTATGGATCATGCCGAAATATTAGAATACTCTATAGTCTACAAAATTTAAAATTTACAAAGCCGTTATCAATTTATAAAGCTTAGAACACATTTCTAAATAAACTAAAATTTCTACATTAATTTTAATTCAAAATATTTTTTTAATTCAAAATTACAACGGATTCAGAGATCATATAGTAATTTATCTAGCTTAAATTATTTTCTCGACTTAGGATGAGTAACTTATTGATTGGTTACTGGTTCATGCCGAGATAATCACTGTACGTGTTTCCTTGCTTGTTTTTTATTTCATCGGTGACGTATCTCATCTTCAAGGCCCTATAAAGTTTGTCGTTCCTAATCCCTCGCAGCACTTTATTTTGGAAGGATTTTATCATTTGTACATTGGTTTTCTTGGCACAACCCCAAAGTTGGATACCATACATAGGTCCATACTGATTTTATGGCATTTGGCTAGAAGCAATTTGATGTGTATTGAGAGCTCCGAATTTCAGTGCTTTAAATCTGCACCTACCAAATTAGCTCGCCTCAATGAAACCCATACCATGATTTGTTACACATTTATTACAATTTATTACAACAAGTCTCGATTTTATTACAGTTACCGTTTTCGAGGAACGGGATGGTTCTTGGCCCAGAATTTATTACAAATTAATTACATTGAATTAGTTAGTTCAAGACCACCACTGTAACTTTTCTAAGGATAAATTTCACCCCAAACGATTATTTATAACAAAAACGTCAACTTAAATAATGTCACCGGAGTTTGAGCCAAATGTTGCACTAGAAGTCTGTTCGAGGATAGGTCAACCTTATCCAGTTGTGTAACAAATTATTTTTGTGTTATATTAGACGGAATTGGCATCAGAAGAAGTAGGTTTCAAATTGCGATATACAGGTTGGTTTTGCTCCATTGAATATTTGATTACACCAGACTGCCACCAGATATTGGGTCAAATGTTACACCATGAGCCTTGTGTCAATTTTACCCAGGTGTGTAATAAATTACTTTTGTGTCAGATTACACCGAATTTTCTCCAACCGGTAAAGACTTCAATGTATAAATTAAAGCTCGAAGACCATCACCTGATTTTGGGTGACATGTTACTCCATTGGTAGGTAGATCAACCTTTTTCAAGTGTATAATAAATTATTTTTGAATCAGGGATTTAAATCATACGATAAAGGCTTGAAATGTGTAATTTAAAGGTCGATTTTACCACGATTAATAATTTATTACACCAGACCGTCACTATATATTGAGTCAAATATATTTCCATGAACCTTGTAGAGGGCAGATCAACCTTATCCAGATACGTGATAAATTATTTTTGCGTCAGGTTAAAGGGAATTTGCTTGAACGTAAAGGCTTCAAATATGTAATTTAAAATTCTATTATACAACATTTAATAATTTACTAAACAAGACCGCCATCTGCTCTTGGGTAACATGTTCCTCCATTAACCTTTTAAGGGTAAATCAACGATTAATAATTTATTACACCAGACCGCTACAAGATATTGGGTCTGATGTTACTCTTTGGACCTAGTTAAGAGTAATTGAAGCATAATGTGCTAAAATTGGACTTTAAATCAGATATTTGAAGCCTGTAACGGTTGAAAATAATTCTGGTAACCTGACACTAAAATAATTTATTACACAGGTTGATGTGCTCTCGACAAGACTTCTAGTGTAACAATTGGCCCAAACTCTAGTGGCAGTTTTTTGTAATAAATTATTTAATTTGGTGACGTTTGACGCTTTTGCTATAAATAATCATTTGGGGTGAAATTTACCCTTAGACAAGTTACAGGGGTGGTCTTGAACTAACTAATTCAATGTAATTAATTTGTAATGAGTTCTGGTTCAAGAACCAACCCAATATCATAGCTACATCAAAAGTTACAATTTTGGCGGTGCAGGTTCAATTGTAACCTAAACCGACCACTCGTTCCTCGAAAACGGTAACTGTAAATAAAATCAAAATTTATTGCAATAAATGTGTAACAAAAATATGCTATGGGATTCATTGAGGCGGGCATGAATAATGGGAGCCCCTCTTTTAATAATCTTGGTTCCGTGACTATTTTCCTTTTTTCATTTAAGGATGTTCACTGTGCCTTCAATTTGCAGTCCTTTCACTTTGAGGTCTTTTATTATGTCTATTATGCCATAACCTTAATTTCTGTTATCGTCATAGATATACCACCCTTTACCTTCTTCGATGAGCTTTGAGGCCAAAGCTCGGTATGCATCATTCGACTGAGAGCATATAAGTAGAGACACTAAACCATAACGTTTGGAAGATAAACACAAGGGATCCCGATGCAAACAGAGCTGTTCAGAATTGAGCTGTTTAAAACAGTTAACCACATTAGAATAAAAAATTTCGTTTTAAAGCACAAAATTATATTCGTCAAATTACCTGCTATACTATGGCCGATTCCAGATATCAAAGATATATTACCAAGTGTGGGCATATGTCATCTAATAATAGTCCAAGTTCAAAACAGTGACCCATAGTAAAATAAAAAGATTTTGGTTGGCTTCGCACAAGTTTATATGCGCAAAATTTTTGAAAAATTCTAATATTCGTCAACATACCTGCTACACAATGGCCGATTCTAAAAATCTCAGAGATGTTACTAAGCGTGGGCATACACCGCTTGATAGTGGAAGGGTTCAGCTGTTCGAAACAATTAATTCCATTAAAATAAAAATATTGTTGGTGGCTCCACACACTTTTAAACTTGTGTGGCGCCATCCAAGAAATTAAGTACCCCATCTCTGAAATTCCTGAAATTGGTCATATTGTAGCATATATTTTGACGATTATTTGTTAATTTCTAAAATTTTGCACTTTAAAACTTGTGTGGAGCCACCCAACATCTTTTTGTTCATAACAGACGACATACGAGTATGTCCACACTTGGTAACATCTCTGTGTCTTCTGGAATCGGCCATAATAGTGTCATATAGTTCATTTCAAACTATAAAAGGATTGATTTTTTAATTCAGACTATAATTATTATGATAAAATTTGATCCCAATATCTGCATGAAACATTTTTTTTCTGCATGACACTTTTTCATTTAGTAGTAACGTTTTGTTAATTTGTGTAGCTACATTTTTCATCAATTAGTGTTGCTACATTTTTCGTTAAAAGTTTACATCGGTAGTGTGGTTTATTCCAGTTATATGTAGACATTCGTGGTAACACAAAGTCGGGTGCTGGTCACAACATATACACTGGTCCATTTTTGGTTAGGAGCAATGGTAATGGGATATGATACTTTTAGTGTTATTACATATTATGCCCATTTACATACACAAAATCCAAGCCTAAATTGATAACAGAAGAAAAGATAATGTCAACAAAGTAGCAGATGTACATAAATACCTAATACTGTATTTGATCATGTTTAGTTTAGATTTTTTAGTAGCCTCTTCATGCAATAGGCAATGCAATTATGGTGGTGTTGAAGGAACTCAATATGCAAATTATAGTTAGGCTGGACCTGTGCAAAACAGAATTGCAAAATGTAGTGTTTCCGACTTCAAAACTTGTAAAGAACTAATGATGCTGTGGTGCTTTCGTCCGAAGAAAAAAAGATTAAAAAGCTTCAAAAACAAACGAAATAACTGATTATTTCATTCGGTCGAGAACATCGGGTGATACAAATATTTTAATATAAACACTCAGTCAATATTTTAACAACCAGTTGGCAAAATTTACTTTTATAAAATGCAACATATACCGCACATATGATACAAATGATTGATGTTTCACGATTTAACCAATGCAAAGAAATATGAAAGGAGTGCAATATACTAGTAGGTGGTACAATACGGCCCACTTAAACATATACACGCACGCAATACACATCTGTGATTATCAAACAAGCAAATTTAGGTTACATCTAAACTCCCACTGTGCCATAAACTCGTCATTCATGTGTGAACCTTCATCTTAAGTGTAAATATTGTAAGTTACTTATACATAACGTTATTTTGCTTTGTTATACTGAAGTGCGGTCATCGCATCATAATCTATAACATTACGTTTCAAAAATTGAAAGCATTTTGTTATTGTGTATGTGTGTGTGTAAACTAATTTATTATATAACATGTATGTGTCATGATAAATTATCATTAATGGAAACAATACAATTTTCTCATCAGAAAATTGTAATTCAACGTACGAATCGATCAAAACATCAATTTAACTCCATAACGATTGAGGAATTAAAGGTTTTCGTGAAATAACCCATCAAGCATTGACTTATAAAATACCTACTCGTCTATCTCAAACTTAAATTAATTACAAATGAAAACGAATAACGATAAAAAAAAGTTGGAAACTGAACACTGTAAATAGTGAGATATAATTTGAAATCCTCGTCACTGACAGTGCATTTGTTAATAACGAATAATTTTGAATCGGTTCTTAATGGTTGTTATGCTTTTTATTATTTACAATTAACGAGCAAATAATAAATAAATAAAATGAAACATAACACTATGTTATAGCACTGTAATGATGGCTTATACACGAGTACGTTACATGTAATTACACAAAGAATAGAAATAACTAAGAAGGTACACAAGAAAATAGACGAGAGTTCATATTATGTTTACTTTATATACCGCAAGCAGATCGTGATTCAAATTTTGGTTATGGATTATGGTAAATTCAATGTGTTTGGGTCTTTTCCTATATAAATTTATCATAAATATGTTTTATTAATTTTTGGAACAATATAAAGGCAAACGTGAAATTAATTCAGCGCATAAATATAACACGTTCTAGCAAAATGAATTTGAATTTTAAAAAGTTATAATATTGTTTAAGAGTATCTTGTATAAATCGCTAAGATTTCCGTAAAATTACCATTTTTAACGCTTAAGATTCTATCATTTTCTGTTATGGTTTAATTCAGATATGTTTACGTATGTAATTTCCAGCAAACGATTTGTAATCATATCTAGAAATTTGTAATCATATCTTATACATCGGGATTGGGCAACCCTAGTGCTGCCATCTAGAGACTCACTCATCACATTTTTCGAATGATTTCGAAATTTCATTTCAGTGCAAAAATGCGATTATTTTTTACAACTTGAGCGTTGATTAACTTAATTCGACTTTTGGCGATGAAGCACCAGCAAAAACCAGTGTTTATCGATGGCTTATAGAATTCAATCATGCGCGCAGTTCGCTCAACGACAAATTACATGAAGCTCAGCCAAAATCGGTTATTGCCCTGCAAAACATTGATGCTGTGCATGAATTGATACTGCACGATAGGATGTGACTTATTGTGAGATTGAGGCATCTTTGGGCATTGTAATGCCCATTATATAGTGGGACCAGCAATATTGAATGAGCATTTGACCGTCAAGATGATTTGAGCAATGCTCAAAAATATGACCGCGGTGCGACCAAAATGTGTCTCTAACATCGTGACAGGTGACGAATCTTGGATTTATGCGTATATGAACCCGGAACCAAATAGCAGTCGATCCAACAACAGTTCTTGGCACACGAAGCACTTCAAAGCAAATGGTCACTTGTTTTTCGGAAAAACTGGACATGTCTTTATTAATCTTAGTCAACATTTCACGAAAAATGTACATCAATTCTTATATTTAAGTTTAACCTTACACTAAGAATTATTTCAAATTTATATCAGTTTACATAGCCAATTTTGTACAGTACCGAGAATAGAAAGTGCAACACCAATATTTTTCAGGTAAAATTGTACTAATTGCCCCTTGTCATTATCGTAGGAGGCTGATTTATTTTTTGGGTATAAATACAATCGTTATTTAACTTTTTTAGTGAGATAAATATTCGCACGAGAACGTTATTAAAATTATAATTTGTTCGAAATGGCCAAATACACACAACTAACTATGGCTCATAAAAATCAGATTCTGGCATTGTCTCGAACACCTAAAATGTCATCAAGGCAGATTGCTGTTGAGATTGGATGCAATTACTCGACTGTGAGCCGTTTTGTAAAAAAAAATTCATTCCATCGGTGAATTGGAACGAAAAGAAAGACAACTGCACGAGAAGATTCCAAAATTATCAGAATGTCAACAGCCAATCGATTTAAAACTGCTGTGGATATTCGGGCTGAATACAACGCAGAAACCGGCAATCGGAGTGTATATGATTCGTAACCGCCTCCGGGAAAAAGGATATATGGCCAGGTGGGGGGAATGGGCTCGAAATCACGCTGGTTGGAGTCTACAGCAGTGGCGAACAGTTATATTCTCCAATGAGAGTAAATTTAACCTTTTTGAATCGGATGGAATCCAGTACGTCAGGCGCAAATCAGGCGAACGACTGAGCGATCAGTGCTTGAAAAATACATTGAAGCATCCAGCGAGCCAAATGATTTGTGGATGTTTTTCCTATCATGGAATTGGAGAATTGGCCTTTATTAAAGAAACTGTCAACGCAGAAGTCTATACAAAAAAATCTTAAAGGACCATTTGTTCCCTTCCATTGAAATGAATTTTTTGAGTGCTGAGTCTGTCATTTTACAAGATGATTCCGCCCCTTGTCATCGAGCGAAAACGGTAAGCCTTATTTTTTTTCATTTCCTAATTTTATATTTAAGGCGATACAAAACAGAAACAGTTAATTATTATTATTTCTCTTCAGGTTAAAGATTTGCTGTTGAAAAATGGAATTCCCACTCTGGATTGGCCTGGAAACTCACCAGATTCGAATCCCATTGAAAACCTTTGGCACGTAATGGGGATGTAAATCAATAAAAAAATGCCGTCATTATCCAAAAAACTCAATTCAATCATCGAATAAGTATGGTATAAAGAACTGACCCTCGAGTACCTGCAAGATTTAATTGACTCCATGTCAACTAGGATTGCATCTGTTATTGCCAACAAAGGCGGGGCAACTAAATATTAAATATACATTTTATTACATCGTAAGACACCTGTTTACCATAAAAATCAAAAAAAAAACTACAATAAAAAGTGGCTCAACATTTATTACCTGTTCTTGAAACTGAAATTTAATTTTACCTGAAAAATGCTAAAAAATTATAATGGCTTTAAAAACAATAAAACCATTTAGCATGAAATTTTGTTTTTCCATAAAATGAGTGTTATATTACAAAGAACCACTTCTAAAACAATTCTTTTTTTCAACGTGCGTCGTACTGGCAAAATACATCTTTTTGTGTATTTTTATGGGTGTTGCACTTTCTATTCTTGGTACTGTATTGTTATATCAATTAGCATTGTTAGTCGATATCAGTCCTTGTACATATAGCCGTTACAATTAAAAAAATTGTAACGTTACATCCCTAGTCGCGTGGAAACATGCACAGTCCGGGTTTCCGGTCTCTATTCCCTTCTCTTAAGATATTGATCAGTTCAGCACAATATTACCGAAACTTTGGAACAACTTCGTTGCTTAGTAATGATGGCAGTATTAATTCGTGTGTGTTCGTATTACCCAGCCACTTTTGGTTTAGTGACACGACGGTCATCTCGTTGCATTCGAAAAGAAGGTGCTTAACGTCTTCTACTTCCGGTCCGCATAAACATTGACATATTCATTACCAACTTTATTTTAACCAATTTACAAAAATTTACGAAAGGCAAAGTATGGTAAAATAATTTTACCCAATGATCGAGCACAATGATTCCTTATTAACTATAGAGTTTTCCAATGAGAGGTTTCATTTTGAATAGCCTGCTATTTGGGCAGCTGTAAATTTTGAAGCTGTCATCTTTTGACATTTCACAAGTAAAACCTACGCCATTACTAAAAATGGTACGATACACGCTTTAACAACGCATTGAAATTGTTAAAGTTCACTACAAAAATGATAAAAATTTTGCAGTCACAGTTCGGAAAACTAAAGCACTTTTGTTTTGGGTAGTCGTGAAGCACCTTCTCGGCCGGCAATAGTGAAACTGGTGGAAAAATTTGAGCTCTTGAGATAAATTATTGATGTGAAGAATCGAAACCGTGTGTGTCGCTCCAGAACAACTGAGAATATTGCTGCTGGAGCCCGTAGTGTTGACGAAAACCCAGGTTTGTTGATTCCTCGTCGATCTTTGGAATTAGACATTCCACAAATGACATTACACTGTATTTTGCATAAACACTTAGGTCTTAAGGCTTTTAAAGTTCAGTTTACACAAGAACTCAAGCCGGTCGATCACCATAAATGTCGTATCTTCGCTGATTGGGTCCTTCATTCAAATGCATCAAAATGATCCGGATTTTCATCGAAACATCAACTTCAGCGATGAGGCCCATTTTCACCTCGGAGACTACGTTAATAAGCAGAACTATCGCATTTGGGGCTCAGAAATCCCTAGAATGATTGTTGAAAAGCCTCTCCATCCTCAACGTGTGTGTCCTTGTTTGGTGCGGTTTTTGGGCTGGCGGTGTGATTGAACCTTACTTATTCGAAAATGAAGCTGGTGCAACTGTTATGGTGAATGGATTGCGCTACCGAACTATAATTACTGATTTTTTATGGCCGGAATTGGAAGATATTGATGTGGACGACGTTTATTTTCAGCAAGACGGCGCTACGTGCCACACAAGCAACGAAAAAATCGCAATTTTGCAAGAACAATTTCCTGACTGTGTTATTTTTGGCCACCGAGATATTGTGATTTAACACCTTTAGACTTTTTTCTTTGGGACCAAGTGAAAGATATGGTCTATGCCAATGCTCCACAATCGATTCAAGACCTTAAAGATGGAATTCGTGAAGTTATCGAGGGCATACAACCGCAAATGTGCGAATTGGTCATAGAAAATTTCATGAAAAGGATATGGTGCTGCAAGCGTAGGCGTGGCGGCCATTTGGGTAATATCGTTTTCCAATGTTAATGGCATACCTTCCTCTTTACAATGAAATAAACATTCATTGATTTCTCTTAAAAAGTACTCGTTTTTTTAATTATCAAAATGAAACCTCTTATTGGAAAATCCTTTATAAACACAATCATACAATAAAATTAGATTGAAATAACACAGTAAAATTACAAAAATACTTAAATTATCTTATGTAAATATAAAAAAATAAAAAATAAAATTGATTTATACTTGGATTGAGAATAGTTGTTCTACGTCTTGCGTTGCAGTTAAATACTGTTTAAAGGCTTTAGAGAAGACCGAGAGGCTCCCAGAAATTATAATTTCAATCGGTAAATCATTGTAGATGATGGATGAAACCACATTGAACAAATGTGTACGAAAATCCTCCAAGACCTTAAAGATAAACTCGTGTCGCAGTGGCAGGTTGTCTAGAGCCCGAAAGAAGGACTACGAAGGAGATAGCGCATCATGAAAAGTCATTAAACGGATAATATGTTTCTGTCGAACCAAAAGCGAACGCATTAATGTTTTACAGGCACACCCCTAACACGCCAGCCCAGCCCGAACAGAAGAATAGAATCAACTAGAGCATAATAAACTAACCTCCGTAGGTATAACGGACGAAAGAGGCGTAAGACATACATATTCTTCGATACTAATAATAGTTTACGTTCAGCCTGCAAAAGGGCGTCGGAAAATTACATTCACGTAAACAAGTAATAACAGGAGTCCCAACACCGATCCCTGAGGAACTCATGTCGTAATTGGCAGTTTTCCGCTCAGTTGGTGATTGACACGCATTACTTGTGATCGAGCAGGTAGATAACTACAAAGCCAGCTATAGATCATTCCACGAAAGCCACAACAATAAAGTTTTCTTAAGAGAATCGGATGGTCTACTCTATCAAAAGCTTTAGTCATATCGACAAACAGACCAGATGACTTCAGCCCTAAATCAATGCTCCCACTTATTTATTCCAGAACTGTTAAAATAGCTTGTTTCGTGTTCTTATTTTTCCTAACCACGAATTGCAGCGGAAAGAGAAAATTATTTTTATTCAGAAAATGTACCATCCTACTTTCCATGGCCTTTTCAAAGATTGTGGAAAAAATGGAAAGAAGCGATGTTGGTCGGTAGTTACGAGTATCTAAACTCGATTTATCATTATTTTTGAAAATTGGGATAACTACAGCTCGCTTTACGACCATCTAATCCAGGCGATGAATTATTAAGAGAAAATAAAAGCTTCTCGTCGTATCGTAGTTTTCTGTCACCAATCTATGTTTTACCGACTCATCCAAAGTAACAGTCGAACAACTGGATTCATCTACTCGCACAAAAAACTTGTTAAACTCATTAGCAATGACACTTGATTCAGAGATCACACCACCCGACTTACAATTAAATTCTTTAATTTCAGCAGACTTGGGGTTCCCATGTATCAATTCATTTAGTGACTGCCAGTTTCTCCGGGCATTAGTGCCATTGGAATTAAACTGTTCAACGTAGTACTGCTTTACACTCTGACTTATTTTGGCATTAACGTTGTCACATAGTTGGCGATTATAGTTAGCAAGCCTTTTGTCAGTAGGATTTTTCCTTGCAAGCAGGCATATATTATTTCTCTTGCGTATATTGTTTAATAGCAGATCAGACATTCTAGGCCTAAGCTTAGCTGCTTTTCCAGCTTTAGAGGTAGTTTTGTGCAGCTACTAACATGACCATTTAGTATATTTAGAAAATTATCAAAAGCAAGTGACCCACTGAATTGACTATAAACATCGCGCCAATTCTGCCACAGAAGCAGTTCTTGCAGGTGGCAATAGCCTATACATGACATAGTAAATATCTAGTAAATATCTGCAGGTAGGCTTTAAACTTACCATGTCCAGAGATTACTTGGCTCATCGAGCTCGTTAGTGGTAATTTTTTGAGTCTTGCTTTAATGCCTGGAATGAAGCCAAATGTAGTCCTGCCATTGACCGATTCATTAGACCTTCTTTGCCATAGATTTGTTACTGTAATGAGTAGGCCTACTATCTGCAGCATGTACAGGGTCACCTATTTTGTTTGGGGCACTTCTTCTTAAGTGGTAAAAGTGCGTTCGCATTTTGGTTAGAGAATCTGCCGGGAGTACGCCGACCAGAACGACAAGAGCATCTTTAGACACTGTTCGGTAGGCCTTTGTTACTCTTAGGAGGATATTCTTCTGAACACTGTTGATCAAAATCAACCCACATTATTGGAGGTCGACAAGAGTCAAATTTGTCTTTCAGCTGCATCACTGTTTTCTCCACAGAAAGTGACATTTTATTAGCTACACACCATTGGTTCATATTATTTATTGCAATTTAACCGAATGCAATTTCTATAAAGTCAGTTACATGTTTCACTGAAGTAGCGCCTAAAAACATTCATAGTGTTTCTAGGGAGATTGTAGACCGATAAACTTGCAATGACACTAGGCCACGTAAGGTTATCAAATGCTCCGACGGAGTTTTGACAATGTTGATTAGGCGGAATCCGAATTGTTTGCCCGAGAACAGTCCGCTCTGTGCAATTCGCGGTGTAATGCGAACGGCTAGTAACCTTTTTATGAGTTTCCCCATAACAGGTAGCAACATTATAGGTCTATAAGATTTCGAAGACAGCGGATCTCTATCGCCACATTTCTTGATTATAATCATTTCACCTGTTTTTCCACACCTTGGGGAAGTAGCCAAATTTTAAGCAGCTGTTTAATAATTTTACTATGCTAGGCCCTATGATGGGCCGAGCAAGCTGAATTATTCAGCGTTCAAGTTGTCAGCGACTGTGGATATCCAACTGCTGTGGGTGGCTTTCTCGTGCATTTCTGCACTGTTTTGTCCGGTAGAGTAAGTTGAGTAACTCCAAGCGTATGTTATTTCACGTATCAGTGACGACTCCATTTGACTTCCCCATTTTTCTACCACGACAATGTGAGCTCTGACACTTCGGCACAAACAACTGAATATTTGAGTGGTCAAAATATTCAATCAATGGGTCATCCGCCGTACAGTCTTGATTTGACACCCAATGACTTCTTTTTATTCCCACAAATCAAAAATAAAACCGGTTGATGCGTTCAAATCCATGTTTTGGTTGTACCTCAATCAGAGTGGAAAAAGTGCATCGAAAATTGGTTCAAACGCAAGCAAAAGTGTATTGATCTTCATGGAGAATATTTTGAAAAACAATAAAGCATTTTTGACAAAAAAGCGTCAGTGGATGGGAAAGCCAACTCAAAATTCTCCTCCCTTCTCATGGCCCATGTAATGTATAGTGTAACCATGGATGATGTCTTGGATGCCACTTACAGACTATCGAATTCTTGCACTGCGAGTACATCTAATATGTATATCTTTGCCTGGTTCGAAAGGTTTTGGAGATCTTAAGGTCTTAAGAGCCTAAGCACGTTCCATGTTCCCATTTTTGAAGCGTTGCCCGTGTAGTTTCCGAGGTTGTTTTCATGCCGCTCAACCCGCGTGTGTCGTGTGTAATTCTACCTTGAACACGTTTATATAACGAGCCGCTTGATACAAGACAGACACCCGGGTGAGCCGCTCCTAACCTGGAGAACAGATACTTGTTTGATATTGGTTTTAGGGCGCCAAAGACCCGCCATAATAAGTAGTGTCGACGACAATAAACAGAATTGCCTCTGCATTTAGAGATATCCAGAGAGCACCACGAGTAGGTATGAATCTCGGACTTCACTCATTTGCATGTAATCGGTCTAAGCTTATTGTAGGTTTTAACATCATTCAAGAATACAAATAAATATCTTTGGTGCAACACTAAATTATGACTGTCAAACGATATTCAATAACATTAAATACATCTGCAATATACGCCTCACCACCCCCCCCCCCCCCCTTACCCTAAATATATTTTGAATTATGCCACCACTTTTTGATTCCCTAACCAAACAATATAAATATAAACATAAGCTGCCTAATTTATTTAGCTGCCATTTCGTTGTGTAATCTAAATTAATTAGCTATTCACAAAATTTTTATTGGGATTTAAAACAATAACGAATAGTTGTTTTGCCTGTTTGTTCCTACCTAATTCAGTTAATCAATACATTCATAAAATTTTGTTTGTTTTGTACCTTTTTACTAAATTCTAAAATAACATTTAACGCAAAGCGGGAGAGGAATAAATAGATTTTTATAAAAATTAAATATGAAGGTCGCGCGAATGTAAAATTCTCGTTGCCAATTTCCATAATTTCTCAAACCGAAAATGTGGTACAGTTCACTAAACTTCGTATATTTACAGTTTTTCGTTAAAGCTTGTTTAAATACTGTACGTATTAAACTTCATAACTATAGGTAAAGTTGATTTTCATTAGTGCGTTGTTTATACAGACGGCGGAGAGGCGAAAAAAGAAAATACACAGCAGTTTAATACGGGAGGAAAACAGACGGTCGATTTAAAACATTTAATAATACATACACCAAATGTAGGTATATATTAGGGTGAATAAATCATGACGCAAAAATTTAAAACAGGTGGCAAAACCTGTGTACCTACCCTACGTATATATACGTTGAAATCGTATTTCCAAGAAATTGAAAATACACGTAAAACAGGTGACTAGAGAATTTTAGCGATTTATATTTCAGTAATGTTGATATTTAATGTTAATAGATTTTGTGAAATATTGGGTAATTCTGGTTCGTCAGTTATTTGTTTTACATCGAAGTGCGATTAACAAGAGGTTTTCGAAAGTTTGGTCACATCTCTTGGTAATCTCACCTTGCCATTAAATAATTTTGTTTCTATAAAATTGTTTCAATGAATTGCAACTAATCTACTTTTATTTGTCTTTACTTTCCTAATACGAAATGTGTCCAAATAGAAAACCAAGGGTATAAATTGCCAAAGGAATATAACGGGTGGGCCATCTGTTGTTCCTCTTTTCAATCGATGAATTTTAGTACTTAATGTTTAATCTGTTCTAAAAAATTCAAAAATTCTAACATTTCGAAAATGTTTGTAATGAACCAAGCACATCAACCAGGCATCGTTCATAAGAACTAAACATTTCACGAACCACATTACCACGCATTTTGCATGTTGATCTTCATTTACATCCATACAAAATACAACTAACTCAAAAATTGAAGCCACCAGACCATTTAAATCATCGTCGTTTTGTTAATTGGATGCTTGAACGAAATTAATGATCAACTTTAGCGATGAAGCTCATTTTCATCTTAATGGGTACGTCAATAAGCAAAATTGTCGAATTTGGGGAGCAGAGAATCCTCATGTTATTCACGAAGCAGAGGTTCATCCCCAAGAGTCATTGTTTGGTGTGGTTTACGGGCTGGTGGCATCATAGGGCCATTTTTCCTTGAAAACGAACAGGAAAATGTCCTTACAGTGAATGGGGAAGGTTATCGCAACATGTTAACACATTTTTTGTGGCTCAAATTGAACAAATTGCGTCTCAACGAACTTTGGTTTTAACAAGACGGAGCGACATGCCACGCAAGTCGGGCAACAATCCATTTATTGTCAACAATGTTGATCGCATAATTTCAAGAAATTGTGAAGCTTCTTGGACTATGAAGCCCAGATTTAACACCACTTGATTATTTTTTGTGGAGTTATTCGAGGTCATTGACCCGCTTTTAATGGTAAAAGTCTTCGAAAATGTTGATGTTTGGATCCAGGCCTATAGACGAAGCCGTGATGGACATATGAACGATATTGTTTTTCATACATAAATGACATAGAACCACCTTAGCAATTTTGACTTTTCATCCCAAAATGTGTAAAAAATTATAAATAAAGTTACAAAATTGAAATAAGAATGAAATAAGATGATATAAAGACTTGAAAAATTAATTCGGGGTTCTCTAGGCTAGTTGCACCATGTGTACTATTCAGATTATAGAATTTACTACACCACCAGACCTACCTACATATAATGGGGACAAAAAGGAACCGTTTGTAATGTAAATTGTAAGTTAGAATGGCCGCCGTTTAGGAACACCAGCAAAATTCAAGGAAACTCGAATCTAAATGCCTGGAACCATAGAATTTTTTAAAATGATTTATTTTCGATTAGAGTAGATCGTGACTCACTCACATTAAATTTCCGATAGGATGGCCGGTGTTTTGGAACACCAGGAAAATTCAAAGATCCTCTTTATTCGACCGGTGTGAAGTTTCTAACGTTAAAAAAAGTGTAGGCACACAAAAAAGTGGCAATATAAAAGTGGCAACATAAAAGTGTAAATGGTTATACGATTCTGACGTTAAAAAGTGTAGGTTTAAAAAATTAACATGAAACAACAATTTACAATAAATTATACAAAAATAATTGAACACAAGAAAAATGGTTTCCAAATTTAAATTTAATCACTGTACATAAGTATAATTTATGTCAAAATATAAAAATCGACAAAAATCGGCGAAAGTAATGCTACACTATGGGAGTTATCGCAAAATCTGGAGATGTGCTCGCATGGTGACTATATGGTAATCAAAGAGGATGAAGTGGGCTGTCTAAATATGTTTGTGCCATTTCCTTAAATAAGCAAAGGCTTTTGGCATAAATGTTTGCGATAATTTCAATAGTGTAGCATAGCTTTTGCCGAATTTAGATGAAAACATTATATTTTTGAAAATTTGTGCCAAGAGCCCTGGTCTATTTAAAGAAATGGCACAAACATATTTAGATAGCACCGGAATGAAGTTTTCATCGTTAATACAAAGTGTAGCTACATATTTTAACGAAAAGTGTAGATTCAAAAAGTGTAGATACACAAATAAACAAAAGTGTAGCTGCACAAGAAAAAAAAGTTTGAGAAGTGGTTTAATTAAAATTTTTACAACAAAAACTCAATTTTTCGAGTACCATAGTTCTAAAAATGTGTATCGGTTATTGGATATAACGAAAATAAGTAAAAAACAATAAAAACTATAAAAACAATTCTTGAGGTCTTTTTAATCCAGCATATCTTCGGAACCATAAGTGTCGAGTGCGGAATTTAGTGTTCTCGACATGGGATGGTGTGTAAAATTTGTAAAAAAAAATTTAAAGACAATTTGCATGTTATGAACGGCGATTTGGCCCTACACGTGGAAGCGTATTTGGCGAAATTCACTTAATTCTTTTATCAACTTAAAAAATCTTTGGAACTAATCTTAGAATTAATAAAAAAAAAAATCTAAGACCATTTGCATGTAGTGATTTGGGTTATGGCTCTACAAGGAAGCATCTTTTGACCAAATTGAGTGTGGAATTTAGTGTTCGCTATTTAAGATTATGTCTCAGATAGTAATCGCCAATCACAACATGCAGGTTGTCTAAGACAACTTGCATGTTGTGATTGGCGATATGGCCTTACAAGTGGAAGTGTCTTTGGTGGCCAAATTGACTTGATTATTTTATTAATTCAAACAATCACCGGAACAATTAGTGCTGTTTTCAACTTGAGATGGTGTCTGGAATTTGTAAAAAAAATTCAAGACAATTTACATGTTGCGATTGGTGTTACGGCCTGGACGCGTCTTTGGCCAAATTCACTTAATTCTGCGTGGAATTTAGAGTTCTTAGACAATTTGCATATTGTGATTGAACAAGATTTTTTGAATTAATAAAAGAAATAAGTGATTTTGGACAAAGACGCTTCAACATGTAGGGCAATATCACCAATCACAACATGCAAATTGTCTTAGAATTATTTCTACTAATTCTAATAAAAGAATTAAGCCAATTTGACCCCCAAAGAAGCCTCCGCGTGTAGGAACATATCGCCAATCACAACAAGTATCTTAGAATATTATTTACAAATTCTAGACACCATCCTCAGTAGAGAACCCTAAATTGCACACTCAGCCCTCACGGTTCCGAAAGTTTTTGATCTAATAAAAGAACTAAATGAATTTGGCCAAAGACGCTTCCAGGTGTAGAGCCATATTGCCAATCACAACATGCAAATTGTCATAGAATTTTTTCTATTAAATCTAAACATCATCATAAATAGAGAATACTAGATTCCCCACTCGGCACGCATAGTTCCGATGATTTTTTGAATTGATAAAGGAATTAAGTTAATTTGACCAAAGCCGATTGCACGTGTAGGGCCATAACGCCAATCACATGCAAATTGTCTTGAATTTTTTTTTACAAATTCCAGACATCATTCAAAGTCAAAAACACTAAACACACTCATTGTTCCGATTAATTTTTAAATTAATAAAGGAATTAAGTCAATTAGGCCTATGACGCTTCCACGTGTAGCGCCATATCGCCAATCACAACATTCTAATTGTCACGTTTGTGAAGTTATCCCACGATTCTATCCCAGGAAATAAAAAAAATTCATCAGACAACACCAATCAGTAAAAAACCTCAGTTGCTCTTGTTAAAAGTTTGCCCAGCCCAGAATTTGTTTAACTTGATTCAAAATAAACAATTATTGGTGAAGTTAGTCCAGTCCAAATCACGTTAAATACAAAAATTAAATTCGAAAATTTAAAATTTTCTGAACTTTAGCCATACAACCATAAAATTCCATTAGACACGATAAAGGGTACTTGGCACGTTAAAATTATAAACCAGTCGGATTAAGACTATGGTCACACTCGTGCCTTGCTTTTAGGAAAGTTAGAAAAAAATCGTTCCGTGACAACTTTGCGAACTTAGGCCCTGGCCAGACATATTAAATTTCGCATGAAGATGTTCTGGAGCAACATTGCGAAATGGGACCATGGGCCAGATATATCCATACAACTCATATTAGATCTAAATTTACATTTAAACTTTGGCACGTTAAAAGTATAAATTTGTCGGATTAAGAATATGTGGTAACCACATAGCCTTAATCCGACAAAATTATACTTTTAACCTTTTCAAAATTAAATGTAAGTTTTGTTCAAATACGAGTTGTATGGATATATCTGGCCCATGGCTCAATTTCGCAAAAGTTTCCACGGAACGATTTCTTTCTAACTTTTTAAAAGAAAGAGGGGAGTATGACGATCTCAATACCACATAGCCTTAATCCGATATATTTATACTTTTAACGGGTGAAATGTAAATGAAATTTTAGTTAAAATACGAGTTGTATGGATATAGCTGATCTAAACTTAATCTTATAACAAGTAATTAAAATCAATATTTTTAAATTAAAATTAAAACTGAGAGCGGGGAACTTTTATCAAAAACATTATCACAGAATTCGGGCACCAGTGTCAATTATTTGTGGTAGAAAATGTTGATCTCACAATTCGGACATAATCTAATCTTGGATGTAATTATTAAATCCTATTAAAATTAACTGAATAATATCAAATCGCTTTATTTCGACTAATTACATGAATGTTTAGTTTGAGTCAAAAATATATATAAAGTTCTCCAAAATCGTACATTACACTGAAAAAAGACTGTTACATTTACCGCTAAGGGGAAGATACTAACATTAAGACAGCAAAAATAGATATTGTTCATAATTCTAAGCAACCAATTATACAATATAGTAGATAAAACTATTGTATAAGAATTTTTGAAAATGAGGTATCCTAGCGATCAAACACAACCTCAGGTATGTGGGCTCTTAGTTCTGGACCATGTCAGATAGAAAAAGTAATCAGGAGCTCATCCAGGAGTGAGGACAATGTATAGAATTTTGTATATTCCTAGAGATCTTAATGCAACCTCAGTTATATGGGGTGCTAGTTGGAATTCATGCCAGTAAGCGAGATATTCAGGAGTGGGGACAATTTATACAATTTAGTATTTTGACCAAATATAATAAAAATTCTTAGGCCAACTGAGATATCCCCAACACAACATTATGTAACTAAGAAATAATAAATCAGGAGCTCCCCATCTAGAAATGGAAACAGTTGAGAGGATTTTGTATTATGTCCAAATATAATAAAATCTCTTAAACCATATGAGGTATCCCTATAAGAGATCTAACACAACCTGAGATATATGGGGTGTTAGTTGGGGACCATGTCAGTAAGAACATATAATCCGTTGCCCCCCATCTAGGGGAGAGGCATTTAATAAAATTTTATGTTATGATCAAATATAATAAAAATTCTTAGGCCAACTGAGGTACTCCTAGAAATCTTAACACAGCCTCAATTATTTGGGGTGTTAGTTGGAGGCGATGTCGGTTAAAAAAATAACTAGGAGCTCCCTTCCAGGGGTGGGAACAAATTATATAATTTAAACTGAGATATCCCTACAGATCTTAAAAGAACCTTAGGTAAATGGAGTGTTAGTTGTAGACCATGTAAGTTAGACAAAATAACCAGGAGATCCCCATACAGCGGTGGGAATAAATTATACAATTGTATTGTCCAGTTTTATTATGAAAGTAATCGTTCAAAAATAACAATATTTCGTGCATTACGTGAGAGTTTTGGTCGACATGGATGTTCTACTGAGCGTGCAACTGGCAAAATTATTGATCGTTTTGAAGAAACAGTTTCTTCAAAAGGATCAATAAGTATCGTAGACCGTATCAACATGTTCATCCAGTTCGTACTCCTGATGCAATGGCAGCTGTTAGTGAAAGTGTTCGTAATGAACCAACCACATCAACCATTCATACATCGTTCACAAGAACTAAACATTTTACGAACCACATTACAATGAATTTTGCATGTTGATCTTCGTTTGCATCCATACAAAATTCAACTAATTCAAAAAATTCTTTATTCTTATCTATAGGAATTGTAAATACTTCACAATTCTCCATACATAGGGTGGGCTAAATACATTTGTTTAAATGCAATAAAACAAAAAGTTCGCAATAAGTTTTCAAATTTATTTTTTCATTGTAAAGAACAATCCTTCCGATTAATTATGGAATACTATTTCATTCATATGACTGCCTCGGCAGGCCTTGACATACCCCATACAGTCGGTCCAAGTTTTGAGCACATTTTCGATGGTATGCGGCATTATGTCTTCAATGGCACTGCGAATATTGTTCTTGAGAGCGTCAATCGTTGCTGGTTTATCGGCGGAACACTAATCTTTGACGGCACCCCAAAGATAATAGTCCAACGGCGTCAAATCACAGCACCGAGGCGGCCAAATCACATCAGCGTTTCGGCTGATAATACGATCTTCTGAGGCAGTGCGCAAAAGATCAATTGAAACGTGTGCTTTGTGGCACGGAGCGCCGTCTTGATGAAACCAATTGTTGTAATTGATACATCGGCTTCTCTACGATCACGTGCGGGTTCTCCGTGCCCCAAATGCGACAATTCTGCTTGTTTACATAGCCGCCAAGAAGAAAATGTGCCTCATCCGCGAAAAGATGATTTTTTTGCCAAAATCAGCATCTTCATCAAGTCGATCGCAAACCCACTCAGCGAACCGAAAACGCAATGGTTGGTATTTTTGCTTCAATTCCTGAACAAATTGAACTTTATACGGTGTATTACCAAGGTCTTTATGCAGAATTTGTCGCAATGTTGTGCGTGAAATGTTCAATTCTTGAGCACGATGACGAGTTGACGTTCCCGGCGATTCACGCACATTCTCGGCTACAGCATCAATATTTTCGGGTAAACGCTTGGTTGGCTGCTTGGTTCGTGTTGGTTTATTAATTAGCAAGCCTGTTTCTTTAACTTTATTCACAAAATAACGCACATATGGAGCTCCCCGTGCTTCGTTTCTTCCGAAAACCGCATACAATTTTCGCACACAAGGATAAAACTAACTTTCTGTCACATCAGAATTGACATAACCCTTAGATGACCCACCCTGTACACGAGTGAAGTTTTTGCTAAAAAAATTCCTAAAATACTTTTTTTTTAAGGAAATAACTCCCGTGTCTTAACTACTAGATACTGTAGAAACTAATTTATCCAGACATCATCTTGAAAAGCACTTTAGTCATGTGAATTTCTCAGACCGCATCTCATTCCAAAACAGACATCCGTTCGCTTTTCTGCTTTAAGAATACAAAATAATTTATACAAAAGCAAAAATCTCCAGGTCATCGTTTTTCCATGCCCAAAAATGGTATTGTATAAAACCAATAACACTTTCAATTGATCAAGAGCTACAAACAAGCACACGATAAAATAAATAAAAGTATTCTTGTCTGCGACATGGGCACACATAGACAATCTCAAATTTTTAAGCCATTTATAGAACTAAGTATAACAATAAAATGTTCAATTTAAATGGCACAAATTAATATTTTTGTGTATACCTAGGCCACATGTAATTTAATAATTCAGTATAGAATTGATTAAAAACATATTGATTGAATTTATAATGAAGCAGATATTAAATATGGTCATCGAATAAATGTTCACTTTACGTTGCACATATGTACATAACCCGTACATATATATATACGAGTACGTGACATAATATTTTTACTGCAGCCGCCGTCAGAAAAATATGGTTTGGTAGTTGGATGGTGGTGGTTTGTCGGCCGGTTCTACATAAAATTTATAAATATGTGTCAAAAATGCTGACGCTATAAATTAAAACAGATTCAAATCTGCAGAAAGAATTAATTTCATTGAATTAATACCATACATAATAATTTATACATTTAAATACTTATACTTAAGACGCAAGATTAACACAGATTTGGCATTGAAAATGTTGTTAATTAATTTTTTTGTGGTTTAGTCGTTTACGTAACATTGCGAATAAATTATTACGTATCGTGTGTCCCTGCATTGTGTGTATATACGCTACCGGTTAAATCCGCAATTATTTTTTTATTAACACCACCGGAATTAGTAAGGTGGTATCTAATTGTAATGAAATGGTTTATGACGGCATCGTATATCTACCTATTTCCAGGGTACCATTTTTATCTCTTGCATACTTATGTACAAACATGCAATCGAGTAATAAAATTCAAAGCATTATTACTTAAATATGTGATCAGAATTATGTTGTTTGGTTTGTAATCTCGCCGAATACTTATATTTTCAATGTAGCAATAAATTCAGCTATATACATTTTTTAATGGCAAGGTTATATTTTGTGAAAGAGGCCGATCAATACGCAGCGAGTTAATTTTTGACATCAAAAATAGACCACAAAATAAATCTTGAGAGGACAATGCCGCTATAAATTACAATCCACGTCCAAATAAATCCACATTTTTTAGGCGAAAAAATCGTTCGTTTCGAAATCGTGATAAAAACATGTAATGGTATCAATCGAATACATCCCAAATCCTATATAATATTCTAACCTACTTAAGTAATTGAATTGAGTGTTTAATTTATATCATTTTAATTTTCCCAAGTGGATATTATTTGTGAATTTATTCTCTCCAATACAAAAATTAGATTAATAAAAGGTGGCTGGGGTTATACGGAATACGATTTTGCAACAAATGTTTAAGGATTATACAGTACGTTTCATAACTTTTTGCAATAGGGACATAGCAATTTTGTATTTTAATACGAAGGCATCCTTGAACGTTTTTCATGATCTGTCGCACATATTATTACTATCTACACATTTCTTGCCCTCTCTGGCAATACATGAATGCCACGACGATAAAACGGCGCGTTTTTTGATCGGAACCATTCATCCAACCAATTTTACACTTCTTCGAAACTGGCCAAGTGTAGTCCTGCCGAGGCATGCGCCATCAACGGAACAAGTGATAATCCGAAGGGGCGAATAAGGCGGGTGCGGTAACAGATCCCATCCCAGCGTTTTGATAGTGTCCTGAACTAAGGGAGTGCGATAGCATGGAGCGTTGTCGTGTGGCAATATCATTCGTTCGTATCTGGTGTCCCATTCTGGCCGATTCTCGAACTATCCATGGGTTCAGATTGATGAGTTGTTGTCGGTAGCGCTGCCCATTGACAGTCTCGCCCTGTTTCAGCAGCTCATAATACACGATCCTTTTCTGGTCCCACCAAACGCTGAGCATTGTCTTTTTTTCGAAGCGATTTGGCCGTGCCGTCGATGTTGATGCTTTTCCAGGTGAAAGCCACGACTTTTTGCATTTGGGATTCTTAAAAAAGATCCACTTCAGATCTCCCGTAACAATTCGACACAGGAAGCTCTTTCTTTCATGCCGTGAAAGCAAAATTTTGGAAGTGGCTCTTCGATTTTCCATCTGTCTCTTAGTCAACGCATGCGGCACGCATTTTCCCTCCTTTTGAATGTTTTCCCATAGCATGTAACTACCTTGGCGAGTCGTGTTTAATGCCTCCACAAGTTAATCTGGAGAGTGCATATCATCTTCATCCAAAAACGGTTGCAGCTCGGTGTCTTAAAATGCTTTTGGACTTCTGGGACGCTTCTTGTCCTCAATCTCGAAATCGCCACTTCTGAAGCGTTTAAACCAACCTTCACAGATATATTTTTTACTTTGGTTTTTGCAATTGTAATGGTGTTATTGTGATTGTTCTGTATATTGGTATATTTCAGCACTCTCGAATTAAATTCACAAATCGTAGGAAATTCTTCCATTTAGCGTCACTATCTGTGTGACAAACGAATATGATAATCGACACTTACTTATACACAATCAACTTCCCAACCACCCCATACTTTCTTTCCTTTAACGCTGGATCGCGGATAAATTTGAATTTTTGACTTATAGATTGGCTAATGTGTAAGAATCACAACAATCAGTTTCGAACAAATACAACATCAGTCGTCGCGAGCGCGACCTGAAGAGAAGACTGATTTTTTCAAATCAATAGTCTCATTTGTTCGAAACTGATTGTTGTGATTCTTACACATTAGCCAATCTATAAGTCAAAAATTCAAAAAAAAACTTCACAGATATTTTTCGATGATGCATGTTCACCGTAGACCTCCTCAAGCAAACGACGTACTTCAGCTGCATTTTTTTGAGTTGGAGCAGAAATGCAAAGCTTCCCGCAAATTCTGTTTATTTGGAACAAAACTCGACATTTTCGTTCTTAGAAAAATTATGTTTGCGTTGCGATATGTGCTGGTATTACAACTGGTTATCGTTAACAACTGTCCACGCTATGAATAAAACACGACTTCTAACATAAATGACAACTAGATGTGTCGCTAGCGGGTTGGGGTCATTTGCTCGCATTTCCAAATCCCGAAAACAAAATCTCGACTTTCAAAATCCCGACTTTCAAAATCCCGACTTTTAAAATCCCGACTTTTAAAATCCCGAAAGAGTGCAATGTGGTAACGACTTAAATATGAAAACTAATATATTTTTAACATAATGTTATGTAAGTAATATTTTGTAAATGGTTAAAAAGGACTTAAATGCACCTGATGTTTTGGTATAGCCTTAACAGATGACGCAATAGTGTGAGTAGTCTAAATACAGACAATTTTAAAAAAAATTTAAATATTTTTTACGACCAACTGAATAATAAAAAATATTAAATAACTATGTTGGAAAATTTATGAAAAGCTATAAAAGCAAAACAAGAACCTGTACAATTGATGCTACTCCCACTATTGCGTCATTTGTTTATCCAAAAATGACATGTGACATTATAATGACTCACAAAAATCTACCTGAAACTAGCAGATTTTAGTTTTTATTTTGTATAAATATGGAGTTATTTTAGTTTTCTGACATTATTGTTTTGTAAACCGTATTATCGATATAGTCTATAGAGTTCCAATTGTGATAATATAAATTTTATTAAATCAGTAAATAATTGTTGTTTAACAAAAAAATTTGTGTGGATTATTTTAATTTTAAAAATTATAAAAAAATATTAAATAAGGGTGGCATATTAAAAATAGAAATAAATAAGAGAGACCAATTAAAAAAAGCAAAAATTAAAAAATAATAATAAAAGGAGCAAAATGAATATCTCATTGGTCAAAACGAACAAATCTCGAAATTACCATCTCGAAAATATGGGCGAAAATCAAACTTATCGATGGTGTTGCGATCAAAGGAAAAACCTATTGTGTAAAGCCAGAGCAACCACAACACTAGAAGAAGCAAAATATGAATTAAAAAGGGAACCATCAGATCATAATCACGCTCCGGTGGCTTCCGTAAACATGTTTTTAAGGCAAATGAAACAGTAAAAAGTTTGGCTGAAATACCAGAGCTGCGACTTTCTCAAATAATAAGAGAGAGTTTTATCGAATGCGACCCCGATTGTAGACTATATTTGCCTTCAAACGGAGCACAAAAACAAAAAATTGGTCGAGTGAGAGCCACAACACTGAAAGAGCTGAAAAAAATGAAATTTCCATTCCGGAAACATTAAAGTTTATTGACGAAGAGCTATATGACTTGTCCGAGAAAGATTTTGGAGAGAATAAAAATACTTTATTAGGGACAAAAACATCTTTGATGTTGCTAGCAGAGGTTGAATGCTGCCTCATGGACAGTACATTCGAGGTTGTGCCATCTGTAATGAGACAGTTATTCTCGATCCATGGTAAAATTGGCGACCAGATCGAGCCATTATTATTTTGTATAATGAGCTCAAAATCAACAGAAGCTTACTCGGAGATGTTCTTTGAGCTTTGTAAAAATTACTTGTAATTGGAACGTCTCATTAAATCCAAAGCGAATTGTGTCACATTTTGAAAAAGCAAGCGTGGTTGCGGCTAAAATATATTTTCCGTTGGCTGAATACAAAGGATTACTTTTACATTGCGGCCAAATATTATGGCGGAAAGTAAAATCTGAACACATGCACGTTAAATTTGGAAACGATGAATCTTTTAACATGCAAATTCGCATGTTGAAAAGCTTAGCATTCGTACCTCCTGATGAGGTTTCTGAGTATTTTGACGCGATCAAAAGAATTTGATCCAGACGCCAAGCGAATTGCAAAATGGGTCCTAACTAATTATATAAGGTGTGATTATGGATACCAAGGGAGACCCCAATACAGTCCAGTTTTGGACTATATTCCAGAACCATGGAGAAAATTTCCCTAGAACTCAAAACTCGGTTGAGGCCTGGCATGCCCGACTAAAAATAATAATCGGATGACCTCAAGTCTATAAATTAATCGAAGAATTAGCAAATGGGATGATGATATGCAAAACACGCAATGAGAAGTGGAAAGCTGGTGAACGCGTCCCACTAAAAAAATGTGGAAAGGAATAGCAAAATTTTAAATGTTATTGATAATAGAAACAATACTGAAAAAGTTAATTATTTAAAAAATATTGCTCATGCTATGAAGTTACATTAATAGCGCTTAATTTTATTTATTTATATATTTTATCAAATGCATATTATATCCGATAATCCAAATTTGACCAAAATCGGCAAAAAAAATAAAAACCACTAGGTTCTTAATAAAAATGAAGATAAAAAAAAGAAAATTTAATATTTAAAATTTAAAAAAAAAATCGGGACTTTTTAAGGTTTCTGCAAACTCGGGATTTCGAAAGTCGGGATTTTAAAAGTCGGGATTTTGAAAGTCGGGATTTTAAAAGTCGGGATTTCAAAAATCGGGATTTTTTTTGTCGGGATTTTGATAATTCGGTCTTTTCTAATTCGGGATTTCCTACCGACGCCGTCGCTAGCACCATATATGTGAGAAACAGGGAAATTTAGTTGCACACCTGATACATTAAATACCTTAAGTAACGAGTTTCTTTAAATTAAATTAGGAGTAGAGGCTTAAATTTTTTTAGATAGCATTAATGACGATAATTTAATTTGCACTAAGAGCTTAAGAGGACTTTCGAATTAATTGGATTAAATTATTATTTGCACTATTCGCTTAAGTTTAGTTAAATGTGGAATATTTGCAGACCAACAGATGTAATAACAGTTAAATTTTTTTTGATATAAATATTTTTAAATATAACTCTGCTGACCATGTGACCTATCTTATATTTTATAAGGTCAGTTGTACTCTAAACTCCATTTTAAATTTCCTATAAAAATATTACAAATTTTTCACAAAAAGCATTTAAACTTTAAATTGCTCTACTGAAAAAACACAAAAATTGACTTATGCGGTTACGCCTTGCGTCCACAGATATTATTACCGCCAAACGGAGCATTCAACCACGAAGGAGAGACTTCATATAAAAAGATGTTTAACCGAGAAAGTAGAATGCGTTTTAATCAATTATTGCCGAGCGATATTACAGAGAGAAACATTGAGTGGAATTATGATACCCATACCATGCCAAAATGTTTATAAGTATAGAGGAGAAGGTAATGGCAAAAGATTATCGCGTTCCTCTTAAAAAGACTTGGAACCAGTTATCAAAAAAATATGTGTGAAAATCATTATTCTTGGTAGAAACTAAAGAAGGACTTTTGTGGAGGCGCATTCTAATCAACTTATGAAGATAGCTGTCCCGAATAATTATAACTTTGCTCATAGTAGGTCAGTGGTTGCCGAGCAATAGGGCAGGTCGAATTCTCATGATGTGTTGGATAGTGAGCAGAGTACAACCACGGAAGAACACAATGAGGAAATAGATATTAATCCGGTTGATATAGTAGACGAACAGGATGAGCTGGCAGTCGAAGAACAGTCACGGAATACAATTCGACTTAGACGGTCAACAAGAAAAACAAAAGCCCCAGTGAGGCTAAATTTATGTTTTCATTAGTTTATTTTGGTCATTAGCCAGATGGATAGAGCAACCTTTTGAATTATATAAAAATAAAAAATTTAGAGGAGAGCAGTGTAATGTATTGAACATCACTTTTGTTCTAGCAATCTAGCATTGTAACCAATTAATACTTTTGTCGTGCATTGTACATATACACTTTAGTATTTCAGTTGTAGTTTTGATAGTTTCAGTTTCCTCCTTGCTCAATATAATAAGGACACATTTTTTGTTATCTCCTAAAAATGATCGTGTTTTATTTATTTCTGGTTCAGACAGTGAAGACATTTATGAACCTAGTTTTTCTGGCTCTGATGAAAACAATTATTCAGATACAGAAATTTCAGATTTGGATGATTCTAATAATTTGGGTGACTATAATACGGAACCATCTGAAATAAATAATAATGTTTGGAAAAACGCCAATGGCGGGACTCTTCACGTTTTCAATACCTCACTGACACCAAAACTTAATGAAAAGTCTGAAGACAATTGTCCTTTCAGCTATTTTCGTAAGTTTCTTACTGATGATATTTTAGATATCATAGTTGAAGAAACAAATCGAAATGCCGATAGGTCAAAAGCAAATTCGTATCGTGTAAAAAATGGACTGCTACAAACCGTGATGAAATATTATGATTTTTGGGACTAATTATCTATATGGGAGTTGTACCATATCCCAAAATTGAAGACTATTGGTCTAGAAAGATCATATTTGTAAACAAATTGTGTAAAAATGTCATGCCCGAAATCAATTCCAGATTTTACTTCGTTTTATTCATTTTGAAAATGAACAAAACAAACATATTCTCAATTCAAAACTTTACAAAATTGATAAAATGCTTAACATACTAAATGAAAATTTCAAAAAGGTCAAAATTGATGAATCTATGATTCCATTTCGAGGAAGATTATCATTCCGCCAATATCATCCAGGAAAAGCTCACAAATATGGTATTAAGGTCTTCAAAATAACAGACCCACAAGGCTATACTTATAACTCAAAAATTTATACGGGAAAAGGAACAGTACGTTCTGAATTCTCAGTAGCCACATCTGTTTGTGTTTGCGTTTTTCTAAAATTACAAAAGGTCAATCGATTTGTTTCGAAAAGAATGGAATTGTAGTAGGGGCATGGCGGAACAAACGCGGAGTATATTTCTTAAGAGAGAAAGATTAAAAAACCTAAGATTATTCTTTCATACAAGGTTAAACATGACGTGGACGTATCGGATCAATTATCCAACTATTTTTCTTGCCTTCGAAAAGCCGTACGTTGGTATTATAAAGTAGCGTTCGAGACTGGAAATCGCTGACTTTAAAGAAAGTTTGATTATGTCCATGACTTAATTTGAAGAAGACTCGGATACGGATTGGAAACAAGAAGAGCATTATCTTGAGGAAGCTTTAAAAACGTCGAAGTCAAACCGAAAACTAAGAAGACGTTGCAAATTGTGCTATAAAGAAATTTCAAGTCGACTTGGTCCTAAGGACGCTAGTAAAACAAATCAAATATGTGAGTACATTTTGCGGAAAATGCGGAAAGAATTTATGTCTGAGACATTTTAACATGGCACATAAGTCCCGTCTAAGAAAATGAGCGACTCCAACATTTTTAAAATTTTGTTCGTTATCTGTTCCTTTTATTGTTTTATTCCTTTTTTTATTCTTTGGATGAATTTATTGTACCATTATTTATTTAAATTTTTGCGCTTAATTGTGGTTTTGTATCGTTTTGATTGAGAATAAAATTGATATTCCAGTGCACAAACTACCTATAGGAAGATAAAAATGCATGACATTCCGGTAAAAAAAAGTATGATGTGCAGGTGCACATATGGCTTGGTATAATGCAAAATTTCCATGATGTGTAGGTGCAACAGCGGCGTACTAAATGGAAAAAATTCTTGATGCACCGGAGCATCTGCGGCAGCGAAAGTGTTAAATGTGTATTAACAATCTGCGACGATTTTACAACTTGTCCAATTATTGTATATGTTAATTTAAATAAAATTGCTTTATTTTAATTTATAGAGATAAAATTCTATGGGTTCCACCAGTGCACCTAGAATACTACAGGCCACACTGCTTTCTATGTCATCAAATTTATGTCTACAGTTTATTCTTTGAACTTTAGACGACCTTTTTCTGGTTGTTTACATTTTTTTTTATCAATATGACAGCTTAAACACAAAAAAATTCAAAACAATCTTTATAATTTTAGTGCTGCCTATAATAGCCAAAGAAGGAACTGACGACATAAATTGACGTCATATAGCAAAATTTTAAAGCAGTGTGGCCTGTAGCACCCTAGGCTCACTGGTTCCACTTAATTTGCAAATATAGTTTCGTTTAATTTGCAAAAGGTTTCATTCAATCTGAAAAACCTTTCTATCACAGAGATAAGTACTAACCCTATAAAATACCTAAGAGTGAAACAAACATGTAAGATAGTCATTGTCATTGCGTCATCGATTCGTAAGACCACACATCCGATCAAATTTCCGTAAAAAACTTTGAAATTCAATTATATACTAAGTGTTTTCGAGCATGTTCCCCATGTCCAAAAATAGATCTTACGCTAATCCGCTTTAATCCGTTAATTAAGTACATTTAGTATAAAAACATAAAGAAATAAATTTTAAAATACTGAAGGTCGGACAGCAACATCATCATGAGTCGGTATCATAAAATATTACGCTTACCTTATGAGCGCTAAGAAAATTCCATTAAACCACGAAGAAAATGGATTTTACCTTCCTCATGGTGTAGACACAATAATTTCGCACTTAACAATAAACCTACACAGACACACAAAATACACTTATAAACTTTTTAGCTTAGAAATAATTTCCTCCTATATGGTCTTATAATCACGGTAATTATTTTCCATTAACACTTTTCTTATTTAGTTGTTAGAACACCACAACAACATTTTCTAATTTCAATTATTTTCTCTTAACTATATATAGGTACTAAAACAAAACTAAACACACAAATAAATTATTATAATTTTTATATAATATAATTTAACACAATTAAGAATTAACACTTTTCACTTTGTGATAACGATTTTTTATAATTTTTCCACATAAATTATTATTCAAAGCAAAATGTTTAGTAAAAAACACGTTATCTCCACTGCATGATCAAAATTGTACTAACTTAACTAAAAGTAAAAAGGTAACAAAAATAATCAACAAAAATTACCGTAATAATAAAAACAAAACAAAAATTACACAATTTCGAATCAAACATGTTTCGTTTTTGTTCTATGATGTTCGCTCTCGGTCTCGTTCATTCGCGCTGTATTTGATAAAGTATTCAGCGATTTAATAATGTACGTTAAAGCAAGACGGTTAGATGATTTACTATCTCGATTTTGTGCACGTAATTCAGCTGCTTCGTGTAATTGTTGCATTTATTTATTATATAACTGTCCCGTTTACTTTTGTTGCTTTGTTACGTTTTGCTTTAATGCAGTTTTCTTTTATATGGGTGGTAAATAATTTATTGAGTCAACATTCAACAATCGGATATCTGGAAAACCAGATTTTAATCGGTTGATCGTGACCCAAATTTGAATACATAAATTAATTTTTGCTGACCATCAGTCGTAATCGGCAACTGTTAAGTTTTTGTATTTCAAATGAGATGACAACAAAAACAAGTCTTCTTGAGTTGTTATTGTTAGTCGACGGTTATTTTTATTTAGCGGAATAACGATGTTCACGTGTACTTAGCGCACTTCAAAATTTATAAATGCGAGACACGTTCAGATTGTAATGAATCCTGTTTTATAAAAAATTTGTCCCATCATGAATTTGATGTACCGCACTGCAGTTCATTTTATAAACGTGTATAGACATCTCATTCTAACAAATGAATATACTTTTCCCCTACATTCACAATAACAAATTTATATTTCAAATCGAGTACTTAACTGTAATAAATCAAAAAATTTATTAAATCGTATAATGTAGGAAGATTAACAAAAATTACAGAGTTTAAAATTAGACAATCATTCAACAATTTTGATTTATAAAAATAAAATACCTTACAAACTTATTTATTGTGAACTATCCGATTGATTTGAATTATGTTTTATCAAGTTGGCTGCGCTGAATTTTGACAGTCAAACAAAAAAGCCGATAGGTGAAGGCAGTGCAAACAAATTTTTTTCTCATTTTGAAAATTTTTATTTTATTTTCCTTGTATATTACGTGAAAATTAATCAATTATTAATCATTTTCAACGTACGCACTGCATTTGAGTATACGATTACATTAGTAACGAGAAGTAAGTTGTTTCCAATACTTATTATAAATACTCCATTCGTAAATTGTTTTTGTTTTTTTTTTCGTTCTACAATTTTTGGGGGTCACAGCAACATCACAGATTTTAGATAACCACGCAATGGAGAAAACAGAATCAATAACAAAACGTCAATCATCTCGTAATGATTTGCAATCGTTACCGACACGTCAGTATTTAGATCAGACTGTATCGGCAATACTTCTACAAGGCTTACAAACATTGGCTAAGGAGCGTCCACCAGATCCGGTACAATTCCTTGCGTCGTACTTACTCAAGAATAAGGGTCGCTGTGATGATGGAATTCAGGACACTTCGTAATCGTTCAGTTTATTTTTTTTTTTGCATAAACCTTTTAAATTAAACCGCCGTGTATTATATATCCCTTTATATAATAATTTTATAAGAATGGGGGGGCCGTAGAGGGGGCGATTAAACTGGAAATAAAATTTCGGATTTATCGATTAGTTATTTAATCATATTTAAAAAAATTGTAGCTATGAATTCCTCGAAAATCAGGTTGAATATTTAATTCATACCCATTATAGTTAATTTTGTGTCCTAAAAATTTTCGTGATTTGCATATTTGATATGAGTGTTCGAATTTTTTGTGTGAAAACTGTGCCTGTAGCCCAGCACCACTACACCACTATTTATCATTAAAGAACTTTTACCTGTTAATTGCAAATTGGATTATGTACTAGACTATCATAAATTTTATAAAATTTGTGCACAAGTTTCTAAGATTGATATGAAATAAAAAAATTATTAAAATCGTTGCAATGTGTTTTTACGTTCCTATTGCCATGACCTAAATCTTTGGGTTCCGCTACAGTTCCTCAATTTTTCTTCTGGCCTTTCATGATCTCAATTCATATTGAGCAGGTAAACATGCATAATCGCTTGTCATTTCTAAACCGCGTGAGGTTGTTTCGCACATTTGTGGAGGAAATTATTGTACAGGGAAGGATTTTGGAAATTGAGCGTACGACTAACGAAGACGTGTACATAATACCTGAACATCTAAGAGTGATTCATGATCTGCTATTACAATTGGATGCGGTCAGCTGTTGTTTTTTGGTGGCAAACCAACCAAATATTTAATCGTGGATATCTTCCATTCGAAATTTATAGGCGGTGTATCGAAAATAAACTAAAACGGAAGTATGAAAATGGACCCCACTATGCCCGCTTTTTAATATGCCGATTTTCAAAATCCCGATTATCAAAATCAGAGTTGATAATCGTTTTCTAGTCAGTACAATGCTTAAGCCAAATAAAACTAGACCATTTTTTAACAATTTGTGTTTCATATTTCATCAAAAAACAAACTGTCCTTAATCAAATAAATAAAACTGTAATCCTGTATGAAGTGTGTGCATACAAATTCAAATCCATCTTTGTCAAATTCCTAAATCAAATCTGTATACCAAATTTGAAAATAATATGTTAAGAAATGGCTTAGTTCCAGTCAGCATTGAAATGAGCATGAAAATCCCAATCCAGCTCGTATATGAATAAGTTGAGATATGGGCTAGTTCCAAACAACAAGGACGAACTCCAGAAAATCAAAACTCAAGATAGAAGTCAAATCAAATTCTAAGTACCAAATTTATCAATAGCCAAGTTTCATTGAGTATGGCCAAATTCCAAAAAATTGTGTTAGAATGCAAATCACATCCCATAATTAGACCACGATTTCAGCAAAATCGGGATTTTAACCAGCGCAGGAGTTTAAACGCGGTATTTTGAATCCATATCTCAGTGGCGTATATAGAGCGATGCCACTAGGTTTTATCTAATACAAAAATAGGTTTATTTTGGTAAAATTCGGATTTCAGGGTGTTTTGGACAGCCAAATTTGCATTGGCCTTCTATAAATCACATGTAAGGTTTTCCTAAATTTCCCGGGAAAATACTATAATCCACGCCTCTGAGTGGCGTCAATAGAGCGATGCCACTAGGTCCTATCTAATCGAAAAATACGTTTATTTGGCAAAATTCGGATTTCAGGGTGTTTTGGACAGAAAATTTGCATCGACCTTCTATAAATCACATGTAAGGATTTCCTAAATTTCCCTAGAACATACCATAATTCACGCCTCTGAGTGGCGTAAATAGAGCGATGCCACTAGGTCCTATCTAATCGAAAAATACGTTTATTTGGACAAAATTCAGATTTCAGGGTGTTTTGGACAGACAATTTGCATTAACCTTCTGTAAATTACATGTAAGGTTTTCCTAAATTTCCCGGGAAAATACTACAATCCACGCCTCTGAGTGGCGTAAATAGAGCGATGCCACTAGGTCCTATCTAATCGAAAAATACGTTTATTTGGCAAAATTCGGATTTCAGGGTGTTTTGGACAGCCAAATTTGCATTGGCCTTCTATAAATCACATGTAAGGATTTCCTAAATTTCCCTAGAACATACTATAATTCACGCCTCTGAGTGGCGTAAATAGCGCAATGCCACTAGGTTCCATCTAATGGAAAAATACATTTGTTTTGGCAAAATTCGGATTTCAGGGTGTTTTGGACAGAAAATTTGCATTAACCTTCTGTAAATTACATGTAAGGTTTTCCTAAATTTCCCGGGAAAATACTACAATCCACGCCTCTGAGTGGCGTAAATAGAGCGATGCCACTAGGTCCTATCTAATCGAAAAATACGTTTATTTGGACAAAATTCAGATTTCAGGGTGTTTTGGACAGAAAATTTGCATTGACCTTCTGTAAATTACATGTAAGGATTTCCTAAATTTCCCGAGAACATACTATAGTTCACGCCTCTGAGTGGCGTAAATAGAGCAATGCCACTAGGTTCCATCTAATCGAAAAATACATTTGTTTTGGCAAAATTCGGATTTCAGGGTGTTTTGGACAGAAAATTTGCATTAACCTTCTATAAATTACATGTAAGGATTTCCTA
Source organism: Nephrotoma guestfalica (assembly GCA_963691935.1). Lineage (NCBI taxonomy): Eukaryota > Metazoa > Arthropoda > Insecta > Diptera > Tipulidae > Nephrotoma > Nephrotoma guestfalica. The sequence continues at coordinate 74,536,687 of OY829913.1, read as the reverse complement.
AATTTCCCGAGAACATACTATAACCCACGCCTCTGAGTGGCGTATATAGAGCAATGCCACTAGGTTCTATTTAATCAAAAAATACGTTTATTTTGGCCAAATTCGGATTTCAGGGTGTTTTGGACAGCCAAATTTGCATTAACCTTCTATAAATCACATGTAAGGTTTTCCTAAATTTTCCGATAAGATACTATAATCCACGCCTCTGAGTGGCGTAAATAGAGCGATGCCACTAGGTTATATCTAATCGAAGAATACGTTTATTTTGGCAAAATTCGGATTTCAGGGTGTTTTGGACAGAAAATTTGCATTGACCTTCTATAAATCACATGTAAGGTTTTCATAAATTTTCCCGGGAAAATATTATAATCCAAGTCTCTGAGTGGCGTATATAGAGCGATGCCACTAGGTCCTTTCTAATCGAAAAATACGTTTATTTGGACAAAATTCAGATTTCAGGGTGTTTTGGACAGAAAATTTGCATTGACCTTCTGTAAATTACATGTAAGGATTTCCTAAATTTCCCGAGAACATACTATAGTTCACGCCTCTGAGTGGCGTAAATAGAGCAATGCCACTAGGTTCCATCTAATCGAAAAATACATTTGTTTTGGCAAAATTCGGATTTCAGGGTGTTTTGGACAGAAAATTTGCATTAACCTTCTATAAATTACATGTAAGGATTTCCTAAATTTCCCGAGAACATACTATAATCCACGCCTCTGAGTGGCGGAAATAGAGCGATGCCACTAGGTCCTATCTAATCAAAAAATACGTTTATTTTGGCAAAATTCGGATTTCAGGGTGTTTTGGACAGCCAAATTTGCATTGACCTTCTATAAACCACATGTAAGGTTTTCCCAAATTTCCCGGGAAAATATTATAATCCAAGTCTCTGAGTGGCGTATATAGAGCGATGCCACTAGGTCCTATCTAATCGAAAAATACGTTTATTTGGCAAAATTCGGATTTCAGGGTGTTTTGGACAAAAAATTTGCATTGGCCTTCTATAAATCACATGTAAGGTTTTCCTAAATTTCCCGGGAAAATACTATAACCCACGCCTCTGAGTGGCGTATATAGAGCAATGCCACTAGGTTCCATCTAATCGAGAAATACATTTATTTTGGCCAAATTCGGATTTCAGGGTGTTTTGGACAGCCAAATTTGCATTGGCCTTCTATAAATCACATGTAAGGTTTTCCTAAATTTTCCGAGAACTTACAATAATCCATGCCGCTGATTGGCGTAAATAGAGCAATGCCACTAGGTTTAGAAAAACACGTTTATTTTGGCAAAATTCAGATTTCAGGGTGTTTTGGACCCGTCGAAATAATATGATCCATGTGTCATGCATTTATGAACCGCTTGAAGCAACCACAACCACTGGGCAAAGTTGAACTGGATCCATCCAAAAGCATTTTGAAAAACACGCATAGCAGTTGAAGAACCAAAGAAAAGGACCGGACCAATACAGTGTTTAAACTGTCAAGAATATGGTCACTCAAGGATATATTGCAAAGTTATATCAGGATGCGTTGTATGCGGGGAGCTACACCAAACCAAAAGTTGCCTAAAACCAAAGAACTTCTCAACAGAAAAGAAATGCAGCAATTCCGGTGGAAACCACATTGCAATCTACCGAGGATGCCCAGTCTACAGAAATATTAGTCAACGAGGCAGTATAAAACTACACCAGATGCGCAGAATAATATACCTTTGAATCCGCCAAATGACTCACATTCGCCGAGAACACCAACTAGCAATCCAACATACGCAAGCGTTCTTCAAGATGAATTCTCAAATGCTGAACCAACTGATGATGCTGCAGTTAATGACCATAATGAAAAATATGCTACAAAATCAGACCATTATCATCCACAAACTAGAATGTCTGCGATAAATTATCTGAAGATATGCCACTGGAACTAGAACGGTATAAGCCAATACAACCTCGAATTAGAACACTTCCTAGCAAAACACAAAATTAATCTTATGTTAGTTCCTGAAACCCACTTAACCGATAAACACAATTTCGGAATAAATGGTTACAAAGTCGAACAGGAACTGCTATTATTATAAAAAAGCGGATTTGCCATTATGTTCTAAAGGAATACAGCACTGATGAAATTCAAGCAACCTCTGTGTTGACCTCGATAAATATAGCTGAGTCATCGCTCCACTATATCGCCCTCCAAATAATAACGTTTCGGCAGATAACTACAAGCAACCCTGGGTCAACGTTTTATAGTCGCCGGTGACTTTAATGCCGAACAAACCGACTGGGGTTCAAGATTGAGTACTCCAATGGGACGTCAATTAATGAATGTTATTCAAAAAAAAAACACTACAATGTCGCGTTGTGTAGCCATCCAACTTATTGGCCTAGTGATCGTCGATAATTCCTTGACGTTCTTGATTTTGCAGTCACAAGTAAAATAAACCGAGAAATAATCCAAGCTAAACCACTTTTAGAATTATCTTTTGACTACCCACCGAACTTACTACATTACTGGGCCGACCAAAAGCCATGTTCTACAAACAACTATCTAACAAACACCGTCACTAACTGGTTGAAATTCAAGATGTACAACAGTTCACATATAGATCTGACGGCTACACTGCAGACGGATAATGAGATAAACATTGATATGGACAACTTTAATGATTTACTGGCCAACGCAGCTATTTCAGCCTCGCCTAACCCAAAGAACAAATATACTAGACACACAATAACATCCGCTAAAATAGAAAAAAAGTTAACAGAGAAACGTCGCTTAAGACGCATCTGGCAAATTAATCGATCACCAGATGCTAAACATAACTTTAATCAGGCAAAAAGAAAACTGCAAAGCCTACTACAAAAAAATAAGATGGATTATATGGAAAACTGTCTTAAGGAATTATCTCCTCATTCGGACACAAACTATTTTAAATTCCTAGAAACTGAATTTTATTTATCTAACTTGCCTGATATTATCCGATCCTTATTCCCGTTCCTATCGATTTTTCAATTCCTAGAAACTGATTTTTTTTTTTCTAACTTGGGAGCGAAGCGACGGGAGAACATCGACCCGCCTCATATTATCCGATCCTATATCCCCGTTCCTATCGATTTTGAAATTCCTAGAAACTGAAATTTTTTTCTAACTTGGGAGCGAACGACGGGAGAACATCGACCCGCCTGATATTATCCGATCCTATATTCCCGCTCGTATCGATTTTTAAATTCCTAGAAACTGAAATTTGTTTTCTAACTTGGTAGCGAAGCGACTCGCTTGACATTATCCGATCCTATATTCCTGTTCCTTTCGATTTTTAAATTTCTAGAAACTGAATTTTTTTTTTAACTTGGGAGGAACGACGGAAGCGCAGCGACCTCCGGATATTATCCGATCCTATATTCCCGCTTCTATCGATTTTTAAAATCGTAGAAACTGAATTTTTTCTAACTTGGGAGTGAAGCGACCCGCTTGATATTATCCGATTTTATATTTATGCTCCTATCGATTTTTAAATTCCTAGAAACAGAATTTTTTTTTCTAACTTAAGAGCGAAGTGACGGGAGTGAATCGATGCACCGACTCGCTTGATATTATCCGATACTACATATATTTACGTTCCTATCGATTTTTCAATTCCTAGAAACTGAAATATTTGTTTTCTAACTTGGGGGCGAAGCGACTCAGCTTGATTTTATCCGATCCTATATTTCCGCTCCTATCGATTTTTAAATTCCTAGAAACTGATTTTTTTCTAACTTGGGAGCGAACGACGGGAGCGAAGCGACCCGCCTGATTTTATCGGATGCTATATTCTCGCTCCTATCGATTTTTAAATCCCTAGAAACTGAAGTTGTTTTTCTAGCTTAGGAGCGAAGCGACGGTAGCGCAGCGACTCGCCTGATATTATCCGATCCTATATTCTCGTTCCTATCGGTTTTTAAATTCCTAGAAACTGAATTTTTTTTTCTAACTTGGGAGCGAAGCGACGGGAGAACATCGACCCGCCTCATATTATCCGATCCTATATCCCCGTTCCTATTGATTTTGAAATTCCTAGAAACTGAAATTTTTTTCTAACTTGGGAGCGAACGACGGGAGAACATCGACCCGCCTGATATTATCCGATCCTATATTCCCGCTCGTATCGATTTTTAAATTCCTAGAAACTGAAATTTGTTTTCTAACTTGGTAGCGAAGCGACTCGCTTGACATTATCCGATCCTATATTCCTGTTCCTTTCGATTTTTAAATTTCTAGAAACTGAATTTTTTTTTTAACTTGGGAGGAACGACGGAAGCGCAGCGACCTCCTGATATTATCCGATCCTATATTCCCGCTTCTATCGATTTTTAAAATCGTAGAAACTGAATTTTTTCTAAATGGGAGTGAAGCGACCCGCTTGATATTATCCGATTTTATATTTATGCTCCTATCGATTTTTAAATTCCTAGAAACAGAATTTTTTTTTCTAACTTAAGAGCGAAGTGACGGGAGTGAATCGATGCACCGACTCGCTTGATATTATCCGATACTACATATATTTACGTTCCTATCGATTTTTCAATTCCTAGAAAATGAAATATTTGTTTTCTAACTTGGGGGCGAAGCGACTCAGCTTGATTTTATCCGATCCTATATTTCCGCTCCTATCGATTTTTAAATTCCTAGAAACTGATTTTTTTCTAACTTGGGAGCGAACGACGGGAGCGAAGCGACCCGCCTGATTTTATCGGATGCTATATTCTCGCTCCTATCGATTTTTAAATCCCTAGAAACTGAAGTTGTTTTTCTAGCTTAGGAGCGAAGCGACGGTAGCGCAGCGACTCGCCTGATATTATCCGATCCTATATTCTCGTTCCTATCGGTTTTTAAATTCCTAGAAACTGAAATTTTTTTTCTAACTTGGGAGCGAACGACGGGAGCGCAGCGACCCGTCTGATATAATCCGATCCTATATTTGCGTGAGAATTTTGGTTTTTAGGATTTTGAACTTGAGGATTTTGATTTTTGGATTTGGTTTGGAGGTATTTCGTACCCAACCCTTATGTTACACATAGTTGGAAGCATACTTGGCAAAGAATCCTGCATCAGCCGTGATTTTAAGAGAAATGCAAAACAAAAAAAAAAATATAAACATAAATTGTTGATGGAGAAAAACGTGATAATGTAGTGTGTGTGTGGCCCTCTATTTCGGGAGCATGACAAGAAGTGAACTATTTTTGAGTGACATTTTGTAACGCAATTATTAAAACAACCAATTTTTATTTAAATTGTTTTTTGCACAAATAATTAAAAATTATTATTATTTATTAATATTTTACTTAGCCGCTACACGCTCTATAGTTAAAAGTAGTTTTTATCCTTTTTTTTAATTTTAAAATTTTTTTTTATTTGTTACATAAGAGCAGTTTATAAATTAATTTATAATATTTTCATACAGAAAAAAATCTACAATATTTCATATTTTTATTTTATAATATTATTATATTAAATAATTTAATGTACTAACACATTTTACATTTTGGTGAAAAAAAAAAAATTAATCGTTTTTTTTCTCCCTCATATATGTATTATTAATTAATAATATACATAATTAATTAATTAATTAAATTGCACCATATTTAAATAATTTTTATTTATTTATTTTTTTTTTATTAATAATAATATAATTGTTATATTTTGCTTCATAATTAATAATAATATAATTATAAAATATGATGATGAGCATTGTTTTGTTTAAATTTAATTTAAAAAGTTTATTGTTAAATATAATTAACATTATGAAATTATGATTTGTTTTATAAACACATTACACAGTAGGAGAAGAGAGAAAGAGGTGCACGTAAACTAAAATTTTGGGTGAGTAATGATTATACAGATAAATCATGTTAGAGGATGGGACGTGAGACAAATCATCCGTTTGTGGTGGGATGGGGCATCTGCAAGGCAGTCCAAAATCGCGTACAGTCGCATACTTGATAATAAAATGTTCGTTCTCTCAATATTTTAATTATAATGTTTTGATAAATATGATATGTTTCGCTCTGGGGTACGCAATGAAAGACTCCCAACTCACAGAGGACCAACCTACACGCCGGGATTTGTACGCACGCGCATTTCTAAATCAAAATCATTCTAAGTTTTTTTGTTTTAGAGAACAACAGCAACAGGGATACACATAACTAAAGGTTTATTATCTAATTATAACAATCGTTTCATTTTTATCAAACTTTGTGTGAGCAATAATAGTTTAAGAACTAAATTTTAAATTAAATATACTTTAATAATGAAAATTAAAAATTAAATTTGTTTTTCATAAAAACCATGTTTTTACATATTTTTTGGCAGTGTGTCTTTTGGCCACAATTTTAATTGTTTAATAAAATGTTTATTCGATTCGATTTTTTAAATTAAAAGACAACAAAAACAATAAAAAAAATTATAGTTTAACATAATTAATTAATAGTAAAGCTTAATTAAATTAGAAATAAAATTTACTTTTGTTTGCCTTGTTTTTTTAATTAGTCGTAAAATTGTTATTTGTAAACTAATTTAATTTAATCATTTTATGTTAACAAAGTGTTCAACTAATGTTTTTATTATGTATGCAAAATGTTTTTTTGTTTGTATTGTTTATTATTTTGGTTATTTAAAAACTATTATTACTGTTCAAAGTGTTTTTGCACGGTCTAAGAGATCACTGATAAATTTCTAAAAAGAGAGATAAATTAAATTTAATTAGCTGGTTACTTAATTGCTTTAAAATAAACTTTGGTTAATATGCATACCGATATATCCTGTTGTGGCTTGTTACACTCCGCTAACAATGACTGGAAATAAAAATATTTGTAATTAGTTATGTAATTTGGATTACGCGTAAAATACTTTTTTACATGTTACAAGATCCGTGAATATAGTTTCTGGTCGAGGAAGTTTAAGTGGCCGAGGTGCGAAGCTGACGTCATTTAACGATCAGTTCATTTAAGCGCTTCAGGGTAATGTATTACATTAATTGACTCTGAATCTTGATTAGTTTACTCTTTAAACATTTTGAACAATTCTGTATAGTCTATGAACCTAACCGGTGTGAAGTTTTCAACATTTATCAAAAGTGTAGCTACACAAATTAACAAAAAACAAAAATGTAGATACACAATTTAACAAAAAGTGTAGAACTACATAAAAAAATTGTGGCAGGGTTGAAATTGTTATAATTTCCACTAAATATAATCTAATCTAGTCCGCGGCATTACACTGCGACCTTTGGGGAATTTTTTTTCTTTAGTGTAAATGGAAATAATAAGATAAAAAGTGTAAACCTGGTCTTGTGGATATTTAAGGGCCATCAACACATTCTAGAGATGACACCACAAATCTGAGTGTACTGGCATTTCGGGGACACTTCCTTTAATCTTCAAGAGAGTATCCCTGAAGTGCCAGTATACTCAGATTTGTAGTGTCATCTCTAGTCATCTCTAGAATTAAGTGTTTAATGGCCCTTAAACACCCACAAGACTCGGTTTACACTTTTTATCTTATTATTTCCATTTACACTAAAGAAAAAAAATTCCCCAAAGGTCGCAGTGTAATGCCGCGGACTAGATTAGATTATATTTAGTGGAAATTATAACAATTTAAACCCTGCCACAATTTTTTTATGTAGTTTTACACTTTTTGTTAAATTGTGTATCTACATTTTTGTTTTTTGTTAATTTATGTAGCTACACTTTTGATAAATGTTGAAAACTTCACACCGGTATGAACCTAAGAATTCCATCGCGGTTAAAAGCTAATTAGTTCACATTGTGCACGCACGCACAAGTCACAAATAAATTATACAATAAAATCGGTTTTCGTTCTTGTTATTATTCGTAAAAGCTACACGTTCTAAGGTGAACTTAACTGGAGATGCACCATCGTCGTTGCTCAAATCTGTGAGCATCACCAATGACAATTATGAGGAAGCATGGCACATTTTACGAGATCGATGCGAACGTTCAGAACCATGCCTACACGACAAATCGAATCAGTTGTGGGGTTGCGCAAGATCATTGATACTTCGATGGACACCGTTTGCAGCCTGAAGGTTATAGCAGTAAGTCACCACATTAGACATAATTTTAGTCAACATCATCGCAGTCAAGCTGGATTCAGAAACCCACTGCCATTGGGAAATGTCACTAACCCGAGCGCAATATCCATCATACAAAGATGTGATCAATTTCATGAATCACTGGAAATGATTTCCATGGCCACAGCACAATTGGATCTTCCACAGTCGCACAAGGAGGATCCGAGCATTGCGAGAAGACCTCGCAACCCACTCGCTTTGTGCTGGAAATCACAACGTGTTCCAGGGCGATCAATTCAAACCTCTTCGAAGAACGGTTAAATCTCGTCCGATTAAAGAAATTGTGCTTCAACCGTCTGCGCAAAGGCCACACCAGTTTGAATTGCAAATCCAGTTTGTGCCAAGTTTGCAACAAAAGTCACCACACGCTATTACACAGGTTGAATCTAAACACCGAATCAATATCCGTCGAATCATCACCAAATACGATCACTACAAACCACGTCGCATGGCTATTCACGTATGTTCTGCTCGCAACAGCAATAGCCATCGTAACGCAATCGAATTAAAACCTCATCGTTCGAGCTCTGTTAGATTTGGGATCCCAGGTCAGTTCCAGTCACGATCAGTGGAATCTGTGTGAACGAGGGGCCCACATCGCGTTCAATTGCCGAATTTGTATTACAATCAATTAGAACTTGACGATCCTCATCCGACGCCATCGGGATGTTTCTGAAAGATAGTTGCATTAACAGTTCACCATTCGCACAAAATACGAAACTTGGATGCATCCTCTTCTGCAAGCACGGTGTAGCTTAAGATAACCAATCAGCCGTCTAGTTTAACGGCAACCATCGAGGGCTATGACACAGTCGACAACACGATTAAGTCATTTTGGAAAATCGAAGATATTCGGCCATGGAAGATACACCGTATCCCTGCCAATCAATGAGAACTCATCACCCCTTGGAAAGTCACAAGACAATGCAGTTCTGTGACTACACCATATGGAATCCCGGTTCGCTAAGAACGATCAACTATGTTCTGAGTACAACAAGTTCACGCATCTCGAATCGATGGAGGAAGTGTCCGAAGATCACAACAACTCGCAGAGCCAGCTAAGCGTGGTATTCAACACATCACACAAAACATCAACCGGCATATCACTTAACCAGAAGCTTCGCATTGGCCTTCAGCAGAACATTTTCGAGATACTAACCCGTTTTCGCAAACATCAATTTGTGTTCGTTTCAGACATCAAGCAGACAGGATTGCATGGCGTTCTTCTTTAGATGAGCCATTACGAGATTATTGTTTGAGCACCGTCACGTACGGTACTGCCAGCGCTCCGTATCTCGCAATTCGCACCATCCTTCAGTAAGCACGAGATGAACAGGAGAAATCCCCAATTGCAGCTCAGACAACATCACGGATTTAATCGAGGGCCCAGAAGCCAATGGTGGAACTACTCAGACGTGGCGACTGCGGAAGTGGTCCTCGAACAATCAGCAAGTTCTCAAGCTTGAGCTAAACTGGGACAATTCAATCAAAACACTCAGACCACATTGGTCTCCTTCGGCCGTTTGTTTAGGATTCAATATCAGCGCATCATCGGATGTTCGTACACCATCCAAACGTACAATAATGTCGCAGGCATCAAGGATATTCGATCGGCTCGGCTGGGTATCTTGTACCACAATCCTCACAAAAACCATACTACAAGAATTGTGAGTACTCGGCATATCGGGGGATGAAGCGGTCCCAAAATCAATTGCACAAGGATGGCTCAGTTATCGCGATAGCGTGAAATCACTGGAGGCTCTCAGAATCTATCGCTGGATACATCAATCGGCAACTCGCAATCGTATTCAGGCATCAAATGCATGCTGACATTAAAGACCAAGGTTGCACCACTGATAACGATCAGCCTGCCACGTCTGGAGCTTTGGGCCAGTGTTCTTCTCGCCAAGCTCATGCACACCATCGTTCAGTCACTCGGCGTGTCACAGGTTCAAATCTATGCATGGACTGACTCGCAAGTGTACTTGGTTGGCTACGCAGCTCGCCTAATCGCTGGAAGCAGCCTACCTATTAGAATTATGTCGAAAGATTGTGCATCTAATGGTGTTGAGCCTTCATTGTTACACAGGCATCCGCAGTGGTGGACAAGTCCGGCATGGTTACGAGAAGATCCAGGTCAATGGCAACGCCAAATAACGAGCGAGGCTGATCGCAACGCATACAGATGCGCAATGCATAAATATCGCTCGATACTCATCGTTTAGAAAATTATTTCATGTCATCCAAGATCGTCATCTCAGCACAACATTACATTCGAGAGACTTCATCTCCGTGTTCGAGTTAGTTTTGGGTCAAGCTGATTCAAGAAGATGCCAATCCGGAGAACATTTAATGGACAAGAGCCCACTTCAACCGCTGAACTCTTTCATCGGCAGCGACGGAATACTACGGCTCGGAGGGCGGTTCAACGAATCGAACTTGCCATACACTCGAAAGCATCCGATCATTCTTTCCGAGGATAGTCAGAGTGTCAACCTGTTCATCATTCATCCGGGATCCGCCGGACGAGTTCGAGTCGATAAATTAAAATGCCAAAATGGCGTATATAAGCGACCAGTGACAATTTGATCACTAAAGTATCAAAATACGGCAATGTTGGAAATAACACCTAACATCTTCTCACCACCTACCAGTGGACACCCTACAACCAAACACAAATCGTCGGGCAAATCTAATAAACATACTCGCAACCGGACAACACTTGAAGATGTCAAAATGTTGACACATTGACGTCACATCACTTTACTTTTCTGAACTAACTAACTGAACATCTTTTCGAATGGAAAATATTTTCCTTAGTTTTACTGTTCTAGGTGTTTTTATTCTGTGACTATTTGCATGCCGCTTCAGAAGATATCTACACTGCTCGTCAACAAATTCCGGACACTTCAATTATTGATACATGACATTGTCAATAATTATTTGGATCAGGTGAGAATTAATCGAATTGTTTGGTCCGCTCGCAGCCCTGACCTTAATCTCATTGAGCATGTGTGGGAAATGCTACGGCATCATTTAAGGCAAACGGTAGTCGTTCCAGAAAGCTTAAATCATCTTCAATCAGCTCTGCAGAAAGAATGGGAAATGATATCTCAGGAGTACATTGCAAACCTGGTGCACAGTATACCAAAAAGAATGCTAGATGTGATCACAGCTCGTCGAGGAAATATTCGATATTAGAGTACCGACCGCTTAAAATCATTGTTGATTTTATGAAAAAATGATTGTTGATTTGAATACTGTGGGCAAAAAATAGTAAGACTTTATTCATAATTTTAAATTTTTTAATTTATTTCTCCAAATCTATTTCGTCCCTCTCAAAGAAATCCCCCTCGGCCTCAATACACTTGTGCCAACGTTTTTTCCAATCCTGAAAACAGTTGTTAAAGTCAATTTCCGGAATAGCCTCCAATGCGCGTAGCGATTCACGTTTAATGTCTTCAATTGACAGAAAACGGTTTCCCAGAAGCGGTCGTTTGAGTTTGCTGAACAGCCAGAACTCACACGGAGCTAAATCAGGCGAATACGGTGGTTGCGGAACGATATGGGTAGAATTTTTTAAAAAATCACGTAAAACCAATGCAGTATGAGAAGGTGCATTATCGTGGTGCAAAAACCAAGAGTTGTCGACCCATAATTCCGGCCTCTTTTTACGAATAGCTTCGCGCAAACGACGCATAACACTCAAATAGTATTCCTTGTTGACAGTTTGGCCGGTCGGAAGGAATTCGGAGTGCACCACACCTCGATAATCGAAAAAAACTGTCAACATCATCTTGATTTTTTACTTGCTTTGACCAGTTATAATACGTTTCATGACATCCTGGTAGTCGGAAAGCATTGTTTCACAGACGTCAACGCGACGCTTGTTTTTCCAAAAAAGTTAGTGATTTTGGAACCAATCATTTTCACTGATCCTTCCGATATTTCAACGATGCCGATTCTCGAGCACCTATTCCTTGATTTTATTAACGTGTTGATCATCAGTTGATGTTGATGGCCGTCCTAGACGTGGTTCATAGTCAACACGTTCTCGACCCTCTTTGAACAATGTGTACCAATCAAAAACACTTGCTCGCGACATACAATTATCACCGAAGGCCTTTTGCAACATTCTGAACGTTTCGGCACCACAAAATTGATTCCGCTCTCAAAATTTAATGGAACTTCTTTGTTGAATAATTTCACTCATTGTAAAAATCGCCGAATGCACTTTTTGTACTTCAGAAAGACAAGCGTATACAAAACACTAATGATTATTTTGATGTGACATTTGGCACAGATGTCACTGACAGTCATGCCAACATAGAAAAAAAATATTTCGACGAATGGTTTTCCGCGCGAATTTTAAATTAAAAAGTCTTACTACTTTTTGCCCACAGTAGTAAATATAGATTTTTGTTATTTCATTTGTTTTGATCCTGTAGTCACTCTTATGAGTGTCCGGAATTTTTTGACGGGCAGTGTAGTATTTTGCTGCTAGTTCAATTACATTCATTTTCTTATCTATACATATAAAGGGTGACTCAAAATTCACGCAAAAAGTAATTTTGATAGTGATGTGATTTATTTCAGACTTTCGATAGACGTGTTACAGCAAATTAAAATAGGAAACAAATAATTATTATTGGAAATTTTAGTACATTCTTATACGTTTGAGTATTTTTTTGAAAATGACTCAAACCCCAATTGAAATAAAAAATTTATAATATTTTCTAAAATACAAATTTATAAACAAACTCAACGATGTATTGTATAGGAATCAGGAGATTTTTATTTAAACAGATGATAAGTTAAAACTACTACAATAGAATTCAAATTTGAGCTAAAATAACATGAGAACACCTAGAAGATCGAAATTTGTAGCAAAAACTCCGAAGAGTCATTGGGTTACCTAACTAAAATGTAAAAACCGCCGACACCTACTTCATGTATTAGCCAGATCTGAATCACGATATCCGTAAATGGCCGATAATGGCCATCCAAATTTGAGTGAATCTGAATAACCATTAAGTGTCATTCCTGGAGATCGTGATTCAGATCTGGCTAGTACAATAAGTTGGTCATTGAGTCAACTAACTAAAACTTAAACCACTTAGTGTTAATAATGCACGATTCCGGGTTTCATGTTAACAATTTTAACCTGCTGGACGCACTGATGTCATTTAAGCCAAATTTTGATGGCCATTATCGGCCATCTCTAGATATCGTGATTGAGATCTGGCCAGTACATGAAGTTGGTTACCGAGCCAGCTAACTTAAACTGCCTAATGCTAAGAATGCTCAACCTCGACGTTTCTGCTACGATTTTTAATCTTAATCGATTTTTGATCTAAATGTAGGTGATCATTATTGGATCTTCCCGGAGATCGTGATTTAGATCAGAATCACCTATTAGGAATCAGGAGTCACCAAACTAAAACCACCTAATGGTAATAATGCACGACTTCAGATTTTTTGCTGCGGATTTTTATCATACATATTATTACGAATTCTACTCTACTCAAGTATGTCACTTGTTCGTCGAGTGGTTAAGGTGTACACCACCAAGTATTTTAAACCCAAAGAGCGCGAGTTCGAATCTGGTCAGAGTTCATAATTTTATTGAGGCGAATATTATTCATTAACGCGATCGATGTTGTCGGATCAAGTATTCCTCCAATACTAATTGGGAACTGAATTTTAGAATGAGATCCCAAGTGGAGGGGAATATGGAGATAACGAAAGCAATTGTAAACGGCGGCGGTAATCTTCATCGAAAATACTGGAATTACCAAGGTGGGGGAAATGATGACGTGGAACACAACTACATGGAAGTGATTTGCAATTGTGTAATACGCATACATAGCCAGATGCAATAAAAAGAATAATATCGAACAGCGATAGACAAGTGTACAAGCGCGAGCAATTTCGGACACAAGCACAGTTGTAATTTAACCAGTGAACAGTGCAAATTAAAAAGTGAAAGTAAACAGCGCAAAAAATAGTGAATATTCTGGGGGATTCTGTCAGTTATCCCAAACGATATGTAGAAAGTCAAGTCTTGCGACGAAGAAGTTAAAAACGCAGCAGTACAACCGCCTACTCCTTATCAACAGAAACCATATTTAGACATGGGCGACATGGTGCAGGCATTTTTGCTTCAACTCAAGGGAATGGACGCTAAATTTACAGAGCAAGGCGCCAAATTAGACCAACAAGGTGCAATTCGATGAACTCCGAACAGAGCAAGATAGACGATTTGCTGAGCTTCATAAGGAACAAAACGGCCAATTGGCAGAACTACGCGCAGAACATGATGGGCGGTTTGTCAAGTTATACCAGAAGCTCAATCAAATTCAACATGTCCAGTATATTCAAGTTAAAGAGCTAAGAGAAGAAATGACAACTTTCGAGGTAAAAGTAAACAGCCAGTTCTAAGATTTTGAGGAACAAATCAGGCAGGAACTTGAAAATAAAATTAAGCAAGTGGAGGCCCGCCTCAAAACACATACATCGCAAGCTATTTTAGATGGCTAGCTAAATAAAACATTTTCGACCGAATCAGTTGCTATAGCAATAGCGTCAAAAGATCACACCTCAAGGTTCCGATATGATTGGGATATATTTTTAGCAGCACATATGTCAATAACAAATGGGTTTAGATAGATTGAGGGAGCTTCTAGGTAACTACGCATATACACCTTGTTCGTTGGACACCTCTGGAAGCTGGCCATAATGGAGATATTTTTTATTTGTCCAGGAAGTTCAGCGAATGCTTAAATTTCATTCATTTATTTTCATTTTCATTTCATTTAACAATGTTTTAATTTTTATAGCATGAAGAAGTTTTGGAATTCGGCTGTCTGGAGCGGAACTCGGTAATTTCTTAACCGATTATGATGAAACTTGATATGAAAAATTGAAATGGGAATCTTAAATATTTTTTGTTAGAATTTCTGGATTATGACCATGCCTGGGATGCAGCTCTTTAATTTCTTAACTGATTTTGATGGAATTTTTTATATTTGGATGGAAATGGGATTCTTAAACTGTTTTTGGAAGAAGTTCTGGAATATTGCCATCAAGGAAGGAATTCGGTAGTTTGTAAACCGATTATGTTGAGATTGGGTATTTAAGTGGGATGGAAATGGAATTCTTAAATGGTTTTTGGAAGGAGTTCTTGTATATCGTCATCTGGGACAGAACTCGGAAATTTCTTAACCGATTATAATGGGATTGGGTACGTTGGATGGAAATGGGATTCTTAAATGGTTTTTGGAAGAAGTTCTGGAATATGGCCACCTGACCACTGATCTCCTCCCCTCCCCCGAAATCAAGAAATCTAACGAACAGTTTGAACATGCATGATGGTGAAAGGATTATTGTCCGTTGTATATATGTAGATGATAGACGTTTCTCTCAACTACTTGGCACAATGTGTGTGAATGCGTTTATATAGGAAATACATGGCTGCAATCAACGGATTGTAGAGCATAACAAGAAGAATAATTCATGTCCCTTTGTTGTGTAAAAACAGAACGTATGGAGTTCGAACTGATGGTGTCGCGATATACCTCGTGAGCACCTTTGATTTCAACATTTAAATCATCCAGTAATATTTGACGCCGTTTTGTAGTATTTTGCTCACTATTGCTTTTGCAACTATTGCCAATTTTTCCTGTAGTGCCAAAATATCAAGTTTTTATTGAAATACTTGTTCAAAATGTAGGTGGAAGCTTTCCGTTTCGATTGGTTCTTTTTAGAATATCCATCTTTAATTCATATTTCACTTAACTTTTCAGTATTCTGTTCAAAGAAAGCTAAACTTTTTATTCGTTACGAAGTTTTCGTACTTTCGTACTTGCATTTCGCAAATTATTTATTTTTGTAAAATTATATGATTTTCAGTTCTACGAAGGCGGATTGAAAATGAAGCTACCTAAGTAGGAAAACAAAATTTTTTCAAAACAACTATCACCAGTCTGTCCTGATTTAAAAACTTCTTCCAAAAATCATTTAAGAACGCCTTTTCCATCCAACGTACAAAATACTATCAATATCGGTTAAGAAATTACCGAGTTCCGTTCCAGATAGCCATATTCCAGAACTTCTTCCCAAAATCATTTAATAATCTCAC
The DNA here is from genome assembly GCA_963691935.1 of Nephrotoma guestfalica. NCBI lineage: Eukaryota > Metazoa > Arthropoda > Insecta > Diptera > Tipulidae > Nephrotoma > Nephrotoma guestfalica. The sequence goes on along the minus strand of OY829913.1, from coordinate 74,520,411 downwards.
GATAGTTAAGAAATGACCGAATTCTTATACGAAATACATTATGAAAAAAGTTTTATGTTTTAAGTTACTTTAAATCCACGATAAACTGTCCTCACGATAGATAAACTGTTCTACGATAAATTGTTTCCACGATAAATTGTTTCACGATAAATTGTTATGCGGTAAATTGTTCACGATAAACGAACAGTAAATCACTTTTGTCATCATTTTAGCTAGGCTTAGACTAGTGATATCTATATACTAGCTAGTATACTCGGTGTTACCCGGATAAATATTACTAAAGATTTGCTCATTTAAGTCACTGGTTTCTAGCGTTTTTGATGATCCCTTTGGGGGCAAATATATAAAAGTTTTAACGATATCAAGATATAGAGTTATCGATGTGAAAACAAGATTCCTTCAAATTAAGACCAGTAACTCTAATGAATAGTACATTTAAAAAAGGATTTCAGTTCAAGGGTTTTAACTAAAACAGTAATAAAATTATATTTTTCAACTGAGTTTTATTTTTTTATTTATTGGAAAACCTGATGGTAACCAATATATTTTTTTTTTCATATGGTGCAAACACAAATAAATGGTTTGGAGAACCCACCCTGGAACATGCAACCTACACTTATCCATGAAAAAAGCAGGGATTCCTAAAATTGATTCCTGCCACTTTTAAAGATTGCTCTTAAGCCTTATTAAAAGTAATCGCAAAAGCAAGTCGAACGGGAAACTGGAACCTATTAAAATCAAAAGGCATACCAGAGGAAGAAACCATCTCCCTCCTTTACCATGCCAGTTAGTACGGTACCCTGTTACTTTACCCAATAACTTTTTCACAACCAATCTAATTCCATTGTATAACCTGGGAGGGTTAATGTTTCTTCAGAATCAGCTGAAGTGAGGGCATTCCTGGTGGCTCCAAGGAATTTAAAAACTCAACAGGGTAAAACACAGCTTGCTCTCCTTCTATAACGGTGTCGATAGAGTTATAAGTTACAGATGTGCCCGGAATTTATTTTGATATAAGTTTATTTTATTTACACTGTCATTTTTTGGAGACAAAATTTCTGGTTCACAGAGCCACTTGTGGTTCCTAAAGCAACGACTAATATTTGGAAAAAAGTTTTCAACAAATCGATTTACTGAAACCACTTTATGACAGAAATCGGGTAGCAAAGAAATCTGACCAATTGGACCGGTTGGAGAACTTACCATATCCCAGTTTTAATTCATATTTGTTGATGAATTGAGTTTCTGAACATGTCTCCAAACATACGATGACCTAAGACATGCATCAAGTTCATCTGCTGGTGTTGATGGTGGTATAATTGGCAAGGTTTGTCGAAAGTCTTTTGCTAGAAGTACGAGAGCTCCTCCCATTAGCCTAATTATTTCCTCTCAAATCTTGCACAGTCCTCTCAAGTGCTTCAAGGGCTCTTTTGTGTACCATTGTGCACTCATCCCATACAATAAGTTCTTTCACGTCTTTAGTACTTCTGCCTCTCCAACTCCTTTGCTAACATTGCAAATCGGAGTTTCATTATGTGTAGCTTGAACGCTGAATGAGCAGTTTTCCCTCCTTCTAACAATGTAGACTCTATTCCAGAGAACGCAACTACCAGCGCGATTTTATTGTGTTTATGAATTTCAGCTAGCCGTACATTGATTAGGAATAGTTTTCTTCCGTCCAATTTCATAATTAATGAGCAGATCAGAATTATAATTCTTTTCTCTAAGAACATCTCTGTTTAGTACAATACATGTATTTCGATTTGGTCATTCTAAGCCAAGTTGCTGTAGAATTTTGCCGTTTATTGAAATACATTTATCTTCAAGAAGGGTGAGTGTTTCTCTAAGAATATATTCGCCTAAGCTTTCTTTACATTTGTTCAATAAACCTAATGGATTTGACCAGCTACATGTTGTCAATATAACAACAAACAGTTTTCTTATCTATAACGGAAAAACGTCATAGCAGCCTCTGATAAAGTATAATCAATAAAAGTTGTTGGTCTCCTTACTCTATGCAATAAAAATCTCAAGTAATAACATTCAGCGTTATTTGGATGGACTGTATACATTCTTCATATTGTGGCAATTTCAGTGATGTATTCACTAAACCAGGAACTCTGGTGCCTTGTTTCCTCTTACATAAAAATTTCCTAGATGTATTCCAAGTGTAATACTTTGGGATTTCAGGGTACATTAAAGTTTTGGCAAATTTTTCTTGTTGGCATAAAATAAAACAAGCAGTTAAAGTTGTGTGTGGTGTTTGTTCAGCTGTTTCTAAGGCGTTGTCAGACCTTAAGTAAACACGCTGCTCATTTTCTAAATGCACACTGAGATGAACTACAGCTGGATAATGTTCGTGAATTGGGAAATTAAGAATTCTTCAAAATGCTTCGTTGCTGCTTATGTAACGACCGATCTGATATTGCATAATTTCATCGGTTGGTGAATTTAGGCTCGCCAGACCAAAAACTAGCATTTCTCTGTCTTAATTTACATATTTGCAGATGTACTTTATGGATTTCACAGAACTTCAGTACTCTACATTACTACGGGACATTTTTGAAAGCAAGGGCGAATAAGGGACAATCCACCTATTGTTAACTTCCAAAGGCCGAATTTGACCATCCATTTTTATTTCAATTGTGGCATTCATCCTCTTCGTTTCGCCTTCCGTAAAGGGGGTAGCCATCGTTTACAGTCTGTGCTTCCTGTCTTAGTTGTTGCAGATATTGCCATTTACACAGGACCAATGAACCATATTTTTTTTTTACAATGTTATGTATCAAAGGACCTTCTTCTTTATTTGCTATCTCTACTAATATTAGAATCTCTACGAAGTCTATCTGATTTAGGTGTATTTTTTCTTTCAACCAAAATAATATATGAGCATGTGGAAGGCCTATTTCATACCATGCTGGATTGCATGTAAATGAAATAAAAAAATGGGACCACCATAAGAACGAACATAACACATTGCGCCCTGGAAATACTCATGCATATGTCATGGACTTCCTGTAAAGGTTGCTGGCAGTATTCTCGGCATTACTGTGTGCAAATAAAAGGAGGGTATTTGCTTTCAATTGTTGCGTACATATCCACTATAAATTGTTTAAAAAGTTGTCTACAGCTTAATGTATGGTCAGATGAATCAGGTCTTACCATAATTCTGAATGCATAATAGTCCTTAGCCGATATTTTTATGACAGTGAAGTATTTCCTAAACTTTCCTAAAAATTCAAACCCGCCATTTTTATTTAATGTATACCTAAAACTTCGGATAAAAGAGTAAATTATAATTTATATGAAATGATGCAAATCAGATTTGCAAAACCCTTTACCAGTATTTTAAAATATAGAAAAGCCTATAAACCCCAATTAAGTGTACTTTTGGGTTAATAAACGGGGCTATGGATGTTTAGCATGCTCAATTTGCAATACGATAAATTTACGTTGTAAGCGATTTTCCATAAAAATTTTCCATGTGCTAGGAAATCGCCCACCAAATACTAAGTGTACATTCGAGATAATAAGGATCTAGTCCAACCGAAAATCATCATCCCTTGAAAAGTTATAAGGGCTAAAGGTGTTTAGTATGTTCAATTCCCAATACAATAAACTTACGTTGTAAGCGATTTTCCATAAAAATTTTCCATCTCCTAGGAAAACCCCCACCAATTACTAAGTGTACCTTTGAGATAATAATAATCTTATCGCCTGAATTCATTTCCAACGATCACTTGTTCTACTTCATTAATAGTTGGAGCATAACGTGGCTCATTAGGTGTAGTATAAGCGTTTTAAACACGTTTAGTAAATTATTACCTGATGCAAAAACCTTGCAGGTTTCGCTACAATATTACGCCGCGTTCCTGGAATATACACGCAGCGTAAAATAAATTTGCAAAAACTTGGGGTTTTCATTGGGGGAATAATAGAATAAAATCTGTGATAAATTTGCCATTGGATTTTAAATGTTGGCATAAAGCCAATAATTGAACCAAAAGATGTCTTAACCCTGGGGAATTTCCTGAAAATTATGACTCAAGTGGATTGGGTGGTGTGTCAAGTAGCGCTAATTTTACTCTTCCGTTTGAGCAGCATATACCAGAATGTTTTGCTCTGTGTGATTGATAATCCTACAATCAAGACTTACAAATCAACAACATCGGATTGCAGAGATAGACTCTGAAACAACAGATTTAGGGGACACGCGTTTCCTCATACCATCATACCATTTTACTGGAGAGAATTTGGCCGAGTTGCAGCTTTGTTTGGGAGGTATTCGAAGGCTTCCGATGAATCATGTTAATTATATCCACAATTAATGGTAGTGTTATTAAACTAACCTGGGCTAAATCTAAATCAAATCGGCCAATATATTTGTCCAAGTTATTATGAAAAAACCGAAAATTTTACGAACTTTTCCTCGGGACATACCGGAAGAAAATAAGTCGTACAAAAATAATTTATTTTTAATTTTGCACTAGATATTCAAAAATAAGCTCAATCGGTAAAGTGTTAAAAGTCCCTCTATAGTAACATTGGCGATAAGATACATAGCACCCCCTAGGGGAGAGGGGGCAATCAGGTGGTCTCAAGCAACATTTGTGTAAAATTTGGTTCAAATCGGTTAAGGCGCTTGGATTTGTATAAATATCATACATAAATACACTCATAAAGAAGATTATAACACACATAATAATATCTTTAACCCTTTGAGTGCCAAAGAGCACGATCGCACTCCTCAATATTACTGGGCGAAAATGCAAGGAGCGCGATCGCGTTTTTGCTACCGCACGAACTAATACGATCTCTATTTCATACTTCTCGATTCTTGTTTATTGTTTTTGCAATTGGAATTAGAGAGTAGGGTCCCCCACTATACCCGCGCCTGGTTAGTGCGTAAACGCAATTAGTGGTTCCACACGAGGCTTCTTTGAAGCACGGCTTCTTGCTTCAAAATAAGTCGTCATCGATAAATCTCTATGTACTCGTATGTGTAATTTTATCTATTATGCACTTTTAGCTAATTCTCTAAAAATCATGTTGGCACTCAAAGGGTTAATCGCACACGAGCTTATTTTGTACATACGGATTGTAAAAATGTTGATATACCTTATATAGTGAGATAGCGATTAGAACTGAATCAATATTAAGTTTGAAGATTTCATTCTTATCAAACAATTTTTTAATAAGGAAATGAATAATATTTAGTAGTCAAGTGTTCTTAAACAACAGCACACCTGTGTAAGTTATTAACGTATTCGCCGCAATGCAGTCCAATCAGATAGTATTTCCTTCGAATCCGTGGGAAAAGGCTAATTTATTTTCAAAACTAACTTTCTGGTGGACTATAAATATTTTTAAACGGGGCCGTCGGAAATCGTTCCATATTGAGGATTTATTTGGCGTTTGTAAAACAGATTCTTCTCATGTATTGGGTGATAATCTAGCAAGGTATGGAGTTAACTAAATAAAGATTATTGATTATAAAATTGTAGCGATTCCGTTGTAGATGTTGGATTAAACAGGCCAACGTTGGAACACCATCTTTATTGAAAACGATTGGATTGGCGTTTAGACTTGAGCTTATACAACTAGGATTGTTACATTTTTCGGTACAAATAATGAAATGGGTTGCGGTTCAGTTGTTCTTGGGGCAATTTCTTTTGCATTTTCGGTGACTATATATAAATAAAATAATTTCCAATTCTCGTGTAATGAAGTAAAATCTCTTTAGAGAAGGGTCAGACGGACCGCACGGATCAGCTGCTATCAGAAGTGCAATTGGATTATTATTCTCAATAGGGTATGGTGTTACTATGGGGAATAAATTCCAAGCAACCGCTCAACATTTGGGAATGAGAGTCCGTGTAGCTGTCTGCAGTTTAATTTATAGAAAAACATTAAGACTATCGCAATCATGTGGCACGAATCCAGGCCAAATAATAAATTTAATTTCAAATGATGTAACACGCTTAGAGTACGTTCCCCTAACCATGAACTCTCTTTGGATTTCACCGTTAAACTCAATAATCATTATATACTTTTTATGGTGTGAAGCAGGAATGGCAGCGATTTTAGGCATCACGATACTGTTGCTTAACGCACCAGCACAGTGTAAGTTCTAAATTAAAATTTTTAGAGCTTAGTTTTACATTTTAAAACAAACTTGATCTTATTTAGCATACTTTGGAAAATTGGTAGCGAAATATCGATATAAAATTTCAATTAAAACGGACGAAAGAGTTAAATTGATGGGAGAGATAATTGCCGGGTGCCATGTAATCAAAATGTATGCGTGGGAGAAACCATTTTCAAAATTAATTCAAACCGTGCGTAATTTAGAATTAAAATCGGTTAGAAATGCAAACTTGTTGCGTTTAAATTTTTTGGGATTATTGTTTATTACCTTTCGGTTTTCAACCTTCACTACCGTCGTTACTTTAGTGCTCATGAAAGATTCGATTACAGCATCGAAAATTTTTTCGATACTTGCTTTCTACATGGCATTAACAATGCAAATAGTACGACATTTTTATCATGCGTGCAGTGATGTTTCCGAAACGTGGGTTGTTATGAAACGATTACAAACATTTTTGGAATATGATGAGATACAGGTTGGCGACCACAAAAAATGCCTGGAGTTCGAAAAGACGGCAAGCCTTGGGAATCAAAATGATCATGACAAGACGGCCCCATTATTGGATTCAAATCAACAACCGGAGCTACCAAATAATGTAATAATTTCGATCAATAACGGTATGGCGCAGTGGTGCTTAATGAACAGGAAAAAACCAGAAATTTTACCATTTTTTCTCAAAAATGTTAATATCGATTTCAAAAAGGGAATGTTCATCGGAATCATTGGACCAACGGGCTCGGGTAAAACGTCATTATTACAAACAATTTTACGCGAATTACCATTGATGGACGGATCGTTAACAGTGGGCGGTACTTTATCATATGCATCTCAAGAACCATGGATTTTTTCTGGCTCAGTTCGACAGAATATACTATTTGGGCAAGAAATGGACCAATTCCATTATGATAGAACGGTAAAAGCGTGTGCCTTGCAGGCAGATTTTAAACAATTGCCACAAGGTGATAACAGTTTGGTTGGAGACAAAGGAGCAGCTTTATCTGGGGGACAAAAGGCACGAGTAAAGTGAGTATATATTTGTATTCGGAAAGTTTCGAGTATTAACAAATGTTTTTAAAATTGTTTAGTTTAGCACGCGCTATTTACCGAGTCGCTGACGTATACCTATTAGATGATCCATTAAGTGCTGTAGATGCTCATGTTGGTCGGTTCCTATTAAATTCTCTAATCGGACCTCACGGTACTTTAGCCAAAGCGAAATCGACAAGAATTTTAGTAACTCATCAAGTTCATTTTCTTTCCGAAGCCGATTGGATAATCGCGTTAAAAGACGTAAGTATTTTATTTATTTGTACAAAAATATTTGATTCGTATATAAATTAATTTTACAGGGTGCCATTGAGTTTCAAGGAACTGTTCAGGATTTATCTTTAAGTAAATTAAAGATTACCGAATTATTGAATTCAAATGAAATCGAGCCTAATCCAACTTTGGGATCACAAAACTCATTCAATGCTGAAAGTATTATTAATGAGCCAACGGAAGAAACTCCACTACAGCAGAATACTGAGCAATCGTCAAAAGGCAAAATTGACGGATCCCTTTTAATTAATTTTATAAAATGTGGGACCACTCCAGTTCATGTTTTTCTCTTTGTTGTATTTTATATAAGCGCAGCAGCTTGTGCTAGTTCGATAGACATCTGGCTGTCGCATTTTATTTCAAGAGAAGAATTGAGAGCACTACTAAACACTAAAAATCAAACATTTGACATAAATATCGAGAACGTAAATTTGTGGCCATCTATTGATTATTTAATCGTGTATGCAACACTAATATTAAGTTTTGTGGTTGTGCTCGTGATACGTTCTATCGTAGCTTCCACCGCTATGGCTAATTTATCAAAGGGATTACATGATGTTATATTTACTGGCGTAATATCATCACCACTTCGATTTTTCGAAATAAACCCCTCAGGACGCATATTAAATCGGTTTGCAAAGGATTTAGGTAATGTTGATGAAATGTTGGCAAGAACCTTATATGATTTTGCACAAACTGCTCTAAGCATTCCACTAATTTGCATCGTTATTTCAATTGCATATCCGATGTTTGCCTTACCTATGATATTAATGGTTATCGGCTTCATTTACCTCACTCGTTACACAATAAAAACTTCAAATGATATTAAACGGGTCGAGAATATTACTAGGTCACCGGTGTTCTCTCACATGGCATCCACCATCACCGGATTGTCTACAATACGAGCCTGCATGGCCGAAAAAATTTTAATCCACGAATTCGACTCACATCAAGATATTCATAGTGGAGCATACTTTTTGTATATTTATCTAAGCACAGCGTTTGCGTTTGCTCTCGAAATGATGTCGTTCTTGACTATTTCGATAATGATAGTCACATTTTTACTCGTTCATTCGCAAAATTTAGTAGGTAATAAAATTGGATTAATCATAACACAGTCACTAATTTTGCAGGAACTATTTTACCTTTCCGCAAAGCAATTTGCTTTGATGTGCAATCTTATGATGGGAGTTGAGAGATTATTGGAGTATAAGAATTTACCACCAGAACAGCAACCGGAAATGCCAACACAAATTTCGAATAATTGGCCATCTCATGGAAAATTGGAATTTAGAAATGTTAATTATCGCTATTTTAATGAGGCTGATCCAGTTTTAACCGATTTGAATTTTATAATTAAATCAGGCGAAAAAATTGGTATTGTGGGTCGAACCGGTGCAGGTAAATCATCTCTCATTGGAGCATTGTTTCGATTAGCTGAACTTGAGGGCAACATATTTATTGATAATATTGATACGGGCACAATTCAACTCAACGAACTAAGAAAAAGAATATCAATTATACCGCAAGATCCGATTCTATTTTCAGGGACTCTTCGCCGAAATTTGGATCCGTTTGAGGAGTTTGAAGATATTCAATTGTGGGAAGCTTTAAAGGACGTTGAACTAAAGGATATCATTATTTCGGGATCGGGATTAGAAACCGTGGTTTTGACTGGCGGAAATAATTTTAGTGTAGGACAAAGACAATTACTTTGTCTGGCACGTGCAATCCTTAGGAGTAATACAATTTTGATACTTGATGAAGCAACAGCTAATATTGATCCAGAGACCGACGTTTTAATTCAAAGGACAATTCGTGAAAAATTTGTTAATTGCACAGTACTGACGGTAGCTCATCGACTCAATACTGTAATTGACTCAGATCGTATACTCGTGATGCATTTGGGCAAAATTGAAGAATTTGCAACGCCTTTGGAGTTACTAAATAAAAATGATGGTATTTTTAAAGAAATGATTGAGGCAACAGGCCAAAACGAATCTAAGCGGTTGAAAATTCTAATCTACAATCAGCGTTCATCGAACGAAATTTCAAACAATAAACTATAATATTTGCAAATCACCTTCACACAATATACCCCTACTCAATATAAACTATAAATAATTTTTATTTTCGAATACATGTACATGCAGTCTTCTTAATAAAAACTTTTGAGATATGAACAAATTCGTGATTTTTTTCCTCTGGAGTACCGAGTGTCGCGCGACCAAATTATGTTGAATTGTAAGTTTTCTGTGTCTTAAACAAATCTCAGTTTCATCTTACACATTTGTTTTATTTTCAAGGTCCATCGATTTGTATGCTTTACTCTGTGGAATCGTCAAAACTTTTCGAACTAACAGCTTACCAGATGAAAAGCTCTCGAGGCTTCAAATATGTGTATGATTAGTTAAGGTTTCATAGCAGCAAACACGCGGTTTTGTTTCATTCAAATCGGATATGTTCATAGTAGCAACTGGGTTCTATACCATTCGTTTTAGAAAGGTCTTATTTCCATCCGATTTACTCATTTTCCAAAAGCACATACGGAACTCATCTGGAATTATTTGTTTAACATACAGTTTTATCCTGCTTACGTTCATTTAAATTGACAATTTTCCAGGGGCGTGTCCAAAATTTATATTGGATTCCAATTTGCATCATATCGTTCTCAATCATTTTCGATTAAGAAATGAGTTCTATTGTAGTATAAGACGAATTGGATAATTTGATTGCTTCTTGATCTAGGGGCTTCGACTCCATCTGAGAACCCTATAAAAAATATTTCTAAATTTAGAACTAATGACAATCAATTTTTATCACTTGAAAACCCTCCAACCAAATCCTATCACAAATTTGTGTTAAAATCGTTCAAGTCGAAAAAAAACTCGAATACCATTGAAGGAAACCTAAATAAATTTTTCTGGAATATGAATCCCCCCTTCACCAATTTTAATTAAAAAAATGAAATAATGGAATCAAACCCTAACCGAAAGACCTCTTCAATGAATCTGCCCGAAATCAGGATCCACATCAACCACCGCAATGCACCACCGGACGACCCTCTAAATGGATTTTCCCGAAATTAACACCCAACGCAATTGATTCCTGACACTCGAAAACCCCACTCACCAATTGTTATAAAAACTGTGCAAGCCAAAATAATTTAAAGAAAGGGATCCGGGGCTCGAATCGGAACAGATTAACAGATTGCAAAGATAATAATAAAAAAAAATTTAAAATTAATGAGTCGAAAACCTCATACAAAGCAATCGCGCGAGGCTAAACACATGCAGAATTTTTAACAAGCAGAATTTTTCGATGGTAAATGTACAATGTGTTCTCTGCACACATAACATTACGGATCGTATACTAGGTTATTGAGCATTCTACGCAAAACAGTTCTGGGGGTCTGCTATGAGGAGACCTTTCATATAAGATTTGTCGCATTTGCTAGACTAAATAATTGACACAGATGATAACTTTGTATATCCTTTTCGTATCAAACAAGCTTTGTGTATTGCTAACCATAACCCAAACCATATTTTTAAATCAATTCTGAAGAAAAACCACAAATTGAATCACTGCAATTATCCACAACAATCGATTCAATAATAACAAGACACAAAACCACCCCTTTTACAATAGGTAAAAGCACATCCAGGCTAAATCGAATTTGCGATTTGCTTTGATCGACAACGATGAGGAAATAAAATTAATCGACATCACACAAATATAGCAAAGGCGCACACAGCGTTTAATTCAAACCGAACACAAAAATAAAAGTTTTTTGCTCGATTTAGAGGAAATTAATTTTTCCAATTTCCCTTTGCTATAAAATGTTACGTTCGGCTGTTTGGAAGAAAAACTGTATAATGTATAAGGCTAAATATAGATTTCTACATAAAACGTTATTTCATAATGCACACGACATAACAGAAATATTTTTAATAGTTTTATGGGATATTTATAACGTGCTGCACAACAGGCGCAGATGATAAATACGAAAATGTTGTAATGTTATAAAAATAAAAACTGCATGAAACACTTACTATTAAATGAGATCTTCGGATGTCATCTGTATCCAAATCTAATATTTCATCTATATCAATATCTATAGCCTCTGACTGAAAAATGTTGTAAACAGAAAAAAAAAATTACATAAATTTTTGTGTCTACAAGACAGGTGATTTATTTTGTATAAAACTATACGTTACGTCACGTACAGGTGGTTCAAATAATTTCTGTAGTTCTGCGTACAGCCACATTTCAACTGCCAGCCTCTTTTTAATCAAACTCATTTGGTGTGATCCATATTTGGCGGTTAGAAATTTTTCCCTCCTTTCTTTCACCTCCCCTTTATCGCTAAAATTTACACGGAGGCCGGTACGATTTGGTGATCTTTCGCACTCGCTCATTTGTTCGACTCCATACTGCATTCTGACTAATTTATATAGATGTTATGTTAATTACACGCCCGCGGTTTTTGTGGATTTCTTGTTTTTTTTGTTTTGTTTATAAAATATTACGTTTCTGGTGATTCTGAAAATAAACGAAAAAAGAAAATATTTAGTAAACTTATAATTAATGTTAATGGTCCGCATTAATTATTTATATTTATTGCGTACTCGCGTACAGTATTTAATATACATAATATTTACATTAGACTCGGATACTGTATGTTTTATAACCTAAAAATTTGGATTATCTTCTTCGTATTGCACAAACGAGGCTACGATGATGTATGGCTGACAGGACGCTGTGTAGACAGTCTCACAGGGCTGGGCAGGTAGAGTATAGATGTGGTCACGCTAGGCGTGGGTTGCGAGCCCGGAAATTTTGGAATATTAGTTACGACGAACCGATCATTTTAATAGCATAGAGTCTTAATGACTTTAGTTTCCTGAGTTGAAACTCCCAGACAATTAATTTGACTGCGAGTTTTAGGTTTTCTCGTATTTTGAAAATTTTGTTCCGGCGGATTTAATTCAGCTTGGCTAGACTTTTGGAGTTACCGAAACACAACAGGTAAAACATAAAAAGCTGATCCTCCTCATCTTTGCTGGCTTGAAGGATGGATTAAACAAAGAAAACTTTGTATGTCTTCTTCATTTTGATGGTGATAGAAAGAGGCCAAACAAGTATGTTATTGAATGATGTGAAGTTATCCCAGTTTTTCATCCCAGGAATTATAAACACAACAACAAATTATCCCATCCTAGTTTTTTCGTTTATTTGTTGTTCATGTAAAACAAATTCATATTTGGAAATAATGAATTAGGTTACGGCAAAAGTAATTTTGTATATTTTAAGTTCGAGATAACAATACGCCATAATATTAGTTTAAAATATTAAAGGCCACTTATAATGAGGACCCCAGTGCCAGCCGTATGTTAGGGTTGGCACAATCTTCCAGCTTCGATACGATCCCATATAAATTTATATGAAAATCGTCTATAAATTCCAAACCCGAATGAAATAGCGATTCATGTTTTGTGGTGGTACGTAATTACGTGATTGCTGACCAAGTGGCCAGCACCAACTGTATGTTCAAATTTGGCCAAGTTCCAAAATCTCAAGTTTATATAAATAAAAATTTGTATCTCTTAAGAAGATTGTAGGCCGGAAATGATTCCTTAGGCTTTGGGTTGGTAATGATAAGCGCAAACTATGGTGAGCTCCATAGTGCCAGCCGAATGTCGGAATTGGCATAATCTTCCAGCTTCGATACGGCGTCATATAAATTTATATGAAAATCGTTTATAACTACCAAACCCTTCCTGGGCCGGAAATAGCGATTAATGTTTCGAAATGGTTTGTAATTCTGTGATTGCTGACCAAATGGCCAGCACCAGCTGTATATTCAAATTTGAGTAAATGCAAAATTTCAGGTTAAATTAAATAAAAATTTGTATCTCTTAAGAACATTCTAGGCCGGAAATAAATTTGCAGGAAATAATTTGTTAGGATTGGCACAACATTCCAGAATCGATATGGCCTCATATAAATTTATACGAAAATCGTCTATAACTTTCAAACCCTTACTGTGCCGGAAATAGCGATTAATGTTTCAGCCGTATGTTCAAATTTGAGTAAATGGCCAAGTTCCAAAATCTCAGGTTAAGTAAAATAAAAATTTGTATCTCTTGAAGCTGGAAGATTGTGCCAATCCTAATATACGGCTGGTACTGGGGTGCTCAGCATCGTATGCACTTATCATTACCAACTTAAAACCTAAGGAATCATTTCCGGCCTAGAATGTCCTTAAGAGATACAAATTTTTATTTAAATTAACTTGAGATTTTGGAACTTGGTCATTTACCCAATTTTGAACTTACGGCTGGTGCTGGCCATTTGGTCAGCAATCACTTAATTATACGTACCATTTCGAAACATCAATCGCTATTACCGGCACAGTAGGGGTTTGGAAGTTATAGACGATTTTCATATAAATTTATATGGGGCCATATCGAAGCTGGAAGATTGTGCCAATCCTAACATTTCGGTGCCACTGGGGTCCTCATTATAAGTTACCCTTAATATTTTAAACTAATATTATGGCGTATTGTTATCTCGAACTTAAAATATACAAAACTACTATTGCCAGGATAGTTTCGTGTAAATAATAATAAAAAAAAATCCTGGGACGAAAAACTAGGATAACTTCACATGCTTAAGCTACTGATCCTTACTAACAAACTATTTGCTTTTTTTACAGGCCATGAATGGTCAAAATGTTAACGGGGATTGGAAAACTGGTAATTGGTAATGGAGTGCGTTGTATAACGCCAGTTTTTTCTTGTATAGTTCTTCTATTATTAGAACATATAACATATCATTAACCTGTAGAAGAACCTCTTAGGATCAGAATATCTATTCAGGTCGGTCACCGAATCCCGTCTAAGGTTGATATAATTCTTGGGAGATTAAGTGATAAACGAATGCAGTATTAATAGATTGCATGTGCCCAAGTCATTCGGTTGCTGCGTCATCAAAGGAATGTATTAACTATGGACTTGGTCATACTAAATTCCATGTAGTATGTTAAAGGATACCAGCTTAACAGCTGCCCTGCGTTGTAAAATATCATATCATATCAAGACTCGGATACTGTATGTTTATGATACGGGTGTTGGTTATTCAGTATTCCAAAAATATTACTAAACAACTGTCTCGGCCTCTACTTTGGAATTGTATCTATTTAGACCTCCGCAGTGAAATTGTTGGTGGATTGACATAAAAGATAAAAATACGGATCGAAAATTTTCGTTTAAACGATTTAAAAAAATAGTAGAATGGTTTCGTTGCAAGTCTTGAGGTTCTAGTTACTTTCCGAAGCTCAAGTCAAGCTTGATTGATGGACAGAAAATTTTTTGACGGAACCCAGTTCCGTTATTATTAAGAAAACAAAATTATACTGTAAGTTATCACGCGTTATATGACTTAAGGAATACAAGCATAATTCAACAAATACGGAATGTAACTCAGCGGATAGTAAAGCTGTATGCAATGTGACCTGTGTAACCAATTTGGACAAAGCTCTAAATTATCAAGAGCTTTACCTGAAAATATTTTTCAGAACAAAAAGACCGTTTAAACACGTACTGCCCTTGTGACGACAGCTGATACGGATGAAGAATTAGCAAGAGAAACAAAATGGCAAAGAAACCAAGCAAGAAATGGAAAGCCCAACACTCTCCAGAAATTTAAGAAACTTTACCATCAACTTCAAAAGAGGTTTTTAGAAGCAGTAAATCATCAAGAAAAAACTATATATACAACAACAACATCGTATCTCTAAACAGTAGTGTCTGCAAAATTAATTCTGCAAAAGCCTAAATCCGATGGGCATCAGCGCATTACCTATAAGGACAAGAATGATCGTCCAATCAAAGTTATGATAAGAGGTGATCACCAACCTGCGCAGAAGAAGAAATTATTGAAGATCTCAATCAAAAAGGCCATCAAATAGAAAACCTGTAAACATTAGAAAGAAAGAAATAATCGAAATTGAACAAGGAGTTCAAATCAACAAAAGAGAGCTTCCACTATTTATGCTCACTTTTAAAAACAAATAAAAAGTGGGAATATGTATAATATCAAGGCAAAACTTAGCATGCCAGTTATGGTCAAATACCACCAGTAAAAGAAAGAAGCCATCTAACGACCTGCAAATATTAAGAAACAAATCGCGAAAACAAAAATCGGAAAAATGCAAATAAAACGGTGGAACCAGAACTATGCTCACAAGTGACAATACTAAAACCAGTTATTTCAAAAAGCACATCTACAGGTACTAAAAAATATACTAAGAAACATGAAAGCTCTTAAAATTCGGCTAGCTAAGCAAGGGAAACTCCTTGAAGCTCTAAGCAACAAGTTAGATAAGCAAGACTCTCTAAATGACATGACATCTTTTGAAATCTTTCAACATCTTTTGAAATAACGAAATTATGTTCATTAAATTTTTTATTATAGTTAAAGTATTTTACAATAGATGTCACTTTACTAGTATCGAACTCAATATGCCAATTACAGAGATAATAAAAAAACGAACGGAAAGAAGGGATGATTGTCTAAAAAGTTGTAGGAGTGAACGAGTGTTTTTGTTGTAGTATATCCTTAATTTTAATAATTGATAGAAGAACTTTTAACCCTTTGAAACCCGGCCCATACATTTATAAGATTTAAATCAATTATGATGGTACTTAACTAATTGAAGGCACTGTTGGGCGTATAAATTACACGATGTAATTTACACGGTTATTTACATGTAAATTACATAAGTTATTTTTTACATTATGTAAAGTAAATAATAACCTTTTCATAACAAGCGCGCTATCTATTATATAATTTAATAACTATTTAATTATTATAAAAATTGTCTGTGTAACGTTGAAAAGAAAAACAAAAAAAAGTAATATGTCAAAAATTTGAGGTTATAAGCTTTCTTGTGTTGTTCCAGAAATCATCATAACTTCCGTTCTAAATGCAATTAAGACATTCTGTAAAGTCCTCTGAACTTGTCAATGCACTCTTTACAACTTTCAATCCTGATATGTTGATGACATTTACTCGACTGTTTGACATTTACGAAGAAACCGTGTAAAATGCTACAATTTGATAATAGATGGCACGTATTACACTATAAAAATTATTATCTTTCTCATATGTAACTAAACTAAACCTAAAGATGTCAGTAATCGTTTTTTAGAGCTTGTTTAAGACAAACACAGATGGCAATGTAGATACATAAATGAATTTCTTCTTGTGATTGTAGATAACTAAAAGTCTAAAATAATTATGATTGACCGTCTAAATGAACTGTTTGATTGATATTTATAATACGTATAACCCTTATAGTCAAACATTTGTTACATTTATTCAATATGTTCAGTTATTTTTCAGAGTTGTCACGTTTTTTACATATTTTATGTAAATTACACAAATTTTTATGTAATTTACGTTATTTACATAAAAATGTAGATAACGTTTTTTACATGTAAAATTCCCAACACTGATTGAAGGGCGCTGAATTCAAATCCATTGTTCAAATTGACCTCGGGTGAACGTTTCCGGTACCAGCTTTCGTGAACATATGTCGACAATTTGTACGATTTTTCGATTTATTTAGATATTATTTATTCAATTCACCTACGAGTATGTATACGTTTTTTATAGTAATTCTTTTATCCCTCTTTTTGATCCCACTTTTTGATCAATCGTCCACTGCCTTTACTAACAAAGTTAGAAGCCAAATGGACGGATCGATTGTCCTGCCATTTCACTATCACAATTTTTCCATGCCGGCTAGTTCCGGTTGTATTTAGTTTTTTCTGAGACAAAGCTTCAAAAACCTCGTAGGAACTGAAATAATTGTTAAAGAATATAGAGTTGCCAGGCTTACTGATCCCTCGTAACAAATGCGTTATAACACCAGCACCAAATCCTAACGAAGATCAATCGAAAAGATCAATATCCGTGGTTGTTCCAAGTGCCCATCTATTGAAAGAGATTTCTCTATCGGAATTTCGTGGCAACACGAATAATTAATTAATAATTAATATTAATAACATTAATAAGAGGCCGTACCTTTATGAACTTATCATTCGTAGGAACGTAGAAATCGTTTGATTGTTCATGAAATGCAAATTGGTTCTTAACCAAAAAAATTTATCACGGGCCATTACTTTTAAAATACATTTTAGTTCGAGGTATTGATTCCAGTACATTCTCAAGTACCCCCATTATGATGTGGATCGGTATATATTTCGAATGGAGATTCAATAGAATCTAACGAAGACAAATCGGAACATTCAAAATTAAAGAGTAAATTATTAAAGGGACATGTTCTCCATGCTATATCGGTTTTCTTCGTCAGTTCAGTAAAATGTGTGTCAATCAATTCGACTTTGTCTAAAATCAAGGCTTCTTGACATTGACAATAATTACGACTGCCGTAATAGCATTAGTATACCCAAAATGACACTGATGTTCACTTCATTGTGTATTTACATCAATCACACACACACATAAAATAATAATTTTTATCACTAAAATAATTGTACACCAGATAATAATGGCTTAAAGTTATACCTTGCAAGCAGCAGCAAAATTGGCAGGAGCGCTTCACACAAAAACTTCTGTCAGTCAGTCAAATTTTGTATATTACGCTAAACCAAAAATTAAATTACTCTTTCAAACAGAGGAAATTTAAATGATTTTTTATCTTAAATTTTGTCATGTCAACATTCGTTGACGTCCGGTCCCAAAGGGTTAATAAATAAAGTTTTTGTGGCCCAAATGGGCCAATGTCCCATTGAACTTTTACCAATAATTTTAGATATTTCATTATAACTCTTATTATGTTCCCGTACCTTTATTATTAAATTTCGAATTTCGATTGACACTTCCGTTCGACGCACCATTTTTTAATGCCAACGACGAAAAATATTTCTCACTCAAGACGAATGCAAAGTTAATACTGAAAGAATTCGAGAATAAATAGAAACGTGCAACTGTATGTAGACTTTATAAGGTTTATGAATTTTTTTTTGTCCAATAATAATTTTATTTGTTTAAATTATAATATTTAATTAATATTACAATATTTAGTTCGTTTCATTTGTTGCGATTTTGCAAATTTTAGTGATGTATGTAGACTTTTGTGACTGACTGTAGATGATTTTATAAAATTTGTGTGCTCGTAGATACCGTTAAATATTTAAGTAATTATTTTTTAATTAATATTCGGCCTAAAAGATTAACCGTGGAAGCAATTTTACTTCAAATGATTTTAGACCTTTTATGGAAAATTCCTGTAACACGTTTCAGTAGTGACAACCACTCCCAGGGCTAATGGACAAGTGGAAAGCGTTCATCACTCCTTAACCCCAATGCTGGCTAAATCGGCCAAAAACGAACGAAATGTTCATTGAGATGATGTTCTGGATCAAATGGAATTCTTTTATAATATAACGTTTAATAGTTCAACAAAAGAAACGCCTAGTATGTTACTCTAAGGAGTCAACCAATGGGGTCCGATTAACGAAAAGATATATGAATATTTGGATAGAAAGAGTTTTACAAAACCACATTGCTTGTTTTAGTGAGTTACTGTAAAATCGAAATAAAAATACTCGTATAAGATATTCTTATTATTATTTTATATTCAAGAAGGGTATGTTAACTTAAGATGTGAAAACAATAGTTTCGTTATTTTAATTTTCGAATGTATCAGATTGGCGGGACTCTAAGAATATTTAGAGAGGGTGAACAAGTGTTTTTGTCGCCAATAGTGTTGTGCGTCCACGCGTAATTCGAAATTATCGACTTGTTGGTGTAATAAATAGTGTATACAATTTATTTTGGCGTAGACAATGTCGACAATTAGAGAAGTAGAGTATGTAGAATATTCGTAGACTACGTAGAATATGGCTTTTTTGTTTTCCCCATTGTTTTTTCGGTACGAGGTTGCCATCTCACAGTTTTCCAGCTCAAATTGCTAATTTTAAATATTGTGAAAGTTATAATCTAATTTTTACAAATCAAATAAGTGAAATTATATGGCGCGGTCCAGCAATATTTGTCTATTTGAGGAGAACTAGAAAACCGATAAAATTTAGTTTGCCCGGTTAGTGTTGCCAAACGTAATTATTCTGTAAGTTTTAAAACAGAGCTGAAAATTACTTGTTTTTTCTCAGATTTTTCACGTTAGGTTCAATCATGTCCGACTTTCAACATTATCTTCCCGAGTATGTGAAAGTAAATCATAAAGAGTGACAATACTGTGAAATTAACATTTTTAAATCCTAGAGATAGTTCCATTTTTTGGGAGGTGATCCGTAAGCAGAACATCAACTCGTGGATGTTTGTAAAACTGTGGATGATTTAAAATAGGGGCAACGTTTTTGTATCTCGTTAGGAGGTTTTGAAAAGGATTATTAAAATTTAATTGAACCTGTCACATGAGAATCTCTGATTGGTCAGATTGTGGCTTTGAGCCTGTAAAATCTTTGAAAAACTCACGAGTTTAATTACATTACATGGCTCAGACTTTTATATGGCTTCCTTGTATGCTTTAACATAATCACTTGGCAATTCAGCTACTCAAATTTTGAACATCCTTTCATTGCAACTATGCATGGAATCGCATTCCATTTGGACGTGCTTTTTCTAAGACATTTTTGGGTTATTGAAATGGAGTGCATGTTAGTGAAGTTTTGTAGAGCAATTGCCAAGTGTTTACCGAACAAGTGGTGTAGTGGTTAAAGCTTCGGCACTTGGACTGGGAGGTACTGGATTCGATATCTATCAGAGGCTGGATGCAAAGCAAATTTTCATAATTCACAACGAAGACCGTCTGTTGGAGTGCAGAATTCAGCGCCGATCCACCGTCCATGTCAGTGTACAGGTTGACATGGAGCTTGCTATGTACAGGTGGTATACTGTAATTGTGTGAATAGTTGGTATGTGCGTGAATGAAAATGAATTTACCTTCTAAGGACATTCAATACACTGGACAATTAATACTTCCTTAAAAAAAGTATGAATTGCGATTTTTAAATATACAGTCGTCTGAATAAATTATTATTGGTAAATTTTTTCCAAGGCAATGCTTTTCCAGAGAGTCTGTAACACAGAAACCAAATGTTGAGGCTGATAGTCGACAATCAGTTTCAGTGAACCAGTAATAAATCGCGTGATGACTAACACAGTCAGTTGTAAGTTGTGTAGTTGTGGCATCACAATTTAGGTTTAAAATAAATTTGTGTAGCAATTACGATGGTGCTACTTTAAAAGCCTGATTTGACCTTATCATTTGAATTCGGTTTTCATTGCACACTTCTTTATAAAAGTCATTTAATTGATTTAAAGTCACGAAATGTTGATCAAGGTATACTTTGTTTGTGTCCTTTCTGACATAATGCGAAAGCTGTTTTGGCAAATCGTCCAAAAATTTAATGAAGAACTCTTTATCGTCAAAAAAAAGATTTGACACGATAGTTTCTGTGTTTGCGTTTTTCTTGTTCCAATCATTCATTCCGTATGCATTTTACTTAACCCAAGGTTCCACTGGACTGAAATTTTTTTATTATAGTCGGAATCAATTTCATCAAGATGTATTTTAATGTGGCCAAATAAAATGTTCACCGATAATCATAACGCCGTATGGGTCTAAATTGGCGGTTATGTAACAAATTATCTGTGCATTGTCGACTACTCGTACATATTGGAAAATAATACTGTATCCATTTTCATTACCCAAGTTCAACATCCAATTCTTAAGCAAACGGGCGGCATACAAATTCGGCCACACGAATGAATTCTGTGTTCTGAAATCTCTGTATATTTGGTTTCAAAATTTAACTGTGTTATTTATTTTTACTAATTTTTCTAAGATCCGCTTTCTGAACAAAATACAACATATTATATACATAGGAGTACGTCATTGCCATTTTCAATCTTAGGTTCGAATTTTTTAATGTAAGGTAGAAATGCAGCCAAATGGTTCCATTAACAAAGAAATCACAGCATCTTGCTGATTGCTAACACTACATTGTCGATGTCATTCTACACATGTAGAATATTAATTATCTACGCGATGTAGACAATACGGCACACAAATTAGAGTTGTGCAAAATGAATATCGCATTCGTATGAACCACGAGATAAAGTAACTTTTCGGAGGCGATATCGTCGGATTCATCAAATCCAATTGAGTGAGATGATGGGCCACGTTCCAACGTCCCCACAACAACGTATGATTAAGGAGGTGTCGAACAACAACCAGCTGGTGTGCTTGGTAGAGGAAGACACAAACTGTATAGTAGCTTCTCGAAACTGCAGGGCAAGAGCAATGGATCGAAGCGGCAAAATCCCTTCATGGGATGTGAATGCTAGAGAGAGAGCCCCCAAATTAGACCCTCACAAATCAAAAAAGTTTCCAACCAAACTTACGTTTGAGGAGTAGAATCCGAATCTGCAATAAATAATGAGGATTCCCATTTAATATTTTAAAGATGCAACCACCTCATCCTCAGGAGAGGGGTTACATATATCCTCCATGTTTGATGGATGTTAGTTAACATGTCGATGTCGACCACTTGGTGGTGGATTTAGGCCTGCCAAGTTTATAGCTTGAAGTTCACGTTGTATTGGAACAGATTCAAACTCTCTCCTTCAGTGGTGGCGCGAATCAAAAAAAAATATTTCGAACAAAACTTATGCACTTTGAGGCGATCAAAACTGATCAAAAATCTAATTAGGGAAATGAATACATATTCCAATATGATTTGTAGGGTTTATCAGGAAAATGTTGACTACCAAGAAGGATTGGATTACATTTCTTGAAATGGTATGCTTAGAAACCCTACGACTACGAAAGACACGTGTGGTACCATACTGAATATATAATTGTTCAGGTATTTAAACACTTAATGCAAGCACTATTTTCAAGTTTTGTAAATAAACAAAGCATTATATCACAGACGGGAGTAGTTTTCTGTGTTTTACCATTGATTAGTAGAGCGTAAACCACAAGCACAACATGATGATGTAAAAGAGGTAGTATACGTGTATGAGCGCGATATATTTTCTTATTACGTATATGAGCAGGCAGCCACTCTAGCCATTGCTTTGTATTATTTATTCGTTAAAACAAAGAAATATACATAATTTCAATGCGATTAAATTTCGTGAATTCATCAATTTTTTACATTTGCAGCTCTACTATTATTAGGGAGTAGCGCTTATTCACCATACATATTCATAAAATTAAACGAGCATGAATAAGTGTATTACACATGAGGTTATAGTTTTAGGTAAATGTGTAAATAGAATATACGAGATTTAGAATAATGAAATATTTATTCCGCTATACAATTTTAATAACAACGGATTCGTCATTTTTTATTAGATCTCTAATAAATACCTCAAATTTGATAAGCGCGCCACACCAAAGGCAAATCAAAAATAATAATAATAATCCTAATCGTAACAATATCGAATGCCAGTACACATTTAATCAGTTTCATACTTGTTTATAAGTGACAAGCCAAAAAATAATACAACGACATGCAATAGATAGCAACTTTCCGTCAACAGTAAAATAGTAAATTTGGCGCCCGCATTGTCAAGATTACGGCATAGTTCATCTATTCGATGCTTGGCGATAGGCGCATGAGGAGAGATGTCCAGACGCTCATATAATAAATAAATCAGCAATATTTAAGCAATTAAGCAGTATGCGATTTATAGGTGTATTGAGCTCCGTGTGTCATCTGATAATATTAATTAGGAATGTTGTTCATAAACGAGTAGATATAGGTATTATTTGTTGGTAGCTCGCGATAAACGATAACCACTTGAAATATTATTGAAACTTGCTGTATTTGTGTCATGATATCTCGGCTATAAAAATTTGTTGACGTTGTCAGCATTGTAAATTGTATTTTCGTATAATAATAAAATTTAATTTGCGTAAATTGACATATTAGTGCACACGCGTACTCTGTACATAATACATAAATTATGGTATGCCATATGGTAAATGTTTGAAATTAAAATAGGCCATCGTCATATACTCGTATAAATATCAATCATCGTTTATAAATTCCTAGTTTCTAGAATTTTAAAGATTTTTTGATCAATAAATATAAATAAAGCGAATCACTCGGTATAGCTGCGAAATGAGGCAATACATTTTGTATACATACGAAGTACTTATTATGTGATTAAATATTAATGTTATCAAATTTATTTTAGAACATTGCACTGTTATCACACACTGCCCTAACTACAACGTGCTTAATTATAGAGTTAATATTAATTTTGAGGTTTAAAGGTGAGTTAACATGATCAAATTTTAAATAAAATACCAACTTCCGGTTTTGTCCTGTTTAAATTTTTTAGGCAAACTTCTGGTTAACGTTTTAATAATAATAAGCTCTGACCGCACGAGAGGAGTAAGCATCGAATTTCGTAAGCATTGAAGTTGTGGTTGGTTTATTGGTGTACATCTTTCCCTTCAAGTACTCCCTATAAAAAAATCGGGAGCGGTCAAATCAGAGAATCGCGGGGCCACCATACGATATCATCACTGTGTGACATTGTTCGGCCGGGAAAAATTTCTCGTAAAATTTGCACAACTGTCAAATGCGAACTGACAGTACCATCCCCAAGTGTGGAACATAAAAAGCACTCTCTGTATCCGAAAGATTTATATACAAGATTGATTCAAACTGGTTTGACTAATTAAGGACAGATGAAACGAATCGTGAACAATTTGATTGATTATGAAACGAGAATACCCTGTAACAAAAAAAATCAACGATGAACGAACAAAGGGTTTATAAAAGTATAGTTATAAAAAGGTTGGAAAAGGAAAAAAATAGCTGAGTCGTATAAAAAAGTATGACAATGGTTTATCAACCAAAATCTTATATCTACATATAAAGACTAAACAGAATCAAAATTATCATTATAGGAACTTCTTCTAAGTACTAAACAGAGCAAAAACATTAAAGCATATAATCATTAATGAGTAGCAGCGAGATTTCACTTTTACCGAGTAAAACCGGTTAAAAAATAATTCAGTAATAATTAATACCAACAATCCAAACACCATTGTCATCATCAAAACAGTAACTGACATCTCCTAATTAAACGAAAAATAGGGTTGGTTAGTAATTATGGATGTTACATCTTCTTCAGCTCCTTAGTCACTGGAATCTGATTCTTCATTTAGATATATCTCTTCAGCTGCTTTCCGTAGTTCACTCCGGTTTGGTAAAAGGGCTGTCCATTCGCTAGTTGGTTTTATATAACATAATTCAGGTCTTGACTTAAAGAGTCATTCCACGTGAAATAGTTTTTTTTGGCTCCACCTGTGTATGATGATGCAGCACTTAAAATATGAGTTGACCCACGACGATGTACGTGTCCCCAGTAATTAATTCTTTGAACTTTAATTCTTTTGGTGATCGACTTAGCAATTCTTTTACCTTTTTTGTGCTGGGTTTGGTGCCGAACTCAATTAATTTTTTTTAACAAAACAGCTCATAATGTCTGAGGCGACGGCGATTTGCATAGGTGAGAGCTGCTGATTTAAATCCATAAATCATCATTGGGACAATAGTAGTATTCTACATTGCAATAGCTGTCCTAAATGGAATTTTATGCTTTTTGATAAAGTTTTGCTTACTACGGACAACGCCAAGTGCTTAATTAAGCGGTATCGCATCACTTCGACAACGGTGAATATAATACCAGCTAAAAGTACGCTGATTGAATGCTCACTTGTTGCATTTGGGTCTCTAATAAAGATGGTACATTTTTTGGATTGATTTCTAAACCGGCAAATCCAAAAACATGTATTAACTCTTATATAGGGTTTTCCAATAAGAGTGATATGATCCAAAATTTTCTCGCAATAATTCAATTGTTGCACTTGCTGTGTGACATGTAGCCCCGTCTTGTTGGTTGGAACCAATTGTTGTCAAGATCAACTTCTTCCAATTTCGGCCATAAAAAATCGGTTATCATCGATCTATACAGATCTCCATTGACAGTAAATGTGTTACCAGCTTCATTTTGAAAAAAATACGGACCGATGATTCCACCAGACCAAAAACCACACCAAACTGTCAATTTAGGTGAATGTAATGGTTTTTCATGAATAATTTGTGGATTCTCTTCACACCAGAATCGACAGTTTTATTTAATTACCGCACCACACTGATGAAAGTGAGCCTCATCGGAGAAGATGATTTTCTTAAAAAAATCGTTATCGTTTTCAAGTTGTTCCTGAATAATTTGTAAACGTTGTTCTTGCGTATATCTCACCATGATGAAATTGTAAACATTACTGAATACAATGAAATAAAAAATGACAGATCATGACATATTACAAATGGCCGAAACGTCACTTAAAAATCATATCATTCCTATTGGAAAACCCTATATAAGTGGTTCAATAGTATCGATTTGACGAGTGACAAGTATGATATCATCAGCATATGCGAGAATCAATGGTAATTGCAGATTGTCACGCTGTTCTAATTTTAGTTCAGGAAACTGATCTGCCACTGTCAATAGTACTTCATTTAATATGAAGTTCAATATTCTTGGGGAAATTGGGCACCCTTGCTTTACTCCTTTGTTTTTGGATATTTTCGAGATGGTGATATTAAACCATTTCACTGAGCAATGCTCTCAAAATCAGGTTTTAATAATTCGATTGACCAGGTAATTTGGTTTCAGATTAACGGTGTCAAACGCTTTAGATAGATCGATAGAGGGTACGACACCGAGTCCGGCCCACCACTCCTCTACTATAACTCTACGGATGGTGGACATATAATTTTCGGTTGACCGGCTCGCTAGGAAAACGGCCTGATATGATTGCGACAAAGATAAATTCTCATCAAGTCGGTGCAGCAACACTTTTGTGTATATTTTATATCCCACATTACCAAGAGAAATTCTTCTATAATCATTTACCGATCTGGAATTTTCAATTTTTGGTATCGGAACTTGAATTATCCCAGTCCATTCTGACGGAGGCTCGTTTTTTATAGAAGCAGCCTTGATAACTTCCTCAAATGCTTCGATGATATTGTTCGGTGCATGTTTAAATAGTTCGATTGAAATGCCATTGGTACCGCGAGGGCAGACACAGATCGGATATATTTAATTGTGGATCTAATTTCGGTTTCACTCGGAGGTGGACCCAATGGGAAGTAGTCGCCCTCTTTGATCAGGGTTATCCATTCACCTTTTGATTTTTTTAATTCAGCGTACCAGGATGAAATTGGTATTTAGTGTTTTTGGTTACTATTTATGATTCTCTGATGCTGCTTAAAAACTGAGTACGTCTAAAATCGCTCAGATGGTTTATATCTATATCTGGGTCTAGGTATGATGGTCTATATCTGTCTGAAGGTATTCCGGGCAGTTTTCAAACGATTATGGGTTGTAGCATTATGTCTATGAGCATTTATGAAATGAAGAACACTCTAAAGTTGCGCCAGTGCTCGTATGGGCTTTGGAGTTATAAATGTTACCTTTTGAAATGGCTTCTTCATAGATAGTGGAGAGAAGATTTTGGTAAAAGTCTTATCTTCTCGTAATGCACAAAGTTTTAATGGTTTATATGTATATGTTGATGGCGCAATTATTGACATAGATTTAGAAGATGGTATGCGTTGATTCATTGATTCTGTTCGTATAGTGCAATAAATCCATCTTTCGATCAGTCCAGATTGTAATGGTTCTTCGTCGGTCTCTAATTGTTTGAATAAATAAATCAGTAGTGCTGACAAGCAATTGCAAAGCCGTGCCATTCTCATTGGACTCGCGGTGGTACACATTTTTGAGCATGTTTTTTCCTTTATCATCTGAACCAATACGCGCATTAAAGTCATCAAGCACAACAACATCGCGAGTCTTAGGACATCGATCGATGATTGATAGTAGTACAGAAAATATTTTTAAAATACTTTGTCTATTACATTGGTCTCTTGAACACTGCAGACGTCGATTGAATTTTTATCAAGAATGAGGGCGACTGTATTACGGTCATGTTTATTATTTATACCGCGTGTATTCCAGGTGCCAAATGAGAGGTAAATTGATTTCTTCTGTATTGATGGTTCTACAGAACAATCACAATTCTTCGAGAACATATGGATTGTTAGCTGCATGAATCATCTCACGTTGAAAGCGTTCGGTGAGGATCTGTGTGTTCGATGTCTGTGTAAATAATTTAGACTTTGAAAGAACTTGAAATAGGACTGTCATGATGCACACCGTTATATAACACATTTTTTTCACACAAAGGTCTATTATTTTTAGGAATGCAAATTGTTTGGTTCTGTGCACCATTACGATGAACATTTATTCTAATATTTCTCAAATTTTGAATAGCCGATAAGCATTCTGCTCTGCCCAGAACCCTTCCGTTCGTAACTCGGATAAATATCTTAATATTAATTGATTTTTAGTTATAGTTGGAATGATATCTGAATTATACACCAAAAGGCAAGAATCCATTATGGTGGGGATGAACGCTTCTAAATTATTTTCACTACTAATAAAATCAACAATATTTGCTCGAAGTTCTTTAACAGAACACGAAATAAAAAGGGGATTTCTAAGATGTACCTGGTGGAGTATGGCATTCAAGTCAGTGAAGTTAGCCCGAAAATCCATCCCGATTTTTTTGGTATGTTTCTTGGCTAAAGTGTAGTCAACCCGAAAAAAGTGTAGTCGTTACAAAAATGTAGTGCTATCCCGAAATCCCGAACTTTTGTTACATAAAAATGTTACATAAAAATGTAGGATTATCCCGAAATTAAAATCTAATTTAATTTCAATTTACACATTTTTAATACATTTTTTTTAACTGTCAAAAATTGTGGCAACCTCTTATTGTGGACCAACCGTGCAATTTTATAATTTTATAAAAAAAATTCTTAAAATATTAAAAAGCTCGAGGCCTATTGGAATAAAACATACAAAAAAATTAAAATTAGAAAATTAAGCTAAACCGATAAGTGCATTGGCAGTTCATGACAATAAAATAAGCAAACCATAATGCCAGAGATAAATTGCAATAGCGGTATATACGGTTATTTAGGTCTTGGCTGTGCTAATAAACCCTGAAAAATTTCATTTGCATATCAGGTGGAAAAATGATGTAAATGTTGATGTGAATTTGTGTGGATAAAGACTCGAGTGAGAATTTCTAGCAAATTTTAAAATTATGCGGAGCAAATACCAGAGATAAATTGCACTAGCGGTATATACGGCTATTTAGGTCTTGGCTGTGCTAATAAACCTTATCTCTGGTATTTGCTCCACAGAATTTTAAAATTTTCTTGAAATTCTCGCTTGAGAAGTATTGATCCATACAAATTCGCATCAACATTTACATCATTTTTCTACCTGATATGCAAATGAAATTCGCAGGGTTTATTAGCACAGCCAAGACCTAATTAACCGTATATACCGCTATTGCAATTTATCTCTGGCATTATGGTTTGCTTATTCTATTGTCATGAACTGCCAATGCACTTATCGGTTTAGCTTAATTTTCTAATTTTAATTTTTTTGTATGTTTTATTCCAATAGGCCTCGAGCTTTTTAATATTTTAAGAATGTTTTTTATAAAATTATAAAATTGCACGGTTGGTCCACAATAAGAGGTTGCCACAATTTTTGACAGTTTTCAAAAAAAAAAATTTATTAAAAATGTGTAAATTGAAATTAAATTAGATTTTAATTTCGGGATAATCCTACATTTTTATGTAACATTTTTATGTAACAAAAGTTCGGGATTTCGGGATAGCACTACATTTTTGTAACGACTACACTTTTTTCGGGTTGACTACACTTTAGCCAAGAAACATACCAAAAAATTCGGGATGGATTTTCGGGCTAACTTCACTGATTTTGGCATTGAACAAACAATTACCATCTCCTGGAATATGATAAATGTCCATGCTATATTTACTCAATATATCACTCAACAATTTTAATTGATCTTATTTAATTATTTCAATTACTCGTTCTTTTAGCACAAATAATTTAAACACCCTTTCCACAAATTATTTTGGATATTAATTTAAGTTTATACGACTATAAATAATTAAATCAATAATTTATTATTGCTTTCAATTATGCGCACTATTTTCTGTTGTTTAAGGCAGGATTCATAGTTCCTCGCTCACTCACCAAAAGAACCCCGCCGACGAATCATATTGGCTCCAAAATGACGAATTTTTTCTTCTGCATTTTTTTCACAAGAGATGATTGGTCGAAAAAACTGCCTGAATGAATGAACGAAGGGCCACGAATCCAGCATAACACTTCCAAACATTTATTTTACTTAATTTCCACTGCAATTCTTACCCTTTTAAATTACAACTGTGCCCTGATTCTCTAAAACAACACGACAATGTGTAAAGCATGAAACGTATCGTTAAAACTGAATAAAAATTGACTCATGGAAATTATTAATAGAGAGCAAATAAAGTGAAGCCAAGTTTGGATGATTACCCTGAATTAAAATAAATGAATTAGTGGGAATGGTTGCGAGGAAACGTTTACATAACGCGTGTAGGAGTAAAGGAAAAAAAACAAACATTGAAATAAAAAAAAATATAAAAGAAATAAAAAAATCATCAGACAACACTGATCAATAAAAATTCACATGCTCTTATGTGAAGTTAGCCCAGTCCGGAACTTATTAGAAATGAAGTTAAATACAAAAATTAAAATCATTTTTTTTAAATTTTCCGTATTTTAGCCGAGTAACCGTTATATCTATAGAAGTCTCATTTGAACTAAAATTACATTTAAATTTAAAGTGGGTTTGAGATGGTTACACTAATGCCCTATATTTTTAGTCTTTTACTAGGAGGAAAGGGTGGGAAAATCTGGGGGGAAAAGGAACAGAAAGAGTTGTATGATTTTTCTCTTATTTCTCTAAAAGTAAGCCACAAGATTAACCATTTTAAAACCACAAAGCCTAAATTCGACAAATTTCTATATTAAACGAGCTAAATTTAGGTCAAATACGAGTTGTATGGATATATTTAACCCATGTGGTTGAGAGCTGGCCACACTCACGCCTTATTTTTAGGTAAATAAAGAAAAATCGTTGCAAGCTGATCGATGCATATCCATACAACTCGTATTTGAACTAAAATTACATTCAAATTTGGCCCGTTAAACGAATAAATTTGTCGGATTAAGGCTATGTGGTTTGAGATTAGAGAAAAATCGTTCCGTTCTAAAAGTAAGCTACGAGTTTCCACAAGGCCTCACCCGACAAATGTATACTTTAAACGTGCCAAATTTAAATGTAATTTTAGTTCAAATTCGAAGCTGTTAGTGACATTCTTTCTAGCAATATCCGACATATTCAAAGCCACATGGCCGCTCCCGTTCTCTATATTTCCAAAACCTAAAGAATTTTTTTGATTGCCTAGACCCTTGTGGTTAGGTTAACGATGACCATTTGTGTAAACTATCCCAAATGGCATTATTAATGTGTTGATAATGTGATATTATGAATCATCAAATTTTTATATTAACGTAATAATTTTTTTATATGCTTAGTGATACGAGTATTTAATTATTTTTTAATAGTTTCATTTAATTAGAATACTGTAAATTAAATTTAAATATTAGATCGCATCATGTTGCATTTGTTAGGGTTGATTCACATTTATAACGTTTGTTAGAAGTTTAATACGATTTATAAGGTTTGCCAGAGAGTTGCGAGATACTTTATGCTCGTATCAATATAAACAAATTCTGGGCTGGGCTAATTTCACTGAGCTTTTTTCTATCGATTAGAGTTGCCTGATGATTTTTTTTATATTGTGGGATAGAATCACAGGATAGCTTCATATACGTAAAAACAGTAATAAATTAAACGTCGCCGAGTGTTACAACAATATATCGAAGCTCCATGTTAATCATAGATTTACTGTCTTGGAGTTCAAAGGTGATCGAGTTTGCGTTAACCACTCTGAGCATTCTTGTGATTGGTTCAAATCTGCGATAATCCATGCGATGAAATGTAACCTAAAACAGTTCAGCTGATCCCAAATTTCAGGGAAGCTAACTAATTGATTGATTCAAACAAAATTGATTGATTGAGACAAAACATTTCTGCAGACATTTTTTAATGGTTCTGAATTCCATTTATTCTATAGCGACCGTGGACTTACAACAAACGCAAGCTGCTATTACAATCAAACTTTCTGTTCATGTGATTTAGTGCAGTAAATTTTGAGCAGCAGAAAGGGGATATTTACTGGTTGTGATAAATAATTATAATTTTTATAGCATTTTTATAATTTTACTAAAATTCTAGAGGTTTCACCATGTTACGAGTAAAAGACATAAAAAAACAAATAAAAAGAAAAGATCGAAAGCAAATTTAAAATTTTAGAGAAAGAGTAGCAGATGTTGCTAAATTTTATTCCATGAGTGAAATCACAATAAGGACAATTAGAAAAAATGAAGACTCCGTTAGAAAAAGTGTAGTAACTGGATTTTCTACGAGTATCAGCACAGCTTCATACGTAAGAGATGTAGAAATGGAAATTATGGAAAAAAAATTAATGATATGCTAGCAGACACCACTCAATAGTGAATTCAAATTGATACCAATACAATTACAAATGAGGCTTTAAACATTTATGAAAAAAATAAGAATCAGTTACCATCTAATTCTTCAGATGAAAAAAGCTGTATTTTTCTGTAACCCATGGTTGGTTTGAAAGATTTAAACAAAAATATTCTTTACATAATCTAAGATCGAATGGTGAACAAGCATCTGCTGATTCAGCTGCAGCCCAATATCTGGTAAAATTTCCTGAAATTATAGCTGTAAATTCCTACACTTCTGACCAGGTCTACAATACTGATGAATACTGATGAGTACGGACTATTTTGGAAAAAATTCCAGAAAGAACCTATTTGGCTAAGCTCACAAATTAGGTAGTAGTCACTCCAGGCGATCATATATTCATTATATACCATACCACCATACCATTGGTTATTAACAAATCATCTTTTAAAGAAATAAACAACTCGTTTATTGGATGGCCAATAAAAGACCTGGGTTTACTTTTTATTCTACGATTTCATAACTTTTTTGACAAAAAATCAAAGATATTTAAATAAAAAGCGGCTGCCTTTTAAGACCCTTCTTTTAATTGATAATGCACCAGGCTTTCCTCTAGGCTTACAACACGAAAATGTGCAAGTTGTATTGCTATCCAAGAATACCACTCCTTTATTGCAACCGTTAGATCAAGGAGTAATTTCGACTTTTAAGTCATTCACTGTATACATCAAGCGAACCTACAGTTATGAATGCTTGGAAAAAAATTACAACTTACTTAGATTGTGTTAAGCATGTTGGAGTATCATATACCGAAATTAAGCAAACAATGCTCAATGCCTGATAGAAATATTATGGCCAGTTGTAGTTGTAGGTGAGAATTCTAGATTACCATTGGAGCATAAATATTCTCAGATAACGGAGATGGCGCATACAATGGGAGGAGAAGTCTACGAGGATTTTGCTGGCTTCATTCGATCGAATAGGAGAGTTTGGTACTTGGCGTACTGTGGGATAAAGCTGTCCCACAATCAATCACTCACATATCGGAACGGTTTGCAATCATAGGAATCTATCATAGCTGAATAAATCATTGGGATAGTTACGGTAATGTTCACGGCTTCAGCGATGCCTTTACGAAGGCCTATGCAGCAGTGACACATGGGTCGTAGATGGATCTATCAAAAGTTAGGCATCCAAGACAAAGAGGTCACACCAGTGAAAACTATCACCTTACTTACCCGTTTATACATTTTTCAATCATTAAACTTTCCACAAGCTCAAATGTTCGGATGGGACTACTCGCAAGTGGTCCTTGATTATAATAATATTGGTTAATACTGAATCATGACGATTAAAGCATTTTTCAAAAATGGCCATTTGTATGGAAAATCGTATATTGTTCATAACATTTTTCGATTTTGGAGCATCACTTGACGAGAACACCCATATCTCAGCTCCTAGTTAAATTATCACAAACCGTCTTAGTGGGATTTGAAGTCAAAACTCGAAGGAATGGTATCAGACGATTCCTTAATCACCAAATTGTTCCCAATAATATTCGTGGTTTTATATAATTTGCTACTAAGTGCGCAACTAAATTTCCGGCGGGTTTTTTGAAAAATTAAAAATATCAATAGAAATAGAAAAAATGGTTTATCCAAAGTATTGTCCTTCGCTATCTACACATTTTTGCCATCTCTCTGGCAATACATGAATACCACGACGCGTTTTTGGACCGAAACCATTCATCCAACCAATTTTGCACTTATTCGAAACCGGCCAAGTGTAGCCTTGCCAAGCCATGTGCCATCGACAAGTGATAATCCGAGGGGGCAAGGTCTGGCGAATAAGGCGGGTGCGGTAGCAGATCCTATCTCAGCGTTTTGATATCCGCGGCCGTGCCGTCAATGTTGATGGTTCGGCAGGTGAAAGTCACGACTTTTTGCATTTGGGATTCCTAAAAAGAATTCACTTCTCATATCTCGTAACAATTCGATGCAGGAAGCTCTTTTTTTCATGCCACAAAAATTTTGCAAGTGGCTCTTCGATTTTCCATCTGTCTCTCAGTCAACTCATGCGACATCCATTTGCCCTTTTTTGAATTTTTTCCATAGCATGTAAATGTTTGGAAATACCTTGGCGAGTCGTGTTTAATACCTCCGCAAGTTGATCTTGAGTTTGCATATCATCTTCATCCAACAACGCTTGCAGCAAAATGTCTTCAAATGTTTTTGTTCTTCCGGAGTGCTTTTGAGGACACTCAATGTCGAAATCGCCACTTCTGAAGCGTTTAAACCAATATTCACAGGTAGTTTTCGGTGGTGCATGTTCGCCTTAGGCCTTTTCAAGCAAACCACGTGCTTTAGCTGCATTTTTTCAAGTTGAAGCAGAAAAGTAAAGCTTCCCGCAGAAGCTGTTTGTTTGCCACAAAACTAGACATTTTCGATCTGAGAAAAAATATTTTTGCGTTGCGATATGTGCTGGTATTACAACTGATTATCGTCAACAACTGTCCAGCTATGAACAAAACGCAACTTCTGGCATAAATGACAACTAGATGTGTGGCTAGCACCATCTATGTATGAAAATTAAAAATTTAGTTACGCACCTGATACTTGGTCCCTAAATTCCATTAAATAAATTGAAATTGTTTCAAATAAATTGAACATCTCATGGATATAATACGCTTCAAAATCTACAAAATCTCCACAGGAACCCTTTTAGGACCCGAAAAATGTGCGATAACGAATTGTGTTAAGGTACAATTCACTAAAATGCGAGGGTGGGGGCAATAATCGAGGAAATAACAGAGAGAACTTAACGGGGGGGTTTTGTCCGGGAGTAATGCCCCACGGGATAAAGTCTTAGACCCGTTGAAGCACGAATGTGACAAGAGGTAAGGATAAAAATACTTTTTCTTCTAAAGGGTGCGGCATCTTTTGGTTTTTTGAACTAGCGGTTATTTCACCGCTCATAGCTCAATGTCCTCTGCCAAGTGACCCTAATTCAGTATTATATTCCCGATGAACGAAATGAGTCGATATACGCTTAATCAACGTTGGGAAATGTTGAAAACTTATTCCCAAAGTAGTGAGCCAGTATTCGAAACTTTGTATACAAAATTCGATAGAAATGAAGCACTGTTCTCAGTACAGTGTGAGGATATTTGTGAATAACTTGCGTTCGACTGGTCTGTTAATAGACAATATACACGTTCCGACCTAAAGAGGTCTACAATATTAATTGGTTCAAGTATTGAAGGCAGTTGACCATCGGTTGGAAGAAGATGAGCATTTGTATGAAAAAATTAACTTTTCCGTCGGTTATGTGAACAAGCACAATTGTCGTATTTTGGACACAAGAAATCCGACAATTGAGATATTAGACCCAAAACCAGTCTGTTGTTTTCGAAAATGAACAAGGAGCCGCAATAACACTCAATGGCGAACGACTGTTATTGTACCATGTTAACTTACTTTATTCGCTACGATTGAAGAGGAGCGTTGGCTGATATTTAGTTTCAACAGGACGGCACCACGGCCTACACAGCCAACAATACAATCGGTGTTTTAATATACAGTTTTAAAACAAACTATGGTAAAATTTTATGCACCCTGTTATTATTTCTGCGAGATCTCTTTTATTGCAATGTCTCAACCATTCCCAAAAATGAGGTATATGCAAATATGAAAGGGCTGATACAATTTTTCACAAAAACAAAATTCCTGATAATGAGATAGCTTTTGAAGGAGAAACATAAAGTATTCCTTCCAGCAAAATAATACGTTCTGTCAATACGTAAACGAGTATGTATCTAAAGCTAGATATGAATAAAACCGCACACCACCCCCATCAAACAACGATATATTATATTTACTTAAGAAACATGATTAAAAATAACATATTTTCAAGACCATATCCATGTTCAAACAACGACGACAACAACAACAACACCAAAAGAAAAATCAAACTGTTTTCATTAAAGAGTTAATTTGAAAAACAACATAAAAACGAACGTGTAATCTACGCTGCTTATAAGTAAATGGAATTCTTTGTATTTTTTATGAATATGTACGTAGGTATGTTGAAGCACTGTACGTATACAACATCATCTACAAAAATATTCGCGAGCAGCATAAAAAGTAATTCGAGCTTGATATTGAAAAAAATTTTGTTTTGTTACTTCCCAGATCCAAAGATATTTACGCGAAAAGTAAAATTTATGATGATATCATATACCCAGAATACTTGTGCGTTTTGTAATTGTTATACCATTACCATATAGGCTAGAAACTATTAAGAGTTGTTCTAAAACAATTTACATAAAAATATAAAGTAAAACTCGTTGCTGTATGTTCCTAGTGTACGCCGTATGTAAAACCATAAAATACACACTCGTCGATTAGTAGGTCATCCATATTGATTGTACGTAGGTCGTACAGGTCAATTGGATTCATTTTGAAATGGCTTCATACAAGTTTTATGATGTGGGCGTTTCTAATATGTCCCAGTATATGAATAAAAATTATCTTTACCGTGATAATTTTTAAGTAAAATTCCAGGACATAATTATTGCAGTAGTTTACACAGCACAACGAGTGTAAACGAGTGTAATTTGTAAAAACTCCCATTTCTCACGAATGTTCGTGCCCATAAAGACGAACGAGTTTAATCTACTTGAATTTATTAAACAATTTTTTTTGCCTTTTAATTTAATTTAATTTAGATTTTTTGTCGACTTATCGTCTCCCCCTTAGGTCTCTTGATTCGTTGTTCTTTTGTGTCATATTGTCTTATGTAGTTATATGAACACACTTTTACATACAATATATAAGATCTAATCGCATCAATGAATAATTTTCTTGCATCATGATCTAATTTTACGACATTTTTTTCCGGATTTATATCGTTGTTGTTTTGGTACTCAAACATTGTAGAAGCTCTATACATTTAAGATGATAAAATGTAATATTTTGTCCCTATGTACATAACTATTTTGTTGGAAAATTGTTGATTGTTTTATGGCTTTGTGACACAAAAGATTTTAAACATTAATGGACGAGACTTTATAGTGCCATGTGACATTTGTAGATCTTGATTAGTAAACGTTTAAGGAGCAATGATTGAATTACGTAAAATAAAAATTACAAAAATGGGATAATTGTAACGAAAGGTTTCTGGCGTTCTTCGGATGAGCGATGCACCAAACCGTCCCTCATCTATATAGCCACGTTAGAATACTCAAAGTGATACAGCGTCAGAGATGCTACTAAGTTCAACTAAAAATATCTTTCAGTACGAGCAAGAAAACGCTGAACGACGCCTCATATTAAAAGATCGATTTTTTTGTACTAAAATGTCAAAAATAAAAAATATTCTCTCTTACGTCTATCATTCTCGGAAAGTGAACAACATGCACGCCGGAAAAACCTTTTTGCAAAATTAAAATTAATACGAGGTGAAAATATATCCAAAAGAAAAAACTAACACCAAAAATACCTGGACCTTTAATTGATGATACTATTAATTAATTTTCATCTGATGAAGAAGAACTCGAAAGGGCAACAAATTTGAGTTTAGATCAGAAAAAAACAAGCAAGAAAAGAAATGATGACCACTCTCCAGAATTGGAAATTAATTTAGCCAATTCTGAAACCTATACAGGTTTTGTCAAAAAGCGTAATTCCGAAAACGATGCATAGGTTACATGTGAAAACACTAGGAAAAGGTACATCTAATAGTACTGTTACGTATATAATTGACACAAACAGTTGAGATTGAAAAAGCAGTCCAAATCAATTAAAGAGTGGTATCGCAATGGAAACAATGTGTCAAATTTATCATCATACGGTTGAGAATTCAACAAGCAGAATAATCAGTTGTAATTATTTAAGAAAACACATAAATTCCGACATTAAAGGACCTGAATCAATAATACAAAATACAATCAATAGTTAATAACATCAACTAATCAACGACTTGAACCAAGCCATCAATTCTTCGAAACATGTGCGATCTATAACGATGTACCAACCTTCCCAAACGAAAAACAACAACCAGGCAAATCAATTTCTTTCCCACTAAACTGCAAAACCTGTGCAAAGAAGAAGAAGCCACGCGAACAATCGAATTGGAAGATCAAAACACGCTCTGAAACCGCTCTTACTTACATGAGAGACAAATGAATCAAATTACAGATCTGAACAAAAACATATGTCTGGAGGTACACAATAAATTAATTTATGGAAGGACACGAATTCCATTAGAATATTCAAATGTGGCATAGAAAATTCGTTGAAAGTCAAACTTCTTGTATACCAAATTCTAATGGAGTGCACATGAAATAGATTGCATTTAATGATATCTTCAAAAATGTACAACAACAGTGGACTAGCGAAGACCCACAATTTAAATTATTTAAAAACAAAATACGGTGGTCAGACAGCAAAACTAATTAATCACCTTCGTGCCATAGCTGAAAAGAAAGATACGATAGTCGCAGGGCCATCGAAGACGACTTAGCAGATCGATTCAGTAAGTTCATGGAAAAATAAGAACAACTCGAAGTCGGACCCGAAAAATGCCATCCCGTAATTGTTGGTACATTTCTTGGTTAAAGTGTAGTCAATACGAAAAAAGTGTATTATCTCGAAATTAAAATGTAATACACAAATAAAATTTGCTGCGAAAAAGTTAATGACAAATTTTAAAAACTCCCATATACTCGTATCATGGGATAAAATATGTAAACATTAATATATGTACTCGTATTTGTATAAGTAAAACAATTTCTTATGAGACTGGTCGAGCGAAAATTTTGCGAGCGACACTTAAAATTCCGTGGCGCTAATACCAGAGATACATGAGTCTATGAGCATAGAGAAGAGTAATATAAACAGAGGTAAAGCTGCATACTAAATTTAGACACAACTTTTTCTATTGTAACCCCAAAATTCAAAATCGTTTTACGACGTAAACAGTAGACTTAGAATTTCCGACTCTGCGAATTTACGTTTGGTGTTTCCTTAACTTTACGTAACGTTTTTATTGTTATGTTTTTCGTTTAAAGTGTAACTGTAATATTGTATTTGGCCAACATAAAACCATATCGTAACCCCAAATTTTACTATGAAAAAATGAGTAAATATTTTGTAGGTAGGCGAAGTAAATTCAGTTTATATTCATTTTTTTTTGTGCTACGAGTTTTTATTCTATGAGCCCATGTCCTCATAGAACCAAGTAAACTGGCTAAATCGGTTGCACAAGTTGAATGTGTCAAATCGGGCGGTGAATTTGGTTGAACCAGGCGAACCAGTTGAGCCTGTCAAAGCGACTGAATCGGTTGAATTTGCCCACCCGGTTAAAACGATTCTACCGATTCACCGGAATCAGCCGGTGCACTCGGTTCTAGCGTCCAAACCGATTCAACTAATTCAATCGGTTCAGCCGATTCGCCAAACTCAACTTGTTAATCCGATCCAGCCCGGTTCTACCGTCCATACTGATCAACTAATTCAACCGGTTACACCGATTCAAGAGGTTCACCCAATTCACGCGGCTCGCTCGGTTCAACCGGTCGCTCGGTTCGGCTGATTCTATGAGGCTTTAAACTGTTTTTGACTCCTTATGTTGCATAATAAGAGTTCATTCTAGGTTGAATCCAGGTTAAATTTTATTATAAACGGAGTCGAGTCAACTTCTAGTTACTCGTAGTTCGACTCGATTCAAAAAATTCGTTAGATCGAGTTAACTCTGGCGTACAATTAATTCAAGCGGTTCTAGCGGTACCAGTCCGGCCGATGTAACTGCGTCTAACCGATTCAACCGAGTCAACCAGCCCGCCCGGACTCGTCTAGCCAATTTGTAGAATCAGTAGCACCGATCGAAACGTTTAAAGCGGTCAAATTGGTCAAACCGGTCGAATTGATGATTCGATTGAATTGACTCACACATTCATAGACTCATAGATTTATAGCCTCATTGACTAATAGACTCGTTGACTTATAGGCTCATATACTCATAGACTCATTAAATCGGTCGAACCGGTAGAATTAGTTGAACGGCCTGAATCGGTTGAAAAGACGATGTTACTATAGGTCATTTGTATATGAATTATTTTGACGTTTTCCAAGACAACTCTCTCTCTCTCTCTCAACTTAATAACAACATAAATAAAACTAATTTACAAGAGATTTTTGGTTAATGGCCACAATATACAATTTCCAAAGTAATGACGCGACGAGCTTTGCTATTAAACATATTCATTACATTCTAGGAGCAACAATTTAAACAAATTAAAACAATTTCGTATATTAAAATATT
Source organism: Nephrotoma guestfalica (assembly GCA_963691935.1). Classification (NCBI taxonomy): domain Eukaryota; kingdom Metazoa; phylum Arthropoda; class Insecta; order Diptera; family Tipulidae; genus Nephrotoma; species Nephrotoma guestfalica. Next base: position 74,479,975 of record OY829913.1, on the reverse strand, counting down.
AAACCATAATATTGCAAAATAAAGATGTTTACTATTAAAATCATCCTACGGCCATTCATTAGTACAACGTTTTGACCTTTTAAAATAATGTTTGTCTCCAAAACATAAAGAAGTTGCTGTGTTTATTGCAGGTTTGAAAAATTCCCTTTATAATTTTAGAAAATTTTGAATTTCGTTTTGTAAATGCAAAATTTACAAAGCAAAAGGTTGTATGCCCGACTATTTTTGATTGCAAATCGTTTTGTATTTTTTTTATGTTTGCGTATAAAAATGTATATACCGATACGAAATTGTTTAGAATGTGGACTATCAAAGAAATCGATTGCAAATAATTACAAAGCAATATCAGTTGGGAACGCACAGTTGAGAATCAGAACTTTAAAAACTCGTAGACTCATATACTCATAGAATCATGATCAGAATCGGCCGAACCGATGAAATCGGTTGAATCCGTTGAACCGTATGAATCTGTTAAACCGTATGAATCGACGCACGAATGAACTCATATAAACTTATAGACTCAAAGAGTCATATAGAAATAGAATCATGACTAATAGACCCATAGACTCAAAGACACATAAACTCATAGACTAATATACTCACAGACTTATAGACTGATAGAATCGATCGAATCTAACAAATCGGTCGACGGTTGAATCGACGGTAATAGACTCATAGATTTATGACGTATAGACTCATCAACTCATAGACCTATAGTTTTGTAGAATCGGTTGAACAGGTGGAATCGGCCAAACCGCTCGAACCTGTTTAATCGAATGAACCGCTTAAATCAGTTGAACCGATCAAATCGGTCGAAGACTCATTGAGTCATAGTACTCAATGTACTCAAAGACTCATAGACCCATAGATTCACACCCATACACTCATAGACTTTTAGACTCATAGGAGTAGTCTCATAGACTAATAAAGTAATGAACTAAGAGAGACATAGGCTCATTTACTCTCATATACTCATAGGCCCATAACCGACGAATGGGATATGATGCGATTATATCTGGTACTTTCACTACTAGACGTAGCCTCTCCATCCCTACTCCGCTTGACTACGTCCACACTCGTGTCGGTGGTAACTCGGTTCTAGGAAACTAGGCCGAGGCAGAAGTCAAAGGGGGGTCACATAGGTTACTTGCAAATGATGCGCTTAAGAGTTATGTGACTTAAATCCTGGAGCGTCTGTCTCACATTGAGCGGCTTCCAGGTCAGCGACGGTACCTCAGGAGGGGCGGCTGTGTACCTACTTGGCAGAAAGTATAAAATAAAAAGCAAGCAGGTTCCCAACAGTCGAGATCCAGCGACTGCAATGTTACAACGGTGGCGACCTTGGCCGATGTAACAGATATTTCGACAAGCGAAGAGAGAAGAAGCACTACATCCATGCATGGGAATAGAACCCCTGGTAACCCGTTTGGTAAGAGTGCGTTAATGCAGAGGTCCCCTAAGAAGGGAGCGATGACCAGTACATTGAAGAGATGTTTTTCATCCCCTTCTTTGGGGAGTTACAAGGAGGAAACCCAAGAAATAAGGCTAGCCAGGCTTGGGAAAAAAATTGGGGAACTGGTGGAGTTCGTAAAACCTCGAAATAATGTTCATAGCGAGATTAAAAGATGATAAGCACCATTAGCACGCTGTATGGCTCAGCTATAGGTAAGAGGAGTGCTTCGGAAAAGCAGTGTCAAACTTCATCGATCAATAATGACAGGAAGGAGAATTTAGGTCGTCTACGAACTGTGAGCAGGAAAAAGGAGCTGAAGGCAGCGACTATCGAAGATATACCACTTGTGGAGCCCAGTAAAAGGAAGTTGTACACGCCACCTAAGAGTGATGAAAGAAGGCAAAGTAAGGGAAGGAATACTAAGGCTGCTCCGCAAGCTCCTCCACAAGCACTTTGAATTTCGGAGACTCTTATTAATGAGGAGGACGGAAACAAGAAGCAAAAGACCACAGCATTTATGTCGGTTAATGGAGATATAAACACAACGAGCTCAAATCAATTGGAGGATGCCACAGTTGGCTCAGAACAAGAATGGCAGAAAGTGAAGGGGGAAAAAACGCCAAAAAGACGATCACGTCCGCGAAGGAAAAGTGCTCGACCGGATGCGCTGCTAATAAAGAAGAGTGACGAAATCACATTTGCCGATCTGCTGCGGAAAGTCAAGGTGGACCCGACGCTAAATACTCTGGGTGAAAGGGTATCAAACATACGTCAAACTTATAATGGAGACCTATTGTTGGAGGTACAAACTACAGGAGACCAGCCGAAGACCGCAATATTTCGAGAGCAATTAGCGAAAGCGATCGGGGCCAATACGGCGGTTAAAACTTTGACCCAGGAGGCGTTACTTGTGACCAAAGACATGGACGAGGTTACCACGTCTGAAGAGGTGATAGAGGCTCTGGAAGCACAGTTTGAAGGGGTGAGAGGTGTCTGTATTGTTAAGTTACTCACAAAGACCTACCGAGGAACGCAGACAGCGGTTGTTAGTCTCCCTAACGCTTTGGTTGGGAAAGTGCTAGAAGTGGGTAAAGTTAGAATCGGCTGGGTTTCTTGCCGACTCCGGGGAAAAAAGAGCTGACTAGATTCTTTAAATGCCACGGTTATGGGCATCGGTCATGGAACTGTAGAAGCGAAGCGGATAGATCAAAGCTCTGCAGGAGATGTGGTGAAGAAGAGCACTTTGCTAAGACATGCCAAAAAGATTCAAAATACATGCTATGCGACGAAACGGCCAAAGGCTGTAGCAAACACGTAACTGGTAGTGGTAGATGTCCGGTATACCGGAAAGCGCTGCAAAAAGAGCGCTGGAAATGAAAGTCATCCAAAGTCATCCAATATTAACCACTGTGAGGCTTGCCAGGACCTGCTGCAGCAATCCATACAGGAAGTGAAAGCGGAAATTGTAATTGTGTGTGAGCAATATAGGAACCTTGATAGACAGTGTTGGGCTTCAGATAGATCGAATCGAGCTGCTGTGTGGGTTTGTGGTACCTACCCCCTACAGGAAGTTGGTGTGAGTTCTGTACCCGGGTTTGTCAGAGCCAAAGTGAACGGCGTTCATATTTATAGTTACTACGCACCTCCTAGTGCATCGATTGAAGAATTTTTAACATTTCTCGATCAATTAACGGATGATGCACGGAGCCACATACCGGTGCTCATAGCCGGGGATTTTAATGCATGGGCCGTAGAGTGGGGAAGTAGAGAAACCAGTAGCAGAGGAACCGCATTGTTAGAAGCCTTCGCATCATTGCCGGTCGTATTAATGAATACAGGAAATACACCTACTTTCTGTAGAGGAAATGCCATCTCGATAGTTGATCTAACGTTTGTAAGCCATTGTCTTGCCGATAGAGGAGTAGCGTCGAGAGTGAGCGATCTATATACACATAGTGATCATCAAGCTATTGTGTATGAACTGGCGGATAGTAAAGCCCAAAGGACTTTAGTTAGACACAGGAAGAGAATGGGATGGAAGACCGCAGCGTTCGATGAGAACATTTTCCGGCTCATAATGGAGGATCTTACCCTATCTGGTACCGCAAATAACAAAGCCGTCAAGATTATGAGACATGTTACAAGAGCCTGTGATGCAGCAATGCCAAGAAGGATGATGGATAATCGTAGAAAACCAGTCTTCTGGTGGAACGACGAGATTTCTGAATTGCGTAAAAGGTGCCTGAACGAAAGAAGGCGATACCAGCGTGCTAGACACATCGAAAACTTTCCCCTTCGACAAAAATACTGTAAAGCTCGATCGGAGCTTAAGCATGCCATTAAAGCAAGTAGCGATCCCTGGGGTAGACCCTACCGATTGGTGATGAAAAAACTCAGAAGCAATTACGCCACTGCTCCCACATGCCCGGCAAACCGGTGTGAAGTATTTAACATTTATCAAAAGAGTAGCACAAATGTAACACACAAATTAACAAATAACAAAAGTGTACAATTCAATATAAAATTCCCCGAGGGTCGCATCGATATGCCGCATATCACAAAAAAAGGCAAAAGTATCCCCAAAATGCCGGTATAACCAGATTTGCGTAGATATCTCTAGAATTTTGTATTAACACGCATCCAAAATGTAGATTTAAGTAGATATCTTTAGCATCACGTGTAAATGGCCATCAAATATATACGTGACAGGGTGTATAGTTCTATAATGTTCAATGAATAAAAACTAATTATTTTTCGTTTTATTTGTATAATTGCTTTTCATTTTCTTGTAAAAATCGGATTTTAATGAGAACAATTACAAATTCAACCCTGCCATATTTTTTGTGTGTATAGCTACACTTTTTATATTATTGTGTCTTATTTGTTAATTTGTGTAGCTACACTTTTGATAAATGTTAAATACTTCACACCGGTGCCCGGCGATGCTGTCTGACATAGTGAGTCACCTGTTCCCGCAGCAACCCGATTGTGTATTAGAAGTATTAGGCAACGAGGAGGAAGATATACTACCAGTTACTGAGGAGGAGGTTCTGAAGGCATGTGACAAAGTGAGTAACAATAAAGCTCCTGGCCCGGATTACATTCCGAATATTGCATTCAAGTCGGCGGTTAAAGCACACCCAAACTTATTCACGGAAGTATATACTGCATGCCTAGTTGAGGGGGAGTTCCCTAGTAAATGAAAGGAACAGAGACTAGTATTGTTGCCAAAAGGAAACAAACCACCAGATGAGCCGTCGCCTCCAGTCTGTCTGTTGGATACGGCCGGGAAAACCCTAGAGAGAGTTGTATGTGACCGGTTACAAGAGGCTATAGTTATAGCAGGAAACCTGACAGAGTAGCAGTATGGTTTTCTAGAGGCGCGCTCAACAGTGGATGCGATTAAAGAGGTTGTAGATACGGCAAACCAGGCGATATCCGGTTCTCGATGGCTACGTGGTAGTAAAAAATACTGTGCCATAGTTACATTGGGCGTGAAAAACGCATTCAACACGGCGAATTAGAGCTGCATATTTAACGCACTGACGCGGATGATCGTACCAAAATACCTGCTGAGACTAGTTTCCAGCTACTTTAGCGAGAGGATCTTGATGTATGATACGGAGGAAGGAAATAAAACTTACGAGGTGACTGGTGGAGTTCCTCAAGGATCAGTGTTAAGTCCTACACTCTGGAATGTGATGTACGATGGTGTACTTCGACTGCCCATACCAAGTGATGCACAGGTGATGGGCTTTGCGGACGACATCGCGATTGTAGTTGTCGCAAAATACAGAGAGGAGATTGTGGACATCTGTAATAGGACGGTCAGACTTATTCAACAGTGGTTAACAACTGCTGGGCTGCAACTAGCAGAACATAAAACAGAAGCTGTCCTTATTACTAGCCGAAAAGTAATGGAGAACGCAACCTTAGAGATTGGAGCCCAATTACCTAGGAGTAATGATCGATGCCAGATTGTCATATAAGACACATCTCTCCAGCGAACGAGCAAGGAGAGTTAATGCGGCACGAATAATGCCGAATACAAGAGGGGCGCGGGCGAGCAGCAAAGTACTGCTCGCCAACGTCGTTACATCTATAATGATGTATGGGGCGCTAATTTTGGTCAACTCGTTGGAGAAGAACACTTATAGACAAAGAGTAGCAACAGTTTAGAGGTTAAGTGCTCTGAGAGTATTGTGCGCATTTCGGACGGTGTCAGAAGATGCTGCTGTTGTTCTTGCGAGAATGCTACCAATAGATCTACTTGCCAAGGAGCACCAAACCACTTACTTGCGTCGTGGTCAAGGAACAAAAGCGGAGAAACACCGATTAGCACGTGCTGAGACGATCACTGTATGGCAGAGAAGATGGAGTGAGTCGACGAATGGTAGATGGACCCATCGCCTGATCCCTTACATCGAGGCGTGGCTAAACAGGCGACACAGTGAAGTGGATTACCACCTGACGCAGTTTCTGACGGGTCATGGTTGCTTTAGATCATACCTATTCAAATTCAAACACGAAAAGTCACCAGATTGACCTTTATGCATTGGAATAACGGAGAATGTAGAGCACGTATATTCGAGTGTCAACGATTTGCTGAGGAGAGAAGGAGTATCTATGTACGTGGGGTCCAACGAACGCCGGAAAATATAATGGAGTTTATGCTGGCATCTCAAGATGGGTGGAACGCCGTAAGCGGAAGTGTCTCACGGATAATGAGAGAGTTGAGACGCCTCGAAAGAAGCAGAAATTCAGTGAGGAGTTAATTCCAGCCGAGCAGCGAAAGCTGAGCCTGCCTCGCGAAGTAATACCTAACGGTAGTTCCACGCGGCCGAACTGCATGGTTTATCGGGGGTGGTGGTTTGGTCCGTTAGAATCCGACACTATCAAGAGTTTGATATATGGGTTCACGCGTGAAGCCTATCGAAGGTTCCCCTCCTCCGCCCATAAAAAAAAACTCAGACCCATAGACTCATGATAGAAAAGACTACTAAAAGACTTATAGACTCATAGACTGTCATTCACCTTCGACGTTCAACGTTCGAACGAATCGAACTATTTATTTATTTCTAAAGAAATGTACGAGTATATGTATATGTTTTTAGATTAAAACCGAACATTCAGTTTAAAACAAAAATTAAATTAAAACACAAAAGCAAAAAATTATAAATTTAAATAAAAGTTAAAGCCAACACAAACTAACCAAAAATAGAAATCAAATTTTAATTAACATTAAAAAAATTAAAAATAGTTCTTCTGGATTTTTTTGAAATTATCCTTTGATAAATTAAAGCCAAATAGCTCATCGATGCTGATGAATGATTTAGATAACCTATTAATGGGGTTGTTTTCTCCCTAGTTTGTAGATTGGTCTTCAAGTGCTAATAACTGACGGTTTCGAAATGTTTTACATAGCTCATGAATTGATATGTTTTCCATGATGTAAGCTGAATCAACGTAACCAAGCAAAACGTTACCAATAAAAGTAAGGGTAAATTTTGGTCATAAACTCAGTCACTTTTCTTTAACAAAAATCAGGAACTTCTTTTGAATGCTTTCAATTCTTTTTGTATGCACAGCATAGTATGGATTTCAGACCGTTACAGCGTATTCCAGTTGAGATCGGACATAAGCGAAAGAAAGTGAACATAGAGTTTAAATATCTATAAATTCACTCATTCATTCGCCTTCGCAATACAATTTTCAATATACCAATTGAAACTGGCGTTTCGACCAATGTAACACCTAGATCCATAATCTCATTGACTCTTTGCAATACTTCGCTGCACTCATCGACTTATAGACTCAAAGACTCGAAGACTCAAGGTCTCAAGGACTCACTGAAGTGTTACTATTTGAAAATATGTGAGAAGTGCCACCAGAAATAAAGCTATCAATGGGATGGCAAATTATAGAATTACAGAATGTCCTATAATATTTCCATGCTCGTCTGTAAGAGGGCATTCACATTCATGGCAAATACCTTCCGAAAAAATATGGATATATGTGGTCACTTCCCTGCAGTAGTGGGAAGGCGGTGCTTACATTACTGAATTCAGCGCCTGCAGAATTTCTGTCATATATAATAGCAACGACGATGTCGAGAGATTTCCTGCAAAATATCCGAAGTTCAAAATAATTTTAATTTCTCCCGTGCAACACCAGGGTTACTCAACTAGTGATAAGATATAAAATAAAATTCGATTACGACACAATTACATTACAAGAAACTCAAAGATCATTAGGATACTGACGTGATTCCAGCAAAATAATGAGAAAAATACTCTACAAATACGATTAAGTACAAACTCGCTCACACAACAACATGGTTTATGAAGATTAGAGACATCCATCAAAAATTTTAATCGGCGATGTTAATAAACAACTGTAACCCTTTGTTGGAGTGCGTAACATGTTCCATGTCAGTGTACAGGACAATATGGAGTTCGAAACGTGCGGGTGGTGTACTGTACCTGTGTAAGTAAGTAAACACTGTTTTTATTCAAGGATTGTTTTTAGTTAAATAAAATTTAATAATTAAAATTTCACTTGACTCTCATGTAATTAGGCATGAAAAAGGAATTCCCTTCCCCAAGGAAAGAACGGAATTTCTTTCATATGCCTAAATACGTAGCAAATGCCTGCTTCTTAATTAGATTTTATTGATTTATCCTATACCCAAACTTTATATGATAAAATTTTTGTCGCACTTTCTTACAAGAGCTTAGCCATCTCATAAAGAACCATACATAAATATGATTTTAATTTCCGCTAACGATTTTAGCTATATACTTCGATGTACTCGTATTCCATGCAGACATATGAAAGATCTAATAAACATTAATTTAATTATATTACACGAAGGTTGTCAATTAAGCAATCTTACAAAATGGCACAATTATCAAATTAAACAGATGTACATAATTCCGATTATTCCCGGAACATATACGCGCGCCAACATTTAAACTTCATGCGATCGTGCGAACCTAAAATTAGTAAATATTATTTTCGCGATTCATTCACAGAAATCGCGTGTTATAAAATTAAAAATCATATTTCGATTAGATTAGATTTGAGTGAAAAAAAAATTGTTTGCAGTTTACCCGAAATATATTCGTCATGCGTTTGTGCGCTCGTACACACAGCTGGTAATTTATCAAATTTTTTTTTTACTTAAATTTATTTTTATAACGCTACGTACGCTCGTCTTAAAACACACAATAAATTGAAAAATGAAATATTAAGACATACAATTTTATACACCGTACCTACTCATCAAATTTAGAATTGTATATTATATATTTCATTTTTGTTGTTGTTAGTGCTTAAGACAATTTAAAATATTATTTTTCGTTGTTTCCGGTACATGGTACATTGACACCATCGTCGCATTACTGATTACATTCGATATGATATTACGCCACAATACACGATCATTAAAAATAGTTGTTTTATGTCACGGTTTGCAATTTAAAGAGTGTTAAAGAGGGGGAGAGAGGTCACAATTCTAACACATAAGTTACAGGTAATTCACCTTATTTGTAACATAATTTCGTTCCATCAAACATTGCGTGTATGGATCTCATACATTAAGTGTTATACTAGCTTTTGAATCACTTATCTCGGGCTGGGTTATATTTCGACCTAGACCAATGCTTGAATATGTTTCTTCATACTAAATAATTTATGTTGCGATGTTCACATTGTGTTCGTGACGCTATACGATGCCTACCTATGTTAATCAATCACATTTAAGGTCTTCGAAATTAGACCATGCGCGCGGTTAATGCGATAATAGTCGTAATGCTACGGCTTACTGTATAATTTAAAGTAATTCGTAGAAAATGACGCGATCAATTAGTTAAAGACATTCAATTTTATTTTTTAATTCTTTGTGTCTTTCTTGTGTAAATGTTAAGTGAAAACAATAATTGTATTTTGTTTTCCTCTTTGATGACTAACAGCCTTAGAACCAATTTGATTTATCTGTTAATTTATTCAGATTGACAGGAGATTTACATTGAGATTTATCGATGATTATTTTATAAATTGCAATTGAACACATACAAATATAATTGTTGCATATTTTAGTCGATCAAATGATACAACTGAATATTTTAACTATGACTAGGAATGAAAGCCCTTTGGGGCAGTTGTGGAAAATGTAGCGCGTGCAGACAAAATTAATGAAATCATCTAGAAGGATATAGGTAATATTGAATTAACTGTACCTCCAGTAATATATGATATAACGGGTGATTTTTTAAGAGCTTGAGAACTTTTTTTTAAAAAAAAACGCATAAAATTTGCAAAATCTCATCGGTTCTTTATTTGAAACGTTAGATTGGTCCATGACATTTACTTTTTGAAGATAATTTCATTTAAATGTTGACCGCGGCTGCGTCTTAGGTGGTCCATTCGGAAAGTCCAATTTTGGGCAACTTTTTCGAGCATTTCGGCCGGAATAGCCCGAATTTCTTCGGAAATGTTGTCTTCCAAAACTGGAATAGTTGCTGGCTTATTTCTGTAGACTTTAGACTTGACGTAGCCCCACAAAAAATAGTCTAAAGGCGTCAAATCGCATGATCTTGGTGCCCAACTTACCGGGCCATTTCTTGAGATGAATTGTTCTCCGAAGTTTTCCCTCAAAATGGCCATAGAATCGCGAGCTGTGTGGCATGTAGCGCCATCTTGTTGAAACCACATGTCAACTAAGTTCAGTTCTTCCATTTTTGGCAACAAAAAGTTTGTTAGCATCGAACGATAGCGATCGCCATTCACCGTAACGTTGCGTCCAACAGCATCTTTGAAAAAATACGGTCCAATGATTCCACCAGCGTACAAACCACACCAAACAGTGCATTTTTCGGGATGCATGGGCAGTTCTTGAACGGCTTCTGGTTGCTCTTCACTCCAAATGCGGCAATTTTGCTTATTTACGTAGCCATTCAACCAGAAATGAGCCTCATCGCTGAACAAAATTTGTCGATAAAAAAGCGGATTTTCTGCCAACTTTTCTAGGGCCCATTCACTGAAAATTCGACGTTGTGGCAGATCGTTCGGCTTCAGTTCTTGCAGGAGCTGTATTTTATACGGTTTTACACCAAGATCTTTGCGTAAGATCTTCCATGTCGTCGAATAACACAAACCCAATTGCTGCGAACGGCGACGAATCGACATTTCACGGTCTTCAGCAACACTCTCAGAAACAGACGCAATATTCTCTTCTGTACGCACTGTACGCATTCGTGTGGTTGGTTTAATGTCCAATAAAGTAAACTGAGTGCGAAACTTGGTCACAATCGCATTAATTGTTTGCTCACTTGGTCGATTATGTAGACCATAAATCGGACGTAAATCGCGAAACACTTTTCGAACCGAACACTGATTTTTGTAATATAATTCAATTATTTGCAAGCGTTGCTCGTTAGTAAGTCTATTCATTATGAAATGTCAAAGCATACTGAGCATCTTTCTCTTTGACACCTTGTCTGAAATCCCGCGTGATCTGTCAAATACTAATGCATGAAAATCCTAACCACAAAAAAATCACCCTTTACTTTCTGGTATAGAATTTTTTTTATTTTTTTAACAGTCAAGATTGGTGTAAACAAATTTACCCGAAAATTAGATTATTTTTTGTTATAGAGTTAAAATCCACACCATTCGGAGTTCTAAATTAAATAATTCGCTAGAGTGAAATGTTTATCCTATTTAAAAATACAAAATGTAGATAATTTTATTTTCATAGTTTTGTCGTTGCAGTTTGCTGAGATATCTCATTAGTGCGAAACCATATAGTTACCAAGTTTTTGGAATCTCGTCTCGTGGGATAAGAGATAAAATTGATTTCCATAGACAAATTGTTTTATCCGATTCGTGCGTTTTTCCGAAAATTTATATGAAATTCTTTAGTTTTATTTTTTTGTCCAACGAAGGTGTAATAATTTTATCCAGAGGGTGCGATTTTAATTTTTAAGAGTGTTTTGAGTTTTTAATTGTGAATATTTTTATCCATAAAAAGTGAATGGTCATTAAAATAAATACTCCGTTCGGATAAAAAAAATTTAATCCGATCGATGTGATATTATTTGGCACCGATTCGGTATTAGGAAAACCCCGAATTTTCTTCCGTCTACAATCAACATTGTTTTCGTAACCATTAGTTTCTTACTATAGTGAAGTTTCTGACAAACTAAAAATGACAAAAAACTTTACAACAGCCCAAAAAGATTTTTTTATATTTTAAAATTTTGCTATAGTAGAAAGTGTGACGGCGCTTCGATTGTCATTGACATCGAAGTATGTTATCGTGTAGTACTGAGCCTATTGCATCTTTTGTAAAAGCCAACATAATTATGCGATCCGTCGAAGCATACATTTTCTATGTTGGAATCATACAAAATCGAAAAATTCAATCATTCGAAGGCCATTGACAAGGCATCGTAGAGATGCCTAAGTAAATCGAAGTATGCTACCACCGATAATGAATTCGTCGTCAGCATTTGAATTCAGAAACTTCACACTGCCTAGTTTCTTAAAATCCGCAATATGCCGCATTCCCACGTTTGTCCGAGACATTAAAACAGAAATGTTCTTAGCACATTTTCTTGAACTACATAATAAATTTCTTGGAATGAAAAAACATATCTTCTTCTTATTCTATATTAAATGAATAATTAGTTAGCAGCGTCAAAACGATGGATTTGCGAACTAAAATGCTGGTAAGAGAATGAGAAACACAAAAACTGCTACCAGCGTTGACTACGAGAGATCCTCGTCCCAAAAGTTTTTCAATTTTCCTGGTTAAAAAGTAGAAGAAGAATTACGTACCGACATTTTTTTTAAATTTTTCCGATCAGATATCTTAGAGCGTGTTACGACACCGTGAGGGGTCATAACATTATTTCCTTTCCTTTGTTCTTTTGGAATTTTTAGTTCCATGGTAATTGAATGATTGATGCTTTTTATTGACTACTAACATCGTTTGTTTCTACGGAAATTGGCCTTAATATTTTGTTTTGTGTTTTTGTTCAAATCCAGTGTTCATGTAAACGTCGAATGAATATTGTAGAGCGACCGGTGAAGATGTAGAGCGATATTTTTGTGGTGCGGTGTGAAAGGATGGGCGAGTGACGCACACGAAAAAAAAAACAAAAAAACACCAACGAGCAAAAAATATTCTTATAGATGTTTCTTGGTGCGAGGAATTTTTTGGGGTCTAGTTTTGGATTTCAAAAACTTAGACAGAGTCTATTTTGGAATGTAATCCAATTAAGTGGAAAAGTTTTTAATTTTGAGTTAGATAGTCTAAGTGCAATTTTTGGCTTGACTTCAATAAAGAAAATTGTACACTCAAAAAGGCTTTTAGTTACCAATAAATTAAATGTTTAAAAATTATATTCGAGATTGAGTTTTGTTTTGTAAAAATTTAAAAAGTTAAAAGTGTAATTTGAGTTTTATTGAAAAGTGGAAATTAGTTGGTTAAACGTGAAGAACAAAAAATTCCGCGTGGGATCTATAATGTTGAAAACGTTTATTTTATATGAAGTGATTACTGTCCAATTGAAATTTAGTTGTGAGTTTAAATTGGAATAATCGGTTTAAATTCAAGGATAACAACTTAAGCTGCGTTTACGGAGAAATGTTATTTATCACGGCAGTTTGTTATTTGGTGGTTATGGTTTTGTTTAATTTAAATGGGTCGTGGACCAAAATTAATTTGAGCCGGCCGTGCGGAAATCCGTTTATTAAACATTAAATATTTTCTATCGTCGAGTCGAGAACACTGCCACATTTTACGGGGGGCCAACAACGTGGCCATTCTCATTTTTGGTTTACGGCGAAGACACCCAACGAATATTCTACGGTTTACGGTGGGAAAATACCCAACAACATTTACGGTTACGGGCGCGAGAAGACGCCCAGCAATAATTACGGTTAACGGCGCAAAGACACCAAACGATATTTATGGTTACGAGTGGCCAACAACGTGGCCAGCCGCATTTTTACAGTTCGCGGCGGAGATACACCCAACATTATTTTCGAGTAAAGGCGGGAAGACGCCCATGCCATTTCGGCAATCCAAGACGCCGCAACCCTCAAGGTCGACTTTAATGAGGTCAAAAGGTACCGATTTTTTTTTGTTTTTTTTATTTTTATTTATTTTTCTTGAATCCAAAGTTTAAATTTTTCCAATTTCAACTTTTTTTGTTTTTTTCACCGCCCTTTCGCCTCTGATTTTTTTTTTCTTGAAAAATTAATTTAAATTAAAAACATCACGACGTTTCCTACTATTCGGTTTTATTCTTTTTCCCCCTCCTCAATTTATTTTTCCGTTATTTTCCTGGTCATGTTACCTATTTTTGTTTTTTTTTGTTTTTGATAAAATGAATTACTAAATTTTTCGGATTGGTATGATGGGAGGGGAGTCTCATTTTGCGTCTATTCCATAGTTGCAGACTGAGCTTGCCACTCCTCTTCATCCCCTTGGCAGGACATCCACAGGGTCGGAGTGCCGAGTCTAGCATATGTATCGTCCATTCAGGAACGACCGCAAAATCAACACGGTCTCCCCGTGGCACTTTGGCAGTCTCCAGCTGTTGAAGTGTGTAATGTGGGAGATTACCTAGAGGTCTCTCCGAATGAAGAGAGGATTTGTCTGTTGGGGAGACGTCCCTACCCTCTAATGCTGCCTCGTTGTGGCTAGGCATCGGCCTCTAGGGGTCGGAGGGGGGGCCTCGTTAGCAGGTCAGCAGACATTGTACTTGTCATCCGGAGAAATCCGGTATTTCCTGGGTGGGCACACTCGGTAAATTATTATATTTATCTCATTGTTCTTCTCACTGTAAACTCAATTTAGTTTCAGCATTTAATTTCATTGTTTTTTATTGAGTGGGCTCAGGTTTCTTCTTAAAAAATTTATGGTGCACAATATATTGACAAAAGATTTGCGAGATGAGTTTTCTAGGACCAGAGAGCGGTGCGTTCTAGCTGTGGAAAATTCCGCGAAGTCAATAAAAATTGATTCTAGATCAGACAGTATTCCGCTAAATACTGTCTGATCTAAAATCAATTTTTTCAAAAATGTACCATCGAATATGGTTAGAGGTTTTGGTAAACGGCCTATTCATTATCAAATTTAGATGAAACTTGGTTTCTACGATAAAAGTTTGATTACAAAATGAGTTTCGAGTGGAAAAACTAAAGTCATTGGCACGTAGGCGGTTTTTATTTTCCCAAAAATTAAATTTTTTCACAAAGTCATGAAGATCCTTGTTTCGATTCAGTATTCACTGAAAAGCGAACCGTTCAACTCTAAGGAGCACCTAAACGAGGAATTAATTAATTAATATATTAGGTTGCCAGCGTATTACGGGACGGATACGGTATTGTTGTAAATAGTGCTCAAGTCAGAAGACGGAATAGCGTTTAGAAATACATCCAAATAACCGATGAAAGCTCAATTCATTTCATTCAAACATTTAATTTATTTAGAAGGACTAGCGAATTTGTATCACCCGGAAAAGATTACAGTATGATAAACGCAAACTTGTATAAAGAGGAACATCCTCGCTTAACTGGTAAATGTTCACTCGAATGAGGCAATGCATTTTTCACATTTCTACAATCGGTATTATGAAAAGTTAGCTGAACAAGTTACATTGGAAAAATATTTGAATTAAAAATTTTTCATTTCAAACTTTTACTGAATATAAAAGCTTAATAGTTTCAAAATTTATTATCGTCTTGGTCTGTTGAAGGAAATTTCTAAGTTTTTTTATTTTTTGTCAGATTTTTGTAAGAAAAAAATCTATTGTAAGAAGAAAAGCTCATAAGAGTTGAAATAGAATTATAGTGCTGCTGTGCTTGTATGGATTTCCTTATTTTCTCCAAATGCAATAAATGTATACGTTCGTATTCGTAGAAAAGTTTTAAACTTAAATGGAAACAATTCTTCTTGTATCTGAATTCATCTTGTGCAGCAAAATAAAAACGTAATTATTATTTCAATCTTGTTTGATTAAATAAGGTTCCTATATATTGTAAAATCGTATTAACAGTTTATCGATTTTATATCGATTTTGATCCTCTCCAGGAAAAATAATACACTTTCATAATAATCAGATATATTTTACTTTGTTCAAGAGTGTATGTTTCCTATGCTGGATAGGTTTCTGCAGATTTAGTTATTCACCTATCAAAAGACATAGTGATTAGAGGTTTGGCGTTTCGATCAAGAGTGACCGGGTTCGATTTCCGATTGTGACTTTTATTATCAGATTACGATCGGTGATATAAATGAATACAACTATGACTACATGCAATGCACAAATGGTTTTGTTAAATCGGACATATAAAGTCAGAAGTTAAAAGTGAAAGAGTTGGTAAAAAGGCGAAAGATGCAAAGATTAGGAACAAATATACCCGTTTCGATATCTTCTGATTCATAGCAAGTGTGATTTTCGAAAAATTCTTAAACACGGCTGTACTGCTATATACTAAAGATTATGGTAACTAGAAACAACAATTTACGTATTTCTAATGGGAGTATAGAGCTCATAAACTACTCTTCATTGTACAAAGCTAAAGTTAAACATGTGTTTTGCAAACACAAATACATTAGAGAGAAGAAGAGTATTTTTTTTTTTTATTTTTCCTGATCTGTTCTGGTGCCGAAGCTCTCCCTACTCTTTCGCGGTTCGCTTATTTACGTCCTTACCTTTACGCCTGTATTGGCCAATTCGAGGACGTACGGATATAGGTCCGATTTTATTACCATCTGCACATGGCATAGCTCCTTGCCAGCCTATACTGGCATGGAAGATGGGTCGGCCCGTGAGCCCCGCACTCCGACAGGGGGTCATAGATGTGTTCCTTCTCATCCCAAATCGTAATTTGTTGATGAAAATTCGCTTTGCATCCTGCCCCTATCGGGATTCGAACCCGGTACCTCCCGATCCAAACGCCAAAGCTTTAACCACTATGCCATTTGGTCGGTGAGAAGAAGAGTTTCAGGACTCTTAAAGAAGAATTTCAGGTAAACTGCTGAAATCGGGGGTCAACAGCGGACGGAATACCACCATTATACATGTGCGTAGAAATATTATAAAAGGCAACTTTACACGAGGTGACCATCTTTGCGCTATACATGGGTCTACTACAGTAAACTCAGAAAAAGTTATGAACTGGTATCAAAATGTTCTTAATTGTGTATATACATTTTTACACAGGTAAACCTTCTCTTGTCCGATACTCGTGAAACCGAATTCCCCGTCTTTCACCAAAGGTCGGACGAACCATGGACGAATAACTCAAAACATAAAAGTGAGATTCATCCAATGTAGAGGATGATTTCATGGTATTTATGCTGTGTGGACCAGGAAAATCAATACAAATCGAGGCAGCGGTTCGGGATTGCTAGGAACTGTTAAATTTTGTACTTAGATCCGAACTTAAAAAGAACCGAAATTCGAGCAACGCGCTGATAAGGCAGAGGCCTTAGTATAAAGTAGATGCTATTGACAGAAAACATGCTAAGATGCTAGTTATCATTTCACGTAAGTAACCAAAAATTGAATAATTAGACACCAATACAATATTTATGAAGGCACTATGAGTAAATGCTTGAGTTCCCAGTTTTGCAGACAGAGCCAAAGCTGCATGAAATCCCATTTTGTGAGTTTTGAAGCCAGCAAACCTAACCTAGCTAAAGATTCCCTGGCCCTTCTTGCAAATATAAGCAGTGTTATAAATTTCGGCTTCTATAATCGTGAGAGCCTATAAATAAATGGTTTATGAGAATTGTGAAGGTGACAAGACATCAGAAAATCCATAGAAGTGGGTATTATCGGCAGTAGGTGCGGGGTAATGACAGTATTCTTTTTCATGTTTCTGACTGACGAGCAATTTACAGGAAAAACGGTACCAGTTAGCCTGGAATAGCCGACAAAATAAATCGGTTCAACCTACGTCACACCAAAGCTGCCTCGTTAACTCTCTTTCTCAGTCTGACAAAAACGGGAGAAGACTTATTTTTGATTTAAAAATCATAGATAAATAATAACAGAATCTGTGGCCTTAGAGCAAGACGATTGAAAATCTTACAACTAAGTAACTTTAAGCGATGGAGACATAAGAGTAAGAAGCGTAGCAATGACTACAAAATCTAACTCGTATCAGCGTATATATAGGCAGAAAAACCTAAGCGCTACCGAATAACTTACGGGAGATAGTTATTGGCATAATTACCAAGAACACATATTTCTTACGAACAAAAGGCCGGCAGTACTAGAAGTACTCTCCCCTCTAACACTGACTTGAATATGGTCATGGATTGGAGAGTAACGAAGGAGTGTTCACAAGTAAGAAAGTCGCAAACGAAGTCTTGGGTCGCATCTGTGATAATGAAATAGTCTTCGAGACTTCTCGCATTATCTTTACTAATAAAACCACTTCTAGTTATTTGATCGGATGAAGTGTGGAAAATGTGAAGTTGGGAATCTTCTGAGCTGCGTATATCGAACTAACTTTGTCGAATCTGGCGGATTCGATGGAAGTCATCATTCATTGAAAAACAAACCATCGAGTTCCATGAGACAATGACCAAATTGCATGATTAACCTGAGACCTAAACACAGATAAATCGGATGCAGAAGTTTATAAATTCCACTTGACAAAGAAGAATCACAAGAACGACCTTTGCAGCAATGTTTGGCATTGAAATGGAAAATTTAGAAGTCAAAAGCTGATGTGGTGTAACATGAAACGATCTGATTTAGGAAAAGGATGAAATTAGAGAACACACGGGATAAATTATGAAAGTTTAAGAAGAGAATTGCAGGGATTTTAATAATAAAAAAAGAAAGAATGGCACTTTGCACAGTACTTGAAACATCATAGCGATAAAGAAATCGCAATTTGACTCGAGACTTAAGATTTCTCAATTTTTGGAGTCTTGCAAAATTGTGAAAGTTGAACCGAATGAGAGATACAAAGAGGGAAAATAGGAAGCTACGCGGGGCCGTTAATTACCACTTCAAGCGCAGGCCACATAAAGCCATGCAGTCAGGGAAACCCTGGTTCCCTTTGATGAGATAAATGAAGATGAAAAGCCGAGTAAAATTCAGTAAGACGATCAATTCAAGACGAGCAACCAAAGTAAGACGAAATAAAGTAAGACGAGGAACTCAAGTAAGTTGACAAATCAAATAAGACGGTTTACCTACACAAGGCGCAATCTTAAAAGTCAATTAAATGATAACTCCGTCGGTACGAGCGAGTATATAGGATGGCTGAGTTTGTAAGATCGACCTTACGGGGGGACGATCGTTTAGGAGTCGCTCAAATTGGTTTTTTGCAAAAAAAAAACATTTAAACGACCCTTAGTGACATTTTTTCCATGCTATCACTTCAGCTCGTTCAAGTAATGCCGGTTTAATATTTTCTAAGTATTTTTGAGTATACCGAATCCAATGAAATGATAAAAAAATATTAATTGTTTATTGTTTTTGGTTTTTAAGCTCGAAAATTTCATTAGTTTTTCAAGAAGTTTCTGAAATAGTTTTGGTGGTTAATAATCATGGAAAATTACGTACAGACCGTATTTTTAATCTCATATCTGACATCGTTATATAATTTCATATGTAAATCTATTGAAAATCTACAAAATGATTATCTTCCAACGAATCGAAATTTAATTAGTCGATTCCTTCCGGGATTAGTTAGAAGTTTGGTATTTATCATCAAGAAAAGAGGAATATTATTACAAAAATCATTAAATTACATGAAACATATCGCAATCTCAAAAAATATTAGAAGAAAAAGTGATACTGAAACAAGTAAAAGAGAAGTTTTCTTACAAGATGAATGGAAAATTTAAAAAATCAGCAGATTCGTCAAAGTTGTGGTTTCTCGAGCAACAACGAATAATTAACGCTTTTAACATTCGTGCATTACTATTAATGGAGGAGAGCAATTCCTCATTGGCGATTAGTGATTCACAACCTCCAACAAGTAGTTCTCAAGAAATAAATTTACACTTAACCATTTCGGACACCAGCTCACTTATCACTTAGGGCATGATTTAGAATCAATTGCAGTTTCTAAAGAGACCATACGTCGCCATCGTCATCGGCTTAGGAAAGAAATCAGTGATGAAATATGAAAAAAGGATTGGCAGAAATTTATTGAGCCGCGCTTGCAGACATGATTGATATATATTAACAATTAATTTACCATTAATTGTTATAGGAAGTATCAAATGGACCCGGTATTCAGATTTTTCAGAGATTTAAATGGCAATTGAATTCTTTTAACCTTGCCCAAAAAAAGCTCCGGTTTAGCTGACGCAAGTGTTCAAGGAATCTTCAGTTTATTACTTTTGTTTCTTGGAGAACCACTTACATTTACAATTCGACAGCCAGATGGTATCAGAAACCAGTTTAAACTCAGTTTCGGTTAAACTGAATTAATTTAATTTCCTTTATTCAGTATCTGAATCCAAAGCACTGCGTCAGTTCAACATCTTTATCATTACGATTTATTTGCCAAAATGGTTTACATATATGTACCCAACTTCAGCACCAAGAAATGGTTTAAACCTACTGGAGGAGCTAGCTGCATACAATAATATCAATCCAACGGTAAGATCTAGACAGCCAAAAAAAACGGCAATGGTTCGAAAGTTAGAAGAAAAAAACATTTTAAAGTTTTACATTTAAAGAAACCGGCCTTACTTGAGAATGTAGAATTTGCACAAATGGAAGATTTAGTGTCAAGAAATACAAAGCAGTTTTCTGAAATTTTGTTTCGAACGATGCCAAATTTTATTAAAAACCACCCGAATACGTTGAAGGATGACACGTAGTATATAAAAATGCAGGAAATTGTATCGATTATATACGAGTAGTAAATAATGTTGCTGAAAGAGGGATTGGGCTCATTAAAAATTATAAAGCGATTTTAACGCACCAAGAGAAATACAAGCAGTATTTACCACAAGTTGTAGAAGATCACTATAAGATAATTCCTTTAGTAACAAAAACAAATAGTAATATTAATTTCATCTTTTAAAAATATGGAAACTAACTTTTCTGTGGCACGCTATATATTACATCGCCTGAAAGGTTCCCGGTCTGACACATAGATGGCGCCACAAATTTAAAATCCATATGATTTTTAAATTCTACCAACCTTCAAACGATATGTTTCTTACAAGTTACAGTTGTTTCAGTGACGCTACTTAAAGAATTTCGTGTGTTGATTCAACATTGTGTTTTGATGCGAAAAAATACCGTTCAAGCAAAGCAGTGACTGGTATACTGAATTAAAAACGTGGTCGTACAACCACCGATGATGCACTACGCTCCGGATTCCTAAACGAGGCTGTGACGCCAGAAAACATAAAATAAATTCACGAAATTGTTTTGAAAGACCGTAAAGTGAAGTTAGCGTATGATAGCTGACATAATACAGATACCAATGGAACGTGTTGGACATATTTTGCACGGACATTTGTCCATGAAAAAAATTGCTCTTTCACCAAGACAATGCGCCATGTCACAAGCCAATCGCAACAATGCCAAAATTGTACGAATTGAACATTGAATTGCTTTTTCATCCACCGTATTCGCCAGATTTGAAGCCCAGCGATTATTACTTATTTGCAGACCTCAAGAAAAACTCGAGGGAACGAGATTTGGCTCCGCAGTGAAGAAGTGATAGCCGAAACTGAAGCTTATTTGGAAGACAAAGATAAATCGTTCTACAAAAAAGGTATCGAAATGTTAGAGAGACGTTGGACTGATGGTATCGCTTTAAAAGGAAATTATATTGATGAATAAAATGTAGATTTCCAAAAAAAAATTGTTTTCTTTGTTAGAAATATTATTAAGGCAATAATTAATTTTCAAAGACTGTGAGTGCTAGTAACATTTTTTTATTTATTTAAATTTCTCTTTTATTTTTTAATTATAAAATCTAGTTTAAGGTCTATAGAATTGTTAATTTTTTTAGTTATGATGACGTGAAATGTCTCATTTTTCGTGTTTCGTGGCTCTATAACCACAAATAGTGGAAATTATAATAAAAGAATAGGCTTGTTTATAAATTCGCTGAAACTTACGAGCTACAATTTTCTTGCGAAAAATAACCCGAAAATTTATTTTCTACTAGGCCAACCACATTGTTTTATTATTTTATTGGACTCGGCATACTCAAAAATACTTAGAAAATATTCAACCGGCATTACTTTACCGAACTGAAGGGAAAGGAAGGATTAAACGTCACTAAGAGAGAGCGAACCCTAAGCGTGGTCCGATCGGCCTGCAAATTTCTAATAGAAACGAATATTTTTAGCCTTTAGCTCTATATGTATTGGCTTAATGCTTGGTGAAATGAACTAACTAATTATGAACATTTTATATTTACTAAATATTTGTTTAAAATTATTTACATAGTTTGACCAAACATTTGGTGTAAATAAATAAAATCTTTTTAATTTAACTTGGTAGTTTGAACCGAGCCATTTAGGTAAATCGAAACAAGCGCTGGTTTGGCTGAGTAACAACCTAGAAAAATGGTTTAAAACAACTTTGTATTTTAGCTCAAAATTAGCTCGGCATGTAATAATTAATTCAACAGTTAGAATTTATTGAGGAAGGTCGAGTAAGTAGTATGAGGAAGAGCATAACCATCATAAAAGACTTAAATCAAATTAAACCAAACTTTACAATGCACATACATATACATATGACGACTGATTGAATTAAAAAACCACCCACGTACTTTATGAAATTTTTATAAAATATTGTATAACAGCAGACATCCCAATTTTCAATGTTGTAGGTGGTGTAGAATTATATCAATCGATACTTTGTATATGGAACTGCACACCTGATTTCTTTAAATGCGTTACCATTACGAGGGTTCTTTCAACTTAATTCGTCAAAAATGCGATTTAAAATTAATGATTGTAAATATTTTTAACAATAAATATTTCAAATATGAAAAATGACTTAAAATGAATTTATTTAAAGATGAAAAAGGGAAATTAAAGCGCCTACACGCCTCGTTTAGAAAAAGCATTTCAGTATGGATTTAGAAAAATATTGACTTACCATATATAAACAAGTTTCCAAAAACTTAGCTCCAAACTCCTTACGGTTCCTTAAACTAATCAGCCTGAAAATAGATAAGTCAAAACATTTTTAGATAATTTTCCAATCGAATTAAATATGTAATGAAAAATAAAATGTAATGAATAGCAACTCCATTTTGTCTAGACCGAATACTTTTATTATTTACGCTTGTGTGACTTATCGGAATGTCATATTTAGTATATTTAAGAAAAATATTTGTATCACCAAGTTATCTTCAATAAATTTTTTTAACATTTTATTGACACCCGAGATCATCCCACACATATATACCATCATGCATAGCACGAACGCACTTGTACTTTATGTGTTGATCATATATATATATATATATATATATATATATATATATATATATATATATATATATATATATATATATATATATATATATATATATATATATATATATATATATATATATATATATATATATATATATATATATATATATATATATATATATATATATATATATATATATATATATATATAATTGTTTAATTGAACATAAAATAATTTTATATTCGACTTTAATATTTATGACTGGTGGGCACAATGTAGTGTTTTAACGAGTTCATAATATCATGCCGAACTGAAAAACACCAAAATTTTTATTTTTAGCTTAATTTCATTTAATACGTTTCATTATCGTTATTATATCTTATGCGTACATCTTTCTTAAAGACGTCGACTAAATCTATCGAAAATAAATTTATATATAGGATATTTTATACACATGCCACCCACTCGCATGGTATGTATATATATTTCAGTAATTAAGCAAACTTTGTAATAAGAAACTAAATACACTGTCATTTTTTCTTATCCTTAGCTCGCTAATCTCAAGTTGCTTGATGACAAACCCCTTGAGAATTTTTTTTTTTGTGGTTTACAGATCTACGAGTATTGTAGTCACGAAGTCTTATATGAATAAATAAAATTTCAATGGCTTTTCACTTTTCTTCGCGTATGTATATGTAAATACCTCTATGCCACAAAGCAGAGCAATAAAACTATTATTAAACATAACAATGAACAAAAACTAATAAAACACTTACAATTTTTAGAAATACGTATGCGAAACTACGGTATATGCAGAGCTTTATAGATGCTTGTTCTTCGATTACCTAATCTGTTGCGTTTTATTGTTGTTTCGAAGTTGTAAATACAAGCAAAATCGAAACATATAAGCATACGATGTACAAAATACCTAAATTTATAGTGAAATGATGAAAACCATGTAAGCGTAATATTTATGTACGTGCATTTTGATGATGATGAAGTAAAGATTTATGGTTAGATGTAAATTATTACGACATCATAAAACAGTCTGTTCAGTGATGGGGTAATTATTAGATTATCCATAGATGGTTAGAGGCATCATCATTACCTTAGCATGTTTCAATTATAATAAATAACATTGACATTGGAACTATAAGAAATATCCGAAGATGTGTTTGATTTATTTGCAATATAGAATTTTCTGGAATTTGTTTACTTTTTTCTAGTGTTCTACACTATAAAATCTTATCTGACACTCAAAGGCATCTGAGCTTTAATACCTGAAACGTTTTGAACTTTAATTTCAAACTTTTTAATTAATTCCTATCTAGTTTGAACTCGGAACAGCAAGTTCATATTGAATATTATTGGTATGGACCTAAAACAGCTGTTTGTATTGGTAATCTTTTGGAAAACTTTGTACTTTCGAACAGCAGCTGCATGAAAAAATTAAACACGATTTGATGGTACTGAAACTAATTTAGTTTATTTTATACTGAAAACTTATTTCTAAGTACAAACGTTAGTTGAACTTTTCTTGATGAAGATCGAGTTAAAGGCTATAACGGTTGTCTTAGGGTGAAACACCTATAAAGGTGTTTCAAATTAACTATCTCATCGAAAAAGTTAAATAAAACAGCAACAAATCATAAACACTAGGTACAGCAAATTACTCAACTTCACGGATCATGCTCTCGGCCAGATTTCTTACTCATGAAAACAAAGTGTGAAGGAGTGTGAAATAAAGATTGTAATAAAAAGATTTCCTTTTTCGCCATTTACTTAAATTGTTTTACTCGGTAGCTTTTGAAAATCTTCTTTGTAAACTATATTGCGTGTGAACTGTAGCACATATCGACCTTGTTGCGGATTTTGCTTGATGCGAACCTTTAGATTATTTGCGTTTCTCGATCGAAACCATGTGACATAGAGCCGACCGTGTGAGAAGACTGCAATCTCGCTTTCTTGATGGTGATTGCCTAAGCTGGGATTATCGGAAATTGTCTTCATTTCAAAACAGACGGCACAAATGTATCCGTCGGATGAAAATTTATTCGCGGAATAAAGACATTGTACCTCCGATTGAATTCAGAGATAATGTCAGAAAGGATGAAATTTTACTGTAGAATTTTCAATATCAATCGAATGCCACTGCACAATCGGTTCTTCGGACCTCAATTGCGCAGCATGATTATAAGGACGCCAGGCTTCAACAGCAAAGCATGCGGCGGCATACCGGATTTGGATATTCAGAAATGATTGAGCCTGCACTGTAGTAAACTTTGGCCTGGGCTAGCTCGTCAGAGTCAATTGATTAATCTCTCTGCCGAAAACTGAAAAACGTCATCGAGTGTTGAACGCTATAGATGAGCGTCGATAGGCGCCGATTTGAAGAAGCCATTCGTTGTCTTGCTCCTGGCATTCGCTGCACATGTTTGTCGTCAATATGTTCAGTGAAGTGCCTCCAAAGACTGCTTTACTTGAAGCAACTTTCAAGCACGTCAGTGCAATTTTCTCTTCTAGAGTTCATCTTTGTTCATCTACAGCCATGATGATTTTTCAAAATGCATCGAATTGCTTGTTGTTCAGCATCGCAATTCGCTTTTTAGCTACGTCGCGTTCTTGAGATTCATCCTAAAGCTGAATTTGTGGCACACTCCGGTTGTGTTTGGAAGACCAAACAAAGAGAACGAAACTGAATGCTGACTCGATGGTTTCCAGGCAGCAGATGTAAGCGAATGTGTATCGGAGTTGTTTTGGCATCTGGAAAATGACAGCTGCTGTCAAGCACCATTGCAGCGACCTTCACTCATCCTCGCTGGTGCGATCCATATATCTTTTACGAAGTATTGTAGAATCTCAGTTTAGAGATATTACTGTTCATGGTGACTGTTTGTGTTGAGTTCGTACCATGATTCACGCATGGTATGAACTCAATGAATACTGGCAGTAAGCCTCTTCTTCAAGTCCCGTTTGGAAAATAATTTTTTATTGGTTTGGTACGATTCAAGAAGTCTCCACATTGCCTCGGGTACAAATTTTTATTTGTAAATGAACTTTACTTCATAAAGTCCATGCATCACGCAGCACCTGACAACCTAGTGAAGTCAACTCTTGTTCGCGTCTGGAATCTCAGCGAATACGTATTGATCGATGCGTTCCGATGTTGTGAATTTATCTTCAGCACGAAGCGTTGCCAAGAAGTGAAAGTGCGGGAGGCTGCGCTTTTGAAACTCAGTCAAGTTGCAGAAAGCTTTCGAAATGCCGAAGATTCCATTTACACACATTAACAATCGTGCTAGCAAGTCTGGTCGATTAGCAGGCCCCTCGCTCAGTGTTCCGTCAAGTGTTCCTAATTTGATGGCAATTTGGGTTTTCCGTGAATGTGATGAACAGATCAGGCGGACTCCAGGGGTAATCCTTCGGAGCTGGTTGAGGGAATGGCTGATGTGATCGGTTAGTCCTTTATATTGCTCTGCACGCATGCTCTTGAGGTTTGCTCTAATAAAGTTCAATCCGATGGCTTCGACTTGAAGTATAAGTCCACCAACCATTTCTGTATCAATTTTATTTATTTTTTTCGAAAACAGACAAATTTAATTGTTTACATTAAATTTCAAAAATATTAATTTTGAGACTCTTTCTTTAGTGGCTTTTTGTAGCATTATGGTTTGAAATTTTTTATTAATAGATAAGTATCGTTCCTCAACACAGTTTATATTGCCGGGATTATTTACTTAACTGTATTTATTTATTTCATTTTATATTATGACCTTTGGGGTTGCGTGACACTTGGGAGTGCGCCACGATTCGCGATGCCCGCCGATACCTTTTCTTTACCCTCGGTTTTATTAAAGTTCATGCTTCGGACTAGGTCCAACTTATTTAATGTAGTTAGCTTAAACGGTCAAGGTCTGATTTTAAATATTGTCGAGTTTCGTCATACTTTTAATGGGGCACCAGCTGATATTATCTATATTTCTCGGAAACGTTTTTGTCGTCCTATATTCCCAATTCCACGTAATGGCCAACGCGTATAGTGGCTATAATTTGTTCAGGCGAGATTGGACTCATCCACCAGTTAATCATGGTGAGATATGCAGTGGAAAATATTCCTCAATTTCTCAAAAACTCATTTCTGACTTTCAGTTTTTTTTTATAAATGTCTTCTTAAATATGTGGAAATTTCGCTTGGGTGTGGTTTATAATCCACCTAAAACGGGGGTCGTATCCTCGATTAAAACAACCATTTTAGACATTGAGTGTCCTTTTAGTTATTTTTCCTGCCATCATGATGAGGCTTTCATATTGGGCGATTTCAATTTTGAGACCTTATTTTCTCGTAACTATATAAATATCTTAAATGGAGTTAACCTTTCGGTCTATACACACGGTCTCTACATGTTATCTAAGCTCCCAGGATAATAAATTCTGAAATTTGCAGCAATTTTAGAGTGTCATTATCAAAATTTTAGACAAAATGTGCGCGTTTGAAAGAAGATCAAAGCTAGTTATCAAAGAAAGATAAAAGCGCAGTTATTCCCAAACACATATTATGCATTTTCAATACGTGTGCCTAATTTAAGAATTGTCTCAGAATATTATTGTCGCAGTGTACAGTGAAAAACTATAAGAAACCAATATACATACGAGTATATGATCTCTAGAAGTAAAAAATTTGGATTCAAGTAGTAAAGTTTTTATGCAGGATCATATCACCACATCTGAACAGGAAAATTAACGTATTATATGACCACAAATACAGTTTTGTCCATACTTGTCTTGTTATAACAAACAGGTGAGAGCCACTCACAGTTCTCTTTTCATTTACAAATTGACATTTCTGGTCGCAGATGGAGAATGAAATTTTTTGTTCCAAAACGTTCATTCAGCTCGTTAAAATACCGCATTATTTTCATTTTTCAGAACATAATTTAATGCTGGCCACCACAAACTCACTCCTTACCTAAGTAATCATCTTACAACGGTAAAGGCAGTGTATCAGCTCCGATTTCAATCACCATCTTTTTAAATGTTTAAATAGAAGCTTTGTTAGGGCCTTCCAAGTAGGAGATACAAATATCAGAAGTTGTTATGGAGAAGAATGACAACTATGTTGGCTAGATACAGTAATCGTTTCGAAGATGTATATGACAGACGGCATATCGCTCAGGGAATTTCTCGTACAGCCGAATTTAGCTTCTTTTATTTAGAGTTATTATTATCGATGAAACTTATTAACAGATATGTAGCAACATGTTAGTTACTTTCGTTAATGATGTAACTCAGTTCTGAGCAGAACTGCTATTAATATTTTCTATAGAAGCAACGCTTGTAGAAAAATCGTTGGCGATACTACGGTTTTCTGGATTCCTTGATAAAGATTATACACGAAATAAACTTGTGAAGTTTTTCTCAAATCCAAAATACTTTATAGGTTTGCGTGAGAATTATCGGGTGAAACGATACCATAAATCCAATGATTTAACCACTTTCGGTGGGTTTCCGCCTTATAATAGCCAAGCGGAAAATTGAAATAAATTTTGTTAAATTATAGGTAAAAGGTTAAATTATATTATATCTAAACTAATCAATTTAAGAATATTTTATTATGGCCTTACGTACGTATTAGTTAATCAACGTCATCATTTTAATGGCGGGCTCATATTTATGTCGGTCATCACTTTTTAGAAGACAGTTCTTGTTCGGCCTGCATAGTATTTCAGTTAACAAAAATATATCGTGCCTATAATGGGCCATTGAGATATCCACTCAATGTGTTTTGATGTGAAAGAACATTTTGTGGCACTAAATACGGAATATAACGTCGTTCAAAGGTCGTCCACAGCTTTGCTTGGCATGTATTTGGAAGGTTCAATTTTCGATAACTTTGTCGCATAAATCTGGCTGAATTTGCTGGATGGCGTTGGTTATGTTGACTTTGAAGGCATCAATTGTTTGCAATTTGTTAACATAGACCTGCGATTTAAAAGAGTCCCAAAGAAAGATGAGTAAAAGTGTTAAAGTGTCCTGTTGGAACAACGTGTCGTTGGAATCCATATCATTCAGCTCAGGCTACAAGAAGTTGCTTACCATCGATCTGTAGCACTCGCGTTGACGATTATGGCAATGCCAGTTTCGTTTTGAAGGAAGTACGGACCGATAATTCCGCAAGACCAAAATCCTAGCCAGAAAATGATTTTCTCGGGATGTATTTAATGCTGGTGTGGATTGGTATCGCCCCAAATTCGAAAATTTTGCTTCTTCACATGCTAAAGATGATTTTTTTTTGTGTAATTTGGGTCAACTTCCAACTGCCACTTTGCAGAGCCCAATCAGCGAACACATGGCGCTGGTTGTTTATCTTAAGTTCCTGGGTCAGTTGGATTTGACACGAGTGCAGATCCAAGTTGAAGTCCCAGAATGGCCAAGTTCTTGTGAACGATGAGAGATTTTATATTTACAACGCGCGATATCTCACGCACAGCAGCGATGATTTCAGCAGACCTGGCTTTTCTGTGAAGTACGAGTGTTGGCTGAATATCGTCCGGTTGACTCGAATTTGGCCACCAAACGTCTAAAAATCGACTCGGCAGGATGAATATGGCGAGGATGAAAATTACGTACCCTACTGAACAATTCATAATAAATTTGACAGATGTTGCTTTAACAACATTAGCTGCTCTAACCTAACAAATTTCGAGCAGTCTTATTGAAAGACCCTTTACAAACTACCTTTTAATAATCACTCATTTAAGTTCAATTTGCGTATCGGATGATTATTCCAAATATTTTTCCAATGTCCGGAAATCTAGTTCCCGAAGAACTACTAAAAATGCGTTTAGTAGTTGGAATTTGGAATTGATTGATACTATTGATAAAATGGTTTGTTATTTATCTTGGAGTTCTAAATAAAATAATTTAAATTCGGTAATGGGAAATGGATGTTCAAAAATTGTATAGTCAAATGGCCGGACGAGCGGGTGAACTGCCTGAGCTTAATACAAAACTCGAAATTTAGCGGATGAGCTTAGGCAGCGCACCCATTGGAAAATCATCATTGTTCCTGGACAGTGAAACGGACAAATGTCCTGAATAAATTTGTTCCGATTGGTACAAACGAACACCGCTTGATAATTTTAATCACGACATCGATGATCATCGGTGATTCATTTCATAAATGATTGCTGAGCGTTGCGCCATACTTTTAATACAAAAATATTTGAAGAAATTGACAAGTATGAAAATGTTAAATATTTTAAACAGATCTAAGCCGACAGATTAATTTGTAGGCTTATAACGTTTTAATTTCAATCATTTACGACAGGTAGAGCTCACAGTTTTATATATACGGGCATTTTTTTTTTCTGGTGGCAGGATACTCTGATAACTTCAAAATTATATTAATGGAGTATTATTTGAACTGGAAAACTATAAAATGACAACCTCGCACTGAAAAATAATGGGAAACAACTACAAATAAATAATATTCTACATTTTCTACTAGTTGTCTACATACTCTACCTATTATCCACGTTATCTACGCAAAAATCAAGTCTACACACTATTTTCGACACCGTTATGTAGATAATTTCGAAATATATACACGTAGGCACACAACACCGAGTAAGTATACGTGAAAATCTCGAAGGATATCCGACTTGAAGCCGGTCATGAGCCGCCCTGTTTTAACAAGTAACATTGAGCAATTGGATTTGTAGGCGTTTCATAATAGAAGAATAAACAAGACTTTCTTGGTATCTTTCCTAATTCACTTTAGAACATTCTTCGGTTTTTCTTAAATAAATCCCATGTTCATTGTAAAAACTGAGTTTCATCTCAATCAGCTAAGAAATCGATCTATCTGAAACGAATGTCTTGAAATGCGAAATTTTAGTAGCCAGGATTTTGATTTCCGGGATTTGAAATCCTGATTTTTCCATTTCCAGAATTTCGGCCAGAGAAGCTTTAAAACACTATTTGTCTTCTGGTATCTGACTGTTATCCAATAAGTGCACAGTGGCGCTACTCTGGTAATTCCCCGGGAATAGGGAACTGGGGAAAGATTTTATATGTAATTTTTATTTTCAAAAAAATTTTCTGGCATGCTGAGGTAAAAAGTTAGTGTTAAATTTTTTGAAAACAAAATTAAATGGGGAATAATTTTCCATGCCAATTTAGATATGGAAAAATTATTCCCAATTTATAAATATTTTTACATCAGAATTTTCTCCTCAGTAGGCCGGAAAAATAATATTTGAACAGAAATTACATATAAATTCTTTCCCCAGTTCCCTATTCCCGGGGAATTACCAGAATAGTGCCACAGATATCAATATTCTATGGGATCGCTCATATACGAGTACGATCAAAATATTATATCCAATAAAATTTAACGAAACCTTTATATAAGATCCAACCAAAACAATAATTTTTATTGCGATCACGTTTCGACCCACATACAATTTATTTTTAAATTTAAACGTGGGCTATGAAATTCGTCCATTATATGTTAATGAATTTGCTAAACGACTTATAACGTTGATCACACAATGTTCAAGGTCAAAAAGCTTCAAATTTCATTTGTAAGTTCCTGCAACTGATTTTTAAACAATCTGACGATAATGATATCGAGTTAAAATTTAAAATTTATTTTAGCGAACCGTCATTATGTAGGCACAGATAAATTTTTATTCACACTTGAAGACAAAAATAATTTGTATGCGATTCTTAAACAACGACTTTCCAACTCATACCCACTTTTAATAATTGCTGTATGTTTATTAAAATTAATAGGTCCACTGACCACCGGTCATAAGTGCACTCATTTCGTATAACTGTATGCAATATATTATCTGAGTTTCCAGACGAATGACATTTCTTATATTATTAAAAATGGCGGCAGGTTAACAAACCAACTACATGATGAATTAATTCTCACGGTGATTCAAACGGTTTTATTTGCTTACTTAGCCTTATTTTACGTTTCTCTTACTGCGGTCTACGGATGAGATAATACATCTACAACACCGACGTATTCCCACATCAAGTTGCCGATCCTCGACGTTATTATTAGAAAGAAATTTAATAAAACAAATTGCGAATATTTTAAACCACAGACAGAACAATAAATTAATCAATAAAACAGAAAGCAGCAATACAAAATTCTGCGGTTATTTCATTGTCTCGCGCGATACAGTAAGCACAGTGGTATTAGTCATGATCGCTGTTCGTATTTGTATATAAGAAAGACGTAAGATCGAAACTCTATAAAATATTTATTTATTACAAACCGGCAAATTGATTAAAAAACTGTTATGTCTTACGTGTTTATAATATGACCGCACGCCTGTATGACTTTACTAGAGCGATGTGTGACTCAGCCTGTGCCTAAAACACATGTAAAATTTGCATTGTGCTCATTTAATGGCCAAACACAATACTAATTGTCAATGTTGATACATAATTTGGTTCCAGTGTTCGCACAAGGTGTTTATTTAGACATTACGATTTATGAACCGGAAATTCGTTTGTCCTTATTTGGAAAGGGTTCGATGAATTTAAAAGTGTTTTAATTATTTTTTATATTATAAAAGTTGCATATCAGCCGCAGTCTGTAGTAAAATAAAAATAAATCGAGTAAAAATGTTGCGTTTACGCGCTAATCGATGATAAGTTTGTGTGAATAAAATAAATTTTACTACAATCCGCGATATAATTGAATCGATCAACCAAACGTAAAAATCGTACACAATGCAAAATCAAATATTTAGGAAGCAGCAACAATAGTTTGAATGAACACAAAATTTGTACCATAATAACTAGACTTGCCTTTTCAATGTTTGACATTCTTATATTGTAACTTTAAGAACCATACCAATTTTTGTAATAGAATTAATCGTGACTCATAAAGCACGTTAGAAGATAACCTTGTTGTAACCAGTTTTTAGTTTCAAGATCATATCAAGTCAATTATAAATGATAACGCATTTCGTGGTAAATTTAACAGGTAATCGATTTAAAATGAAATAAATAAATCATGGCTCATAGGTCAAGCTAAAATTCTCTTGACAGATGGTGACCGTGAGAACGCTGACATATTCAAAAATGTAAACTTCGAAGAAAATGTGAGGCAATTATAATAATAATTCTAAAGTGGTCATTGCTATCGGAAGTAGTTTATTTTGAAGTGGATCGCTTGGGGAGAATATTAAACCTTTCTGATGAAAAATAAGTTTTTAAGAAAATGTCTACACTATCTCAAGACCGAACACATACTGTTACAGGCTTCAAAATGATATTTTCAGATAAGATTACTAAGGCCTTCTTTTTGAATTTCATCAATGAGGCAAACCTTAGTTGTTGCAATTTTCCTTGACAAATACATTAAATAACGGTCAGCAAAACCATTAAGAAGCTATGGGAAAATCTCATTTTTATAGGCGTTTTAGTGGTGTTTGCCTTACACTAAATACATCAATGTGTTGTGTTGTGAGATGCACTCAACATAAAATCTTAAACTATGCAAATTTTCACCAAAATCGTTCAAAGAATCTGCGGTTGTTCTACATAACAAAAATTAAATATTTAAACTCTATTTAATATTTGAGATTCACAAATTTCGGCGCTTTGTCAAATAAATTCGTTTTATGATGTCAGAGACATCTATTCAGTGTTGTGTCGAAAATAGCGTATTATTGCCTTTTTGTTGCTTTCCAACTGGATTTTTCAGTACGACGACGCCATCTTACATATTTCAAGTTTATTTAGCGGGTTTCCAATAAATTCAATTCTTGCCAACCAAACAGATGATATTAGTACGTTTAAAATACATAATTTAACATTTTCACACTCATTTTCAAATTTTTTATTCTTTAACTTACCGTTTGGGGTTAATTGAAATTAAAATTTTTGTTACGGCTGTATGGTACTGAGAAAAACAAATTTTTTTTAGAATCGACATTTCAATGCCCCTAAATGTGTGTACTGGTTCGTTTCTTTAATAAGATTGAGTACCATAATTTCGTATAATTTGCTTACTAAACTTGACATATATTGCTTATATGTGCAAAATTAATTAACAAATTTATAAACATTACATATTATAATAAATTAATAACCACTCATCCTGAACACACTTTTTATTTCGTAATTTGCCATCTAGTGACATAAAATTTTAATAAATGATCGTCATTGAGGCGTAAAACAAATAAACGTATCGTAAATTTTACATTTTCTTCGTCATTTCAAAACTAACCTTGATAATCATGTATTAATTCCTCAATTATAAAGGGTTATCCAATTCGAGGTTGATAAAGTAGAAATCTGTATACCGACATCTGTCAAAGATAAACGTCAAGTACGCTGTCATTTATTTAGTTGACATTCTGCCATTTAAGAATATGGAGCATTTAACATACGCAAATTGGGTGTTGGAAAAACAGGCCGTCGATGCTGATTTTTCGAACAAAATTTTCTTCAGTGATGAAGCTCATTTTTCGCTTGGTGGATACGTTAATAAGCAAAACTGTAGAATTTGGGGCTCAGAAAATCCACAATTGATTGTAGAGAAGCCATTACACCCGGAAAAAGTCACTGTTTGGTGTGCATTGTGGTCTGGTGGTGTGATTGGGCCGTATTTTTTTTAGAACAACCATGGACGAACCGTTAACGTCAATTCTGAGCGCTATGACCGCATGTTAACCGATTATTTTTTTACGAAAATCGAAGATTATGATCTTGACGATATGTGGTTCCAGTAGGATGGAGCAACCAGCCACGTAACACGAGCAAATCGAGATCTTTTGCAAGAGAAATTTCCTGGACGTTTGATTTCGCGATTGGCTGATGTCAATTGGCCTCCAAGATCCTGTGATTTAACGCCTTTGGATTTCTTTTTGTGGGGCTACGCGAGAGATCGTGTTTACGCAAACAATCCTCAAACTCTTGACGAATTGAAAACTAATATTCGTAAGGTAATGGCCGAGATACCGCCCGAAATGTGCCGAAAAGTCATTGGAAATTACCGCAAAAGAATCAAGGCCTGTAAGAAGTCCCGTGGAGGACATTTGAATGATATCTTGTTTAACTAAAAATGGCAAGGATCAATCTGTAAAATGAAATAAAAATTACAATACATTCCGAATATTTTGTGTGTTTTTTTTAAGTTTACTTTATCAAGCTTGAATTGGATAACCCTCTAAGTTTATTTAGATGTATTCATTGTGTTCATTATTTTACGGCCAAAAACTGATTTTTACTAAACTTCGTTTTTGACAATATCTCTCAAAAACGCTCAAAAGGGAAACTTAGGCTAAGGGGTAAATCTTAACAAAAAATTTGGGGAAAATTAATCGTTTAGAATTCGCCAACTATTTTTTTAATACTGTGATATTGGCCAGACTTTTAAAATATATTATATGACCGCAAAACGTAAAAAGAATTGAACAAATTTTTAAAAATAAAATCCTTGGATTCAATATGGTCTGTGTTCAATATGGCGTGTGGCATCATGATTGACTTATCAATTTAAAAATTTAAATGAACAATTTTAAAAATATTTCATCGAGCAGTGAGTAAAAAATTTTGAAAATTGGTTTCCCAATAATACTCATTCGTTGACCTCGATGAGTGGAAGACTATATCGCCGAGTTTTTATCGAAATTCCAATGCTTCAGATAGTTAGACCTAACATTTCAAATGACACAGGTTTGATTCCCAAGAGGATTGATAATATAAAAAAAATGTTTGAGTAAAACTCGCTCATTCATTTCTTTGACTGACACACTTTAAATTGCCAATAACAGATACCTGTGAATCTAACCTTCCATAAGTCATCGTTAAAATATCTAAACGGACTGATACCTACAATTTTTGGAGTATAATTTGCTTTTTGCACTTACAGAGTTTGAGTGGTTTACTTTTTACAGCCAATAATATTTCAGCGCGATTTTTTCCAAAATTTAGCTATTATCGTATGTTTCCTATAGGTTTAACTTTTCAAATGAAACAGGTATAATTTCCTAAAAGATTGGTAGCGACCAGGCCATTGCAGAGTTTGTAACAAAATTTCATTATTATCATATGATTTCTATAGACTTAACCTTCAAATGACACGGATTTAATTTAGAAACGAATTGGTAGTGAACTATTTTTTTGAGTAAAACTCGTTCATGGACTACATTGAGTGGAACACCTGAAATGGCAGAGTTTGTATAAAAACTCCATCACACACAGGTAATACCTATGAGATAAACGTTTCAAATGACTTTGAAGGCATTTCCGTAGCATACTAATTATTCATTGCACTCACACAGTTTGAGTGTTTTACTTTTAACAGCCATTAATTACGTATTGCTGAGCATGTATTAAAAAGCCATTTTACCTGATGATTTCTAACGGGTTAACCCAAAACGACACAGGTTTGATTTCAAAACGAATTTCCACAAATCGAAATTGCTTAAAATTTAAACCTACATATCCCAAGACATAAAACTTATTTTCAAAAATTATCTTCTCTATTCTCTTTTTGTTTAAAATAAAGGGTGTTTCATTTTAAGGTATATAACTTTAAGTTGGCAACACTTTTTTAAGGGCCAGCCGATTTGACAGCTGACATTTGAGTTTTGGTTAGTTTGGTTTGCCATTTCATAATGAATAGATTCACACCAAAGCAACGTTTGCAAATTGTTCAAATTTACTTTGAAAATAATGTTCAGTTCGTGAAACTCATCGCCCGCTACGTGCATTCTATGGTCTACATAATCGTTCATCAGAGCAGTTAATTCGATTAAATATGGATCGCTTTCGCACCATATTTACTCTAATTATTACAACGCACCCTGTAAAACCCCATATGGCGTGCACCGAGCAGGCGGTGGCTGCAGTAGTGCGTATAGTATTGAAGATAATCCAAATGAATCGATTAGTCATCGTGTGCAACAATTGGGACTTGATCCAACATCTTTATGGAGGATTTTGCATAAGGATCTTGGTTCGCATGCTTACAAGTTTCAACTTGTGCACGAATTAAAACCAAACGACCAGTTCAGTAAATGGACCGAAGCCAATATTGACATCGCTGCAAACTTTTTATACAAAAGTTTCTTCAGAGATAAAGCTCATTTTTGGTTGAATGGCAATGTCAACAAGCAGAATTATCACATTTTGAATGAAGATAATCCACGAACCCTTGTTTAAAGCCACTTTAAAGCCATTACACCCACAAAAGTTACCGTTTAGTGTGCTTAATGAACCAAAGGAATCGGTCCGATGTAATGTGTTCAAAAGTATTGCTGGTGAAAACGTTTCAGACAAAGGAGACCGGTATAGAGACATGTTTACTAATTTGTTTGTGCTTCAATTGGATGGTATTAACATCAGAAACTTATCGTTCAAACAAGATGGAGCCACATGCCAAAAAGCGTAAAATACAATTAATTTATTGAAAGAAACATTTGATGAACGATTAATATCGAGAAACGGATCTGTCAACTGACCACCGCATTCGTGTGATTTAACATCGCTGTTTACGCTGATAAGGCAGATACTATTGAACACTTGATAGCCAAATAAGTAAGAAATAAGATCAGAAATGCTGCGAAGAGTT
This sequence comes from Nephrotoma guestfalica, assembly GCA_963691935.1. Lineage (NCBI taxonomy): Eukaryota > Metazoa > Arthropoda > Insecta > Diptera > Tipulidae > Nephrotoma > Nephrotoma guestfalica. Next base: position 74,442,462 of record OY829913.1, on the reverse strand, counting down.
ATCGAAAATTGAACTTCTAGGCTACGCCAGGTCCGAAATCATATTCAAACAATGGCATAAAATTATCTTTGAAATAGTCACATTCGTGGCCATTAAAATTATTTAAATGTAGTTTATTTAAATTCAAAGTTCTATACCTCGAAATGAAACACCCTTTACTTAATTCAAATCTATTTATTTACTTTGGGGCAATTATATTTGATTTTCAAAAGCTTAAGGTCAGAACTGTATTTCCAAAAAATTGGTTGATTTGTTTTAGTTTATTTTTAAATCTAGTTAAAATTTCATAATCTAATAAATTTAATTTTATGTTCATGAATTTTTACAAATCTAATTTTGTAAAATTCGATTTGGTTTGAGAAATTTGTGGTCAAATTTGTGCCTCTAAAAAAACTATGAATTTTATAATTTCGATTTTGATACAATTTCATTCGAGAGAGTTATGTCCGAAAAACGATTTTTTTAAAAATTCATGAATTTCATACATTCGATGTTATATTTTGTCCAAGATATAAATTAAAGTTATCAGTATTTAGCTCAATTTTAAAATCTTAATTTATAATAAAAAGCTCATTAAACAATTTTAAGTCCAAGATATATTTTTCAGTTTTTTTATCCTGCTTTGAGAAATGTTCGGTAGAAAATTTTCAAAGTAAACAATTCTGAAAGCACAAAAATAAAGTTTAAATTTGAGAATTAAGTTCACGATTTGAGAATATTTGCAAAGCAAACAATTCTCAAAACACAAAAAAATATAACAAGAGTTTGAGACAGTGCATAATTTATATTTTTCAGTTTTTTTCTATCCTATTTTAAGAAATGTTCGCTTTGAAACTATTCTTGAACACTTTCAAAGCAAACAATTCTCAAAGCAAGAAAATAAATTTGAGAATTAAGTACAGGATTTGAGAATATTTTCAAAGCGGACAACTCTAAAAAAAATATAATACGAGTTTGAGATGTCAGTGCACTATTCTATCGAACTCGTATTATATTTTTTTGATTTGAGAATTGTTCGCTTTGGAAATATTCTGAAATCGTAAACTTAATTATGAAGGTTATACTATAATTTGTTGTTTTGAGCATTGTCTGGTTGACACAGTTCTTAAATCATGCACGTAATGCTCAAGTTTATATTTATTCTTCGTGCAGTTAATAAACTAGTGTATAATTTATTTTTCTGATTAGAGACCTGACATCGAGGTGAAGTTACCAAAACGTTTGGAAGTTTGATTTCAGGCTAATTGATTTTTGAATTTTTTTGAATTAAAAAATTCATTCGTTTTATCAGACACGAGTTAAAACTTATATCTGACGATTGCCTAGATTAATACAAAATTACTTAGAGAAATTCCATCAATTACGATAGAATTCGACAAAAAATACGTAGCGAAATACAATAATTCGTTAATGCAATTTGATTATACTTTGAATATAAGCTAAAAGTATTTTCAAGATTTTCGTGGTAATTCAAAGTTTCATTAGCTCGATAACAAAGTTCCAAACTTTGTAGTTTCTCGATGTAAAAAATATATCTGCTCAACACCCAAATAACCCAAAAAGTTTGAATTGAGAATTGTATGGTTTGAAAGTATTTTGAAATCATGAATCATTTTATATTTCATTTCTTGTTTTGAGAACTGTTCATTTTGAAAATATTCAGAAATCGTTCACTGCCTTCTCAATCTCGTGTTTTATTTTCCTGTTTTGAGAATTAATTTTCTTGTTTTGAGAATTGAGTATTTTATTTTCTTGTTTTGAGAATTGGTTGCTTTTTACATGTGCTGGAATAGTGAACTTTATTCTCAAGTTTATATTTTCTCATTTTGTTTTAAAATTGCTTGCCTTTAAAAGTATTCTGGAATCGTGTGCTTAAATATCAAGTTTATATTTAATTTTCTTGTTTTGTGAATTGTTCGCTTTGAAAGTATTCTAGGATCATGTACTTATTTCAACTTTATATTTTTTTCTTGATTTGAGAATTGTTCGCTGTGCTACCTGAATATTTAGGAATTATGAGCTATATTTTCAAAATTATTTTGTTTTTTCGACTTCAGAATTTTCGTTTTGGAAGTTTTCCGAAATCTTGCACTTAATTCTCAAGTTTAAATATTTTTTTTAAAATAAATTAAAGATTCCACAAAGCATGATGTGATGTGATGATATAAAAACTAGGTCAAAATGATTCTAGCATAGTTAAATAATATATTTTTAGACTGTGAAATATTGGCTTCTTAGCTTATATTAGGACAAACATTTCGCAAACCTCTTCTGTAAATGCTAACTCCCATATTTTAGCAAATACAACCCTTATTATTTTTGTTATTTAAATGAACTATATTTACTTAATTACATAACACGCGTTTTTTCATGGTGAACAAAAAATATTCGGCGAAGCGAAAAATATAAAAAAAAAATAAAAATGTCATATAATAAAATTAACAAGTCAATCGAATATATTGAAGTAGAAAAAATGTTCTAATAAATATGAATGATAAAAATTACAGAACATAAAAATAAAATTGAATTTTAAATTAAACGAAATAAAAATGCTTTTAACTACATTGCGAGTACCTATATAAACCGAATAAGCCCGCACACAAGAGTAAATAGCAACAACATTTCACCCTCGACTCGAAAAAAATAAATATTTTTCCATAAATTTCAACTCTAATTGAAAATCAATTGGCAATGTTCCTACGAGTACGTACATGTATACATGTATAATATGGTTATATGCGAATTTTCGATAATCTCGTAAAAAAAGTTTCATTGCTCGATATATCCAATTTTACGTTTCTAGGTAGTTAGGATGTATGTCATACACATACAAGATCTATAAATATACAGATGCCCGAAAACAGCGCACGTGAATCGAAAATTTTATATATACGGGTGGGTATATGGAGATGTAATAATAATAATTTGGCGAAGAACGTGCGAAAACCATCAATGACCAAAATGGAATTGATCAAACAATAAAAGTTTAATTATAAAGTTGGTTGGCTCAAATAAATTATTCTGAAAAGATTTATCTAAACTATAAATGTTGGTAGTTTCCGATGTTGTAACCCGAGAATACTAAACAAGGTGCTTTAAAAATGTGTCAACAATACTATTTGGCATGCAGCCATACATTCATTTCGTATAAACCATTTCGGCGCTTATTGATTTTATCGTTCTGTTTTGATGCCTTTATATATGGTGCGTATAAAGATGCGGGCAATGGAAAGGGAAACCGAAAAGTTAGTTTTCTTTTTATATTTTGATCGATGGAAATGACTTTTAACATTTTTTTTTGCCACATATTACAAATAAATATATCGCACGACATACCTTTTTAAGGAATACATTTTTGTAAATTCCCAAATCAAATAAACCAATTTGGCATACGGTCATAAAAACAATAAAGGCCAACTAATTTGATTGGGATGCCAAAAGTAAATCAAAAAATAAAGTTCAGTCACATTAGCTAACTTATTTTTGTCATCCTAAAAATAATAAACAAATAAATATGAAATATACGTGACCTTTACGTGCTTTCGGACCAGACCAGTGATTTTTTAATCGAACTAGTGATTTTTTTTGTATCTCTTCTTTTAATCTGATAATGTGACATGTCCCCATTTGTGTTAGCATTTACGAATGCCACCATGTTAATAAACACAACCTGTGTTGCAGTGCAAATGTCAGCATCGTCAAATCCATTTCAGTGTAAAGGTTGACAAAGAGTTTTAAAACGGGGGATTATAGTGAACGAATGGATGTTTGTATTTCATCCTTAAAAGGACATCCATTGACTTAACAAAATAAGGGGTTAGGGGAAAAGTTTGTGCCTTTTTTGGTTAACATTGAAACAAAGAATTTTCTTATTTCAAATGAACTTTATTAATCCAAACAGAACTCATTTTCGCAGGCCTCTCTCTTTGTCCTGACTATATGGTGGGTGTATCAAAACTTTCCAGCCAAGCTCTCTCAATTTCTGCCGACTCATCAATGATGAGTGTGGTCTAGCGTTATCATGCTGGAACACAACGCCCTTTCTGCTGATCAATTCTGAACGTTTTAACTGAATTGCTTGCCTTAAGCGCGTTAGTTGCTGACAGTAAAGATTAGAATCAATCATTTGACCCGGTGGCAGCACCTCATAATGAACGATTCCTTTCCAATCCCACCAAACACACAGCAATACCTTTCTGGGCGTCAATCCTGGCTTTGATACCGTTTAGGAGACTGCACCTCGTTTCGCCCATGATCCTTTTCGCACAACGTTATCTTATCTTATTCACTTTTCATCACCAATAATCATTCGCTTTAAAAATGGCTCGATTTCGTTTCGTTTCAGCATGTGGTACCCAAACGTCACGCTTTTTTTGTATCCAGCCATTTTCAAATGGTTTAAAACTGTTTTGTGATCAATATTTAGTTCTTTACCAATTGCATGGCTGCGATATGCCGGTTTTCTTCAATTTTCTACATGATTTCATCGACTTTTCCAGTGGTTGGCCGAACAGAGCGAGGTGCATCTTTGACATCCATATTTCCAGAACGAAAGCGCTTGAACCATTTCTTTGCTGCACTTTCTCCATAAACAGCACATATATCGAATTTTTTCATTATTTAGATAGAGATATATGAATGTAAAACCATCTACCAGGAAAAAGGCCACGAACTTTTTCCCCTACCTATTACTTTCTTTAAAAAATATTTTTAATATTTTCGAAAAATTTCACTAGAGGTTATGAGAAAGAAGCAAGTTTCGATCATTTAATTCGCAATTTAAACATCAAACCAGAGGCAGGGTATAAAAAATTGAATTCTTACGACAGGTGATTTTATAAACCTAACTACGGCCCTCTGGTGGAGTGCAAATCTCAGCGCCGATTCAGTGTATGTGATGACATGGAGCTTGCAACATGCAGATGATATGTTTGACTGTAAATGCATAAGAGTATGAATGATTTCGTGTGAATGATAGCAAGTCTAATTAGATCTGACCAAATTGAATTGAATAAATTTATGGTCATGAAAGGGAGGTAAACGGAGATTTTTCTTGTGATGACAGATTGGAATATGTTACACAGGTGGTACTCTAGGATCCAAATTGAATCATCTACTGTAGAAAATTATGCACGATGACGTGTTTAGGCTCCGAATAGACGAAGAAACCAAATTCTTCGCAGATAATCGTGATTGTAGAAATTAATCTGCAATTGGGTGCTCAGAAAGAGGTACAATTAAGGAGCAGGAACGTAAAGTCTCTAAAACTAAGAAGCAATATCTCCATATCACTGATCATAATATAAATATTATAGAAGTTGAAGTTTATCCATATCAAAGATGACGGAGATTTTAATGTTGTTAAAATTACAAACTCAAATAACAACATTAGCGCGGCAAAAAATAATGATATTCCCTGAAAATTGGCTCACTAATTATAAGTAAATATTATTTCACTGTAACATTTCTTGATAAGCAATATTTTGAGTAACATTTTTTCTGCCGGTGTGTTTGATTTAATAAAAATATTCAACTTCTCGCAACAAGATCTAGAGAAAACCTTCTCATCAACGTAAATTCCAACATTTTCGAAAGTTTCACCTTGTGATTTGTTTATTGTTATTGCAAACGCTGGAATTATAGAAAATTGTCTTCTTTCGAGGATAAATGGAAGATTGCGTCACATGGAGCAAGATCTATCCTAGGCAAAAATAGAACATCGCTTCTAAAACATTCAATTAGTTATTCGTAACCGTGTTCTGTTGCAAAGGCCCTTCATCGGAATTACGTTTCTGAGAAGATGACAATGACACTATTTAAATTAATAATTAATTTCATCATTTGGATCGTGAGATATACTTGAGCAATATAAATGAGACTCTCCCGATATTTTTGATATTATTTCGGCACTCATCTCCATTGCTTTTTTTATAAGTTGTAGGTAAACTTACTCAATTTCTCAACTCATCATCAACGGAATATTAGTTCCACAAAAAAGTATATTAGTTGACGCAATCGTTGTTTTGACAGTTGGAATGTTAAACGGTCGCGTAAACAACGATTCCATTCTTCTTCTGAATCTAATAAATTATGATTTGCAGCTGCTTCGTTGAAAGTATTTTAAAGTATAGGAAGCAACCACATTCTTAAATAAAATCGTTCTTCATTTTTCGAACTTACTTACTGTCAACTTTTATTATTGTAAACATATGGAATGTCGGTCTACAACAAGTTGTGTACATCAGAATCTAATTTATTTAATTTGAAATGATTCAGCTTTTGTTGTGCTGTTCGTGAATTTTAAACTTTAGATTCAAGTTCATAACCAACTTCGAACATAATCCGATGATTGTTTGGCAAATGGACCGGAAGTCGTACCTCAGCACATCGCTTCCAGTGCACTAATATATCGAGCATCAATATAATTCGTAATTTCATTCTGTTTCATACTGAACTGCATTCAAAGGCGTACGAACTTTAACGTTGATACGCTCGTCATATTTCAACAGCAAGTAGAGTTGCATGCAGCAATCCACGTTTTTAAAATTAATTTGTATAAGTAAATATGGCTAATCGGTTTCCCCAAAAATCCATGAATTGGAAAACTCACACCACTAAATCGCAAAGATCAGATGGATGTTCACCGCTTCGTAAATTATCAGTTACTTCATGAATAAGTCAGGAGCACCGTATTTTAAAAAAATGAACATGGTATCAGCACAACGCTCATTTCGCAGAGCGAAACCAGCGTTTGCAACTGTTTTTGATAAGTTTTAAGAAAATTTAAATAATTGGTTTCCATCTGCAATATATGAATCCACTTTTCATTGTTGGATTAGTTTTTCTGCACTGAGAATCAAATTAAATTTATCTCTAATGGCTGTTAGTGCTGCTTTATACTGTAACATAGTTACGTTGCTTCTAGTTAAATTTTCTTGTGGTCCAGAGAAATCTTCAAATTTCCAATTAGGTTGTCAACCGGGCATGTCACCATAAGGTAATAAAATCACTAATATTCACTAATTGATAGTGTGGATTTTCTAGATTTATCGGTTAAAGTCGTTCATTTCCAGTAACTGAATTATATCGTCGTCGACCAGAACGACGATTTTGCGAATTGCCATATTAACTACTGAAACATCTTCACCTGCTTGGTTGGCTTCTCCAGCTGCTTTCGCTTGGACTTCCCTAAACATATGGTATGCATCAGCTAATCGATTGTTCTGTCTAAAATAACGGTCAATCTTATCCAAAATTTGTCGATTCGTAAATTTGTACCTTGCGTATTTTCAATGATATATAACTGAGCATACTGGTGACCATTGCCTTGTACGGGTAGAATACGACTTGTTCTATTATAGATTAGATCGTGAACTATAAAAACGTATGGTCCTCTGTTACAAAAATTGACTACTTTAGCTCCGATTGAAGCAAACAAAACGGAACTATTATTGGAACGGATATTTTCTCGAAAAATTTCATATTCCAGTTATCCAAATTCGCCACCAATTCCTATAAAAACTCTTGTTAAAATAGGTCATTGCCGTCGGCACCCAACGATTTTGTCAATCTAACCTTTCGTTTACGTCAGAGACTCGTGAATTTTCCATCGGATAAACGCAGATAAATTCTTTGACTTACGAAACTAACAAAGACTACTTATTGGTCCTCAATTATGTACTTCCACTGAAACATTATTATTATTTGCTTCTTTGCGAAGGCTTTCATTTATTCGATATATACGATGAGTCTCCGCACCTCTATCTCGTCGTACTTGAGACTGTTCAGCTGTTTCAATTTCTCTTCGTAGCTTACAAGCGGCGGCGTGTGAATTTCGAAATTTGGCTGGATTTTGTTTGACCCGGTATATTCCTATTCGTTCTTCAGACATCTCCCAATTTTTGAAGAAAGCTTACCGGTGTAGTTTCATCCCGATCAGACAAACCGTCATGGGCTGCAGAGATGACGCAAACATTTAGTCTACACAGCCCCACAAAAAGCTATTATGTCAGCCATAAGTACAGCGCCCAGAGACCACGGGGATCTCGCAAACATTTGTAAGATGATGACTCTAGAAACATTTTATCAGAATATCTCCGTACCAAGAAAGCTAAGACTAAATATCTCCGACAAAAGAAGCGCGAACTAATGAGGTCATGCATCGAAAACTTCAGCTTCCAAGGGAACAAGGAAATTCGAACGACTGTTTTGCTACCACCAGATATACAACTAAAGACTTTTATTCAAGACGTACGGCCACCGAAGACGAAAATGGAGAGCTGAGAACAAAGCCGATGTTCCTTGACAAATCTACTTCCAAGATCTGCTAAATTGGAATCATCAAGTGACCCCCATTAGAACAATTACTCAGGAATTGATACGATCTAATCGTTTCTATTTGCAACCAAGAAGAGGTGCCGGAGAATTTTAAGTCCGCGCTCATATGTGCTCTGCAAAAAAGGCTACCGTCTTAATTTTGAAACTATTGTAGCACTGCTCTATTGAAAACTGCATAGTGTTGGCTAATGTTGTACTTGCCAGACTCATCCCTCCTCCCGTTGCTTGACCATGAGAATGATTTTGTACAAATGTTGGGAGTACGATATAACCATACATCAACTATACAGGGTGCTTTTTATGTTCCAGGTTGATTTTGTTCGGCCGCCATTTTGTTTTGGATGCCATTTGTCAGGTCGAATTTGACAGTCGTAGAGAGCGGTTGATAACAACTTATTCTGGAGCATCTAACGACGCAATAACGTGATGAAATTATTTAAAAAAATATTGTTGGCAAAAAATTATTATGAGTGACGAAGCACATTTCGACTTGGCTGCGGCTTTGTTAATAAACAGAATAGCCGCTATTGGGCAACGAAAACCCACAATTGATACACCATAGACCACTACACCCTCGTAGACGAACTGTATGGTGCGCCATTTAGGCCGGCGGCATCATCTTTGAGTATGCTAGAGGCAATGTTGTGACAGTTACTGGTGACCGGCGACCCATACCAACTGGCCCCACGATACCTTGATTTGACCCCTTCAGATTTCTACCGAGTGAGTGTAAGTAAGTGATCTAACTTGAACGAACTTCAATCAATAAAACATAACTATAAAATTGTATTTCATTAGTTAATAAAAGAGACATCACGAGACTGCATGTAAACTGTCGGCAGGCATATGGCAGTATCAACCGCGAGACCCAATAATTAAAGAATGTCTAGGACTGTAAGTATAGAATCGCAATCGAAGGACCTGTATTGGACTCCTTTGAAATAACATCTGCAGTTCGACAGGGAGATACACGCCGTTCAATTTGACGCTTGAGTACTTAGTAAGGAAAATCAACATTAAAACTTCGCGCTGTATATTTAACAAATCCGGCTAAATTCTTAGATATGCAGATGGAATCGATCGTGCTTTTTGGCAAAAGATTAGGTTTGGAAGTGAAGAATAGCAAAACCAAATTTTTACCAACACCCACGAACAGCTCCAACGGAATCGGCGTCCATAACTTTGGTAGTGTAAAATAGTTTAAATTTCTCCAGGCATAAATAAAAGCCCAAATTCAACTTTTGAAAGGAAGGTTCATTCGTTTCAGATTTGGCCCAATTAAGCCACATTACAGCATATCGTATCCAAATTGTAAAACATTCAAAATCGCATTGAAGCGTTCTGGCGGACATGGTTGAGGGACTATTTAAGCAACGCCAAATTTCAAGCCAATAAAATCAATAAAATAGTATTAGTTAAAGATGGCAACATTCCACAATCACACTTGGTTATTGGGCGAAGCTCCACAGCGTTAAAGATGACCAGGTGAACGAGTCCCCACAATAAAAACAATTATAAGTGTCACTAAAAGGCCAATTGTAAAATTAATATCGCTACCTATTGAAGATGACAACAACATCGAATTCCCAGATGATTCGCAGTAAACCATTCACCCCAGCTTGAGCTTTCAAGCTCAAACTGGGGTGGATTGTTTGCAAATTTTCTGTAAATTATAATTAAATAAACAAAACAAAGTTAAATTAATCGGATTAATGGCACAAATTAATCGGATTCATCAAATCGTCTCGAGTTAGATGGCTGAGCGACGAGGTTCTCACAAGAACACATGATTAATTGAGTGGTCCGCCGGTGTCGGCGTGGCGACGTCGCGTTGGGATGTGAAGGCTTGAGAGAGAGAGAGAGAGAGAGAGAGAGGAAATGTTTGGAATTATTTTTGTTCTGTATTTCATAGTCAGTTGTACTGATGTTGTACCGTGATTAAGGTCTCTAATAAATTTCGGTTTTAAGCGTTCGCATCTAAATGGAATGTTCGGAAAATAATTTAATAATGTAATAAAACAGTGTAGTGTAGATAGTGTTGTAACCTACTAACGGTACATAATTTGCATTTTGGTTAACATTTACTTTGGCCTGAAATATGTTTGAGAGACAGCTCATCTGGAGTATTTTCTTTGTGTACATACAATAAACTTTCAAATATGATTTAAAAGTTTGTCGTATAATTATCAAGTTTAATCAGTTTAAAATCGTGTTTTCTCTATTTCTTGCATTTGTGAATCCCAACGGTATGAAACTCTCATAGTGATAATTACATTTCATTAAGAAGAAAAATTCACAGAATTATAAAATTCATATTATAACACATTACTATAGTTAGAATGTGAATTTACTTAAGCCATTGTCTGAAAATTAAACATAATCGCGCGATTATATGTCTTGTCGTATGCCCTGATCTGACACAGTATATTTTTTGCAATAATGTTAACAAGAAAAAAAAAACGGTTTTATTGCGTAACTGATTTATTAAAAGTTGAAATTGTATCCACCTCACGCATCCGGTGTTGGTGTGTATGTAGTTTATTACAAAATATTACGTAAAAAAGACTAAACACAAACATTATATGATTATTAAGGTTGCAGCACATCCACAATAAAATAAAAAACTTGTAATATTCGAAACATAAATAACAACTTCTTACAACAAAACATCACGTATCACAAGATGCTTGACCGTCATGCTGACAGAAATTGAGAAAGAATGAAATTTAAATTAATAATTTACTTGAAATGGTACAACGTACATAATTATAAATTGTGGCGATGTGCGTGCCAAAAAATGGTTATACACAATTATTCGTGGTTAGTAGAAATTTATGGTTGGCACGCAAATAATTGTATTAACACGCTTCTCTCTCCAAATAAAAAATTAAACAAAATCGGTTAATAGTTTGAACACTTTAATAGATGAATTAAGATTTTTTTATTAACATGCAGTGCTTTTTAAACTACCGATGGGCCCGGACAAGGCTTATAATAAGGTACTGGCAGAAAAATTCAGCAGAAAAAAATCTTGACTCTCTACATTGGTAGAAAGAGTCAGCATTTTGATCATTTTTCTGTAGAAATATGCATTATCGACGTTTGTTAACATGTTCATCGAAGTCGGCCGAAATTTGAGTTGAACTTAATTTATTTATCTAAATATGGATTCAGATAGGAACAATCATTTTTACAAAATACAATGGGCCAGAGTGGAAATTTTTTGAAAATAATCAACCCAGGCATGGAAGTCATCTGCTTTTATCCAAAAAATCAGTTTTTGCATTTAATATGTCGACTTTATCCGTTGAATATTAATCCTTTTCTGGTCCAAATTTTTCAACTAACAAACATATCGGTTTTGTGTATTGAAGACACCGATAGGATGTGAGTGGTCCAACTAGGTTTCCAATTTTGGTACAGAGAGCAATTGACACGCAAACAAATCGGGATGCACTCGGAAGCCATTGACAACAATCCTATCATTTTACGATAATTAGCGTTGAATAGAGCTGTTAGTCGAAGGAGTGTTTCGCGTATTTTACACAAAGTAATTCAAGTTATTTGAAACCAGAAGAGCCACCACTTCCATTAGAGTTCTGCCAAAAGTTGCTAAGCTTTGTTGAAACCCATGTAAACTTCATAAAATGCATATGTATGTCTAACGAGGCGCCCTTCGGATTTCAACGGAAATGTAGATAAGGAAAATTGTCGTATATGAGCCAAAGAAAGTCCTCAAAGCATCACACAGTGAGATTGCATGGAAACATGTGACTGTGTGGTCTGCAGTATCTGCCATCTGTATTGTCGGCCCTTACCTTTTTGAAGAAAACGATGCCAATGTAACAGTGAATGGAGAACGCTATCTACACATGCTACAATATTTTTTCCCCATAATTGCTTCAACAACGAATACCTTTACGAAATGTATGGCTGGAGCCAGTTGTCACAAAACAAAACTAGTTACGGCAGCCCTGTGTGAAAAAATTTGGGTAAAAATAATCGTTGGCCCTTATTGCGCCTGAGATCGCGGATCCAGATTGTTTTTATGGGGCTATTTTAAGCAAGAAGTGTATAAAACCAAGCCCTGCTATAAAAATGAGTTAAAGAATTCATAAGGGTCGTTATTGAAGCAATACCCCGTCAGATGCAGGTTTTGCGTTAACAAAGATGGACCACAAATAAAATAAAGTGTGTTTAAAACTAATGTTAAAAATTTAATAAAAGTCTTAATTTAAAAAGATAACGAAATAAAAAATAAAATTTAATGTCAGAAAAATTCACCACATAAGTGGCTCACTCTTAGATGGCCATTTCAGGAGTGGTAGTCGTCTGCCTCTCAAATTCAAAGAAGATTTATGAACATTTCTGTTTTTGAAATAAATTTGTCAATGTAAACGGAAGAATACTATTCCTTTTCGGGCCTAAGTTTTTCAACGAACCTTCTGGTCTCAACTTGGAAAATGGTTGTTCGAGGATTGGTAGTCGCCTACGTTTACTAAAACAAAATTAATGATAAATTTCAGTTTTTGAATTTAATTTGACAATCAAAACCATTACCATCCGAACCAACCCTCTTCTAATCTGAAAACACTGCTAAGCTTGGAATAGTTTGGAATTGCAAAATGGTCATTTCTGGTATATGGTAGCCATCTGCATTTATTAAACAAAAATCATAAAACTTTTAAATTTTCAATTCAGTTTGGCAATCAAAACCATATAATTACTTACACTATTCTGGTCTTCACGAAACCGTTAAATTTTGAGTAGTTGACGCCTTGTACTACTGCAAAATGCGTATTTCAGGTTTGGTCGCCGCTTGCGGTAATTTAAAGAAAATTAATCAAAATTGCCATTTTTGATTCAAATTGACAGTCAACACCGCTAATACTAACCCTCTTCTAGATTTTTCAACGAATTATTACTGTTTGAGTAGTTGAGATATTATATTATTGGAAAATAAGGATTCTCTTCCAACCTTGTCTTGTATCATGATGCAAAGAGTTGTTTACTGATTGTAGCCGGCTTCGAGGTCAGATAAAAAGTTCTATTTCAGTGCAGTAATTTTGAACGTGTCTGAAGTCGCACTGAACGTCATACAGCGGAGTTCGTAAACTAAAAACACCTTTCATTTACGAGGGACGGGAGACGTCGAAAGTCCGATGCTAGTGGGTCCTAAAATTGCTGCGATTGAAGTAAAAATATGGCAGAATAAACAATTATCCCATCATCTTTTGCCAATACAGATGTGCTTTGCAATATATTTATGCGACACCTCCAGTCTTAACTATATGACCGCGTGCTAGATTGTTTTGCAGCCAAGTAATTTTGATATTTGGCCGTAACAATAGAAACTAGTGATTCAAAAAATGTCCTGGTTCAAATTTACATTGACAACATAAATTTATCAAGCAAAAAATGTCGTTAAAGATTTCTAACATTAGCCGGAAGTTATAATAATGGAAAATCTATAGTACGCTTTCGATATTTTGGTAGTTGGTCATCAATTTTACATACATTTAAAGTTCCGAAAGTTTAAAGCCGAAAAGGTAATACAGATCGTGCCTTTGCTATCCCAATCGAATAAATATTTTATAACCGAAAGTTATATTACTCGATAAACCTAGATGCACTATAGGCTCCAAAAATTAAGACTATCCCAAAAATCTGTCAGAACCTACTTATACCGTTATCCTATACCGTGAATATTACAAAACATTCCGACATTTTCGAAACTAAATTTATAAAATGTTCTGCAACTTTTGAGTTACCCACTGCTCATTGAACTTACTCCGTCCATGAGCTAGGTGATAATCCATAGGAAGTCTCAGGCGGAGTTCGGGATAAATCTAAAAGAGGTAGAAGACTAACTCAAAACTAACAGAATATTTTATAAATTTTGTTTCGAAAATTTCGGATTTTATAGTAAATTACACCCTATTTCACCCCAAAATTAAATTCAGATTCTCATCTGAAATCAAACTGCGTTTGAGGTAGCATAGGATTATGACCTACTTCATGTACAAACTAGGATCGATGAGCAGATGGGTAACTTAAAAGTTAGAGAACATTTTAATAACTTAGTTTCGAAAATTTCAGAATTAATTGTCAAATACACGATACAGGGTGAGGGCCGAATTGGTAAAATTATATACATATCTCACAAGACACATCTCATTTGGGGCAATCTTTTTTGACACGTGATAAGTGCAATTAGCTATTTTGATATGTCTATGGACTTTACAATATTTTTTGGTTAGGATAGCAAAGACACTAGCTGAATTACCATTTTTCGGCTGTAAACTTTCGACTAACTTTAATAGGGCCAATCTCAATACGCCCATTCGATGTAACTTTCAACGACCCAAAATTTCCTAGTATGCTTTGGAAGAAGTCTGAGGAGTTTGATATGGTGCAATTTTAAATTTTCTCCTTTATTCCAGGGTTTTTGAGAATCAGAGATTAATTTTTGAGGAAACAGCTACCAATAGTTATTACGTGATGATGTAGATTCAATAATTAACTATATAAACATATCAACCGAAAAAGTCGATAAAGAACTTATGCAGTAATAACCAATTATCGGTAATGATGTTTTTGGTTGTAACAAAGAAAGTAGTCACCAGAAAAATTATAATAATGCTAATTTACGTTAACAACAAGTTTCAAATCCTCAACTTAGATTGTTGCACTGTTTTGATCGACAATCGCCGCCTTAAGATTGTTGATTAAGACATCTCTATCTACGTCGTAGATAACGGAAACGTTACTACCAAGCCAACTTACGGCAAAATTCTTGTTATTCGGAAAAAACACGATATCTTCTGTCTTCGCAGTTTCGATCAGCACTCCTTTTCACGAATATCGCTGATCTTCTTTACTGCAATATTGCTTTATGGTGGGTTTGATATTATTTCCCACAACTTTTCCCTCACTTCGTTACTGTTAGCAAAGGTAGACTTCTTGCCAGCTACTGGTTTTACAGTGACAATGCTTGACGTAGCCCTATTTTATTTTCTTGTGTTACAAATTGAAGCAGTGGTGCCAAAATCTTTACATTCCTGAGCACTCATCGTACAATATCATAACCGATAATAAACATTGAGATTCAAGAACCTAGCTGTGAGATTGAGAAATACGAAACGAATGGTAACCAATCGCCGGAACGAAGCTCTAAGTAAAGTATAATTTCTGCATCAACAGGCAACACCCCAGTCATAGAATCACAACGAAGGTCAGCTAGAGACAGACGTCCTGTTATTCGTTTTGGTACAAGAATACGAAAGTGGAAGGGGGAAATTTTATGATTATCATATAAATTAATTATCTATTCAGTGTTTCCTTTAGAGCTTTTCCTTGTCATTGTATTTTAGTATCATTGTAATTGGTTCAGCTAATAATCTATACAGATGTGGCCAAAATGTTGTCACCTCATACGAAATTCTTGGTAATGTGATTTTCAAAGCGCGAACTGCAACTTTTTGTATGGTCATGTCATTATGGTAGATATCGACTAATCCAAGGAATTCGTGCATTAAAATTTAATATACCCTGAAAATACGCCTTTTATAAGTCATTAATACCTGAGAACCCTTTTCGACAAAATATGAATTCCGAGTATTTCTTGTCCTGTAATTTACTTTGGCCTCCGAATTGTTTTGATTTATGACAACTAAATTAGTATTTGACTGAAGGATTTCAGTCTCGTTTGTGACTTTGAAAAGTGAAAGTGAAAGTGGTTTTTGTAGTATTAGTAAAATTCACTATGGGTAAAGCAAAGGACATCCGTGCTGTAACCAGAGCCAAATTTTGACGTATTTGGAAGTAAGCCAATATATACATGCCCAAATAGCCCAGAAAACAGGAGTGAGCCGATCATTCGTCAGCAAATTTTCACAAAAATTAACATCTCAGTCTTCAACAAGTCCCAGAAGAAGAGGAAATGTGGTCGCAATCGTAAAACAACCGTCAGCCAGAACAGATTTTTAATGCGGAAAGCCAAGGAAGATCGAACGTTATCCAGAAAGTTTCTGAGGGGGAACAATGCGTAACGTTAGTGCGGAAATATCGGAGAGAACAATGAGACGTAGACTTTTTCAATATGGGCTTTGTGCAAAACGACCTCGCAAGAAGCAAAGGTTAAACTCTAGGATGATGCCACAAAGAAAAACATGGGAAAATGTACATCTTACATGGTCTAGAGAGGACTGGGAAAAGGTACAAACAATAAAAGTCCTTCTTTTAATAATATTTTAAAGTTACACTTTCAATAATTGTCTCTTTCAACTTTATCGTTTTCTATTTCTTGATTAGGTTGTATTCAGTGACGAGACTATGATGACTTAGACACTACCAATGTCTAGGACCGTTCGTAGATCAACAGGAGAATAATAGTTACCTTCCTGTGTCCGACAGCAGATCAAACAACCAGTTAGAGTCATGGTTTGGTCAGCAATATCATCATAAGGACTCTTTCCACTTTATATAGTAAACGGGATAATGAACACGAATCAATATTTAACTGTTCTGCAATCACAACTGGTATCGACTATGAATGAAAAATTGAATGCTCCGACAAAGCTCGGTACCATACGGCGAAATAAGTCACCGAATAGTCAAGGACCAACGACATTCAAATCCTTGATTGGCCTGCGAACTGCCCAGATATGACTCCCATCGAAAATATCTGGGCTATTCTTTTAAAAAAAGTAGCAGAAAAGTGCTCGCGCACCAAATGAGAATTGATCGATGAAGGAAGTCTGGAAAAATGACGCCGATCTATTCACCAAAGCCAAAAATGCAATAAGTAGAATGCCCCGTAGGAATCAATTATTAAAAAATGCTAAAGGAATGTTCACATGATAAAAAAATTTAAAATGAAAAATTTACTTTTAAAGCAATAATCTTCCAAATATCTAAATATGATAATAATTTGGCCACATCTGTGTATGCGTGGTTTATCTCGTTTCATTATTAGTAAAATAATAATTTTTTATAACGTTTAAAGTGTTTTAAATAAAATTCAAGGTATGTTGGTCCTTTTTGTTTTTATCAATTGCCTTAATATGGAAACTTGAGTGTATAAATATCATGTAACATAGTAAGTTCTGACCAAAGTTGCATCAATGCTACATCGAAGTGAGTCGAAAGTTTCAGCCGAAAGAAATCTGCATTATCAACATTTTTGTATCAGATGGTGGTACAAAATTCTAATAATGTTAGCCGAGGTTATGAAAAAATGAAAATAAAAATTGATTTTATATAATTGGCATGTTTCAGGATCCAATGTTTATAATTGTTCATGTTAGCGGGCAATGAATTTGAGTTGTGGCACTATAACATTGAACACGTGTACCAAAAATCAGGGAAAATTACATTTTCTGTAGCATCACAACCAAATAAATTAATATTTTGGCGGCTGTTAATGGTAATATATGGGCTGGGTAAAATTGGACCAATTCGTAAATTGCTGGAGTTGAGGGCAATGAATTTGAGTTGTGATACTACCAGTGAATGTGTGCAAATTTATTGTCCGTACATGGGATCCAGCAATTTACGAATTGATCTTACTTCATCCAGTCCATATTACCTTTAAACTAATGCTGCTTAAAATGAATTGCTAAAACCAATTTTGTTTGGTAACTTGGAACATCAGTAGAATTTTGAACTACCACCTGGTAAAAAATATGTCGATAATGCAGATTTCTCGGCTGAAACTTTCGGCTCACTTCAGCAGCACCAGTTTTCAACATTCGTGAATTCTGTTTCACTGAATATATAAAAAAACAACACACACTTTCGGCAGCCGATGTCTAGTAAATCAAACAATTTAGTGTATAGTTTTATGAGTTTTCTCATCGCTCATTTTGGAGTCACAATATTAATTTAATGAGAAAGCGACGCTCTTATATTTGTAATACTATATATTGTAAACGTTTATACGAAAATTTTACCGGCTCTACATACAAAAATAAATAATAATCACAAAAGTCCCCGGTCATTACCATAAAAACCAAAATAATGCTTGAAAAAATAACAAACAAAATTTAACTTAACCTTAAAATTTAAAATTATTTCATATTTTAAGGTTAAGTGAAAATAAATCAAAAGAATATATATATATAAAACACTTGACAATCAAGATGATTATGCAGATCAGCAGCAACAGCATTTTATCGCGTACACAACAATTATTATAATTTAGATATCCGGTTAATATCATACAATATTACAAAATATACGAACAGAATAATAAAAAAGTTCCATGACCCGGCAATATAATAACATTTATATATCTTGTATACAACACAGAGAAGATCAAATGATCATCATCAAGTTCAAGTTAACTTTCATTCACATTTAATTCGAATTCCATATACAGCGCACAATATTGGTACATTAAGAGATGGTTTGTATATAAAGAATAAAAACAAAACAATGACGAATTCCCCTCCTCTGCGTCCGATCGTTATAATCGTTATTCAAAATTTACTCAATTCAGGGGCGCGAACTTGATCGACGTTTTAAAGACTGATAAAGTACTTACGCATGTAAACAATTATTTTTTAATTTTCAAACTTACCTGAAAAGATAACAGAAAAAATATGTAATTAGTAAAATAGTTTATCAGATATCAAATTGATCGACAGTTAATTTGCAAAAAAAAAAATCTATCATAATTGTAATATAGGTTCGAAATTTGTATATGCCGACTGGTCTGATCGCTATTTGTAATTATAATGACGATAAGATTAGCTTAACAATAATCAATTATAAAAGTATATGAGGCAATACATTTTATCGCCACGGTGGTGGTGGTGGTATGTGGCATTCCATGATGTTTGGTAGTGTTATCTACTAGGAATGATATAGTTTATTACTAAAGCTAGAATAAATCTTTTAATTGCGAGTTATCATATTTAAATATAAATTATTTATAGCTCATATTAATTATGCATAAATAATTTGCTTTACTTAGTGTGGTTTAAAGGTTTGAACTTCCGCTGTATAATATTTTTTTCATTTTATCAAAAATAATAAGTTATCCACAGGTTTCAATACTTAAGTCCAGTATTTTCACAGTGCAATACAGTGATTGTCAACTAGTCAACTTAGCAAACTGCGAAAGCTTCAACCACGATAAATCTTGTAGTTGTTTAACATTCATGTTTCGAGAGCGGAAAACTATAAACTCTGTCATTAACTGGACAGCGTTACATGAATAGAGGCGCCATTAGCGTCGATATCTAGTTTGAATACGATCGAGGATTCTTTAATTGTCCTTTCAATATTTGAAATTGTGAACACTAAAATTAATCAACCATGCGTGCCTGAGCGTGCACGAAATGTGATTTTGTCGTGTGTTTGAAACCAAAGGCACACTGGCTTCAGGATTGACAAGGTTATATATAGTATGAACTCGCTTCAGCTAAGAAAACAATGATTTAAAGACTTACTGTTATACAAATTACAGTGACCTGTTATTATTTCTGAGACAGTTAAGGAAATACGCACACTCTTTTGTTAAGGACAACAAGACCATGAGTGCATACATTTTGTTTGCTTCTCTACCCGGCTTTCAACAAAATTAGGTCCGATGTGTTTAATGCCCGGCCACTTAATGTAGGCCAACCGTTGTTACCGTCACACTTATTCGAAGTATAATCAAATCCTCGGTTTGGACCATGGGGCCATAGTGGCATTGAGAGGGCATCTCGTATATATTTTAATTGACCCTGTAGAGTTCAAATTACATATGATGTAGAAAATGATGTAATACTGAAGTAAGCAAGAGATAAAGTGTCTAAGTTCAAGCATAAACTTAGAAGAAGTGCCAATTTATACGTGCAATTTTCTAAAATTTTGCAGGAGTGCCATGCTCAAACAGCCATGTAACCCTTCTTTGTTTCTATAACGAAATGTTTAATAAATGGATAAGGTTCTGATTCGGCTCTTTTGAGCTACCTTTCACGAGAGGAAAAACTAAAGCCTGTGACTGTATCGTGGGACAATAATCATTATATAAATCGTGCAAGGGTCTTCTGAGGGTTCTTAATAAATTGAGTTTCTTCACTTCATACTTCAAAGCCTAATTACACAGTGAGTTAAGGCCTTTATCTCAACTTGAATCAAGTATTGGATCCAATATTGAACTAGTGCTCGAAATTTCAAACCCCGAACTAAAGCTTGAGTCACAGATTTTATTTAAAAAATTCCAATTTCCAAATTTAGAAGTCTGAGAACAGTGAAGTATTATAAAAACACTGAAATCTTGATTTGAAATTAGTGTCCCCATCAAAGCTGGAAACAGTGATTGATAGCGCGAGTGTGCTGCGAAAACGTGGTGTTTGATGACAAAAGTTATATATTCGTAAATTAGTAAAACCCAAATATTTTATTTTTGTTTTGACTAAAATTGTTTGGCTATTCCATACGCGGCATACGCCATTATGAATGAGCGGGTACTCCTCAAAATACCACATATTGGTATATGGCGTCAATTAATTAATAGAACGAAATTCGTCGAAAAGCTATTCAGATAACGAATTCCATAAATTCCAAGATAAATACAAATTTCTCGAAAGAGAGCGATTGAGAAAAGTGATTTCTGGTATCAATGATTTGTAATTGTTGCAAATTTGTCGGTTATCCTATGTACTTCAATTAGTTCCAGAATAAACCGAGCACTATAGGTCCGCAATATAGGTATTTAGTGTAGACAAACAAAGAACTCGGTCTAAAGCAACGAGTGTATCAGTGATAGGGCACCAGACACAAAGCTTCAGATAATACAGGTAATATAAGTGATTAATTTTCCAAAAACACCATTTTAGAGGTGAGTCCCCAAGGCTTTCTTTATAATTTATTGTTCCAAAGAGGGTAGGAACCATTATGCCATTACTAAAAAATTATAACGCTTAGTAAAAACTACCTGATAAATTTTAGATGGACTGATTCCAAGTCACAACGTATCACGCATCTCTACAATATAAAATGCTTCTTCTTCCAGACTAGACAACGAATTCAACGAAAAGCCACAACAAAGAAGAGATTATATCGATTTGTGGACAAATCCAAGAAAGTGTCCTTCTTATTAAATACATCAACAATTCGTTCTAAAAATCTTAGAAAAGTTGAGGATATACTAATGCAGCGTTATAGTTCTACGGGTCAGGATAATCTGACTTATCCGATTTAGGTATATGACAACGATTTATAGGGTGCAAACGACAAAATACTTCAACGTAGTTCACGGACATTAGAACACACACTTTGTTTGTGATCAGTCGATCTACATAAGGCCCTACGAGCAAATTTTAACCTCTTTTGTAAATCTTTCGAGCAGCTAAAACGATTTTCGAGTGTCCTTTTGAAGGTTTGTTTTTCTAGTTAAATTTGCAAATTCCTTGTAATTTTTCTCAATCTGTTAGATCAGTACACGAAAAAAGCTGAACTGGACTTCTGAATTATAATTCATTTTTTCAGTTTGTTTGCAATTGTCCCACTTTGAACTGTTGTAAACATTTTGTTTATGATGTTCAAGGAATTAAGGTGTTATTTCGGTAAAATCTTTTCTAATATTGCCCTTGTTATACATTGAGATTAGTGATTGTTCGTGTCTTCAAGTACTTTAACACTCTGGAATGAAGTACTTTATTATTTTTATTCAAATAAAATTTCGAAGTTTTTGGAAATCAACATACCAGCTAGGGCTTAAATAAAGGCATACTTATGCCCATTATTAATTCAAGCGGATTACAAGCATTCGACTCTCTGTTTAATAAGTTGAAACCTCAACTACCTCAAAGTAACAAGATAGTCTATTTAACAATAAATAGTTTTATGGGTTAACTAGATGTTTTTAAACAATAAATTAAAATGAAATTTTGGGTTATTCTGGGTTATTCTGAGCTTGGTTTTGAACTAACGAACCGTGAATTCTTTAAATTAAAAATTAAAATTAGTAAGAGCTCCCAATGTCTTGGCAACCTCACCTAGATGTAGCGCCATAAGCAGTTTTGAGTGGGATTACATAATGATAATATCTGCTCAGTTAGGCCGTACCATGAACTTCTAACCATTTCTACACCTCAAAAAACTCAAGTTCAGAGTAGTACGAAACACAATTCCTGATTTTTCCCATCGGTTTACTTTTGAATTAAATCTGAAAAGATGTTAGAATTATTTAACCCGACTTTTAAGGAAACATATCAGAAAATCCTAGAACTTTGTTTGTTATTATGATAAATTAAATAAGGGGCAAATGTATTCCAGGAAAGGCTAAGAAGTCCACGAACCTTTCCTAAACTTGTGGAGGAATTTTATAAAGTTCCTAAAGCAGAATCTCTAACTGGGCTGTTCATGACGGGAGTACATACAAATATTATGCATTGTCTATTTTAAGGCAGAATTGAATTGATGCATCTTCTTACTTCAAAGCTAAACATGGGAATGGCTATTGTAAAGAATAACTACATGTTATGTGCTTGTTATAATATTTTGATTCCGAAAAGCACGGTATGCAATCACGGGGAATATCGAAAAAATATTTCACCAAGTACAGGTAGACCTACGGCATTGACGATGACAGTGACCTACAGTATTGCATGAGGTCCATAAACATTATTTGCACATGGGCAGTTGCACTTCACAATATTATGAGGAATTTTTATGTCGATGATTTGCTTGATAACAGCCATTCTTCCAACGAAGCGATAATTCTTTGCATTTGATATTGATTCCATATTACGAGTAAAATGAGCCAAATTCCTACTAAGGAAATGTAATTCAAATGATAAGGAAACACTTGAAGTGATTCTCGGTTCACAATCAGTAGCTCAAGAACTGGAACTCAGTAATCCAGAAACCACAGTACTCCGTCTTCCGGAAGGATTATGCAGCGATTATTGATGAGAAAACAACAACTCAACTCCTTGTAACAATGATGAACAACGTAAATGCCGCACTTCATCTGAGTAATGCGCACGGAATACACATTATGGAGCGATTCCAGCATTTTATAATATTGGCTACACAAATCTGTAGCAACTTTAAAGCCGTACGCTTCAAATCAGGTGGCTTACATACAGGAACAATCTAATTTTTATCTCGTTGCATTTGATTATTGATATAAACATATCAAGAATCAAATGCAACGAGATAAAACCCCTATGAACATTGCTCATTTCAAACAACAGCTAAACACTACAAAACTACAAAACTGAAGTCATATAGAAGAAGCTGAAGAGCGAGAGCATTGTTTTTGCATATACGCGACGTTCTAAGTAACGTACCCATAACCGAAATTAATTCATTAAAATCTCGTTCTAGAGTGACACAAGTAATAATTTCTGGTTGGCAAGTTTTATTCCTGAATGGCATTAAATTCTGCGTGTCGGAGGATGACTAACACACGCTGATCACCTGTACATCACGTATATCTGGCCATGGTGTTATTTATGACGACGGTAAAGAAGTACGCTGTTATTTTTATTTGCATGAGCAGTAAGGCTATACATACATATTGAGGTTACCGAAAATTTATCAAATGGAGCATTTTTAGATCTGTTTGATAGATTTGTTGGCCGACGTGGATACTGCACAGCACTGTACAGTGACAACGGTACTCAGTTCATCGGTGCAAGTCAACTTCTCCAAAACAAACTACGGGTGTGGAACAACACTGATGCTCAACAAAACATAGTTGATGCTGGCGGCCTATGTAAGGCAACGGCACGACCAGATGGTCACTAATAACACGCCCAGAATAGACCATGCCAAACATACCACGGGATTACAGATGGGCATGAGTAGAGCCAAACCTCTAAATCAACAACGTACGTCGGTTATTCGCAGCGATCCGAGTTATTTCCAAACCGAACTGGTTTACTGGGCATGAATGTTTGAGATTAGCAACACCATCTATTGCCAGGTTTGAACAGTAATATAACGTCAAAATCAATTTTTAGATGCATTGGCCAACTCTAAGTTTTTGAACCAACTGAAAGAGAGGAGCCGAAAATTTCATGTACAAAGTAAGGTAGTCCAGTCAACACGTGTTTTTTTGTTGTGAAAGGTTAATTTTTATTGAATAAACTTATATGTAGTAAAAGTAGTTTTACCTCACATTGTTTCCGAGTACAAAAACTCAGTTAATATGTTTTATCTACTGAAAAACGTAACAACAATCGATATTACAGTGAGAACTGAAATCAAAGCAATTAAGAATCCATCTGAACCATCTACTTGAAATCCTACCACGTCTATAAACCACTTCTATAAAAACTGAGGAAGAACAATATAAACTTATACTTAATATATATTGTACTTAGTGGAAATTTTTTAAACTAGAGAAAATCAATTTACGGTTCAATCTATAGACAAAACAGAATTTTTGAAAACGTAAAGATGGCTGTTATTGAAAATCTAATAATACATAGAGAATATGAAGGAATTAAAAGCATTTGTCGGATTGCTACCATACTAAAGGCGTTTTATTAAAGACTTTTAACAAGCCCTACGCGAAAATCCCCAAATTAAAGAGGATCAGATAAGGAAAGCAAAAATCTATCAAAATTAGTTCGAAATTACCCTACTAACTATCGTAGAGGAATATCGTCAAAGATGAACCTATTAAGTATATTTCCACGACTTTAAGTAAGGCAGAGGAGAATTATGCAGTCAATGAGAAAGAAATGTTAGCAATAATTTTGGCTAACGCCAACTTAATAATCTACCGAACCTCACGTTTGCTCTTAGCAACAGGAAAATAATTGCAAACTGAAAAGGTTGAACGTGTGTTTGGAAGATTACAAATACGAACTCGTTTACGTATCTCGCTGTGTTAACAAAGTACCTAAGGCCCTATTAAGACTGAATCTAGAAGCAAACGCATTGCTCACTGATCGAACAATTCACAGTGAGAAGGAAGGGAACCGAATCGTGTGTAAACCTAGGTAACATTCGACCCGCAGAAATATATCATACCGATATTATGAAAATTCTGAATAAGAAATTTATCTCGTGGCAAACCAAATCGCATTATTTATCTAAAATGCTGATAATGTATAATGAGAAAAGTTTCGTAATTTTTTAGGGAGTTAAGTTCTATGTGACCCCTCACAAAGAAAAGACGGAAATGGCACTGTCGAAATTAATAATTCAACGGTAATTGAAGTCGCCAGATGCTCACAAATAGAATATAACGAACTAAGAGTGAAAGAATGAATCAATAAAGCAGTATTTATTTAATTATTAAAGCACGGACAATTTGTGACAGTACTTCGTTACAACAATTCCATACACTCGGTTATTCAACAAAAACCTAGTGGCATATTTTTTGAAGGGTACAACGGATTAACTACTAGAACCTACCTGATTTTGAATTTTGAAACCAAAATAAGAGAGGATTACTTAATATGACAGATTCAGGAAAGCCCACGAAACAAAAACCGCGACAGAGAATACTAAATGGAATAAACCCAAAACGGTTAAGTAAACCATGGAAAACGACGCAGCGATCCATATATCTTAAACGGCGATTAAACGACTCTGGTGGATCTTTAAAGAGGAACACTACGTAGAAATGAGGAGTTAAACCTCCATATATTTGCGAACTTGTAACATTGCCAAAAATGTTATCGGCATATCCTTAACAGTAAAATCGTCATTTAACATAACTAAGAAAAGACAGAGACACCACATGAGCAAAGACAACACTACTCCCAGTGAACATCTCTTTCGAACATTCGTAAAGAATAAACTCTTTGATGTTTAGTGATTTTTGAATTATCCCAAACACTTTATTAAGCGCTTTAGTATTATCGGGTCCACCGTTATTATCTTCTAATTCTACTCGGTTGCAAGTTTTGTCGTTCGATATGAGATAGCGCTATTAGGTTCGTCGTTTTATTTTTCTAAAAATGGTATTACTTTTTTATGCAGTGATAAGATTCTTATTTTTGGAAGGTGTAGAACTAAAACAAATTCATGAACGATTGTTAAAAGTGTATAAGGACTGTTCACCTTCAATTAGAACTGCTGCATTTAAATGTGGTCATACAAATCTTGAAGATGATCCACGTGAAAGACTCCCAAAAAGTGCATCAACACCAGAAATCGTAGCAAAAATACAGCATATGGTTTTTGAAGATCATCGATTAACCGAGATAAATTTAATAGAAGACTTAGGCATTTCATTAGGCTAAAACACATCGAATGCGACTTTCTCAGCAACATTTGGAGCGTTTTAGAGCGTATAGAAAGGATTTTGTGCATTGTTTCGTCACTATATAAGAAACTTGGGTCTACCACCATGATCCTGAATAAAAACAAGAGGCACAAATTACCTCGGATCCGAAACTAGTTAGGGTCCTGAAATCGGTCAAAATGTGTTAGTATCTGGTTTTGGGATGCAAAAAGGAATTTTATTCGAGGATTACCTCCAAACTACTAAAACAATAAACTCAGATTATTATTGTAACCTTTTGGACCAGCTGAATGTAAAAAATTCGTGAGAAAAAAATTGGTTTATAGAAGAAAAAATTAACTTCTGGCTGGCATCGCATGTAAAAAAATACATGCGTGGGAAACGATTTTCATCGAATGAAGAGGTAATAGCAGCCGTGGAAGCGTATTTCGACAGTCTCCCGGATTCTCAATTCAGGGATGGAATCCATAAATTAGAAGATCACTGGAACAAGTGTATTGAAGTTCAGGGAGATTATGTTGAATAATAAAATGTATTTCAAACCATAAAATCGTGTTTTTCTTATCGAACGACAAAACTAACTGAGCTACCTAGTAAAACCTATTTGTGGCGAGACGTTTGAGAAAGGTGGTCTAAACATAAATGATAGTTCCTCCTGCAGCGAATAAAGGTAACCATCTGGGTAGATCTGGATACACTGAATAGAATGGTAATAAAGTTCTTGGAGTCCCTTGTTTTACTTGTTTTTACAAGCCGTTCCAAAGTTTGGACGCATATGTCTCATTCATTTCAATATGCAAAAAAACAAAATATAATCTATCGGTTAGTTTTTAGCCACGAATTTCAAACCTTTATTTAGTCCCGGTACTTGGAAGAGGCTCGTTTAGGTAACCGAAATCCGGATATATTTAAATTAATCGCCCATCAATCGATTCAAATTAAACACGGTCTTTTAAACCGCATCGCCCATCGAAATCACGGTTTATGTCGTTTTTAACATATTTGATTTTTTATCATTTTGGAGCACCAGTCGTTTTATCAGAGGTAGTTGGACACTTTTGCTGCGTGTCTTTTTCGACTCCAGATTAGAAAATATTATCTTTATAGTTTTCTGCGTTTGAAGCGAAAAATGATTCGGAATCAGTCCGCTCAGGTTCCAATTTTACACACGAGAATATTTGTTTTGTTTTACTTCCCTTTTGGATTATCATATTGGGTCAAATGTATGGTCACTTGGGACAGATATTATTATAGTTGAATTAAAATTGTCTAATAGAAAGTTCTTATTGAGAAATCTATTAACATAGAAAATACTTTAATATTTATCACGAATTCTTGATTTCTTGAGAAACAAAGTTCGTAGAGGATTCCTAATGCATAATCACGAACACAAAATCGACAGTTCTCACAAGCAGCTGATAAGATACCAATTCAAACTTTACTGAACAATTTTGAAGCACTTTTGAAATTCCAAATGATTATCAGAAACAACAAGTGCAATCAGTTCAACCAATGTTTATTATTAGAAGGAAGAATAAAGATATTGGAACCATGAACAACAAGTATAGTGTAATATAACATTATACAACCCTGGATTAAGAGAAAATACTTTCGGTCACTAAACTTATAAACTATATGACAAAATTCTGAACAAGTTCCCTACATTTTAATATGAAATCGACAGAACAGTCACTGATTGGCAACGTTTGATCAACTAGAATATTTTGGTTGGTCGGTTTTTACTCTCTGTCGACTCTCTCAGAGATACTTCTCTGAACAATTTGGGCGCAAAATTACATAAATTGCTGGTCACACATATTATAACAAAACAGAACAACCACAACGTGTTTAAATTTGTGTTAAAATAAAAAATATAAAATTTTATCAAGCTGCTGCTAAAATTTAGAAATTCCCCTAAATTCTCAAGTACTCAAATACTCAATGCCGATAGTAAATATCTATGAATCGATCACAAAGGTATTATTGTTCACGACTGATACTATTACGTAACAAGCTTGATTAAAAGCGTGTATCTACGAGTATATTATACGACCGCAGATAACTGACCTCCATTAATCGATATAATTTTCCATTTGAGAATAAAACGAAAAAAAAAAATAAATAAAAAGATTCCAGCAAAAAACCAGAACTACTTCAACTTCCAGTTCGTTACCCTGAACGCCATCAACATGTTCGTGTATATGTATACGTAAAAAAAATAAACTCGCACAGCAGACAACAAACGTCTTTAAAAAAATAAATTACATCTTAGCGCTTGTGAATGAATTAAAATAACACATTATTTATTTTCTATTCCTCGTTCTTGAAAACAGATTTAAAATCGATCTAAGAAGCTTTGGCTTTATACCAATAATATTAACCAAATATAAAATACTCACTTGGTATTATTAAGTTCGGTGTTTTGCGAATTTTGTACAAACAACAAAAAATAATTCCCTTTGTTATTTATCGTAAAAATATAATTTGCATTGTAACAAATAAAATAATAAAAAACCAAAATAAAATAAATAAATAAACAAATAAATTAAATGCACACAAAATAATTATTTCTTATTATTTCTTGAATTATATATTTAAAAAAAAATCACTGTGTATTCACTGCTTGTATATACTCGTATATAGCGGTATATCTTATCTCATTTCTTATTTAATATAACTTTTTATTTTTTATTTAACTTTTGTTTAAAACGAAACAATAAACAATTTTTTTGTTTTAATTTTATTTTGTTAAGAAGTTCAAGACTAAGAATAAATGGACGAAGCACTAAAAATAATAACTACAATAATACACCAACAACAAGTACACGAGAAAATTTTATTGATTTTCAATTATTTTTATTTTTTGGAAACTATCAACGGAAGCGAGATAAACTTTTTCGTTAATGCAACAAAATAAAATCGAGACTTAGATAAGAATATTAGAATATATATTTTAAGAAACGAACACAACGAAAACTAAATACCGAAGAAATTATAACAAATTTTACACAAACTTGAATCAAATGAAAAATAAAATATTTATTAAGTCTGAATTTTCACCCAACACGTACAACATGAACGACTGAACGCAAGTTTCCAACTAAAAATATTGAATATAAATGCTAAAAAGAGATTCGTATAACGGAGGGGAGAATTGGGGAGAGACATACATATACTTTCATAACGAAATAGAAAGAAATGCAGAAAATATTGGAATATTTTTATGCTTTCGTCATATTTTAGTACATTGATTCTCCATGTCGTTTACGTTACACGCTTGGAAGTAATCATCGGATGTGGGTGAACGAAACCGATTGTAACGATTAAATGTAGATTCGTGTATATTTTACGATTTACGTTTTTTCTTGTTAATCTCATAAACAAATAACGTAAAAAATAACATCATTGGCGGCGATGGCGGCGCAAGCAGAAGCAAATTTTAGTGTGTTGCGGCAAATTTGCATAATCCGGAATGGAATGGTTAAATGTGGGTGGTAATTGTGTTTGATATGATTTTTTGCTGTATAGTGTGGGAAATTTATTTTAAATTTGACGTTAGTTATTTATGGTTTTATTATAAATGAGAGTTTTCTTAATGTAATTCGACAAATTGAACGAATTATCTATAATTTTGAATGCTGGAATTATTTAAAGCAATTTGAATATGTAAGTTTTGGTTTTGGTGATATATGAATAAAATAAATTGAGTAACAATTTTGAATACAAAATATGAGTAGATTGAATGAGATTTACTCAATGAAAAATGAAAATTGAGTTCCTGAAAATGGAGCAAACATTTGTTGAAAAGCGTTAAAATCATTAAACATTCAGTAGAATTGTGCTTATTTCTGTTAATAGGCAAAAAATGATCTCCTGTGGCCCTATTCTAGTAATACTGAGGTAAAAAAAGTTTGATGTAAATTTGTATAAATTGAGAAAAATATTTTCTTAGCGAAACTAGCACGGAAAATTATTCCCAATGTTATTTTGTTTTGCAAAAAATTACCACAAACCAGAAAAAGATTATTTAACCAGAAATTTTATGGCAGTGAAGTATGTCCCAAATAACAAAAATAAACAAGTATTAGTAAATACACTGTTAAAAAAATTATTATAAGAATTTTGAGTGAAAACTAGAAAATAAACTCAATTACAGAAGATAACATTTCAATACGTCTAAATGCAGAGTATAGAAAATTTGTGTACAATACCACTATGTGGAAATTAAACGATAAGACGACATCCAGAAAACAGATAAGACAACCAAGTGAGCTAACGGATCTTTACATAAAAATGGGATACATCTGAATTTTTTTCTGGTAAATTAAGTCAATTCGTTCGGTTTGGGTAGTTTTAGTTTAAATAAATTACTAAAATCGTGCAGGTTGACGGAAAATGCCTATAAGGTAATATAGGCCAATAAGGTAATTTGCTTAATTTTTGTTAAAATAAATTCTAGATATCGTAAATTTTGTCGGAAAATGCATGCCTATGAATAGCCGTAGTTGGCAAAATCAAATGAGTTAACTGTCGTTTCCAAACAGAGAGTTCGGATATCCTATTTAGTTGTGGTAAATGAAGATGATTTTATTGGTTTGAATAAAATTTGT
This sequence comes from Nephrotoma guestfalica, assembly GCA_963691935.1. Classification (NCBI taxonomy): domain Eukaryota; kingdom Metazoa; phylum Arthropoda; class Insecta; order Diptera; family Tipulidae; genus Nephrotoma; species Nephrotoma guestfalica. Next base: position 74,411,307 of record OY829913.1, on the reverse strand, counting down.
ATTAATAAATTCTCGATATCTAAGGATTTATCGGAAAATCCCACTATGTACAAATGTTAGCCTTACGGTGACATAATCAAATGAATAAAGAGCTTGAGAGCCATCTGAGGGATGGCTATTATTTTTCATTCTCGCAAATCTAATCGATTTTATTGGTTTAAGTAGTTTTAATTTAGATAAATTCTGGACATCAGATTTTGTCGGATAATTTCACTATGTGCAAATGTTAGCGTTAGGTTGACAGAATCAAATAAGTCAAGAGCCATTTCTATATCTAGAGGATAGGTATCATTTTTCGTTCTCGCAAATCAAATCGATTTTATGGGTTTAAGTAGTTTTAGTTGATGATAAATTCTGAAGATCGTAGAGTTTGTCGGAAAATTCCATTATGTGCAAATATTAGTTTTACGTTGACAAAATCAAATAATTCAAGAGCCATTTTAATATCTAGGTGACAGGTATCATTTTCCGTTCTCGCAAATCAAATCGATTTTATTGGTTTGAGTAGTTTTAATTTAGATCAATTCTGGACATCGTAGATCTTGTCGGATAATTTCACTTTGTGCAAATGTTAGCCTTAGGTTGACAGAATCAAATAAATCAAGAGCCATTTAAATATCGAAAGGATAGGTTCGTCTTTTCGTTCTCGCTCGCAAATCAAATCGGTTTTATGGGTTTAAGTAGTTTTAGTTTATGATAAATTCTGGATATCGTAGAGTTTGTCGGATAATTCCATTATGTGCAAATGTTAGCCTTATGTTAACATAATCTAATAATTTAAGAGCCATTTCAATATCTAGGTGACAGGTATCATTTTTCGTTCTCGCAAATCAAATCGATTTTATGGGTTTAAAATTAAAACTACTCAAACCAATAAAATCGATTAGATTTACGAGAACTAAAAATAGTACCTATCCCCTAGATATGCAAATGCCTCGTGATTTACTTGATTGTGTCAACCTGGAGCTAACATTTGCATATAGTGAAATTATCCGACAAAATCTACGATATCCAGAATTTATCATAAACTAAAACTACCGTGAAATTATATGTAAATTTTTTCCCCAGTTCCCTATTCCCGGGGAATTAAATAGATAGGACCGCTGGTGTGAAATACGGGCTGTAGATAATGAATGCATACTCTTTCGAACGCCTTGTACAATATATTTTACATTTTCAGGGGCCTAGGAAAAAGGATTAGGCCGTCTAAACAATTATTGAAATTCTTTAAGAATGTCTCAAAATTAATCAAATACCCCTAAAAAAGCCAAAAAATGTTTCTGCTATATTATTTAAAAATGGGGTTTGAAAGGGTTAACTTAAATCATGATTGATTTTTAGTCTACAGCATTGTGGATTGGGTCTAGTACAAAGTGAAAGCATCCATTCCAGCCGTAGTAACCGCTTAGAAATATCTTAGGACAAAACATTTTCAATGAAATTTTGAGTAATTCAAAATACACTGTCAAATTTTATTATAAACGTTGTTGTTGGTTTTCAGTCAAGTTAGGACAAACTTCACAACCGTGAATTAAGGATTTTGATAATTACAGTAACGCGCAGAATGGAAATTTCAATTAATAATTCAATCGAACTTGATTATGGGAGTTACCGAAATATATAGGTTAAGAGGAATTTTGTGGCCAGCTAATCAACGAAACTATCGTTTTTTCAGATTATGCCGTATGAGCGCGTATTCAAGAGTAGGGCAAAAGTAACAAAAAATTATTTTTCAAACCAGCTGGATCCCGATGTTGACTATTTCAAGAATATGAATAACAACTTTCAATCATCTTTGGTTTCCGTCCAGTTTGATTATGACTCTCTCAGTGGTAGTCGTAAGCCACTGTCAAAAGTCATTATCGGTAATAAATTTTAAGTCCATCAGGAAATACTCTTTTATTGTTCCTAGTCATAAGAAAGGCTGCAAATCGCACATTAGTATTAGGTACACAAGTAGAAACACTATTATTTTAAAATATGATGACATCGATCTGAATAAATGGAAATCAAAGTCTATAGAATAAGCCGCATGCTGTAAAACTTCCCAGCCTAAGGAGAAAATGTGTTTCTGGGTTGATTTTGCTATATGTGGATGAGCGTTGGTATGCAGCAATATCACCTTCCACCTTCCTTGGCCCATAAATGGTCTTTTTTCCGCCAGAGCATCATTTAATTTGATCAATTGGGCCTGGAACGCTGAGCTGTAATAGTTTAACCAGGTTCCAGAAGCTCTTAGTAAATGGCTCCTTTTCAATCCCACCAGACACGCAGTAACACTTTCTTGGCATGAATATTCATTTTTGTAATATATTTTGATGGCTGGCGTGGATCAACTCATGGTTTGCTGTGTTTAAAATCCACTTTCCATCACCCGCAATGATTGTGTGTCAAAAATTCTTTCTTTTGTTCTGCAAGCTCTTTTTCAATTTGACACGGATTTTGACCCAGTAAAACATTATGTTCTTCGTCTTCAAACTGTTTTACTGCATCTGGACGTGGAACGTCCTCAAGAATAAAATTGGTAAATCGAATTCACAAAATCTTGCAAACCACCTTTTTACTGTTGAATGCGTCACAGAGTGTTCAGTCAAAGTCGAATTAATCAATTCCATTAGCTTGAGCTGCATTTTTTTCATTTAGAATAGAACGCAATGATGCAAGTGTTGCTTATCGATATACATTTCTTAAAATTGATGCACACGGAACGATAGCTTGTAAATGACTGAAACTTATGTCATAAAAATAGGTATGACTATTTGAATGCGTTCAAGTATTTTTTAATGCAACCAACTTCAGAGCCGAGTTCTTACTTGCACTGCTAATAATTATAGGCCAATTGCAAACTTAGCATGCATTCCACAATTTTTCGATTGTATTGTTTATGAGTCACTATTGTTCAGGCCCCTCCGTCTAAGGTGTACATAGGGCTTCGGCTGTCTCTGTGTACCCCTAGTTAACACCTAGGTAGCTGGGTCCACGTTGCGGGGGGCGGGTACTGCTTCAGTAGTAGCAATGCGCAACCGACCAAATGCCAGTGATATAACTTGGCAAGAACAAGCAATGAGTACAACTAATACGGAATGCAATACACCAGCTGGTACAGCAGCAAATTAAGTTAACGTTTAACCCATTTGGAAAAAGCTCTAAATTATCAAGATCATCAAGATCTTCAACTAGAAATATCCGTCAGTAGGAGAAGGATACCGATGAACTCCATGAACAAATAAAACAAATAAAGGAATTTACCACTAAATTTAACGGATAATTTACAATTTTAAAGAAAGAGATTGAAGAACTCAAACAGTTGAATCACGTGCGACGTGAATCTTCATTCCATACGGATGAAGAATAATTAGAAAGAGAAACAAACTGGGTGTTTAACCGGAATAAAAGACCAAGTAAGAAAGGGAAAGGTCTATACTCACCAGAAATGGTAGAAACTTTACCCTTAACTTCAAAAGAGGTTTCTAGTAACAAGTTGATCATCAAGAAACAACTAGTTCTAGAACAAAAGCTAGCAAAAGCAAAAGAGACAAACTAGTATCGAGTACAAGCTCGTATTTCTAAACAATGGCGTCTGGAAAATTAATGTTGCAGACTCTGAAACCAATAGAGCTTTAGCTTCAAAGCTTAATTCCGAGGGGCATCAATTGTTTACCCATGAGGATAAGAATGATCGCCCAATCAAAGTTATGCTAGTAAAAACCTCATGCTAGTAAAACGGGAGAACCAAAACTATACTCGCAAGTAATCATGAAAAAACCAGTTATTTCGGAGGGCACTACCGAAGGTACAGCAGTGCTCCAAAAGATACTAAGAAACATGGAAGCTCTTAATATTCGTCTAGCTAAACAAGAGAAATGACTTCAAGGTCTAAGCAACCGGTTAGATAAGCAAGACTCTGTAAATGAGATGACATTCATTTTCTTTTAATATGCTGGAAACAACCACAAATAAAACACAACAGAATAGTAACCTGGAATACAAATGGACTAATACAACATACCTGAAAGAGAGCTGTTTGCAGCAGGAAGACTAAGCAGTTGCGATTTTCATTCTTGAGATCAACTAACTTTTTCACATACCGATAGAAACAAATACCTGTTATCATAGACTCCTTTATCACCAAAGGTTTAAGCGACAACTACATATTATGTCGGATCACACGCCTGTTATTATGACAATTAGTGCAACGATTGTTAATAAAACTGGCCCAACTTGGCTAACTAATAACAAAACCTGCTGAATATAAAACAACTCAAAAATTTTTGTCCAATGAACTAAAGTTGCTAGTTAAAAAAATCAAGAACGAATCCTTTAATAAATACTTATTTGGTTAAAAATGTACAGATTTTTTTCCTTGGGAAAGTGAAAAAATGTTAAAAACATCCTAAACTACAAATTCCACCAGTTAAAAGTGAAGATGGCACATGGGCTATAAGTGCAAAGTAAAAAGCCTCGTTGTTTGCAACCCACCTCCATACCACCACTAAATAAAGTGGATAACTACAATATATCTCCTGTCACAAGAATTTTTAAAAATATTCTAGAAACTACTCCTAAATGGACGTAAACCAATAATTGAAGAAATAAACCTTATTCCTCCACAACAATTTGGTTTAAGAGAAAACCATTCAACAATAGTACAAGTACTTCGAATTACAAACATAATTGAAGATGTACTTGAAAATAAGAAAGTATCTTAATAATGTAAATAATGATTAATTACGTTACTTTCTAGCAGATAATGCAACCATTACAAGCAGCTACATCTCTCGAAATTTTCAAATTAATATTTTACATATTATTTTGCAAGCCTGACATCTACTTAGTAATGGCGCTACTACAGTAATTGAATGTGTAAATTATTACATAAATATTCATTAGTGTCAATATTTTTAATAAATATCAATGCATTTTCCTATAACGTTGCATAATATAGTATTTACTCGTAAAAGCGTAATCCACTTGATAAATCGATAAGGAAAGACATACTAATAGCAGATCCATCTATGATTCAAAGGATGAAATATATTGTTAATAGCTTAGGTGATCACCTTAGGTGGTAATAAAAATTCACAGGGGCTTAGGTAGTTTATACAAATTTGATTGAATTTCTGGAAGCGTCACATAATTATTACGTGGACGATGGAATAGTTATTTTAGAATTTCGATGGGACATTTCGCTGATTTCATCAGGTAGATTGTGTAGTATAGTTGCTGATGGTTGAATAGCGTTGGGTGATTTATTTACAACTGTTTTTCGAATTTAATTATAAATAGGAATCACCCAATTAGAATTTTAGCGTGTGTGCCTTTACGGTTTTACACTAAATACAGGCATTTAAAAAAATTCGAAAAATAACCGATTTACGACTATTGGTATGCAAAGGACATTAGAAACACAAAAAATTATTTTAGCCAGCAATAAAAATAAAATTCAAATGTCAAAATTTCAATAGATGTAGCTGCATGTAATGGTTGTATTATCGACTAGATAACGTATTTTATATCATTTTACTAATTTAAGTATTTTCATGCAGATGTCGCTTATTAATTACATTTTTTTGAAAACATTTGAAAACAGTATAGCGTCATTAAAATAGCGTAATTAATCCGCACAACACTGCATAGCTGGATGAAAAAGCTGGGTGAAAACGATTTTTGGAAGAATTTCTGAAATATGGCTGCCTGGGACAGAACTCGGTCATTTCTTAACTGATTATGATGGGATTGGATATGTTGGAGGGAAAGGGCATTCTTCAGTTAAGAATCCTATTTTCATCCAACATATCCAATTCCATCATAATCGGTCAAAAATGGGAGGAGTTCCATCTCAGGTGGCCATATTCCAGTACTACTTTTAATAATAATTTAAATAACCCATTTTCATCCAGCATACTCAACCCCATCATAATCGTTTAAGAATTAGAAGCACTGAATTGCAAAACAACAATTTGATTTTGAAATGCAAACATTTACGAATTTGAAGTCCCTCGCTCACTAACGCATGGGTGAGATCGACCGCAAGCATAAAATTTAGAGACGAATTGTGACTAACTTTATACTTTATGTAATCTAACCTCAATAGTTGCTTGCCATGTGGAAATACTATTTAGTTAGTTTTAGTCTCTCGAAAGAGACGGTTGATTTATTCAAAAAAGTATCTGGGTGTTTTTAACACACGAAAGTGTGTGTGTTAATTTTTTTTTTCGAGAATTTGGGTCGATTATTCCCACATTAGTAAAAAGGTAATGGTATTTATTTGAAATATTTTTCGCTACATTTACGAGATGGTTAATTTGCGATATTTAGGATGGACGAGCGGCAACAAATGGAAATGGAGAGCGATGACGATGAAGATGTATCAACAAACCGATAACGGCAAAATTGAAAATTTGAAAATTATGAGTGAACATAAATCAGAGACGGATCAAGATGGGGATTCCGACAGCATCAAGCGCGTTGAGAATAATTATAATGTTTTAATTGGAAAAGACGGTTCTTTATAGAGAAAATCACCAATTAAAACAGCACAGGCAAATCTAATAAATATCTTCCAAACTTCACCAGCACTCACACAATTTTCAAGCTTTGTAAAAACCCCGATAGAAAGTTTTGAAATATTCTTTAGCTTCACTAATCTTTAGTGGAATATGCGAATATATTCATAAAATAACAGCAACCGAAATACAAAGACGATAAAAATGCCACTACAACAGACTATGCAGAAATAAATGCATTGTTTGAGCTATTGTACCTCGCGGGATTGCACAAATCGTCGCATGTGGACGTGAGAGATTTGTGGGCTACCGATGGAGCTGAGTTGGAAATTTTTGCAGCAACTATGAACTATAATCGGTTCGAATTTTTGATACATTGCATCGTTTGGCTCGTCACGAGGTTGATAAACTTGCACCTATTCGCGAAATAGTTCAAATCTTCAATCAGAACTGTCTGCAAAACTACAATGTGGAGTGTTTCATAGCCGTAGATGAGAAGTTAGAAGGTTTCCGTTGAAGATGTAGTTTTAGGCAATATATTCCGATCAACCCTGCCAAATATGGCATTCAAATATTTTCGGTTGTAGATTCGGTATCATTTTATACTTCACAATTAGAAGTATATTGTGAGAAACAACCGCCAGGTCAATTTAATTTGTGCAATAAACCTGACCAAATAGTATTACGGTTAACAAAACATTTACAACAAGCGAGTCGAAACTTAACAGTATAGATAACAGGTTTACCAGGCATTATTTGGCACAAGAGCTTCTTCACAATAAATAAGACAACGATACTGGGAACTATAAGAAAAAATTAAAGGATCCCACCTTCTTCATATTTGTATACCAAAAAGACTCCACCATACTATCGTATGACCCCAAAAAAAAATGTGTCTTATTACTATCAATCATGCATCGGACTGGTGAAATAACGGGGACGGCTAACCGAGTACCAGAGATCATTTCCTTCTATAACAGCACGAAGGGCAGAGTAGATACAACAGACCAATTATGTAGGACATATAATGTTACACGAACTTCTAATAGATGGCCAATGATAATTTTTTACAGTCTATTAAACTTGACAGGAATAAACGGCCGAATAGTGTTACTTTCAACAAACGATCCCTCTATTCAGTACAAATCCCGAAAATTGTTTTTGAAAGATTTGGCATTCCGCCTTATTCAGCCGCAAATAGGCAAACGAAGCAAATTAACTAATTTGAACGAAAATCTCAAGTTCAGTATTATGAAGTTCACGAAAATACAAATCGTTAAACCTAGTCGATGTCAGCTTTATAAACCAATGCAATCCCGGAAAACCAGAACCGTGTGCTATAAATGTTCTAAATTTATTTGCGGAAGTCATCAAATTAAGATGTGCTCGCTTTGTGGAAGTTGTAACGTAGGTGATACTGAATTACAGTTGTAACGAAATATAGTCCTACTGCAAAGGTAATTATTTCAGAAAAATTTAGTGAGCGATAGTGAGCGAGGGTTAAAACTTCAATTTGTTTAAAAATATTTGAATTTACTCCACATTTAATTGAAGTTACTTTGAAAAAAACCCGAATTTGCTTTGCAAACAATTGAGGTTGATTTAAAAAAAAATTGATAATGAAGTATAAAAAGTTGTGGTTGACTTGTAAAAACTTGTGAATGAACTAAACAAAATTGAATGTCATTTGCAAAATCGTGAATTTGAAGTGCAAAACCTATATATGTTCTATAGACCTCGGACCTGCCAACGATAGAGGAGACTAACCCAGCAACGTTTGCGGTTAAAACGGCCATCTTAGCAGTCGCTGATAGCATAGAAGAATCCACAAACAAATTGCAAAGAGCTACAGTAATCCCCCGTTTTACGGACAGGATGCGTTCCTCATAAACTGTCCGTAAATCAAAAATCCGTTAAACGAAACCGCTATTACTATGAGATCCTATTGGAAAGTGATAGATGCGTTTCAGCTAGTAAAAATATCAGTAAAGGAACCCAATTTTACTATAGATTCACACTAATAATGGGAAGATACAGGGTTTTCAAACTATGTTATACGAAACCTAATTTTACAAAGTAAGGAAACCGTAAAAACACAAAAGTAATGAATAAATTTCAATAAAACACAAACCATTTATTCATTTACAAAATAAATTCATACAAATCATTAATTCAGTTAATTTTATAACTCTTAAATTATTAAATGTAATTCAGAGGTCTTCTGAGCTGGTCGATAGTTTACCGGAGCTGTCGCTATAATTTCCATCAGGACATTCTTCAACAGTAGATGTTTCAGTTATTTTGGAAAAGTAACAGTCTAGAGAGGTTTGCTTTGCTGGTTTCTTAGACTCTCGGTACAATTCCTTGTAGCACAGAAGGGAATTTTCAATTTGTCTCGATACTTTAAGGCTTCTTTCTGTAGACGGATAAAATTTCCATGGCTTCTTCAATAAGAGAAAAGGCTTTTGAGATCTCCGGCTGTCGCACATCGGTGGTTTCTTCTACTAGCATTAACAATTCTTCATTGAAAATGTCTTCATCAGCACATTGTAAGAGTCCTGATATACCTGCGGTGTCTACTTCACTCATTCCAGCTTCAATGGCGCAATGGCGACGATTTCTTTTTGAATTTCTGATGTGATGCCATGTAAGGGACCAGCAGATTGAAATTTATCCATACACTCGGGCCATAATTTAATCCACACGGCATTCATAGTGGCATGCTTTACCTCTTCCCATGATTTTATAATATTATCTACTGCATCCTTTATATTGAATTTTTTCCCAAATTCCTTAATTGAGGGTGGGTTCGACTCATCAATAGACTCAACTAGGTGTTTGAAAACTCGACGGAGGTAGTAGGCCTTAAAATTAGCAATAACACCCTGGTCCATTGGCTGCAGTAATGGTGTTATATTTGGGGGTAGAAATACCACTTTGATGTTTTCTGGGACGTTATTTAGTTTATGGCTGGGGACATTGTCAACGATTAATAAAGCTTTGTTTGAAATATTTTGATCAGCGTTAAATTTCGAAATTGAATTTAGGAAATCAACATTTAGCCATTCTTCAAAAATGCGTATTGTCATCCAGCCTTTTTTGTTTGAGCGCCAAGTGATTCGAGTAGCGGTTTTAATTTATGATCACCAGCAGCGTTTCCTCCTACCAGAACTGTAATTCGATCTTTGGCTGCCTTGAAATCTGAAGCTGATTTCTCGTCCTTAGAGATAAAAGTCCTTACGGGCATTCGCTTCTAAAAAAGCCCCGTCTCATCGACATTGTACACCTATAATGTGACGTGTATCCCCCGGTCTGTATAATTTTTAAAAATTCTTCTGGATACGCTTTCGCTCCCTCGAGATCTGCACTAGCCGCTTCCCCTACAGCTTTTATATTATTCATAGAATGCCGCTTCTTGAATCGGTCAAACCATCCTTTGCTAGCTAAAAAAGGCTCTGCACGAGATGATTCACCATGTTTAGTAACCAAATCAGCGTGAAGATGCTTAGCTTTCTCTTGTATTACGATCGTGCTTAATGGTACGTTTCTGTTAGTTTGATGGTCTATCCACACACTAAGCAGCCGTTCCATCTCCTCCATAATCTCACTTCTTTGTCTTGACAGATTTTTTGCGGTTAGGGGTGTTACCCTTTTTATACTTGATACAATTTTATCTCTGTTGTCCTTTATTGTATTAATTGTGTTGAAGTAGCTAGGCTCAAAACTTTGGCGATTCCGTCTTAAAATATCTAATTTTAATTCTAATGTCTTTGATTTTCGCACTTTTTTACATGCTTGCTATGCGCTTTTCTGACATTAGACGTAGAGACGTAGAGAAATTTAATTAAATTTAATTGAATTAAAAATATGTATAGAGCATAAATAAATTAACACTGTACTATACCGCATAACATCAAATACTAATTCGTAAGGACGTTTGATAACTATTTTGGGATTCCCCGTATAACAAAACCAAGCATAAACTGTACTTATGTATTAAAAATCTGTTTTATTATTTAATTTTTGGGATTCCTCACAAAAAATATATATAAGCAAAACAGAAAAAAATATATTTTGTCCGTAATTGCGAATATTTCATCCGTATACCGAAATTTTGATACTTAATTAACCATGTCCGTAATATAGAATTTCCGTTAAGCGAGCATCCGTAAAGCGAGGGATTACTGTATTGATATTGACAGTATATGGTCGAAGAAATGGCGAATGAAACTTAATGAAACAAAATCTATTCACGTTAACTTCTTCAAAAGAAAGGTCAACTGGATACCAGTAGAACTGAACTCTCAGCAAATTCCCTATTTGCAAACACGTCAAAATATCTAGGCATGATTCTAGACGCAAGACTAAAATGGAAAAAACATGTCAAAAAGAGAAAAAGTGTTAAACATTAAATACAGAAAGATGGATTGGTTCTTAGGAAGAAATTCCGAGTTTACTTTATATAATAAATTTCTACTATACCGCAAACATTTTAAAACCTGTCTGCGTAAGTCAGCCCACACCTGTGTGCGTAAGTCCAGAAATTCATGGTTCTCTATGGCCAAATCTGGCTGTTGTGGTAATAACCAATATGCCTATAAAAACCAACAATATTTTTGTGCAAAATTGCACAATCAAAATACTACTCGACAAAATAAGAAAACCGCGGAATTTTCAAATTGGGATTTTTGGCAAGACTCACACAATATTTCGGCATAATGAAATTTTTAATTAATTATTACCAATTCATTCACACTTTCGTTTGTTTTTGTTGGTTTAGGATTACTTTAGATCTAACGTCAAAAGCGTAAGCGTACGTAAAAGTATTTATGATGTCATAAAATGTCACTTTTGACTCAGAAAAACTTCAAGTTTGAAAAGCTTTACTACAATGTTCAACTGTACCATAAATTGAGACTTTTGGTTTTACTTTAACACAAGTCAGCCTAACAATTTGATTTTATATAATAAACGTAAAAAGGTAAGTGCAACTTGAATTTCATATGCGATTTTTTAACGAATCCGGAATCTCATTCGTTTTGGATAGTTGGTTGATTCATGACATAAGATAAAGTCGTAAACGATCGAATGAATCACCAGCTAAAAAAATTCGCTTATATATTCTCGTACATGTTACAAGCTAAACTATTTAAAAAAAAGCGTCCTAGATGTAATTAATGTTTGGTTTCACTTCCACCCACACTTTAACAATGCGAATTTCTCGCGTGTTAATTAAATTAAGTTTCAGTCACATGCACTAAATTTTCATTTTACGTAAACTTTCCAAAAGACTTTTTCATTCAAAATACAGTGCAAAAGCATTATTTCCGCTTTTTTGTTTTTGTATATAGACTATACTCGTATAATAGTATATAAGGTAGACGTCGAACGTCATGTCCGCATGCAAATTTCTTACGAAGACTTATTTGTGTTTTACATCTTTTGTTCAAAATCATTTCACAGTTTGTTGTTGTGTGATGTCTTTTTTTAAGATACTACACTCTCGGCATACAGTATACTTCAATCTCGTGTATCTAGACAATAGTATTGTTGTCGTTGGATTGTTATTATTTGTATTATGTGCATAAATATTTACTACAATAGCGAACGAAAACCATTTATAAAATCACACAACGAAAACCAACAATAAGACAAAACAGTAAGAATTCCATGTTATAGGTATTTAGATACACAGACAATACAACAGCAATCGAAAAAATTTGTTTCCTACTTCCAACCTAACCAGCAGCAGAACGCATGTGCACCCTAAAATTGTTTCTCTTTACCCAAACCATACAAGAGTGTTGTATGTACAAGTTGGTGTCAATAGCCCATCTATGTATAGAAATCCAAATTAATTAGATTTGCGGTTGCCAATAAAATGACAGCTGTTGACAATGACAATAATAATAACAACAACAATTTAGATTAATAATCCTAATTTATGCGTGTATCGTGGGTACAAACGAACTAATATTGAATAATAGAATCGAACAGCGGTTCTCGATATCGATGGATTGTAAACAATTTCACAAGTTTATTGCGAATTTAATCCATTGGCGATGGTGAGAATAATAATGAAAGACCGTTGACACCTTCATTTTTCTAGCTCTCATTCGGATTTTTATTTACTGTCTCCTTTACAAGTGTGTCTGTTGCAATTTTGAAAAAATTAACTGTTTTGTATCGCTCATGAGATAAGTAATCACAACCAATTTTTGGTTGTTCCGTTGTCCGGCTTTCATGTCAAAGCCGCTGAACCGATTTTCGTATAAAACATAAATTACGGTTCATTTTTGTGTTCCTAATTTTTTCTTCAATAAATTGAAATGTTCATCATCTTCTTACATTGAATGTTTGGGATGGGCAGTAGGCACAGCAGTCACTAGATGCTCAGCAGTTTTGTTTCTGGTCGCTTGTCGATGAATACGTTTGTAGTGAGTTCGGATACCAGCTCCAAATATAGTGCCTTCGTAGAAAGATAGATGAAAATACAGATGTGGCTCTTTGTTGACGCACCACCACGACCTTTGAAGAAACGGTATCGAATTAGTATCACGATGCGATAGAAAATTGGCCAGCAGTTGCTGGCTCGTTGTTGCGCGCGCAATGGCGAGAGCACACAACACATTTATGTGCGTCTCAGCTCACCAAGGTTTTCATACTTAAAATCCAATAGTGCTTCCGTAAGCGTTGTGCGATGTGCTTGCGATCATTGTATTTATTTTTCGTTCATCGTTATTCTAAGTCTCACTCGTTTTTCGCCCAAACGGCATATGGATGATAATAGTAATGAAGGGTCAACACCAAAAAATGCGCAATCTGCGGGATTATGTTTGGTGTCGACATAATTAAAATCGGTTGGTTGAGTGGAATCCAAGATTTTCGGAACCCGATCCACCACAAACGTGTTCTAGTAACTAGGAGAGCTGCGTAGGCAACCAAATACCAATTGCATGTACCACATTGAGTGACTGGACGATGGTGTGGATGAGCGTGGCGAGAAGTACGCTGGCACAAAGCTCCAGGCGTGGCACGCGAGTTGTCGAATGATTTCGATCGCTTCATCCCCCGATTTGCCGAGTATCCATAATTTCTGTAGTATGATTTTCGCGATACGATAGTATTGTGCGTTTGGCCGGTGCACGAACATCCAATGACGCGCTGATATTGAATCCAAAACAGTCAGCTGAAGGAGACCAATGTAGCGCGAGTGTTTTGTCTGAATCGTCAAAGTTCAGCTCAAGTTGACTCTGATTGACTCCACTATTTGCCTCTGGATCTCGATTAAATCCATGCTGTCGTCCGAGCCGGTCATGCTATCTGAAGAATGGTGCGAATAGCGAGATAAGTAGCGCTGCATAATGCCGGTTGATGTTGTGTGTGATTCGTCGAATACCACACGCAACTTCATCACACCTTAATGTGGAAGATAACATGTCTGGCTCGGCGAGTTTTCCTGATCTTCTGACACTTCCTCCATGTGACCCGATTCCAGATAATCCAGAATGAACCTGTTGCGCTCAAAAGGTAGTTTATTGTTCTTGGAAAACCGGCGTTCCATACGTTATGGTCGCGGAACCGCGAATTGCATCGGCTCGTGGCCTTCCAAGAGAAGACGAGTTCTTATTGAGTGACAGAGATACGGTGTATCTTCCATCTTCATTGAAATAGTGTGTCGATTCGTAGTGCCGTTCACATTCTGACTCATTGTCCGTAAATACTCGAGGTGAACGAACATCTTCGATTTCCCAAAGTGATGAGTAAAATATTTATCTTGTTGGGTTGATAGGAATGAATTGGTTGAGATGGCAGCATGGCTGTGATCTTCTCGACGACGAGGGCTATGATGCTATTGAAAAATGTTGAATCGATTTGGGAGTGTAATTCAAATTCGCACAGATTTCACTGATTATGATAGCAGCTGGTCTTCTTGCTAATCCGAAGCGATTCGCTGTAGTTTCCGATAGGATACTGACCTGGGATTCTGAATCCAATAAATCACGATTAAAGAAGTTTTGTGGTGATGGTGTGGAGTTTGTGATGATTCAACGAATGATGATTCGGGATTCTGATTTGAGTGGTGTAATAGCGTGTGAGTCTTTTGTTGCAAACCCGGCACAAACTGAATTTTCAATTCGAAATGATGAAGCCTTTGCGCAGGTAGTTGAAGCACAACCCCTTTTATCGGACGAGATTGACTTGTTTGCAAAAGAAGTGACGACGAGTAAGCGAGTTGATTGCGTGACAGGTTTGCGAGCTACTCGAGTGCCCTTCGTATGCGATGATGACGAAGCCTCTTTGGGCGACTGTGGTGGATTCAATCGTGCTTTTGTCATGGAAATCATCTCTTGTGATTGCCATCGAGTGTTCAGCAAATCAGATCAGATTTTGGTATGACAGTGCGCTCGGGTTAATGACATCTCCCAATGTCGATGGTTTTCTGGATCAAACTTGTCTGCGATTATGTTGATTAAGATGATATCCCATGTGGTGGCCGGTACTCCTAAAACTTTCTGACGGTCGAAGTGTCAAAGCGACCGAGTTGTTGACCGTGGCTGATTGCTGTCTGTTATGGTTTTAAAATTTGACATAGCAACGAGGTAATAGGCATTCGCCTAATTACGCGGTTACCATACTCTCCCGCGAGTTCCTCTTAAATGCATACAGTCTCAATCTGGTCTTGTACGCCGCAGAACTCATTATATCTTGATGTCACTTGGTCGATCTGCGTCTGTATGAATTCGTTGCTTATTTCTGGCGTGTCGATCAAGAGCTCCTTGCTCTTCCTCAATGCTCGTTCATGGACCCCTGTAGCGACGCTTGCATGACAGGAGTTGTAATTGCACCACCGAATTTGCATTTTACTGTTGAATGGTTACTTTTCGGTATTCTTTAAAACATTTGGGATTGCAGTTCGACATAGGGTGATTGGTAATGTCTTCGACTGCGATTCATTTTGCAAGCATGTTTTCATTGTTTGTGTATGCACTTTATCAAATTTAGTCATAGAGCGGCTAGAAATCATTAGTGGTGCCATTTATTCACCAGTTTGATTTTAAACAGCAAATGCAAATCATCTAAACGGAAACACCACAATCCTTCTGCGTTTAAAATACTAAATATCCACATATCGTTTATGAGAGACCTATGAATCCGCAACGAGATACTGGTTAGAGAGGCTTTTTTAGCAGAATCACTAAACCCCTACGAAAATGATGCCGGTGCACTCTTAATATGTGGTTTCTGCCGGATTTAACAAACAATGGTTCAGTTGCGAGCGAAATTCCTTGAATACGTTATCTATCGAAACAACAAAGTCAATTGACTTATTTCTCTGGAACAACGTGCAAATAATCCTATGCCAGAAGGCACGACCACTATAGGAACTGAAGGACAAATTCAAGCTGGTCTAAATAATATTCAGCCCGAATTACGTCAAAAAGTCATAGAAAATATGGATGATCGCATCCTTTGTCACCAGTAAATCTTGGAGTGAATTTGGCGGATATTGTCATACAATCGATTAACATTAAATAACACTATGAAATAAAAAATAATCGAAGAAATGCAGATATCTGCACTCAGTAATTAAGTAATGAAATAACAAAAGAAATTCTCTTTTGTGATAGTGCTGCCTCTTATGACGAGTAGATTAATCTCTAATTTTCTGCTGGCAAATTCCCACTGTCTTATACAGCACGAATACTAACCACCTGAATCATGACGAGTTTTTAATTGAGTGCGAGGTTCGAGATTTAGAGGGTTCTAAATCCGGGGATATAAAACCTTGAAATCTGTGTTAACAAAAGAGGTTGGTCTGATACTTGTCAAAAGCTTCCTGAGTTTATTCGAATAGTTCTCAAAAATATGCGCCTCAGTCTCAAAGTTTTTACAAATAATGAAACTTTTATGGCAATAGACCAATTAATTACAAAGTGTCGATCTCTCGAAGAACTATGAAATGAGGATTGATTTGTACCAGAACTCGGTTTACAAAACCAAACAGTGCTTAGAGATACATAAAAATCTGAGGAACACGAGAGTATGCAGACTCAGAATATACCGTATCTCAGACGTTTCCCAATAAGTTCATAAATCTAATGAAAACTGTATCATCTTTTCCGACCACGTATCATTCGAACTTTACAGATACGAATAGTTTCGCTGCTCTAACATTTAGACCCATATCGCAACTATGGCTGTTGTATTATTAAAAACTGAATTTTCAATCTATGCTGTTTCCACCTAATACAAACATACAACGATGTAATGCTGGAATGGTGGTTCATAAGGACACTACTTTTCAAAGTGTCCCTTTGCAACTTTATTATATCAATTTTATCCAATAAGATTGTGGGTCCTCGCTGTATGCTTCAATATATTCGGAAAAATCGCAGAAGGTGGTACTGCGCAAACGATTCCCACTTCACTGAAAAAACAGCCGCTTTGAACAAAAATTAAATTCCTCTGAATTACAAAACGTCAAAACGTAGAACCAGCTCAACTAGTTACTAGCGTAAGCTCAAATTGTTCGCTAATTTAATAACTTTCTTAATAATTTTGATTCACTGGCTGGTAAAACTCATGTTGATGTAAACGTTTTCAACCAAATATTTACAGGGTGTGCTCGGATAGGGAGCGAGGAGTTCATCCTAACACACTGCCACCGGTTAAAAGTGGTTTTGTTACTCTGCCTACCACTTTCAATGGAATCACGAAAATGTTGAATTTCACTTTAGCGCCAAGTCCAGCTCTGACCTAACTTCCTCTTCTAATACAATTTCATCCAAACGGGAGTTAGGTTCATATACACAGTGGGCCATCTAACTTTTTTTTGAACTAGCGGTTATTTTGAGTATGGTAAGGGTTATATCACTTCTGATTTGACAGAAAGTTAGTTTTATCCTTCCGCTGAACGAAAATGGTTGCGTATTTGCTTGAATAACGCTGGGAAATATTGAAAGATTAATTCGAAAATCATGGTAAAAAAATCATCTTTTCGGATGAGGTGCATTTCCATTTTGGCGGCTATGTAAACAAGCAGAATTGTCGCATTTGGGACACGGAGAACCGCACGTGATCGTAGAGAAGCCGATGCATCCTCAACGAGTGACTGTCTGGTGCGGATTTTGGTCCGGTGGCATCATTGGGCCATTTTTCTTTGAAAATGATCAAGGAGCCGCCGTTACTGTCAATGGTGAGCGCTATTGCCTTTAACGCCATGACAAACGATTTTTTGTTCCCGGCACTTGAAGAGGAGGATATTTGGTTTCAACAAGACGGTGCTCCGTGCCACACAGCACACGTTTCAATTGATCTTTTGCGCATTGTCTTCGAAGATCGAATTATCAGCCGAAACGCTGATGTGATTTCGCCGCCTCGGAGCTGTGATTTGACGCCGTTGAATTATTATCTTTGGGGTGCCGTCAAATATAAGTGTTACGCCGATAAACTAGCAACGATTGACGCTCTCAAGAACAATATTCGCATTGCCATTGAAGACATAATGCCGCATACCGTCGAAAATGTGCTCAACAATTGGACCGACCATATGGGGTACGTCAAGGCCAGCCGAGGCAGTCATATGAATGAAATAGTATTCCATAATTAATCGGAAGGATTGTTCTTTACAATGAAACAATAAATTTTAAAAAATATTGAGAACTTTTTGTTTTATTGCATTTTAAAAAAAAAATTATTTGGCCCACCCTCTACTCATGAACTTAGTAAATCTCAAAGATAAAAACTTGAGGATGTCATTAAGTCGTATTCTTCTTCAAAGATTTTAGATCAACATTATCAACATGATCATTATCCTGTCTCCCCAGCAGAACAACCCGATATATACGTAGAGATCCTTGGGGTAATCGAAGAGTGACGTGAGAGTGAACGGAATTCCTCGGTCATATTAGTCCGAAAAGCCAATAGTAAAATAAAGTTGTGACTCTGATATATTAAGGACGCGTTTTGGCAGATTCCTCTAGATGCAGGTTCAAGGGATAAGACTGCCATACAATACTCGGTTGTCCGCTGTATCAGTTTGCCTTTTGGATTGTGCAACGCACTTCAACGTGCAGAGATATAATGCGACCGCCTGGGTACAGCATGAAGGTAATTATAAAAGAAAGAATTAGAAAGGAAAGCGAGACCACCCCCTGGACTCCTTGGACTCCTAGGACCTAGCTAGGATTTAATGAACCAATCCCACATTAATCCGAAGTTAAAACGGATTATGTTTGAACCCTCAGAAATGAGGTTGGCTCGCCAGCCAACTACATAGATAAAGCTTTCTGAAAAAATGAGCGGCCTGGAAGCCAAATGTTCATTGTAGTAATTTTTTAAATTGTTTGCAAAGGCAATTTACTTGGGTTGTTCTTCGACCTTTGGTAATATTTAGCTTATCTGATTCCGATTAAAATTTAAAATTAAGATTCTGGAGCCAGAATTTTCAGAGCCTTAGTCCCAGAAATTTTTGAATCGGCAATTTTCTTAGTAAAGCTATCACATTTCGATTACTAGTGACTTTGATCCAAACTAAATTTTTTTTGAAGTGTTTTACGTAACAACCAAACCACTTAGCCGGATATCAACTCTGAGTTGATAAATGTTTGCAAATTGTGAGGTGACCACTAAGATCCAGAGGAAAATTTTGTCATTTTGAATTAATCACTGGAAAGTAAGCTGATTTGATGCATGCTCCATTCCTGAAAAAAATATAATTACGACAATATATTTAAACATCGAGCGCTTTCAGGACACGACCAGCGTAAAGAAAATGTTTAGCACTTCCGGAAACCAACAAGGTCCACACTCGTTTGAAATTGAATCTTTAAATTTATTTAAATCTTTTAATTCTTTGTCGTGTTTTCTAAATGATGTACTTTTCGACATCATTACAAAAATCGAAGAAGCTCCTGTAAAAGCGGCTTCTTCCGGTGGACCGATTTCAACCAAACAACACTACTTAGGATCTCCCAAATTATGGAAAAGTTTAAGTATGAATTTTCACCGCGATCGATCTATGTAAGGGCTGTACAGATGACGAATTTCGTTTGAAAAACAGTTTTGAGCCAAAAACGTCATTTCCGCTTAGTTTTTAAAAAAGTGGAGTGTATTGATGCAAATTTAATTTAGAATCGTTCAGTTTATAATAATTCTTCTCATTAATGAAACACTTTTGAAAGTATTTGCAAACAACTTAAAACGTTCATTGAAAGCGTCCGCACTTCCTGTAGACCTTCTTCGGCGAAACATCACTGGAATCTCTCAATTTATGAAAAAATCTTAAGTAAGGGTTTCAATCTGTTCAATCAATCTGCCTGGGTTGTACAGAAGCCGAATTTTTGTTGAAAAACAAATTTTGTCAATAAAAACTTTATCGTTTAAATTTTGGAGAACTGATCTTGTCCGATATTGTTGCCAATTTAATTTAGAGTCGTTTGGTTCATAATAGTTTTTCTCATAAATGATATAATTTTCCAAATTTCTAAACAAACACACAAGAAGGTTCTTATATGGAATCGATATCGGCCAAAAATCACGGGGATCCTAGTAGAATCCTAGAAACCTAGTAGAATATAAATTGAAAATTAAACCAAAACCGAAATTATAACGCACAACAAGAAAAATTGATATACAAATAAATTTAGGCTCTTGATGGCCTAATCAAATAATCCATTAAAAAAATTTGGGCTCCAGTCATTCTTGAACCAGTTGTAGGTCATTTACTATAAATCTAGCAAATCCCAACCTAGCACTGGACCTATTGACATATGGATAATTTAGGCTCATTATCCACTAATCAAATGCCCAATAAAAAGATTTTGGGATCCACTCGTTATTGACTAAGCTGAATGTTATTTAATTTAAAATTAGCAGAACTCAAACTGAAAGAATTCAAATTTTAGGCTCATTATGGCCTAATCAAACATCGAATCTGAACCAAAACTATACCGCAAAACTAAATCAATTGACAAACAAACAATTTTAGACTCTTTATGGCCTACTCAAAAGCCTCATTTAAATATTTTGGGCTCCACTCGTTCTTGACTAAGCTGAAGGTCATTTAATTTAAAGCTAGCAGAAGTCAAATTGAAAATCAGACCAAAACCGAAATTATAACGCAAACTAGATCTATCGACATACACATTATTTTAGGCTCATTATGGCCTAATCAAATGCTCCATTAAAAAATGTTGGGCTCCAATCATTCTTGACCAAACTTCAGGTAATTTAGTTTAAAGCTTGCAGACCCCAAATAAATAATCGGATCTAAACCAAAATTATAACGCAAAACTAATCAATTGACCAACAAACAATTTCAGACTCTTTATGGTTTTCTCAAAAGCCTCATAAAAAACTTTTGGGCTCCACTCGTTCTCGACTAAGCTGAAGGTCATTTAATTTAAAGCTAGCAGAAGTCAAATTAAAAATCAGACCAAAACCGAAATTATAACGCAAACCTTGATCTATCGACATACACATTATTTTAGGCTCATTATGGCCTAATCAAATGCTCCATTAAAAAATGTTGGGCTCCAATCATTCTTGACCAAACTTCAGGTAATTTAGTTTAAAGCTTGCAGACCCCAAATAAATAATCGGATCTAAACCAAAATTATAACGCAAAACTAATCAATTGACCAACAAACAATTTCAGACTCTTTATGGTTTACTCAAAAGCCTCATTAAAAACTTTTGGGCTCCACTCGTTCTCGACTAAGCTGAAGGTCATTTAATTTAAAGCTAGCAGAAGTCAAATTGAAAATCAGACCAAAACCGAAATTATAACGCAAACTAGTTCTATTGACATACAAATAGTTTTAGGCTCATTATGGCTCCCTAATCAAATGCTCCATTAAAAAATAATGAGCTCCACTCATTATTGACCAAACTTCATGTTATTTAATTTGAATCTTGTAAAACCCAAATCAAAAATCGGATCTACACCAAAATTATAACGCAAAACTAACTCAATTGACAAACAAACAAATTTAGACTCTTTATGGCCTACTCAACAGCCTCATTTAAAATATTTGGGCTCCACTCGTTCTTGACTAAGCTGAAAGTCATTTAAATTAAAGCTTGCAGAAGTCAAATTGAAAATCAGACCACAACCCGAAATTATAACGCAAACTAGATCTATTGACATACAAATTATTTTAGGCTCATATGGCCTAATCAAATGCTCCATTAAAAAATGTTGGGCTCCAATCATTCTTGACCAAACTTCAGGTAATTTAGTTTAAAGCTTGCAGAACCAAAATCAAAAATCGGATCTAAACCAAAATTATAACGCAAAACTAATCAATTGACCAACAAACAATTTCAGACTCTTTATGGTTTTCTCAAAAGCCTCATTAAAAACTTTTGGGCTCCACTCGTTCTCGACTAAGCTGAAGGTCATTTAATTTAAAGCTAGCTGAACTCAAATTGAAAATCAAACCAAAACCGAAATTATAACGCAATCTAGATCTATTGGCATACAAATCATTTTAGGCTCATTATGTCCTAATCAAACGTTCCATTAAACAATTTTGGACTCCAATCATTCTTGACCAAACTTCAGGTTATTTAGTTTAAAGCTTGCAGAACCCAAATCAAAAATCGGATCTAAACCAACATTATAACGCAAAACTAAGTCAATTGACAAACAAGCAATTCTAGACTCTTTATGGCTTACTCAAAAGCCTCATTAAAAACTTTTGGGCTCCACTCGTTCTCGACTAAGCTGAAGGTCATTTAATTTAAAGCTAGCTGAAGTCAAATTGAAAATCAGACCGAAACCGAAATTGTAACGCAAACTAGATCTATTGGCATACAAATCGTTTTAGGATCATTATGGCTCCCTAATCAAATGCTCCATTAAAAAATTTTGGGCTCCAATCATTCTTGACCAAACTTCAGGTTATGTAATTTAAAGCTTGCAGAACCCAAATCAAAAATCGGATCTAAACCAACATTATAACGCAAAACTAATCAATTGACAAACAAACAATTTTAGACTCTTTATGGCTTACTCAAAAGCCTCATTAAAAACTTTTGGGCTCCACTCGTTCTCGACTAAGCTGAAGGTAATTTAATTTAAAGCTTGCAGAATCTTAATCAAAAATCGAACCATAACCGAAATTGGAAGCTGAATTTCGCCAAAATCGTGTTGAGCCAACAATTTTGTAATTGTGCATTGGATTAGGCCATAAGAAAGGCCAACATTATTTAACTGTTCATTCATGTAACACCATAAATAAATTGTATTGATTGTTAATCGAAGCGTGTACAATTATCGATTTGCTATAAAATGACACGCAAATAAAAATAATGCAGTACAAATCACTTATTGGTGTCAACTCAATAAAACTGTTCGGTAACAAATTCACCATTTTGGTTTCTATTTTTCCTTAAAATTTGAATATCTACCACATCTAACCTCAAAGGCCATTATGCTTTGTACGGTTTAAAGTCCTTCCCCAACATTATTACACTGGTGTAAACCATTCCAATTTACATGTTGCATCCACTTTGCATCCTGCTACCAAATATTACAAAAGAGCTTTTTTTAAAGTTTTATATGAAATGTGAAGTTTACTTTTGGTATTCAAATGAGTCTTTGTACATAACAAATCACTAAATTCAAAAAATCAAATTCTTCAAAAATTATAAAGAAATTCTTATTTTTGTTGTACCACAATCCACAATCGCCCGCCGCACTCCTTAAATAGTAAACCACAAACCAATTTACTATTTTTATTTTTGTGTATAACCCGGATGTCGAGGTTTTTTCGAGTACCTATACCGATATCTGTTTCATTGGTATTCATATGTTTTTATATTGATTGAAAATTGCTGTCGGTAATTAAATGTGAAAAGTCACTCAAGATAAAAATATGTATACACACACACACACCCAAATAAACACAACCGCTTAATTGACATGATTGAACTTTTCTAAGTAACTTTTAATGTTCCATATTGAGAGTAAGTAGCACATAAATTTATTACAATTATTTGTTGGTTTTTTATATTGACACCAAAACATAATTACAATTACCACTAAATAAATAAATATTTGTAATTAGATTTTATTGAAACTTACCCGCCCTTCTGCTCTATTGGGATCACTCAACTAAATCGTTTTCGAATACATTTTCATATTTGTTTTGTAAAGGGAAAAATGTAATACACGTGACAGTTTTTGGATATGCGCGCTAGGGGATGGTAATAAATTTGACATTTCCATGTAGTAATAATAATAATAAATGCGCGGTTTAGGTTGCGCACCAAACACGCACCAAAAAACAAGAATCATGAAGTTGTTATGCATTCTATTCCTTCTACAGATTAAACCTTAAATAGATTAAGGTACGCTAAAAAATCTGTGAAAACTGTACGAGAACGAGTTCGAGAATTAATAAATTAGCAGTGTAAAGGTTTCACAATGTTGATGGTTTGGGAAGTAATTTCAGAAAAAGGGAAGTTACCGCTGCTTTTTATCGAAACGGGTGTAAAAATCAACACCTAGTAACAATATTGTAATGTTCATAAAATTCATTTGATTCCTCATGCCCAGGGGAAGTACGTAAATTAATATTACTCCCAGGTGGTGTTCCTTCAGATAAAGCAAAACTAACTCAAGAGTGGTGCTATAAAGTTATCAAGTGTTATCAAGTGTCAAAAAATCATTAATACGAAATAAATTTAAATATATGGTATATTATATTTTAAAAGAGTTAAAATATTTGTACCTTAATATATGCAAATTAATAACAAGCAAACCGAAAATTAATAAGATTTGGTATAAGGTTCAATCGCGTTTGGAAACCGATTTTACAGAAATTTATCTAAAATCCACTTTTGTTAATGGGATGAAAAGCTCTAAACTGTTGATTAGCAACATAATTGTCAGGCGGTTATCTAAACCAACAAAGCTAAGTAGATTGACTGATTAAAATGTAAGACCAGGTAATGTAGAGCCCGAGACAAAATTGTGTCTACTTAATACGTAATAATTTCGAGCTGGATTAGAAAAACTGCATTACCTTTAATACTCATCCCGAATTTTTTTTTACATCAGCATACTACAACAAAATTTAATCTTAGTAAGTCTTCACAATACGAATAATGATATTATGTAAGATTCTGAAAAAAATACCAAAACATCGTGATTGCCTGAGACTTCAGCCAGTGTCAAGAATTAGTGTAGGACATCTGGAATCCAAATAATGTAGGCCTATTTCTGTACAAAGTGGAAAGAAGGGTCGTCATTCTCAGTACGTAACGATTTGAACAAACAATTTTGGTATGAAATTTTTGTTTGTAGCGGTTTTCACAGAGATTGCCTAAGACTTCGGCTACAATCGAGAATTAGTGAAGGCCCTCTGGAATCCAAATAATGAAACCCCATTTCTGTACGAGGTGGAGAGAAGGTTGCCTGGTTTCTCAGTAATTTTTTTTTTAAACCATTACACACTGAGACTGGCACGAACCTTATTTCCATCTCGTACAGAAATGGAGCTACACTAATTCTCGGTGGTAGCCGAAGTCTCAGGCAATTTGTGTGACAACCGTCACAGATGAAAATTTCTTAGTAAATTTTCTGTTGAAAATCGTTACATACCGAGCCTGGCACGAACCTTCTTTCCACCTCGTACAGAAATAGGACTACATTATTTGAATACCAAATGGCCTGCACTAATTCTTGATGCTAGCCGAAGTCTCAGGCAATCCCTATGACAAGCGTCACAGAAGAAAATTTCTTTGTAAATTTACTGTTGAAAATCGTTACATACTGAGATTGCTACGAACCTTCTTTCCACCTCGTACTGAAACGGGGCTACATTATTTTGATTCCAGATGGGCTACACTAATTCTTGACAGTGGCCAAAGTCTCAAGCAAACACTGTGAAAACCGCCTCATATGAGAATGTTTTAAAGAAGAGTATTGTGAATACAAAATAATTTTTTCAAATTGTCAGTAAATTTGCTACTCGTATTTTTAGTGTTGGCTTGTAAAATTAAATTTTGTTGTAGTATGCTGATGTAAAAAAAATTCGGGATGAGAATTAAAGGTAATGCAGGTTTTCTAAATTTTTCGGGCCAGCCCGAAATTATTACAGATTAAGCAAAGACACAATTTTTTTTTCGGGCGAAACGTAGCCCGAAAAAAAATTGTGTCACGGACCACCTTGAAGTTATCCCACACTTTCATCTCACGATTTTTAAAACAAATACCACTAGCAGCACAAGCGTTAAAAACTCATCCCAGACTTTTTACATTTTATATGCAGGGTGGGTCATCTACCTTTTTTTTTTTGAACTAGCGGTTATTTTGAGTATAGTAAGGGTTATGTCACTTCTGATTTGACAGAAAGTTAGTTTTATCCTTCCGCTGAAAGAAAATGGTTGTGTATTCGCTTGAACAACGCTGAGAAATATTGAAACGTTAATTCGAAAATTTTGGCAAAGAAACCATGTTTTCGGATGAGGCGCATTTCGGCTATGTAAACAAGCAGAATTGTCGCATTTGGGGCACGGAGAACGTGATCGTAAAGAAGCCGATGCATCCTCAACGAGTGACTGTTTGGTGCGGATTTTGGTCCGGTGGCATCATTGGGCCATTTTTCTTTGAAAATGTGCAAGGAGCCGCAGTTGTCAATGGTGAGCGCTACCGCGTCATGATAAACGACTTTTTGTCCCCGGCACTTGAAGAGGAGGACATAGGCAACATTTGGTTTCAACAAGAAGGCGCTCCGTGCCACACAGCACACGTTTCAATTGATATTTTGCGCACTGTCTTCGAAGATCGAGTTATCAACCGAAATGCTGATGTGATTTGGCCGCCTCGGAGCTGTGATTAGACGCCGTTGGACTATTATCTTTGGGGTGCCATCAAATATAAGTGTTACGCCGATAAACCAGCAACGATTGACGCTCTCAAGAACAATATTCGCATTGCTATTGAAGACATAACGCCGCTCAAAAATTGGACCGACCGTATGGGGTACGGTAAGGCCATCCGAGGCAGTCATGTGAATGAAGTAGTATTCCATAATTAATCGGAAGGATTGTTCTTTACAATGAAAAAATATTGAGAACTTAAATGCAATAATTTAAAAAAAAAAATTTTTTTTTGGTCCACCCTATATATAATACGTATTTCTCATCCCACGAGTTTTTTTATCCCATACTTTTTGTTTTTACTCATAGTAATATTTTATTTGATAGTTGAAATTTTATACATGAACTCCTCTCGGTACTGTATCGGTTTCGTTGAAAAGAAGAAAAATTCTGTAGCCTTAGGGTTTAAAAGGTCCGCAAATTAGTTGAGCTAGATAAGTTCTGGACTCCTATGGCTATCTATCGAGCGAGTATTACGACCCGCATATCGTGGGAATTCCCGCTATTTAATTTTGAGTGCGCGATTTTCGATATTTTATGAATTTGAGCAACGATGGTATCTGGGAAATGGATGTAAGATCTGGTTTACAAAAGAAAAAAATAATTTTTCATTAAGCCAACGCACCTTCTCGCAAAGTACGAATACAAATTTTCTACTCATTTTGTAATAGTGTCATGGCAAAAACATCAGCAATTTTAATAAATTTTCTTTTTGTCATGGTGTAATGCGGATGATCAGCTTCAATACAAATGTATTTTGTCAAGACATTCGATTCTAGCGTCTTGACAAAATTATGCGAGTGAAGGCGGAACTTAAGAATACAACAAACCCTCAAGGCCAAGTAGAATCATAAAGTTACGATATTTTCATTTACGGTTTTTGCAGGTTGTGTAAGCCAATATTCGTGTCCGTCACACCAGCCGGAACCAAATCAACTATGGCACAAGTAACACGATGCATGGCGCATCAGTTTGCACTATATAATTTTTCAGCCGAATGCTTATAATTCCAGCCGGAACCTTATAAAGCTAGCCGGAACCAGACCCTCTACAGCCAAATCAACTATTGCACAAGAAGCACAATGTATTGATCATCATTGTGCATTATCTGATTTGTTCCAGCCGAAACCCATAATAAGCAAACAACTAAGATTAACCTTCTGCCACAGTTGGTTTGGCTGTAGAGTACCTGTAATGGATGTAATTGCACTACTCGCCCGGGTAGCCATTAATTCGGTGGCAAATTGTCATCTTTAACTAGTATACAACATCATCGACATTGATAAGAACTATTCCCGTTTTCCATTCCGCGTATTGCGAAATGAATACGTAGCTGATTTTGTCATCAGGATAATTTGTGACCGGTATATTTGCTAGTAATGGCTCGGAGACATTTTGCAGATATTCGTCAATCAGGAAATGCTCAGATGTAAGCATTTCAAGAGACTCTATGTCATCGTTATTCCGGCATACTGGTCTGGAGTTCAATAAAGCTTTAATCTGAGTGACTATAGCTTGTTGTTTCTTGAAAGTTCAGATTGGATTGGTTAGCAGCTTTTCTGAATTCATGTTTAATTGATTTTATAGCTGCTTCCCACAAGCCTCCGAAATGCGTTGCACAAGGTGGGTTGCATTTAAATTCAACGCGTTTCTGTAATGTAAAATTTTGATGTTAGTTCATTTGTTTCTTGATATAATATTTTTAGAACCATTGTCACCATATTTTATCTGGCAGTCCTCGCCGTGACACAAATCTTTGAACCGCGCAAAGAAACGGTTCAGTACTAAGACTACTGACCACCTCTAAATGCATTGATTTTATTGCAAAACATACAAAGATTGCAACATATGCCTTGTCAACGAGAAATTTTGATGTTGGGATGCTTTAATATATTTAGGTTTAAGATAACCAACTACAGTATTAAAAATGGCCAGGTTTTGGTACACCACTTTGCTGTTAGGTTTCTCGCTAATTTTAGTTTCCCTTGAGTCCTTCGATGTCTTATGCATGCAAGTTTTTATATAGCCTTTTGTTGTATTTCTTGCACCAATAGTCCAATTAGGACCATTTGTTGTCGTATTAGACTTATAGCCTGGCCAGACTGCGGATTAGTTAAACTGGTTTGGCAAAATTCAATCAAGCGCCCTATGGATAAACTTGAATTTGCTAGTAGATTTTTGAATTTTTCGTAGTGTGTCGAACTGAATTGAATTTTATTTCCTAGAGTACTTGACCGAATTTTACTAAACCAATTTAACTAATCCGCAGTCTGTCCAGGCTATTAGCTTCAATGAATTCTCAGCATGTAAATTTCTTATTTGTATTTCCTGAGTTATCAATTGTTTAGCTGCATGTGGTAAGATAATAGGATGTT
Source organism: Nephrotoma guestfalica (assembly GCA_963691935.1). NCBI lineage: Eukaryota > Metazoa > Arthropoda > Insecta > Diptera > Tipulidae > Nephrotoma > Nephrotoma guestfalica. The sequence goes on along the minus strand of OY829913.1, from coordinate 74,382,530 downwards.
TTGCATCGTAGCTTAGATGTGAATTCCTTAGTCTTCCACCTACTCGTATAATCTCTTTGAAATCTCTAAATGGGTTCAGTGAATGCATTACTGGATTGTAATCCTGTATCATTTTTCTTTAGTTTAGCCATTTCTGCCTGGGAACTAGTTGGCTGAATCGTGCATATAATGTATAATTCAGCGGAAATATATTCTTCATATGATAAGTATTTGTTTTTCGGTAAACTCTTTTGGATAGGTAATTTTGGGTTATTGGTTGGTTCGTACCACCAATTATCTAATTTAACGATTAATTTTGGAGCTATTCTTCTACTACATCATTCCACCTGCATCTAGGTATGGTGTCCAAGATCATGCTTGCCTTTTAGCAATGAAAATTTTCTATCTAGTTGGAATGTCTGAATGCTGAAATTTTACGCCATCTACTAGTACATAATATATGTCTAGACACTTCTTCATCACATTCTGTTTTAGTTACCCATAACATTTGTATAAGAGATGGGAGTATACCAACCTAGTGGGTTAAAAACAACTTTGTACCAGCTCTTCGCACTTCACCCTTTAATGTATTTAATTTAAAGGTCAATATATCTCGATGCGGATACCTGCACATAATATCGAGAGTTTTGGAGGTTTCATCATCTTTGATTAGCTTAGGAATGTTGTCACTTGCTACTGGTTGTAGAAATACCGAAGAGTTGGACTTCCACTTACGAAGTTTAAATCCACAGTACTTCGTTAGTTTGATTTTTAGCAAGATCGCACCTTCCACCGTAGCACTTCCAGTAAGTACTTCGTCCATATAAAATTGATTTTGTATAACAGTAGCTGCTTTTGGGTACGTTGACTTAAAAATTCGCCCCACTTCCACTAAAGACCTGTAGCTACTGTATTACATTTGTAGGCACTTAATTTTTCGTCAAAACTTCTACGCCCCAATATAATTTGAAAAATTACGTCGACAGGATTCTCTAATATCTGGCGAAACATTTTCTCTATATCTGCATTTATCGCAATAATGTTTTGCCGAAAGCGAAGTAATGTAGGGGTTAAACCGTGGCTATAGCTTTTAGCCAATTTGCAAACAATCATTTATTGATACTACTGTGGTGTAATTACATGAAGCATCAAATACTACTCGTACCTTTGTCTTAGTAGTCTTCTTAAAAACGATATAATTTGGCATAAAATGGGTTGGCCATCTTTTGGTTGTCTTGGTTCTTTGGCTGTCTTTACAGTATTTTTCAGACGTAGCACATCTTCTCTCAACTCGAAACATCCTGGAATGGGTGTTTATTAAGCAGTTGCCTAATTTTGGTATTGGTGTTATAAACGATAAACCTCCCAACAATATTTCACATATGTCTTCCGGATTAGTTTCAAAGTTCTTTGAATTTGTAAGTGGTTTTCGCTTGTAATTTGATCGACGTTTACGTTGTAGTTTTGTAGGCTAGACTCATTTTCTTTATCTTGATTTAGTCTTCAAGCCAACCAAATTTGGATAGGCGAAGAACTAGTAATTATGAATGGCCAATTTTTGCTCTGACAACATAAAGATCAATCTAAAGATCAACTGAACTGGGCTTATAAAATTCAGGATCTTCTAGTTTGAGTTGCCGTATCTTATTTGTTCTTGGTATAGTTATCGTCTCCGTTGGTATTTGTGATGATATTATGTCCATACTATGTTCCGTAATTTTTACAGTGTACTGTGGAAATACGCGTGATGAGATTTAAATTATAGTACAGCCTCTTGTTTTACCCGCGCAAGCCCGTAAATTGAAATGTGGATTGAATTAAATTGTCTAGATTGGTTATGGGGATATCTTTATGCAGCACACGATAATAACATTGTGGTTCTAGATTGGCTCTCTTTTCAACGCTCATCCTTTCGAACAGTAGACATTTATAGATCAAATGATCATTCTTGTATGCTAAACAACTTCACTGGTGTTTCTGAGTAGTGTTGTAAATCTTTAGCTGTTTCTATTTATTTATTTAAGGAAATCTATTCTGTTATTTCAGATAATTTAATTTAAAACAAAAAATTTAGAAAATAAAAATTCAAATAAAGAACTTTAAAACAAAAAAATATAAATCAAATTTTGATTTAACAATTAAAAATTTTAAAAATAATTCTTTAGGATATTTTTGAAGTTGTCCTTTGATAAATTAAAGTCAAATAGGTCGTCGACGATGTTGAATGATTATTGAACCTATTAATGGGGTTATTTTCTCCATATTTTGTGGAATGGTGTTCTAGTGCTAAAAACTCATGGTTTCGAAATGTTCTGCAAGGCACATGAATTGATATGTTTTCCAAAATGTATGCTGAATCAATGTGACCAAGCAAAACGTTACCAATAAAAGCCGCGCCTAAGAGAAATCGTCTATTTTCAGGCGTGCATATTTTGTAATCCGTGTATTTTGTTGAGTGCGGAGGTAACCGAGCCACAATTTCATGGAATGGTAAATTGTGGTTGTAATTCCACTCACTTTTCTTTAACAAGAAACTCAGAAACTTCTTTTGAATGCTTTCAATTCTTTTAATGTGGGCAGCACATTATGGATTCCAGACCGATACAGCGTATTTCGGTTTGAATATTTTTAAATTCACCTGTCCATCTTTAATAAATCCAATCATCTCATTGACTCTTTGCAATACTTCGTAGTTGACTTTGTATGAAGTCACATTAACGGATTTCATTTACGATGGAAAGATATGATTTTGCATTTCTTAATATTTAAGTAAAGTGAGTTTTGATCACACTACTCACTTAATCTAACAAGTCGCATCTAACATTCCATTAACATTTCGAAAAATTCATCAGCAAATAGCACGTTTGAGTTTTTGATTATTTCGAATATTTGATTTATGAAAATAATAAATATCCACCCATGATATGAGATCCTTGGGGAACACCAGACGTAACTTTAAAACGTTTGATTTCTCATTTCCCATTATTACAAATTGTCGCCGGTTTGATAGATAAGACTTGGACCAATTTTTGTAATCGAGTGAAAACCCAAATGCGAATAAACTCTGGAGTGCTTTTTGATCAGGCAGATGGAATCAAGTGCTTTACTGAAATCCGGATCGATGTTGAACTTTGGTAGGCGAACGTTATGACTTTGTTTCATACCTTGTAACGAAGTTTGTTGTTGCCCCATAAATTGACCTAACGTAACATTCAGACGTTGATTTCCGATTTCACTTTAGACAAAACGTTCAAATATAACTCGTCTACTGCTTTGGCTGATTCATCATAGGCAAGTAATTCGATTTCGTAATTCCCAAAATCTTTATATCGAGTTTCTAAATTTTCTACACGTGGTTGTATACCATTGAATGCAGTACATATTGATCTCGATGGCGTTACTAAAATTTTGTATGGCTTTTAATTGATTCACTGTACGATCACGAGCGCGAATAAGTCGGTCCATTTTAATATTAGGTTTTTTAGAGTTTGAGAAATGCTGGATAATTTAAGTTTGATTGCGACACACTCAACTTCAACAAATGTTTATACACTCAATAGCATCTACATCTCAATAAAAATTGCTCAAATATTTACACGCAATGTTTTATTATCACAAGAAGTAACACATTTGCACTATACGCACAATGTTGTTCTCAACACATCAAGTAATAAAAAATGAGAATTAATTAATGTGAAAATGGGGGGAAAACTGGGGATGGGAAACTAGGTGTGCGCAACTAAATTTCCTTTTTTTAAATAATGGAAACTATCAATAGAAATATAAAAAATGGTTTATTCAAAGTATTGTCCTTCGTTATCTACAAATTTTTGCCATTTCTCTGGCAAGCCCAGAATACCACGACGATAAAAAGGCGCGTCTTTGGACCGAAATCATTCATCCAGCTAATTTTGCAACTCTTCGAAACTGGCCATAGGTAGCCCTGTCAAGCCTTGCGCCACCCACCGATACAAGTGATAATCCGAGTGGGCCAGGTTTGACGAATAATGCGAGTGTGGTAGCAGATCCCATCTCACCGTTTTGATGGACGATGGAGGTGCGATGGCATGGAGCATTGTCATGCTACAATATCATTCGATCGTGGCTCTTGTTCCAACCTGGCCGTTTTTCGCGCAATGCATGGTTCACATTGGTAAGTTGTTGTCGGTAGTGTTGCTCATTGGCAGTTTCACCTTGTTTCAGCACCTCATAGTACACGATTCCTTTCTGGTCTCACCAAACGCAGAGGATTGTCTTCTTTCCGATGCAACTTGGTAATGCCGTCGATGTTTATGCTTCGACAGGTGAAATCCACGACTTTTTGCGTTTGGGATTCTTAAAAAGATTCACTTCTCATCACCCGTAACAATTCGAGGCAGAAAGCTCTTCTTTCAAAGCAATATTTCGCAAGTGGCTCGATTATCCATCTGCCTCTCAGTTAACTCAATCGGCACCCTTTTTCTCCTCTTTTCCCACCTTGGCGAGCCGTGTTTAGTGTATCCGCAAGTTGATCTTAATTTTAAGTATCATCTTCATCCAATAACGCTTGCAGCTCGGTGTTTTCAAATGTCTTTGGTCTTCCGGAGCGCTTCTTGTCCTCAATGTCGAAATCGCGAGTTCTGAAGCGTTAAAACCAATGTTCACAAATAGTTTTCCTTGGCGATTCATCTGATTTTTTTCATGTTGAAGCAGAAAACCGCAAATGCTGTTTGTTTACTATAAAACTCGACATTTTCGTTTTTAGAAAAAATATTTTTGCGTTGCGATATGTGCTGGTATTACAACAGGTTATCGTCCACGCTATGAACAAGACACAGCTTCTGAGTTTCTGACATAAATGACAACTAAATGTGTCGCTAGCACCATCTACGTGTGAAACCCGGAAATATAGTTGCGCACCCGATAAATTACGTGTAAATATTTAATCAACATTTAGGCGTGGTATTACCCAAGATTCCAACCAAATTAGTGTACATATTTAATCAACATTTAGACGCAGCATTGTTAAGATTTCAACTAAAACATATGTGCAGATCGCGTATGTCAAATTGAGTTTAAATAGTTTAATGGCATTTAATAAATTAATTATATATAAGATGTTTATATATAAGATTTTCAAAGAATATCTTTCAATCAGTTGGAAGTTTGGCCAGTTTATAGATAGGACGGATATGAGACCGTAAATTTTATTGCGGCTTCATATAAACCACTCATAAGACCACTTCATCGTTGCGCAACGAATAGTTTTGCTAAATGCCAACTTCATTGGTTTCTAGAACACTTTTTGTCAGAAAATTGGTCATTCAACGGTTTTTGTTGTTCAATGGAATTGAGCCAATTCTGGATTAGCACAAATCGAACCACAATATTTTTCGGATGGCAATGAACAAACCTGATAGGAATTTGCAATCGGAAGAGCCAACTTCATTGGTTTCTAGTACACTTTTTGTCAGAAAATTGTTCATTCAACGGTTTTTGTTGTTCAATGGAATTGGGCCAATTCTGCAAAACCTGATAGGAATATGCAATCAGAAGTGCCAACCTCATTGGTTCCTAGAACACTTTTGTCAGAGAATTGTTCATTCTAAGGTTTTTGTTGTTCAATGGAATTGGGCCAATGCTGCAATAGCACAAACTCAGCCACTATGTTTTTCGGATGAAAATCAATAACCTATACCTGATAGGAATTTGCGATCGGGAGTGCCAACTTCAGTGGTGTCTAGAACACTTTTTGTCTGAAAATTGTTCATTCAACGGTTTTTGTTGTTCAATCAAATTGGGCCAATTCTGGACTAGCACAAACTGAGCCACTATGTTTTTCGGATGAAAATGAACATACCTGATAGGAATTTGCAATCGGAAGTGGCAACTTCATTGGTTTCTAGTACACTTTTTGTTTAGAGAATTGAGAATTCAATGGAATTGGACCAATTTTGGATTAGCACAAATTCAGCCACTATATTTTACGGATGGCAATGAACATCCCTGACAGGAATATGTTATCTGAATTGCTTATGACTTCGATTTTAGAACATTTTATTCCTATTGGTTAATTTATTGTTCAACACAAATATTATTGAACGGTATATCTCTGTATTTTGTTCGTTTAAAGAGTATCTTTTAGGGGCAAGTTTGTTTTTCTTCGAAAAATTTGAATTTTTTCCCTCGTTTTTAGGTTCCTGGACTAGTACTAATTTTTCCCGTGAGTGGGAAAGTTGCCTTGCTACAGTTACCCACACCTCATTGCGTAATTTTTTTAAGGGAGATCACTATGTGTGAATAGTTTATTATATAGCATGGATTAGCATATTATTTCTTTTTATAGGGTCATACCAAAATAGATGCGCAGTATAGCCGAAAGGGAGGGTGGTGAGCATGAGGTCCTAATATCTCGACCCCGCAAACACTGATGGTATCTAACATTATATTTTCTTTAATTTAATAATTATCCCATTACCATTTATAGCCCTGTATCAGTGATTCATCAATTAGTTGCATTTACTATATTACAGTTTAACTTTCTTGGTAACGTGTTGCACGTTTGCATATATTTTTTTTTTGTTATCAGTGAGTCATCAATGTGAGTATAACTAAAGTGCAGCACATTTCGTCCTCTGTTGTTGATGACAAATACCCCGTCCATCGTCTTCACCTAACCAGCAAACGTGCTGCAAGTCACCTTATATAAAACTACAGGAGAATTCTGCGAACAGTCGCGCTCGTTACAACATGTAACAAAGTAATAAATTGGTAGGTTCATGTAATAATTTTATATGAATAAATAAAATAACCAAGAAAAATATCAAACGGATGGAGATACAGAACTATGTAGTAAGATATTCGTTGGTTGCAGATGAAATCTAAAAACGAGTCCCCATACGCTTTTGTTCTCAAAATGAAGCAAAGGCCCCGCGTAATGAATTATCTTTCCAAATTCAGACATGCTGTATTATGTTGTTAGATGATGTAATTCTTAAACCAACTACACACGAGATCAGGTAAAATAAATTAATAATTGCTTAACACTAATTGCTGAATTAGAAAATATTAGGTGTATGGCTTAATTTTTACAGATTTTCCAGTAAATTTATTTTATATCAAAAATAGACAAAAAACGAATTTAATCTTAGAAATATTGTCCATCGTTTTTTATGACCTGGCGCCATTTCTCAGTTAACATACGAACGTCGCCGCGAAAGAAACTTGCACGCTTCAACTCGATAAATTCATCGACGAATTTGTGGACATCGTCCAGCGTTTTAAACTGTTTATTCACTAAGGTGTGCTACATTGACCGGAGCAAATGGTAGTCGGATGCGACAGAACTTCTCATCCGAAGTTCAAGAGGATCTTCTGCTTCCTTGCCCAGTAAAAAGCGTTTTCTGATCAAGTTATTCATTTAGTTTGCACAATTGTCGGCTGTAGCGTTCCCCAGTCACTGTCTGACCAGTTTCCAGGGGTTCGTAGTAAAGCGCATCCCTCATCTCACACCAGATACACAGTAGATCCTTCTTTAAGTGATGCTGTATAAGATAGCGGAAATTTATCGCGGAAAATAAGAGATTTCGCTGCTCGCCGCAAGTGGCAGCACAATTACAAAAGAGAATTTATTTTGTTATATAATTACCAGCGGAAATATTTTATTCATTTTGTATCTCTTTTTTCACCAAATAAAACATCCAGGGGAATAAAATATTAAAGTGAACGTTAAAATGACAAATTGATTGATCTCCGAAGTAAAGGAACTCGGTAAATGAGTCCTTCCAAGTTTTTGAATTTTTCCCATTTGGTGGTGCAAATGCTTGGAAATAGCTGTTTGAGCGACTCCTAGCTGAGCTGCACCAATAATTACACGTTTCATAAGACACAATGTCAGCGGTCAGCATGTTGCCCTTGTTGGAATTCGTATAGAATGCAGTGCCGAATGTGGTGTTTATCAGTTGGCATCGTAAACTCTGACATTCTAAGAGGTTATGTAACTCGCATAGCCTTGTTGGTCGGTGTTCTGAAACCTTGCGTTCGATCCTGTAAAAATCACAAAATACTGTGAAAATATTTCTATCTTAAATATAATTCTAAGCTCGAAGCAAAAATTAAGTCATACACCTAATACATGATAAAGCTTTGGCATCACTCTATACTGCATTTTCTGTGTAAATTGGAATCATCGTGTGGGCGGGCGGGACGGTAAAGTAGATTAGATACTATTAGCACATTTTATAAATATTCTACCAAGAAATGATAAACCGTGAATATTTAAAATATTCCAGTTAGTGTTCAACTAAACCAGAAGGTGTTTGGAAGGCAAAAAATTAAGTTTCGATTAAATATTTTGTTCTTTGTGTATAAAGTATATTCGGAAATTTGAAAGTGCAGACATTTCAATAAGTTCTCGTACGTATAAATATCTTATTCTTGTTGATTTATGTTGTGGGACAAGTTTCGCTGCTCAAATAATTTTGTTAAATGTTTAAATGTTAAACAACTAAATTATATCTACGTAGTAGTTTTGTATTGATAATTTTTGCTATTCGGAGTGAAGTTTATGCCATAAGTACTTAGAATTGAAAAAATACTCAAAAATGTAACTTTCATAATAATATTTGAAAATGTTTTATAAACACAAATATTTCAACACTATTAAACAGAAACGGTTTTGAGTGAAAGTTATGAAATAAAATTCTCTAAAACAAAACACACTACGAGTCGCACAGAGGTGATTGTATAAGAACCTAATCTTACTTACTCACATGCTCGGGAATCTCTGAGATTTCTGTTATTCGAAAGAGAACTTCATTGAGTGTATTACAAAAATTCTGAAACATTTGATCGATATGGTTCTGAATTAGTATTTGATGTAAAAAAAACCAATCTAACCTATCCACATGCTCAGGAATCTCTAAAATTTTTGTTATTCGAAATAGAACATTAGTAACTTGAAAAATTTAAAATTGTTTGTATTACAATCAATGATATTCTCATACTCGTACGTTACATAGTAGTGGTGTACTAGTGATATGCGGATTATCGATATTTTTTTTAAATGTCACGAAGCACGAGTTGCATTTTCCAAAGAATTTGATTCATATGAGTGATATTTAATAAAAAAAAAATCGATTCTTAAGCGTACTACGAGCTATATTTAGATAGAAAATATAATGCATTTGCAAGAATTATTAAAAGCTATTGCCTTATCAACGTACTCGTATCACAGTAACAATTACAATAGTATTGTATTACTAGAGATATTAACCCATCCCAATAAAAGACCAACTAGTGGGCATACTGGCACATCTGAGTGTTATTACACATCTTAATAAATTTCGTAATATTCAACATACACTGCGGTTCACTTGAAACTTTACTTTTAAATATTTTACTGTAATTTCCCACGGAACTAAGAAAACATTTTAATTGAGAAGAGAGAGAAATCGCTACTCAATAAATCAATCTAATGTTATTATTTCGGTTCAATTTTGGTCGCAACTTAGAAATGTCAGTAATTTATAATTTTATTTTAATATTTTTATTCTTTAATCTTTCTAGCTATTTTTAGTAAGGTGTACTACCTCCACTTTTTACGACTACTTCAAAAATCCTGTCTTTGAAAGCGTCATATAAAGATTTTAGGTAATAATCAAGGCCATAATAACCATAATAACTCAAGAGACCCAAATAGCTCCTGAATTTCTAGAAAAACTGATTGCAGTATATCCTTATCTGAATTTCCACTCATTTTATTGGAGACGAAATTTAATTTAATAGCGCCTCAATATGAAATTGCACTCCATACAATTACTCCTCATTTTCCGGCATGATGGTGAGTCAAAAATTGTTCTTCTTTGCGAATATTATGAAAATAATAATTATGGGCATCTGGTCCATCTAAGTTAAATATTTTTTCATCCGAAAAACAACTTTTTATAAGGGGTTTTGCATAAAAAACTCAACACTTGAGAAATTAGTTTTGTACGGCGTTGTCCCATGATACAAACCCTATAGACAATTTCACCATAACAATGTCACTCAAAGTACATATTTATTGAAAACATCCAATAAGCATAAAATTACATAAATATTACTGAGCTTCATAGTTCGTCCATCTTGAAGTTGAATCGTCTCGACTTTATAATTAATTCTAACTTACATAAATAAAAGTATAACCTAAAATTATATAAAATAATTCATACATTTTTATTCAAACTGTTGTAACGTATTTTTTTATATTTATGCTTTTCTTTCAGTTGAAAGGTAGAGTTTAATTCGTGAAACATCGTAAGTACCTTTAAATGGTTTCTGCGTTATTTTTATCCCATTTACATCACCTACATACATGATGTATCTATCATTATCTAGAATAACTTTTATTTCGAAAGGTTCTCTATACTTCGTTATAAATTTTTTGTTCACTTCAATCAAGTCACCTACATTATATGCTGTATAAGATAGCAGAAAATGCCCAGCAGAAAAAATGTGCTTTTGCTATTCACCGCTAGAGGCATCACTATCACAAAAAGGAGCAGAAATTTTTAGAAAATTTTAAGCAAATCAATAATTCTCAGCTGAAAGTTTTATGAAAAATCAAAGCATTTATGAAACAGAAGAAAAAATATATGTTTAAAAGTTTGGAAACGAAAAACGTGAAATTTTCTTTAGAAAAAAGAAAATCTCTCAAAATACACTAAAACTATCATAATCATCATAATGCAAATACGTATTGGTAGCACTCTGGGTATATGTTTTATGGTTGCGGAAATCATAATCTACATACATGATCAACATAAGAATCACAACTGGCGTCAGTAGCATTCCATACATTTTTGAAGTCATTCTGAAAACTTTAAACATTCCACATTTCACATTAGAATTATGATAAAACAGAACATTTCTCATAACAAATATTTTCGCTTTTTAATATTTTGGTGATTCCCCGAATAGTTAAAATAAATGAAGTTCATATGTATTAAGAAGTGAAAAAAACCTATCGACCAAATACTTTTGGCCTGTAGTGTAGTGTATGTAGTGTATATAACTATATTCCAAAAAACAAAGAAAAGTGCAGTTAGATTGCCATGTTTAAATTTATATTCATTACTGTTTTACTGAGTACTAATTTCTCTCTTTTCTCAATAAAAATTAATTCTTGGTTCCGCGAGAAATTACAGTAAAATTTGCATCTAAAAGTAATATTGCAAGTGCGTCTAATCAAGTGAACCGCAGTGTAAATGAGCTGTACGCCTATTTTGGTTCAAAAAGAATGACATGAGAGAAAAATTTGCGGAACGCAATAGTGTTGAATAAATGTGTAACAAATTCATCTAATTAGTGTGCATGTGCGCGATTCGCGATGTTTTGAATTTAGGCTATTAATTTTATATTTTACAAAAAAATGTGTAAAACATTACGTGTTAAATAAGACGTCACGTAAAAAATAAATTAGCTTTCTTCAGAACTTAACATTTTGCTTTTGTCAAATTCCGCATCTCAAGGAAAAGCTGTTTCCTAACTATTTGAAGATTATGAAAATTGTTCCGCTGCCCAAATCAGGTTGTCAATATGACAAAGAGAATACAAGACCAATTTCAGTTCTACCCATTTATTCTAAAATTTTCGAAAGTGTTATCTATAATCAATTAGTAAAATACCTTTCTTGCCTCAATATCCTAAACCCCTTCCAATTTGGGTTCCAAAACATTGTGTTTAAACTACAAACAACTGCATTATTCTTGTGGATATCCGTAAGGTCTTTGGCTGTGTAAGCCATAAATACTCTTAGCTAAACTAGAGAAAGTTGGTTTTAGACGTAATGCGTTGAAATTAATTAAAGATTTCTTAGCAAGTCGCAAGCCTTTTGTTTGTTTAGGGGGAGGGGAGAGGGGATCTTTAGAACTGCAGGGAACGGTTCAATTATTTTTGCTGATGATACCATTATTCGATATAAATCCTAATCACTGGTTCAAATTTGTGATCATATGGAATACGACCTAACTTTAATTAGTAACTGGTTCACTGAATCCATTTTCCTAATATTCTACATTAAAACCCTCAACCGATTGGATTGTTTCGATAGTGTTGAATTTTCGAGGAAAATTATATGTCATAGTGATAGCCTCATCTAATTAGGTTTACATATATCATCTAACTTTGATTGGTCCCTTCATGCGAATATGGTGAATAGACAGTATCACCAATGATCGGAGTGCTAAAGCAAATTTCTTACCTGCTCAACGTTGCAACTAAGATTAAAATTTATTATGCCCATGTGCTTTCTCATATGTTGTATTTATTACCAGTTTGGGGCTCATTAGCGGATACCAAAATCAAAGAGATTCAGACTCTTCAAAGCAAGGCTTTAAAACAATCTTTAATTTACCAAGATTAACTCCCACAAAATCGTTATATAGCGTCGAGCTTCTCCCATTTACTAAGTAAATCGATTACGAATACATGTTCGTAATATTCAAAATTGAAAACTTGTTGGTTAGATCATTAAGTCTTCTAGTAACGAAAAAGGCCATAACTATAACCGTCCGAGTAGATCATGTGATCTGTATCGTCCACCACGCTTCACCTTTGATACTGCAATGAAGTGTATTTTATAGGGGTATATTGTTATACAATGAATTGCCTAGTGTGATTACAAAAATGAGTGTTGGCTGATATTAAAATCTGTAAAGGTCCTCTTATACTCGTATGATGAATTTTGTAGAGAATACGACCGTGATCACAATATTATATCATAAATTATTAAATTCTATTGCTTCATGTCTTCAAGCTGTTGTGTGTATGCTGTTTATTTAATTCCTGAAAAAAATCATTTAATTTAATCAATTCAAGGGATCAGTACACTTGTTCTCCGAAATTATTTTGGTCTTTACAAAATTCCCAGCGGGTTCTTCGATAAATAATCGGACACCATTTCACAATTCCTTCTTCGGATTGTGATTTCACAGAAGCATGATAATTGTACCTTTATTCCGAAGAAGCACATGAACGGGAATACCAGATGCAGTTAAAGCGTTGAGAAATTCAATATGGAGACATTAAGAGTATCATTGGGATCTTCAGTCACGATGGAATCATTGATGTAATATATGTATGCTTCACCGGGTATCATGGGTTTGTGTATTTGTTGGTGCAACGATGACTCTTTTTGATAAATACCCAACGGATATCTGTTGAATGTTGAAAAAAATGCTGGTTATTAAATCTTCAGTTTGTGAACTAGGTGAACTACTCCAACACTTTTATTATTCCATTCTCATATCCAACGTTGCTACATAAAAATACGTTCGTTAGGAACGTCTTTCTTTCTTGAACCACCAGAACCGTTAAGATAAAACAGTTTCTGATTTTCATGCATGTTCTCTACTACTCATTGAGCTTCTCAATTTGTTCATCTACTCGTCGAACTTCTTCAGCTTGATCATAGATTGCTTCTTCAAGAGGATTTCCTTGCAATGTTGATTGAGAATGTAATTTATGTCATGAAGCACCTTTTTGATTCACGTAGCTTCATCGCATGAACGCATATGAGTTAAATTTTCCAAATTATCTTGCCAAAGTTTGGGAGTCTGAACAGGTTGACAAAATGTGCATATTATCGAGGTAAATATCTCGCATAATTCTTGAGGGATCAAGTATAAGTACCAAGAAACAGATTTTACACTGCGAAATTCAATTAAATAAAGTCAGTAATTTGAAAATAAAATAATATCAATAAAAATAAAAATATTTGCAATTAATCATATAAGTAAAAATGAGTATGGTATAACCCCCACTTTTATTAATTACTTGGAATTAACCAATCCTTGCAATTCCATTTCGGCAATTTGCTCCCATGCCTGTAGACCATTCCTGCCACATTGCCCCATAAATTCTCTACAGCATAAAAATTAGAAGAAACAAATCAGGAGAACGTACCGGCCAGCCCAAAACCAGTCGATATTTTCGAAAAATTCATCTAACAGCTCTATGTAATCTTTGGACATCAATCGAGTCGATATTTTACACATAGAGTTATGTGAAAACAATAGAATAATAGAAATCCGATCTTAGATAACCTTTTTCTAAATTAGTCCCGAGAAAAAAGCCCGAGTCTTTGGCAAAGTTTAATCTATTGATTTTATGTGATTCTGTTAAAACTGGTTTTATTAACCTTTTTACCAATTTAACACGGTTGTTCTGATGCAAACAAATTTTTGTAAGCAGTGGTTGTCCGTAGACTCTCCTTTAATCGTAATTCTTAGGATCTGTGTTGTCTGATTTTTTCCATAATTCTCGTTTTTAGTCATAAAATTGTTGATGACCTGTCGTGATCTGCTTAATTTGAAAGCTTGCAATCCTTGTAGGCTCGAATTTTTCTTATTTGTATGGTTGTTAGTGTTTTCCTTTGCCCATTTTTATAAAAAATTTATAAAATAGCAACTTAAAACGTCACTAATTAAAAAATTCACTAAAAATACATTAAAAGTAAACTAATTAACTAAAACGCATAAGATTTACTAACTGGCTTTAATTGATGATGCATTTCGGTGATCCGCCTACAGTACAATTAAATATGTGTGGCTTTAATTGAATTTAGCGGAGTGTATTTATATATTGGGTGTGTGAATATGATTCCGCCCTTTCTTAATAGGTGTCGTTACTAGTATTGTTTACGTGTACTATAAATGGGCAATATTGGTATTCTATAGTACTTGATGTCAGCTGTTAAACGCAGTAAGTGACATTTGGTTGAAGTGTAAACAACTAGTAACTCCTTGAAAATGTTAATTTTTATTCCAAATAAACATCATTTGCGGGTCGTTTCATTACAATATTTTATTGCAAAGTAAAGTACAGCGGAAACTTATCGTTTGCTTGTGGAAATTTACGGTGAGCATGCTCAATCGAATACAACGTGCAAAGAACGGTTTCGACGATTTAAATATGATGATTTTGGCATTGAAGATAAAGAGTATGGTTTCGACCCCAAAAAATTTGAAGATTTGAACGCAATCAGAATTGGCTGTAACATTAAATGTTGATCGATCAGCTGCCGCAAAACGTTTAGAAATAATCAGAATGGTTCAAAAAGCTAGCAACTGGGTTCCACATGAATTAAAAGCGAAAACGTCGAAAAACCATTTCTGAAATACTGCTTCAGAGACAACAAAGAAAATATTTTTTGCATCGAATAGTTACTGAAGATGCAAAATGGATTTATTATGAGCAACCCAAACGCAAAAAATGTTAAGTGAAGCCTGGTGAAGCTAGTCCATCGCAACCAAAGCGAGATATTCATTGCAATAAGGCTTTGCCATGCGTCTGGTGGAATCAGAAAGGTGTGGTATATTATGAACTACTGGAATCAGCTGACACAAAAAATAAATTTTTCAGCACGACAATGCGAAACCACATGTTCCAAACATTGTGAAAAATTATTTAAAAGGACAGGACTGGAAGTTCTACCCCACACGCCGTATTCACCAAACATAGCTCCTTGAGATTAGTACGTATTCCGGTTAATGCAGTCGCCTCTTTATGAACAGAGGTTTATTTCTCGCGCAGATATCGAAAATTGGCATCTTAATAAAAATATCTTAAATTAGTTTCTCGGTTTATGATGCCCCAGCGTTAGCAGTTTCTGCTTTTGGAGCCTTCTTATGTTGGAAATGTTGGACTGATGGTGTCCAACAGACGTCGGATATCTGTATATTCATGTCGAGATAATCGCTGTACTGGTTTCATTGCTTCTTTATTTATTTCATCGGTGACTTATTCCATCTTTAAGTTTCTATGATGGTTGTTATTCCTAATGTACCATGAGGCTTTCACAATCACTCGTACCACTTTATTTTAGAAACAACAATTTATCATTTGAATATTGGTCTTCAGAGCACAACCCCAAAGTTGGATACCATAGGTCCATACTGATTTTAGCATTTACCAGAACAGAGGCAATTTGTTGTGTATTGAGAGTTCTGAATTTCTACTCATGAGCCGGTATATTTTCCTATGTTTGATGTTCAACTGAAGAGTGTTTTTCTTTAACCCCAAATTGGTGTGGTGGAATTAAACATCTCTCTTCTATTATAGATTTCAGCCTCTTGAGCAGCAATTCTTGAAATATTTTTATATATGATCAGAAGTACTGCTACCGGTCTATGTTGTTACTGCTACCGGTCTATACATGTTTTATTGTTTACTGCTTTACCTGCCACTGCCACTTTCCATTGAACTTTCCATTGGAACATAATTCAATCTGAATTAATTATTTGAACTAATTTACGCAAACCTTTCTCGGGAATGGCTGTCAAAATTATCTCAGTAATTAAGTCATGACCTGAAGCCATCACCAATGCTACGGTTATCAGGGATGACGCCAGTACCCCAAACGATTATCAGAAAGTTCCGCTTTCTGAAGTACAAATAAAAAACGAGGGAACTGGAGCAGTAAATCAAACAATAACAAACCTTTCAGTATAGCTGCCTATTCCCTAATAACAGCGGAGTAAAGCGCCAAATAAGATCAACTGCGCACTGATCAAGGAGTCAAATTAGACTAACAAGGTGTGAAAATAGACCAGCAAGGAAAACAGCATAGTGCGCAATTGACAGAACTACGAATGAAGCAAGGCGATCAGCTTGCTCATCTGCCGAATGAAAAGCTCGACCACATCCAGCATACCCAAAATCTTCAAATTAAAGAGCTTAGGGGAGAAATTAAGTCTCTTTAGGAAAAGCCAGCTAAATAAAATATTTTCAACAGAACCAGCTTTCGGAAGCTCAAAAGAAATTTTAAAGCTATCAACATTCGATGGCGAGATCCCATTTAAGAATTTTAAGGTGTAGTTTCAATCGGCAATACTACACAATTATTGAGGTGCAAGGGAGCAGCTCAACACACTAATTCTGGCTCTTCGTGGGTAAGCGATAGTTGTCTTGAAACTGTATTCGCAACAGAAAGGAGTAATGGGTAGGTCATTTCTAAGTTGAAACTAAGATATGGGCAGTCATATGTAAGAGAATTATACAAGGTTTAACACTAAGCAAACGGACTCGTATAGTCTGTGAGACCTAGAAAGAGAAGTTATACGTACTTACAGTGATCGGGTTTATCTGTGCTATTGAAGACGACCATCTGAAACTTCATTTAAGAACCAATACTAGAGGTAAAACAATGAATGAGGTATTGGCTTTGGCTTTAGAACAGCAGCCAAGTTAAGCTACTGACCGAATAAAGTTGTGTAAGCTTGATTTCGAGGGTATTACGGAGTCTAAGAGAATTATAAGATTCAAGTGTTGAGCTAGGTGACATCAAGGGTTAACGAAGATGCTTCAGATGCTGGATCGTTTTGGGAGTCAGCTTTATTTCTTTGTGAGAAGAGTAGAGAGCGGGAATACAGAAAATCACAAAGTTTCCGACGAAGAAACGACCAAGACCAGAGTTGGTCGATAAAGAGAAAGTGATGCAGAAGAAGATGTGCTGGAATGTTACAAGGCAGAGAAAATATGAGCCTATGGTGGAGTGCGTCCAGAGTAAAAGTAGTACGTGACCGTAAATGTAATCTAACCAACCGACGATGAAGAATGCACAAAGATCGAGTCGTGACAAAATAGTAACTTTCGGCGAGATGATTTAGTATGGCTGTACAATTTCAGGAGCGGAAGAGCAGATCTCAAAATGAAAACGAGATTGGAAAGGATCAGCAGTGATATTGTGTATCGAATGAAATAAAACCAGCAGGGCGATAGGCTGAAGCGATGTGACATAGGAAATGTCTGTTCCGGACGAACTGGTTTAAGGTGGGGGCATTTTTACAAATTCTACACTATACAAATATAACACTCGGTGGTCGAGCAGTTAAGCTATAGGCCACCAAGTGTTACCTTCGAAAAAGATGGCTGATTCAGTTATTATTTGAAACAATACGACACTCGTTTTCATCATACATCATGTACCCTCTGTAATTTAGTATCCAAAATTCTTCTTTGATAGTAGCGAATGACTAATAATTTGTGTCTGGCACTTAAATAAATCGATCGCACCTAATTATACAAGTAATATAAATGAGTATTCGCTTTGTAAATATATTGCCGCCGACAATATGTTCTTTTGCTAATCAAATATTTTTTAGGTTTGAAATGGAATTTTACACATGCTATGTCGCAATTACGTATGTACTGATGATGAGGATAACGGTTGCAAAAAAACCAAAATCACCGCCACATATTGTTATAATTTTGGCCGATGATTTAGGCTGGAACGATGTTGGCGTGCATGGACAAAATCAATTCCGTACACCAAATATTGATTCTCTTGGGACGAACGGTATCATACTACAACGTCACTATGTCGCACCCATGTGCACACCTTCAAGAGCGGCCTTCATGACCGGGCGTCATGGTTATCACACCGGTATGTTTAATTGGGTTATTGTATCGGATGAACCATGGGGTATGCCGCTATCTGAAAAAATATTACCTGAAGTATTGCAAGATGCCGGATACAGTACTCACTTAGTGGGAAAATGGCATTTAGGATTTTTCAAACAAGAGTATAGCCCTGTTAATCGTGGCTTTGATACATTTAACGGATACTTAGGATCATATATCGATTATTGGGATCACAGTTTGATTATGTTGAACCAAAATTATGCGCGTGGTTATGATATGCGTAAAGATTTAGCTGTGGATCGAATGGGAAACGGAACATACGCAACAGATCTGTTTACCACAAGGGCGGTTGAGCTTATAAACAAACATGACACATCAAAACCAATGTTTTTGTTAATGTCTCACTTGGCCCCACATACAGCTAACGAAGACGCTCCGATGCAAGCGCCACAAAGTGAAATCAATAAGTTTAATTACATTGTATACGAGAAGAGAAGAAAAATGGCAGCTATGATCTCGCGATTGGACTATAGTGTTGGTCAAGTGGTAGCATCACTCAAAAAACGTAAAATGCTCGATAACACAGTTATTTTGTTCATGGCTGATAACGGAGCCCCAACCACTGGATTACATTCAAATGCCGGTTCTAATCATCCATTAAGAGGTGTACGTATATAGTTTGTTTTGCTATTTATTAAGTTTATTTATATAAATTTTTGTTTATTTCTCCGCAGCAGAAAGACTCGCCTTGGGAGGGTGCAACCCGCGCAGTTGCATCTATTTTTAGCCCCCTTCTTCAAAAAAGGCAACGCGTCTCTAACCAATATATTCACATTACCGATTGGTTCAAAACATTTGCGGAGTTGGCTGGTGTTGATACGGCCAAAGTTAAACCAAATCTCGATGGCTACAATATGTGGGATGCACTTTCATACGATTTACCTAGTCCACGTCACGAAATTGTTCAAAATATTGATAGTGTATTTAGGTACGCTGCATTCATTCATGGGCGATTTAAATATATCGAAGGTACAAGATCGAATGGTGTGTATGATGGTTGGTTAGGTTTATTACCGTTTAATAAGACAATCGAACATAGTAATATTAATTATGCGGATGGGATTCGAAATTCAGAGGTTGGTCGAGCATTGAAAAAATATGTTCAAATGAATCCATCCAATGTATACTCACACGGGAAAAATGAATTATCTGATGCAACAATTTATAAATTGAGACAGCAGGCCACAATTCGTTGTTTCGCGCCGCCTCTTAATCATAAATACAAATGCCAACCACTCGTATCTCCATGCCTCTTCGATATCATTAACGATCCATGTGAAACGACAAATTTGGCTGTGACGTTGCCGCGAAAATTCAAAGAAATGCAGGCTCGATTGGTAAAATTAAGGACCAGTGCTGTACCAGCACTTAATAAGGTGGCCGATCCAAATTGTAATCCAGCATTTTACAATAATTTCTGGACGTATTGGCAAGATACATGAACAAGGTTTTAAATAAAATGTTTGTTTCAACAATTAATTTTGAGGTTTCGTTTTCTTATAACCAAGACTCGTTCCAAATTTTTGTAAATTTTAATTTGATATTTTCTAAATATTTGGAATAAAGCAAAAATAGTTTACTTACAACAAGCGGAAAGAGAAGTGAGCCAAAATCTATTTCAATTAATCGATTCATAATCAACTTGCCTGAAGTCTGGAAATACCTGGTGTACCTCGAGATATTAGTGTTCATATTACTTAGTACGAATCATCTGTAACGCTAGTCAATCAGCTTAAGGAACTTGGGAGGAGGTCGCATTTACTTTCTGCTGCTATTTTAAATCGCAGAAGTTAAAGAGAAAGAGGTCTGAATATCATAAAGCATCTACAAGTTACGGAACTAGATACAGCCAAATTAAAAGCACAAAAACTTTCAGAATTGTCATCCACGACTGAAAAGAATTAGCCTCTAATTATGGTTAAGGCGAACCCGGCTTCTTAGATTTTGCCTCTATAAGTCGCCCCTGCGGATATTGTTCCTGCTAAATGGTAAAACTTATTCCATCAACTCATCCCGTGTGCGAATTAACCGCGGTTATGTAAAATTAGAGTCTTCACGCCCGTGGACCTGAATTAAATTATTATGTTAATAAGTCATGGGAGATGAGGTACTAGCACGATTCTGGCAGAAAGAAAAGAGGTTGCTAGCGCAACAACAGTTTCGTCCCGTGAGACGGCCAGAAGACCGCCCCTTTACGTTGACTGGTTCTAGTTAGTATGTGAACATACTTATCAAAAATTCTCCGCAACAGTGTTTCTCGACACCCCAACTAATAAGTTAAAAAAATTTGTCTTATTGGTTTCATTTTTCTTTCCAAATATTGACTTTATTTTATTTCTTTTTTAACACTAGCCTTTACTAACTATTATTTTTATTTTTACCATACTAGTTTACCAACTACCTAACGGCCGCGCTCAAGCTACTTCACACGCTAGATGGTTTTTATTTTAAATCTGGACCGCTGACTAAACAAAACTGAACCGCAAACCAAAAGTGGCACGGTTTATATACTGCGCTTTAGTATTCGATTTACGGCTATAAAGAGACGCCGTGTATCTTTGAAACTAGAAAATAAACTTGAGGTTTTGTGCCGTATTGAATCTGTCCAACTGTCGAAACAGCCCATGACAACGCCGATAAAACCAAGGAACATTCATAATTTTACAGCATCAAATACGTCAAGGTTAACTCGACAGAGAAGTAATGTGCTAGAGCCAAATGATAATCCAAGGTTATTTTTAAAAGCTTAAAATGTTTAGGTATACAGACGAGAACATCCCCTTCTTAGCCAGTCGAGGATCGTTTTACAAACTTAAAAGTAGGCATAACCAACATAACATTAAAATGAAAGGAGAAGCAGCTAGTTTAGATGAAATAGCTGCTATTGAATATCCAAAAACATTAAAAAGTAAAAAAGTATCATAGAAGCAAGCTGTCTATGTTCCTGACCGGCCTTTATTGGAGGGGAATGTCTGAGCGTAAGTGTATTTCAAGAGATGAAAGATCGGCTTTAGGTTTCATGGCATTTTTCAACAATTAATGCACAATAACGAAGCACTGAACAACACACACAAGATCAATTACTTGAAGGCCCACATTGGAGGTCAAGGCGCTAAACTGATAAATCGCCTACAATCGGTGGAAGCAAATAACGGTACAACAATCGCAGAAAAAAATCGCTTAAATTTCATGAGAAAACCAGTTTCATGAAGTTTTTGAAAATCAGCACTTGTCGCCAGAACAGCTCTATTGACAACGAATCCAATAAAAATCTTTAGTCTCGGCAACCAAAACCATCAACTAGAAGATGGTTCCAAATTCAAATCAATGAGTATACTCGACAAAGACCGAAATTGTCTTAAAAATAACTACGCGGTAGCTGAATGTAGGATTAATCCATCATGTCATCAATGCTAGGGGTGGCATCACGAGCTGCACAATAATAACATTGAAAAAAACCACAACAATAACAAACAATTTCGGATCACAGTACGGCAGCAGAAGCACATTACAAATTAGAACAAATTGTACGTTTGCACTTACCAGCCGCAATAGTAAAGACATCAACTAAGACTGGACAAGGCTATTACCTTCGTGATATTATAGATCCGTGCTGACATGCCATGTTCATCACTTCTATAGTGCAGTAAACAGACTGCAAATACAAACATGCAATGCAGAACTGCAAGTTACAAGCATCTGCGCAATAACAAAGAAAAAGTTAAATAATCCGCTAGACTATCGCTAGAAAATAAAATAACGAGAGTTGGGATATTCTAGACCAGTTGGCTGATGCTCACTTCTATATGACAGCACCGATAGACTTGCTATTCTTATTGTAGATTACTAAACAATCAACAACATTCAAAGGTTGGATAATTTAGAAGGAAGAACTGGCCAAACAATATAAAGAATTTATGAGACAGTCGAATTTGTTGCGACCCAACAAAGTTAAACGAAGGAAAATTCAACATGTTTTTGACGCGTCCACCAAAACATGGCCAATCATGGTACGTTGGCCCAAAAATATAACAAGATCTTTGGCTTATCGTAATGAGATGGCGAAAGCATAATTAAGTCATCACAGCCGACATAGAGAGAATGCTTCGACTGATCTGGATAAACAAGAAAGAAAGAGAATTTCAACGAATTTTATGGCGAAACTCGCCTTCGGATAAAATTCTAGAGTATCAACTAAAAACAGTAAATTACGGAACAACTGCTACCACAAGACGAGAGAGAAAAATTTCCAAAGGCCTCCAAAGTACTACAAACAGGCTTTTACGTCGATGATCTCATGAAAAACTGCGATATAATCAAAGAAGCGCTAACCACCTAACTGAACTTCTTCAAAGAGGTGGCTTCAATTTAAGAAATTGAGCAATCGACCAAACAGAGCTCTTGATCAACGTAGATGATAAAGAATTTGCAGAAACACATAAAATTGAAATTGACCAAAGCATAAAAGCTGTTGGATATTTTTGAAAACGGTAACTATGAATTCTCAGTGCCCCGCTGACGAAGAGAAATCGCTTCTCCACGACTGCTATTCTATGTTGGGTAAAACAACATTAGCAAAAATTCAAAGACGAATTAAAAATGCTCAGAAACCTGGGAATTCCGAGATGGACAAATGCCACACCTGAATCACAACAAGTATCAGAACAAGTATTTGCTGCCTGCGACAAAATCAAAAGTTCAAGGCTAATCGGCTTACCGGACAAGTGGTGCAGTGGTTAAAGCTTCGGCAATTGAACCGGGAGGTACTCGGTTCGAATCCCACCAGAGGCTGGATACAAAGGCATCGATTACGATCGGTGATGTTATGAATACAACTAGGACCATATGTTAGAGATTTGGACCTTGCAATGTGCAGGTGGTATATTGTAATTGTGTGAATGGATGGTGTGTGTGCGTGAATGAAAAGGGGAGTATTAATTGACCTTCAAAGGTCATTAAATCCACTGAACAATTAATACTTTCTATAAAACAAAACACCCAGCAAGCACGAACTATCGGATAGAGCGATTCATACTGTTTTCATCGATACAAGGAGTTATTCAGCAATATAAACCTTACGTTGCAAACATAGTAAGTATATCACAAATTAAATTCTTACTGAACCTACAGCAATGGCGGTTGATAAATTAATCAATCATAAACTCTGGTGGTCAGGACCTCATTGGCTCAAACCAAAGTGTGACAACTGGTCTGCCACACAAAACTGATCTGTGCTAGAAGAAATAGAAACAACAGAAATAAAATATATCTATTTATCGACTACTACAGGAGGGAATGATGACAAGATAATTTACGTTTGGATTGTAAAAATTGTTATAAAGCATTTATAAGGAAGTGTAGAAAATAAAACTGAAATTCAATTTAAATGAAGCTGAGAAGGGATTATCGTGAAGCACACACAATGGAGTTGTTTCAAAATGGAAATAACTCAGCTAATGAAAAATAATTTGATATAGATAAAAAAGCATTTCTGGATCCAGCGAGAATTATACGTATAGGAAGCAGACTGCAAAAATAATGCTAAACATCAGCTACACTTCCTGCCCATCATCGCGCGGAAAAAATATTGAATTTATAAGAGGCAGAATCACAACTAAATCAATAATCTCAACACATTCCAAATCTACTTATATACACGCAATAGACTTTGATTGATTGATTGAAGTGTAGGACCAAGTACTGTACAAGATGTGCCAGATAACACCGGTCCTATTCCTACAGTCAGTTTACACATAACTAGAGGGAAGGATATGAAAGGTAATTTTTTCTAGAACGGAACGACCCCTAGAGCCTTGAGTTTATAATCGCCTCGATTTGTATTAGGAGGGTTTGTAGTTTTCTTGAAGCGTTGGGCTGCCTCACGCCGGTGTGACATGCCATTCTATTTGGTGTGCGCTCAGGAACGATAATACTTAGCCCTTGGAAGCCCACTTCTGCCTGTGAATCTTGTTAATGCGGAAATGAATTTGTGGGTTGAGACCTCATCTACAACTTCCACATGGATGTATTTGGTTGCCATACACATAAACCAACAGATGTATATGCCTTGATAGGTTTTAATCCTGTGCCTTTCTTCGAACTAATTGTAATTGGCCCATCTCCAACTTTATGAAATGCGTGCGTTAGAGTAACTCTTAGAGCAGGTAAGCTGTTCTGCTACCATTCATTTGTGATTTGTTTAATGAAATATTTAGCTCACATAATCCAATACTTTGTTCGTGATATGAAGAGCCACGTTGACTGATTCGGATACAAGTGCTTGTTATGTCAGTATCTCACAATTATCTCTGTTAATTAGTGATGTTTAGGCAATATGGCAGGATGTTTCATGGAATACGGGATCTTCGAATTTTGAAGACGACCACCCACCCGTAATACACAATTCTCGTCTATAAATGGGTGTAATGCCCTCAGTCTGCTATACCTTTTGATATATACATATTTCTGCAATTGTTGTATGTCGTAACCTGTTCACCCTTGCTCACCTGCTCACATGTGATAAATGGAATCGGACACAATTCGCTAATACAATGACAATTCACCTGTAAGAAGAAAATTTCTCGACCACATATTTTACAGGTGATGTAGAATTTGTCTTCTTAATTTTGGTCATTAGCGCTGTTTTTTCTTTAAGCAATCGTATGCCCTACTGGAACCTGTGACATCTTCAAAAACTCTGAACCTCTCTATCGAATTGTATGTTTTAGAAGTTTAATGGTAAAATTGCCCGACTTGCGCAATTAGCTGGATTGAGATTGCTAGGTTTATGATGCCAATGATCGTTCCATATTTTGTCGATGATAAAGCTCGGACAATTTGGTGAAAAACAATTATATTTCCTTGAAACATCTGAAAGCCAATTAGAACTTGAGAAACGTCCGAAATTTTACAAAAATCCATTTCATTAATCATACAGCACCACAGAGTTACAAACGTGGAATGGATAATTACTTTAGAGGAGCAACCTTCGTTTTGGAGGCGATTATACAGCTCATTCTATTTTGGTCAACCAGAGTGGTTGTAGCAAAATTTTGAAGTTGATAGGTACTGGCGAAATTCAGCTTAATGTTTGGAATTTCAAATGAAATCGAATTTCTTCAAAGTTTTTCCATGGATAAACTGGGGGTTAACAACCAGTGGAGTTAACCAGTGGGGCTCTACTTTCTTAATAGAAATCCGGTATGTGATAAAATGGTTGGCTTCTCTTTGTATACTGCAGCCGGTTCCTCCACAGAATCACAACTCGACTGTAAATCACCAACGTAGAAATCAGATTTGATCATGTTTGCCACTTTCTAAGATATATGACGATTATCCACAATAATTTGTTGGAGTGAACGAATAGCAAGATATGCCGAAGACGTTAAGCAGTAAGTAATCGTTTTAAATTAAAGTGCTGCATTTCCTTCTTCGGGTGCTCACGCCACACGATCCGCTGAAAATGTTGGTGCTTCAGATGAACTTGAACTTGTCGATACATCTTTTCTATATCGCAAGATTATCTTGAATTGGTGGATCTGTTTCTAAGACATCGTTTAGAGACACCCCGAAACTCGCGAGCAGAGCGAGGTAACTAAAATGAAATGACAATGAATTCTACTGGTTCGGGAATTCTATTGGGTATTTTCTATATTCGTCTCTTAAATATGAATCTCTATTAAACTTCCGTTCCATCGCAATCATTCTGGACGATGCTTGTTACAAACTTTTACCTGAGTGGTAATTCCACAGTATAACGGCCATTTCTAGATTGTTGAGTTTGCAGAAAGTGTTCTTCTCACACATCATCACTAGGTGGAATTTCAACTGAAATTTCTTCCATTTCCCAAAAACGACGTAACAGTTTACAAACATCGTCAGAATTTGTTGTGCTAATTAGTGCTCATGGGAAAAAATTAATAACGGGTGTTTTAACAGGTGCGCTTCACCTTTTTTCCGATAGGGACGGCGAACGACGCCATATTTTTTATTAATCTTTTGTCATTTGGAAACTTCATTAGAATACTTTTCATCATGGAACGCTACACACGTGAACAGCGATTGCAAATCGTGCAAATTTTTTATCAAAATAATCGTTCTGTTGCTGCTACTTTAAGAGCATTACGGCCATTTTACGGTCCATTTAACAAGCCAGCCCGTTCGACAATCGACCGTATAGTGGCAAAATTTGAGTCTACGTTTTCGCTACATAATGTTCCGGTGCTCTCGAGAGCAAGAAGTGCTCGAAGTGTTGAAAACATCGCAGCCGCCAGGGCTTCAGTTCAAGAAGACGCGAATGTGTCGCTCACACGACGTTCGCAACAATTGGGCCTTTCTGTGACATCATTGTGGCGAATTTTACGTAAAGATCTTGGCCTACATCCGTATAAGATCAAGCTGACACAACAACTAAAGCCGTTTGACCATTTGAAGCGACGCCAATTCGTGATTTGGGCTCAAGAGCAAATCGAAAATGATGCAGATTTTCACCGAAAAATCATCTTCAGCAATGAGGCTCACTTTTGGCTAAATGGATTTGTCAACAAGCAAAATATGCATTACTGGGCAGGAAGCAACCCACACGTGATTCATGAGGCACCGTTGCATCCCGAAAAAGTCACTGTTTGGTGCGGATTACATGCCGCCGGCGTCATTGGGCCATATTTTTTCATCGACGATAACGATCGCCACGTTACTGTTAATGGAAATCGATACCGCGATATAATAAACGATTTTTTTTGGCCGCAATTGAACGGAATGGACTTGGACGACATGTGGTTTCAACAGGACGGGGCCACATGCCACACAGCACACGATACAATCGCGTTATTGAAGACTAAGTTCGATGAGCGTGTTATTTCGCGAAATGGGCCCGTCCAGTCCAGTGGCCGCCGCGCTCGTGTGATTTGACACCTCTAGATTATTTTCTTTGGGGTTATGTGAAGTCATTGGTCTATGCCAATAAGCCGGCGACGTTGCAAGAGCTCAGAGCCAATATAGATCGTGAAATTGCTGGAATTTCGGCCGATTTATGCGAAAGAGTGGTCGAAAATTGGTTTCAAAGATTGAACTTCGTAAAACGTGCACGCGGTGGTCATGCAAAAGAAATCGAGTTTCATACTTAAATGTATATGTTCAAATTCGTTAATAAAAAAAAAGTTAGTTCAAAAGTCGAACAGTTTGTGTTTTATTCAAAAAAAAAGTTGAAGTGCTCTTATTGAAAAAGCCGTTACTAGTCCACGAGCCGCAAAACCTGAAAAGAAAATTTCAAGTTTCCCCGGAAAGACGAACAAATAAAACCTGATTTCTAGAAAACGCCAGAAATAATTGAAGCCTAATTTTAAAACTCTCCAAAGGCGGCTAAACCGACAAAATTTGTGCTTATCATAGAAATATGATTTTAATAAATTTTCATTTATAAATTAAGGACAAACAAACTTGCCCCTAAAAGTAACTCTTTAAACGAACAAAATACCGAGATATACCGTTCAATAATATTTGTGTTGTACAACAAATTAAACAATAGAAATAAAATGTTCTAAAATGCATAAGTCATAAGCGATTCAGATAGCATATTCCTGTCAGGTATATTCATTGCCATCCAAAAAATATAGTGGCTGAGTTTGTGCTAATCCAGAATTGGTTCACTTCGATTGAATAACAAAAATCGTTGAATGAACGGATTTCTGACATAAAGAATTCTAGAAACCAACGAAGTTGGCACTTCTGATTGAATATTCCTATTAAGTATGTTCATTGCTGTCCGAAAAATATAGTGGCTGAAAGAGTGTTGAATGAACGATTTGAAGTGCCAACTATAAAACGTGGAATTTGGGCAATTGTGGATTAGCACAAACTCAGCCACTATATTTTTCGGATGACAATCAACATATTTGAAAGGAATATTCATTCAGTAGTGCCAATTTCGTTGGTTTCTAGAACACTAAAACCGTTTTAGAGCTTTTGTTGCTCAATGGAATTGGGCCAATTCTGGATTACCACTAATTTAGCCACTATATTTTCGGATGTCAATAAACATACCTGACAGGAGTATTCTATCTGAATTGCTTATGACTTAGATTTTAGAACAGTTTATTCCTATTGTTTAATTTATTGTTCAACACAAATATTATTGAAAGCTATACCACTGTTTTTGTCCGTTTCATATAGTATCTTTTAGGGGAAGGTATGTTTTTCCTCAATTTATGAATGAAAATTTATTAATATCATATTTCTATGATAAGTACAAATTTCACCAGTTTAGCCGCCTTTAAGAAGTTTTAAAATTAGGCTCAAATTATTTCTGGTTTTTTCTAGAAATCGAGATTTATTTGTTTCGTCTTTCAGGCGAAATTTGAATTTTTGTTCCTGTTTTTTCGGCTTCTGGACTAGCGCTAATTTTTTCCCGTGAGCATTAATTAGCACAAATTGGGCTTAATCGGTATGTAAAATTTTATTTTGAAATTCTTTTGAAATTCGGAAGTTTCCCTGCAGCAGTCACCCACACATTTCAATTCGTTAAATTTGGGATCAGCAAAGCGATACTCAGTTAGTTTGCTTGAGCAATGTTCATCCATAATAGTGAAGTATTTCCTAAACTCTCCTAAAAATTGAAATCCGCCATTTTTGTTTCAATGTTTGCGTAAAACTTCGTATAAACGAGTAAATTATAAATTATTTGAAAAAATGTAAATAAGTACGGTGATGAAGTACTTGCAAAGAGGTCAATTTGCATATCATAGGGGTCTTCCGAGCATTTTTTTCAATTCCAGAAACACCGCTACCAAATACTAAGCGCACTTTTGGGTTGTTCTGAATCAAAACTAACAGATAAACACCATTCCAGTGAAAAATCTAGGGGCCCCGGGTGTTTTAGGAAATTAAATTTGTAAAGATGTCAATTCGCATATCGTGAATCTATTACGTAGCTTGAGCAGCATTTTTTTCATTTGAAAGCAAATGAAATTCAAATTGCATTTGAATGCAATTGCGTAAATGTTGCTAATCGACATCCATCTCTTAAAATCGATGCAAACGGAACGACAGCTTGTACAAGATTAAAACTTATGTTATAAAAACAGCAATGACCAAGCTCCATATATCCAAAATGACGGGCGATTGTATGCGTTCAAGCATATTTTAATGCATTCATCTACAGCGCCGAGTTTCAACTTACACACCTAATAAATCCATTTTTTCACCTCCATTAACTTTTCAATAAAAAACCTTTTCTTTGAAGCAGTATTTCACGAATGCTACAGCCAATTCTGATTGTGTTTGAGAAGAATCTTCAGCCAAATCAACATCGAGTTAAATCGTCGAAACCATTCTTTGCACGTTGTATTCGATGGAGCATATCCACCGTAAATTTCTACAAGCAAACGATAAGTTTCCGGTGCACTTAAAATAATGTAATAATACTTCCCGCAAATGATGTTTATTTGGAAAGAGTTTTTCTATGAAGTGGTATTTATCTGTTAGTTTTGACCCAGAACAACTCAAAAGTGCGCTTAGTATTTAGTAGCAGTGTTTCTGGAATTGGGGAAAATGCTCGGAAAAACCATACGATATGCAAATTGATTTCTTTACAAGTACTTAGCCACCTTACTTATTTGAATTTTTTCATATAATTTATAATTTACTCTTTACTCTATTTAATTTTTAGGATAGTTTAGGAAATACTTCACTATCATGAGCAAACACGTGAAGTTTTTCCTAAATAATCCTAATTCTATTTTTAGGATAGTTTAGGAAATAGTTCCCAAGAATGTTCATCCAACATAACTGATTGTAATCAGTATGCAAACTTAGGGTAATCGAATTTTGACGATAATTTTAAATTGACCATACCTCTTGTTCAACCAGCTGAAATGGCAGACAAACCATTTATCACAACCATTTATACAGTTACACAGGTATGTTTGCGCTTCAACCCTAATTTCTCAGTAATATGTTCGGTGATAAAGGTGGATTCTGAACCTGAATCTAGCAATGCACAAATATAGTAAATTTTGCCTTTCGAGCCTTTGTTTATAATTACAACTGTGGGTAGTATTGACCGCTTATTTTTTGCGATGTTTTCTTCGTTGTGAACGAGATTGAAGTGGAACTACCTGCCTGAGACTCTTCAGTGTATGGAGGATGTTCGTTTACATCGTGAAGGATGGTGTGATGTTTAGTTTTGCACTTATAACACACATTCACCGATGGACAGCTTGTCAAATGGTGGTCATCCTTTAAGCCATTGATGTTTATATTTGCATCTTTGAAATTAGAAACGTCTGAGTAGCGGATGTGGCAATGCAATAATAACATTTATTTGGCAGCATTCTAGCGCATCGCATCTACGTTGCCCAGCGTTCCTTTGTTTCGTCATCTGGCTTGTTCAATATGATATACACAATCCATGGATCACGCGATTCACATTCTGGTCCAAGTGCTTTCAAACACTTGTGGAGTATTTATTCTCGGAAGTTTAACATCACTATTTTTATTAATGGTTCTATCAAGAAACGTTTCGAAAAATGCTGTTCCCATGC
This sequence comes from Nephrotoma guestfalica, assembly GCA_963691935.1. Taxonomy (NCBI): domain Eukaryota; kingdom Metazoa; phylum Arthropoda; class Insecta; order Diptera; family Tipulidae; genus Nephrotoma; species Nephrotoma guestfalica. Next base: position 74,351,571 of record OY829913.1, on the reverse strand, counting down.
GGTCACCCTAAGTTGTATTTGTACTAACCCAAGCAACGGTTGTTTCACGTTGCTATTGCCTCGCGCGCTTTTCTTTCTCAATATGTTAATAAAATAAATTCCTTGCAATACAAGATCGAATGACCCTTTTCATGACACATTACACAATGAAAAATGGATTTGACTGCAGTGTGGGAACCAATCACTTCTTTCTCAATTGGAGCGGTTTGTGTCGACTTTGATGAAGAAATTAGTGATTCTGAAAATTCTGGATTAACCGCGTCTGCTGAGTGCTCTGCCCACATTGCTTTGGTCTGGCCGTTAAGCTTTTGCAGTAAGATATAAATCAGCCAAGGATTCGAAAATTTCGAAAATAACATCTTTCTTCAAATCAGGGAAAATAAATGATGTTTCCTGTTGCAGAGGTATTACAAGCACACCAATGATACCAAAGATATTCGAAATCTTTGTATGTAACCACAAAAAATAGTTAAATTGACCAGTAGTGTTGCCAAATCAACCAGCAAAACCACCGCTTACTCTGATTGAAATAAATGGTCAAAGATCAGATTTAATAAAAGCTAAACAACGAGGTGTGAACACTCACATTGATCCATCGATTTAGAAAAATGTATTAATTCTGATGTTGACCAGTTTAAACGCACAATTTATGGACACGCATGAAAATTAAATTCTACAAAGCGCAATGTGGCAAACTGTTTACATCAGAATTTTGATGATGTGTGAAAATGTGGTATCTGTACATACTCTTTTTGAAAAATATTTAATTAAAATTTGGTAATGAAACGCAAATAAATTTGGGGATATAATTAGCGGTGTGCTCTGTTTGTTCTATGTATATAGGTATATATATATATATATATATATATATATATATATATATATATATATATATATATATATATATATATATATATATTCTATGGAATTGGCAACCCCACACATACATACGGCCGACTAAATGATACATAAATCGTGAAATTGTAGAGAAGTATTTCAGTGTTTAATTGAAGCTGAGCGAATAACTAAAGTTTGATATATTTTAAAAATAACGTTCGCGGAGATTGTAGAGTAAGTAAATTGTGTTGTACGTGACAAAATTTCGCTCATGGTGGTTAGGTATTTAGATATGTGATAAAAAAAATTATTAGTTCTCGTTAATGTGATTAAGTACTTAACAAGCATTCAGTTGCAAAAATTTTGATCGTTAAATCAGTGGTTAGGCATAGCCCTAACACCTTACCAATATAATTATAAGTGCTTTTATTTAGACCGACCTGAATGAGCTTTTACTTCAAAAATAACCGCTTTTATCAAAATTCTCATTTTAATAATTCAGTTTTTTACTAGATCTTCGAAAAATTCTTATTTAATTGTATAGTGAATATGTGAAACGCGCGAGACTTCTTAACCGAAAAACAGGTGTTCCTCAATTTAAACAATTGTATTTACATTAGACTGAACTGAAACTAAAATTACCGTCTTATTTGCATATCAAAACCCGTGCGAAATTCTAATATTTGTTAACTAATATTTGTTAATATTATTGTTTATTACTATCTGCAGATCTGAAATGGTTCATTTTACGCTGTACATTGCAATTGTTTGCAGTGTATTGGTAAGTACTACGCTATGTACAAAACCCAATATTCTTTTGATTTTGGCGGATGATATGGGCTGGAATGATATCAGTTTGCATGGACAAAACCAGTTCCTTACGCGGAACATTGATGCCCTTGGGCTGAATGGCATTACTCTTCAACGTCACTATGTCGCCCCTATGTGCACGCCGTCACGATCCGCATTGATGACGGGCCGTGATGGATATCACACCGGTATGTTTAATTGGGTTATTGATTCGGATGAACCGTGGGGGTTACCCCTCACCGAGAAAACATTACCTGAAGTATTAAAGGGTGCTGGTTATAAGACCCATTTAGTGGGAAAATGGCATTTGGGATTCTTTAAACAAGTATATAGTCCGATTAATCGTGGTTTTCACACATTCAATGGATATTTGGGACCATATATTGATTACTGGGATCATAGTTTGCGAATGACTACTGGTTATCTATACGAACGTGGCTATGATATGCGCAAAAATTTGGAAATTGATCCATCTACCAACGGTACATATGCAACTGACGTATTTACAAACAAAGCCGTGGAAATTATAAACCAACATGACCCAACTGAACCACTATTATTGGTGTTGTCACACTTAGCACCACATGCAGCTAACATAAATGAACCACTCCAGGCGCCTCAAAGTGAAATTGACAAATTCAACTATATTGCCAACAAGGACCGTAGAAAATTGGCAGCAATGATTTCGATAATGGATTATGGTATAGGCCAAGTCGTTAAATCGCTTAACGAACGAAACATGCTCGACAATACAATCATATTGTTTATGTCTGATAACGGTGCGCCCACAGTAGGGGCAAATGCAAATGTCGGATCCAACTACCCATTGAGAGGTGTACGTATATAAATTAACTTAATATTTTGATTAATAATTAAATTCGTAATTATTTTCCAACCATATAGCAAAAAGACTCACCATGGGAAGGGGGTAGTCGTGTCGCTGCCACAATTTGTAGTCCGCTCCTCACAAAGAGTCAACGTGTCTCTCACCAGTATATTTACATTACCGATTGGTTCAAAACATTTGCAGAATTAGCTGGTATTAATACAACCGAAGCTAAACCAAATCTCGATGGTTACAATGTATGGGACGCACTTTCAAACGATTCACCAAGTCCACGAGACGAGATTGTAATAAATATTGATAATGTGGCAAAGTATGCGTCAATCATCAAAGGCGATTATAAATATATCGAAGGTACTACATGGGGAGGCGTTTTCGACGGTTGGTTAGGATCCAAAACATTTGAAAATGTCAATGTCGATTATCCGACCGAAATTAGAAATTCAGAGGTTGGCAAAGCAATGGCACAATACTCACAATTATCTGATGCGACAATTAATAGTTTGAGACAACAAGCAACAATCACTTGCGGTTTACCAAATATTTTTTATCCGTGTGCTCCAATTCTCGGCCAACCATGCTTGTTCGATATTGTTAAGGATCCTTGTGAAAATAAAAATTTAGCAATGGTAATGCCGGCAAAAGTGAATGAAATGAAAAATCGATTAGCAGTATTACGGACCACAGCTGTGCCAGCAGAGAATAAGGGTGGTGATTCTCGTGCTAATCCAAAATATCACAATAATGAATGGACTTATTGGCAAGACGTTCAATTATAGTTTTATAAAATAAAGCGTTCTAGATTGAATTTGTTGTTTACGGTTTATTTTCGTTGTGTAATTTTTACCTGTTGGTGTCCATTATTCTTTTATAGGCTCTCTAAATACTTTAGTTCTGCAAGTACAACCAACTAACTGTCGAGTAACTATAAGAACTCGTTAATTAGCTAAAGGGCGAACTTTTAGACTGTCCTAGCTCCTTGTAACTGTCAGAGCCCCTGCACTCATCGGGCAATCCTTCAAGTAAAGGTTGATACTTGCCTTAAATGTGTGCATCTTATAGTCCAACAGAAATTCAAAACGGTTTAGCGAACTCCACTTCGAGCTCCAGTTCAAGGTTTCGGCAGCTTCATTGTAAATCTATGTGCATTTGCTAATTATGTTCCTCTTGTTACCCTCCTTAGGAAGGCATATTTTCTGCAGAACATGCAGCGTTCTGCAACATCTCTGCGGTGTTGTAGACTGTCTAGGTCTTTTGTCTGAAGACAACTGAAAGGCCGTACCATATGCTCCACCCCTAACCTGACACCAATACTCTATATAAGGTTTAATGAAGGTCATATATATCTGGAGAACCTGATGCGTTTAAAAGAACCTTCTGCGTCTAGAAACTCAAATTTGCTCCATTTTAAATTGTTGCTAATTTGATCACCAAGCAGACGAATTTAGTCACATCCAACGAGTACATGGTCTTTTACCACAAAAGGATTTTCGTTGTGACTACTTTGAGGCGTGACTGTGCATATTTGTGTTTTTTTCTCGCTACACTTGACCTGATTTCTTTCTCCACTACAACATCTAGCCCACTCTAGAGAGTAGGTTTCACCTCGAATAAATTAGAAGAGTGCAATATGGCGTCATCAGCAAAGCTATGGATATGATTGAAAGTGCTATCCAGCAAATCATTGATGTGTAACAAACATAACGTCGATGACTTAACTGATCTCTGAGAAAGCGGTCAAGTTTACAAATAAGATCCTCATACCAAAAGCTTTATTGCAAATCCCTCCATTTGTTATTCTAGGGCGAGATTCCATTTATTTGCGACATACGTCAAGAAATCGGTTGAGGAAGAACGGCTTTAATGAAAACCGTACTGTTTATTTTATTATATTCAAGATACTTCACTAGATGTTGGTTAATACATTTTTCAAAAACGTTGGCGACGATTGACTCAATTGGTATTGACCGGTTTTATCACAACTACGTTTCATTTTAACGGAAATATCTAATTTTGGAATCACGAGCACCGGTTGCACAGATTCCACTATGTGTTATATTTCAATGTTTGAAGTGATTAATGGTAACTTTACATATATCGGTGGATTCATTGAAGTGATTATTGTAATATGTGCCTTATGTTCTTAAAATTCTATGACTTTTCCATAAATAATAACTTTTAGTAATGGCTTCTTTCGTATTCTCCTACTCGAGTATCAAATTATGAACAGCAAAGAGATGAGTACATCTTCCTATCGAGCACCAGATGTTATTTCACAGGAGTCTATTGAAACGAGTTTCTATCGGATTCCTAGAGGAATGAGTGCAGAGCAGAGGTTCTCACTATTGAAATTGTCTTATGCCTGGAAGTCTATGTAGGTTTCATGTATATCCTCAAAGTGAAGTACTGATGAGTATTTGGTCGGTTTGAACGTAAATCCGATGATATTTTTGGAGAGAGGGTAAGTATAACTTTAGCTAACACTTTGAAGTGTCCAGACGATCGACTTTCTTTTGCAGCATATGAGTGCGGATCCCTAATTTTTTGGGTATGTACAAATGCTTTGTACATAAATTGATGCTCAGTGTTCAGTGTGATGTGTACATTTCTAACAGTGTATATGGAAAATATAAGAAATTATGAGCAATAACGAAAATAAATATTTATAAAAGGTAAGAAAAGTTTTACAGTAGTATACGAGTAATAATCGAAATAGCAAAAATCTCAGCGACTGGTTCAAACAGTGACTGCATAAGCTCGACAGGAAACACGATGGGAAATTCACATCAGTTAGCCCAGTTTCGATATGACACATATGACTTTTGTGTCGAACTTTGAAGATTTACCAGTCTGGGTATTGGATTTGAAAGGTTTTTTTTGGACACCACACTAACGAAAACAACAAAAAAAGTCAGAGATTGGCACATGTATTGACTATATATTAGGTGTGCAAGTGGAAACTCGGCTCTGAAGTTGGTTGCATTAAAATATTCTTGAACGTATCCAAATCGCCCTCCATTTTGGATATACATATGTTACAGTCATTTACAAGCTGTCAGTCATTTACATGGATGTTGATAACCAACATTTACGTCATTGCGTTCTCTTCTGTTTTCAGATGAAAAAAATGCTGCTCAAGCTATGTAATTGATTAATTCGACTTTGAGTGAACATTATGTGAGTCATTGAACAGTAAAAAAGTGGTTTACAAGATTTCGTGTTGGCAATTTTAGTCTTGTGGACGAACCACGTCCATGAACTTAAAGTGTTACTGGATAAAAATCCGTGACAAACTCAAAAGGAGCGTGCAGAACAGTTAGGAGTTACTCACCAAGCAATATCACTTCGCTTGCATGCAATGGGGAAAATGCAGAAGGAAGGAAAATGGGTTCCTCATAAACTGACCGAAGGAAACAAAAATCGAAGAGTTGACATCTGCAGGAATTTGCTTTCTCGGTACAAAAGAAAGATTTTTTTGCAGAAAATCAGTACGGGTGTTGAAAAGTGGATTTTGTACGATAATCCTAAACGTAGAAAACCATCAACATCAGTTGCAAAAATGAACATGCATGCCAATAAAGTGTTACTGTGTGCCTTTTGGGATTGGAAAGGAGCTACCTACTACGAGCTTCTGAAACCTGGTTAAACTGTTACAGCTAAACGTTCCATCTTCACATTAGACTGGGAAGCATGAGCGGTTCCCGAAAGCTGAAGATCTGCAAAAATGGCTCGATGAGTATTTTGCTTCAAAACTGCCAAGTTTCTATCGCGAAGGCATCATCATCTACTTAATAAATCGCAAAAGACCGTAGATTGTAAGGGGAATACTAGAAAAACAGAGTTTCTACTTGCACACCTAATACATTCGAAAGGGGGCACGCCGGAAAATGGATATCAGTATTGCTTATTCACAGGCTTGTGTTAGCTTCTCATGGCAACCACCGGATAATTAGCTTACTAGGTTACTGTGATATGCTAAGCTAAAAGACAGCGGTACCTGGGACAGGTTAAACTTCAAAAGTTCATTAGCGTCCTACGGGTCATATCGAAATAGGGTTTACTAATTTTAATATCTCAATGTGTCTAATCAGGTTTTACTAATTTCTATATCTTAAATTTCTTTCAAGCGTACATAAACATTACGCCAGCCAATCTCTGAAATCCTTGATGTGGTTATGCTTAGACGTCTCTGCGATTTCGATTGATTGGTATGACGTGAGAGTAACCCCACTCGCAAAACTATATATAATACCATATCAGATGAGCCCAATCAATTGTAGGTAGTTATGAGTGTCCCCTGGCGATATATATATATTAGTGGTTATGCTTAGACATTTGGTATTTTTGGTTTCAAATAGAAATAATAAGATCGTTTTGATTTCATGCAAGAGTGGTTCGGGAAGAGGCTGCATTTACTTCCTCTACTGGATATTCAACCAAGATCTCTTTATTGAAGAATATGATTTAGCAGATTTTAGAAGTAGGGTTTCCATACTGAGAGAGCATCAGTCATGTTTGTACTTGTTTGATGAAAATTTTTAGTAAGATTCCAGGTGCTGATAAAACAATCCTTGAGTTTTCTCCTTCCGCTATAAATCTAATGGATTTTGATGCATTTTCTTATATTATCGCGTTTCTTTTTCCTTTGCATCTCTATTCTGTTTGAGTGCTGCTCCGGTTACGACCCAATTTATTTATTTATCACAAAGCTCTGGTTTATGTAGGTGGTAGTCCAGTGGAGTTTCATCATTATTACTGTGCCCGTCTAGATAGTCAGTGACGGCTGATTGATAACTCAGCAGTGATGTCTGCTTGATCTTTCAAAGCATCGACATAGCATAGAGCGGTCTTTTGCGCTAGTCTATTGAATATACAAGACATTTTATACTAATATTTAGAGATGATAACATTGGCACCTCTGAAGAATGATCTACCGTCGATTATGCTGGTGGAGGGTACTTAGACATCGTAGGGTTTCCGTTCTTGCACATTAATGCCAGGTCGGTGGCGGATTGCCAGTTGTTGTTACCAGTGAGGTGCAACCTGTTAGTGGCGATAAGCGATCTATTTCCTACACTCATGATGATTTTACTGTCGTAGTCCGATATGTTATCGATGGCCTCCTTCGCCAATTCGAAAAAAATGGATCTTTCACGTCAAATCATTTGTCTTGTGCGAAATCGAATCGTACATATCCGCATATTAATAGGGCGGAAGGCGGTGATATGTTGGTTCATGCGAAGATGGATGAGAAAGTTAACTCCAAATGTTCCTATAGCATCTGAGCACTTGTAGTTCAAGTACGTCTACAACCAGTCCTTAATGCAATGAGTTTACAACAAAAAGGAATTTTTACCCCATGTGGTAATCCAGCTGCTCAGTTGGTTCATCCACCCTCTATAAAGCATTTTGGTGTGAGCCAACCATTGCAATGCCCATTCGATCGAGTTCCAAAATGTTTAGATCACCACCTAGACAAACATAGTTCGCAACTCAGCAGGAAATTGAAAATGTTGAACTACGCAGAAGACTGAGTGAAATATAAAAAGTGGCATCTCACATTAGCAATGAAATCGCCATGTTAAAGAAAGAAAATGAAGAGCATAAGAAGACCGAATTGACTGATCTACAAAACTTCTCTTACTAGCTATAACGAAATCACCACACTTGCCTGTAACGCGGAGTTCTATACAGATGCCGAGGAACTTAAGAAACTGAACCAGAATATGGCGAGATCACGCAAGCAAAAGTTAATGACACTTTTGAACCAGTGCCTGTACCTCACCATCACCAGCAACAAACAACGCAAGGTTGCAATGAAGACTAAGGCATTACCGCCAATTAATGTGATAGATTTACTGAGTTTGAGCATATTCAAGCTCTAATGAAATCAGTGTCCAATGCATACAGAGCTTTAGCCACAAAACACACTGAAGAAGGTAAAGAGTGGAATACCTATGAAGACAAAAATAACAGAGAAATTAAGGTTATAGCGAGGAGTCTTCATCCCACCTGCAACAGGCAGGATTTTTTTTTTATTTTTTTTATTTTTTTTTTTTATTTGGCACTAGCTCCAAAAATTTGGTGCCATATTGCCCGTTTCAAAATTTACAATTTTTAATTGTTTACATTTTTTACCATAATAATAATAATTTAATTTTAATTTCTTGTCATTCACCAAGCACACATCGATCCCCTTTCACACTTCTATCTGATTTGTTCTAATAAATTCATACATATTCTTATATACGTTCATTCCCATTCGTAATAATTCAGTCAAACTACGTGCACTCAATAGAACATCGAACATTTGTCTGCTCTGGTTAAATGCAGAACATTTCAGAATCAAATGTTCGATGTCCTCCACAACCAAACAGCTTTCACATAATTCACACACAACCAAATTGCGTTTCTTCAAACATTCTTTCCAATTTCCATGATTCAATCTTACTCGTTCCATAGTTCGTAACATTCTAGTATGTCCTTTGAGCACCTTAAAGAACGGTTGCCTCAAAGGAGACCTAACCAACTCAAAGTACTTCTTACCTTTCACCTGACATTTTTCAACAAACTCTCTCTCCCATTTTCTCCACAGATTCATCTGAAACATGCGAAGTACGTCTCTGGCATCCATGAATTCATATTCGTTTACATCCTCAATCAAACAACCCCGTTTCGCAAGCATATCGGCTCTTTCATTACCTTCAATCTGTAGGTGTGAAGGTATCCATTGAAGGATGACTTCCCTCCCATAAGATTGAAGATACTTATATAGCATTTCCACATACACATTGCCATGAGTTCCCCCACCCTTACTAATTAATTCCAACCCACTCCGGGAGTCAGAGAATAACACTATTCTCCTTCTCCCTTGTGTCATTGCCAACTTGATCCCTTCCATAATCGCTATCAATTCTGCATTCATTATACAGATACGGTCATGCACTCTTACCATTTTCTCTTTCCTCATTGAAGGAATATAAATTCCCACACCTACGCGATCATCATTTACACTAGCATCTGTATACACTTCCACATGTGCTACATAATTCATTCGCATTTTGCAAAATTCGCTCTTAACCGATAACTCATTCATCATTGCTTTTGTTGTGTCACCAAACTTCAACCGCACTATTAGATTGCTCGGAGGGACTTTCGGATTTGCCGGACGAATCTTGGAGAATATGTTAATATTTTCCAAGATTACCAGCGATCTTGTTGTCTTTTTGTAAACCGTCCCTCTTTGCAATCTCTCTTTTATTTCATTCACTAATTTATTGTCCTTAGTTAACATTCGCACAGTCTCTCGCACGGTGATCCATTCCCTCTTAAAATTAAGAGGCGAATCACCCAATTCAGACCACAGAGTGTGTATTGGTGTCGAATTGATCGCTCCCAATACCACTCTAGCACACGCATTCTCCACAAGCATCAACTTTTTAAACCCAACCTTGGACCCATCACCGTATATACTCATTCCATACGCAATTTTAGTTGACACTAACGCCATTCGTAACATATCAGTCACACCCGGATGAGCTCCCCATTTCGGTTTGCTCACCCTTTTAATCACGTTCAATCTACTCTTACAATTATCGGCCAATTTTTCCATATGCACTTTGAAACTTATTCTTCTGTCAATCCAGATTCCCAAATACCTAGTCAATTTCACACACTCAATTCTCTCATTATATATTCGCACATCAACCATCCGATTCGTTCTAAAAGCCATACTACAACATTTACTCGAATTTACTCTCAAATTCAGTTCACTCAAACATTCGGTTACCTGATTCACACATTCTTGAGCCCGACTCAAGGCCTCCTCGATGGTACTCCCCTTACCCATCAGGACAAAGTCATCTGCAAATTGCAAAATGACTTTGCCCGAGGAGTTACACCTATGTATCGAACTCGTATACAGGTTGAAGAGAGTCGGTGAGATTTTACTGCCTTGGGGGATGTTACGTCCGCGGGACGTTCCATGCAAAAATCGCAAGAATTGGCGGTTATAGGGGTAAAACGCTAAGTTTTTTTTCGATGTTCGAATTCAATAAGGCAATCCTAGTTTTTTAATCGCAATGGTGATGAGGCAATAAAAGAATTTTTTTTGTTTTTGGTACGCTCAAATTTTGGCGGGACCGAGAAAAAAAAAATCGAGTTGATGCGAGAAAAAAAAAGTTGGAGTGCGGACAGTCAGTTTTTAGGTCTCAAAGAAGACCATCATTTTTATATACTCCAATAAAAGGAAATAAAAATATAAAAATATAAAATAATAAATTAAATTTTTTGTTTGCTTATCGAAAAATTATGTATAGAAAAAGTACGCGATCGCGAGGAGTGCGTGGTGAATGTTAAGTGATCGTGAATGTTTTTTAGTTTTTTTGCGAAACATATATGTATAGAACATATATATATATATAATATAGATATCGATAACTATATGTATTATTTTTATAAAGAATCGAAAAAAAAAGTAAAGAGAATTCGTTCGGTGCATCTCAAATCCGCCCAATAACCATAAATACAATTGCATAATAAAAAAAAATAAAAATTTTGCAATTCATCGCATCACGGGGGTAATAAAAGAACAAAAATAAAAACCCCGTTCGCGAACCGATGCAAATAATATTTGGGAATAGGGAAAATAAAATATTTTGTAATAGTTAATAGTATGGATTGTCATAAGTAACTTATAGTGAAACTTAGTGAAATAGATATGTAAGTTAGTTTGATTGTGAACGATAGGGACGTATAAACAAAAATTTATCTTGAAAAGGAAAAAAAAAACGTGTCCGTTGTAAAGTGCCGTATAATTGATGGTACGACAAGAAAAATGGCGAGAATTCTTGAATAGTGATTTTTTTTAGAGATTACAATAAGTGGCTCCGTGGAATAAACTCAAATGCTGTAAAAGTGCCTTCTATAATCCTAATAAATAATAACGATAATAATACGTGTAATAATCATAATAATAGTAATCTTAATAGCAATAATAATAATAAAATCATAAAATAAAACACGGAAAATTGATGGTCATCAATCATCGTGATATTAACATAAGAGTGAATCATAATAGTTAAATGAACGTTTATGCGTGTTATCACGGCATATATAATTACATTCCAATTAATTGGCGATAATTATAATAATATTTAGAATAATTATAATATCAATAATAATAATAATAGTATTAATAATAATAATAATAGCAATAACCATAAAACAATAAAAAAAGGAAAAAAATTTAAAATTGAAATTTTGGAGTATATAACGTAAACTACGAACGGATACAACAATCAACATACAGCAGAATCAATTAAATAATTTAAGTATCATTAATTTGTTTTTTTTACCTTTTATTATATTATATTATATTATACTATATTATGTGCAAGTCTTTTATATGTCTTATTATATCTTCAACAACTTAGTTTTAGTTAACTTGATGCTTTGGTTATATTTGCTTTCTCTCAAGTTGGGATATAATGAAGAAATATAAAATCCATAAGCTTAAGTTAAACTTTTAGTAGGGTTAGCTAGGGCATTAGTTTATCGTGTTAGACTTGTAAACCATTTATTATTATTATTTTTGTTTTTTTTTGCTTTGCGATTTTATCAATATAATTGCAATTTTAAATTTATCTCCGAAGTGCATTATTGTTTTTATGGGTATTGTCGGGGTAGGTGGTTTCCGTTTTCTTGATTTTTTTTCTTTCGTGTGTTACATGTAAAATCATGAGATAAAGTGGTAATTGAGATGAGGATGTGGCTGAGGTGAGTATGCAGGTGAGGTAAGTAGTGTAGTCTACAGCTGGTTTCCCCTCTTCCTTATACGGTCAGTACTGATCTCTCTCATCTCTGTTCTGGATTCCCACCCCATCTGCTCCTGAGTCCTAGCCAGCGTAACCGACCGTTCCAGAACCTCTAGTGGGATAATTAAAATCTGTTAACGAGTGGTGGACCCTGGTCACTCTTTTGTGCTTTATACCCACCAGTGCTGGTAAACAGCTCAGTCTCGTTACAGGGAGGCCGATAGTCACCGCTCCTTCCAACCTATACCCTCTACCACATAAAACTAACTTTCTCTCATTCATGAACTCATACACCCATTTGCAAATTTTCCAAGGAAACTCCAAGTCCATAAGGATCTGATAAAGCTTCCCTGGAACCACGTAATCATATGCCCTTTCTATATCCAAAAATACCGCCACAACATACTTATTTTCCTTTTGTACTTCCCACACAAACTTTTCTACACACTCGTTAGCAGAGTGGTTGTTATGAAACCCAAAGGTGGTTTCCGGCAACAAATTTCCCTCATTCACAAATTTATCTATACGACCTTTCATCATACCATTCACAATTTTAACAAATACATTCAACATACATATTCCCCTGTAATTTGTTGCCAGATTCCTATCCCGATCCGTTTTAAGAATAGGTACCACTCTGCTCTTCTTCCATTTTTCCGGTATCTGAATACTCATCCATACTTGATTGAGAATTCGAAGCAAGGCCGCCTTGCTGTCTTGCGCTCTATATCCTCTCACTCTATTAAATTTATCCCATACATCGTTAGTTGTGGTTCTGTGTCATTTTGGATACATATTCCCGCCAACTTTTCCTTTTCGCTCTACGGATAGCCTTTTTCAATCTTGCATTCATCCTTCCATAATTTATTTTGCATTCATGACATATACACGTATTGAACTCTCTCAATGCCATCCGTTTCCTTTCATACCAATACTGGATTTCATTGTTCCACCAACCATTCACCTTGTATTCATTCCCTCTGACATTTATAGTACACATTTCATTCGCTCTCTCTATTTCATCCTCAAGTTGGTTAACCTCATTTACTTCTTTCATTATGAGAGTCTCATTCATACGTTCGACTCATTTCTTGCCATTCATAATGACCTTACGGTCTATGGCAACATTTATACCACCTAAGCATGTCCTGATCAAATAATGATCACTACCCAAATTCTCATCTGTGACATTCCAAGTGACTTGGCCCGCCAGCCCGCTAGATATTAAAGTTAAATCTATCGCGCTGGCTGTCGACCCCACTCGCGGCATTCTAGTCGACTCACCATCATTCAGGACTACGAGATCGGAATCCAGAATGAGGCGGATCAACCAGTTACCTCTAGCATCAGTTCTTTCACTCCCCCATATTCTCAAATGCGCATTCATATCACCCGCTAGAATCACGTCACTTTTGCCTTCCACCCATTCAAACAAAATTTGAAAATCTCGTTGGCTTCTCTCTCTGTCAGACGTAGACAACACTGGAGTTGCATAGATACTAACAAATAACAAGTTTCTGTCCAGATTCCGAGTTTTGGCCGCGATGACTTCAATGTGCTCGAAGCGCGGTATGTCACAAAGGACCAGGCTGATATTGGCACGTGCCAATATCGCCACGCCGCGGAAGCCATCAGCCCTCGGTCTGGACAGATAATTGTATCCTTTCACCCGAAACGTCTTTTTCTCAGTCTCCCAAGTTTCACACAAAATCATCATATTCACATTGTTATTGGTCAGATAATTCCGCAACATATCGCCATTGGCATAATACTGCGAATATTTATCTGGCCACTTTTCACGCATTCATTGGATCTCAGCATTCGCTCTACCATTCAAAGAAATGAAGAAGGGAGAGGGCATTTATAAACGCAAATGCGTTCTCTCTCCTCCTTCCCTCATTCATCATCAATCATACTTACATGGTTAGTTCCAAATAGTGTTAATTCTTTTGGAGTTAAATTAGAATGTCTCATTGCTAGCCATGCTTCATTTTTTTTTATTGTCTCTATGTCCATTGCTGTATTACAAGTTGTTTGTTGATTTGATTGCGGTTGTTGTTGTAATCTTTCTTGTTGTCGTTGTACTTGCTGTATTTGTTGTTGTAGTTTGTTCGTTTCTAGTAGTTGTTTTAGTTGTTGCGGCTGTTGTTGGTTTTGTTGTTGTTGTACTTGATCTTTTTGTTGCTGTTGTTGTTGTGGTTGGTTTAATTGTGTCTGTTGTTGCCTTGAAGTTGAAATAGTTTTTGGATATGATTGTGGTTTTGTCTGTTCTAGTTGGTTTTCTTTGTTTTGCGGCTTTTGTGGTGTGTTTGGTGGGTTAAAGGATGTTTTTAGTGTATCTGCATATGTTGTCTGGTTAGCTGGTGTGGTGTTTGCATATAATCGAAAATATTTGGCTTTCGCCTCGGGAAATGTTAATCTATCTACAGTTTTAATTTTCACTATTTCTACTTCTCGTTTATATACTCGATATTCCTTACTGTTGCTGGTGTGTGCCTCTCCACAATTTATGCATTTTAGTGTAGTGCACGGCTGGTTGTGTGGTGTTACTTCACTACATTTGTAGCACTTAGGATCACTTGTGCATCTCTTTTAGGTGTGACCAAATTTGTGGCATTCGGTGCACTTCAACGGATTTGGAATGTACAATCGAATGCTTAGTTGTATAAAGCCTGCCCTCACATATTCCGGTAATACTGGTGAATTAAAAGTCAGGATAATTGCTGCTGTGTCCGTTAATTTATTTTCCACCCATTTCTTTATTTTGTATACCTCTATGACGCCTTGGTCCTTAAGCCCTTCTTTGATTTCCTCCTCAGTTAAACTTTTTAGGTCGTGGCAGAAAATGATACCTTTGGAACTGTTTAATATGGGGTGTTCCGTCACTTTTATTTTGGCCAATTGTCCCAGAGATGTTGCCTTCAGTAATGCATCCGTCGCTGCCTGATTTTTTGTCAGAACCAAGAGTTCTCCAGCTCTCGAACGTTGCGTTTTAATGATACCTTTGGTTATCATATCCAGTGCTTCTTGTATTCCAAAAGGTGAAAAATTTGACTGGTTTTGTCTCTCCTGCTCGTGCTTAATTATTAGATATTTTTCATTCACTCCATTGCAATCCATTATATCTGCACCGCTACCGAATCCTAATCTCTTTGTTCTCATTTCTTCGATCTTTTTTCTTTTGGAGGGTTGGGTATTATTTCCCAACATCCTCAACGGTGCGAATCTATTTGGGCTTTCAAACATCGCCCCTTTCAAGGGCCGAAGCCCTTCTTTTGCCCACACCTTATGTCTGGAAAAGTTCTCGTTTGAATCGGTTTGTCGATGATTATTGCTGGAAAATTTTCCAGGTCAAGTTTCATGTTGGGATTTCGGGAAAATTGAGGGGAGTGAAATACACGTACAAACTTCGAAAATTTGTAGAAATTTAGCGTTTAAAGTGTTATGTCAGTGTTTAACACTTTAAACGGTTAGTTTTTACAGATCTTTGAAATTTTCCCATATAAATTACATACTCGTACATATTATATGCATACGAGAAATTGCTAAATTATATTCGTTATTTTAATTTTATTTGTTGTTTGTAATGAATATTTATATATTTTCAGCTAATGTTGTAGGTTAGTTGCTTTCGTCTGGGATATTTCAATTTAATATAAGAAAATGTAACTTTCGGCTGAAGTAGTCGAGACACAATCTGCATTATTGATTTTTTCACTTTCGGCTGACAACTGCCTGGTACCTTGGCATGGCCCTCGATGCTAAGCTAAGACGGAAAGAACACATCAAGAATAAAAAAGAAGTTTTAAACATCAAATATAGGAAAATGTACTGGCTCATGGGAGAAATTCTGAACTCTCAATACACAACAAACTGCTACTATACAGGCAAATGCTTAAACCAGTATGAACCTATGGTATCCAACTTTGGGGTTGTGCCAAAAAAACCAATGTACAAATGATACAATACTTCCAAAATAAAGTGCTGCGAGGGATCGTGGATGCCCCAAGGTACATTAGGAACGACAACCTTCATAGTCTTGAAGATGGGATACGTGACCGATGAAATAAAAAAAACAATCAAGGAAACACGTACGGCGATTATCTCGTCATGAACATACAGGTATCCAGGTAGAGGTGCAGCTTGAATTATAATAAGATATTATTGTAAAATAAATAACCAATAAGTTACTCATCTTAAGCCGAGGAAATAATTTAACCTATTTGGGTGGCTAACGACACGTTTAAATGTTATAACAACGACACCTCAAAAAGATGGTTGGCTCTTCATGGACATTTTCACTTACACATGTTACTGCGTTTCACGAGTACGAACTGGACGATGGTGTTCATATGATCTACGAATTGCAACTGATAAACTGTTTAGACAGCAGAAATAACTTTATGTATAAATAAGACCTTTTAAATAAAAATAAAGCAGAATTAAAAATAATTTACTACCGTATTGTTCTCACTCTGAGTATTCAAACTCCACCAGTAGCAAACTCACTCATTTTTCATTTCTTAATGAGTAATGCAGAATGAGAAATATGATAGCCAGCCCACGATATTTTTTGTGGCTACATTCCGGTCGTTCACCTTTACTTATTCTTGTAGTCTATTGTTGCGAGTCAATTGAAGTGTTGTCACTTGATATTTTGTACTTTTGGAAATTGGTAGAAATTATTTATCTCGAGAAATCATAGTGGCCACTACTCTACAATATATTAAAGCATATTTATGCTACTCTCATATTTTTATCGCGTACAGAAAATAACAATGTGCGATGAATTGGCGTTCGCAGACAGCATTTCAGTTGTGTTGCTGAATTTGGTCGGTTAGGGTGTATTTTATAGTGTTTCGCTTTTTCATTGTTGCGTTTTATTAAATTATTTACGTAAATAACACAAGTAGTATTTTTGTTGCATAAACCGTATGTGATCGTTAAACAAATAATTTTTTGTGTTGTAAAGACAAGACATGTATGATGTACTTGTTTATAACTAGGGTCTTACATAAGAGGTGAGAGCGACTATTAAAAGCAAAATGATGGTTAATTAATTAAGTTATACGTGAAATTTAAAAGAGACTGTTTCGCATCAGCTGAGCTATGTTTACACGGTCATGATTTTGTGGCGTATTATGATTTATTGGAATCAGATGTGGGACACTGAAACGGCTAACCCATTGACCTTTGTTATTAAATGATAATAATTACTCGAAGCATATCTGTGATCATTAACTTAGAGTTTTAGTTAGATTATGAGGATGTTCAATTAATCTAAGTACTCAATTATCGTTGTTTTGATAAATGAACTGTGCTCTACAACTATATAGCTCTCCATCTCAATGTGCATACGAATATAAACTCTCGTAGTAGCCAGAAATTATAAATTGACATTGCACTGTTTGGTAAGTTGAGTTTTTGAATTGTTCATAAAATGTGCGTGATAGTTTATAGTTTCTCTAGATTATTTCTTATTATTATAAAATGGAATAATTGTTAGTGGTGTTGTTGTGAAAATAATTTATAAAACTGGATTATCAAAAGTATTCACAATCGCCAGAGGGGTTTTGACTGTAATCTTGACCTCTTTCTCGTCGATTGTATTGCAAAGAGTTAAAAAATGAAATGTTTTCGTAGTACAGTGATACACAAAAGTATTCGTCTAGCACTTAGTTTTCTAAGAAAAACGAGTCTTTAGTAAGAACGAGTCTTTTCATAATTTGACGAAAGAAAATAAGTAAAAACTGTGACATCACTCTAGAATAGTGTAAGTTTTTTGAGATGAAAAAGAGTTTAAGACATGACGTTGATTATAATCGAATGGTTTTATTTTTTAAGAAAATGTATTTAAAATTGTTAAGAGGCTTCTGTTAAGACGTTTGTAGTTACGACGTTGGCAATTTTAATATGCTGAATCATTTATTGCTCGTATCGCAATAGTCTTTGAACTTTTTCGATATAAAGGCTAGTGCAAAAAATCTGCATTATCACAATCGGTCGGTTGCTTATCGATAACAACCCGTCATTGAATCATCACTGATGTTATCTTTTGTCGGTGTGGCCAAAATAAACAGCTTCCAACAAAAGCTTCAATTACGTAAGTACAAAATTCAGTAAATTTGTATTTGTGGTTCCTAGAGGTAAAGTTCCTTTTTATTGCCCACAAAATTATAGTGAGTTGTCACATAGCAAAGTAAAAAAAAAATTATTTCAAACTTTTCTCTTCTACGTTCACTTATCAACTAGAGCATTTTCTTGAAACACCAAATGGTTTTAATTCCAATTATTTTCCCAAGAAAGCTAATGAAAGCATGATTTTACAAGTAAAGACAAAATACTTGTTAATTCAGCAAAATATCTTGTCAAATTGACAAAGTTGGGGAATTACGGCGGTTGATTTAGAATCAATCGAAATAATTAAAAACTTAAACTATTTTATACGAAGGAACGTTTTTTATTCGTTATTGATACTGGTTCGTCCTCGATCCACTCGTCCTCTCCAGAACAATTTTCATCTGCACCAAGATTTCATTTTGCCGGACGAGTAAATTGATTTAAATTTCCGAGATTTAATTTGCATTCCCTTGATGTCCTCCACCACATAGCGGTCGTTTCCAAGAACATTTGACACCACGATAGGTCCACGGAATTTCGGATCTAACTTTCGTGATTCGTCGGTTGAGGATTTTTCATTTTCGAGATTTAACCTCTCCTTCAATGTAATTCTTTATTTCGGACTGCTGCCGGTCGAACCTTGATCTTTTTCCACTTTTCTCGTTCTCTCATAATATTCTGTAGAGCTTGTTCTCTCTCTTTCTCGGCGGAGGTACAAATGAAAGACAAAATTATCTGGTTGATTTGCTGAATATTGTTACACTCACTCAATGGGCGGTAAAGTCGTTCAAAAATTTGATTACTGGCGGTCTTTTTGTATTTCGGACGTCTCTCGCAATTATAAACGTACTAAAAGCGTCAGACATCGCAATGATATGTTTGTTCCCATGTTTACTCTTTACAAACGGTCCGAAATGGCCGATATGCATCACCCGAAATGTTATCGGTTAGATTGCTCCAAAGTGTAAGCGACCATAGGGTGTTCCTCTTTTGGATATCGGCGTATTTTCGGAAACTACAAATTTTCTTTAATTCGCTCGATTGTCTTCTCGATACCAAAGTGCCCATATCATCGTGAACATGTTGTACCACTCGAAATCGAACTGATTTTGGCACAACAACTTTTAAATTGTCATCTTTCTTTCGAAAGAAACGATTATCTTTTAGTCGAAAATCGTCTCTCAAATGCTTTTCATCGTCGGACTTCTGATATCCGTTGAGTACGGCGATGAATCTCTTCAAATTTTCGTCCTGGAGTTGCATGGTAAGAAGCCAGTCGTTTAGATCAATTCAAATTTTCATTATGGAACTAGCAGTCTCCATTTCTCTCCGCGGTTTTTGGAGATCGTGAGACATGCCTCGGTGAATTGTCTCAAAATCATATTCGAGCAGTCGCATCCACCATCTTGCGATTCTCGGTACCATCTCCGGTTTCTCTTTAAGTCGGGCGATGGCAGAACAGTCGATGACGAGACGAAATCGTTTTCCAAGAAGATATATTCGGATTCGGTCAATACATTCCACAATGGCGAGAACCTCTAATTCGTAGCTGTGATTCTTTTGTTCAGCGTCTGTGAAATGACGACTGTAATCTATCACCAGTTTCTATGTCTTCTACCAATACTAGAAGCGTCGTGTGTAGTTCGTGTTGGGTGGAGCGGCGAGATCGTAAAATGTGAGACATGGTTTGTCACAAAGATGCTCGATTAACTTCAGAAAGGCCTGTTGCTGCGGTTCTCCCCAATTAAAGTTTTTATATTCGGACTTCCGTAGCAAGTTGGTGAGCGGCTTCGAAATTAACGAATAATTCTTAATAAAGTTTCGAAAAATTCGGTGAGATCCAAAAATCGTTGGACTTCGGTGATTGTCGATGGCTGAAAAAAAGAGTACGTTCTCCGGGAAACATTCCTTTTTCACTAATTTCGTGGCCCAAAAAGGTGCCCCCACTTAACCAGGGTCCATCATCGAAATAAGTTTAGTCATCATGGTTTGAAATAGGGCTGATGCGTTGACTAAACCGAAAGGCATTCGCGGTGTACTCCTTCGATTCATCGTCGACCTCGATCTGATGATAGCCCATTTTCATATCCAATGTACTGAAATATTTATTTCCGGACAGACATGCCAACAGATCATCGACAATAGGTATCGGGTATGGCTGCTATGCAATGACCTTGTTTATTTGCCGGTAGTCGACACACATTCGGCTTTCGCCATTCTTTTTATTGACTCAGACTATGTCGTTCTGTAACAATTATTCCACAATATTCTTGACAACCGGTGTTTTTGCGAAAGTGATACGATACGGTTTAATACTGATCGGTGACGACAGCAAAGCTTTTAGTTAATTTTGTTTGGTTTCGCTTAAGTCCTTTCCCATGCCAAGATTTCACATAATCTCTCTTCCCGTAGTACGTATTGTCATTGACGTCAACTGTTGCGGCAATCAATTTTTGACAC
This sequence comes from Nephrotoma guestfalica, assembly GCA_963691935.1. Lineage (NCBI taxonomy): Eukaryota > Metazoa > Arthropoda > Insecta > Diptera > Tipulidae > Nephrotoma > Nephrotoma guestfalica. The sequence continues at coordinate 74,330,685 of OY829913.1, read as the reverse complement.
ACGTATTGACCATCAGCAAACCCCCAAATTTCGGATTCATATTTTCGGCGAATGACTTACGGATCAAAGTTCGATTGCTACCAGGGTCCACAAATCAAGAAGTCTTTACCATTTATTTTGATTTCTTTTGAAATGAAATCGTCGACGACGACGGTTGGTAATAATTGTTCCTCAATTTTAACGATATTCGGCTTGGCAATCGTTTTCGATTCGGCAGTTATTTTTCGTTTCTCTGGACATGCAGGTTGAAGCAATTGTAGCAGTTCACGGAATCTGCATTTTTTTGTATCTGTGATTTTCATAATTTAACGACAGGGATGGATTCGACGATTGAGGTTTCAATGGCAAAGTGAATGATTTAGTTTTCGGCGTAGGAATAAATGGTTTCGATAGCAGTCAGCAATTCGTTACAATTCGAGCATGGTTTGGATATCTGCTTTTACAAATCGTCGTGGTTAATCCCATTAATTGTGCATTTAATAATGCAATCGTCCGAAAGTTCACCTTTTCTTGCCAGAGACAAGATCTTATAATATTACTCCTCGGATATTTCGTGAAATTTACGTTTTGTTTCCATCTTGTCAATATGAACGTTTGCAACATTCGTTTCGCACGGGAAATCGTGAAGAAATTTAGTTTTAAATTGTTGCCACGTACCATAAACTTCCTGAACGCCGTCTATCCAATATTATGCACGTCCTAAAAGCTTCGATTGAACCACAAAAATCACTTGGTCGTCCCAGCACTTGGTCGTCCCAGCAATATGCATTCGAACTCATTGACAACGATGATGCCGGGGTTACATTCCGGAAGGATTGACATAACGTCCGTCACGTTACTGAACGGAATGCTATGATAAACGGGTTAATCGTATTTGGATTAACATTGTTCGTTGGCATCGGTTAATATGGACTGCGATCCAGGTTGGTAATATTCGTTCGGCACAAATTATCACATTAAAATGAGGAATGGATGACCAACCACTCCCGATACGAATTCATCAGCGGATGAGTAGTATAATTGAACGAAATCGGTCTACTGGTCGTATTCGTGACATAACGCGTCGATGTAACACTCCATGCTGACTGGATAAGCTGAAATCAATTTGTTGCGTCGCAGTGATAGAAGGCGAAAATTGTGATGACGTCAGAAACTCAACCGGATGTGACAAAACTTGTATGTGTGTGGTGGTGGTGGTTCACGCAATTGATGGCTAAAATTGCAGTATATTTACAGGATTCTCATTTTGATTTGTCGTTCTCAAAATTGAATTTCTCTTTCTAACTCGAATATTCGTTCAGCCATTGGTTCCATTCCTCATCACTATAAAATTCTTCCAGTCGCTCGATCAACTCTTTTCTGTGACCGGTTGTAGGTAGGTAGTCTAGCACATTAACAGTTTTTTTTAATGTTTCACTTTCAAGTGTTTGTAACTCGGCATTTTGATTAATAAAAAAAAAATTATTTTTTCTCACAACAGAGATAGCTTCAAATTGTTATTAATTTACGGCGGAAGTACGATTTTATTTTACGCGATTTTTGTTTGTAACCCCACACCTGAATTTGTCAAATAGCAAAGTTAGGGAATTACGGCGGTTGATTTAGAATCAACCGAAATAATAAAAAACTTAAATTATTTTATACGAAGGATCAAATGCGACGGCGATACGAATGTAACTAACTAACTCTCGATTATTCTCTTTATTGTGATTCGTCGTACGCGGTTGCCATGTTGTCGGTTTGTTACACAACTAAGATGTTGATTACGTTAGCCATATGCGTTGCTACTGTTGCTAACTCATCCCTCCTTTAAGATCTGCGTCCAGTGGGTCATAGGTTTAGTCTGACAGGTTAAAATTGCATTCCTGGTTGACTGTTGGGGATTTCGTTTGGTTGAGTTTGCATCATCCGAATCCGGCGTTTTACCCTTACCTTTTATGATAAAAATAATATCCGACTCGATTGTCGCTGCTTCGTTGTTTTCATCAAATATTTTTTGTGGCTGTTCAATGTCCAGATATAGACTGTGGAGCGTTCTCTGTAATGTTTGTCCGTAATACCGATTGCAGGATTTGGAATGTTTTTTCTTCTTTGTTGGTAAATGTTAAATTATTAATTTTGATTGTTTTGTTGTTGTATTGCTCCAGAAAATTTTCTTCCAACTATTTACAGTTGATGTTGCTTAAAAATATCGTGTTTATGAGCTGATTAATGCAGTGATCCTCCATTAGCTCTTTGGTATAGATGTAATGTATAGAATTTTGGAGTTTTTGATAATCATCATCTGCAGGTTCTGGCATATTCAAACGCTCCTATTTCGTTGGAATATGGAAGAGTCGCTACTTCCGTTACTGTACGATTAATTTCCATTTTGTCCAATAAATTAGCGTTGATGATTTTTGCCTTTGCCAATTCTGCTGCTCTCACTACTTTTTTTATATCCTCTTTGACAATGAGAAGTCAATTGGATAAAATTTGTTGCAGCTTTTCCTCCGAATTGTCCTTAAAGCGGTCAGTGAGTTTGTTATATTCACTGAGCATTTTGTCTGCAGTGTCCAATAAGGCTTTCTTGATCTTATATTGTTGACCATTTGGTTTTGGCTTTTGGCAACCTGATCCCAATCTGTGGCGTCTGGTGATCCTGCGATCTACTTCCATGCGCGCCCGATCCAGTTGATTGATCATTTGGTTCTGCTGTTTTGTCCTTTAAGTTCCGAAATTAAGTTATTTGGTTTAATCGATGATGCAATTTAGGTCGCAGTTTGTTTTCTTGATGATGAACTGAGGGAGGGAGGGGGGGGGTCTATTGACTGTTGTTTTAATACGATCAATTAGGAGTACGTAGCATTCCAGATTGATGACATGAATCAGCTTGAAACTCCCACTGATGATTTTTCCACTTCCTTGTTTCAATGCTACTAATGGAGTGTCGTGTACGTAGCTGCTCGTTGACATTGATTGATCCAAAAGCCATGTGCTGGAATTTAAAGATTATTGTATTAGATTTTTGATTTGAGCTTTGTGAATCCATCTTCCGAATGTAGTTTTAACTGTGACATTAGTATCTTTCGCCACGGTTTCCTTTCGGAACTTTGGTTTATCTTTTGACAAATTTGCTTGATAGCGGTGTAGATTGTATCACTGCTTGTATTTGAATTTTACCTTGTTATTTTTGTTTCTTGCGATCTTGATCGCGAGTTGATTCGTTGTATTCTGCCCAAAAATATATCGCTAGATTTTTGCTGAGTGACCGCCGAGTGTATGGAATTATTGTAGCGATCTACTGCTATGTTGATCAACTCTTCCACCGTTATATCTTTGTATTCATCCTGTAAGCATCTCACGATTTCAATCACTGTTGAATGGATTCTCTCGATACGTCTTGATATCGTGAAGTAATGTAACGCTTTTTGTGTCGTATATCCAGAATTTATTTGCTTTTAATGAAAAATTTTGCGAATTTTGAAAACAAACGATAATCGTGTGAAGTATTTCCGCTGGGTTGTTCGGAATCGTTGTTTTCTGAAGTTGGACATGATGTGTTCCTCTTTTATGATTGCGAAGAAAGAATGCTTTACAAACTTCTTGTAGTACCTGGACATCCAGGTACATTCCTCGGAAATTTTTCTTCCGTTAATTATGGTTGGATTTAATCTTTCGCGAAGTATATTGTTTAGGCTCCCTTTATTTATTTCCGGTAGACTGTTGTGGTGTCTGCTGTAATCTGGATGGGGTTCCTCGTAAGCGTAGATGTTTTTGCCTTTCTTAATTATGAGCTGATTCGTGAATGCGCTATGCACTGTTCCGGTTGATAACGTATTAGCTGTCCAATCTTGATAAGGCATTAGCGAGCTTATAAGTGCAACCATTAACAGTTTAGCATTACTATTCCTGTTGCCCAGTATGAATGTTAAAGGTTGGTGATTCGTCAGGATTTTAATTTATTTTTGCACCGTATAAATAATTTCGAAGATGATCCAATGTCCAGATGATTTCCTTCTCATTGGCCACATAATTTTCCTCAGTTGTATTTAATAATCTGGATATATAGGTTATCGGCCTATCTTTGCCGATTTCACCTTGTGATAACACCGCACCGTTTGCAAAAGATGATGCGATGGTGGTTAGTATTTTTTGAAGTCCGGAAAAATAAGTATCTCTGAGGATGTCAGTAGCTCTTTAATGTGTCGAAATGCTTGATTGTTGATTTTTATTTTCTTGGAGTGGTTTGCTCTGGTTTGTGCTTTTTCCCCTCTCGCTAGGTTAGTTAATGGTTTCGCTATTTTCACGAAGCTCGAATAAAACGTCTATAATAATCCGAGAAACGATTTTCAATCCTTCGCATTATCGGGTTTGTTAATTGACGCCTGTTCGTAATAAGGAACCCGAGAAATTCCGTTTAGGTTTTTAAGAATTCCTTTTTATCCAGATTAACCCGTAAATTGGTATTTTCCGATTTCGCAAATTCCTCAGTTCTCCCTCCGAATATTATAATATCGTCGCCGATAAGTTCTTTTAAACCGTCGTCTATCATCCTCTGGAATATGGCTGGAGCGTCTCTTAGGCCGAATGAGTGTCTTAAGAAGTCCTACTTCCCGTTCATCGTTATTTTATCTTTATTTAATGGAACCCCGAAGTTACATCAATGGTGGTAAAAAATTTCGAATCTCTGAGACTTGCGATTATGTTACTGTCCGATGTTGTTATTGCATTTAGCCTTTTGAAATCTATCCAAATCGGTAAGATGTACGGGCTTTTGGAAGGTCTTATTATTCCATCCGCTGGGAGTTTGCCGATTTGTTTTCCCGCTTCTTGTCTCATATGGTATGGGATACGAGTATGACTTCATGTATATTGTTTCCTCCGTCGACGTTTTTATTTCGGCTCTTACTTCGGTGGTGATTGTTTTCGTATTGTTCACAGGTCCAGATAGTGTATGAAATGTTAACTTCCTGCAGGTTTTCCTGGTTTCTGGTAACAGATGGTTGCCACGAAGTTTGATATAGTTGACCTGATGAGATTCTTTTTCATGGAGTGGGATTTTGATGTAGCGTATAGTGACACCAATTATTCCATCGAATGTTCTTAGACCCGGCGAAACGAAAAAAACAATTGTGTTGCTTATGCCTATACTTTTGAAAAATTGTCCTGATTTTAAATTTAACGTTGGTCGGGATGGCGGTTCCGGCTAAGTCTGCCTTTACAGAATTTTTGTTAGCTCCAATGTTAATTAGGAATTTTAGGATGTTGCCGTTTTTAAGCTTATATTTTATGTGTGGTATGCTTCCATAAAATTTAATTCTTAATTTTCCTCTAGTTGCTCTTCATCAATTGAGCAACGACGATGTTGAAAGTTATACGCCATGTTCCTCTGTGGTAATGGCACCGGGTTAGGACTCCTTTGTGAATTGTATCGAAGCTTTGGCAGAATTTGGTTTATGGGTGCAGTTACACCGAATTGGTAAAATTTCCTGTATGCATGCGTATATGCTTCTGGAAGAGATTGTGGTTTTTGGACCGATAGAATTTTTGCCAGATCCCCATTCAATCCTCTGGTGAACATGTCCAATGCTTGATCCCGATAACTCTCAACGAGAACCATGATGGCATCAGATGTGTAGCCTTAGGTTTTTATTTCATTAACGATGAGTGAAAACTAGTGGTTTACGTTGGCGTAAAACTCGTCCAAATATCGATGTGTTTGAATCCCGCCACACTATCCTACCTACAGTGGTTGTAGTAAACGCGTGTAGTCATGGAAAATGTCGGTTTGTTAATCAAGCGACCCTTCCTGCACTTGAGTTATTCGGGTTTGATTTAGCAATCGATACACTTATGGATTGTTCAATTTGTGGTGCCTCGATGAAACAAGATTTTAGACGATTTATCGATACCGTAGATTCGACGCCTTTGATCAAAAGAGTGAAGTTTTTTTCGTTTTGCTTTACAACCGGAAATGATTACTCGAACGGAGGTTGACATGAATATCGAACAGCATCCTTTCTAACCAAAACAAATTCACATTTTGCTTATTCTTTGAACACAAATACATGTTCCTTGGCAATGCTTGTTGCTCATGTCGATGAGGGCTGAATGTGGTTGAATTGCTTACACAATTGGCTGGTGAATTCGGATTTCATGCTTAATGCAATAACCTTGTCCACTGTTTGTTGGCTGCACACATAATTACACCTCTACGATTACGTTGAAATCCGATTGTTTTGATAGATCGTCAAATGGAGCTGATTCAAATTGTGCGCTGCCGATTTGAATCTCACCGAATCCTTTGCTGGTCGCTTCGTACGCGTCGGTTTTGTTTTCATCGTGCTTTGTTACTTTGCAAGAACGTATTTCCTAGTTCATTGCTGGCCAAATAAACTGTTTACCAATTTGTTTTGCTGTTGCTCTAATACCGGGATGAGAAACGTTACGATATGATTCGTAGTTTTGTCTACGGAATGGTTTTGGAATGCATGGGCGCTGAGTGGCAGTTGAGACATCACATAAAATATTCTTGTCGGTTCCAAAGAGTATAAGTTTTTGAAAGATCAAAGTTCACGCTGCGATGTCAACCTGCTCGATATGCGAAACAGTATCTCCCGAAATATCAGATGTGAATTGCGCGATAAAGTCTAAACGTTGGCGTTATCTTGGTAAAGTCTTGTTCAAGTTTTGGCGTAACGAAAATGTCAATCAATGGCTTATTGCAATTAAATCTCGACAAAGCTAATGCGTTTTTTTTATTATTTCAGTAACATGGGACTGCTAGTTGTCCTATTAGCTGTCCTGGCGATTTTGATAACCTCTAGTAGTTCAATAAATGGGTATCGAGCAACGCAACGTCCAAATCAACCAAATATAGTTGTTATAATGGTTGATGATGTGGTAAGTTTAAACTAATCTCGTTCATAATTATAATTATTACTAAATATGAGGATTTTTTTATAAACATTTATAGGGATGGTACGATATCAGTCTGCATGGGTTAAACCAATTCCTAACTCCAAATATAGATGCTCTAGCTTTACATGGCATCACACTAAACCGACATTACGTGCCACCGATGTGCACACCATCACGCGCCGCGTTTATGACAGGAAAATATCCGATTAATACAGGAATGCAACACAGTGTGATAGTTTCCGACGAACCTTGGGGTCTCTCACTAGAAGAAAAACTACTTCCTGAATATCTCAAAGATGCTGGCTATGATACACATTTAATTGGTAAATGGCATCTAGGATTCTTCAAAAAAGATTACACACCATGCGAACGAGGTTTCGACACATTCTTTGGCTACTACAATGGATACATCGATTATTGGGATCACAATCTGTACATGCTAGACCGAAATTATTCGCGGGGCTACGACTTACGATCGAATGATAGCTTAGAATACAGTACCCGTGGAATATACGCAACCGATTTGTTTAATACTGTGGCGGTGGATACCATTTACGGGCACGATAAGAAAAAACCATTGTTTCTACTTATAAATCATATAGCTGGACACACGGGAAACGAAGATGATCCGCTTCAAGCGCCCGAAAGTGAAATAAATAATTTTAACTATATACGTAATTCAGAAAGGCGGACCTATGCCGCAATGCTCTCGAAATTGGATCGGAGTGTCGGTAATATTGTTGAGGCATTGAATACACGTGATATGCTCGATAACTCCGTAATCTTATTTTATTCCGATAATGGTGCACCAACGATTGGAATACACGCGAACACAGGTTCAAATTTTCCGTTTCGTGGTATGAAAGATAGTCCGTGGGAAGGTGCGGTTCATAGCATTGCTGCAATTTTTAGTCCATTGCTAAAAGCGCGACAGCGTGTTTCAAATCAATTAATTCATGTTACGGATTGGTTTACAACATTAATTAGTCTTGCTGGTGCCGATACTACAGAAGAAAATTCTGATATAGATGGATACGATGTGTGGGCCGCCCTATCAGACAATTTACCATCGCCAAGGCAAGATGTGGTGCATGTGATCGATGATATTTTTAATTACGCATCGTACACAAACGGGGAATACAAATATGTGGAAGGTACGCGATCTAATGGTATGTACGATGGTTGGCTTGGTCTAACTCCATTTAACGAAACAATCGAACAAGTCACTACGAATTACGCTAGCGCGATTCGAAATTCCCTAGTGGGGCAAGCCCTAGCAAAATATGCTAATAAACCAAGCTTGTCTGACAACGTAATATATAGTTTGCGCAAACAAGCTACCGTCTCGTGTCCGGAGCCACCACCTTTGTATGAAAATCCAATCCCATGTAATCCACTCGAAGCACCATGTTTATTTAACATAGTCGAGGATCCTTGTGAGTATTTTAATTTAGCAGACGTGTTTCCAGAGAAAGCCGAATGGATGAAAAATTTAGTACAAAGTTATCGGGAATCAGCGTTAGAACCTCGAAATCGAGATCCTGACCCGTTGTCCGATCCAGCACTGCACAACAACTCGTGGACATGGTGGTGTTAGGTATAAGGGCAAACAAATTTTTATTTTGTAAATAATGATTATTTATTGTAAAACGGTTTGTTTAATTTATTGGGTCGGTGAAGTTGCAGCAGAGCCACCTACGTAAATAGAGCCTGACAGTCATTATATATATAATTACATAGAAAATGCTCGGTGTGAAGGTCTGATCGGTTGATGATCTGTTTCGACTAAATCCACACTGGAACTCAAGTACCGTGGGGTTATCTTGCAATCTTTTTATTGAAATGCATTCAAGAAATCTTCCCACAGGCGCAATTATTTGCAGTAACGAGTGCCGTTCTACCAAATCTTGATGATGATCCTTTCGTTATCAGAATCAAACACAACAAACACTTGATAGGGAAAATTGGTTCGGCTATTGTGCTTTTTGTACCAAACGATGATTCGATGTCATGAATATTATATTTTTTGTGTCACAGGTTCTTTTTCAGCGAAATAAAGAATGATTGAACTAGAAATTAAAATGCGTAATTTCCCTTTAACTACGACCACATCACTCCCCTGCCAATTTTCTTATACAAATGAGCGAGCCTATATCTAGCTGTTGGTCAGGTTATTGAAGCCCGTCCGTGTTTAGCAGGCTTCAAGCTTACCATTCGCTTCATTCTGATATGGTGAGATAAGTCACGTTAAAACTGAAAGTTGCTCTAGGTTTAATCAAAATTCTTTCATTAGCAATCTCCGGATCACAAGACGTATCAGGAAACATACAACTACTTGACGGCTCATTTCTCACTAATGTGATATTATCAGCCCTTAATTACAAAAACAAAACCGAAGGACTAATTACTAGATATGCGGATCTTCGTATATGGCGGTTCGGTTGTAACGATTTACAAATCATTGATTATCAGCTATATGTCGAGTAGGTGGATGAGGCCATAGTTCTCTGACGCGTACTCTACTAGTGGTGTTAATGCTTGTTGTGACTGAGATTTCAAAGCAATTGTGTCTTCGACCAACTGCCCAGGGTTGGGTCACGTTGTACCATATACTAGTTCAGCAGAATTGAAACTAAATTCTTCGCGAAACACGGTGCGAAGTCCCTATAAAACTGTGGGTAGAGAACGTGTCCAATTGAACCTTAATAAACCCATTTGCCTTGGAATTATAGCTCGTTGTTCTTTATCTTCCAAAACCCAATAATTTGGATAGTTCCGAGAATAATTCCAATTCAAATGGGCAACATTAGTCATTTACAATTGACTCAAGAACACCAAAACGAGCGATCTTAGCAGATAGCACTCTTTACATGTTTAGTCCTTTTCGACTTTTGGCAATCTAAACAGCATTGTGCGACTCTATATGCGCATCTTTTTTAAATGCGGACCAAATAAATTTCTCAGCAACCATTTTTGCGGTTGCGGGACATCCCGGGTGAGCCAAGTTGTGAATTAACTTGAAAATTAATTTTCGAAATGTGTTCGGACATATACGGACGATTTATCCCTGTTTTGGTTTCACGGATATTACTACTTCTATTTGATCTTGGTAATAAAACTTTTTGGGATTTTAATGAAATATCATTTTCCATACAAGATCCTTTAACTCGAGATCTTCTTGTTGTGCGTAAGCCATTTGACCGATCTTCATCGATGAGAGATACGCGACAAGCTGAATGCCACAGTTGTGAACTGCTTTATAAAGTCCAAGTGACGGAATTGCTTTGGAAAAAATCGTCTATATAAATTCAGCATGCCCAAAAGTCGCCTGAGTTTCTTAATGGTGTCAGGTTGATCGTTATTATTTATAGCATTAACTCTTTCAGCCTAATACTCCCCGCATTAATTGTATGCCCCAAAAAATTTATTTCACCCTTAGCAAATGAACACTTGCCAACTTAATGATGAGCCCTACGTCTTTCAATCGTCGAAATATAACTTAAAAGGGTTCTTGATGATCTTTAAGCGACGCAACAAGGAGATCGTTTATATATACAAAACAAAAATTCAAACCACTAAGGACGGAATGCATAAATCGTTATAATGATTGCGCTCTTTTCGCACGCCAAACGACATCCTCGTGAACTCGAAGTGTCCGAATGGCACCGTAATCACCGTTTTTGGAATATCACGTTTACGACGTGATAGTACGCTCGTGCCAGATATAGTTGCGAATATCGTACATCACATAAAGTGAACTTGCCCAAGCACTATCGAAGGATCTGCACCAATGCTAAGTTTTTCCTGAGGAAGGCGTCTTCTATTAGCAGAGACTACGGGACCGCGAGTTTCTATAGAGTGTGACACCGACTACATGATTTCAATTGGAAAAGTTGAAGAAACCTGTGTAATTTGTTTCAGAAATTCGACAAAATGAGGAAATCGATGTAAGAAGTCTACCAGACGCAGTTTAATATCGCTAGCAGACCATACCTTAGCATCGTGACGTCTGCAATGACAATAGCTTAATAAAATACCCATCCCAATCCTAAATCTAATTTAATAGTTTTGGTGCCGTTCGTATTTACTCTCGCATTTGCGGCATATAGCGAAAAATCTAATTTTCCTTGCAATTTGTCTTTCTGTGACTCTGGGAGGACATACGACATACATTTCATTTGTCATAACACGTCGCCGAATGTGATGACTTAATTAAAATTTTGAATACTGGGCTGCATCGCACCATCTATAAACAGACATGAATTTCGTTGCTATATCATCAGAATGATAATGATACCCACAAATACCATTTTCAATTTTTACTCATGGTCTCGAACTGGAGCGTTGTCTAAATCGGGAATTTGAGGCTTGGTGATCTGTTATTATATTGTTTCAAGGCCTGCGGGTTAATTCGTTAATCTGGGCCTGTAAATTCAAATTCCTGTTCTCCAATCTCTCGAAATTCGATTGAGGTTTGCGTTCTTAATATTCTAGTACAGCAAACCCACATAAGTCTAGTTTCAACATGGGCTTCGAAAACTCTGTCAGCCAACTACGCCACTAGCCCTAAATATCCTGTGTGCCCAACCAAAACCGTTCGTGGGGGTAATTTTGGGGGTAATTTTGCATCTTACAATTCGAGTTTCTAGAGCAATAGCATTTGCGGAAGTAGCTTGTATTTTACGCAGGAGGTGAGAAGGCTTCATTTCACCGAGATCCATTGCACCTAAAACTTTGCGTATCTTAGCAGTCGATGAGTCTCCCATTTTAGTTATTAATGACATCATTAATTCGGGGCCATCACCGGAAGAACATAGCGACAATAATTTTGATTTTAAAAAATTTTTTTTTTTGGAACGAGCGCAGTTAAATATGTTTGCCATGTCACGTCAACGACTTGAATTAAGCCATGAAAAGAAAGAATTCTAGCAATTGAAAAGCTTCCCCTTCCACAGAACGGAAAGGTCCTAAGAAAAGTAAATTACTATTATAAATTTATTGAGAACTTCTCACAAATGCTGCTCCACTAAAACAATTGAACGATCAAGTTCGCGTGATTGTACCAACCCCTTGCGAATCAAAGTTCTTAATTTTCTCCATGAAATCCAATGAAGAATAGTAAAGATGAAGTAAATGGTAAGAAATCTTTGTTGTTGGCCTAACATTGATCGTCAATGTTAGGCCAACAATCAATTTTTTTCTAAATTGTATTTTACTGGCCTACTGATGAATGCAATGAGTTTGAGATAACCGATCAAACGGCGCAATGGTTAAAGCTTTGAAGTTTGAATCGGAAGGGAAAGGGTTCGAATCTCGATAGGGGCAGGAACAAAAGGGATTTTTTTTATCTGATCGAACTGATCACGATCGGTGATGAAAATGAACACAGATCTGACCTCCTGCCACCACCCATGTTAGAAACAGACTAGCATAGAGCCATATGCAATGTGCAGTTGGTTCTACGTAAACTGGACCAATGGTCGATCGCAAGTAATCGATTTTGCTAATGAATAAGGTAGGAAGGAAAAAGAGAGAGCCAATTGGTTTCTTTCATTGACGGCATCCAGAAGCACGCAGAGCGGTCGTTTTGTCACCGAAAGCAATGGTCTCAATCCATTACTTAAAGTGTGGTTTAGGATTGAAATAAACTCCGAGAGAAACATCGAGCGAGCGACACCAGGATTCCGTGACAGTAGGATTACTTGTTGGACATGTAACAAGGTAGGACAAATCTCTCAGGACTGCTGTGAAAACCAATGAAAGCGAAACAGGTCATCATCTCCGTTGCAGCGGAAACCAAAGGAAGACAAAGCATTGTAAAAGGACGAGGACCCAAGTAAAGGGACGGTATACTCAGAGCAGAAGCTGGCTCACACAACTGATTGCCCCATAACCTTCATCCCCATTTCCAGATTAGCAGGAAGAGGAGACAGCTTAATAATAAGAAGTGATATTGATGGGACAAGTTGTGTGATTACTTTTGATACAGGCGCAACACACACGATTGTTGGAAAGGATGTCATCAGTGGAAGCACACAAACAGCCAACGGGTTGAAACAGCGACTGGCTACAGTGCATTCATCCTAGATAAGAAAGTATAATGAAAATAAATTCGGGATACAAGTTTTCAACACGAAGTATTGAATGCCGCGATATTGCCCATGAAGTCATTCTAGGTATGGACTTTATGAAAACGAATGGCTTCGTGTCAGATGTTGAACGAGGGGTCCTGCGCTATGGAAAGATGCAACTTCGACTCAACGGTTCAAATGTAACGACCATCACGCGACTAATAATTGACCACCGAGAAAAGCTGTCAACAAATACAGAAACAATTATTTGGGGTAGATTGGAAGGAAGTTCTGGGTCACCCAAGTTGTGGGTTCTAAAAGCTAATGAACCGGAACAAAGTATTAGAGACCAAATAACAACGGTAGAGTTCCAATTAGAGCTCTAAATCTCTTGAAAAAGTTAAACCACTCAAGAAAGGGACAACCATTGGAAAATATGCAGAGGTAAGTACCATAGTGAAATGCGAACAGAAAAATCCAGTGAGAAAGTCAACACAGCAGAACGTAAGGACCATATACCCAACGTGAAATTGGATACCGAAGCAAGCAATGATGATATAGGCGGAGTGTTGTTTTCGTATTGTATTCAGGAATAGGACCCCAGGTATTCTAAAACAGGTTGAGATATTAAACCACCTTCGCGCCTATAAGGGGCAAGTAGGATGCATCCATCATTCACTTATACGTAAGTCCTGTGCGCACCCATTTTTCTAGTCTGATGAAATGTGGTATGTACCACAACCGCGACTCTGACAGCTACGTTGCTAACTAATCGCAACAAAACTATAAATTGTATGAAAATGAAATAAAAATCGGTAAACTATTTAAAAAAAAAACTAAATATATTCAATAACTCAAGACTAGTAAACTAAAATTATTCAACAAAATGCATTTTATTATTTGCATACATTACTCTGTAAATTTGTTAAATTTAAATTAAGCCTAGAAGCTAAATTAGTAAAGAATGGTGGCCACAATCGACTTTTGGTACCAGATTATTTTTTTGCTGATTTCTTTTCATCATCACTACTGCTACTACTGCTGCTACTACTATCTGATGATTCTTCATTCTGTTTTAGAATACGGTCTGGAATTATGTGTGGGAAATGTTTACCACTCTTCTCTAACCCGGCCTTTATTCGAACTAATGCTGTACGGTTAATATTTTCCAGGCATACATCCTTAACGGCTGTGTCTAATGCCACCAAACCATTTTCGTATTGCTCCTTTACTGCATACACATCGAGTAAACAACTGTATGCATTACCAATTGCACCTTCTGACACCTTTGTCTGTTTTAGTAGCTCGATTAGTCGTTGAATTAATTTTTCGTCCTGTTTTTCGCGTGCCAAGTGTACGATGCGCTGGAACATTAATCTCGGTGCTGATGATAAATGTTTATCCCATATCCGATTGCAGGCATCTGAATTTTCTTTGATGAAATGATGAACCCAGAGGACGTTCATTGGACCTATTATTCCTTTAGCCGCATATTTTTCGGCCATTTGTTCAACTGCAAAGATAAATTATGGATTAAATTAAAAATAATCATAAATTTTCTATGATACTCACATCTATCCGCCAACTGTGGATTCTCCTCTAAGATACCGACTGCACCACCTCTTGGGAATTTTTCAGCAATATCAGTAATCTCTTGATTTGTTTCCGCATTCTGGATATCATCTTCCAATTTCTTCAAATATTCAATCGACTTACCCGCTACAATATTTGCGTGACACATTCGATTATCAAACGAGACAATTTTTTTAACTTCAGGTGTTAAATATTTGCCGATCTCCTCTAGCATCAGAATATCTCCAACTGCGGCAACTTTATTTAGGAAAAATCGAAATACTCGTGGTGACGGATGCAAATTTGAACTTAACATTTCTTTAACCATTTTCGATGCTTCAGTTAACCGGCTTTGTTTAATAAGTCCTTCAATCAGTAAGGATTGATCGGTGATGGATAATTTATCAGTTGGGGGCATATTCTGTTTCGCGTTCAGAGCATTATCGATATCGCCCGTTTTAATCGCTTGACGGTAAGCAATAAGTTTTTCTACTCTTGGATTTGGTGGTGTAGTTGCTGCACTAGGGGCTGTCACTTGCTTCACTTCATTTTTAATAGCTTTCGGAGGTTTCTGTGATGGTGGGGTCAATTTGGATTCCTCTTTTGCAGAAACAACAAACGGTACCTCAAGATTATTAGACTTGAGAAACTCAGCGAGTTTCTCTAGAAATTGATCAGTTGGTGGAATATTTTCTTCCTGCAATTTCGTCCACAGTCCCAATGCTTTGTTGGGATTATTTTCCTTGCAGTAGTTTAACAATAAATTATAGAATATTTCACTGCGGTCAATATGATTTAAATCTTTAGTAGCTTCCATCAAACCTTCCAATGATTCGGTCATTCCTTCTTGATGATATCGTTCACAGGCGATATTTATTCGCTGTGGGCGATTTTTTAGTCCGGGCGTCTCCAAAATTTTACGTGCCTGACGAATTCGGCCACATTCAACAAACGAGAATACAAGATCATATAAACTATTTACTTCTCCGTGAATATTAGTGCTCAAATCTGTAACGCGTTGCAAATTAACGGCATCTTCGCTTTGAATTAATTTACAAGCAAGTTCATTTTTCCACGGTGTCACCTTGTACTTGTTGCTTATCTCTTCGAATTTATCTACAGCATTTTTGAATTCATTATTGACCAAATGGACCTTGATGAGAGCACCAAATATCACATTATTCGGCACAATATACTGATTTTCCATTAGGCAATTAAACACGCGATTTAATTCCTCGACTTTTCCAGCCTCTGCGATTTCATTTAATAGTCGCCATACGCTTGATTTATAGTTGAAATTATTTTTGATGATATCGTTTTGCTCTTCATCGCGCTTATTATCAACTAAAAGTTGAATGGCCTCGTTCACTTGACTGTTGGCGATCATAAGGCCAACGATACGAATTATTTTTGTCTTATCTAAAGCAAAATCTGGTTCTTTTGTCCTAATTTCGTTATATAATCGAAGCGCTTCATCTAGTTTTCCATGATGAACATACAAATCTGCTAACTGAGCATTTACTCCTGTCGTCAAAACATATCCCTCATCGTGCAAACGGTTTACAATTTCCTCAGTTTTTGCCAAATCTTTAGACCGAATGACAGCGGCCAATAAATGTCGTTTAATTCCCTTCGCATTATCACCTTTACTTTCAATCGATTTAATCATCCGCTCCAATTGTTCGATACTCATGTGAGTCATATTACCTGCCTGGTTTCGATTAATTGGTTGTTTTTCAATAAATTTTGGTTCTAAATCTCCAGACGATAATTTACCGAGAAGTGTTGAAATTTCTGAAGTTAAATCCGAGCCAATTAAATCTTGTATTCTTTCTGCTTGTGAATTACTAATACAAAGACCTTCATTCACCAGGCCGTTTAAAATTGGAGTTAGAAATTCGACGCGATTATTACGGAAGAAAACCGCCGCATCAAAAATAATTTGTCCGAGGACTTCGTGTTGATTTGAATTTGTTGCAGACTCTGTGCCACCCTCCTCTTCGTTATTATTTTGCTGTGTAGCGAACTGATCCAGTTTAAGAAGTCCGTCATAAATTTGCCGAACAAACCGGATATATGAATCAAAATCATTTGTTTTTGCGAGAGCTTGGACTAGTGGTTTACGGAATAATCCAGGTGAGTAATATACATTAAATGCAGAGGCCAAATCTGCAGCCTCCTTTAGGTTACCACTCGACAAAATATTGTGTATGGCAGATGAGCATGAAATAGCAGCGGGAAGTCCAGCACTTCGTAGCAGACCAATTAAATCGTTACTGTTCCTTGATATTAAATTAGGAATTACGTATTCACGCACAGTTTCCGATGTTGGTGATATATTAAACTCAGTTTGCATTTTAGAAAGTATATCGATTAGTGCCTCATTACCTTTTGATTTGCTGGCACATATCAATGGCCAGAAGTAGTGTTGTTTAATTGGTAGGTTAGCATTTTGAGCTTCTTTTAGTAATGGAAGCGTTATTTCGGGAAGTCCGTTAACTAGACCTGATTCAATCGCGACAAGCAATGGTTTAGAATTTAATCCGTCTAATTTCATTTGGTTGCAAATTGATAGGATTTTGTCGACGGGGCGGTTTGATTTGACTAGCTGTTTAATGAAAAAGTTTCCAGCATCTGTTGGCTCACCATCGTTTCGAACACCACGTGGCATTTCTTTAAGTATTTTGAAGGCAACATCCTCGTAATTTTTGTTTGTCAAACGAAGAATGGTGTTCACAGCGTCTGAATTAAAACCGGTAGATTTTCGTAATTTTGGTAGGAGTGAATCTACTTTATCGCCAAATCCATTCGTGGTTAGCGCGTATATAACTTCAAGATAATCTTTATCCAGTAGATAGATATCCTTTTGTTCGCAGGTTTGTAACAGTGACTCGATTTTTGTGATATCTCCTTTACGCGCAAATCCACATAATAGAGTGGTGTAGGTATCAGCACTTGGTTCCAACGATGCTTGTTGCATTACAGCTAGAATTCCTTCAGCTGATTCCATATCATCTGCCTGGGAGTGGCCCATTATTAAAGCGTTAAATACATTTTCATTTACCGGCAGTTGTTTTTCTCGCATAAACTCCAATATCCTAGTAGCTCCATCAATATCACCTTGCTGGCAATAGCGTGCTATTAATCGTTGATATGTAACTCGATTCGGTTCGATACCTTTTAATTCTAAATCACTGAGAAACTCAGTCGGCTCGAATTGATGTTCATTTTCCAGATACACTCGTAACAAAGCGTTATAATGTGAAATATCCATTGGTACTTTTAGTTTGTTCAATGTTTTCCAGATATCATGAACGAGTGCGGTTCTCACTTCGGGAAGCTCTTCAGGTACTAAATTTCCACAGCAGCGTATCACCAATAGGGATTGAGAGCTTGTGGCTGTTTTTTGAATACGGATTTCGTCCAAAACCTCCTCAATGTCACGACGCGAGATACGTCCAGAACGTCGAACATCCTGATCCAATTTTTTAAGTGTACGTTCTAGCGTTTGGTCCTGTTTCGAAGCAGCTGTTGCAAATCCACTGGAAGTACATTTTGAGGTTAGGTTTTAGAAAATATTTGTACAAATTTGGTTCTACATAAATATTTAATCAATTAAATAATTTGAACTATTTAAAAATGCGTAAACTAATTAAAGAAGTTTTTAATTGGGTATTGCGTAAGAAAATTCTGGGCCGGGTTAGGCACTTCAACTTGCCACTTTAAACTATTATTTACCTTGATAATGTAGAACAAAGACATGGTCCTTGTTGCACAAGATTTCCCTCTACTTCACGGGTTGTATTAAGCACTAGATTTCTGGCAAAACCAGCAAAATATCGCACAAATTTGCTCGACCGTAGTATTGAAGCCATGTTTCAAAAGGAAAATTCAAGTCTGAGAACTTTCTTGCAATTGTTTTTGCCCATGCGCGTGATATACTCTTTTCTGTCTGTTCTGTTGCATTTCATGTGGTGGGAATAGAAAACACAAATGTCAAAGTTTGTTATTTCCCGATAGGGGAGCGAACCAGCCTTTTTTGTTTAAATGTCTGCAAACCACAAATAAATGACGGATTAATAAGCAGTAATGAATCGCAAGTTTATCGTACATACATAAGTTTGCCAATTGAGATCGCATTTCATTTCATAATTTAATGAATTTTTAAACATGAACGATAAAATTAGTTACTCGCCCGTAACATAACCGATTCCAGTGGCACATGTCACATTGACGTTTCAATGCCGTATGTATTTCAAAAATACACGTGAAAGAGGCAAAGCATTTAATTTTTCTTCAAAACTCTATTAAACTAGATGGGTTCTAAAAAAATGAACTCGGAAAAACCAAGAATTTATTTGGAAGAATATAAATTAAAGCAAGGCGCACATGACTATGGCATGGCGGATGAGCCCTGGGGTTTCGAGAAGTTCAAACAAAAATTTCGAATTGTTATTGTCCGGTAAGCATCCGAAATTTTTTTATACTTGATAATTATTGTAATATTTCTGATAATATTATAGCTATGATGATACAGAATTAGAATTTGATATGATTGGAGTACAACCGGCCATCGCAAACGCGTTTCGCCGGTTGATGTTAAGTGAAGTGCCAAGCATGGCGATAGAAAAGGTTCTGATCTATAATAACACATCCATAATCCAAGATGAAGTGCTTGCGCATAGATTGGGTTTGATCCCATTAAAAGCTCATCCAAAATTCTTTGAATTCAAGTTACACGATTCGGACGAACCAACCGATCAAGATACGCTGGAATTCGATCTAAAAATTAAGTGTACACGGAAAGCGAAGGATAATATCACATCGGCTAATTTTGATTCTCTTTACAAGAATCACAATGTGCACTCGGACCAAATCAAATGGTGTCCGAAAGGGAAACAAGGTGAGATTTATAAGGAGGCGGATATTGGACCAATTCATGATGATATTTTGATCAGTAAAATGCGCCCAGGGCATGAATTTGATATAAAAATGCTGGCCGTTAAGGGCATTGGAAAAGATCATGCAAAATTCTCACCTGTGGCCACAGCATCGTATCGATTGTTGCCCGAAATTAAACTAAACCGTAAAATAATTGGTAAGGATGCCAGACTGCTCCAGAAATGTTTCTCGCCTGGCGTAATTGAGGTCGACGAAAATGAGGAGGCATACGTCAAAGACGCCCGATACGACTCGTGTAGTCGAAACGTATACCGGTACCCGCAATTAAGTGATGCAGTCACAATGTGCAGAGTCCGTGATCATTTCGTATTCAACGTGGAATCGGTAGGTGCCTGGAAACCGCACGAAATTTTTATCGAATCGGTTAAACTGTTAAAGAAAAAATGCCGGATGTTCTTGGATGAGATTCCAAGTTGAACTGTACTTTATGTATTTCTATAAAAATATAATAATGAAATAAAATATGTGGCTTTTGCATTTAATCATTTTTGGAGTATGGCGATCTCACCAAGTTCCTCATCTACATCTACACAAAGTGAGGTAACTTGCATGCCGCCATGCGTTTTCATGTGCACTTTAAGCGTACTTCTCTGTCTAAATGGACGACCACATACTTCACAGATATGCGGCAGCTCCCCTGTATGTGTTAATCGGTGTTGTTTAAGTACTTTATTGTGTGCAAACTTTTGCGGGCATAGATCGCATGCGTATGGTCTCAGGCCAGTGTGGGACCTCATGTGAACCGCCAAATGGCTTCTTGTTTTATATTTTTTGTCGCAAATACTACAATTGTATGGTTTATCTCCTGTATGACTCCGACCATGTGTATTCAGTTCGGCCGAAGTAGCAAACGTCTTGCCGCATTCAGAGCAAATAAATTTCTTGATGCCGTTGTGCCGCATTTGATGATTCCTTAGCATGATTTGGTTCTTGAAACTCTTACCGCATTCATCGCACGGAAATGGAGTTTCGGTTTTATGTGAAATTAAATGGCTCTGTAGACCGTGTGCCCGAACAAATGATTTCCCACATAAATCACAAACAAATCGACGGATATTTTGATGGAGTTTCTTATGTAGGGTTAGCGATGTGGCATACTTGTAGTACTTCCCGCACTCCTGGCATCGGTAAGGCTTTAGATCATTATGTTTATTTCGATGTCTCCGCAAGGCTCGAGCATTGTTGAATTCCTTTTGGCATATTTGACAGACTTCTGGCTTTTGACCCATATGCTCGCGTATATGAGCATTCAGGCGTTCCGATTTCAAGAACAGTTTTCCACATACTTCACACTTTAATTTATTTCGAGATTTGTTTGTGTCGATGCCATCAGAAGGCTTATTTTTTACATCAGCTTCGCAGTCCTCAGCTGAATAAGCAGATTCTTCAGACTTTATGTCAATCTCGTATAGCTCACAATTCATACTGCCACTGTCGTTCCTATTAATTTCGGAGTCCAGTTTAATCAACTCAATTTCCAAGAGTTCTTCATTCAAGACGTTCCTCAACCATTTTTCGGACTCCTCACACAAATTTTTAAAAGAGACCCACATATCGCATCGGTCGATACAGCTTTGGCAGATATTTTCGGGAAGTCCATCCTTAACCTGTAACTAAACGCAATCCATTTTTTATCATTGAAAATGAATTAAATTCGAAATCTTACCTCAAGTTGGGTACACCTTTGAAATTTATTGAAAATAGCCCCATCGTATATGGATTGAAACGTTTCTACATTGTTTGATAAACAAGCCCGACATATATTTTTAAAATCGATTACGCCGGTCTCCATTATATAATAATTTTAATTTATAATTTTGTAATTAAAATAGATTTGTAAAAAAGTAAATAAACTTGGCACTGTCAAAATTGACAAGCGAGACGACTCGGATTAAAGGTGGTGTCACACGATGTTGCATATGAGACCGAGAGCAAAAAATTAAATTACATAAATAAAATCTTTAACTTTTTTTTACATACAATCATTATTTCATTTTTTATTCTAAACAAATTTTTACACGATTTTAAATAACATAATTTCTCCTTATTTCGTAAAGGTCTATATGTAGGCCACCATATCATCCAAACCAAGACTTCTTATGAACTTGATCCCATTTCACCATGTTGATCAGTATCGAGCTCACGATTTGATCATGCGTTTTATTTTGCCCATAATAATCAACGAATTGCCCATGTGGATTTATTAAATACATGATTATCGTGTGATCAACAATATAGTCGTTGTCCTGATCGGGAGGACCTGCACTAAAGTAAACACGAAATGCTTTACAAACTTTTCGAATTTCTTCGGTGGTCCCGGTAAGTCCAATAAGGTCTGGATGAAATTCTTTAACATATTTCCCAACCAGCTCCTTAGAATCACGTTCCGGGTCAACTGTTATGAATACGGGTTGAATGCCAGGAGATTTAGGCTGGTTACCTGTAAATTAAGTATTGTCCCGGTTCAATATTCCTACCGACTACAAACATACAAAAATAAAGCGTAAACTTACGGACTTTATCGACAACTTTAGCCATTTTCTCTAGTTCTTCTGGGCAGATGTCCGGGCAATGTGTGAACCCGAAGTAAATTAAAACCCATTGTCCCATGAAATCTTCCGATTTTCTTACCTGACCTGTATGGTCAACTAATGCCCATTTCCCTCCGATCGCCGCTTTACCCAATTGCCGTTTCCTTTCTTTCAGTACGGCCATTTCCTTTTCCTGCTTTAGATAAAACATATAGCCGAGCAATCCGGCACCGCCGATCGCCAGATAGCCCAAACTTTTCCAAGTAATTGGACCTTTACCTTTGCCAGGCTCTTGACTGCCACCTGAACCACCACCGCCAGTTGGACCAATACTCGAATTTGAACCAGTACTTGCAGTTGAACTACTACCAACCCCAGTACTACTCCCCGCTGTATTCGGTTTAACCGCTTCCTGTGGTGGTGGACTAGTACCACCTGCAGTTGCACTACTTGCTGCTGCATCACGCCCAGTTTGTGTTGTATTAAAGCGAATCAAAGCTCTCTGTTTATTTATGGTTTCGGGTGTCATAAATAAAACGCGGCGTGAGCATGATGAGGCAATCGAAAAACACCGGTTAAACATCTTAGACGTTTTAATATTTAAAATTTTTATTTTATTTATACTTGTAATTAATTAGATAATTATAACTTAAGAATTTAATATAAATTTTATTTATAACATATTTTACTTTAAAATAAAACACAATTTTGGTTTGCAAAATTATTTTCACGCAATTTTTTTTTGTGGATTGAAAAGTATTTTTTGACAGATAAGGCCACAGGCGTAGACAATTTTTATAATTTTCCTTCGTGCTGGTATAGAGCGCGATCTATTGATTGATAGAATAAATATTTTAAATGTAAATTTTTTGGGCATCCGAAATAATTTTTGTTCATTAAAAATTTTAGTTGTCCTATAAAAAGTTTAAGATCATTAAAAATTATTATGTTTTTATTGATATTATAAAATAGACTGTTATTTAGGTACAACAAACCGAAGCAAAAGAATAACAATATAAACAAGAGTGATCAGTGGTTCCTTAGAAATAAAAAAATACCTTCACCCCAGCAATAATTAAACCTAGGATAAAAGTGACTTATAGTACTAATAAATATAATATTTAATTTCGTACTCATATTTCTCTCATTTGCTGCAATAGTGATACAATCCAAAAATTTTAATTTTGCAGTAGACCGATTTGAAAATATCACTCAAATTTTTTTGTAAAAACAGCGTTTTTCAAAAGTAAATAAAAATACATTCTAATATATAATTTATTATTTGGCCTAGTAATTGTCGTTGGATGAACAGATGTTACCATAATTTGATCGGCATTCGTTTCGAATAAAATTGTGCTTACAGTTCTTTCGTATAACTTGGATTATGATCAGGTGTGGTGCTTCATTGATTGGAACATGTTGAACATCCAACATTATCGTCTTATCATACATTCCGATAATTTTTCATCTCATTTCATCTGTCGTGTTTTCTGGATATGACAATTTTAATTATGAAACCGTTACATACCGGTAAAACAAATGATACAATCATTTTGGTGGATGTCGACTATTTCACAAACCAACTCAATACGAAAGACCAGCAAGTTAGTATGAAATCGTTGTGGCGTGGAATTTTGACAAGTGAGCTTCTTGTGGACCATACAATTTTGTAGTTTTCTTTTGCTCAGTGCTATATTCTTGATTTACGTACAATCGTGATGAAGTAAAGTTAGGTGTTGCCCATAACAAAATGATGGTGGACTTTAAAAAAGTGTTGGATTATCCATATTCTTTGAATTGAAGATTAATTAATCATTTATTTATTTATTTTTTATCTAATAACTAATATTATTATGTGTGTGAGATGGTTAGGAAATGGCCGAGTTCCGTCCCAGGTAGCTATATTCCAGAACATTTTCCAGAGCATACAAAATCCTATCATAATCAGTTAAGAAATGGCCGAGTTTTGTCCAAAGTGACCATATCCCAAAACTTCTTACAAAAATCATTTTAGAAACCCGTTTCCATCCAATATACTTAATCTCATTATGACCGATTAAGAAATGTTCGAGTTCCGTCTGAGGTGGAAAAATACCAGAACTTTTCGAACTATCATTTTAGAATACCATTTTCATCCAAAATACCAAATCCCATCATGACCTGTTAATAAATGGCGGTGTTCTGTCTCAGGTTGCTAAAATCAAGAGCTTCTCCTAAAGCTCAATTTATAATCTCATTTCTATCCAACATACTCAATCACATCATAATCTTTTAAGAAACGACCTAGTTTCTTCCAAAGTGGCCAGTCATATTCCAGAACTTCTTCCAGAAATCATTTTTGAATCCCATTCCCAACCAACATACCCATTCCCATCGGAATCGGGTTGGAACAAGGATTCAAAACTTCTTCCAAAAATCAATTTTGAATCCTATTTCCATCCAACATGCTTAACTTTATCATTACTGATTAAGAAATGACCTAATTCCGCCCCAACTGGCCGATTTAAAAACTTCTTCCAAAAATCATTTTAGAACCTCATTTCCATCCCACCTACCAAATCCCATCATGATCGGTTAAGAAATGGTGGAATATTTTTCCAGGTAGCCATATTCCAGAACTTCCTTAAAAATCGTTTTCGAATCCCATATCACTCAGCATATCAAATAGTATCATAATCGGTTAAGAAATGGCGGAGTTATGTCCCAGGTGGTAATACTCCAGAACTTCTTCCAAAATTCATTTTTCAGTGCCATTTCTATCAGACATACCTAGCTTGATCAGTTAAAAAATGACCGAGTCCGTTTATTTTGTTTACAGCAATTTTTATTTTTGGGATTTTATTTTCCGGGATTTTGTAAATTCGGGGATTTTTATAATCCGGGATTTTTATGGGTGTCTGAATATAACTCCGCCCTTTTTTTTTAAATAAAACACATTTGCTTGTTTGGGAAATGAAAGAATTATTTATTGAAATAAATAAGCTCCATTTGCAGCTACAACTTTCCCCATGTTTTAGGCAATTTACGAATTCCCTCTCTGAAGAAATCCTAATCTTTGAAGGCGATCTAATCAATAAGCCAATTTTCGATCCATGCGCGAGAACTGAACCGCTGTTGAGAAAGAGACGACTGCATCGACCGGAATAAGTAGTAATCTGAAGGAGCTATGACTGGTGAATACGGCTGGTGAAGTAGAACTTCCCAGTCCAGTCCTTTTAAATAATTTTTCACAACGTTTGCAACCTGTGGTTTTGTATTGTCGTGCTGAACACTTAATTTGTTGTGTCTATTGACCCTTTCTGGGCATTTTTCCTCTATAGCTTGGTTCAACCGTATTAGTTGTCATCGGTAGACATCGCCATTGATAGTTTCACCCGATTCCAGCAGTTCATAATATACCACACCTTTCTGATCCCTCCAGGTACATAGCATAATCTTATTGCAATGAACATTTTGCTTTGAGTGCGATGGACCAGCTTCACCAGGATTCACCCAAGCTTTTTTGCGTTTGGGATTCTTATAATAAAATTAAAAATGGCATCTGCAATAACTATTCGATGCAAAAATCCTTTACTTTGTTGACTTTGAAGCAGTATTTCACAAATGGACTTTCGGCATTCGTGGTCTCTTTCTTTTAATTCATGTGAAACCCAGTTGCTAGCTTTTTGAACCATTCCGATTGTTTGTAAACGTTTTACAACAGTTGATCTATCAACATTGAATGCTGCAGAATTGGCTCTGATTGTGTTTGAGAAGAATCTTCAGCCAAAAAGTTTCTCAATACAGCATCTTCAAATTGTTTGGGTAGTTTTCCATGCTTTTTATCTTCAATGTCAAAATCATAATTTTTAAATCATCGAAACCATTCTTTGCACGTTGTATTCAATGGAGCATGCTCACCGTAAATTCCCACAAGCAAACGATAAGTTTCCGCTGCACTTTTCTATGTAATAAAACATCTCGCAAGTGATGTTTATTTGGTATAAAATTAGACATTTTCAAGGAGTTAAAAATGCGAAGAGTTTAGAATCCACTGCTTTATAGAAATATACACGTATTTTACACAGCATGCGTTATTTTGCAAGTTGTCTCTATTTCTAAAGAAGCGGAACTGCTGAAGACAACGCGAACGCAAACTACACTTATTTGCCTCTTTATTACCAGAATGAGGACTACGAGCAAAATTCTGCGAAATATCCTTGCAAACTCAAGCACTTTCTTATAATATTTTTGCGCTCACTGAAACAAATTTAACCAACCACTTTAACAGTAATGACCATTTTACTTCAGAATAATGTTTTCCGCAAAGATGGTTCAATTTCTGATTAATGTATTGAACGGTAGAGGTATTCATTGCGATGCACGTTAACTTTGACTATTCAGTGCCGGTAATCCCGAATACCGATAATATTGAGCTGATTTGGACGAATAAGCATGTTTATGTTCTGTGTTGTTATAAACGCCCTAATAGTGATGCGGACCCGTACCTAGATACTGTCGATTTCGTTTATGATGGTCTTTGTGTCTTTTTCGATTTTAACACACAATCTGAGGATAATCCCATTATATTGCTGATAATGCACGATCTTCAAAAGAAATTTTGATTACTGATAACTTTTCAAATTTTGGTTTGTTGCAGATCAGTAACGTCATTCATTAACAATCTAAACAGGCAGCTTGACTTAGCGTTCTCTTCTGACCCCAATAATCGCAGAATTTGGAAACGAAAACATTTAATTTTTATTCCGCGATCTTCAAATGCTTTCAACCGTCTTTTTCTTAAGCTAAACGAAGAAATAAACTGACAGTTTCTTCATGGTACATCAGGGAATAGCGTTTATTGTGTAATCAAAGAAGTAAAAACTGAAAAAGCTTCTTAAAGACGAAATGGGACTCGATTTTCTTAAATTATTTGATCGTATACAATGAACTTGTCTCATGAACTCTACAATGGTTATATCGGTATTACGCAGCCGGGAATAATCGCTGACGCGTTTTTGGCAATTCATAAACTCCAAGAAAAAATCAGATAGATTTACTTCTACGATGAAGTTCAGTGATCGTTGTTCTGGTGATCAAAATCATTGCTGACTCGTTAGCATTTTATTTTAATACGGCCTACTCCAACAACGATATTGTGTCTATATCAGGCCACAAGTATGAGAATGTGGTCAAACTTGTCTATTAGTTCAGTTGGCCATCCCTCTCAACAAAACTCATTCGTTTGTGAACGGGTAAATAGTTTATAGCAGTTTAAGTGGTCAAACTTGTCTATTAGTTCAGTTGGTCATCATTATTTATAATTTTTTTATTGCTTTTTTATTAATTAAGTTATAATTGTTGCATTTTAAATTAGATGAATGTGTAAAATAAATTTTATAATATTTTTGATCAATTTATCATTATCATTCAATTTACCTCACGATCATTCAACAATAAAAATTTAGTAAGATTTAGTAAATTCTTCCAAAGCGTTTTTTTCACTAGACTTTTTCACAAGGGTCCTTGCTCGGGCGCCAGGTAACTTTTTATTATTTTCTGATTTTTTAATTTATTTTTTATTTCTTTATTTATTTATTGATTTCACTATTATAATTTTATAACAATATTAAAACTTAGAGTTAACTTATTTGTATTCGATCTAAATCACAACTGAAAATTCTTATGTTCAATTCAACTAGAATAATTCTTCAACGAGATAACAAAATAGTTGATCAGCAAATATCGTCTACATTCTGTTTCAACGTGATTTAAAATGAAACCCTTGTTTTCTGTGGGAATCCAACTAGACCGCGTGTTAACTTATACGTTGCAGATTGATATGATGACAAGTGTATTATGCTTTTATGCGATGACTCCACAGTTTCAATGGAATAAGACGAACAGGTTTAGTTTATGGTAATGCTACGATTTCGGCACTTGGGTTAAATACTCAAAAGGATCTAAGAGAATCGGTAACGTGTCTTGTGTTACATTGATATTTGTACAGTGCTGGGAAAAAAAAGTGGGACGAATTTATTGCAAATGGAGTCTTTTTTTGCTAAAAGTGTCATTTTAAATACATGTATGACGTAATTTTTTGAAAAAAAAAATTTACCTGCAATTTAGGGGCAGAACCCCGAAAAATGTCAAAATATTCAAAATACGTTGATGGGTGTTAAAGTAATGTAATAAATTAAACACTTATTTTTTATTTTTTTGTTTGTGTTTTATTCATTTATAGAAGTTCAATCTTTAATATTAATATTTTGTTGGACCGCCTTTTGTTTTAATTACACCGGTACAACCCCGCAACTGATGTGCAAAAAAATTGGTCAAGCAATTATTTTATTTTACGCCTACCGTTCTCGGCCGTCATTAGGGTGCAGATGTTTTATTGCCTGTAATTTTTTTTTTGAGTATAAATAGTGCATATTTTGTAAGGTTTAAGTTATTCTGTAAGTGATTCTAGTCAAATAAAGAATAAAGTGCAATTTTAGTTAAAAAAAATGGGACAAGTTAGTGAGCAGTGTAAAAGCAATATGTTGAATTTGGCGCGAGCAAATTTAACCATTCGTGAAATAGCTGAAAGATTAAACATTCCTAAAAGTACTGTAGCGAGGAATCTTAAAAAAATGCGAGAGACGGGCAGTACACAAAGAAAGAAAGGCTCTGGAAGGCCCAGAAAGACAACTCCAGTGGAAGATCGTTTTATAATATTACAATGTCGTCGGAACCGTTTTAAAACTTCATCAGACATAAGACAGGATCTTGAGCGAGCAACGGGAAAAAAATTTCAGCCAGCTTAGTGAGAAAGAGACTTGTTAAAGCTGGTTTGAGAGCACTTAAAGCCAGTCCAGAAGCCTGAGTTCACACTACTAGTGAAAAAAAAACGTTTGCTATGGGCCCAGGCGCATGTTTTTTGGACTCCAGAGATGTGGAATGAAGTGATCTTTTCCGATGAATCAAAATTCAAGCTACATGTTGGAGATGGAAGAATTCTCGTAAGGAGAAAACCGGGCGAGAGACTTAGCAACGAATGTCTTTTAAGACTTCCACCGAAAAATGAAGGAGTTATGGTCTGGGGATGCTTTTCTGGACATGAAACCGGTAGATTGTGCTTCCTTAGTTCCAGCGTGACAGCAGCTGTTTATCTGCAGGTCCTTCAGAACGAATTAGAGCCTTCTGTGTTAAAGTTCTTTGGCGAGACTTGCCCATTTATTTTTCAACAGGACAACGCTCCGTGCCATACCGCCAAAGTGGTGAGTTATTAATTTTGAATTGTAGATAGACAAACTGGCTTTCAGATAAACATAAATAATTTGTTAAAAACTTGTTTTTTTTCTTATCTCTTCATTTAAAGGTAAAAAAGTACTTCGAAGAAAACAGTATCGAT
The DNA here is from genome assembly GCA_963691935.1 of Nephrotoma guestfalica. Taxonomy (NCBI): domain Eukaryota; kingdom Metazoa; phylum Arthropoda; class Insecta; order Diptera; family Tipulidae; genus Nephrotoma; species Nephrotoma guestfalica. The sequence goes on along the minus strand of OY829913.1, from coordinate 74,301,271 downwards.
GTGTTGAACTGGCCCCCGTATAGTCTAGACTTAAATCCAATTGAAAATATTTGGTCTATAATGAAGCTAGAAGTAGCAAGGAAGCGCCCAGAATCGATTGAAGCTTTAAAAAGTTTGTTGATCACGATTTGGGAATCCATATCTCCTGCGACTTTGAGAAATTTATCAAATTCAATGAATCGGAGGTGTATCGCTGTAATAAAAGCAAGAGGCGGTCCAACAAAATATTAATATTAAAGATTGAACTTCTATAAATCAATAAAACACAAACAAAAAAATAAAAAATAAGTGTTTAATTTATTACATTACTTTAACACCCATCAACGTATTTTGAATATTTTGGCATTTTTCGGGGTTCTGCCCCTAAATTGCAGGTAAATTTTTTTTTTTTCAAAAAATTACGTCATACATGTATTTAAAATGAAACAATAAACAAATTGTTTTCAAAAGTTTTGTAATTTTAGCAAAAAAAGACTCCAATTTGCAATAAATTCGTTTGTCCCACTTTTTTTTCCCAGCACTGTATAATTATTGTGAAATAATTCCCAGTATTTTCTGGAATATTCCGAAAATGGTATAATTTGATAAAGTGTTGTTGCTAACCGTCAAATTTATACAAACTGATTTGACAGGCCAAATTCATATCAATTCGTTTGTGTTTAAATTTTAATATTAATTGAAATTCATATATTTTAAAGCCTTTAGCTGTATTCTTTGTATGTTACACATCCTCATACTCGTATCAAGTCCTTTTTGCGAATATTCCAATCATCCTTTATCCCTTTTTTAAAGACAATCAACAATATTGTCAAATTTAAAAATAAACGAAATGTTTATTCAAAATCCTGTCATTAAAAATAAAAAGATCATTAAAAATGAATCCTTTTTCCTAGGTCATTATTTTTTTAAAAAAATGTATTTTCTCATTTATTATTTAATTTCACAAAGTTTATGATAAACCAAAAGCAAAATTAAATTGTATTTAGCTACTCGAGTATGAATAGAGCTGGCTGACTTTATGAAAGTGGATTATAAAAATAAGGGTATTGTACATAATTTAAAAATAATACAAGTCTAAGACTGTGTAACACAAAATTGATCCAATGTTTTAAACAACACAAATTATCATTATTACTGTTATTATTTGTAATTAGGTTAAGGAAAAATCTGAAAACCCCAATTTGATATTTTTTTTTTATAATTTGCGTCTTCTTTTGATTAAGTATATATAAACAAGAAGCTGTTATCCTTTTTTCCATTTTAAATACACATTTTCAAAAAACTAGAACAATTGTACTAGGCTACATGTTCTAAGTAGGCATGTATGTGAACCCCATAATTACTCCCTCGTAATAAAATTTTTGGAAAAATATAAAACCTTTTATACTGTTATGTACGAGAATACCCTATCGTGTCCCCTTGATCAAAATTAATTCAAATTTAATGAAAAATTTTCGGTTTTTGAGGTATTTTTGCTATTTTAGGAAACTCAAATCTAAATGTTGCTATTTTCCCATCTCCTCATCCGCACATACATTTACATGTAATATGTATCTCATACGTCACATACGTATGTGTACATATATGAAAGCACACACAAGAGACTATTCAACAAATAAATGCAAAATATGTATTACATTCTCATCCTTTTTTGGTTTATAAGTATGTTGATGTTTATTAAAAGGACACAAGAGATTTTTTTATTTGTAGACATTTTTCCAATATTTTCCAGGAATCTCATTTAAATTAAGCAGCATTCTTCATACTGTAATAGTGTAATAGGATATGACAAACGATAATTATATTTTAATTAAATTTCAATGCAGTTAAATTTCAACATAGGAGTAGTGTACATACACAATTAATTTTTTACATTAATGTACAAAGATCAATTAAGAAGCATTTTGCAACAGGACTATGCAGGTACCAGCTTGTTAAAATGTATGTTAAAATAATCTCGGAAACTACAAAAGCTTTCAAGACTATATTCACACCGTAGGCTCGGTTGGTGTTCCAATTGGTGTTTGTTTTGATTATCCACCAGATGGACCTGGTGTGGTTTTAGTTCATGTTATGTGAAAAAATATGTGTATAGAAAATGGGCCCGGTATGTTTTGAACAGATACTGTATTTATGCTCCAAATTGAACCTCACAGTAATTACATCAAACAAATGCAATCCGACATTTTCCTAAGTACTTCTGGCAGTTAATTAATTCTAAACAAAAATCTGATGGCTTTCATTCCACCTTAAAGTACAATCATTATTCTTGAAACGATCCAAGAGTCATTAGGTACCAAAGACCATTGGTTTACAAGTTATAGTTGTTTTAGTAACCAATTGTAAGTATTATAGAAACCCTGCTCCATCGAAAGCAACCGTCTAATGTTAGTTTGCTAATTATACGAGGCCGTTCAAACACCGATGAGTGGCATCTTAAAGATATCAGAAGACAATGCATACACTAGTTTGCATGCAGATTTATCTATGAGAAAACATCAGACTAAAAACAGCAAAGTATCGATGATTTAGGGAGCTGTTTGGAGCTGTTTTACTGTAATAAATATAATTATTTGCATCGGTATGTAACAATGGGTGAATATCAGCAGATGGACGCCTTCCTCTTTCTCACAAGTCGTTGACTTTTGCTATTTTCAAAACTGCTCCAAATACCTATTTTGCGGCCAAAGATAAATGTATTCGGCTTTCTCGAACAAAAATAATACTTTTGGCATTTTTTTAAATACTAAACGTAAAACTAAAAGTTATCCCGCCTCCTATGTAAAGAGTGGCAAATCTAACATTTGAAATTTAATTTGGCTCTAATTCAAAGACGAATGAATATTTTTCATTCATATGACTTCCACGGTTGACTTTACAGTACCCCAATTTTTCAGAACATTTTCAATTGTATGGGCTCCTATCTCAAAATACCGATTGTTGAGTTTGTCCTGAGGCAAGTTGCTCCGTCCTGTTGAAACCAAATGTAATATGTGTCCCCCTCTTAAATCCTGGGTAACAAAAACTAGTTTATCATGGCTCGATAACGCTCCCCATTGACTGTAAGGGCGGCTCCTTGCCCATTTTAGAAAAAATGTACTAATGGCCAAAATGTACCCGCCGGTCCAAAATCCACACCAAACAGTTACTCGTTGTGAAAGCATCGGCTTCTCCATGGTTAAGTGTGGATTCCTGAGCCCCAAATGTGACAATCTTGCTTGTTTGTTGACGTAGTCTCCGAGGTGAAAATGAGCTTCCTCGCAAAGGAGGATTTGTCTGTAAAAATGCTCGTTTTCTTCTAAGCGATGCACAGTCCAATTAGCGAACCAAAAACGTTGCAGATCAGTTGCGTTCATGTTGCTTGAGCTCCTGCACTAATTGAACTTTGTACGCCTTCATACTGAGGTCCTTATACAAAATTCTTATCACAGAACTACGAGAAATGTTCAATTCTTGAGCAATATCTGAAATGTTCTCGGCTGTTCGTGCCGGCGCTGTTTATGTACTTTGAAAGTATTCAATATTTCCCAATTTTGTCCAAGCGTAAAGCGATCCATTTCGTAAATTTCAAACAATAAACTAATTTTCTGTCATAACACGAATGACGTAAGTGTTGCTACACTCGAAATAATCGATAGTTGAAATTGCAAACGCTAGATGGGCCGCCCGTTATTACAAGCTGATTAACTGACCAGCAGTGCACTGTCAACATGTTTGCAGAGTTTTTTTCGTCTTTGCCGGATGCTCAATCAAACCTTGATATATAGATACCCATAATTTCCATAGAGGATATATTACTAGCTCAATCAGGTCCATAACTAAATTTCCGGGTTTCACACGTAGATGGTGCTAGCAACACATCTAGTTGTGATTTATGTTGAATGCTTCGTGATTTACTTGCTTTTATTTGTGCATTCTTTCCTCTTGTCAAGTTGGTCAAGGGTTTTGCGATTTTTGCAAAGTCCTTGATAAATCTCCTGTAGTATGATTTTAAACCAAGAAATCTGTTTAGCTCTTTGAGGTTTTCTGGAGATTTCATTTTTTGGATGGCAGCTACTTTTTTGGGATCTCCTATAATTCCAGCACTTGTTATTAGGTTCCAAGAAACTATGTTTTGAAAAATTCAGTTTTGTCAAGATTGACTCGTAGATTTCCTTTGTCCAATTTATCGAATTCTTTTTCGACATTACATAAGTGTTCTTGCTTCGTGGTACCTCCAAAAACGATGATGTCGTCAATGTATACATAGCATTGCCTATGTACGATTTCAGAACATCGTCGATCATTCTCTGGAAAATAGCGTGAACTCGAATTTTCCGTTCATGGTTGAGAATGCTGTTTTCGGGATATCGATTCCTTCATTCTGATGTTATGGAATCCTGACGTCAGATCTATAGTAGAGAAATATTTTGAGTTGCACAAGCTGGCGATTGTGTTGGCGTCCATTTTCTTTTCTACAATCCAAATTGGTGAGTTGTAGGGGCTTTTGGATGGCCTTATGATGTCATCGTTTAAAAGCTTTTCTATTTGAGTTTCTACTTCTTTCCTTATAATGAAGGGGTAAGGGTAGGTTTTAGTATATATAGGTTCATCTGTAGTTGTTTTAATCTCCGCACGTACGCTGGTTTCGATGGTTTACGTATCATCAATGGGTCCGAATAATGGTGCGAATTTGGTGATGATTGATCGTAGGTTAGTCTAGCTTGTTTCTTCCAAATGTTGGTCACGTATTTCAATATTATTTACTAGAATAGATGTTTTTGCTTTTAGAGGGATCCTGATGTCCGGTGTTTTGGGTCGGATATTATTCTTCCTGTCTATTAATGCTTCTAGTCTCTTTAAGGTATCTACTCCTATTATTCCGTCGAATGTATTTAGCCCAGGTAGGACATAAAAATCCGGCAGAATGTCATTGCCTAGTTTCTCGAAGAACTGAGTTGATAGTTTTTGTTGAATCCTGACGTCACCTCCCGCTGATCGAATGTTGAATGGTTTGTCGATCAGTTTGGCATTTCGGGCGATTTCGGGTCTTATACAGTTTTTGTTGGCCTCGGTGTCGACAAGGAATCGTAGAATCTTGTTGTTATTTGTTTTATATTCTACGTAGGGTATGCTGGAGAGGAATTCGTTATAAAATTTATTTCGAAATTCCAATTCTTCGATGTCAATGTGGTTATTAATGTACTCCTCGTATTCCTGTACGTCCTCAGGTTGTTGTATGTGAAACACTCTTTGTTGTTTATGATAATTTGGCCGAGTGTCGGGACTCATTTCTCGTCTTGGTTTTACGTTTAGGTTTGTTGGTCGATTTATGTAATTGATATTTTTCGTATTACCAGATTCATCGATTGACATTGGTACTGGCGGCTTTGGTGGAGCTGGCCTTCCTGGTGGTGTTGTAAAGTAGTTATATCGTTGTTGGTAGGTTTGCTGAGGTTGTTGTACTCGATATGATGGTTGGTATTGCAAACTATAACCCATGTTTCGCTGTTGTAATGATGCCCTTGGTAATGGTGTCGGCTTAGATGTGTTCTGTTGAGATCCACTAGTGCTAATTTGCGTTACTGAAGGAATGCTCATGAAATTGAGATTTTGGATCTCGAGGCATGAGATTCGTTGGCCTTTGAATCGTCAACATCTTCGATATGTCCCATTTAGCCCTCTAATAAATACATGCAGTGCGCTATTCCTATATGTGTTGATAAGGACCGTGATGGTATCTGCACTGTAATTTTCGGTTTTTATTTTATTAATTATTAGAGATAGTTGATGATTTACGGTGGCATAGAATCCATCAACACTTATCTTTCTTTGGATTGTGCTTCCCAGTTCAAGAGTCCTCACGTCTCTTTTGTCAGCATAATGCAATGACAAACAACCCTAGCACTCTAATCCTAGTCGAAGAGGTTATAAGACAAGAGAGGTGCGTCTGCTGCTCCTCTGGTTATTTGTCGATTGAAGTATTGCTCTATAGACAGGTTTGTCCTTCACAATTTGGTAATCACAAAATATTTTACTACACTGTTTATTTCAACTGGTCCCTGTTTTGGCGCCAGTTAAGACTTTACGTCGAGTTAAAGTTAATAAAATTATTTTATTTGGACTAATGTCCACTTTATTCAATCAAACTTAAAAACTTACCTACTTACTTTCTTATATATGCACGAGCATATATTTTGTTGACTTGCGAATTTTATTCAAGTGGCACAATGAACTCATTTCATATTCTTGCTGATTATATACTTTTTTTTTCTTTCTCTGCTATCTGTTCTGAGGCCAAGGCTCTTCCAACTCTTTTGCGGTTTGCTTATTTACGTCCTTACTTTTACGCCTGTATCGGCCAATCCGAGGACGTACGGATATAGGTCCGATTTTATTGACATCTGCACATTGCATAGCTCCATGCCAGCCTATACTGGCATGGAAGATGGGTCGGCTAATGAGTTTTGCACTCCGACAGAGGGTCATAGATGTGTTCCTTTTCATCACAAATCGTAATTTGTTGATGAAAATTCCCTTTGCATCCTGCCCCTATCGGGATTCGAACCCGGCACCTCCCGATCCAAACGCCAAAGCGCCATTATGCCATTACGCCACTATGCCATTTGGTCAGTGATTATATGCTTTTGATGTCTTAACTTATATATATATATATATATATATATATATATATATATATATATATATATATATATATATATATATATATATATATATATATATATATATATATATATATATGTAGACTTATATAAGTTATATTTCCACAGCACACAGCGTTTAAGACAACATACGCATCTTGAGGTACACACTGTGTGAAAAGAGTGAATGGTATCCACAATACCTGTGAACATTGAAAATGGGGTTGTTACACGACAAAAGCTTTAATTTCCTTTTATACAACAATACTCCTAATAAATCAATGTAACATTCATAATTTTCTTACCATTGTTTTGTAAGTTCTGTGTGGTACACATAAATACAATGTGGCGTGAATTATATAAATTGCAGACTGAAAGTGTAATTAATTTGATTCAAATTGTTAATTTCTCTGTAAACACAATTCTGCTTTAAGTTATCGCTGTATAAATCTATCTAAACTAATTACTAATTTTATATACAGTATTTCAAAAAGCTCATTGTTGAAAGGCACGAACACTTTTATTTACGATTATTAATTATATTACGGCGACAATGAAATTTGGAAATAAATCTGGTTTGAACATTTACTCAAACTGTTCTGACATTAAAATCAGCCAGTCCTTCGTACAATATTTTCTGATCACGATAAAGGTAGGTATAGGTGCAATTGTATTACTTCGTTTGCTATCTTGTTTACTTTCTTTCCATTGACAACAATCGGGCCCTTGCAGTGTAGTATGAATAGTGGTTGAATGTATAAATGGAATTTGACAACATAATGTCTATCGCTTGGTCGTTTCACAAAGAAGCCTCTCGCAGTATTCATCATTTTGTTCGCACTCAAAACTCTTAATCGTAAAGGTAAACTATCAACCATCAAAATTTTTCCAAGGAACTATTAATATCGATCAATACAATGCGAATCAACGGTGTTTACCTCTTCATTAAAGCTGTGGTTCGATAATAAGCATTATAATTTGAAATTTTGTGCGTTCGTGGCATTGTTCTTCTCAGCTAAATAATTACGTTAAATCTGTTTAAAAATATATGAATAACCGTCATGGGCGTTAGCATATTGGTAATTTTAGATGTAAAATATGCCTTAATTGTTAAATTAAATTTATAGTTAAAGTGAGGTTTTATTAATGAGGTAACCCCGTTAGTATTACTCGTCTCTAGCTTGTTCAGTCCTCGAAATGTAATTTGCACGTAATGATTGACGATTCGGATTTTGAGTCTAGTAATACTTTGTATTTCTGCCATTGTCCTACTGATTGATTGATTGGACTGTAGGACCAAGTACTGGACAAGTGTCCCGGATAACGCCGGGCCTATTCATACAGCCTGTTTACGCATAATAATAGGAATGATAGGAAAGGTTTTTTTTTTTGGGACGGAACGACCCGGTTTCAGACACCTAGCCATCATACGGCACAACACAGTTCTAATCTACTAGAGGAAGGATAAAGGCTTAATAGGTTTAATGGATAACGATGGTATTGGTCTTCAACAATTCCTTCTCTAAATCAGCAACCTGAGAAAAAAATATCATTATTTCACGTACATCTGGGAATCTCCTGAAATTTAATTCTAAATTAATAATTTCCGGCTTCCTAAATAATATAAACATTTATTAGTTTAATCCTCCTGCAATTCCACTACCTACAATCGAATTACTCTAAAATTCATTAGTATTTAACCCGTGAATTGGCAACCACGAAATATCTTTCAAAAAATTGCAAAAAATATGTGATGCATCCCAAAGGCAATGGTTCCCAGAAAACTATCAATGTTATTCAATGCCAGATTAACTACCGAATTAGACATTTCAAATAAATTTAGATTATTTCGCAAAAATTTTAAATGCGTTATTAATTTTGATCACCAAAAAATGGAACTTGGCCATCTCTCAACAAATGATGTTCGGGATGGTGCGCAAACCCGAATTTGACGAAATTTTGGGATTCGGCTATAATGAATGGTGCCAGGCCTTTTCCTAACCGATAACTTTCCAATTTAGTTTGTAGAGCTGCGCTAGGATTCTAATAAAAAAATGGCATGTTGTATTGGGATTTTAACGTGTCTTGTTGATGAAGCTCTAGAATTCGACCATTCTGAATGGAACTTGACCATATCCCCCCAAAAAAAGAGTTATTGTCAAATCAGGTATTCAGAATTGGATGAGGATTTAAAAATGGATTTTAAAGAAGTTCTGAAGTTCGGCCGTGCTAGACATTTTCTTAACTAATTATGTTCTATTGATAAATGAGTCACCATCTTTAAGTCCAGAACAACATTTTTATTACTTGAAAGGGTCATTACGGAAACTGTATCGGGGCTTTAAATAAATTAAAAAAAGTTATGAAGTGAAAAACATTTGTATAATTAATTCATTCATAAAAATCTTTATGGACCAACCTCAAACTCATATGGTTAACGTATCAAGCACTAAAAAATTGATGCATACCTCAGGCGAATTCATCCGTGGACTAAACGCTCTTGGATAAAATGCAGAATTGCGCGACTCATGGCTAATCTTCATGTTAATGATCAAATTAGACGAAAAATCTAAATCTCAATCGGCCCAAACTGCTACTGACTTAGAAAGTCCAAAACTCACAGATTTCAGGTCAAATTGCTACTGCTCCTTCTTTGCTTAATGAAACTCAACCGAATTGTGGTTTGTGCCAAAACAACGAACATTTCTTATTTCAGTATAAGGAGTTTAACCAGCACGATGCTAATTGAATTCTAGAAGCAGGTCAAATAAGAGTCACTTCAATGTTAAAAAAAATAATTCTGGAGTAGGCTGTTGTCGGCAAGGTTGGAAAACCAAACAATGCAAGGGTTCAGGTAGTGCCCACGAAGAGTTCCTTGCGACTCTTCAGAACTCATTGACATTGACAAAATCTTAAAAAGATTCCATACTAATTCCGGAATATTGTATGAAGAGCATTTTTCTAAAAATACTACATTAACTCTTCAAGGATACTTCATAGTTACCTAATATTCAAACATTTACCGTGCCTGCTAAATTAGTCCTTAAATATGGCAATTGCAAGACAAGGTAAGATGGAACGTCGCTTTATTCATGATTTCGAGTTTTCTAGGCAATACAAGTAACTTATTTTGAACTACGAGAAACTGCACCATATGGAAGATCGTTCTCGTGACGTAATTGATAATGAAAGTTTTTATTTGTCACACCATGGCGAATTACGAAACGCTAGTTTGACTACTAAACTCAGAAAAATTTTCGAAGGATCGGTGAACACAACAATAGGCCTATTAGTAAATGAATGTTTAGCCGTTGCACCTACAACTCAATCAACATTGTTCTCAATTAACCTTCGATTTCGAGAAAATCGTATTTAAAAGGCAATACGATTTTCTGGAAATCGTAGGTTAATTGACATAGAAAATACGTATCGCCAGTTTAACATATCTGACGATGACAAGAAATTCAAAAAAATTGTCTGACGTAAAATCCGCCATTGGATAGTATGGATAACTATAGGTTAATCATTGGTTAATTACGAGGGCAGAGTGAGAAGTCTGGCAAAAATGAAACAAGGAATAATCAGCCAAAAAAATTTATTTTTCAACGTAGTCGCCTTTTATCTCGATACACTTAGTCCAGCGTTTTTCCAATTTTTCGATCCCTTCTGAATAATACGATTTTTCCAACCCTTGAAAATAGCCGTTTGTTGCATCGATGATCTCCTAATTAGAGCCGAATCTCTTTCCGCCCGAGAATTTGGTGGACGTGGAACCAATTCGAAGCGTAATTCATGGATTTTGGCCATGGCAACTACACACGTTTGCACTCGTGCATTATCTTGATGGAAGAAAATTTCTTCGCCAAATGCGGTCGTTTTTCTTTCAAAACGTCGTTGACACGGTCCAATAAGTTGCAGTAATATTCGCCGTTGGCCGATAAAACCGCCATAGCCTTCTTCGGTGCAGATTCGCGAGTAGAAATCCACTGTTTAGACTGTTCTTTGTTCTCCGGTGTACAGTGATGAATCCATGTTTCATCCACAGTTATGAAAATACGCAAAAACTCTTTTTTATTTCGCTTGAACATCGCCAAACCTGCCTCTGAAGTTGTCACACGTGTGCGTTTTGGTTGGTTGTAAGCAAATGCGGCACCCAATACGCGGATAGCCTTTTCATATTAAAATGTTCGTGTAATATACCTATTGCGCACACATTCATCTGAGATGCCTACAACCTCAGCTCTCGCGCACTTTCACTCTGCGGTCTTGCAATACCGTATCATGGATTTTGTCAACCATTTTTGGTGTGGTGACTTCATTTGGGCGTCCTGAACGTTCGGCATCAGTTGTGCTTGTACGAAGAGTCCCCATAATATTTATCAAGCTTTGTTTTGGTTTGCGTAATGGGTTTTCCACAATGTTTAATTAACACACGAAATTCACTTTTTTCCATGTTTACAAAAAAACAATGGGTTGTCTGTTTCCAATGGCTGTCAAAACTGAACTAAATGACAGATCTGTCTGAAAATTAATTTGGTCTAGTGACAGGTGGTATTAACACATGGCATCTGGGATTTGCGATTGTGGCGCCCTCTATTGCAATTGTACCATACTTCTCACTACCCCCTCTTAAATGCTTTATAAAAAAATTTTGGGAACCTTCCAATTCGCATAACCCTTATCAAAAAATATTTTAAAATAATTGGAAAATTAAAGGCTAATTTTATGCTAATTAAATGCCCCACTAACATTTTTTTGGTCCGTTCCTTTTAGAAAAAACATTAGGATTTTCCACTACAAAGCAAGAATCCAAATCGAAAATTAGATCATTATGCCCTAACCAAACATATTTTAAGCTCCACTCGTTCTTGACCAAGCTTTTGGATATTTTAATTAATTGTCCTAAATTGTCCTAAAGCAACAACAAATTTTAGGGCAAATTTAGGATACACTTCACACGACTTCAAATTAAATAAAATCAAAAATTTGAGAGCCAATCAAATTAGAAAACATGAACTTTCCGGAAAATCTAGAGGGGCACTGGGTGTAAAATTCAAAAGTTGTATACCCACAATAAAGCATTAAAAGGGTTTCGTCCTAAGATATTTCTAAGAGGTTACTGCTATTGGAGTGGATGTTTTCACTTTGTACTAGACCCAATACAATTTAAAAACATGAATTTTCCGAAAAACATCTGGAAAATTTATGTTTTTAAACTGTATTGGGTCTACCAAAAAGTGAAAACATCCACTCCAGTTGCAGTAACCTCTTAGAAACATCTTAGGACAAAGCACTTTATAGCGATTTTGAGTTATTCAAAATACACTATCAATTTTAATTATAAACGTTGTTGTTGGTTTTAGGACAAGTTAGAAAATCTTTCGGGCCAGCCCGAAAAATTTATAAACAGTGCATTATCTTAAATTCTCATCCCGAAATAATTTTTATACATCAATGCCAATGGCTCGAGTTAGTGTTGGTGACCAGAAATCTAAAACATAAAGTTTATAATTTAATTTTTTCGGGCTTGCCCGAAAATATTAAAGCTGTGGCAAGGACACAATTTTTTCGGGCCACTTTTCGGGCTAATTTCACATACATACCAAAATCAAAAATCGGGCTAAAATCGAAATTACAAAATAAGATCGATTGACATAATACTGTGGGCAAAAAATAGTAAGACTTTGTACATAATTTTAAAATTCTTTATTTGTTTCTCCAAATCTTTTTCGTCCCCTTTAAAGTAAACCCCCCCCCCCCCCCCCCCTTCCTCAATACACCAACGTTTTTTCCAATCCTCGAAACAGTTGTTAAAGCCAATTTCTGGAATAGTCTCCAATGCGCGTAGTGATTCACGTTTAATGTCTTCAATTGACTCAAAACGGTTTCCCAGGAGCGGTCGTTTGAGTTTGCTGCACAGCCAGAAGTCACGCGGAGTTAAATCAGGCGAATACGGTGGTTGCGGAATGATATGGGTGGAATTTTTGGCGAAAAAATGCGAAAAACCAAGAGTTGTCGACCCATAATTCCGGCCTCTTTTTACGAATAGCTTCGCGTAAATGACGCATAACACTCAACTAGTATTCCTTGTTGACAGTTTGGCCGGTCGAAAGGAATTCGGAGTGCACCACGATAATCGAAGAAAACTGTCAACATCACCTTGATTTTTGCACGATATTCGGCCGATTGATCGTCTGTTTCCGGGTCGTAAGCATATATCCAAGACTCATCGTCAGTTATAATACGTTTCATGACATCCTGGTAGTCGGAAAGCATTGTTTCACAGACGGCAACGCGACGCTGTTTTTCCAAAAAATTTAGTGATTTTGGAACCAATCGTGCTTTCACTTTTCCTTCCGATATTTCAACGATGCCAGTAAGGTCTCTGACTGTTAATCGTCGATTCTCGAGCACCCATTCCTTGATTTTATTAACGTGTTGATCATCAGTTGATGTTGATGGCCGTCCTAGATGTGGTTCGTCGTCAACACGTTCTCGACCCTCTTTGAACAATGTGTACCAATCAAAAACACTTGCTCGCGACATACAATTATCATCGAAGGCCTTTTGAAACATTCTGAACGTTTGGGCACCACAAAATTGATTCCGCACACAAAATTTAATGGAACTTCTTTGTTGAATAATTTCACTCATTGTAAAAATCGTCGAATGCACTTTTTGTACTTCAGAAAGACAAGCGTATACTAAACACTAATGCTTATTTTGATGTGACATTTGGCACAGATGTCACTGACAGTCATACCAACATAGAAAAAAAAATATTTCGACGAATGGTTTTCCGCGTGAAATTTAAATTAAAGAGTCTTACTACTTTTTGCACACAGTAGTACACATAAATTTAGAATTAAATTTTTTAATGGATCATTTGAGCCTACAATTATTTGTACGTCAATTAATTCTGACGTTCTAATTTCAGTTTCTGCCCGATTTTTGATTTGGGTTCTTCTAACTTTGAAGTGCAAAAGCTTAATGCTTGTTCTAGAACAAACGAACAAAAAAATTGTATGGTAAATGGTGTAACTTTTCTAAAGCTAGCAGAACCGATCGTTTTAGTAGAGCATTCAATTAGCCTATTATTAGCCTATAATTAGGGATGTAAGAAATGCTTTAGGGATGTAAGAAATGCTTATACTCGAAATGATAAACGGTGAACGGTCCAATTATTAGAACATTTTCTTTGTTGGTTGGATAATCTCTATCTCCCGACACTCTATTCGATATTCTCATGACACAACCTAAATTAATTTAATATTTTTTAGTTTCTAGTGGCCAGATCTCTTTGATGTACATTTAAAACCAATACACATAAAAACAAAACTCCAGAAACACTGAACGAGAACACATAAATGTATTCCCTTTTATCTCAATCTAATTTATTTAAATTAATTTTTTTGTCTAATTGAAATTTTATTAGACAAATATATTGTTGATAAAACCTTTAATCAATTTTATATGAAGCAGAAAATTCAAATACGATTCGAATTCGATTGGGATAAATCTGCAATAAAATTAAATAAATGGTAGAACGTTAATTTAAACAAAATAAGAAATGGGATTTTCCTCGATACAAAGACACCAATCATAAAAGTAAAGAAAATTTTCATTCAATTTAAAATGAAAAATTGATATAAAAGAGTCAGTAAAAGTTATAAAAACAATAAAAGTTTGCGCTCCTTATTCTTATTTTATAGATAAAATAAATTATTAATTTTGTGTAAAGCGAGAGGGTGCGACATTTTCAACTACAATACGCGAACGTGCATAAATTAACCATGACAACAGAATTAAAATATTTAATTTAATTACAAAAATGTAACAAGCGTAGTTTTTTGTGTTATCTAGTTGACTAAAATTTAATTAATTTATCAGTCACCTTATTTTGTACGTATCTAGTTCTAACAAAATACAAAACAATAATTATACTTTCGAATAGAATATATTTAGAATGTATATACTCGTACATAAATATAATTTACCAGTCTTGAAGACAAGCACATAGTTTCGTTTAAATAAACATGAAGGAATTAATTAAATTTCTTCTTGTATTGCTATTTCGACCTGTTCTTATTGCATGCGATGATAAAATAAAATAAAACAACGAAATTGTATTTCTATTCAGCTTCCAACTTCAACTAAACCTGGATAAAGTTTTTTTTAGTAGTTGTGAGGTAAATTCATTCTGGTCGAGAGGTAGAGACTGTACCAAAAATCGTAATGCGTGATGTCTTAAACCCTATGTAGTAGGCCTACCTAACATCAATTTATGAATTAATTTTAAAATCAATTTCCCATATTTAGGTTAACTTTTTTAAAAGTGTTTTATTCAAGGTTTTTTGCAAATTTTACTGAATGATTTATTTTAAATTTAAAGACTACCTTAAAAGTTAATTTAATGAATTGAAAAACCTTTTTGGCCTGTACGTCAGGAGGATCGAGTATCTTTCATAGAAAACCGTCCACAAAATCACCTAATGTCGGAAAGGTAGCTGAAGCATTTTGGTACTCAAAAGTACCGCTTTGGCGCTGGACGCAGATGCATTTTTTTTATTCTGGTATAATTATGCGTGTGAAATACGTCCCAAAAAAAAATCCCAAATTTGTTGCATACAACAAATGTTACACAGAAACCTAAAAAAATATATGGATTGATTTGGAATAAAATTAAATGATAGGTTTTCAGCGCGAGTCGAACGAATCCTGGGGTCGGCGATATTAATAACGGGTCTTTTGCAATGGGATGTTGCAACAAATTTCAATTAATAAATTTGTTCAAAAAATTTCAAAAGATTGACATGTGGGTAGGCTTTCTAGAATGCTCGTGATACGTTCTCTTAACGGGATAAATGAGTCGAACGATTTTTGGGGTCGGCGATACTAATAACGGGTCTTTTACAATGGGATGTTGCAACAAATTTCAATTAACAAATTTGTTCAACAAATTTCAAAAGATTGACATGTGGGTAGGCTTTCTAGAATGCTCGTGATACGTTCTCTTAACGAGACAACTGAGTCGAACGATTCCTGGGGTCGGCGATACTAATAACGGGTCTTTTACAATGCGATGTTGCAACAAATTTCAATTAACAAATTTGTTCAACAAATTTCAAAAGATTGACATGTGAGTAGATTTTCTAGAATGCTCATGTTACGTTCTCTTAACGGGACAAATGAGTCGAACGATCCCTGATGTTGGCGATATAGATAACGGCTAAAATTTTAAGTTTATTATTTTTATTTAGACCGAAAGGAAAATATTTACTCCTGTTTAATTGTTTTTATAAATAATTTTATGGCGTAAATATTGCGGTCGCATACGAGTATTTAATCGTTTCGTATATACTCGTGCAAAAATTGTTTGAAGTCACATAAATTATTTTTGAGAAAAATATTTATCAAATTCGTATTTACTCGTATGAGCATGTAAAAATTATCTAATAAAGATGTTAAGAGAAACATACTTACATGTCAATCTTTTGAAATTTGTTGAACAAATTTGTTAATTGAAATTTGTTGCAACATCCCATTGCAAAAGACCTGTTATTTATATTGCCGACCCCAGGAATCGTTCTATTCATTTGTCCCGTTAAGTGAACCTATCATAAGTATTCCAGAAAACTTACTAAGATGTTAATCTTTGAAATTTGTTGGGCCTATTAATAGACCATGTCTTAAGCATTCCAGAAAACCTACAAAATTTTTTGAAGTTTGTTGAACCTATGTATTAAATTAGACTTGTTGCGAAAACCTATTGATTGTGCAACGTTTATTGCATGCAACAACTTTGGGATTTTTTGGGACATATTTCACTTGGGTGTATAATTATGTTGCACATCGCTAGAAAAGCCTTGGAAAATAATAATTTAAAAGTCAGTACTTTAGTTCACAATTTATCCGGTTTAGCGCTTGCTGAACTGAAGTCCAATTTTAGCGAAATAACAATTTATTATCAAAAATCGGTTCCGCTTACATTTTGAAAAAATGATTTATACCAGTTTTGTTATTTAGAATTCTTTTATTCTTAATCGATTTTCGCAGGTGCTACGTTTAAAAATTTACCAAAAACTTTTTGTGGGATCTGCCATTTCCGGTGGGCCGATTTGGTTTCAATCAGATTAGATATGTTCATAGTGCCAACCGAGTTCCCTACTATTCGTTTGAGAAGGGTCTTCAGTCCACCCAATTTATTCATTTTCAAAATGATATTCGGAACTTATTTTGAAAACTTACCCAATGTTTAACCTTAGAAGCGAGTTGAATCATCATCAGGTAAGAAATGTCCAAAATTTATATATAAGTTCTATCTCCTGCGGGGGAAATGGTATCTATATCCTACTTGAGAACCGTCTAAACAAATTTTGCCGAATTTAGAACTCATCATAATCGATTCCTAGCACTCATTCTCACCCATTTTTAGAAAAATCGTTTTACTCGAATCATAAAACCCAATTCGAAGCAACATGACGCAACATGGTCGAAAATCGCGCAACATAGTGCAATATGACGCTACATACTGAAATTTCAGATGTAACACCACGCGACATGATGTAACATGACGGGCCACCCGAATTATCCAGAAATCAGAACTCCTTGTAATCATTTTCTTGCATTTGAAAACCTTGTCTCGACAAATATTATCAAAATCATACAGGGTGGGCCGTAGGTCACTTAACATTTCATATTTTTGATATAATTTTTTTATTTTGTATTTTTTTTCTCTTTTTATTTTTCAGTAATAGAAACAGAGTTTGGGAGATTCAGTAGCTATGTATACGAATGAGCACCGAATAAAAATTTTTGCAAGCGAAAATTCAATAATTCAAACCCAAAGAAAATTTCGAAATTTTTTGAACACCAGAAATGCTTCATCACGAAATCAGGTACGCAATCTAGTCGCTCGTTTTCAGTCATCGGGATCTGTTAGTGACTTATCTCGGAGTGGAAGACCGCTTGAAGCACGAAGCCAAGATAATATCGAACGAATTCGAGAGAGTGTAAATGAGAACCCTGAAACATCGACTCGTAAACATGCCACTCAGCTTCAAATGTCCAGAACTTCACTGCGTAGAATAATAAAACAAATTTATTGCTGTTTCCGTACAAGATCCAAATGGTATATGAAACCACAAGACTATGTAATCCGCTTAAGATTTTGTGCAAAATTGACCGAATTATTAACGGATGATCCTGATTTTATGAAAAAAATTATAATGATCGATGAAGCGCATTTCCATTTAACTGGTTATGTTAATAAGCAAAATTTTAGAATCTGAGGCACTGAAAACCCAAGCGTGATTCAACAGGGTCCGTTGCATCCACTTAGAGTAATAGTTTGGTGCGGAATATCAGCAGACAAGATCTACGGCACGTACTTCTTCCAAGGCGAAGATGGAAATGCATTGATTGCAAATGGTGAGCGTTGCAGGGCTATGTTAGAAAATTTCTTGTTTTCTGAACTTGATAATACTCAAGAAATGTGGTTTCAACAAGACGGAGGTACGTTCCAGACCTCAAAGAAACATTTGCTGCGAACGATTTTTGGTACCCGTATCGTTTCACGATTTGGATATGCCATCACGATCACCCGGTTTAACACCACCAGATTTCTTTCTGTAGAGATTTTTGAAAGATCGTGTATACGCAAATAAATCGCAAGGACTGCAACAACTAAGAGACAACATAATAAATGAAATTATTGCGATTGTTCAACCAGATTTGGCTTCAGTTATGGACGAGGTACAGCAAAGAGCAGCAGCTTGCGAAGAGGCTGATGGTAGGCATCTAACAGATATTATTTTTAAAATCCAATTTTTTAAAACTCTTCATGATTAAAACTATTTTTTGTAATCAAAATTATTCATCTTCAATAATAAACAAAAAAATTATATCAAAAATACAATGGTCAGTGACTTATGACCCACCCTGTAGAAACCTCTACAAGGGGCCCTCTTACACCAATTTTTATCTATATTGATGAAGCTAAATCTTTTTTGAAAAAATATGACCCGGCCACAAAGAATAACCTTCTAAATGGATTTTCCACATTAGGACTTATCGCAATCCATTTTTGCCATTAGAAAATTCTTATCGCCGCAATTTTTATTAAAATCAATCAAGCCGAAAAAATTTAATAAAGGGTTTCCAGACCCGCCGATGGGCCTCCTAAACGAATTTGCCCGAAATAGGAATCTATTGAAATCGATTTATGGTATTTGATAAATCCCCTTTACCAATTTTAATCATACTCGTATTTGCCAAAACAATACATAATGGAACACGACAACACCGAAAGATCCTTTATTTTTGCCAAAATTATAGGGAAATTTGTCGGACCACAATCAGTTTCTGGTACTTGAAAACGCTCCTCAAATATATAAAATATAATATTTTTTATAAAAATCGTGCAAGCCGAAAAAATAAAGAAAGAATTCCGGGCCTCACCGGACGGACAACCATTTGAACGGATTTTTTCGTAATTAGCACCCATCGCAATCGACTTCTGGTACTCGAAAACCTTTCCTCATTAATTTTTATAAAAATCGTCCGAGCCGAAGAAAAATTAAATAAAAAGAACGGGCTCCACCGTAGGGCCCCAAACGTTTTTGTTAGTAAGCAGCAGTCATCGCTGGTAATTGAAAACCCTGGGAATTGAAATCCTCCTTACACCAATCTTTATTAAAATCAGGCGAGCCAAAATAAAAAACGAGAAAGTCTTGCAAATAGAAAAAACTAAAATAGTGGCACATCAGCCAATACCTCCTAAATCGAATGACCACCTAAATAAATTTTCCCGAAATTAGAACCCATCGCAATCGGTTTTTGGTACTTGAAAATACACTTTTTAGGACGAGTTGTTTTATCTCGAGGTTCATACGAATCCGATATTCGTTGTTTGCAAATTTGCTACAGACCCAAGGCATTTAAAATTCCGAGATGTGTCATGGAGATGGTGTTGGGTGTTGATAAGAATTTAGTTTTGCTGTTGTTCACTTCCAAGCCAAGTCTTCTTGTGTGCGTTCGAATGGTATGAAATTTTCCTTAATATCGCTAAGTCTTCGGCTAAGAAGAACGATATTATTTGCATGATATCGAAGAATTTGGCCAGATTTATTAAATATACAGAGCTAAATTTCAAAGTTACTTTTTCGAAGAAAACGAATTCGAACGCCGAATCGAACAGAACGGGTGTGAGTACATCTGTCTGTCGAACACCAGATGTTATTTCGAAGCAGTCTGACACAGATCCTTCGATTACGACTTCAATCTCTCTCAGACGTTGTTAATTTACGCAGAGAAACGAGTTTCTCCGGTATTCCTCGATGGACCGCGGCCCAGAGGTTCTCACGGTTGATGCTTTCATATGCCTGGCGGAAGTGCAAGTTGACGTCTCGTTATATTGTATGTCCAACATTTTTCTTAAATCATACGCATGGTAAGTACTGGCCAGTAGTTGATCGGTTGGAACGACATTGATAGTGGTTCATGATATTTCCAGTGATAGCGATGAGTCTCGCAAATACAATATTAGCTAATACTTTATAAGCAGTGTTCAATAGAGCTATGCCACGTAATGATCTTTACATTTAAGACGGGTGCTTTTTTGTGCAGCGGACATATGAGTGCAGTCTTCCAAATCTTCGGCAGCTCGTTTTTGACCCAAATAGAGACGATGAGATCGTATAAATTTGATGCAAGAGTCCGAGTTCTGCGGGGATTTCGGCACATGGTCGCCTTTCCATTTTACAATTTACTAATCGCTCCACCTTCTTCTTCTGCTGTGGGATATGCGACAGAGACCACCTCACTCGGCGGAGCAGTAGAAGTTAATTCGTTCTTCCGATTTAGTAGATTTTGTAAATAGGTTTGCCAAACTGAGGGAATATCAACCACGTTTGTTCTCTGCTTTCAATTCACGTGTTTGATGATTATACTTCTTGGGTCTTTAGTGTGATTTTAGGCGTTAGCAAAGCGGTCCCATGTGTTTCCTTTTTCCGCATGGAAGATGATGTTTTCGTCACTTTTCACGAAGCATTTGTTTATTTTCGACGACCGCAGGCACTTTGCGCCACGGTAATTATGGCTGTTGGAATAACTAGCCCCTGCCCTGAATTTTAAGAGGAAGTTCTTCGTTATTATTGTTTCTTGTTAGGAATTTCAGTTTTCTCGGAGCGTTCCTAATTATGCCTACCAAGTTTCGCCGAACAATCCTTTTAGGTTGCAGTTGTTAATAATATTTGTCTCCCTAATAGTTTTTTCAACCACGTCAAGAACTTGTATCGAAATCCCATTTTCAAAACACAAACCTAATTTTTTCCAAATTACTTAGTTTCGTTCAAATTTGCTTTTGCCACAACTTCATTGGGAATTCGTATTAGAATTCCGTTTTCATTGTACTAAACTCAGTTTCATCCAAGTTTTATTTTAATTGGTTAGTTTTTAGAACCAGTTCAGAAACATATATTGGAAACCCATTTTCGTCATTCAAATCGTTTTGCATCATAATAGGTTAAGAAATGGGTTACTCCTAATTTACTTCGGTTATTTTCAAAACCACACCTGAAACACATATAGGAATTCCACTTCCATAATTCGAACAAAGTTTTATCCCTGACTCATGCCTTTTACACAAACTGTGAACAATCTGAAACTGTTGGCATTTTTTCAAATCCGCATTTGGAACTCATATTTGAATCCCATTTTAATTCTATAAAACAAACTGAATTCCATCCCAATCGGGTAAGATATTTATCTATCTAAAATCAATATCTTGAAATTCACGATTTTGATTTCTGTGATTTTAATTTCCCGAATTTTGATTTCCGAGATTATTATAAATTAATGGATTTTGATTTCTGGGATTTGATTTGTTTTGCAGATCCTTGCTATTTTGATAAAGAACCAACCAAAATGAATATTTAATTGGAAAATTAGATGCCCGACAGAACGCGACTTGCCTATTTTCATTGAAATGGGATCGGTAACATCATCCTAAACAAAGGTGTCACTAGCGCTGTCTTCTTATGGGAAATAACTTTCACCCAGACTCGAAGTGGATGAAAGGGATCCGAGGGATTTGTTCGGTCAAAGTAAGCGGAATCTACAATACTAGGATCAAGCAATCATTCAGTTTTAAAATATCCGGCATTGATATATATTCCTAAGTCTCGACTACCACGTCTTGTGAGATATTTACAAAAAGTTCATGAAATTAATTAGCAATATCAAAGGCTCGAAAGTTTAAGCAGCATTTTTGTCTTTAACGGACGCAATTTTATTTACTATTTTCGGTTTTCCCAACACTTCATAACCAATTTCAATTTATATTTTGTGCCAGAACTATTATTAAATTTATCCACGTAATAGTTTTGTTTTTCAATAACATAATTCTTTGTATGGGCAGTGTAACGTTCTAGTTTCACCTCCTTGAATATGGATCTTTGAACTTACCTGGTCTATTGTTTTCATTAATTTTTTGAATCAATGCAAGAGAAACACACATAGTTTTAATTGTTGTAGCTATTTTGATTTGTTAAATATGGCAAAGCAGACTGAAATATGAACTGTAAATATTTTAAGGAACATGCTTAAAGCAGTCCCTGCTGATGTTACAAAATTCACGCGTCAGATTTAGCTTCAGATATTCAAAATCAATTTTGTTTATTGTATTGAAGTAAAGGGCTTGACATTCTTACACAAATGACCAAGAAATAGATTATGGTCCTTAACATTTGGAAAAGTTATCTCAACTTTTAGCGCAACAAAATTAGCAAGCCTTGCATAAATATGATCAATGCACGTTTCCGATAATTTACCAAGCCTAAAATTACAGGATGTTCTAGTGAGTGAAGTAATAAAGGATTCTGGGACATTTGCTGCCATTCGTAATAATAAAAATTCATTTGACCACTAAATCGTATCATTTATAACGCACAAACGAATTTAACGTTTTACATGCAAATCAAAAAAACGTAAAACCTTGCCATTTGAAAAATACTCAGATTTATGATCGGCCACAATAATATTAAAAAAGTTGTGCAACAATTTAACATTTAAAATGAAACGAAAGCTGATAATAGTCCAACATTTAATTCAGTTTTAATCGATAATTGGAATTTTATTTAATCTACGGCTATCGCACAAAATAAAATTAATTACTTTTCAGGTATGTTTTAACGATTTCATTTTTAATTAAAAACCAAATTAATTTATATTCACGTGAACTTTTAATTTTTTGCTTTTCACGAATTGTGCAAAAATGTGAAATCTGCTGATTGAATATGGATACTTTGTTTGGTTAACGGTGGTAAATATAATTTAAACTCCTGGATAAATAGGTTAAATAAAGTAAATATAAATATAAACCGTATGTCCTCAGATAGCTATAGTCCAATTTTTTCAGACTCGTATAAACGGTTGATACCCAACCAATGTTTAATTATGAAATTTTTTTGTTAGATTGAAGAGATTTTGCCGCCTGCACAGTGGTCCTCCGATCCACTGCTCGCGCTCTCCAATTTCGACATCCTATTATCCGAAGGTTCTCGCGGTGAAGAACTGGTCAGTCGTTGATCGGTTGAGATGAGACCTACACTAATAGTCGGCCATATTGTTTTTCGGTGAGAGGCACGAGTCTGGAAAGTGCAGCATCATTAGCCAATACTTTGTAGGCAGTGTTCAATAAAGCTATGCCACGGTAGTTTTCACATTTTAAACGGTCGCCTTTTTGCAGCAGACGAATGAACGCGGACTTCTAATTCTCTGACAGGTCGGCTTGGTTTTAAATATCAACGATGAGATTAATAGATAGAAAGCAAAAACATAGCCTCTATGTTTATTAGTTCTCCGTCGACGCCATCGGTGAGACCAGATTTCTTTCCATTTAGCAATTTTCTAATTGTTGTGTCCTCTTCCTGTGGGATATAGGAAAAAGACCTCCTCACAGGGCTGAGTAGTTGTTTTAATTAGAGTCACTTCATCAGTTCGAATTCGAAGATTATAGAATTATTTTTGCCATCAACTGTCTGGAGGTCTTCAGTGAGATATCTAGAGGTAGCGAAAAAGTCTCTTGAGTTGCTCCGCTTTCTAGATATTCTGCAAGGCTGATTCTATTGTTAAGAACCAACCATTTATCACGAAGCTGTTGCTCTACTGTGCCGGTCCTAATAGTCAGTGGTTGTTGATTAAATAATTAATAATAATAATAATTCTGCAGTGATACTTGTTATTCTAAAACATCGATATTCCAAAGGACGTTCTTTTGTGATTCTGCACTAGAATTTGATCTCCATGTAAGATCAAGAATGTCTCTTAGAGACTACAACGTGATCAAGTTGGTTTTCCATCCTCTTGTCGATTCAACTAAATTGTACATTAATGCCAGGTCGGTGATGCATTGGTCATTGTCGTTACTGAAAGAGGGCAAGCTGTCAGGACCGATAGGCGATTTTTGCATTAAAGTGGCCCACGATAATTTTAGTGTCATGGTACGCAAATAATAAATATTTGGCGTCACCTGATTTATTTATCTTCAGTGGGTGCTTGTTAATGATCTAGATGTTAAATTTCTTAGTGCGTAGTCTGATCGTGCATACCCTCATATTGATAATGCAGAAGTCAATGATGTATTATTTCATGCACTGACGGTTGAGAATGACAACTCCGAATTCTGCGCGAAAGGTTTTGGAGATCAGGTTCGAAAGGTTTTGGAGATCTTCAGGTCTTTAAAGTTTCGTTCCACGTTTCGATCTTTAAAGCGTTGTTCGTGTATAATTTTCTAGGTTGTGTTTGTGATGAATCCGATATTGTAGTCAGAGGCCTTTGTTTAGAATTCGTAACATAGTTGCTTTTGTGAGAGAAGGTTGATAGCCTGTCGCTCAACCCGCTTAATACATGTGTGGATCACGTAATTTTGAAGGATCCTAAGGCATCCAGTTGTACATTATGAACACGTTTAAAAAGCGATCGCCCTAACCTGGAAAACAGATGCTGTATAGTTACCCAGAGTTCACCGCGAGGAGGTGTTAATCTAGTACTTTGCTCCTCAGTTAGATCTAGCATTTTACTTAATTTAAGCGATGCTACCTCGAGTTTTGTGTAAGGTCAAAAATAACTAATATTGAACACCATCTCTCTTCGCGGCTGTAATTGAATAAAATAACAAAACCAGCCTTTCACATTTTTAACCTTGTCAATAATTGAGCTTCTTGTTAGGCAGTGACGCAATTATAAATCCTTTAGGTAAAAACGTTGAAAAATTCCTAAGCAAACGTTGCTTCAAACAAAAATCCTTGGAAGACCCTCATAGCCAATCATGACTATCCGACTTTTGACCCATCGAAGTGCAGATGTGTATGCAAATATTTTGTTGAACTGGGTAATTAAAAATTCATCGGACAAATCAGTACGTCGAAAAACGGAACTGGGTTGGATTCTATTGGAGTCTCAACGGAGGTTCAATATCGCACTGATAACCCAAAATAATCACGTCCCGAAAGCTAACAGAATCCATCCACGAGAAGATTACAAGATATCATGGATAATAATATGCCAATTAATTTCTCTATTAAAATATTTTGGACTCTATCTTTTCCAACTAAAAGGAAGGATTTTCCTAGCTCGAGAAAAGTTAGCAGAATCTATATAAAAATATAATTTAGAACCAATTGGGAAATTAAATTCTAATTTTAGACCCTATTAAAATTGTTTTTGTTCCCATTTCAAAGCTAGCAGAACCAAAATCGAAAATCGAACCAAAACCAAATTTGCTACACAAAACAAGATCTATAAACATACAAATATTTTAAGGTTCATCAAGGCCCATTCAAATTTTTTTGACTGCACTAGTTCGTGACCCAAGCTTTAAGTTATTTCATTTAAAGCTAACTTCATCTAAACCTCCATCGAATAGTGTGACGAAGCCATATACAGGTACAAATCAAAGAGAACAAGCTACAGACAATTTGTTATGGTACATTTGCTGCTCTGTATCTGACCGTAAGAATCCTAAACTGATCTAATTGCTTCACATATTTTATTGAGCGATTTTTATGTTGATGTTGGAAGCACATTCACTCGGGGCTGAAATATAATGGAAGGTGCAATACATTGCAGCAATTACGAAAACTGGTGCAACAAAAATGGTGCAACAAATAATAACTATGTTTTAGAGGGCAACCCTGAAGAACAAACTGAAAACAAACCATCGACAAGGGAGTATTATATCAGAAATAGACTAAATACTCGATCGACTAGGAGAACTAATATTTTAAGAATTGTGGATGAAGGGATTGACGTGGGATAAAGAGCTACCTGACGAAATAAACCTAAAATTGATTAAGTATAAATTTCAACTAACTACAGAATATTAAAGAATTTTAAACGCAGAAAATAAGTATCGGAATTTGGAGTGTCTTGGATTTTACGATCACATTTGTTTCCGGAAAATCTAAGGCTTTATTACGATCAATGCTGTTTAGACAAGTTTTCGTGTCCCTGAGATTCCACCATGGTTTTAGCATTGTTCTAAGGCCATCTTAGCAAATGGAAAACTTCTATAGTCAATAAAATCTAACAGATATTATCAGCCCAACACGAAAAAACTGTTCGACCATAAACTGTGGCAGTCAGGTCTTGATTGGCTTGAAAACATAGAATGTACCTGCCATGAAGTAAGAAATGAAGCAGTAGCATCATGTCTTCAGCCTGTTTACAACAATAACGGATCAGCTATAATTGATTGAGATTTTCGAGTCTAACAAAAACAATTCGAATTCTCGCGTATTTCCGGTGTTTTTATTGGAATACCTACTATAAGAATAAACAGAGGAAATAATTTCATGCATTTACATCAATGTTAAAGAATTGAAATAAACAATATTCTGCATTTGCATATGACATTCAAGTGACTTCAGAGAGAGAGAGAGAGTCAGTAAGCAGTAAAAGTAAAATTTTATATGTGCATCAATTTGTAGATAAACAGATATTATGATTTAAAAGCCATCTTACTAGCGCCATCTTTGATTAGGCACTCGAAAGTACACTTCATGGGAAAAAGAAACCTAACGCTTAGACCATTCACCAACACTAGAATAGATGACACTCCGTCCATACAATTACGAATATCCAAAGACTGAGGATCTAAGAGTCAGAAAGGCTTCATCGGTATTTTCATCTGTTCAGTTCGAGGTGATGTATATAAAACTATTCAGCTTTCTGATAATGTAAACATTTATAGCTACGGTCATTCGTTTCAAAAATTATGTAAATTTATATAGTGATAGCGCCACAAATTTTATTGTTGCCAACAAATATTTGAACACCAGCTATAATCTGTTGATTTATGCATTGCCAAACCAAGGCACACAATGGTATTTCAACCCACCAGGATCATCGCATTTTGATGGTTTTTTAGAAGCAGGCGTGAAACTAATGAAACCACATCTAATGGAAACCACAGCATCCTATAGGCAATTCTAGGTGTGGTTTACCTGACCGGTGTGAAGTTTCTAACGATAATAAAAAGTGTAGCTACACAAATTAAGAAAAAAGTGTAGCGTACCCAAAAAACATTTTTAAAAGTGTATGAAAATAATCTATATTTAAAATACAATTAATTTATACGAGTTTCCGCAATATAGCCACTATTATAATCGACTAGTAGACATTCGAGCCTATTCAAATTAGTATAGCCCGTACATATAAAAAGGGTTGGACTTCTCTGACAAAATTTGATATGCTAATTTTAATTTTAATCTTAGAGTTTCCGAAATATAGCCACTACTATTGTGGAACAGTAGACATTCCAGCTTATTCAAATTAGTCTAGTCCGTACATATAAAATGGGTTGGACTCCTCTGACAAATTTTGATATGTTGGCAAAACATGATATGAGAGCTGATCATACACACCCAATTAACAGTCCATCCTAGAGGTCCCGCAATATAGCCACTACTATTATCGAATAGTAGACATTCCAGCTTATTCAAATTAGTCTAGTCCGTACATATAAATAGGGTTGGACTCCTCTGACAAATTTTGTTATGTTGGAAAAAAATGATATGAGAGCTGATCATACACACCCAATTAACAGTCCATCCTAGAGTTTCCGCAATATTGCCACTACTATTATCGAATAGTAGACATTCGAGCCTATTCAAATTAGTATAGCCCGTACAGATGGACTGTTAATTGGGTGTGTATGATCAGCTCCCATATCATATTTTGTCAACATATCAAATTTTGTCAGATGAGTCCAACCCTTTTTATATGTACAGAAATTACTAATTTGAATAGGCTCGAATGCATACTATTCGATAATAGTAGTGGCTATATTGCGGAAACTCTCGCTTTCTCTCTACCTAAATGTAAAGGGACTCCACTCTAAATATCGTCAGGTGTTTCTAAAATTCCATGCAATTCCCTTTAATGTTTTTGTTTTAATGGAAATTAATTGAAATGGCGATTTTCACAGCAATGAGTATTTAATAGCTGATTTAAATATTTTTCGTATAATGATGGTAATGTGTATACTGCCGTTTCAGATCTATCTCCTTATCTTCTATGGACACATTCCGAAGATTGCATATATTACGTATTCTCTAACTCCACTGCTTCCAAGGAAGTTTTATTTACGGATAATATGGTTCGCGTGGAATTGACCTACATGTTCTAAAAATTAGGAAAAATTACATGTTCTACTGCTCAAAAGAGTAAATGAAATTTGTCCTAAATCCTAAATTCGGATGTCAATTCGAATACGAAACAGCCACAAAATTTAAGTAAGTATTGACATGGCATTACGTTCAGTAACATTTAATCCCACTAGAATTAAATCAAAATTGGTGTTTTTCAGTTGTTAGTTCAACCAAATTTGACATGGTAAATCTCCCTAGAAGGTTTGAGCGTTGAACGTCTGGACTTAGGTTTGCACCCATATAAAATCAAAATAACCCAGGAACTTAAGAATCGACCATAGACGACGCTGTGTTTTCGCTGACCTCTGCGAAGCAGTTGGATTTTGTATGGCGGAATCATCGGTCCGTACTTCTTCCAATACGAAACGGGCATTGCTATAACCATCAACGGCGATCGCTATAGATCGATGTGAAGCAAGACCGCGGCAGACATTTGAATGATTTTATATTCCATACTTAATGCCATAAAATATTTTTTCAAATATAAAAAAATTGAGTGGATAGCTCACACGTAATGGCCCTTTACAATTTTTTCGGGAAACTCTTATAAATCAGCATGCTACCTGACACATATTGAAATGCTACTTAGTCCAATTTTCTGAATTTTTTCAGAAAGCTCCTATAAATTAGCATGTTACGTGTATATATACGAGGGCTGCCGTAAACATTTTTAGAAAATGCAATAAAAAAATTTTCATCAAAAATTGCTTTACTGTTTTTCAAATTATTCGGCTTTACGATCTATACACTTTTGCAAACGCTCAAATCATTTATCGATACACTTTTGCAAGTTCAAAGATGATAGCCCTAAAACATGGTTTTTGAACGCTTCAATCGCTTCTTCAGCCGATATAAATTGTTGCCCACGCATCTTATCTTTGATGGTTGGGAACAGGAAGAAGTCATTGGGTGTCAAGTCGGGGCTCAAATACTCGCTTGTTTGATGTGATGTGTGTGAGCTCGCATTGCCGTGATTCGTGATGCAAAATCATTCATAGTTTCAATTTGTTGAAATTGTCGAATTGTCGCTCAATTTGTTGAAACCTCGGGCAAACAAATGATCATATACCAAGCTGAATCGACTGGCTTTTGATTTTCAATAGCCACAGTAGCCACATGACCCGTTTTCGTGAAGAAACACGCTACCATTTGCTTCCCAATGCTCCGAGCTCGCACAACTTTTGTTGATTTTTCTTCGAATTGGAAATCTCCACAAATGTCAACAAATGTGGAATCCAACGTGCACATAGCTTTCGCACCTGTAAATGTTCATGTAAGATCGTATGTACGCTGGTGTTACTATTGCCTAGGCAATCCTCGATTTCACAATAAGTGACAGGACGATCCTCTACAATCAGTTTTCT
Source organism: Nephrotoma guestfalica (assembly GCA_963691935.1). Classification (NCBI taxonomy): domain Eukaryota; kingdom Metazoa; phylum Arthropoda; class Insecta; order Diptera; family Tipulidae; genus Nephrotoma; species Nephrotoma guestfalica. Next base: position 74,271,556 of record OY829913.1, on the reverse strand, counting down.
CACAATTACGATGTTTTATGGCACAACAGCTGTTTTTGGACGACCTTCACGATGCTCGTCTTTGAGTGAACGTCGTTCGCGTTTAAATTCATTGAACCAATTACAAACACCAGCCAAGGATGGTGCTTTGTCGCCAAAAGTCGAATGAAGTGATTCGAATCACTGTTATCACTGTTCAAAAATCGTAAAAAATCATCACGCGATAATTCCATTTTTTCACTGAATTCAATTTTTCAAGTAAATAAAAAACAATGTTGCGCTTCGAACTGACAGATGACTTCTGAGAAACATAACCTCCAAAAATGTTACACTTTTTGATTGGTATAGAGATTTACATCGGAAAACACTAGTATTACCATTTTCTAAAGTTTTTTTATGGCAGCCTATGTATTAAGATGCTACTATAGGTCTTATCTAATCGAAAATACGTTTATTTTGTCAAGATTTTGGTTTAGGGTGTTTCAGACAATAACATTTGTGTTAGTGTACATTAATTCGAACATAGAATTTTCTAAATTTTTCCGGAAACTTCCAATGAACTACTCTCCATAAATAACATGTACGGTTTTTTCAGTTTCTCGGGAAATCCTAGGAACCCAACACCAAAATGACTTATGTGTTAAGTTTCTACTCGGCCACATCAAGCCGAAAAACACCCTAATTTCAACCAAATTAGGGGATTATGGTGTTTAGGAGATCGACCCTCATTAAATCACTTCTACGCTTTTCTACTATAATTGATGATGTCAATCCTGTCGGAGCGCAGAACTCATGGGTCGACCCATCTTTCATGCCAGTACTATAGTCTGGCATGGAGCTATGTAATGTGTAGATGGTTCTACGAAAATTGGACTTATAGCCGTACGTCCTCGAATTGGCTGGGAAACGGCAAAAAAGTAAGGACGAGAAAAGCAAACCGCGAAAGAGTTGGGAGTGCCAAAAGTTGATAAGCTCCATCTACCTCATTATTTAAAAATCAAGTCGTCCAGTCAATTGAATTGAAAAATTCATTCATAAGATTTCAGTTAATTTGAAAAGACTTCCGGTGTAATTGAGCAACCAGCTGATACCACAGTCTGACCAAAAAAGCCCCAAAGAGCTTTCACGATAAAGAAGTATTTATCAGGGATGGTAACTCATCGAATTGTATCAGGATACATAGTTGATTTATCATAGAGTTGACTGAGCAGATTGAATTCTGTAAAATGTTCAGCAGCGTCGCCGGCCCTTTATATGTTCAAACATTTACTTGAATATATTTTAGGCGAAGAAACTTCTGACATCGTTCGGTATTTTACATGTATTAAATCGTATTATAATCTCGAAATTTTGCAATTATAACAATTGGTGGTCGGTGATGTTAAGTTTTGGGTAATCCGCCGGTACCAAAACTTTTTTGACAATGTACTGAAAAACCTAGAGGAAAAATTAGTTAAACTACATTCAATTTATTAAGCCAACTTTACAATTAGCTCATTATAAGTGAACGGAGGCCTTATGCGAGTGATGGTTTCCAGATCAGAGCAGCATATTTTTGTTATGCTCATATCCTTACATAATCTAAGGTATTGACAAAAGTAAAATACGTCGGGAATAGTATATTCTCCAAGAAAATGTCAAATTGTAAAAATTGCTGTAAAGCTCAAAATGTTCTAAAAATCCAAAAAATTCTAATAATGCTGTATAACACGTGTAACAAAATAGAGATAAATTTTATTCTTATTTGGGAAATTGTGAAAATTGAAACAAGTGTATGTGACATTTAATTTACTATCCGGTTTACTATACTTCCAATTTTCTATTAAATCGGAAAATCTATTATCGATAATATGCGCTATTGGAAATGGAGGCGAGAAATAGTGATCCGACAGCAATGTGATGTCACATAATGTATTGGCAATTAAAATTGAAAATGTTCTATTTCGTTTGTATGCATACGTACGAGTGTATATGTAAAAGCACGGTATTTGAAACTTTGTATCGTATATGCAACAAGTGACGGGAAATTAGGTTATATATACCCTACAATTTACATTATATGATTCTCGTTTATTTAAAAGATAATAAATTTTATAATAGTTTGGTGTGTATTATGCCGAAATGATTCTGCAAATCTGTAAATAAATTAACATTTCTGTTTCCCTTTCCTTCCGGGAATTAGGGAACGAAATTTAACAGAATTCTTAATATAGTGTTTTATACAAAATTTACATGTAACGTTCCAACAAAAAAGTTTTATAGGGTTGCTCCTGTTTGTATAAAAATCGAGTCAAGTGAAGACAAAAAATTTAGGGTGTATATATGTTGTGACCAACACTCGACTTTCTTTTGCCCCGGATGTACGTGATCCACAAATACATCACACGGCCACAATGTTTCAAACTACCAAAACATTTTTAATGTTCGTTGCTTCTTCTAACTGTTTCAAAAAGGGGTCTTCGTAGGTTGCTAATCTTCAAGATAAATTGATATCTATACTTCCTTTTACTTTGTAAAAGAAATTATACAACAAAAACACTATACAGAAAGGATAAATTAGGAAGGATTTTCTTTTGATTTAGTTTCCATTAAATATTTAAAAACTACAAATAAAAAAATAAAAATTAATGAAAAGGATTCACATTCTGTTGAAAGTTAATCGAATTAAGGAGAATGGAAATACGATTTGAAAACCATATTGCTATTCTTACTCGTATTATGACAAGTATCAGAGATTTGTAGATACGGAAAATTCTTGGAAAATATGTTAAGATATTTTTCATGTTTTTGTTTTTACTTTGTTTTGGATATAAATAATTGGTTTTAACTAAATTTAATAATAAAAATTTCCGTTTGGATGACATTTAAATAATGACTGCTGAGTCTATATTTCATTGTAATAATGGCGATGCTATTCCTTGGCAACGACTCATCTCCCGAGTCGTTCCAAAACTCAAAAGTTTTTTTGATCTTTTATGATTATAGAAATAACCAAACGGTACTTTTGAAACAAAATGGTGTTAGTAACTATATAAATTGGATGTAAAGTTGGTTATTCTTTAGTTTTTAGTGAATTATTGTGAGTCTGCGCGTTTGCTGACTTGCCGGTATTCTCACAAGCAACATACTCGTTACGCATAGAAATTATTATTTGAATCGGATTAAATCTATTTCGTTTCGTCTAGCAGCTGAAACACAAACTCGTTTGTAAGCCTTTCCAGGATGCACAGTGCCTACAAAAATCAGCTTATACTTTAGATATGAATAGTCAGATACAGTAGCTCTATTTCTCTGTAGTTGTTAACTAACTTCCGGTTGGTTGTCTTGCTTTGCCACAGTTGTCGTTTAACACCATTTCGATGATGCTATGAACTCGGCTAGATATACACGCTGATCTGGGAAGTTGTCTTGTTACTCCAGGCATCTGACCTTTCAGCGTCGATGATATCACGACTCGTTTTTATGAACCATGGGTTAAAGGTATTTGTGAATATTCTTCGGTCCTGTCGCATCTGAACATTAGGTAGTGTAACGGAATTCTATTTAATTCCGTTACTAACCTATCCCAAACAAAAAAAATAATTTTTCTTATCTGCATGACTTTGGAGATAATTGACTAACTATATCCAACTTATGTACTAGTCATGCTACGTCTTCACATTTTCTTTTTTACGTTTATTTACTACAAGGCCATTTAATTAATTCATGTTAGAATTTTTTTTAATGAGTTTCTGTGGGGTAAGAGTAAATACTTTATGTAATTTGACATCTCTACATTTTTCAAGTACACGATAAATGCAAGTGGTTTATTTATGTATAGCGTTGACATATTTACGAATACGTCGACCTATGTGAAAATCAAAACCATTTGTATTTGTTGTTGTACAAACTTCCGCTAGTAGCAAATACGAGCCGGAAATTTACAACATGCGCGGTTTCTAAAAGTTTTCTAGATTGTCATCAAAAATAAAATGTAAGTTGATTGAGAGAGCAATTTTAACCACTGGGTTAAAATGTAAATTCTCTCTCTCTCAACAAGTAATTAATTTTGGAATAAATACCGCGAAATTTTCTTGATTAGAGGCAGTCAGTCAACATTTAATTATCCGTGTAGTAGCGCAGCTCGGCGGGTAATTAAGTTAAATTATGTAGTTTTTTTTTGTACTAAGTTTTTGTTTTGTCTTTTTTTTTGGTGAATAAAGTTTTCTGTGTAGTCTAACGTAAAGTAAAATATTGTGTTTTTTTGGGGGGGTTTTTGTTGCGGTGAAGAACAAAGCGGTAAATTGGTAAGTATATCGGGCTCAGCATACTAACTCTTACGGCCCAGGTAGCACGGTGTTCTTTTGGCTGTCTCTCGGGACGGGAATGTTGTGACATAGGCACTCTTTCCCCTTCTGCCAAAACCGCCGTGGTACCCAAAACATACTTACTAACATCTTTTGTGGGCCCGAGGCCAATATATTTTCGTTTTCGTATTACTTGATCTAATATGGTGGTGTAAACACCATAATATACAACCTCGGTCGACTCGATCCGCATAATGGGTCGACGACACTGCCACTATGTAGGGGTCCGTTACCTCACTCAACTTTTCCCCCTTTCTTCTGCGGCTAGCAAGGCCGCTATCCATGCACTCCAATACCCACGCCATTTTCCTCTAAAAGACTGAGCTGCGGGAATAAATGCTGCAAGGAGTGTGAACATAGGTAGTGGCAAATTCTGTGAAACCGGGCTGGCCTCAATAGGTAAGAGGCTAACTCGTTTCAGTAGGTCTGCTCTAGGCTCAAATTGTGTTCAAGTACGAGTCCACAGTTAACCCATTGTTGGTGGGAAACATGGCTCAATATTCTTCGAATGCAGGTGTGTTGCTTTACCTTTTAAACTATTTCTGCCTTCAACGAACCAATCGGTTACTAAAGGGTGCTAAATCTGCAACTGCTGCCTAGATGCCAACGTTTTTGACTATGGTACCGCGTCTGGATGCATATAGTTGGTGTATAAATATTCTGATCTTCTTGTTTCTCGGAACACACAATTTAATCGATTTTAATTTACTTTGATAGTATACATAAGAAACAGAGTCGAGTTTTATCATCGTGCTCGTCCGCTGGTTTAAACAGTCGATTAGATATATTACCTAGAGACAAATATCAATAGGCTAGATTACACTTAATAATTATATTTATATTCCGGTTTTCATCCAACTGCTTAGAGAAGGAGTACACTACCACCGAAATATATAAGGACACGTTTATTAGTTGGTCAACAATCTCTTTAACTAATTTATCTAATCTATCAAATCTATCTAATTTACCTAATCTATCAAATCTATCTAATCTACCTAATCTATCTAATCTATCTAATCTATCTAATCTATCTAATCTATCTAATCTATCTAATCTATCTAATCTATCTAATCTATCTAATCTATCTATTCTATCTAATCTATCTAATCTATCTAATCTATCTAATCTATCTAATCTATTTAATCTATATAATCTATCTAATCTATCTAATCTATCTAATCTATCTAATCTATCTCAACTATCTAATCTATCTAATCTATCTAATCTATCAGATCTATCTAATCTATCGAATCTATCAGATCTATCTAATCTATCTAATCTATCTAATCTATCTAATCTATCTAATCTATCTAATCTATCTAATCTATCTAATCTATCTAATCTATCTAATCTATCTAATCTATCTAATCTATCTAATCTATCTAATCTATCTAATCTATCTAATCTATCTAATCTATCTAATCTATCTAATCTATCTAATCTATCTAATCTATCTAATCTATCTAATCTATCTAATCTATCTAATCTATCTAATCTATCTAATCTACCTAATCTAGCTTATATATCTAATCTATCTAATCTATTTTGCCGTGAAAAGAAAGAAAACCTTATGCTAAAGGAAACAGTAAATACAAATAACAACGCAGGAAACTCAGCATTATTGAACAACCAATTTCAAGTACTCAAAGATCTAGACGAATATCACACGGATGAAGATGAGCTTGAAAAGAAAACCAATTGGAGACTACAGAAATCCAAGAGAGCAAATAAGAAACCAAGAAACAAACCAACCCAAGCAAGAGGAAAGGTGAATTATCATCAGAAGTTGAGCCAATTCAAATCCACTTTAAAACTGCCAATGCAATTACTGCACCAAAAGTGCATGAGCCAGAAAAGAAGAAACAGGTTCCACCCAAGAAGTAGTTCGAAATAACTACAAATTAATATCGCTCAGTAATAATATTTGGAAAATAAGCACAACAGAGTCTGAAGATTACAAAGCTCTAGCTAGCAAATTAAATTCTGTTGGTCACCAGTGGTTTACCTACGAGGATAAAATTTTTTGATCAATTAAAGTAATGACAATAGGACTCCATCCAACTTGCTCAAAAGATGAATTTATTGAGGACCTATAAAACAAAGGCCTGAAAATAATCGATGCAGCCAACTTCATCAGAAAAGAGAGACGAGAAAATAGGGAAGGAAATGTTGAAATCATGAGTAGAGGACTCCCACTTTTCAGGCAAACCTTCGACAACCAAGAAAAAGTCGAAAATATTTATAATATTAAAGCTATCCTCAACCTCAGAGTTAAAATAGAAACACCGAGAAAGGTCACTCGACTAATACCTCAAAGTAAAAACTGCCAAGATTATAATCATACACAAAAGTACTGCCATCGTGAAGCAAGATGTGTTAAATGCGCAGGAACACACGCAGGAAACGACTGCACAGTTCCCCGAAATTCAACACCGAAGTGTATTAACTGTAAAGGGCAGCATCCAGCCAACTACAGAGGGTGTGAGTAGCAGTAGAACTACAGAAAATGAGAGATAAATCACGCAAACCAGATACATCAAGATTTGTGCAATCTATAAAAAAACCACGGAGCCTAAATCGTTAACTCCTAATCTCAACATACAAAGAGGGCGAGTAAATGAAAACGTTACTTATGCACAAATAAAAGTGGATCTCATTTTACAGGACATACTGAGAAATTTAGAGAACCTCAACAAAATACTTATTTCGCTGGAAATGAGTCTGCAGAACACACGAGAAGAAATGAAATTACAAACTGTTTCAATAAAAGAGTAGAAGAAAACCTTGGACGAGTGTATCAAAATATAAAATCGAATTATAAACAAACGAAATGAATAAAACAATACGAATTGTAACCTGGAATGCAAACGGGCTATTGCATTACATTCAAGAACTAGATATATTTTTAAACATGCTGAAACCCATTTCACCAAAACTTCATTCTGTAAAATAAAAGGATGTAATTGCTACCGCATGCATTACATCCAGAGAACAAAGCTAGAGGTGGATCAGCTATCCTCATAAAAGATCATATAAAACATAAGGAAGAACTTAAAGTCGAGATGCTCTCCATGTAAGTAACAACAATCAAAATACAATTAAAGAATATTAAAACTTGTAGTACAGCAATATACTGCCCTCCATGATGCAATCTCAAACAAGTGGATTATACTAATTTTCTCAAAACACTAGGAAGTGTCTTCTTAATTTTAGGTGACTATAATGCAAAAAATATCTATGGGGGATCACGATTAACCACTGCTAAAGGAAAATAACTGTTCGCAGCAGGCTAGCAACTAAAATGCTAGTTTCACTCGCACCAGGCGGTACATTAACCTATTGGCCTACGGATATCAGTAAGACTCCAAATCTTATACTTCTTTATTACAAGAGGGACTTCAGATAATTATATCCATGTAGAGAACAGTGAAAGCCTATCGTCAGATCATACACCAGATATTATGATACTTAGCCAAACAATGATTATGAAAGAGAGCAACCCGAAATTAACGAGCTCCAAAACTAATTGGGATCTCTGCCAAACACATTTAACAGAAAGAATTAGTCTACACCAGCCCAAATTGGAGACGGACTAGATATTCTCATCCATAATATCTAAAGTGCTGCATGGGAAAGCACTCCTAATAATAGTAAGGAAATGAAACGCAATGCTGGCTGTCCAGAGGAAGTGAGAGAACTTCTTAAAAATAAAAGAAAAGCACGAAAGAAATAGCAAAAACATCGAAATCCGGAAAATATAAGAGGCTATTTAACCATTTGTGCAACAAATTAAAATATCTAATAAAAGACATTAAAAATCAGTCAGTTAATAAATACCGCAGCACTCTAACTGGGCAAAAAGATACTGATCATTTATTATGGAAAGCAACTAAGAATCTTAAAAGACTCCAACTTCAAGTTTCTCCAATTAAAAATAAAGAAAATTGGGCTCGAAATGCTAAACAAAAAGCAGATTTGATGCAAATCACCTTGAAGAAACATTCCAACCTTACCCCCAAATAAACGAAAGAGGAAAATGTCATCCCGATAAATAAACAGGATGAAATGAAAATTAGACCTGTAACATTGAAAAAACTAAAATGGGAAATCAAGAATAATCTGAATGCGTATAAGGCTCCAGGATATGATCTTATAACGGGTCAGATAATAAAAGTGTGACCGGAGAAAGCGTTGAGGAAACTAGTGCAAATAATCGACTAAGATATGTACCAAAACAATGGAAAGTTGCAGAAGCAATATGATATGATACTTAAGCCGGACAAACCTCCGAATGATAAAGCTTCATACAGGCCAATTTCTCTGCTACTGACATTATCGAAGCTATTTAAAAAGGTTCGTCTTAAAAGACTAAAACCAATTGTCGAAGAAAGGAATCTAATCCCCCCACATTAGTTTGGACATAAAGTACAACAAGTACATCGAATTACTGATGTAATCGAGAAATCACTAGCATGTAGCGCAAGCATTCGACAAAGTATGGCACCAGGAGTTAGAACTCAAACTTTATCGAGATCTTCCGGAGCAATTTCTTCAAATTCTAAAATCATACATATCAGAGAGGCACTTCCGAGTAAAGTATGGGAATGAACACTCCCAACTAAAAAGGATAACAGCAGAAGTACCACAAGGGAGTGTTCTTGGGCCAATCCTTTATCTCCTACATACTTGAGATATACCAATTACAGAAGCAACTACGGCGACTTTTGCCGATGACTCTACTAGTAAATTACAGAAGGCTACTAACCTGATATGTAATTGGACAAAGATATGGCGAATTAAATTAAATGAAGCAAAATCAATCCAATTGAACTTTACAAATCTAAAAATTAATCAAATACCAATAAAGATAAACTCGATAGTAGTACCGCATGCAAACACTGCTAAATATCTTGGCATGACTTTAGATGCTAAACTTAGATGGAAGCAACACATAAAAAAGAAGAGAGAAGAACTAAACATAAAATTTAGAAAAATGCAATGGCTCTTAGGGAGACAATCTGAACTAGCGATCCATAACAAACTGCTGTTTTACAAACAAATCCTGAAACCTGTATGGACAATATGGTAGCCAACTCTGGGATTGTGTCAAGAAGACAAATATCAAAATCATACAAACAGTTCAAAATAAAATCCTGCGATGCATTGTGAATGCACCGTGGTACATTCGAAACGACAACCTACATCCAGATCTAAAGATCGAGCTTGCCGCGGATGAAATCAAGCATCATGCAACAAAACACCTACAACGTCTGCACCAGCATGAAAATCTGAACATTCGCTGTATGCTGACTACCACAACAACAAGAAGACTGCAAAGAACCAAACCACTGGACTTATCGCGACCAGGAAGTCAGTATAGACTTACTGAGACGAGAAATCTGAGGAGCAGTTACCCGTAACTAGGGATAATCACTTGATTACGCCGACTAATGAAATACATTACTATGCAATATAAATTACCAAATGGGTACAAAACGCAGTCGTAATATAAATTACTAAATGAAAAAATCAAAGAAATGACGGGTTTGGAAAATAAAACTTTATTTCAAGAAAATTCGGCTTCTCTAAAAGTGCAGGCAAATTCGGAACGAAATTTTATACTTAAACTTTTTCTATTAGTTGGGAGATCCTTGTGAAATTTGCAGGAAATCTGTGTACTGGAAGTTGCGGCGAAAACTTTTAAATAAATTTATAGATTAAATTATCAACATGGACTGGTTTTCTAAAATTTAAGCACGAATGACGATTTTTCACTTTAGAAATCAAGAGTGGTCTACCTGTGTAGTTTTCTCACAAACGGCTCACTGTTTATCTCTATTACAAATTTAAACCACAACGCTTAAATATCTTTCCCCGTCCTAATCTACAAATAACCAAATGAATATAAAAAGTTTTTGTTGCATTTGGTTTACAAATTGAAATTAATTCGATTTGGCACCATATGCAGCCTTGGACCACTAAATTTATGATTTACGAGTGTAATGCAATTTGCATAATTAATTTTGTGTACGCTTAGCGGTTTTAAAACTCTTAATTTAATATTTTTAATCGTTTTGTGTTTTTTGGGTTTACACAACACGAAACAAGCATGTGAACGTACGGACCTCTGCTAGATTATAAATTTTTATAGCAATATAAGTTTTTAAATATTTAAAGCACCACACACACAAAAGCACAAAAAAATTAATTTAAACTTTTTTTATTTTAAAGAACATAAATTCACAATGCATAAGAATATTTATTGCTTCCGTTTACTGTTTTATATACTTATTCTCCTCTTACGTATATGAAAGGGAAACTATACAAAGTAGGAAAAAGTACAAAAAAGCAAACTTTAATTTTTGTCGAAAGTTTGTGTTGTTGAAAAAGTTTTTGGTTTTGGGTAAAAGTTATTGTTGAAAAGTCTCTCTATAATTTTTATATTTAGTTGTAGTTTTTGATTCGTTCGAGATGCGAATATAATTGGCCCAAATGTGGTCGTAATTAATAAACATTTTTAAAGGATTATGAAGGTTGTTTTACTGTATACTTCGGGGTAACTAAACGTACTTGCCCCTTTGGATTTCGCTACTGTATATCTATTATATTTCAATTACATAAGCATTAATTATTTTGTATTATTCTAAGAAATAAAAAAAAAATCTTAAATAAATCTTTCTAATGCTCGACAGAAAAGAATTAAGAAAACTTAAAATTGGAATGAAAAATCGTAATTAATTTTCGTTTCGTTCGTAAAGAGGTAGAACAGTTATTTTATCCCGTAAAATAATGTTGAATAGAGTATTTCTTACAAAACATTATTCAAGAAGCTATTGCTATACAAACAGTACTCGTAGTGGGATGATTCTAACGATCTGTCATTAATCTCCATATTTTTAATTGTATAAAGTGTTAGTTTTCTATAAATAAGAAGGGTTTTAATTTAAACTAAATTTTAACCTTTCAATTGGCGCTTTCTAAGAAAAGCACTCGTTTGTAACATTATGAAGTTATTAACATTATAGACGTATTTTGACTCACTTGGTGATAAAATCGGATCTATAACCGTACGTCCTCGATTTGGCAGGCGGCTGCGTTAAGGTAAGGATGCTTCGGCCCCAAAACAGATTGCAAAGATTAAACAATAATTTCTTTTGGTGTGCTTTATCTATATTATTTGGGAGGTTCTTGGCACATTTGTTGGTTTTTCTAACAAGCTTGTATTGGTGTTCAAAAGAACACGGCACGTGGGAGTGATAACCCCCATATGTGCGCACATGATGATTATGTGCAAATTGCATATTTTTTATATATTTCTTAAATAAAATCAGAATTGATAAGAACATAAAGTCGTTCTCATTCATATGAAACTTAATATTCCCGCACCCGTCGTAAGTTTATTAAGTTTCCACTAAAAGCCAAAAAGAATCTAGGCAGACCGTGGATTTACAACCTACGATCAAATCTACCAGATTTACATGGTCCTTCGAGCCATTCGAATACGAATTGGCATAATACATCTATAAGGCGTCTGTCTAGGCCAAAACATAGACAGAGTTCAAATAAATAAATAAACGGCGTAACACCAGCGTTTCAAAATAAGGTTGCAATAAAAACATCGTATACCATCAACAGCAGCATCAGTGAAATCATGGACGCGTTACTTAAGGCGCAAAGTGCCAGGGGCCAGGAATTGTTACGACTATAGTTGCTAACGTGTGACGGGATGACGGTAGACCTAAGACGAGGTCATAGCTGTATACCACAAATATTGTGAAGATGACGAAAGATTAATTGCAGATGAAAACGTCAAGCCGCCAGAACAGTATCTCGTATAAAGGAAGGACGTGTAACGCGCGTATAAAAAAGCAATTGAGGACATCAATAATTTCGTAACACAGGTATCCGTCAATCTGCCAAAAGTTACGCCATCAATCAGTTAAACGAAAAATACATCGGAGCACGACGAACAACGAGATAGGTTAGAACAGCCAAAAGAGGATCAATTGAACATCGGATCCGGTGAGTCTCTGGAAAAAGAAGAAGACGATTCAAGTGATGCCGATACGCTATCATTCACAAAGAATGATTCGATTGCCAGAATCGAAAGCATAAAATGGACCGAAACACACGAGTCAAAACAAACATCGAGTTCAGGGGACCGCCAAACTAATTCATCGGGATCTGCCCTAAATTTATCGCAAAAGCTGTTCGAACAACAAGATGTCAGCATGCGGTTATTATACCGGAAAATAAATGGTATAAAGGCGAAACGGGCGTCAAAGGAATACTCGGAAGAGTATCTAAAGATAAAAATCGATCAGATCAACCATGATATCAAAGAAGTTGATCCAATACACAAAAACCTCCTCATGGAAGTTGGGGATGAAAATAACCATAAATACTTCACTGAAGATTACTATGGAACCCTAACAGATGGGGTAGAGGCAGTAGTAATAAAATTTCACCAGCGGATCAATCAGAAGAATATAGAGCCAGCAACCACATCATCATTATAATCATTAAAGCTACCAAAGGTGGAAATACCAACGTTCTACGGTGAATACGAAAACTGGCATGCATTCGAAGATATATTTACAAGGCTCGTTCATCAAAATAAGCAACTATCAAATACACTGAAGATGACATATCTAAAATCCCATCTGCAGAAGGGAGCCGCACACCTAATTAGCCACTTATCAACCATTGGCAATAACTATGAGACAGCATGGGAAATCATACAGGCCAGATATAACAACGAACGGCTGTTAGCCTCATCCTACTTCAATGCTATATTATAAACGCTACAGAACGCCACACGATACGGTGGTGGAGATGTTGACACAACATCAAAAACTTGAAGCTAGATAATCCCTTTGAAGCCCTAATTATACACCTCGTGATGAAAAAGTTGGACACAAATACCTTGGAGAAATATGAAAGCAGCCTGGTCCGCCCACGCGGGATCCCTAAACTGGACTATTGCTTGGAATTTTTGACGAGAAGATTCCAATCGCTGGAGGCAGTTGGAGGTCAAAAACTGAACATCGCACGGTTGGCCAAACCAGAGATCAGCGTGACACGGAAAAGTTTCGTAAACTCTAAGAGCGTTAGCAAATCGGCGGAGAAATACAATGCAACTGATTGCAGGTATTGTGGAGGACGGTATCATTCTCTCGCACATAGTCCAAAAATACCATGCAGCGAGAAACCCGGATGCACCAGCTTCAGTAACCGATATCACCACTTATTGCATGAGCCAGCGCTAAGGCCTACAAAAACGGTATCTGTAAAAATCAACTCTATCTGCGGGAAGCCGTTCAATGTACGAACGTTAATTGATCAGGGATCTCAGGTTTACCTAATTACAGAGGAAACAGCTCAACAGCTAGGCCTACCAATACAGCAAACAACGGTTAGGGTCTCAGGAGTTGGAGCTAATACAACTAATAAGGCAAATGCGAGTGTCCAGATTTGCCTTCAACCTCATTTTGATTCCTCATACAGATTGAAGGTCGAAGCATACGTGTTACCAAAGATTACCACAAATATCCTGGAACAATCGATCGCCAGAAGGTCTGACGATAAATGGAGTAGATTATGTTTAGCGGATCCAAATTATGATCGCCCGGCATCAATTAGCCTACTGTTAGGGGCGGACGTTTACAGCCACTTCAGCGGCAACCGAATAATTAGACGCAGATCAAGCGCTATAAGCACAAGCACAATCCAACAGCAGATTGTAGCAGCTCATACGATTAATAAGACAGAAGGAAACATGGAGAAATTCTGTGAATTAGAAAAGGTTCCGAAAGACAGTAAAAGCTGGTCGGGTTACACGATGGGGTGGGGTAATGTTACGGTCTCGCTTAATGTTTGGAGACATTTATTCAACAAAAATTGCTCTTTTGAGGTTTAGAACATAACTAACTTTTTGGTGAAATTAGTGACATCTAGGATAAAGTATTAGCATTACAGATAGTTTTAGAACAGTTTTGTTGTGTTACAGTAGTCTAGAACAGAACCGAGAATATTACTTAAGTATAGATCTTGGAGTCTAGAATATTCGATCGGTATATAAGTATGAGTACAATGAATACAAGGAATTATTTGGGAGATTCGGTACGCGAAAGATTAAAAGTGAAAATGAGAAGCGGGAATATAATAAGTGGCGTAAAGTGAAATAGTGGTGTAATTAAAAACTGTAAATGATGTAAATAGTGAATTAATAAATAATTATGAAAATTATTTATTGTTGGTAGAATAAGAGTGGTCAATTATAGTCAGAATATTTCGGGAATATTCCAGTAGTGGCTTAAGTATTCCGTAAATATTTGGAAATTATTCATAGATTATTTTCGGTCTCTCGCGAATATTCTGGAAGCGCTACCATCAAATGCTATAACGATATTCACAATCCATTACAACACACCTAGTAGAAAATGTACCTTCGATTTAATTTTCAGGCAGAAAGGTGGTTTGAGTACTCATAACATATTTATTTTCATTAATTGCAGTACTAGTAGATAAAACTTCTTCTTTATTACTAATTTTTACAATGTTACATTCGGGGAATCCCCAAATATAAAAATTAGTGTAAAAATATTAAATTATTATTTATAATTTGTTAAGAATCTTTTTTTTAACTATACATTTTCTTTTAAAAATTTGAAAAACCGCCTAGTTCGAGTCCTAGCCCGATTAGAATCTAGTATTGAGTTCGAGTAACAGCCCAAAGACTCGGTGGGCCCGAGAACTGGTCCCGGTTGGTGATTGGATCAAAGTTCACCAGTTGTATGTACTGGATTTTCGAATGACTTTTTGATGGACTCTTACCCAGATATCACTGGTGACTGAGTTTAAAAAGAAACAAAAAAATTTTTTAATAGATATTGTGCTTTTTATAAGCTCTCCAAATCCAAACCAAAAGTTATGAGCTCGTTCAAATGAGCAGGAATTTTATTAAATGTAGTCGGGGGCTGAGCCGACGGTAATTAAGCCACTCCACTAAACAGAGTATTTTGAATACATTTTTAATGTAGATTGGTGAGCTTTACATTTAAGATAACCTGTACTTTTAAGCTCATCCTCAAAGCCAGAACAACAACACATTTAATTTCTCAATTCCAAGTAACATTTTTATTTTAATTGATAATTTTTGAATGTTCCGATATCGGATATGAGGTTACATCACGAAAAATTAAACTTTATTCTTGCATGAGCAAATCTGTGGCAGGGGGTGGTATTAGGTAAAAGGTAAACAGTTCAAAGTCTTGTATTGGTTTTGAGGATGATTCAAGAATCAAAGTTAACTGGAATTAAAACCTCATACTTAGTTTATAACTGCTCTGTATACTCTGTTTTAGTGGTTGGGAGAGAGGGCACGGTCAACGTTGATTCAGCCCCGAAAATATTTATTTAAATTCCTACCCAACTAAACTAGTTCAAAGTTTTGGTATGTGAATTTGGAGAGCTCATAAAGAGCTCATAATACAGTCCTTATGTTTTTCAAATGTGACAAGGTGGGAGGGGGAGGGGCAAATCTGTGAGGAATTTTCTACTACAAAACCTACCTGTACGGTTACATATACACATAAAATCTATGAAAACTTTTGTTTGTTTAGAATAAATTTTTTTACCTTGCGCTTGCTTGTGTTATAATTCGCTTGGTATTTTGTGTGGTTATATCTTACGAAGATGGAAAATAATGAGAGAAGTTTTCTGTTTTACAATGCTGACGATAATGATGCTGATGATGACATAAATTTTATAAAAATTTTAGTTCAATGTAAAGTTTTTGGTATAGATAAAGAAAATTCCATTCTATGAAGTCGCATATATAAGACGATAGTACCTACACGGATTATTTCCGTATATGTCAAAAAGGTGTTCATTCAGTTTTGTTTCTGTAACTAACGACATAATGTAAAATCTACACGTATAGAGAGATTAGTTAACGTTTAGTTGAATAAAAAAGTTTTAATTCAACTACAAAAAAAAGTTTTTAATGCAAAATTAGAATATTTTAAAATGCAATTTGCTGTAAATTTAGGTCGTTACAGGATTAAAGTAAAATTTTACCGAAAAGCTTACTCTACTGTAAATAATTCTTATTTGAATTTAAATAAAAAGCTTTAAAGTTTTCAATACAAGGTTTATTTGAGGATTTATTTATTTAACAGAGAAAATATAAAATTGCACCGGTTTGCACCCGCGCTCTCTTTATAAACAGGAAAGTAATTAATTTGGACGATTTTTTTCCATAGGACAAATATCCTTCCGCTATATGTATTTACCGTACATAATGAAAAATACAACAGAAGCATTAAAATATAAAAAAAAAATTGTAATGTCCACAAAAATTTCCCACAAATATTTTCGTCGTCGTCATCATCATCATAATCATTAAATAAATTGAACAAAAATAAATTTTAACGAAAACTGTAAAGTGAACAATTGTATGAATGGAGAAACGATAAAAAAAGGAAAGAAAATGATTTTGAAATGGTAGCAGAATAAAAGCAGGGAGGTAAATTGTTGGCCTGTTGTTGTATTTTAGATTTGGAGTGAGTAGGATACTATGTATGTACAAAAGTCTAGTTCCTTCTGCAGGAATTCAGTTTTTGTTGGAAAAAAACTAAATGGAATTTGCTGGAATTTTTTTTTATTAATTTTCAATAAAGGAAAAATTTAATAAGAATAATAAAAATAAAAATTCTCTTCTGCTTTTGTGTATAAAGCATAAGGCCTAAGTAAGATAATTGGATGATTATTATTTTAATTTGATTTTATTATGAAGAGGACTGGCTCTATTTATTTAGGGTATCTCAATTAAACCATAATGTAGTGTAGATTTATGTTCATTTTTTAAAGGTTTTTGAGTTATAAACTCTTTCTTTCGTTCTTTAGGCACTTGTTCTGAGGGAGATAATATTTCCTTTTATAAAAAACTAAAAATAAAATTGGTAGAAGGCCTTCGAATCTTTGCGAAATCATCTAATAGAAAGGCATTTAAGTAATATCACAATAAAAATTTCTTATTGTAAAAGTTTTGACCAGAATTCTACAAACACATCAAATACGTTTATGTAGTGATTTTATTCAGACACTCAATACTATAATTCACACTTTATCAAAGCAAAGATCAAGAAACAAATGGATATAGCTCTATTTAAGGGCTAGGCTATATTAGGCTTAAATTAAAAATTTGGAGGACCATTTATATTTGGCGGAATCGAGTCACTTCATCGTTAAGGGATGTGATAATCGACTTTGACGGGTAGTCAGTTGAACCACTTCTCCATTCGTCACAAGAAACAAAGAGAGAGAGAGAGAGACAGTTATTATTATTATTAGGAGCCATCCAAGATAAACTAAAAAAAATTGAACTCAAACAAAATTTGTACTGCAAGGCAAAAAGCCTTCAATGTCGAAAAATTGAAACCCCTGCAGTACCCTCAGGAGATTATCTTTTGAGGAGGAGTTTTGTGAACATTATTTCCAAACTATCGAAAACGGTAGATTCGCGCTACGTCTATAGCCCAACTACAACTAATCCACTTCATACAAAGAAGAAGAAAAATTAAACGAGGCCGAAACTTTGAAGCAAAAAATTGCTTGTCTGAGTGTTTGTTACTAGAACTATAACGAAAATTACTGATAATGAACTAAAATTCCATAGATACTACCTACCACATTATGGAGTAATCATAACAACGTAGCATAACTTAATTTTCGAGTCCGTTTTCGTAAGCTTAAAATCTCATTTACAGCAGACATTAAAAATATTCAGAAAAGTTCAGGTTGCAGCAGAACCAGAAAAACACAAGGATATATTCCCATTGGTGACTTGATATCGGGAACCGATTCTACTGCAAATGCGATCGAATTGAAAATAGAGATAGACAGAATGTTGTTAAGTTCTTCTTTTCTACTTCACAAATTCTTTGCAAATGGTGAGTCAATTCTTGAAAATGTTAAAGGATCTATAAATTACATGAACGTTTTAGACATTGAGGAAAATTATTTATCGAATTCTTAGGCCTCCACTGGAACCGTAAGAACGATTGGTTTGAATTCAAGGCAAACCTTAATTCACAATTCAATGGCTCCACTGTAATGGCTTGCTCCAGTTGAACTGTTAAAGTTAGAACATATTTAAACATTATAACTCTCCGATGGAAATGTTAGTTAATTAGCACCTGGCATATAAGTATACAATGGTTAGAACTATAAGAGTTGTGTGAGGCTTTTATGCTACGAAAACTACGAAAACATAGAATAAAGCCTTATAAAAATTAAATTTCCGAGTTCAACTCAAGCAGTACACCCGGATAAATGAATACCTTAGTAGGAAACCGAGCTGACGAAATACTTTCTTATGTAGGCCGTTCTCAATGGAGACATAATCGCAAATCACTCCAGCTGGTTATGCATATATTGTGGTTCATTATTGCTTGTACACTTAAACCTTTGGCCAGCCACTACAGTAAATCGACATAACAACAACACATGAAATACATTGTAAATCAGCACTAACCCAAAATGCAAAAACAAACATTTTAGATTAGCTAAGCGAGAAGACATTCAGCTCAGTTTACTAAAACTGATACATAATCTTTTGTATTGAGACTTATAAATATTCTACTAAAACTGCTGTTGAATCAATGTCAATATGCGCAATAAGACAATATTCCAAGCGGACGATGACACAGTATCGAGACGGGTGGAATCTTGAATACAGTTGAAAATTCAACAGTTTTTAATTGTCTGTTTATTGTTTTTGTTGTATATAAATATTGTTGATTTTAAGCGTAAGCAATTTTCATATATAAAAAGCCCGGTTTATCGAGGTAATAATATAGAATTGAATTATAAACGCATAACAACAGTTGGTTTAATTCACAGTGAATATTTTGAGCTCACCAGTGGTAAACCAAATACTCACCTAAGTACAGAAATCTAGGCAGAGGCCATATTTTTACATGGTCCTTCGACCCGGATCACAAGCTAATTGGCCCTCATCGGTGGAAAGCCAACTAAGGTTGTGATCCCGGCAAAAGCAGCCAAACAACAACGGGCAAACAAAGCGCTACTTCGTTCAAAATAACCGGCAACAAAACATCGGGTAAACAAAGTAAGAACGAAACAAAACAGCCAAGCTAAACAACAACAAGCAAATAAGCACAGTCCATACCAAACAACAACCGTCAAATATAATAGCCAAATGCAAGATGGCTAAGCGTCAAAGTGAACTGTCACAGGTAGGCAAGATTAAAATTCATCGTTAGATAAATTACACCAGCAGTGCTAAGGCTGATTTATATGGTTTCTGTGACGCCACTAATCAAGCATATGCTGCAGTGGTATAATAAAGGGCAGTGGATGACAGCGGTGAAATAACAACCCAACTACTAAGTTGCCCCAGTCAAAACAAAGATATCAATCCCTCACCTCGAGTTAAATGCAGCCTTATTATTGGCAAAATTAATGAAACACGTTCAAGATACCATGAAGCTTGAAAACGTTAATACATATGCTTGGTCAGATTCAACAATAACACTCTGGTGGATTAAAGGAGACCCAAGCTGCTTCAAAACGTTTGTGGCAAATAGAATCTCGACGATTAAGAAGACGTTACCAACAGCAACTTGGCATCACGTGAAGTGCTGGCGACGGTAATAACAAGGCCGCACATACTTGCAGTATTATTTAGCAGACTGTCTACATACAACAAAATGATATGGTCTACGATTCATAAATAACTGCAAACAAGAAAATCGTAACAAGGGTTGACTAACCGGTAATGAACTTAAGGCAGCAGAAACAACAATTATAAAAATAACACAAGAGCAAGATTTCGGACCTGAAATCGCCCGCATGAACAAGGACAGAAGGCTAGAAAAGGACAGTAAGCTAGGTTCATTAAACACCTTCCTAGACGGCGAAGGCTTACTCCGTGTGATGGGACGTCCCCAAAACTCCAATCTGACAACCGCCAGCAAACAGCCTGTAATTCTAAACAAAAACAACATAATTACTCAACGGATAATTGAGGAAACCCACCAAAACACATTACATGGTGGCACACAGCTTACCCTTGCAATGCTGAGACAGAAATATTGGATCATCGATGGGAGACGAGCTGTAAAACAAGTGATACAAAAATCCATAACCTGCGTTCGCTATACAAACAAAACCATGTGTTTTTGGGTACACAACAACTAATGGGTAGTCTACCATCAGCAAGAGTGAGCCCGGGAAGACCGTTTTCTGAAACGGGAATTGACTATGCAGGACCCATCCAGCTAAGAACCACCAAGGGTCGGGGTAACAAATCCTACAAAGGATACATTGCCCAGAGATAGTGGGCAGCCTAACAACAGAGGCATTCATAGCGGCCTACAAAAGCTACGTTTATAAACGAGGGCTTCGTACTGATATACTCTCTGACAACCGAACCTGTTTTGTGGGTGCAAATTCCGTAATGAAGAAGACGTACAGTTCAGCTATGACCACATTACCCGACGACGTAGCAGCTATGTTAGCCAGTGATGAAACGACATGGCACTTCATACCACTTCATACTCCACATTTTGGCAGAATATGGGAAGCAAGACTAAAATGCGTGAAATATCATCTTAAGAGATTAATAGGAGATTGAACTCTAACATTCGAAGGATTAACCACTCTCACCACTCACGGACTCAAATCGAAGCGGTCCTCAATTCTCGGCCGCTGGTTGCACTAACAAACGACACAACGTATACAACAGCGCTAACACCAGGACACTCTCATTGGAGATGCTCTTAAGGCGATACCGGAAGCGACAACCAGCAATATAGGTAAGAACGAGATGGCACATGGTCGAAAAAATGGCACAAGACTTTTGGAAGCGATGGTCTTCTGAATACATTCACCAACTTCAACAACGGAGCAAGTGGAAAACCTCCCAGCCAAATTTGGCAATAAACGATCTAGTATTGGTGAAGTATGATCAACTATCCCCAACCCGATGGAAATTGGGACGGATCACAGACACTCACGCCGGAAAAGACAACTTGGTACGAATAGTAACCGTAAAGTGTAAGAAAACTCCCTATTAGCGACGATCCAAGTGAGATATTACCTACGAAGGCCATTGCATCGCTCAAGAAAACAACCACCGGGAAGGCCAGTGCAATTACAACTTAAAACAACAAGCCGGTATCCAGGCAACAACCTCACCGTCGAACCAAAACGACAGGAAAAATAAACCACATGGCACTAGCCATCCTTTCAGTGTGCTGCCTATTTAGTTTCGTGAGCACCAACATCGAAATAAGGCCGTTCCATTGTGATACATTTCGATGAATTGGGCAAGTTGGAGATTGTGGTATAGCTGTAGCTGTATTTGGTATGCCTTGAAACCAAGATCTCTCTTCAAAATACGCCACAATCTCCCCTACGACAGACCCAGAGGTTGAGAACGGCGACGAATTGATTGATTGTGGTTTTCACGTACCCTTTCCGTAGCAGCAATATTCACAAAAGATCAACTTGTACGCACTCTAATCGGTTGATGAATATCCAATAATGAAAAAGTGGCTCGAAATTTATTGATTGTTTCTCGAATAGTGCATTCAGTTGGACGATTATGAACACGTCGAAGAGAACGAAAACAATTTTTCACTGAACACTGATTTTTGAAATAAATTTCAACAATTTCTTAACGTTGTTCTCGCGTAAGTCTATTCATGGTGAAATGTCAATGAATACTGAACACAAATGTCATATGAACATGACAGTTGTGACGCATGAATCCCAATGATAATCCCAATTGGAAAAAGTACCTCCTATTGAATCTCTCTTTATAAATTAAAAGATTATTTACTTTGCACGCCATCTCTTATCCAATAGACTTATTTATTGTGATGGAAGATTTTTATGGACCATGACAGTGTACAATTTCGGTATTTCTTAATGATTTAACGTGATCCTTTCCTTTTAAAGTATTTAATGTTTAATTTTTCAATTACAGTGTTTTATCGCGATAAAAATGTACAAACTGTGAAGTGTGTGGTGTGATGAAACATATTCATAATTTACAACTAGCGGCACAATTAAGGGAACAAAAAAAAGAAATTTAAAAAGAAATAGACGTTGATTTATGAATATCAAACATAGGTGATAGAATGAACATCCAAATACAGGAAACAAATTCTGATATTTTATTGAAAAATTATGAAAAACTGTGATAATGGAATTATGCTACTTTAATGAAAGGATTACCTTTGATTGAGATAATCAAATAAAACAAAATAACAACCAATTTTTGTAACCAACCGGTTTCTTCAGTAACGCGTGTTATCTCCAAGAGCTTTCACAACTGCTTTCATTCGTCTTGCCATGCTTCTGATAACATTGTCAATCGTTTCTTGTGACAAATTTTCCCATTCGTCGAAGAGTTTACTACATTTCGAAGTCCTTCTGTGTTTCGAACTGCTGGATTTCGAGCTCGGACCTGTTCTATCGGGTTCAAATCTGGAGAGTGTGCAGTACGCAGCCGAGGGTTATTCTGCATTAAAACAAAATTTTCTCCCATAAATGATACAAATGGTAGCACATATTCTAGCAGAATATCTGTAACATATCGATCAGCTGTAAGGGATCCGTCATCAATAATCACTAGTTCTGTACGGGAACCTAAACAAATAGCAACCCAAACCATAATTGAGCCTCCACCGTAAGCGACGGTTGTCGTAATCTTACATTGAGAATACCGCGCACCTGGTCGTCCCTATAATACTCTTTGCCTTTGATCGATCGAGTTCACTAAGAAATTACTCTCGCTTGTGAACAAAATATGGGCCCACTAGTTCAAAGCCGTTAATCGGTGTACTTGAGCAAAACTCAACCTTGGAATATATTATCTTGAAACGATTTCTTTAAGCCTCCGCCTCACAGTATGTTCACTTATTCGCACTCCTTAAACCTCTTCTAAAGCATTACGGGTTTGAGATGATGTTTGACGCCTGTTTCTCAAAGTTTCCAGGACAATGAAATGGTCGTCTCTGGAGCCAGTATAACGTGCTGGCAAGAATCCGTTTGCCTGTATCGTTGAACAGTCCAATAAATGGTAGACTAGACACACCGAACCTTCTGATCACTTTGCGGTAAGCATAGCTATCCTCGATCATTTTGAGCTCTTTTTCTACAAATTCTATTACCAGAAGAACGAATCTATTTGTGTTAAGTAAAAATTTCACTCAAAATGTCCACCCTGGGTATGTGTCTAATTTCGCTGGATGTGAGGCCCTTTCTTCTGTCTCATTGCTATTAGTGAGCTTGTAATCTGAATTGCCTGCACATCCGTTTTACGGAAAAGAGCATACGTCATTCAATCCGACGACTGCGACTGTGCAATTACGGAGTTATATGATAATTCGCACCACGCCACGGGAAGATAATGAACCTGCTCTATAGTGGCGGCCATCAATTGCTCCGATAACCAAATTAAATTCTCATAGGGTATAAAGTACCGCAATTTAAACAAAATCGCTTGAGACGTGTCTAACATACACAAGATCATCACCCTCCACGGTTAGATTTTAAAAAAAGTTGCCGTTAAACTCGTCAATATAGTGAGTAACTGCTTTACCTGAGATAATATCCTCATCGTGCACGGTTAGTGATCAACACAACTTAAAATGTGGTGGACCACAATTAAAATCACAACTTTAGGCAGCGTAGAAATTTTATTCATGCGTGTACTCTCCAGCTGGACCGATTTAATCTAGCGTCCATTTTCATTATTAAATTAACCCTCTAATGCATGTATATATTTTTTATGAGCTAGCAAATTCATACTAGGTTGAGATGGTGTTGAATAGGAGAGATTAATAGGCACAAATTCTTTTTGATTCCAATCCATCCAGCCATAGGTGAAAATTCAAAGTCCGTATGACGAAAAGAAAAACAAATTGAGCTTTATTAGACTTTTTATTTATTTATTGTGGATTATTTGTGGATTTATTTATTGTGTTTTGGAAGTACATTTTCAAAATGTACAATGCCGTTTACCTGGCCGATCGCGAAAAATGCACCAATGACCTACTTGATCGTATAGCGGACATCTGAAGTGGGAAAATATGCTCTCTTCTCTGGTTTTGGGGAAGGCGTTTGATTATTATTGTGGATTATTCCACTTGAACAGAGTGACCCTACTTCAGTCCGCTACGTCAATAAGGTGAAACAAAATTCGGTTCGAGCATTTTCGAATTTTCATGGGTATAACAACACATCCATCAAATCCACACCCCCATATGCCGATTGTATTCCTTAATTATGTACGGGCAATCGATTTCATACTGATTTTTTTCTTTGTTATCCCATTGGGCTGCTTTCTGTGGTTACAAGGTGCCTTTGCAGGAAATAATTTGTTTCGTACCAACATAAGTAGACAGAAATCGTAAAGTCGTACAGTTTCCCACGTACTCCTCAGAGTATCGTCGCCCGATTTTCTTCCCATTTCTCCCCCCATTTTCCGAAGCGAAATATTAATAGGCTCATTTTACACGTGTACAAATTATTGAAATATAGAACATGGTTGACAAGATTTGGTATATTTTTTGAAAGACGAACAATAACGTTCGATGATGCTCCAAGATCATGTGCACCATCAGAGATTTTATTAACGCCAGCACCTCAATAAATTTATATTGCGTAAGAAAAACGATTGGAATCACAAAGCGAGAACAGTTTGAACCCCCATTTATGCGGCTTGTTCGGCATATATTGACGCAAAAAAGTTCCTGTAATTTTAGTTGAGCATATTTGCCCGTCTACACAAAACCTAGGTAGCATTGGCACTGAACCAAAGGTTTCATTAAAGTGTAATATAAGCGGCCTAACCTTGAACAATCGATCATGATCTGAATGGTCTTTATCAGTTGCAAGAGAATTATCGTTGAAGTGAAGATATCGGCGAATTTCTTCAAATCTAAGTACAGGCATCACTTGTTGTATCGCTCGGAGTATTGGGGTAGCTATAAACAGACATAAAGATTAAGACCCCAATAAATTTCCGAATGTCGTTAGAATCGACCTTAAATTTTGTTCCGATATTCCTTTGGCGAGCGCACAGATTGGAATATTCTGTTATATGCATAACAAGATCATGGCTTACAAAATATGTGAAGCAATCATATGGTGTTTTAAGTTCCGTCAACTTTGGTGGTAATGTTTTATCCAACCGAAATATTACATCGTTGATATGTAACGTTTTTTCGAAATTATCGATTGGAATTCACATTGTCGTTTTTTATTTTCACTACATCCCCCGAAAATTTAGATGCTGGGATAACAATAGGTTCGTTTGCTTCTTCTACTAATTCTGGTGATCGGATACGCTTATTTCGTCTTTTTTTATTGATTGAACTAGTATGTTTACTTTGAGCTGGTGTTAATGGCTCATTCTCTGAGGAGTCGAGTTCCGCATCGGCCATTTGTCGTCCACAAATAGTCAGCATTGTCTACGAGCTATCGAGTTGTCTATGAGTAGTCGACGTTGTCGACTCAATCACGTAAAAATTAGATGATGATGTTTAGACGCCAAACTCTGGTACTGGAAGTGCAATTTTTCGATTTAAAAAGTTGAATCATTTTCGGAATTGAACTGCACATTAGGACAAAACAAAGCAATGTTTTAAGCCAATCTAACCGATCGTGCATTCATTAATTAACACATTAATTTTTTCGTCTAAAAACGGTAAGGGGCTAGCCTTAGTAAATTTAGGCAAACATTTAAACAATTTTATCGGCTGAATTAGATTGAATTGGTTTGGGACATATACTAAAAATATAATTAGATTGGAACATATCTAACAATTAGAGTAGTTTTGTACTACTACATATTTTATACCGCTAGATCCATTTGTCATTTTTAGAGAGATGACCATCTTGTTAAACCTGGACCGCGATACCATTTTATCATATAAAGTTGAGAAAAATCAAAATTAAACCTCTTAAAACTCGGCAGACCTTCCGCAATCGCATTTTGGTATTTTGCGTACATCCATGCGGTATCGAATATTCATTATTAGAATGATGACCAACTGTCAAAATTTTGAGAGCGAAGGACATTTTTTTATCATTAATACTTCATTATGCTACTGAAGTTAGCCGAAAACCCTGCATTATCGACATATTTTGTATCAGGTGGTAGTACACAATTATGTTGGCATTAGCCGAAAATTACATGTTATTGAAGTTAGCACTAAATTTTCGCCGATGTTTATCGGTTATATGAACTGGATGGTTAGACCATTCGTAAATCGCTGAATCCCATATTTATAATTTGTCGTGTTAGGGGCTATGAATTTGACTTATGGCATTCACAGTGAACAACTGTGCCCAAAATCAGGACGTATTTTATGTAGCATCGTAGTGAAATAAATTGGTAATTTGTACTGGGGGAAGTCAAAAAGTAATTGTATGGCTAAGATCATTGTTGGATCTACTCCGTTGAATGACAAACATGTGGTATGCTCCATGCACACATTTTGGTTTGGTTCCCCCAAAAAATCAGATCAAGTGAATGAATCTTGCGTAGTCTTCAACAACTACGCACCTTGTATGATCGATGGTAAATGTTTCAAGCGATACCCGAGATACCTGGTTGTCACAGGCACCATCAACACCATCACAATGACGGATACCCATTATATCGTAGGCGATCGGTAGTGGACAATGGGTGATCTACACTTATGAAGGGCAAGATGTTGATGTGGACACTTTTGGATTGTGCCATATTCGCAGATATTGTCCAAGGCTTTTGAGGCTCACATCAATGTGAAATATAGTAACTCCGTTAAGATCATAAGTATATACGTAAATATGTGAAAAATGGCAGCAATATGCCTGTTTTTGATGTGACAAATGCAAACGACGAAGTATCTCTGTATCAGATGGGTCGCTATGTGTGCAGGACTTGAGCCCCTTAACACTACGAATTATAAATAGGGAATCCAGCTATTTACGAATTGGTCTAACTTCACCCAGTCCAAATTACAATAAACGTGCGTCCAGCTATAATTTTATTTCTCTATGATGCTGTTCACTGTTAGTGCCACAACTCAAATTCATAGGCCACTAACACGACAAATTGTAAATATGGGATCCAGTAGTTTACGATTTGGTCTAACTTCACCCAGTTCAATTTTTAAACATTTGAATTATGTGATAATGATTTTCCAAATTTTTTTTCGGCGAAAATTTACTGCTAACTTCAATAACATCTAATTCTCGGCTAATATGAACAGAATTTTGTACTACCACCTGATACAAAATATGTCGATAATACAGTTTTCTTTCCGGCAGAAATTATCGGCTAACCTTAGTAGCATTACTTCATTTCGGCTTGAGAAAATTTGAGAAAATTCGGAATTACACCACCTAAAACTTTTTAGTCCTATTACTCGGTGTATTGGAAAAACTTTAAAAATTCGATTCACGAAGCTTGCTCATCATATCGAGATAAGGCTTACTAATTTGAATAGCCCAATGTATCCCATTTCGAACGTATATAGTCACTATGCGAGCCAATTTCTGAATTTTTTTTTTGCTGTTTGGCTTCATGTAGTAGAACATCTGTGGATATGCATTACTCGGTGTATTGGAAAAACTTCGATTCACGAAGCTTGCTCATCATATCCAGATAAGGCTTACTAATTTGAATAGACGAATATATTCACTATGCGAGCCAATTTCTGAGATTTTTGCTATTTGGCTTAGGATAGTAGAACATCTGTGGATATGCATTACTCGCTGTATTGGAAAAACTTTAAAAACTCGATTCACGAGCCTTGCTCATTTGCTCATCATATCGAGATAAGATTTACTAATTTAAATAGCCCAATGTATCCCCTTTCGAACGTGTATATCCACTATGCGAGCTAATCTCTGAGATTTTTGCTATTTGGCTTAGTGTAGTAAACAATATTTGTTATAATAATTGTTTCGAATTATTTTAATATAAAATAAATACACTGTTAAAATTGCACACTTCCATAAATTTTTGTCCAAGAAATAAAATTGTGTCCAAAAACTTCACAACGAACACTCGCATAAATTTTTGTCCAATAACATTTATCCAAGAACTTCACACCAGTCCACGAAATGATAGAGGCTGCCTCTTCAGGTGGGCCGATTTCAAACAAAAATCATTCTGATCTTTCAATTTATGAGAAAAGCTTAAGTATGAAGTTCCATTCCGATCAGTGAATCGATCTGGCCTGCAGACATTTACTCTGCACAGCACCACGAAGAATCTCGAGGCCAAAATTTTTCTTGATTACTGTTATGTATTTTACTACGTAAAAGATAACAAAGAAAGATTCTAAAATTTAGATAACTTTCCGAACACAGCCACATCACTTAGCGCAGGTGACTATTAGAAAGATAAAGTAATAGCTGCCGATCTGTCTCAGTAAAATCTATAGAACCTTATACATATCACATCCTTTATTATATATCTGGCACACCTCTTGCTATTTGTCAGATTTTTCTGATAACCCCAAAAATATACAAATATGTATTACAATTTTATATATTTTTAAGCTTTATAAAATATAGCCTCAATATCTAAACTTTAAGATTAAGCCAATTGACGAATTTTTAAGAACTTATCAAAATATTTCATAGAACGACAAAATTATTAAAATACCACCAGAAAAGGTAATTCCACAATCAGCACCCAACAATAATGTTAATTTAAAGAACAGTTCTAAAGTGTTTTATTTTATTTTAATTTTTTTCCACCAGACAACAGCACTACCCAACCAGATGTAAAGGAAAACTGAGGAAACAGTTAACTCTACCTGTATTTTTGTTTGAATATATTCAACTGAATAAAATCTATAGAATAAATAAATTATGCAAATAAATTTGTAATTTAAAAAAGCACAAAATCGAGAAAGATACCAGAGCAAGCGAAAAGTAACTTTCAAAGGAAAACATTTTCATTTCACTTCCCGTCTTTAACTTTTTAAATTCAATTGTTTACGTTGTCTTACGTTTCAACAGACAGGAAAGAAATGAATTTTCTTTTTCGATTCCGAGAACCAAAAAAATATGCAAATATTAGGAAAATTTGTATTCTAAACTTGAGTAGTATCGAATCGAAAAAATTAAATTCTATGTTTTACACTTTTATAGTCGAAATTTACATTTTTCACGCGAGGACAAGGACGCACGATCAGAATATTGCTGTTTAAATATTCAGACTATTAATTTTGTACATGAGCTCAAAAAATCAATAAAATGGGAAAATAATTTATATGATTTTAGCTAGTCATAGTTTTAATCCGATTACCTTAATTATTTATCTGTGTATGTTCAATTAAATTAAGATTTGAAAAATAATCTTTTCAAAATGTATTCAAATGTAGACGTTTGAAAGATTTAGAAATTATTAATTTTGGACATCATATCTATAAATATGGTAATAGACAGTTGGTTAACATTACAATATATTTTGAACATTATTTTCGTCGTACATTGATTGTAATAATGATGATAATAGGTAGATTTAGTATTATCCAAAATGATTTGTGACCCTTAACGTAATCGAAATTGTTAATTTGACTTATTTTATTTTTTCATCAATCACTCACAAATTAGATAGGTAGACAATATCTACTATGTGTACGAAAGCTTCTAGGCAATTTCATCATCTGCATGTAAATGCCGTTTGTAATATTTGGAGATTATAGATTTTAATCATAAATTGGCTCAGAACCGACAAGATATAAAGACCCGCAATGATCAGTAAGTTTTAAGGCGAGCTTTATTTGGTGTATCAAAAAATATCGATTTAATGAAGAAACAATCAGTTCATTTAGATCTTACTTAGTTATATTGGTCTCGTTCTGAACAAAAATAAATCACTGCTACATTGTAAAGCATGCAGAATTGAAAGAAAATTACAATATGCAATCACTTATACGGTCAAATGAGAAATTGACAGATGATAGCGCAGATCTTACAATAATAAAGAAATGTATGTTCCGCAGCTCCTCGTTGTCGTGCTAGTCAGTTCGGATGCAGTGCATTTTTCTAAATTTTTTAATTCAGTTCTTGCCTTTTCTTTTTAGCATGAGCTTTTACTTAGCTTTTAGCTTAGAGTCTAGCGTCATGCCGAGGTACTTAGCGTTACCAGAATATAGAATTTGTTGTGAATTCAGTTTAATCGAAATATATTCTAACTTCCTATTTGTATTCTCATTTTGTGCAGTTATTCATTATATTAATAGGATTTGTCAATTCCGTATTGACTCAACAATACTAGCATCAGTGATCATGGCAGCTGTGTCATCAGTAAACGTTCCTATTCTACTTTCTACTATATTTGGTAGATCACTGGTAGGTATAATACAGGGTCCAGAACACGATGTTAGACCCCCTGCCAATAATTATTTTTTTTAGTTTTGAGTATTCCCTTTCCAGTCTCACCCAGAAGTAATGGTTGTAAGACTTTAGCAATTCCAAATATAATTTTGGCAAATCTGCTTGGGCTACGTCTAAGAATGTTACTGAACATACTTTCTTTTTTCCAGCGCCTCCTGAATTGTATCAGTGATCCTATGTACCTGTTCCATCATTGATTGCCTTTCTCGGAACCCGGATTTCTGCTCTCTGTAATTGGCATTAATCTCTGTAGTAATCTTTGTTGTTGTTGTTAGTAAAGAAATGAGCCTATACGATGTTTTGTCATTTAGCGGTTTATTATGCTTTGGAATCATTATGATTCCCGGTGCTTTGATGGGCAGGCAAATACAGTTAGCAAGTCGTTCCCAGGGGCTTTTTATCTTTGTGGTTTTTTATTTCTTGTGTGATTTCTTTCAAAGTAAAGGGTAGCACAGAGAAGTTATTTTCTAGGTGTTTGGCAAACAGATCTGCTTTTCGCTACGAGCCCAGGTTCCATCAACCATTTTTATGGGTGGCACTTGTATTTCAAGGATTTTTAAACATTTGGTAGCTTTCCACAGGAAATAATCCGTGCCAGGTTTAGCTGTCAGGTTACTTAGAAAGCTAGCATCTGACTCATTCTTAATCTCCTTTATAAGTAGTTTAAGTTGCACGAGTTTTTTAGGATAGTTTTGTCTTCAGGCGCTCTAGTTCTCTGTCAAATCTGCTGGGCTCTTCTTTTTTCGTTAACCAACTCTCTCTGGAGTACTTTACCAGGCTGTTTTTTGTACACTTTCAATGAGGCTTTCCAGTTCTTTTTCTATCATGGAAGCGTTCGAGATATGCACCCCTAGACTCACGCTTTCTTCGACTGCTGCCGAAAGTATTCCTAGTTTGTTTTGTAATTTGTTATTCTTGAAAGACTTGCTTCAGTTTTTATCATATCACTTATTGCCAACAAAAAATGGTCTAACAATAGCCCTTCTTCATTTTCTGCTACTAAGCAATTTTCGGAGATACCTCATGATATATAGAAATTCAGAAGGTCCGAAATTTTATTTTGGTCCTTATGTCAGTAGGTTGGCTTTCGACTGGAGTGAAACTCACATTTTAATGTTCTGCCTGCTTCAAATAGCTCTCTTTCTTTGGGAGT
The DNA here is from genome assembly GCA_963691935.1 of Nephrotoma guestfalica. NCBI lineage: Eukaryota > Metazoa > Arthropoda > Insecta > Diptera > Tipulidae > Nephrotoma > Nephrotoma guestfalica. Next base: position 74,239,633 of record OY829913.1, on the reverse strand, counting down.
AGTTATATTTGATCCACAGAATATGTTTTTGCGTTAAAGTCGCCTTTAATAATAAAATTAGTACCAAGCCATTTAAGAAGTTTGATGTAATCTATTTTGGGTTATACCTCGGTGAACAGTATATATGCTGATCTACACCAGAAGCCCATAAGTCTCGAAGTAGGATTTGTGCGTGGATCACTACTGGTGCTAACCATCTTAGCGGACCGAAGAGCCTAGACGCTACTTATAAAATTGTTCGTTTAGGTACTGTTGTGTTTGTACCTGGCATGGCAACTTTAAACTGTTCCAACTGTTTCAACTGTTTTGACTGTGTCATTAAATTCTATCTTGTAGTCGTGTTTTTTTTAGGTTTTCTGGAAGTTTTTCTAAAGTTGCCTTTTCATTGCTTCTTCATTTTCTGAGATTAAATCCTCCACTGGAAAGGAGAATCAATCATTTGCTTTGCGCGATTATTGCTTCTGTTATTGAATTGATGTTTTCGTAGCCAAATATAATGATGTAGCATGTAGTAAACACGAGATGCTAGTATCGTTTTTGATCAGTTCCATGTGGTTAAGCTGGATATACTCGATCATGAACTTATGATATTGACTCTTCAAGTTTTCGCCTCTTTTGAATCGGGTTTCCATTTGAAGTAATCTAGTTGTCGCTGGGCTTCAGAGTCTCCTATTGCCCCTTTTCTGTTTGTCGTTATTCAGCGGTATCCTCATCGGCGGTATCTTCCTCTTCATCAGTCACGTTTTTTCCGGGTACAGTTCATTGGCCTTCCAAAACCGTTTTTATTGCTTATCTATATATGCTAATGTTACATGGCTTTCTAATCGAAATATCGATACACTGCTGTTCTGGGTTAGGCAACCTGATATATTCCGTCCTAATTCTGTTTGTTGAGCTATACATTTATGAAGCGGATCATACTTTATTCGTTCCAACAGTATTTCTTCGTAGATGTCAGTACCTATTAAAAGCCCAAAAGGTTCGGTAGTGTTGAAGGTAGGATCGGCTAGGATTACTTCCTTTTGTGGTTTACTGTTTAGACGCATTATATTTTTATCAGGAAGCGGTTTAGTAATAGTTGGTAAGACTAGAGTATTAGTTTGTATCTTAAAGATCGATGGAAATCTGGGACTGATGTTTATCATTACCTGTAGATGCGATCGTCCTTTTGTTCCTGAAATTTCGGAAGCTTCGGCAAAAAAAATTGTCCTTGGTAAGCGGAGTTGTTGTGCTGCTTCTTCCATGACAAAGGAGGCCTGTGATCCTGGATCTATTAGTGCCCGCTACATGCTGAACCCGCCGTATATGCTAAGAGCACTGGGTCACAATCCTTGTCTAACGTCAATATGTTCAGCTTTTTATAACTGTCTTGCTTTTCCGGTTCTTTTACGTGCAGCAAAATATGGTGGTTGCCTTATTGCAAGTAAAACAATTGGGTTTAATGCTGCAATTTATTGTCGTATGGCTTTTGCTTAGACAACTTCGACACAAATTGTGCAACATAACCATTTTACTTCTTTTGAAGTAAAGTGCTGATATTTTTTCAAAGCGTTGGCATACTTCGGTTCTATGGTATTGTTGACAGCATACGGAAATATAAGTTGATTGTGTTGCAGCTACGAAAGCATGTTTTAGTGGTACTTGATACCTGGATTGTTGTATTGGTATTAACATGTTACTACCGAAAGATTCTAAGGATTAAAAACGCCTTTCCAGAAATTTCAAAAGCTGGCTTATCTCCTGGAATTCTTTTGAATTTTTTAGAGAAATTTCATATAGGCGTCGTGATTCGTTGTACAATTTTTTTAACAAAGTAAATATGATGAATGGACCCCATGTGACAATTCTAATGCCTGAATTCCTTATTGCGTATATACATTCGGTTGTTGTTTCGTGTAAGCTTCTGAACGTAACTGGAGATTCGTTTGGTAGATTAAATACAAGTGACCTTTTATTATTGAAACGATTCTCCACGATCTCCCAGGCTGCATCGTAGCTGACTCCGATAGGTTCCAAATGGGCTACTAATTTTCCAGCTGGCATATGAACTTGGCTCTTTAAGTAGTTCATTTTGTGCGTATTAGTAAGTGTCAGTGAAGTGCAGTCTTCACTTTGCATTGTTCTTCTTCTTGACGTGTGCAAGTCTTAACGAACAGATTATACGCTATGTATAAGTAAGTTTAGTGTAGTGGAGAACTATGTTTACGTAATGAAATAAATGGCCGTCTGGCTATTGGATCGAAGTATTGTCCAGAAACAAATCGTATACGATTAGGCTGGCTGTAAGATGTTAATTTCCGTTGCAACACACCCAATATGTCTTTCTTTTTTAGCACAGCGTCTGGTACATTTGAAAAATATTTGTATTTATATTCTAGTTAATTGTTGGCGACAGATTAAGGTACTTTATGTCGTTGCAGGACTAATGAATGCAATCTGATGAAATTTCCAGGAATATTTTTTAAACTTCAACCTACATTCATCGTTAGTTTGAAATTTCCGTTTAGAAAATTTCTTAAACGCAAGTATATCATACCATAATTAATCCAATAAATGATCAATTTCACTGATTATAAGATTCAACAGAATCATTACAACATGGACGTCTGGGCATGTTGATTACATAACTAATGTAGCATATCTTAAAATCATAATGCCAGCGTTTCAAGAACCACCTGAAAATAACCATTTATACAAATTGAATTTGATCACTGTAAATTAATGATTTTATTGCGGTGTGTTGGATTTGTTTGTGCATTTATCATACTGGGATTGGAAATGCTTGCCAAGAAGTTGAGGCATAATAATGATGTCACACCACTATTTTAGTTATTCGTTTTACATTTTTTTTAAATTTTTACTATAACAGTCACCTATAGCATACTGCAATCGGCAATCAAAAATAAAAAAAAATAGAAGTGGAAGAAATGAATAAAAATAAACAAACTTAAGTGTGAACTGAGTAAATCATTGCTGAGCGAATCCCTGGTCAGGCAGAAATTAAATATAACAAAATACTTGTTGAAGTGACGTAACGCACTCAGAGCTGGCGCGGAACACTGGACATCAGTAGTAGTACCACGAAGGATCTGTAAGAACCCGACGCGTCTCCTCAGACCGCGCTCAGGAGAGTAAATATTCGAATTTTTTTTATTTAGTCGCTATAAAATACTTTTGGATACAATAATTTTCACCGGATCACATATATTTTTATAACTCATCTGAAGTTTTGGAAGCCTCATTGTGGATAAAAATATTTTCACTCAAATCAAAGTTTACACTTTATGAGACTTTTTTTAGATTTTAAATAAAAACCCGAAAGGAAATTTTTTAAAATTACATATTTGCCCTATTAATTACATTACTATGTAATTTTTCATTCAGCGTGGCTTAAACATGGAGTTTCGGCAAAGTACATCACTTCAAATCGGTTTGATCTCTAGTTTGTCCATTAATTTCCCAAAATATATAAGGGGTTGTAAGTATTTAAGTGTTTCATAATTTTTAACTAAATTTTACCTTTTGTACACTAGGAATCGTTGAATTACTGAAAATGAGTAATCACACTTAAGAATGGTAACTGCTTGCGAACTGGAAACTCGACTGGTTAAGATCGAGTTACCTGAGTTACCTCTTTCGATTAGGTTAACATGTTTATTTTTTTTATTTTATTATTATTATTATTATTCATTCTCATACAATAACAACAGCGGATTATCCAGTGAATTTAATGTTCCTTTAAGGATAATCCAAGTTGTTATACATAAATATACAAAAGTTACAAAATTTACATAGATATATAAATATTATAAAAATTAAAGATAACGGAGATGTAGTTCCAAAATAATAGAATATTCGATTTAAAATAATTTTTAATATTTTTTTAAAATTGTAAGTAGGTTTCAGATTCCTTTATAAATTCAGGTACTTGATTATAAATAAATGGGCCCATAAACGTGATCGATTTACTTCCAAATTCAGTTCTAATACGAGAAAGATACATTTTAGCTTTACGTATAAAGGGTTAATTGAAACTTATAAAGGGTGTTTTTTAAGAGGTTGCCGATTTTTTTTTTGAATAAAACACATATAAAATTATGAAATGACCAAAATTTTTTTTTATTTGGTAGATAATTTTTTGGCATTTAACATTTAAACACAATTTCTGGCATATGGCTACCACGACTATTTTTCACAAATGTCATTCTGGAGGTCCAATTTTCCAGCACTTTTTCAAGCATTTGAGGGCGTATGTCAGCAATGACACGTTGAATATTGGTTTCCAAAGCGTCAATCGATTGAGGTTTATCCACATAAACCAATGACTTCACGTATCCCCACAAAAAGTAATCGAGTGGCGTCAAATCGCACGAACGCGGAGGCCAATTCACCGGACCATTTCTCGAAATAATGTTGTCGTTGAAAGTTTCTTTCAATAAGTCGATTGTTTCACGTGCTGTATGGCAAGTGGCACCATCTTGTTGAAACCACATTTCATCCATATCCATATCTTCAAGATTTGACAACAAAAACTCATTTAACATGGTTCTGTATCGATTTCCATTCACGGTAACGCGTCGTCCTTCCTCATTTTTAAAGAAATATGGACCGATGATCCCACCAGCCCATAGACCGCACCAAACAGTACATTTATCAGGATGCATTGGTAATTCTTGAACGGCGTGTGGATTATCTTTGCTCCAAATGCGACAATTTTGTTTGTTGACGTATCCATTTAACCAAAAATGCGCCTCACCACTGAAGAGAATTTTACGGTAAAAAAATGGATCTTCGTTCAATTGATTTAACGACCAATCACTGAATTCACGGCGCAAACGATGGTCGTGTGGCTTTAATTCTTGCACCAATTGAATTTTGTATGGCACCAAACCCAAATCTTTACGTAAAATTTTCCATAAAGTCGATGGACAAAGTCCAATTTGCTGAGCACGACGACGAATCGATAAATTGTCGTTTTCTTCGACACTGGCCTCAACGACAGCAATATTTTCTTCTGTACGAACTCTTCTCATTCTTGTCGGTGGCTTGGCATCCAAAAGAGTGAATGTAGACCGAAATTTGGTAATTACGTTCTTTATGGTGGTCTCTGACGGACGATTATGTGCACCATAAAATTCACGAAGTGCTCTATAAACATTTTTAATTGAACACTGATTTTGAAAATAAATTTCCACGATTTGAAAACGTTGTTCTGGAGTTAACCTATTCATAATGATTTGCCAAACAATACTGAGTAGAAATGCCACTTTGAGCTGTCAAAACAACTGTCATAAAATAAAACGACATCTATCGGAAAAACAAACCTCCTAAAAAAACACCCTTTATAAGGAAAATAGAATTGGCAATCTGTATACTGCTTTCATATTTTTGTTTTGCATAACTTGCGATTTCTTGAGCCAGGTTAAGGTAGCTGTTCCGTATACGATAAGGCCATAACTAAATCGCGAATGAATAAACGAAAAATAAATCATATGCAATACCCTAGTAGGAAGGAAGAAAGATCATTTTCTGAGTAACCCAACAAGTGGAGCAATTTTCTTACTTGTGATATTTATGTGATCATCCCAAAACATGTGTTCGCCAAGTGTAACTCCCAAATATTTGAATGAACTGACTCTTTAAATGTTAATGTTACTAACTTCCAATAGAGCTGAACTAGTCATCGATTTATATGGGGAATGAAATACCATATATTTGGTTTTAGATATATCGAGAGCTATTAAATTGGAATTATTCTAAATATTCTAAAAGTATACTAAGGCCATGTTTCATATCAATCAATATACTGTAAGGATCATGGGTTTCATAAAATAAAGCAGTATCATCTGCAAATATTCTAATATGACCCTTGAGCGGCAAATAGGAAATATCATTAATATAAATGAGAAACAAAAGTGGTCCTAAAACACTACCCTGAGGGACACCACATTTGGTATCTAACATTACACTTCCTACTCCATTTATCATAACATACTGTCTTCGATTTGATAGATAACTTTTCAATAAGTTGTAAGGAATTCCACGTACGCCGTTAACAGTATAATTTGTTTAGAAGTAACTGATGATCAATACAATCAAATGCTTTCTGTAAATCCAAGAAAAGCGCTCCAACATATCTTTTTGAAACAAAAGCAGTATGCATCATACTCCAAATTTCTGCCAATGCCAATTCAGTTCCTAAACCTTTTCTAAATTCATATTGGTAGGAATAAAAAAAATTATTATAATTTAAAAACGTTATCAAACGGGAAAATATTAATTTTTCAAGAATTTTATCGAATATTGAAAGAGTAGAAATAGGCCTATAACTATTAAGTAAAGAAGAATCTCCATTCTTTAGAATAGGAATTATTTTAGCGACTTTTAAACATTTGGGATAAACACCAGTTATTAAACTTTCATTAAAAATATCAGACAACATGTTCGAAAAAAACTCAATTCTACATTTCAGCGCGCAGCTATTACTTTCTTGCGGACCTCCACCTTTACCACTACTAAGCGAACAGATAACATTACAAACTTCAACAGGTGTAATTGGTGAAAGATACATGCCGTCTGAAATTCATTTAATAGTTCCAAACCTGTGTATGTCTCTGTCGGAGCTAATAGATTCACTAATTAAGTAACCTGCATTAACAAAGAAGCAATTGAAAAGATTAGCTATCTCAAAAGAATCACTTACGTATCGGCCATTAAATAAAATTTTATCAAATTTAAGAGATTCGAGATTTTTATTAAAAAATAAGTTCACGTTCTTCCATAAATCCCTCTGATTTAAATCTGTAAACATGTTACTAAAGTAACATTTTTTAGCATAATATTTTTTAGAAGCTAACAATTTAGATACACGTACTAATTCCGATTTAAGAGCAACGTTATTAGGATTACGTTTAATTTTTTTTAAAACTTTATTTTTTTGCGAATGTCACGCCAAATGTCAAGTGTGATCCACGGACATAACGTATTTTTCAGCTTAACTGAATATATTAATTCATTATATTTTTCAACAATAATTTCTTCTTTAATTAAAATCTAATGACATTCAAAATCGAATTCAATGAAATAGTGAAAGAATACTCGCATGTAAATGGTATAAAAATTTCCAGATAGACAGAAATAGAAAAAATCGACCATTTAGACACAATTTGGACAACCCGAAAATAATAAAGGAAAATAGAAACATCTAACAATGACATTGATGATGTCAAAATTAAAATCAAAACAAAGTAAAGAAATAGTAATAAATTATGTAAATGAAATGTAAGTAGGTAATTGAAAATTTAAGAAAATAATATAATTTAAATCTAATAATGACATTCGTTTAATTCTATTGCAACAAACCGGAGCTGCCAAGATTCCATTATTAATCATCGATGGCTGCTGTATCACCAACAACATCATCATTTGCTGTATTTTGTGGATGATCCCGAGGTGTACTAATTCGTATGATGTTGTGGATATCGTTCATCGAGCTGATTTGGAAAACATTTGAATCAGGACCTTTTCTGAGTAAGATTTTGCCTTGTTTGTACCATAAATATTTGAAATTAGATTTTTGTTTTATTATTTTAGCTTCCGAATATAATCTGATTTGAAGTGGCGATAGATGCTCCATAATGTGTATATTAAGAGCCTTATGTTGTGGTGAACACTGGACTCCGGGGTCCGATGCATTAATATAGTTCATGTTTGATGTTTTTTGTCGATATTTTAATAAAATTGTGTTTTTTTAATTCATAACAGTTTGTTTTAATTATTAACATTGGTTTTTTGGATACATTTGATTTAGATTTAATATTTGTGTTTACAAAAAATGCTAATTGATTGTCTTTATCAGCCGGTTTAACATCTAGCACGCGAAGTATGCATTTCACCATTTCATCTTTCATGTCAACATTTGACGGAAGTCCAGTAACAGCTAGATCATTCCGTATTGCTATTTGGTGCACTTTATCCAACAGTGCTTCAAGTTTATTCACCCTTGATTCAAGTACTAATTGTTTATTTTCCAGTTGATTTGCATTTTGACGTAACGCCTTGTTCTCATCAATTATTTGATTCCTTTTCTGTACAAAATTGTCAAATGAATCTGATACAAATTTCTGAGAATTTTCAACATTTATGATTCTCGAGCGTAAGTCGGCTAACACATTTAAGATTTCCGGAAGACTTGATGACTGATCTCCAATTTCAGCTCCCTCAATTATGGATCTAGATTTTGTGGTTTTACAAGAGTTGCAAATCCAAGCAGCTGTTTTGTTACGAATATTTTTTTAAGCAGATCATCTGGTATGTCAGCACATGCAATATGGAAGAATCCATTGCATAATCCGTCACAAGAAATAGCCGGATTGTTTCGATTACCGGTAATAGCAGCATCACATTTTTACACTTTTATGGGGCCATCCAAAAATGTTACAGTCTTATAATTTTGGCGCCAAAACACTTTAATTATTATTTTACAATTTGGAGATATTCTTAATAAAACCAAATAACCGGTGTGAAGTTTTAATCAATTATCAAAAGTGTAGCTACACAAATAATCATTTTTCAAAAGTGTAGTTACACAATTTAATCAAAAGTGTAGCTACACACAGAATAAAATGTAGCAGGGTTGAATTTTTTTTATTTAATTAAAAATCCTTTTATAGGAATTCTAAATTTAAAAAAGATGATAAACAAAAATATATATACATACCTAAAGGTATTTAAAAATATTTTGATAAATAATGTAAAGTTAAATTATGTATGTCTATGCGGTTAAACGTTTTTATATTAAACCGCAGTTGTCAATAGGTAGATGACTATTGAAATATGTGAATCCCATTAGACTGTGTGACTCTTATAAATAAATATTGTTAAACATCGATTTAACGTTACTCTAGGAAACTTTCACCGATCTTAAAAAAACGCTCTACCTACTTGCGACTTTTAATATAAAACTGTAGAGGTTCTGTAAAGGTCTCAATCAAGTAATTCTAGAGGTGTCTATTCAGATCTGTGAATGCCCTCGGATTGTGTGTACTCTGCTGGACTAATTTTGATAACCACCATATTAACGCGACCCTCGGGGAATTTCTCACCGATTTTAGAATACCACTCCACTTGCGATATTCAATATGAAAGTGTAGGGGTGGATTGTGATATCGCAAGGGGAGTGATATTCTAAAATTGGTGAGAAATTCCCCGAGGGTCGCGTTAATATGGTGGTTATCAAAATTAGTCCAGCAGAGTACACACAATCCGAGGACATTCACAGATCTGTATAGACATCTCTAGAATTCCTTGATTATGGCCTACAATCCACCCCTACACTTTCGTATTAAATATCGCAAGTGGAGTGGTATTCTAAAATCGGTGAGAAATTCCCCGAGGGTCGCGTTAATATGGTGGTTATCAAAATTAGTCCAGCAGAGTACACACAATCCGAGGACATTCATAGATCTGTATAGACATCTCTAGAATTCCTTGATTATGGCCTACAATCCACCCCTACACTTTCGTATTAAATATCGCAAGTGGAGTGGTATTCTAAAATCGGTGAGAAATTCCCCGAGGGTCGCGTTAATATGGTGGTTATCAAAATTAGTCCATAAGAGCACATACAATCCGAGGACATTCACAGATCTGAATAGACATCTCTAGAATTCCTTGATTATGGCCTACAATCCACCCCTACACTTTCGTATTAAATATCGCAAGTGGAGTGGTATTCTAAAATCGGTGAGAAATTCCCCGAGGGTCGCGTTAATATGGTGGTTATCAAAATTAGTCCATAAGAGCACATACAATCCGAGGACATTCACAGATCTGAATAGACATTTCTAGAATTCCTTGATTATGGCCTACAATCCACCCCTACACTTTCGTATTAAATATCGCAAGGGGAGTGATATTCTAAAATCGGTGAGAAATTCCCCGAGGGTCGCGTTAATATGGTGGTTATCAAAATTAGTCCATAAGAGCACATACAATCCGAGGACATTCACAGATCTGGATAGACATCTCTAGAATTCCTTGATTATGGCCTACAATCCACCCCTACACTTTCGTATTAAATATCGCAAGTGGAGTGATATTCTAAAATCGGTGAGAAATTCCCCGAGGGTCGCGTTAATATGGTGGTTATCAAAATTAGTCCATAAGAGCACACACAATCCGAGGACATTCACAGATCTGTATAGACATCTCTAGAATTCCTTGATTATGGCCTACAATCCACCCCTACACTTTCATATTAAATATCGCAAGTGGAGTGGTATTCTAAAATCGGTGAGAAACTCCCCGAGGGTCGCGTTAATATGGTGGTTATCAAAATTAGTCCAGCAGAGTACACACAATTCGAGGACATTCACAGATCTGGATAGACATTTCTAGAATTCCTTGATTATGGCCTACAATCCACCCCTACACTTTCATATTAAATATCGCAAAGGGAGTGATATTCTAAAATCGGTGAGAAATTCCCCGAGGGTCGCGTTAATATGGTGGTTATCAAAATTAGTCCAGCAGAGTACACACAATTCGAGGACATTCACAGATCTGGATAGACATTTCTAGAATTCCTTGATTATGGCCTACAATCCACCCCTACACTTTCGTATTAAATATCGCAAGGGGAGTGGTATTCTAAAATCGGCGAGAAATTCCCCGAGGGTCGCGTTAATATGGTGGTTATCAAAATTAGTCCATAAGAGCACATACAATCCGAGGACATTCACAGATCTGAATAGACATTTCTAGAATTCCTTGATTATGGCCTACAATCCACCCCTACACTTTCGTATTAAATATCGCAAGGGGAGTGATATTCTAAAATCGGTGAGAAATTCCCCGAGGGTCGCGTTAATATGGTGGTTATCAAAATTAGTCCATAGGTAATAGGTTAACATGTTTATTAAAACACAAAGATGATTTAAATGTTTTCGAATTTTATTTTATGTATACCGATATGATTTGTTCAGTCTGACAGCCATTACAAACATTTTTGTCCACAGAATTGTTGTGATTGGTCTTGTATAGAATCCTGAAATTCTGTATATCAACTGCTGATATCGGACTTGGTATTATTATATCGCTGTAGCGAAGTCTTACTCGATTTGCAAAATACCGTGTCGTGTAATTCGTGCAATAAGACGTATTAAAAAGATTGCGGTGATTCATTTACACCTTTTTTTACACTGAAACTACGATGTTGACCTCCGTGGTATCTGTTGAACTGTTGCTCTTGTTGAATATCGCGATCCATGCTGTATTCTGTGAGAAATTTGGTAAGTGTTTTCTTGTTGGTCCTCCAACCCCTCCACCATGTTAGTGTGTCAACAAATCGATCAGCTCCCCCGTCCTAACTCAGGTGATGGGGCGGCAATAAAATGTTATTACAGAACCGTCTTGATAGCTAGTCAGTTGTTGTAATATCAGGTTTAGGTATCGTAGCGGAATAACGATTCTATCTCCAAACATAAGACAATAGGAAACAGGTGACAGAGATGCACGTTGGTTGTAAAACTGCGTTAATCTGTCATCCACTGGATTTTTCGTTTTCGAATTTGGCCAGTCGGATCGAGTTTGCTAGGATAGGTGCGGTTTTCATGATTGTTGTGCCTTGGTTAGTGTCGGTGATGTTAGCAGTTTTTTTAATTATATTTATTTATTACAAAAAATCTTATACAAACATTATCATTATAATTATCTTTCAAACATTAAGTCAAATTCAAAGTTTTGTACCTCGAAATGGAACACCCTTTATATAAAATAATTTTCCGATTGAAATAAATACGTAGGTATTTTTCAAAAGTTTATATCCAAAAAAAATAATAAGATAAACAAAAATATAAATTTAAGAGTTACCTGAGACTTAAGCACCGTTACGAGTTTATAAAGAACACAAGGGTACGAACACAAAATGTTTCAATAAAAAAAATTTAAATTAATGTTTAAATTAATAAGAAAAACGGCAAGATAATAATAGAAAGCAATTTAAGAAGAATTATTACCATATTTTGAAGTAAATAAAGAGAAATTGGCGATTAGGCGGGTTAAACAATAAGGCGATAAAACTTCCTAATTAAACAGCGAGAACTTTTTCCTTAACTCATTATGAAGAGATATGTAGTTATATTAATTCTCTTGCGAAATAAAAATAATTGAAATTCAAATATACCACAAATAAACTACATAATATTTATGCAAGAGAAAAAAAAAAATTGGAAAAACAAACAAATCCAATTATTTTTTTGGATAACTCTTTTTTTCATTTTGCAGAAAATAAAAACAAAAATTAGATTTCCTGCACCACAACCCACAAATTCCATAGCGAGTGGTAAATAAATATATTATGCTCCCATAATTTTTATTGGGAGAAACGAAAAAGGGAAACGCTGCAAAATACAATTTTAAATTTTCATCAATTCCACACAAGTGTAGGTACATGAAAAGCTTCGCATTTTATTGTTATTTAAATTTATTGTTCTGTAATAAAATTATAAAAAATTCGTAATGAAAATATTAATGATTATATTTATACTGAACTTGTACTTGTTGATTGAATAAAATTTGATTTTGTTTTTTCATTTACCAGCAATAATCGCGATTAATAATTTGATACTTATAAAAACAATAATAAATTTTAATAATAAACAAAAATGTATAATTAAAAATTTATATTTAATAGAAAAATACGCGTATACGCGATTTGTAATTATCTCTGTTTAACTTGGGACGTAAAACAGTAGTGTAACAAATATCGGTAAAAAATTAGATTTTTATTGCCTTCGAAGAAGAAGCCCAGAATTATATCAAAGAAAAATAAAATAGAAATTGAAACCCAAGATATTTTGGGGTTCGATAGAGGAATTACTGGGAGTCGGTATATCCGAAATGTATAATGAATATTAAATTGGACTTAGGACTAATCCTTGAGGTAGTCCAGCAGGAATATGCTTTCGACCTAATGCATAATTGTTATAAAAGACCTGAAAAGTACGATCGGCTAGGAAGCTTTTGATTACTTCTCTTATGAAATATGATAATGTAATTTATATAACAGACCTTCGTGCCACACAGCGTCAAATGCTTTTTCGATATCGAGTGTTAGCATTCCTGTGTTAATTCTGTTTTTTTTATGATATTGACTATCCGAGGCACTTGGTGATTGCATGAATGAAAACTTCTAAATTCAAATTGAACATTTGGGATTAAGTTTATCTTATTATGAATATTTTTATGGTCGATATATTCTGAAATTCTTAGAACAAATAGTTTTTCGAATAGTTTACCAAGGTTACTGAGTAGACTGATTGGTCTGTAACTACTTGGATTAAACAGATCCTTACCGGGTTTTCGTAAACAAATAATTAAAAAAAATTACTGTTTTTCATACACCAGTTGAATTTGTAAGTGAGTAATACGATACCTTTTTTGGGTAGTCGTTTTAACAGGATGTTATCAATGTTATCGAAACCTGAAGATTTTTTAACCATATTTATTGCTATCAATTCTTGAGGGGAGTACGGGATTGACAGCCTCCACGAAGTATTCATAAATGGATACGGGCATACTCTGGGCAATATTCTGTAGAACGAACGGTTGTGGTACCTAATCCCTTCGTAGTAGTGAATCAGAATAGCTAATTAGTCAATCAAAACTATGCAATGATACAAACAAAAGGAAATAATACCCCAGTGACACTATTCTGGCAATTCCCCGGGAATAAGGAACTGGGGAAAGAATTTATATGTAATTTCTATTCAAATATTTTTTTCCGACCTACTGAGAAATAAAGTTTGATTTAAATATTTATAAATTGGGAATAATTTTTCCATACCTAAATTGGTAGGCAAAATTATTTCCGAATTAATTTTGTTTTCAAAAAAATTAACACTAACTTTTACCTCAGTATGCCAGAAATATTTTTTTAAAATGAAAATTACATATAAATTCTTTCCCCCGTTACCTATTCCCGGGGAATTACCAGAATAGTCCCACAGGTGGTACACTAATATCAACATTGGTAAATCCACTCTCTGTGGAGACTGGCCCTATGGATTCTGGGGAGGGCCATCTATTACATTATCAGGGAACATCAAATCCGTTCCAGAGAAGATCAAATTTACAAAGATCACCGATAATGAAAAATAGAAGCAACTCGGTAGCTGACCAAGCCCGCGTATCGGGCTGAATAAATCGAAATCCACGCATGTGAATTTTACTATCCTAAAAGTCAGCTACAAACCTTTAATCATTAACGGTCAGCAGATTCTGTATGCAAATAAGGCTAAATATCTAGGGATGACCTTAGATACCAGACTCAGATGGACAGAGCGCGTTAAAAAGAAAAAAGATAAACTTAATATCAAATATCGAATATTGTATTGGATGCTCTGGAACAATTCGGAATTGTCAACCGAAAATAAAATGCTATTATATCAACAGGTGCTAAAGCCTGTATGGAAATAATAACAACTTTTCAGAACAAAGTGCTACGACGTATAGTTAACGCTCCGTGGTTCATTAGGAATGATGACCTTCATAGGGGCCTAAATATCCAGACAGTTCAAAAGGAAATAATAAAAGTTGCAGTATTTCATGAACAACGTATTTATCAACACGTAAATGAAGAGCTTCGTGGTATGTTGGACACTCCACATGCAGTAAGGCGATTGCAGAGAACGAAATCAACGATGGATGGAATGTATTAAGGACACCAGTTCAAAGACTACTTCATTAAATAACCTATAAATGGAGCTGGCCAATCTCTTCCCATTTACAAGTGACTAAATTAAGGAAGAAAAATTACTAGATGAATTGTATTCAGTTGTAATAATTTAAAAAAAAAAAAATCTTTCGAGTACTTGCATTCAACTTTCATCAACGGAATCAGCATCCCGGAGGAGTACATTCAACTTCTGCAGGAAAGAGTTGTGGAAGACATTCAGAATGAAGAAAATAAATTCTCCATCATAAAGGAAGAACACAAGTGGGTACACAGAAATCACATAAAAAATCGAAAGAAAATTTTGGAACAATACTATTTTCCAAATCCTTCATTAGGACATAACGGAAATCAAAAGGGAAAAATTTAAGTTCCTCGCATTAAGAATAAATCACTTTTTCATATACGGGATAAAATCATAAAGGCGCTACATTATTTCATTGTATCTCGCATACTCGTGATCAATAATGAGAGCAGCTTTGCGAGTCCTATCGTAATGGAATTTTTAAAATCCTGCGGACCGCTATATTGACTCTGTACACTGGGTTACACAACGGAAACCTAATGGCATATTTTTCGGAAGAACTTAATTACGGAACCAATTATAAAAATCTTGCAGATTTCAAAACAAAAGTTGACCAGAATCTGGTCGATAGACTTCGCAAAAGGAAGACCTATGAAGCTAGTGACACCATTTATACGAAAATCAAACAACGCGGGTGTACTAATTCGAAATGGGATTCCTAATTGATTTTGGAAAGAAATTCTGGAATGTGGCCAGTCCCGACGGAACTCGATTAATTTTTAACTGATTATGATCGGATTGGCTATGTTGGATGTAACTGGAATTCTTAATTGATTTTGGTAGGAATTCTGAAATATGGCCACCTGGGACGGAACTCAGCCATATTTTAACCGATTATGATGGGATCGAGTATGTAGTATGGAAATGAGATTCTTAATTGATTTTGGAAGAAAATCTGGAATGTGGCCACTTGGGACGGAACTCGATCAATTCTTAACCGATTATGATGGGATGTGGTATGCTGGATGGAAATGGGATTCTTAATTGATTTTGGGAAAAAGTTCTGGAATATAGCCATCTGGGACGGAACTTAGCTATTTCTTAACCGATTATGATCGGATTGGATGGGAATGGGATTCTTAAGTGATTTTGGGAAGTAGTTCTGGAATATGGCCGCCTGGGACGGAACTCAGCCGTTTCTTAACCGATTATGATGGAATTGGGTATACTGGATGGAAATGAGATTCTTAAATGATTTTGGGAATAAATTCTAGAATATGGCCACGAAACTCGGTATTAAGGAAGCGTTTTCTTGAAGCTAGCGGCTCGTAATGCTAACAAGTTAACGCCAACACTCGAACACACGAGTCTTGTAATTGGTAGGTTGAACGGCAGGCCAACTTTATACTCTCACATAAAATTACGTTATGAATCCTATACAAAGGGCTCGGAGAAATTTATAGTATTCTTATCAACAACAACCTCGACAACTATTCACGGGAACATGGAATATGATGCCTTCTAAGACCATGAAATTTTCAGAACCTTTCGAACCAAGCGGAAATTTACACCTTTGAGGTACTTGCAATACAAGAACTTAATCCATATCGCCATATTTCAGAACATTTTCCAAGAATTATTTAGTAATCTCATTTCACTCACAATGTCCAATTTCTGCCCCAGCTTGTCATATTCCAGAAATTCTTCCAAAAAACATTTAAAAATCTCATTTCTATCCAGTATACCCGATCCCATCATAATCGGTGAAAAAATGGCTGAATTCCGGCCCAGGTGACAATATTCCAGAATTTCTCCCAAAAATCATTTAAGAGTCCCATTTTCATCCAACATACCCAATCCGATCATAATTGATTAAAAAATGGCTGAATTCCGGCCCAGGTGGCAATATTCCAGAATTTCTTCCAAAAATCATTTAAGAATCCCATTTTCATCCAACATACCCAATCTGATCTTAATCGGTTAAGAAATGACTGAGTTTCGTCCCAGGTGGCCATATTCCAGTACTTCTTCCCAAAATCAATTAAGAATTTCCATCCAGTATAAACAATCCGAGCATAATCGGCGAAGAAATGTCTGACTTTCCCAAATTAAATTCGATCGAATCGATTAAATTAAAAGCATTAGGATTTAACGGACATTCGGATTTAACGGACACCCCCAATTAGTCCGTTAAATCGAGCGTTTACTGTACTTAGAACAAACTGCCCTCTTTTCTTTTCTAGTTCCTGGCTCTGGTGTTTTACTATGCCACAGGGTATCTATGAATACAATACCACTCGTTACAATAAAACAAGGAAATGGACGAATCCATCGGTAACTTATATATGTATATATATTATGCCCTATCGGAAACCCTTTTGATAACTAGTTCGTTTTCAGATAAGTTTACTTGATGTTCGCTTGTTTTTGTTATGAAAATGACAAATGTTTTCCGGTATTAAGAAATAAATTACTGAAAGTCGGATATGCGGTGTCATATTTACTTTGCCGATCAGTTTTATACTTTTAAATTGGATTACAACCGACCAAATGGCACAGTGGTTAAAGCTTAGGCCGGGTTCGAATCCCCCGATAGGGGCAAGATGCAAAAGGGAATTTTCATCAACAGATTACGATCTGTGATGAAATGGAACACATCTATGATCCCCTGTCGGAGTGCAAAACTCATGGGCCGACCATCTTCCATGCCAGTATAGGCTGGCATGGAACTATGCAATGTGCAGATGGTAACAAATTCGGACCGTACGTCCTCGAATTGGCCTACACACTGGCATAAAAGTAATGAAAAAGCTAACCGTGAAAGAGTTGGGAGAGCCTTGGCCCCAGAACAGATTGCAGAGATAATAAAAAAAAAAAAAAATGGATTACAAGGTAGACTTACATATCATTTTTTAAAGTTAACCGGAATTTTTGACGGGTGTTGTTGACCACAAAATAAAATAATATCCCCCCATTTTTTTATAGACTGAAAACCTTCAGCTAACTCTGATAGTATCGGTATACCTATGATCCGCTCCGAGCAATAAGCCGATATAGCTTAATCTACAAATGGTTAAATCAACTATGTCTACTAGACATTGCATCCAATCTTCAATTAATTATTACATATTTTCAACGTCTGCCATTTATGGCCTGAAAATATTACTTCAGATTTATTGTTGAAATTATAGTTTCGGAGAAAGAGGATTTTTATAGCTCACACTTAATAATCTAAAAAAATGATTGTTCTCATAAATAAATGAGTTCAGTTTCTTAACGGCCTATAAACAGACAGACGTCATATAGCTACGAGTATCTTTGAATTTGAATACAAAATACCAACAATAAATAATTTGGGTCAACTTTTAGTTTTCTTTTTATACTGTGCGAATTGAAACCTATCCCTTTTTCCTTGTGTAAGCTTTCTCATTTTAAAATCTACTTCATATATAAAATGTACTGGAACTGTGTACGTACATATTCAACCATATATAAAAGGATAAATAAATGGTTTATTAAAAATTCAAGGCACGAGTATTATATGTTTGTTTATCTATTCTGACCCCATTTGATATTCTCAAGTTCCTTTCTCATTTAAAGAAAACACAAGCAAACAAAAGCCCTAGAACAAGATAAATTTGAATAGAAAGATTGATTAGTTATATAAATGTTGGTACAATTTCGTGTATAGTGCGATATGCCGCTCCGGAACATATGTGCAAAATGTACGAGTATTATACCACAAATACAGGGACACGTCTTAATACGTAAAATTTTAAACTTGAAGAGTTGAAATTGAAAATTTGTTTTTATATTTCATTTTCCTTGAGTTATTATTTTAAGGAATACAATAACAACAAAAAGCCATTTCCATATTTCGACACGTACTATCCATCAAGATTTATTTGCATGGATCAGTTTCAATTTTCATTTTAGTGGATATATATTTCCGTATATCTATCATTGAATACGTCATATCCACTTGTACAGCCCACGAACAAATGATTTACAAGTGGTACATGGAATATGATTATTCAGCACCAGTTTGCTATCACTATATACTCGTACCATGCCAAAAGGATTCATTAATAGCAACGGATATAAATTTGATTCATGAGAAACAATACAAAATTTTTTCAATTTGTTTGTCAGCATTTCGGTAATCAAAATGGATATACATTTCACCATCGAATAATGAAGATGGATTCTTGGATTCAAACCAAAATCATTTTCTTCCTAAACTAGGATACAAATAACGTTTTTCTGCAGATGTGCTCGAAATTTAATTACAAATCGAATTAAACACAGATCATAATGTTCTGGTATCATCCGATTTATACCTCGATGATAACGACAGACACCTACATCCAGGATATATGTATATGTTCGGAATATTAAATGGAATATTTTGTGTATATCCTTTTATCAAAACCTCAAATTTTTTTTTCCTTATATTCGTTTCCCCATAGTTGATGAGAAGGGGTTGAAAAGTGATATAGATTATGTCACATATATACACACGAATCAATAAATATTGTTTAAGGTATTACAAATGAAACGTGAGAGTGTCATAAATTTTAATATCAATACTAAAAAATTATGAAATCGATATATTATACTCGTACACGAAAGAATTAAATTTGTATCCTTATCATGTTATATGAAGAATCGATGACAATATTTCTATGTTGCACGTACATATAAGTATTTTGCTTAAAATGTATAAATGTTAAAAATTTGATTTGCGGTTTAGGATTATTCAAACCACAAGATAAATATATAGAGTGTCATAAACGATTTATGTAAACGGTGCTATGTTATTTGGCGCTCTAGGCGAATATACAATGTTCCCCCCATATGACTAATATTTTATTGCCGTGGCCTTTTCAAATCTCCCTGAGTAATATCATTGTCATCTTAACTTTAATCCAGCTGTGTATATCTTAATAAGTGGAAAGTCCTCCGCCAATTGAAATTTTTTACTATACAAATTAATTTTGAATGTGGTAACACGATATGCAAGAACCACATAAGTAATGGTTTACGCGATATCCAAGAAGAGAACACGGTGGCTTTGAAAACTCGCACTCTCAACTGTTCTTATGATATATCTGTAATAAATATAATACCAATGCTTACATGTTCCTCAGTATCAGCCGTACTTTTAAGTTTGTTGCATGCCTTAAAGATTAAAGCTAAACAAAGTCGTTGCCGCCATTTCTTCGATCATTCCAACGGAAAATGATACAATGGTCCGTGTTGCTGTTTCCGATAAGTTGATTGTTTCATTGCCAAATAAAACGATATCATTCAATTCAATTAAAAACTTTTGAACCGCCAATTTGATTTCTTCCGTAATAATGTTATCAAACAGAAAATTATATTCAAGATATTTTAATCCCATCAGTTGAGGGATTCAATGAAATATTTTTTAAACTTTATGAATTACCATAATCTTCTGGAAGTAGATAGACAATCTTGAACTAAACTACGAAGAGGTCGTCCAATTAAATTTAACGTATCCTCCTGCTACCGGGATAAAGCGATCTACAGTCTTTACAAAATTAGTCATTATCCACGAGTTGAAGGATCGTAGCAGCAGCAATATTTAACCCAATTGAAACTAGATTAAACGGCATCTTTATCAAACATCTTTACCATTACCAAATATTATTTTTCGACCAGTCGCCGAAATTTGTTGGATTTTCGCACTTTGGTTTTAGAAGTGATTGCGTGCGTGGGAACATGCCATCAATGTATCGAAATGCTAAAAATGCGTATTTTGAAGAACACATCACGTCAGTGTTTTTAAGCATTATATATATGAGCTTGTTAATTTTTTTTCTTTAATAAGAAAGTATTAATTGTCCAGTGAATTTAATGACCTTTGAAGGTCAATTAATAATAATTCACACTATTACAGTATACCACCTGCGCATTGCAAGCTCCATGTCACCTGTGCATTGACATGAACGGTGGGTCGGCGCTGAATTCTGCACCTCCAACAGAGGGTCTTAGTTGTGTTTATTAACATCACTGAACGTAATCGATGACGAAAATTCGCTGTTGCATCCAGCCTCTGGTGGGGTTCGAACCCAGTACCTCCCGGTCCAAGTGCCGAAGCTTTAATCACTGCACTACTTGTCCGGTAAAACATTAACAGTTAGTATAAAAATACCAGATAAGTTGGTCCGTTTATTGCCGAAAGTATTGTAGAAAATGAGTTGCATGTTGATTAAGGTGACAGTAGGAATTTCAATACTTCAAATGCTACCGATTCAAATATTATTTGAACTGTATGGTATTAAATCTCGATTCCAATTATTTTTTAGCTATAAGCCGCTGCAGTACATGTATATTTTTGCCATTTCAACTGCATACACGAATCTGGATCGCTATAATCACTATACTGTTCCATTGGTTCATAATAGCGGACTGGTTATTTTATGCCGGACTTTTACGCCGGACCTTTACGCCGGACCTTTACGTCGTATTCTAGTCCACTATATCATAGCCAACTTGGAGCCCAACATTCATATGCCATCCCAGAATATCTAAGGACAATTTTGCAACTATAAACGAAGATTCAACGAACCGGAAACGTAACAGCAATTTAACTGTCCAAAGACAGCCACGATCAGATTTCAATTTCCGCATGGTACTTTCAGAAACGTGTATCGATGTAATGGTTTGAAATACTTTTTCTCCTTGTTTAGCCCTTCCAAAGCGATTTCTGCCGGCGGATCTCTTATTGACCAATGGGGATTCTCTTGGATGGCTGATCATCATTTAAACACGAATCTCAAGAAAATGCTAGTGATATTACCTGAGTAAGACGGAACATTATCGAAAATTAGAGTTTTCTTGGACGTATTTATTAAATCCTATTAAAATTAATTGAATAATAATAATTAACCGCTTTATTTCGACTAGTTACTTAAATTTTTGATTTGATTCAAAGATACATGTATTTAAAATTCTCATGATGTTCATATTTAGACATCAAAAATAAATAGTATTCATAATGCTAACCAACAAGTTATACAATATAGTAGATAAAACAATCATTAAGGAATTCTCGAAAAAGATATATCCCTAGAGATCTTAACACAACCTCAGGTATATGGGGTGTTAGTTGGAGGCCTTGTTAGTTAAAAAATATATTCAGTTGCTCCCCATCCAAGGGAGGAGACATTTAATAAAAGTTTGTATTATGACCAAATACAATAAAAACGATTAGGCCATCTGAGATATCCTTAGAGATCTTAACACAACCTCATGCATATGAGGTGTTAGAAGGGGACCATAGTTATTAGAAGAAATATTCAGGAGCTCCCCATCCAGGGGTGGAAACAATTCATACAATTTAGTATTATGACCAAATATAATGCAAATTGATAGTCCAACTGAGATATCCCCAGAGATCTTAACACAACCTCAGATATATGAGGTGTTAGTTGGGAATCATGCCAGCTAGAAAAAATGATCAGGAGCCTCCCATCCAGGGGTGGGAACAGTTTAGAGGATTTTGTATTATGACTAAATATAACAAAAATTCTTAAACCAACTGAGATATCCCTAGAGATCTTAACATAACCTCAGCTATATGGAGTGTTAGTTGGAGTCGATGTCAGATTAAATATATATTTTGTTGCTCCCCATCCAGGAGAAGGGACATTTCCCTGGATGGGGAGCAACTGAATATATTTTTTAACTGACATGGTCTCCATATACCTGAGGTTGTGTTAAGGTCTCTATGGATTTCTCATGTGGTTTATACATTTTTGTTATATTTGGTCCTAATACAAAAACCTGTAAGCTGTTTCCACCCCTGGATGGGAGGCTCCTGAAATTTTTTCTAACTGATATGGTTCCCATATATCACCCCATATACCGGAGGTTGTGTTAAGATCTCTGGGGATATCTCAGTTGACCTATCAATTTGCATTATATTTGGTCATAATGCTCAATTTTTTGAATTGTTCCCACCCCTGGATGGGAGGCTCCTGAATATTTCTTCTAATAACTATGGTGCCCTTCTAACACCTCATATGCATGAGGTTGTGTTAAGATCTCTAAGGATATCTCAGATGGCCTAATCGTTTTTATTGTATTTGGTCATAATACAAACTTTTATTAAATGTCTCCTCTCCTGGATGGGGAGCAACTGAATATACTTTTTAACTGACAAGGCCTCCAACTAACACCCCATATACCTGAGGTTGTGTTAAGATCTCTAGGGATATCTCAGTTGGTTTAAGAATTTTTGTTATATTCAGTCATAATACAAAATCCTCTAAACTGTTCCCACCCATGGATGGGAGGCTCCTGATCATTTTTTATAGCTGACATGGTTCCCAACTAACACCCCATATACCTGAGGTTGTGTTAAGATCTCTGGGGATATCTCAGTTGGCCTATCAATTTTTATTATATTTGGTCATAATACTAAATTGTATGAATTGTTTCCACCCCTGGATGGGGAGCTCCTGAATATTTCTTCTAATAACTATGGTCCCCTGGATGATAAGCAACTGAATATATTTTTTAACTGACATGGTCTCCAACTAACACGCCAAATACCTGAGGTTGCGTTAAGAACTCTAGGGTTAACTGAGTATACCATTTCTAAAATAAGATTTCTAAAAATAGGAGTTCCCTGGCTTTGAAGCTTGATATTATTTTTCAAATTTTTTGACTCTTGGGTGCTAAAATTTTCCACAGTTGCATTTTTTTTCTTCATCCGGAACAAGAAAATGAGTGCCACACTAGAGGTAGCTGCTCAAGTGGTTGCACTAACTGATGCGGAGTAGAACCAAAGTGATGTGGCTCGACAACTAAATTTGAGCCGATTCTCCGTTCGTCGAGTGTAGCAGAGATACGAGATTGATATTGAGAATACGAAATTGATCCCAGACCACCAGCTAGGCTGCCTTCAGTTCGCTCGAGAGCATTTGGATTTTACAGAAGAACAATGGAGAAAAGTCCTGTTCTCTGACGAGTGCAGGATGTGTTTACATGGCGACGATGGACGAAGAAGAGTGTACAGATGATCAGGAGAGCAATTTTCACAATGTTGTATTGAAGAACGTGTCTCGTATGGTGGTGGATCGTGCACGTTCTGAGCAGGTATGTCACTGGAGGCGAAGACAGATCTTGTGTTCATCTCTGGAGCGAATACTGGCCGCCGATCAAGTAAAGTGACTTCTCAAAGGTACATTGAGGAAATACTCGAGGACTACGTCGTACCTTTTGCCGGGTTTATTGGTGAAAACTTCCTGTTCATGCAGGATAATCCGAGACTGCATATGGCTGGTCTAGTGTACCAGTACCTTCAATAAGTGGATGTTCCTAAGATGGAGGGGCCAGCTCGAAACCTGGACCTCAGTCCCGATTGAATATTTATGAGACGAACTGAAAAATTGAGTTCGAGTCAAAGTTATTGCTCCAACGAGTCTCCAGGAGCTGCAACAAGCGATCACAGACGAACGGGAGGTGATACTTCAAGATTTGGTTAAAACTTTGGTGAAATCATAGAAACATTGAATGTAAGCTGTTATTCGGGCTGGGGAAGAGAATGCATTTTATTAATAAAAATATTGTTTTTGCTGATTTCCTTGATTTAATTCGATTTTTACTAATAATTTTCATGCTGACAAATTCACAAAAAACGTGTACTTCAGATGTTGACCTGAAAATTCACTTTGTTCGCACGGTATAAGTACAAAAAAAGTACCACTGGATAGGTGCTGAAACAGACTTTGAATCTGCATTCTAGATAATTAAACAAACATTGGATTTTTGATATTTTTGAACTTTTGCTGAAAATTGATCAATGTGCGTATTTTTGCACCCAAGTGTATTGAGCCACCCAGTTTACCCAAGTATGAATTAAAATTTCTCCGGTTATCTCATTTGATTTCAATAATTCTTCCTTATGTAGTTCAGTGTGTAGTGTTTGCTACTAATCTGCCTCGGATGCTGATTTTATAGTTATTTTTGTAAAACTTTTATTAACTGCAATATTCGTGTTAGTGAATATTGATTAATGAAATGGTAATGATATTTTAATTTCGTTCGGTTTTTTTTAAGGATATCTGCAAAATAGTTAAAATAATGTAAGTTACGTTATTCCGCTTTGTACAGGTATCGTTTTGATATGCACGAACACATATAAACGTTTAGCATAGACTTAGTAAAAACTTCACACTGCTGTATAAACATGTGAAGTTTTTGCTAATTTTTTTACTAGTAAAACTTTAGCAGTAACTTCACGTTCCATTTCGAACTAGCGTGTGCGACAGATATTCACCTTTATGGAAATCTGTACGACTTTGAAGTTTGTCCTAATTTATACTAGATTTTCGTTTATAGTAATTAGTAAAACATGATGCTAATGTAAACATTCAAGCGCGCAAATTTAAATACGAGTATTGTACCTAATAACATTTAAATTTATTTAGTGAATATTCCAGTTCCACCTAATGGGAACGACCACATGAAAACAACATGAAAGCAATTGTAAAGTGGTAGGAAAAGGAGATTATCCACAACCCGCGACATGTCAATATATCTCAACCAGCGGCAGTATACACCTTCCAGCAAGCAACCTTTGTACCTGGCTAGTATTCAATGGGCCAATCACACATTAACACAAAATAGAAAACTGATTATGTAGCCTCAATAATAAAGCAGCAAAATCCCTAATGGAATGTAGTAAACAAAAAATGTATCTGATCAAGTTCCGTGATGTCAAAATATAGCAAAATGCGATAAAAACACCGATAAAAGGATTCAAATGCGAACCATTTGAAAGTTCTGGGATTTGTGGTCCCTCTTATGATATTGATTTTATTTTTAGCTTACATTTACATTTTCTGAGACAGCTTCATCCTTTTTTCCTATGTTTCATGATATCCAGATATGGGAAAATGCGAAAGTCCACAAAATGCGAACAATTTGGAAGTTCTGAGATCGGAGATGCTGATTTTTGACAAAAATATCTGTTTAATTGAAAATTCGCCCCTCTACAGCCCACACAGATTGAATGATCGAACTGAAACTTTATAATTGATATGTAAAAGAAGTGCTTAAAGAACTTTATAAAAAATCTGTGTGTCCGTAAGTGTATTCGTGTGTGTGTGCAGACTAAATATATGTGTCCTTTCTACAGCCAAGACGGTTTGTCTGATCAGGGTGAAACTTCATGCATAAGCTTTTTTCATAAATTGGGGAGGTCCTATGTTTTTTGGCCGAAATCGGTTCACAGGAAGTGACATCCAGATTTATTTTTTTTACAGTTACGAGAAAAATGATTATGCACTAAAAGATTCAAACTTAAATTTGCAATCAAATCGGTCCACTCTATGTTTCGAAAATTCAACCGGAAATAACGATTTTTGACCATTGTTCAGCCCTGTACAGCCCTGGTGATTGATTGATCGGAATGAAACTTTAAAATTAAGCTTTTTCCACAACCTTCGAAATCCCAGTGGTATTTGACCAAAAACAGTCAAAAACACCAAAAAAAGTATCGCATAATTAGAGAAAATCGACTAAATTCCAGTGATTTTTGGTCGAAATCGGTTCACCGGAAGTGACATCTTTCATAGAGGATTGAGAAGAATTTTTATATCATTTTCGAAAAGCGAATTAAATTAAAAGATAGTAAATTAAATTTCGAAAAATTTTAGTTCACCAAAATTCGGCATCTCTACGGACCAGGCGGATTTACTATTCGTTATAAAACTTCATGCTTATCCTTTTTTCATAAATTGAGGAATCCATGCGAAATGTGGTAAACATCAGCGTACCAGACAGTGACAGGGTCCCTAGGAGCTTTTTAAATTCTTACAATGGAGATTAAATTTTTAACAGGGGTTGAGATCTATGTATATTTCTCGTGAAAGAAGTGTGTGTTGTGTTGGCCACAACAATTACACCCCTTTTTTACACATGTTTTATGATTGAGGTAAGGGACGTTGGTCTAGAAGGTGCATTCAGCCTATATGCTAATCATCCAAATCAGCCTATGGCCCATAACCAATCTCACTGGTTAGGTTGGTAGCTGCTGAAATAACAAGTCGTTAAAGCAACGAATGTACAACAAAACGGAATTTTTACCCCAGGTGGTACGTCAATTGCAAAGTTAGTTAACTCACCTTCACACGAGGCAGGCTCAACGGATTTTGGGGTGAGCCAACCATTGAGAAACCCAGTCATTCCAAGCTCCTGATCCTAGATCATCACCTAGACAAATGCATCCCACGACTCAGCAGGCGATCAAAAATGCTGAACGCATGGAGAACGTGAACCAAACCACGACGATGTCGTTAGAGGAAACGCTGATTTAGAGAAATCGTTAGAAAACTTAATGAAACTCAATGGAGAGCTATTCAAAAGAGTCCAACAGCTTAAAGAAGAAATTGCCATATTCTAAAATAAGAATCAAGCCAAACAAAAGGCTATAGATACCTATGAAACAGTTCAAGATGAATTGACGTATGAAACGAGTTTTATACGAAAACAAATTAAAACTAAACGTCAAAACAAAAAAAGAAAAGCATAATCTTCGCCTGAAGTGGAACATTCAACACAGAGCGTAAGAAAAGTACAACCCCAACTAATTTATCAGTCATCCACGGAGCTACTGACGGTACATATGAATATATCACTGCAACCGAAAGAGATACCACTGCAACCAGTTAATACACTTAACGTAATTGGCTAATTGAAAAAATGCAGGAAATGCAGGAAATCAACCAATACATAAAGAGACACCACCGTTACACATTAACATACTAATGTTAGTGAATATAACAAGAGCTTTTAGTTAGCTAAAAATAGTGGAACTAGTTCCAAACGATAAACATAAAGTCACTGTACTGAATAATAAAGTTTCAAAAGTGAATGCACTTGACCCAGCAACCAACTGAACGTTATCAAATGTAATCACAGATCAAAACATCGAATGGTTTATCTGTGAAAACAAAGCTAGGTAACGAATTAAATTCGTTGCTCATCATACATGCCCAAATGAAGAAATAATTGAGGAACATAGCCATAAAGGATTCAAAATCCTAAATGCTGTGAAAATATTAAAGAAGAAGGTCACTAAAAATGCAATTTAAATCTGGCTGCGCAGGACCAAAGACTAGAATCTATGGGCGAACAACAAGAACAGAGACTAGGAACACTGAAAAATGCATCGATGAGCCAAGATAAAAGTCCATACAAACTTAACAAGAAAAAGTATTGACACACTTTTTAAGAATTGTTAACTGGAATGCAATTGGCCTTGCGCCACGCATTTCTGAATTATAAGTATTTTTAAACACCAAAAATTGATATATGCCTAATTTCAGCAAGTCATTTGACCAGAACCTTGTATGCCAAAATATACGCGGATACCAGTGCTATCAACTCTACATCCAGCGAAAAGAGCTAACGGCGGGACAGCAATCCTTATAAAGAATAATATTAAAGACCACGAAGAATTATAAATAGAGGAGGAAGCTATACAATTAGCTACTGAATCTATTGAAAACAAAAATGACATCAGCATGTAATGGGACGACAAACTCCATTTGAATTTTGAAAACAGATGGCTAAACAACAATCTATAGAATTGAAAGTTAAAGAAGATTAGAATTCATCGATGAATGAACTACAACAACTGCTCAAAAATTGAACTACATGGTTTCTGTGACGCCTCTCATCACGAAAATTAAACCTTTTAGACTGAAACTAAAAATACATCACAGCTCAACACAGAAGAACTCAAGACATCCGCTAAGAGTAATAGTCTAGTTGATAACAGTAAACTTGAGAATTTACAGGGGTTTTGTCCGGCAGAAGCTTAAAACGATTTTGTTGAAATCCCACCAAACAGACCAGACAGAGCATCACCTTTTTTTTGATGAATATCGGCTTTCGAAGTGCTTTGCATCGGTTCACCCTTTTTACTCCATGATCTCTTGCGTTTAACATTGTTACAGACAAAACATTTCTCGTCCACAGTAATAATTCGCTTCAAACCTGGAAAACTTTCTTGACGTTTGAAAAGCAAATCACAGACGTCAATGCGACGGAGCAAATTCCCTTCTGTAAGAATATGTAGAGTTTTGAAACTACATAAATCAAGGCGTTTTACGTGCTCATAAGCGGTCGACTGCGATAAATTTAACATGCCAGCGATCTCACGAGTTGTTATTCGGCGATTTGCATCAGGTAATTATTTTGTCTTCGTCAGCTTCAACTGGCCTTCCAGAATGTAGTGCATCTTCAACATCAAAATTGGCAGAACGAAATTTTGAAAACCAGTTTTGACACTGAAGTTCTGTCATTACAATTTCGCCATACACATCACATTTTAATATGACACCAAACCCAAACTATTAGGCAGAATTAATCAAATTTTTGCATAAATAAGCCCCGTTATATGAGCTGTCAAAATATATAATAACAATGCGGCTTAGTTTGAAGTTGGCTATGAAACATTACATTTTAGTCCTCTGTTGGAAAAAAACGAAACTACTTTCCGAACAACCCAATAAAATCAAACCGGAATTTACCAAAAGGCAATACAATACTAACGTTGAATCCCATCATCGACGAAAATGATCTACTCGTAAGTATGTGGAAGACTAACCAATTCTAACCTCTCGCTTGACGAGAAACATTCATTAATAATGTCCGGAGCCACAAGACATCAAAATTGCTCATGAAACAAGCTCATTTAAAAACTCTACATGGAGGCAATCAAGGAGCGTTATCAAATCTGAGAGAGCAGTATTGAGTAATAAATGCCAATGATGCTATTCGTAACACTATACATAATTTTTTAACTGCAACAGAGCAAAGAAATTTCCATCAACTGAGCTAATGGGTATGTTATCAAAGGAGCGGGTTACACCAGCCGCGCCGTTCACAAACAGCGGAGTATACTATGCCGGCCCAAGTAGTATACAATTGTGGAAAAACCGCTGTAATAAAACTACTAAGGGAATCCATCTAGGACTTGTAAGCGACTTGTGAACCGATGATTTTTAGCCGCATATCGGCGAATCATTTTAAGAAGAGGAATTTGTCTGAAAATATTCAGTGATTGCAGGACTAAGTTCGTTGGATCAGATAAACAAATACAAGCGCAGGCCAAGCTACAGGTGAAGGAGTGATTGGCCGGAGTCAAATCAATGAAATAACATCTCCGAAAAGTAGTAGAAGCTCACACGTTGATCTTCGAGAAGCTTGCAACGCTTCTAGCTCAATTCAAGCTTCCCGCTCTTCAACAGAAGCATGTTTGAACTCTAGGCCATTAACTCCTCTTTCAAGCGACTCAGATCAAGACAGATTTTTAAATGCGGCACATTTTTTTTTGATAGGGAGAGCTAATTTAGCGACACTACAGCCCGTCATTGTGGGTATCAAGAATATCATAAGATGAAATTTGCTGACCAAACTCAGTCAAAGCTTTTGAAAAAAATTTGCTCACGGATTATCTCTCACGATTATAACGTAGGCTAAAATGGTTACGAGAACAACCTAACCTAATTACTCGCCGATGCGTAGGCCACTAGCCAGAATCTTCAAACTATATCCAGAAGAGGGTAGTACACCCAAATATAAAAATAACACGTTAAAGAGTAGTCTTACCAAAGTATGCCGCCTTCTCTTAACTAACGAGTCTGAAGACCAGGTCACCATGCACTCCGAGAATAGTAATCCTGCTCAGACAAAAAAGGAAATCAGTATCAACCAACAGCACAAAATACAACAACGACCATGCAAGACAACAAAACACAGTAAACAAAGAACAACCAAACATTGAGAGAGCAGCCCCAAAGATCAGATCACTCCATTTAATCATTCGACATCATTATATTTCGAGGATCTTGGTAAACTCGAAGTGATAGTTATGAGGTGAACATTAGTAATTTATTACAACATGATAATCTATTTGGAGGAGATGGCAGCCTTTAAGTAAGCACAAGTCGAGCGGGCAGCAGCCTGCGCGGAATTGTTTGGTTTGAACTGCAATATAATCCTACAACAACTTCAGTGGCGGTTCAACAACTTGGTCGCAGAAAATCATCTCTTAATAACAAGCAAGAAGGAACGACGACGACGGGTATTACCTTAGGGGACATGTTTGGAATCCTTACTCAGTGCAAGGCCAACCAGTATAAATCCCAGTTTGACAACATTAACATCAATGAGAAGCATTTATTCGCGTTAAGTAGAAACAAGACATCAATTATAGATAATACAATCAAACTGGTGCAACTGGTACAATACTAACCTTACAATGTCATCATTAAACAAGCTGGTAGAGGATCAACAGAGGTTAAGATTGGAAATGATATACCTCGATGAATATCAAATATACGAGGAAAGAGTACGCTTAATATTAACAAGCATGTAGAATTGACTCTAATAACTCTAGATAACCTAGAGGATATACAACAGGGCTTGCTTGATGGTGTTTATTACGTACATGACAGCATCCTGCATCCGTCTATTCTCCCTCATTATATTCATTTGATTCGTCAGCACATACCGGCTTCAATACTCATTCATATATATATATCAAAGCAAGTATAATCGTAGCAGGCCGGTGAGCAGAGTTCCGAAGATCTCTTTTATACTTTTTAATTGAAGTGAAAACTTCTTTCGGCACGTTGGGCGATTTTTTTGGATGGATAAAATCTTATGATTCGCGTCACCGACATGCTAATTTGCATTTGTTATTAATAAGTTGAATTTTTATTAATACAAAAAAATCAATTTGGAAACAAAGTAACGCAAAGCATATTTTAACCAGAACTCTTCATTACTGTGACCTGCATTGAAGAGAACTTGAGGCGTTTTAGCCTTTAGAACAGACCAGATCTAGTCTCTAAATTCTTTAATTCGAAAATTAAAGAACTTATTAATGACAGAATTGTAAAGAATGTCTTGGGTAGAGTTATTGCATACGTGTATGTAATCGAATTTCAGAAACGTGGAATTCCACATTTACATATGTTGCTAACGCTTCATAATGAAGACAAACTTCGAACAACCGAAGCTATTTACAAATTGGTTTGGGCTGAAATCCGAGACAAGGAAAAATCCAGTTCTTTTTGAACATGTCACGAAGCACATGACACATGGATGTTCAAACGATAGATGTTTGAAAGATGGGAAATGTGCCAAAGAATTTCCCAAAGATTTTGAAGAGTTAACTCGACAAATTAAAAACGGCTATCCCAAGTACCAAATACGTGCTGAGGGTTTCTTTATCATTGATAAAGAAAACCAATTCGTTGGTAACTCAAGGGTTATTCCTTACAATCCTTGGCTTTTGCAAATACGAGAGATTTGCGGCTCTGTACAGAGCGTGAAATATCTTTATAAATACGTTTATAAATTGACATGATGCTCAAGTCACTGAAAAAGTGAACTCGTATTATGTTAATGCTCCAGAAGCAATGTCTCGACTTAATGGCTACTTGATGTACGACAAGTATCATTATATCATTCGACCGGTAGTTCATTTAAAGAACTGTCAACTTTTGACTTTCCAACCAGGAGTGAAATTAGGACCTCTGCAAAGGGCTGTAGAAAAATTGGTTTAAATTGAATCAGAGGAATTCTAACGCGCGGCAGTATTTATATACGGAAATTCCGCCACATTATACCTTCCACACAGAACGTGGAGAAATAAACCATTGGGAATCCCGACAAAGGGGTGCCAACAAAGCCATTACAAGAATGTATTGCGTTCACTTTAATGACACTGAGCTATATTGCCTCAGCATGCTTCTGCTTAATATTAGGAGCACAAGATCCAAATGCGTAATCCGTCCTACATTAGAAGATAATTTTAGACGCAGACATCTACTTACAGATGACAAAGAGTAGGATACCACTCTTACAGAAGCGTCTTTTACGACGTTTCCTAAGCGAGACTTCTCTTTGCGTGGATTTGCATTTTTGGCAATCCACAAGATGCGGAAAAGCTATTTGCTACCCACAAAGTTGCAATAACGGAAGATTTCGTTCATGCAAGGTTGTCCGACCCAGAAAGTCGGGCATATAATTGACACACTCCGTTTACATGGGACTAATTGGAGTGGGATGAAATTGCCTACTCCTAATGAAGTTCATGATGATATTACATCTATGATATGACCTTTTTTCTAAAGCAGAAAAGGGACTTATGGTTTTTGTCTAAGCTGAATGTTAGACAAAAAGAAGGTCATGACATGGTCATGAAAGCTGTTGATGAAATCAAAAGCGCTGTTGATGTGTCAAATGGTTATAGGCCATTTGACAATATCGCCATTCTTTTTGGATGCGACTTTCGGCAGACATTGCCAATTGTAATCGGTGGAGGTCGAATACAAATCGTGGAAGACACTCTTAAGAAGTCTCCAATGTGGCGTCACATTACTCAGATCAAATTGACTGAGAACATGAGAGAGGTAAATGACTCTCAAAATGCTGATTAGCTAATGTCCCTCGGTAATGGCACACTCACCAATGATCAAAGGCTTGGTGAGGATATCATTGAAATACCTCAACAGTGTATTTGCAATGACCCATTAGTGGATGCAATATTCCCTGATTCCTTTTCTCCGGCGGAGAAATCCTTAAATGAGGATACTTTCGCCATTAATGACCAAGTTTTGAGTCGTTTGATGAAGACGTGAATGATGAAGACTACAGAATGCACTTTCCAGTAGAGGTTTTGAACACTCTAAATGTATCTGGCACGCCTGTGCCTAAATTAACTCTTAAAGTAGGAGCAATAATAATGTTGCTCCGAAATGTGAATTGGAAACGAGATCTTTGTAGCAGTACAACATTCATTCAAGTTGTTAAACAACGTGATTTTTGCCAAAGTAATTTCTGATGGCAAGTCAAAGGGAGAAATTGTGTTTATTTCAAGAATGGCACTAACACTATCTGACACTCCTTTCCCCTTTGAGTTACAGAGAAAGCAATTTCATGTAAGAGTGGCTTTTGCCATGACTATTAATAAAGCTCAAGGATAGACTCTTGAGAAAGTGGGACTGTATTTGTCACAACCAGTATTTGATTATGGGAAATTATACACTGCAAATTTTAAAGAACATTGGGCATGGTCCAAAATATCAGGGTCAGGTGAGTGGTGGGTACTGTTAGACACAACAACTTATCGAATTTTCGCTTTAAAAAAATTCTTCGAGCGTGTCTCCGTGGATTAACGAATATGTTTTTTTAATTTGGGCGTGCTCCAGAACATCAGGGTCAGGTGAGTGGTGGGTACCCTTAGACATAAAAACGTGTCCAATTTTCAATTTTTCCAATTTTTAAATTTTGAAACACTGGCGTAGCCCTACACCCAGTCATGTTACTTTCCCGTTCGTAGAACGGATCAATCTACTGGTTTAAAATATTTTGTATAGTTTGTTATAAGATAGGCTCAAAAAATTCTCAAAATAAATCAGAACAAAATTAACCAGCAAGTTAGTTTTGTTTTCACTTTAACATTTATTTAGAAATAGTGGTTAAACCCCCACCCGGAGCAAACGCACTATTCTCTAAATAAACATACCTTTATAGGCAACAACAAAAATGGAAAAATTACTAAAACAAAGTTTTTAATTAGTATTTTATTACTAAAATATAAAATTGAAAAAATAATTGTATCGAATAGGTCAACTAAAATGTATTTTTCATATACTCGTATCTACCATAAAATAACATTGCTGATATGTACTCGTAATGTATGTAGGATGAGTAACTGAATTTTAAATTTGTATCAATTTTCAATTATTACTATTGGTTATTTGTAAAATAATATTTAATATAATTTGAGATTTATATATTGATAAAATATAATTATTTTTATTGTGTGAGTTGGGTAAAACGAATTAGCAATTTCACCTTTCGACGAAATAATATTATTTAAATATTTAAATTTTTTATAACTAATTTATACGGGATGTCATGTCGTATTATACGAGTATCATATCACAAATAATTTTCCAAGGTTGAGATATTCAACAGATAATTAATTTTCACCAGATAAGTACAATTTGCCTGAAGTAACGAATCTAAAGCATAAATATTTAACACAACAACAACAATTGAATAAATGAGTACAAAAATTATTTTTTGCTGGGAAAAGTTTTTCACGCTCGAAGAAACACTCTGCTCTAATTTTGGTATTATTTACAGGCTCGTGGCCCAGGCAAAACAATAACATAACAAAAATGATTAATTAGAAATTTAACATGAAAATTATTAATAAATTTAGATTCTTGTATGTGTGTGTGTGTATACATATATGGTATTATGCGTCTAACAGTGACTAAATATAGTTAATTTCGATCCACATAATATACAGATGATAGCGCACATGTGAGAATGTTACATGAAGAAATAGTTAATTGGGATTAAATTTTTGTATGTGGTCGAGAGATGCGGTCGAACGATTTCGAAATGGAAGACTGTAATTAGAACCATGGTGGCCTTATGTAAACTTAGTGCCTATTAAAAGCTTATAAATAATTTTGAAAATCACTTTTGGGTTTAACTTAAATGGTGCAACAGTTAATGTTTAACCGAAACCATAAATTGGAATAAAATATTGTTCGAAAAATTTAACGCCCATATACACATACGAGTATATGCTTTGGTAAACAGAAGAAAATGCGGAAAACCGAAATTATTTAATATAAAAAATTTGAATTTTAGAAAATTGGAAAATTTGGATAAATTAATTAGTCGTCTCATGCTGTATAAGATAGCAGAAATGCATGGCAAATGCGTTTTTGCTATTCAAAAATTTTATAGTGCTAGAAAAACCCCCCGTAACTACCATTAGCTTATCCTTTTATGATGGCTGAGGTCATAATCATGGATAGCAAAACAATCATAACCCGCATATTTATTTTTTAGGAATTAATAACAAAAGTATTAGAAGAATCCCTGAAACTACATTTCGTTTATGTTTTTTTGATACCAATCTAACAGTTTGAATTATTCGCACGTAATTTTAAATTCCACTGTGTGAAATCAAAGTTTTGTTGGACAGATCAATCGAGTAATTGCCAATGAAACAGCTTTTGCTTTTCACATTTTTTCGGAACTCGAATGTACCCTTGGGAGCAAAATCACTATTGCTGAAAGTCCTTATATACACTCAAATCGGTTAATTAAGAAAAAATGTAAAGGTGAATTTGTTGTGGAATATATATACGAATGTATCGGTTGGTCCTTTATTCAATCGATAAATTTTAGTTCTATATTTTATCTGTTCTAAAAAATTCTTTGCCATATGAAAAATAAAGAATATGCCATTTATCATCATGGAGTCGCTAACAACATAACAACGCATTTTGTTTGCCCAAGTTTATTATGAAGTAATCGTTCAAAACAACAACATTTCGTAAATTACGTGAGAGTTTTGGTCGACATGGACGTTCTACTGAGCGTGCAATTGGTAACATTATTGATCGTTTTGAAAAAACTGGTTCAGTGGAAGGTCGTATACCTTATCAACATGTTTATCCAGTTTGTATTCCTGATCTAGTTGCAGCTGTTAGTGTTTGTAATGCACCAAGCACATCAACCAGGCATCGTTCATAAGAACTAAACATTTCACTAACCACATTACGACACAATGGGACTCATGGGATTCATGGGATTCAGGTCTCAGGTCTCATAGAATTCATGGGATTCATAGGATTCAGGTCTCAAGTCTTAGGTCTCCGGTACGAGGATTCATAATATGAATCCCTATAAATCCCATGAAGCCTATGAATCCCATGAATCCCATAAGATTCATTAGATTCATATAATTCACGGGATTCATGGGATTCAAGGGATTCAAGGGATTCATGGGAATCCTATAAATCTGATGAAACCCATGAATCCCTGAATATTATGAATCCCATGAATCCTGTGAATCCCATGAATTATATGAATCCCATGAATCCCATGACTCATATTATTAATGGGTTTCATGGCATTCAAGGGATTCATAGGAAATGGGATTCACGGGATTCATGGGATTCATGGGATTCCTGGGATTCATGGGATTTATGGGATTCATGAGATTCATAGGATTCATGGGATTTATGGGATTCATGAGATTCATAGGATTCATAGGATTCATGGAATTCATAGGGATTCATGGAAATCTTATGAATTCCATGAATCACATGAATCCTATGAATCCCATGACTCCTATGAATCCTTTGAATCTCATGGAAAGATTATTAGAAAAAGAAAGGTTTTTTGCAAATTCATAATATAATATTACTATTATGTATTATTATGTAAATTTGGAACAAATTTTCGTTTTAACCAATAACATGAATCTTGCAAGATTAACATATGATGCCATCATAAGGATTCCTTTATGCTTTGTAAATCCAATAGCCCATTTTTAAAATCTTTTTTAGGACGCCAATTTAACTCCAATAAGTATAGGGTGTTTCAACAGGTGCGCTTCAACTTTTTTTCGATAGGGACGGCGAACGACGCCATATTTTTAATTAATCAATTGTCATTTGGAAACTTCATTAGTATACATTTCATCATGGAACGCTACACACGTGAACAGCGATTGCAAATCGTGCAAATTTTTTAT
The DNA here is from genome assembly GCA_963691935.1 of Nephrotoma guestfalica. Lineage (NCBI taxonomy): Eukaryota > Metazoa > Arthropoda > Insecta > Diptera > Tipulidae > Nephrotoma > Nephrotoma guestfalica. The sequence continues at coordinate 74,202,247 of OY829913.1, read as the reverse complement.
CAAAATAATCGTTCTGTTGCTCCTACTTTAAGAGCATTATGGCCATTTTACGGTCCATTTAACAAGCCAGCCCGTTCGACAATCGACCGTATAGTGGCAAAATTTGAGTCTACGTTTTCGCTACATAATGTTCCGGTGCCCTCGAGAGCAAGAAGTGCTCGAAGTGTTGAAAACATCGCAGCCGCCAGGGCTTCCGTTCAAGAAGACGCAAATGTGTCGCTCACACGACGTTCGCAACAATTAAGCCTTTCTGTGACATCATTGTGGCGAATTTTACGTAAAGATCTTGGCCTACATCCGTATAAGATCAAGCTGATACAACAACTAAAGCCGTTTGACCATTTGAAGCGACGCCGATTCGTGAATTGGGCTCAAGAGCAAATCGAAAATGATGCAGATTTTCACCGTAAAATCATCTTCAGCGATGAGGCTCACTTTTGGCTAAATGGATTTGTCAACAAGCAAAATATTCGTTACTGAGCAGGAAGCAACCCACACGTGATTCATGAGGCACCGTTGCATCCCGAAAAAGTCACTGTTTGGTGCGGATTACATGCCGACGGCGTCATTGGGACATATTTTTTCATCGACGATAACGATCGCTACGTTACTGTTAATGGAAATCGATACCGCGATATGATAAACGATTTTTTTGGCCGCAATTGAATGGAATGGACTTGGACGACATGTGGTTTCAACAGGACGGGGCCACATGCCACACAGCATACGATACAATCTCGTTATTGAAGACTAAGTTCGATGAGCGTGTTATTTCGCGAAATGGGCCCGTCCAGTGGCCGCCGCGCTCGTGTGATTTGACACCTCTAGATTATTTTCTTTGGGGTTATGTGAAGTCATTGGTCTATGCCAATAAGCCGGCGACGTTGCAAGATCTCAGAGCCAATATAGATCGTGAAATAGCTGGAATTTCGGCCGATTTATGCGAAAGAGTGGTCGAAAATTGAGTTCAAAGATTGGACTTCGTAAAACGTGCACGCGGTGGTCATGCAAAAAAAATCGAGTTTCATACTTAAATGTATATGTTCAAATTCGTTAATAAAAAAAAAGTTAGTTCAAAAGTCGAACAGTTTGTGTTTTATTCAAAAAAAAAGTTGAAGTGCTCTTATTGAAAAACCCTGTATTTAAATTTAAAGTAATATCGTGAATCTCACAGAAATTGATCTAAAATGCCATCCCAACATCTCTAAATTTTACAGGTTAACATGGCCATGTGGCAATTCCCAACGGTTTTACAAATATGTTTTTAGAAATAAAATTGAACTCAGTTTTCCAGGTAGACTAATATAATGAACCTCAGAGGCATAGGTCTAGACATTATGAGTATACAATACTCCCACATTTTTTGGTCATAGTGCCGTTTATAAACGGATGTTCGAATAATCATATTTAAAATTCGAGTTTGATGTGTCAAATTAACTAGTTTGATTGTTTTACTATTAGAAAATATCAGAAATCTTGAAGAGATTATTGCATATGATGCCACTATCTAAATATAATATCACTACCAATTCAATTCAAATGAACCAGTGTAAAGATTATAAACATATTAACGCGAGGTACTAAATGTCATGACATCATATCGTATCACGTCATTTCATATCATATCATATCATATCATACCATATCATATCATATCATATCATATCATATCATATCATAACATATCATATCATATCATATCATATCATATCATATCATATCATATCATATCATATCATCATATCATATGATATCATATTATATCATATCATATCATATCATATCATATCATATCATATCATATCATATCATATCATATCATATCATATCATATCATATCATATCATATCATATCATATCATATCATATCATATCATATCATATCATATCATATCATATCATATCATATCATATCATATCATGTCATATCATATCATATCATATCATATCATATCATATCATATCATATCATGTCGTATCATATCATATCATATCATATCATATCATATCATATCATATCATATCATATCATATCAACTATTCATTTATTGTCAACATAATTTACTGATTACATTATTTCGAGAAATTATGAAGTTCCTTGGCCACCAAAAAGCCTAGATTTAACACCACTTAATTATTTTTTGTGGGGTTAGTTGAAAGGTAAGGTGTATGCTCAACAACAACAACAATTCAACAACTTAGCTGAATGTGAAGTCATTGAACCGCTTTTATTGGAAAAACTCAATAAAACTTTTGATGTTCGGATCCATGACTATAGACGAAGCCGTGGTGGGCATATGAACGATATTGTTTTTCAAACATAAATGGCATAGAACCACCTGTTCTTATCAATGAAAAATTTTGCCTTTTCATCCCAAAATGTGTGTTTTATGTACAAATGAAAAAATTACTAACAAATGGCCCCCCAAGTCGTAAACATTTTAAATGTCATTAAAAATAATATTTTGTCTGAAAAGCTGAAAAATCTTAAATAAATTAAATCTTTAAGTTCTCCTACATTGCAAATATTGAAAAGCTCTCTTTGAAGCTGCCATTTTCAGTAGACGATTTCCAGCAAAATTCGCAAGGATTTCCCAATTAAATAAAAAATTCAATTATGAAGTTTTATTCCGAATAGGCAATCTGCCTGGACTGTAAGATATGCCGAATTTTGATGAAATTACGCTTTTTTAACATACTGGTTCTTTCCGAAAAAATTTAAAAATGATCTGAACTTATTTTGCTTCAAATTAATTTACAATATTTTTGTCTTAATCGCCCAAGCTGTCATTTCCGGTGGGCCGGTTTCAGCCAACATCACTCGGACCTCTAAATTTATGGTTAAAGGAATTATATTCCGATCCATCAATTTGTCTTATTTTTGAAGATTATTACATAACGTCGAAACCTAAAAAAGTGGTTTTTAAAAAATCTCTGCGGCCAGGAAATGTCTGTAGCTCCTCTACAGCCCAGACCGATTCGTTGATCTAAATGAAACTTCATAGTTAAGAATTTATTATAAATTGAGAGATGTCAATGTTTTTTGTCGGAAATCGGTCCATCGAAAGTTATCCCACGATTCTCTCTAGGTTTTACATCTCATGGAGGGATTTTGCCATCGCTCTCGTCCTTTAGTTTCGACATCCTAATATGCGTAGATCTTTTTCGACGTCGTAATGTCAGCGCAGTCCGGGTCTTCCTCCACGACGCACACCGGATGGTTGTTGATGAAACACTTTATTAATCATCCCTTGTTGTGAAGTCCTTGAAACGTGGCCGAACCATCTTACTCGATTACATCTTACTTGATGAATCCGATAATATCGCTACCTCCAAGAAGGTATTTTGTTTCGAGTTCATACGAATCCGGTATTCGTTTTTCACAATTTTAACTGGACCAAAGATTGAACGAATGATCTTTATTTCGAAGTAAAAGAATAATGAAAGTATATATGTATGAATTAAGGCTATGTGAGTTTGAGATGTCCACAACTCTGATTTACGTTTTGTGGCAACTTTGCAAAATTGGGCCAGGGGCTAAAATATATCCATACGACTCGCATTTGAATTAAATTGACATTTAAATTTGGCACGTTAAAATTATAAATTTGTCAGATTAAGGTTATGTGGTTTTGAGATCGTCACACTCCTGCCTTTCTTTCAGAAACAATAGAAAAAATCGTTCAAGGCAGGAGTGTTACCATTACAAAACCACATAGCCTTAATCCGACCAATTAAGCGAAAAAGCTTAGGCAATGTACGCATTTTAATATAATCATTGTTCCTGGTCAGTAAAATGTACAAATGTTTCGAAGAAATTGTGATCATTTCAGCAATCAATGTACGTAATCAAGTTAGAGATCATAGTGCAGAAAATTTCTAATGCTACAAGTGCTCGCGACGAAAGTAAATGATTGCTAGAAGTTGCGCCATACTTTTAAAACCGAAACATTTGGAATATTGAACGAGAACGAATGGTTAATACGATCAAGTTGATATTTTATAAAATTTTAATTTCAATTACTCGGGGAGAGGGGGAGGAGGGAGGGGGCAGTTGACAGGTAGCACTGACAGGTTTACACTTTGAATATGTTTGGAGAAAAGTAAAGAAACGACCATATAGTGACTTCTGAGGTAAAAAATTGAATTTCTCTGGTATGAGAAAATGATGTGAGGTAATGACTAAAATAGATTACATGTCGAATACAATATTTGTAATATCTTAAACCATTTTGGACGTACTAATCTCAACCACTTGTTTTGTAAAAATGAATTTAACATTTCTAAAACCCAATTTTGGGTGGGGTACGTTGTGGGGAAAAAGAAAATCGGAATATTCTACATTGTCTACAAATTGCCTACCTACTCTATACCAATTATCGATAATGTCTAGATAGGAATCAATTGGCTACACTACATACGCGTAGACGCACAACAATATTAAGCTTTCGACCAAGTTTGGTACCAAGGGTGTGAATTTAAGCTGCATCGAGACGAGAGTTTTATCAAATTGTTAAATCCTACAACGCAGATGAGCCAAAATTGAAAACAAGTGCTTTGAACTGAAAATAATATCAGCAGGTATACCACAAGGTACCGCACTTGGATCTATTATCTTCATCAAACGAGAGATTTACTTAATATTCAAGGTAGTACAATACCCACATTTGCAGACGATACATCTATTTAAGCAGTTGAAAAATATATATCGGAAGCAACAAGTAAACGTCAAAATTCAGTTAACGCAGTGAGTAACTGAACTAAAAATGGCGCATTTTGTTAAATAAAGCTTAATCAGCACATGTTAACTTTACAAACCAAAATGTAAACTGGATTCCAGTGGTTCTTAACTCAAACCAAATTCCATAAGCAAATACCGCTAAATACCTTGGCATGACCCTCGAAACTAAGCTATAAAATAGACAGAGGACAATAAGAAGAAAAAATAAGAATTAATCAACAAATATAGGAAAATATACTGGCTCATGTGTAGAAATTCTGAACTCTCAATACATAATAAATTTCTTCTGTATAGACAAATGTTTATACTATCTGTAAATGCCCCATGGTACATTAGGAACGACAACTTCATAAACACTTAAAGATGAAATAAGTCACGTAGTAAATAGAGAAACAAGCAAGGAAACACGAACAAGGATTATCTCGACACGACAATGCAGATATCCGTCGTATGTTGGACAATACCAATGGAGTGAGAAGACTTCTTAAGCAGAAACGGTTTAGTTGGGCAGTTCTAATTAGGATAATAAATTATTGTAAAATGCGTAACCAATAGGTTATTCATCATAAACCGAAAAAATAATTTAAGATAGATAAATTACTTGATGATCTGAGAATCAGTTCTAACCATCGGTCTTCGAGATTATTACATTTATTGTATCTGTCGATGTATGTGTATTGCAATAGTAAATCACGGCTATCGAGGCCATTTACAATTGCTTTGTTATTCCTGTATTCCCATCAATACTAAACATTAAGATTTCCTAGTCGATGTAGGCATTCATGCGCCGATACTTACAGATGAAAAGGGCTATTTCAAATTGTTGTTCTCTTCGCAACGAATCTGCTAGATCGTTAGTGTAACACTTACATCAATTTCTGTAGTTTCTATTTGGCAAATGAGATTGGTTTGTTTAATGGTTTGAGAACAACCTTCTTGAGGGAAGCTTTTGGTTTAATTGCTGGACTTATCCAGGTGTATATTATGAATTGTCTTCTATTAAATTGCCATGCCTAAATTTGATATGAACTAGTATTATCTTAGATACCTAATTTTGCATATCTTCAAAATGTTCATGATGATATGATCCGATAGACGATATTATTTCGTGTCTTTCGTCCGAATTCATTCATGTTTGTATAGATGTTACGGTTAAATTCCGAAATCGGTAAATGTTCGAAATTTAAATTTTTTAAATTCTGGTACACGGCTAAAACCGCTTGTCCGATGGTTATGAAATATTTGAAGACCTTCCCCACTACATCCCCGGCCACAATTAGCTCTCGCGAGCCCGTGGACCATTTGGAGAATATAGTACTCTCATTTCATAGATTTCGAAGAAATAAACCAGTTTTTTCCTATTTTTATTCGGACATTTACTGATTTCGGGCTTTCACCGTAACATAGACATTTTCAGTTCATTCTCAACATCCGGCTTTGCACAGTGGATAACAGAGATATAAAGATACTCAATTGTGGTTTTTGGTAAATTGGATAATTAGGGCGATTGCAAAGAAGAGATAGATTTAAGATAAGATTTCAGTAGAAACAGACAAATTCCTTGAAATGATTATTTTATTTTTAAATTAATTTTTGATTTTTTTACGCTAATTTTAATGATAATGACATAAACAGGGAGATTGGATTTAAATTTGACCAATTTTTTATTGTAAGCTTCAGACTGATAATGTTAAGTATAAATTTAGTTTAACACATTGTAATCTCATTCCCTATAAAGCTTAAAGCTTTACATATGGCAATTCCAAATCCCCTCATACTAAAAGAACACATTTTGAATTGTGAATAGCTGTATCTCTGGTTACCAAGTAATAAAATTTTACGACTCACACAATAAAATTAAACTTTAATCCATCTATTTATGCGGTAGAGCTTTTGCGGAGATGCTATCACCAATTTTAAAATAAAATAAAATTTCTCATAAATATATTTTTTAGTATACACATTTATGCATATGTGTACGGCTTTAGTCAGTTTTATTTATTACCTTTCACCTACATACTCACAATAGACAAAAGAATAAACACTTTATTTTTATCTTTATGAATCTACCTTTTATGCGGTTCCATGCGAGATAGGCAAAGGCTGCGGTACACAAAAACAATACTGAATCTGCTGCAAGAGTTTGTTTTAAAACGAAATTGGCTGTACCTACAAACCAAGAAATACAATTTGGTTTAATCTGCCCCTGTGTCCGTAATACTTTTAATACTCGTAATCTCAATGAAATCGTATTTATGTACAGAGCTTTTTATTTATTATTAGTTTTTCATTAATTTTTTATCAAATCAGATTTTTACAAAAATTCAGATAAAATCGAATTCGTTCAAAAAGTCCTACAGTAGACTCGTCTTGCAGATTAAAGTTATAACGGTATGTATAGGTATGTGCTAGGGAGTATATAATCAGGTATACGGAAAAAGAATATACTCGTATAAGAAGATTTATATCGATTTAAATAACAGATTTTATTTATTTCCCTCCATATAGACTCGAAGTACTTCGTTTAGACTGAAGAATCTGAAATAATAGAGAATGTAGACAGCAGCAGGAGTTTCATATTGTAGAAGAAGAGCAAAAAAGTTTTTGAAAAGCATTTTTATTAGTAGAGAAAATAAGAATGGGAAAATAATATTTTCCAGCTTTTCACTACATTCCAAAATCCTTATTTAAAGGTTGTTGTTTGTGTGATCTGCATTTGTTATTTATTTTTCAACAGTATAACAGTGCAATACGGGACGATTACAAATACCGTGAACTACAATTATCTTAAATCGCTTCAAAATTTGTTTTGTAATCAAATTTTTATGATAAGCTATGTAAATATTACGAGTATGGCACATTCGTCTGTCTTATCTCAATATAAAAACAAAATCAGTGTTTGTGCTACTCACATATAAGCGCACGGTTGAAGTGCAACTATTACAGCAGAAGATGTCAACCAACTACCATGGGATTTTTTTTTCATTGCGTTGCAGCTGTCACTCAACCTTAGTTTGACAAAAGACAACGTCAATGGCATGCAATTTATTTACATACTAGATTGTGAAAATAAATGGTCCTGCTTATACGAGTTGAACAACAACAACCTAACTGTAGGGTGTCTCAGCAAGAGCGCCGAGTTCTACGGTGATTTCTTTTTGACAGTTGTCACGTACAGGCCACGCGATTTAAGAATATGGAGAAGTGTTGAAACCAACAACGTTTAATTATTTTAAAAACACATTTCAAAAATGGTGAAGCTTTTTCGTATAAATGTGGCTGTATTTCACCAATAACGAACGGTATTTAAAAAAAAAAGTGAGATGGCAGAAAAACAAGATGCGGTTGCAAGTATGCTTGCGTCACCAGCTATCTGTTTATTTTTGGCGGCCGCATCAGAAGAAAAAATGAAAAAAAAATCTAAAAAATTTTGGATTAAAGAATATCGGAAGGTAACATACAATGTTTAATGATAGAATTAAACCCTATGTCTTCTGACTATAACAATTTCTTGAGGATGGATGAAGAAACGTTTCATTTTATTTTGGACAGCATCAGAAACGATATTACAAAACAAGATACGGATATGGAAATATTAAACTAGAAGAGAAGTTTAGCAAATACCTTTTTTAGCAACAGGCGAGAATTTCATGGAATTGGATTACAATTCCAAATTGTCAAAGTCCTTCTTATCCAATTTTTCTAATGCAATTTTTCGAAACTGGAAGGACCAGTTTATTAAGGTAAATTTATCAAACTTTAACTTTAACTAAGCTTTTTTATAACTATTGTTTCTACTTTATATACGAACGGTTGTTTAGCCTTAAAATTTAAAATTTTATTTTTTCCTTTATTCATAACATTACAATTATTTAATCTAATAATATAAAATGGATCATCTTCAATAGTCAAGGTCCTCAAACAAGCTGTGAATTGCGATCTATAATATAGTTTTGAATTTTTGTTTCGGCATCTTTGTATTGAAATTAGAAAATTATCTCTAATTTTTTTCCGAGTTTCCAATTTGGCCTGAAGTTATTTGCTAAACTATTCCTCTCTGATCAATGTTTTTTTAGTGGGCGTCGCAATGCAGCTTTTATAGCACTCAAAAGCATTTAATGCTTTTTGTTACAGTACTTCCATATACTTTCCTTATCTGAGGATTAAAAAAAATTAAACAAACCATAAAAATGTGTGTATGATAAATTAACAAATAAATTATTTTATTTCAGTTTCCAACAACCCAAGAAGAATGGGCCAAAATCGTTGATGATTTTAGGTAAAAGTGGCAATTTCCCAACTGCTTAGGAGCACTTGACGGGAAACATATAGCTTTTCGTCCGTCAACAAAATATGCTCCGCTTTATTATAATTATAAGGGGTTTCATAGCATTGTTCTTCTTGGCTCTGCGGACGCTTATGCCAAATTTATTTTTATTGATGTTGGCTGCAATGGAAGGATCAGCGATGGTGGTGTCTTGCAACGTTCAAACTTCCAGTATATACTCCAACAGCATGAGAAACATTTGCCACAAAAAATATATTGGAAATGGGAGGTTATTACCGCACGTTTTTGTTGCGGATAACGTCTTTCCACTAACCGAAAATATTATGACGCCCTACCCTTTTACAACGACGGATGAATGCAAGAGAACATTTAATCGTCGTCTAAGCCCGGCAAAATATCGAACGCGGTTTCAGAATTTTAAGCAATAGGTTTCAAATTTTATAAAGTACAATGAATGTACAACAACATAAAGTGAAAGAAATCGTCCTTTGCTGTTACGTGTTGCATAATCACTTGAAACAAGAAGCCGGTGGTATATGGATGAAACGAAGATTGAAGGTAGTGCTACCCCTCATTAAATGGTGTCAACTGCATCAAGTAGTCAAGTAGTAGTCAATATGTTTTTGACCATCAATAATCGCCTACTGATTTTTTAAAATTTTTAAATTAGTTTTTAGCTGAAGGTACACTGAAGGTTACTTGTTTCAAAAAAATTTCCAGTGCATATAAAAAGCTCTACGAAACAAAATCAGAGTAAATGTTCCGGGAGAAATCAAAATAAATCGGCTTCGTATTTTAAAAAGAAGTTATATGTATACCCATATTTATTAATGTTTACTTTTCCAGATTTGAGTAAAAGAAGTCGAGGATCCAGCAGAGGACGCAACCGAAAATAAAACACAAAAACTAAGTTCAAACATGAATTCTTATCTATACTTTATTATAAATTTGATTATTTTACATCCAAGAGGGGTCCTCTTGATTAAAATATTCCATCAGTTCTTTTCTGATAACACCACCAGTTTGAGATCTTGATGAAGTTGATACCATCTGAAAAGAGATGTCACCCTCTTTAAGAGTGTACTGTGGGTTTTGTTGTCGTTGTAAAAATGTAAATCCGTCGTTGTTGCCACTTTACGCTAAAATCATCTGTGATTTTGGTCTATTCATTTTGGGTAGTTGAAAAGTGAAATAAAATAATTGTATTTGATAATTTATATTTTCTACACATTTTATGATTTGTTTAATTTTCAGAAAAGAAAATTAAATATCACGGAGGTATTACAACAAAAAGCATTAAATGCTTCGGAGTGCTATAAAAGCTACGTTGAGAGGCTCTCTAAGGAAAAATTGACCAGAGTGGAACAGTTTTGCCAATACTTCCGTAGTGAGCTGGCCAAAATTCAGTTGGAAGCCAATTTCGATGAGGTTAAATTAGAAATTCTGCAGCTGGTGGTTAAAAAAATCAGAGAGGAGAAGTTGATGCTACAGGATGATACTTATTTTAAGCCAATTATTGCAACATGTCAATCAAATCAAGACCAAAGCGCCACCACATCAAACAGCTTCCGAAACTCAATAAATTCTAATTCAGCGCCGACACCCATACTATCACCTTTTTCATTCTCATTTGACAACCTCATAACAAAATCCACACACTTTCCAATTCTAAAACATAGATACCGAAAAACACACTACACTAGCTCACTCATACCAGCTGAAAGTTTTTTCATCCTATCTACACCTGAACTCATATCAAAAAGCTGCTCAACAAACCCTACGACAACGCCATCGTTCATATACCGTCACCTCATTCATCATCATTCACTGAAACAGCAACACACAAGAATGATGACAATTAACCGTCAACATCTAATTTCCAGCAAGTAAAATTCTTGATCCTTTTCAATTCCAGACCAAAGATACCAAAACCCAACCTATACTTGGTCATCGTCGATACCATCACCTTTACCACCTTTACCCAGCTGAAATTTTCTCCATGAAAACTATACCTGAAAATTTCGTACCAGCGCCTTCAACCGAGAATTCCTTACACTCTACAGTTCCACAGTTCGTTTATTAGCATGTCTGGGTTAAATAACATTTTTTGTAAATTACTTGGAATTTACACTGATTTTTTAAAAATTGGCGATCGAGCCGAAGCGTGACAATAGTTACCGGAAAGCTTTTGAGACCCGAAAGTGTGCAAAAACGAATTGTGGTAAGATGTAATTCATCCAGATTATTCATATAATGGCAAGAGGAGAGGGGGGGGGGGGGGGGTAAACGGAGGAAATGACGGAGGGAAAATGATGGAGGTAATTACAGAGGTAATTACGGGGTCGTAATAACCGGAGAGGTAATGACTGGGTAATGGGGGGGTGGCGGTAATAACGGGGCTATTATCCGAGGAGGGGGTAATATCTAGAGGGCAAAGTCCTAGACCCCGTTGTATAAAATTTGCTAATGATTAAATAATCTCTAACTCAAGATTTTACCACTGCGCGATCTTTTGATGATTATTCGATTTAGCATGAGTCTTTTCCAGTCAAACTATAAAACTTTGAGTATATCCATGCTGCATCGAATAGTCATTATGCTCATCAAATCCCTGCTATCAGACTATGAAATTTACATCGAATTATCTAAGTGAAATTGATTAACTGGCAAAATCCAGAAAATTTGAATGACTTTTTTAATTTTGACAACTCTGCCTATGTTATTAATTTTAATTTGCGTCATCGACATTTTACGATTGATTACATTCAGTTGTTACAACAAAATCTTCATTACCGACATTTTTGGTTATTGAAATTGGCATTCTTTGTTATCATTATATGATCAATATATTGATTACAAATGTTTTGTTACTGTGAATCTGCATTCCCGAATATTTTTCGACTGGCGATTTTCTGCTAATTTTTCAGTATTTATTTTGTTCTGATAGTACCCACTTATATTAGTGTAGTTACATTCTGGAATAGGTTCAATTCACATTATTTTCCAAAAGATGGCAGCACCAAAAATGAATACAATATTATGAATTAATTATCGGAATAGTTTCGTATATTTCAAAAATATCTCGAATAAGCTGCTATGGTGTAACAATCTTTTGAGAAGGAATTGCTCAGGAATTTGACTCAAGGCGTTTATAGTAGTATTTTTTTTTAATCCATGCAATCCTTTCTGAGGCCAAAGCACTCCCTGCTCTTTCGCGGTTGATTTTCTCGTCTTCGCTATAGGCTCGATTTCAGTTATCATCTGCGCATTGCATAGCTCCATACCAGCCTATAGTACTGGGCATGGAAGATGGGTCGGCCAATGAGTTTTGTACGCCGATAGGGGGTCGCAGTTGTGTTCCTTTTAATCATAGATCGTAATCTGTTGATGAAAATTTCCTTTTGCATCCTGCCCTTATATCGGGATTCGAACCCGGTACCTCCCGATCAAAACACCAAAGCTTTAACTACTGTGCCATTTGGTCGGTGTATTTTTTTATGATTTAATCTTTGCAATTTGTTCTGGGGACGAAGCACTCTCAACTCTTTCGCGGTTCGCTTTTCATGTCGTACCTTACGCATTGTCTGCCAAATCGAAAAGGGGTCGTGTACTCCGATAAGGTGTCATAGTTGTGTTCATTTCCATCATCGATCGTAATCAGATGATGAAAAATCCCGTTTTAGTTCCTGCCCCTATCGAGCTTCGAACCCGGTACCGCCCGATTTAAACGCCAAAGCTTTAACCACGGTGCCGCTTGGTCGGTAAATAAAAATCGCCCGCTGAAAGTATTTTGGTTATCCACACCTGACAAATGTTTTTTTAATATGTACACAATGCCAGACATAAATCTACAGTACACAAACAAAAACTTTGTTTCACTTTTCATTTCGTTTGAACTTAAAAAATTATCTCAGTCCATGATAAAATGTCACACAATACGGAATACAAAATAGTGGAAGAAACTGCTGAGATTAAGGCGGGAGATAAGCACATATTGTAAACATTCTATATAGTTTAAACACGTGTACATTCATTAAATAATTTTTTGGCTTTTACAGATTTCGTAGTCGCAAATTTTTTCTACTCATCCATGGCGGATGCATATTTCTGTTGTTCGCATATTTTTCATATTTCAATGCCACCATTAGCACACTTGAGAAACGATTTCATATACCATCACGGATTTCTGGACTTATAGTGGGTGGTTTTGATGCCGCATCGATTTTTGCACCATTTTTAGGCTATTTTATAGCAAAACGTCATCGCCCGAAATGGTTATCACTAATGGTACTTTTACAGGGGATATGTGCATTGCAAAATGGGGCGCTACACTTATACTACGGGCCTGGAGAGGATGCCCTTAAATTAACCAAAGAATATGGTGACAATGCTATGCTGAATAGTTCGTATGGTGATTTACATGAAAATGGATTGTGTCGGATCGATAGTTTTAACGAAAGTGCCGAAGGTGAAGAGGATACGAATGAAATGTTTCCACAAATTTATTTGTATGTCAATCAAATTTTTGGCGGAATATTTGGTGCGGGTTACGATAGTTTAGGTATCTCGTATTTAGATGATAACGTACCGAAATCTAAAATGCCACTTTTCTTAAGCGTTATTCAAATGCTAAGGGTTATGGCACCCCTATTGGGTTTTAATTTAGCCACGGTCACACTTAGTCAATACATTTCTCCGTATTTAACGCCAATAATCGATAAAAACGATACACGGTGGTTAGGTGCTTGGTGGATGGGATGGATTGTACTTGGGAGCGCAATGATTATACTTTCGTGCATACTATCACAGTTTCCTAAAATTCTTAAAAAGGGAAACGAAAAACTTGAACGATTTATTCTCAATGATAAACGTCCGAGTATTTTGACAACATTTTCACGAATTTTTACAAATAAAATCTACATTTTAAATATAATTTCGACAATCTGCAATTTTATGGGCATACTTCCGTACTGGATTTATACGGCTAAATATATCGAAGTGCAGTACAAAATTTCGGCGTCCGAATCAAGTTTTATATTTGGAACTATAGTTCAAAGTGCGTCCGCTTCCGGAACCCTTCTAATGGGCTACGTAGTTTATAAAATAAAACCAAGTGCACGACGACTCGTACTCTTTAATATATTGATAGTGATGATAAGTTCAGTTTTGTTATACGGCTACACATTCTTCGGTTGCACGGACAATGAGAGTGCAACGATCGCCTGCGTACCGGATTGCGATTGTGTCAGTGTGAAATATAATCCAGTTTGTGGTGATGATGGTAATACGTATGTTTCACCGTGTCATGCGGGTTGCTTAGATATTACGGCCAATATTAGTGCAGTTTATTACACGAATTGCACCTGCATTAGCGATGGTGGTGGTGCCTATTCTGGATCGTGTGCCACCGATTGCACTAGAATTTTGCATACATTTTTGTTCTTTATGAGCATAACGGGTTTTATATTGAGCTGCACAAAATCCAATATGTTTTTGTTTGCCATGCGTGCTGTGGACCCGGCTGATAAAACGGTGGCCCTTGCAACAATGATGACGATAATAAGTTATTTTGCGTTCATCCCGTCGCCCATTATTTACGGATGGATCATCGATCGTACTTGTATATTTTGGGATAATTCGAGTACGGACACCGGTAACTGTTGGCGGTACGATGAGGACCGGTTTCGATTTAATTTTAATGTGACAGCGATATTTTTTTTAATACTTGGTGCACTCTTTGGAGATAGTGGATTATGGTTTTATGTGAAAGACTTGAAATTATTCGATGACGACAAGGAGGGTTTAGACGATGACAGATCGCTTGAAGACATTATCTTGTAAAATTGTTTTATTTTTATATGTTTGTGTATATTTCTGTGAAATATAGACGAGAATCAAATAAAAGCAGCAGCAGTTGCAAAAAAAAATACAAATTTCTATAATCGAAAATATCGTAAAAAATACATTTCGGCAATATGAAATTAAATGTCAAAACCATTTGTTTCCAATTTGAAATTTTAACACGATCCCGAATATATTTTGATACACATAATATTGTGCTGTATAATGGTACGAGATATATTATTTCGGGACGATGAGCACCAACAGCTATTTTCAATTAAATTTACAAATCCAACATTGTAATTTATGTGCTAGTTATCGATATTACTCGTACGGAACTCGAAATTTGATTTTGAATGGGTGAAGTCGAAAGGAAAAATCTCTTTATGTATACCAATCAATCTACCATACATACGAGTATATCCATTCATTTTCAAGTGACCAATCAAATTTTATGTTGTAATATTTTTTAGAAAATTACAATCGATTTTAATTGAATTTTATCTGTACGTTTACGTACTTGAATCAAAATGCAATTTTGAATTTTGAATATTCTATTTAATAAAACTTGATACATAAGGAGCAATATACCTAAACACAACTAGCAAATATTGAATTACGATTGTAATGAAGTGTCTCTAATAAGATCATGGGTGAGCCTGGGTGAACAGGAGGTGAATGTTTGTCACACACTGCCGCACGTATGTAGAAATGGGGAGGGGGCTATAAGAATAAATACCGATATTCTTCGTATTCGCAGACCACACCCTACTACAAATTTTCGCTTGTTTCTGAATAGTTATTCATCTGATAATTACACCTGAGTTGTATTTTGATGTATAGATGTCCTGTATGTTACCGCCTGAAGCAGAAAATTTATCGCCGTCAGTTGATTTCTGACTGCTACTTGAAATTTATAAATGTATTTGACTTCACCTTTTTTGACTTGAACTCCACTCTGGTAGCGATTAAAAATTGTACTTTTATTTTCTTTCTAAACCGGTAATTGACTTCACTCACTATCTAAATGTCTGATGGTTCTTTGGCAGATCAAAATGCAACTTCATACTTAAGCTTTTCTCATAAATTGGGAGATCCCATTGATTTTGAACTGAAGTCGGTCCGTCGGAAGCACCTTCTAAACCTCCTAGGTTTTTCGTGTTTTACAAATATTTTGAAAAGTATATCATTTTCTAGAAACACGACTACAAACTAAAAGATCAGTTTTCCAAAATTGTACAGCCCCATACAGGTTGATCCCCATCAGGGGATAAAAATTCATACTTAAAGCCTCGATTCAAGATAACACGTGGTCGGTTTTCATAGGTGAGCACAATAAAACTGGTTTATTTTATCTAAGAGATAGATCGTACATAGCCATAAGTCACCTAGATACCCAAAGCCATAACTAAAGAGGGTAATCAACTGATATTTCCTGGTCACATTCAAATGTTGTTTAAATGTTTCTATTCTTAGGCTAACAAAAATTTTGTAAAACCGGTGTTAGCCAAAACCGCCATACCGACAAACTTTAAATTTAAAATCAGATCAGCAGCTGGAAAAATTGAGATTAACAAAAAGGTTCGAGGACAATTTTTCAAAAGTATTGGCATAAACAAAACAATTGATTTTTTCGTTTTGCCGGGATTAAATACGGCCAGAAATCAAAATCGAACTCCATGAAAAAACATCTCATCAGGTCAACAATATGGAACTTCCTGACAACCATCTACTACCAGAAACCAAACAAAAACTCCAGGAAGTTATATCAGCATTTCAAGCACTATTCGGACCTGTAAACAATACGGAAACAATCACCACCGAAAGAAGAGACAAGAAGTGGAAAACCAAATCGGCCAACTTCTAGCGGATGGAATAATAAGACCTTCCAAAAGCCAGTATAACTCACCGATTTGGATTGTTGAAAAGCAAATGGACGCTTCACAAACGAAAAAGTATAGAATGGTAATAGATTTCAAAAGACTAAACGCAGTAAAAACCTCGGACGCATATCCAATTCCTGATATAAGTAACACAATCGCAAACCTCGGAGATTCAAAATATTTTACCACCATTGATCTAATTTCAGGATTTCATCAAATAAAGATGAAAGAAACCGACATACCCAAAACATCGTTTTCAACGATGAATGGGAAGTACGAGTTCTTAAGACGCCCATTCGGCCTGAAAAACGCTCCAGCCATATTCCAGAGGATGATAGACGACGTTTTAAAAGAACTTATCGGCTAGATATGCTATGTATATATCGACGATATCATAATATTCGGAGGGAGAACTGAAGATGAACATTTATCGATTATCAGAAGAGTATTTGCGAAATTTAAAAAGGCCAATTTACGGGTTAACCTGGATAAATCGGAATTCTTGAAAACTCAAATGGAGTTTCTCGGATTCCTTATTACGACCAAGGGTATCAAGCCGGACCCCAAAAAAATCATTGCGATTCGAAACATCAAGAAACCCGACAATTTGAAGGATTTAAAATCGTGACTTCGCGAAAATAGCGAAACCACTAACTAACCTAACTAGAGGGGAAAATGCACAAACCAGAACAAGCCAGTCCAAGAAGATCAAAATAAAGACGAACGAGAAGGAAATCGAAGCATTTCGACACATTAAAGAGCTACTGACATCATCAGAGATACTTATTTTTCCCTTTGCAATTGGCGCGGTGTTATCACAGGGTGAAATCGGCAAAGATAGACCGATAGCCTATATTTCCAGAACATTAAATATAATTGAAGAAAATTATGCGACCAATGAAAAGGAAATGCTGGCCATCATCTGGGCATTGGATAACCTTCGAAATTATTTATATAGGGCAAACAAATCAAAATTCTAACGGATCACCAACCTTTAACATTCACATTGGGCAACAGAAATAATAATGCTAAACTGAAGAGGTGGAAAGCTCGGTGTGAAGAGTATAATTACGAGCTTATCTATAAACCTGGTTGCACTAATAAGGTCGCTGATGCCTTATCGAGGTTAGAATTTGGAGCTAATACAATATCAACCGGAACAGTGCATAGTGCTGAATTAATGCATTCAAGAACCAGCTCATAATTAAGAAAGGTAAAAACATCTACGCATACGAAGAACCCCACCCAGGTTATAGCAGACACCACATCAGTCTACCGGAAATAAATAAAGGGAGCATATTCAAAATACTACGGGAAAGGTTAAATCCAACCATCATTAACGGAATAAAAATTCCCGAGGAATACATCCAGGTCCTACAAGAGGTTTATAAAGAATGTTATAATTTATAAAGAACGTTTCCACATGCAAATTACGACTCACTCAAAGGATAGTTGACGACATTGGTAACGAAGAGAACAAATTCGCATTCATAAAAGAGGAACACAGACGAGCACACAGAAACCAACTCGAGAATAAGAAACAAATTTTGGAACGTTACTAGTTTCCTCATATGTCAAGTTTGATCAAGAAGTACACACAAAGTTGTAATAATTGTAATATGAACAAGTACAAAAGACACCCAAGTCATATCCAACTTCAGAAAACGCCGATTCCAAACTTCCCAGCGGAAATACTTCACGTGGATATCATGGAAATTAAAAACGAACAATTTCTATCGTGCGTTGACAAGTTCTCGAAATTCGCAAAATTTTTCCGTATTAAAAGTAAATCAATCAAAGCGTTACATTACTTCACGGTACCAAGACTAATCGTAATGGACAACGAGCGTAGCCTAGTAAGTCCAATCATCATAGACTACCTGACAACCTTGGGAGTCGAAGTCTATTTAACATCTTCACAGCGAAGTGAGGTAAATGGTCCTATCGAAAGAGTCCATTCAACAGTGAAAGAAGCTACAACAAATTTTATTCAATCGACTCCTCATTGTCAAAGAGGAAATAAAAGGAATAGTGAGAGCAGCACAATTGGCAAGGGCAAAAATCATCAATACTAATTTATTGGACAAAATGGAAATTAATCGTCTAGTAACGGAAGTAGAAACACTTCCATATTCCAACGAAATTGAAGCAATTGAGTATGCAGAACCGATGATGATGAACAAAAACTCCAAAATTCTGTACATTTATCAATACCCAAAACAAGCGAAGAAGACTACAACCATATCATCATAAGATCAACGATAGACAAAAACAAGCAAATACACTTGGAAGTCAACGAAATTCTACTCAACCAGAATCAAATATTTGGAATTGTTCAGAAATGCAATCTATTCCGCGACACAACCATTTGCAAATCAAATTGCTTGAAAGATTACAGAGAACGGCATCAGAATTGATCCGGGATATCTGCGCAGTCTATATCTGGAAAACATTGAACAGCTACAAGAATTATTTGATGAGAACGAGGAAGCAGCGATAATCGATTCTGGTATTATCTTTGTCATTTGCGGTTTAATTCTCGTGATGTTTATCAACAAAGTAAGGGCCAAACGCATGAGACGGATGATGCAAATCCAACCAGACGAAATCCCCAGCAGTCAACCAGGGATTCAATTTCAACCTGTCAGACTAAATCTATGACCCATGGGACGTGGATCTTAAAGGAGGGAGGAGTTAACAACAGTATTAACGCACATGGCGAACATATTCAGCATGTTAGACGTAATATGAAACGTATCTAACACTTTTTGTATATACCTAAGATAACATGTTGCTAAATTAACAGATATTCACCTGTTGTAATACGAAACTAGAAACATGTTATCTTGCTAATATTTTGTCTTCAGTAACTTTCGTGGGAAAATATTTGAATTTGAAACCATTTTTATATTTCAAGAAAATGCTCTAGTTTATAAGTAAAAATTAATTGTAAGATCAGTTGTAAATTAGTCGTAGAAGAATAAAGATTATTTTTTTACTTTGCTGCGCACCAACTCACTTAACTTATAACGGGTGTCCGCCGGGAAAATATACTACTTTGTTTTGCCGCCATTTAGGCGAATATTAGTATTGACAGTTCATACTTGACTGTCGTGAAGTAGACACGTGGCAAATTTATTATGGAAAAATATTCGATAAACCATCGTGTCAATAGGATGTTACAGCTCGCCCATGACAACCCCGATTTTCATGAAAAAATCAGAATGAGTGACGAGGCACATTTTCATTTAAATGGATATGTGAATAAACAAAATAGTCGGTTCTGGGCAATGGAAAACCCTCACATTATTCATCAGTCACCTTTACATCCATTAAAAGTGACAGTCTGGTGTGCAATTTGGTCAGGAGGAATCATTGGAGCTTACTTCTTTGAAAATGAAAACGGCGTAACGGTAACTGTGAATGGGGAGCGATATCGTGATATGATTGAAAACTTTTTAACGCCACAACTGCATACTTTGGGCTTGATTAACATGTGGTATCAACAAGACGGTGCCACATCGCATACAGCCAGGATTACAATGGAATTACTGCGAGAACTCTTTCCACAACAAGTTATTACAAAAAATGGTGATGTTGATTGGCCTCTTCGGTCGCCTGATTTGACTGCTCCGGACTTCTTTTTGTGGTTGGATATCTAAAAAGCAAGGCTTATGCAAACAAATACCGCGTGAAATGTGTGAGAATGTAATGAAAAATGTACTCAAAAGGGCTCGCATTTGTGAGGCTAACAGAGGCGGACATTTATCTGATATTGTATTCCATACATAATTGCCGACATTAAATAAAACATTTATCAATATAAGATCCATTCTCTTTCATTTAATCAAAAATCATAAACAAACAAAGTAGTATACCTTCCCGGCGGACACCCGAATTTTTGTTGTTGTTGTTGTTGTTAAACATACAGGATGTCAAATTTTGATAAAAATGATGAACTTCATGTTGTATATATGGTTATAAAACGAAAACTAATTATCCGATACTTATAAACCTGGGCTCATTTTAAAGATAAATGAATAGGGATTCTAAAAAAATTATAAAATTCGTACCATGTTTCAACTCTTCCTATTCAAAATGGCCGCCAAAATAGTAATTTAGAATTTTCTCAAAAACCTATTATTTTTTTTTTATTTTTTAAATTTTTCCTGATTTATTCTATTGAACAGACCAAAAAATTGTACTTGTGTTATTTTTTGTTTTCTTGCAAAAGACGTTTGAGTATGAAGATCTACCCATTTTTTGTATATAAAATCAAAGTCAATCTGGTATTTTTTTATTTTTTTTTTGCAAGGAAACAAAATAACGCAAGTCCAATTTTTTAGTATATATATTTTTATTATTATTATTATTATTTTATTAAATGTATTACAAAATAAATAAAGAAATTTAAAAGTATTTACACAATCAAAATTTACATGTTACATAATGTTCACTATTTGAATATTTTTTTACATTTTAACTTGCCTTCTCCTGAAGGTATAATTGCGTGAAAATCGCGGGTTCCTTTTATTGTTTTCAAATTCCCTAGTCTAGTCTCCAGTTGAATTTGTTTTAACTTATATTCAGCATCTGAGCAAAATTCAAAAATCATATCAGTTTTCAAAGTTTGAGCCATTTGAAAAATTCTTCAGCATTAGTTATGGTATCATCATATTCTTTGGTGAGACTGGCTCTGGACGCCATTCTCTTAATAGTACCTCCTAGTCCATCGCATGGTCCCTTTCCATGAGCAGTTTCATGAAAATGCCACTCACAATGAAAATGCCACTCCAAAATCCTCTTTGTGTTTAGTTATATTCATAATTTTTTTTTATTTTTATAATGTGTTACTGCACCATTAGTAACATAATAAACTTTAGATAACTCCGGAATTTTTGTTTTCAAAAACTGCAATAATTTTTCTATGAACACGTAAACTGCTACGGCGTCATGATGGAGACAATCTGATATTATAATGTAGCTGGAATGCTGCAATTTATCTCCTTGATTTTTGTAAATTACAAACGGATGAATAGTTGCTTGTTTGTTGTTCCAATGAAAACCCTGTGCTGCATTTTGCAACGCATAATTTTCTGCAACGTCACATGAAACCAGTACCTCTGTGGGCTCCAGAGTTAACTTTTTATTTTTGATGAAACCAGATTGTTGCAGTGTTATAAAGCAATGGGGAATCAGATTTTTCAGCTTTATTATGAAGTAACCCAGAAAATCATCTAATGGTTTTGAAAACTTTTCCATATTGCATCGGTCAGTTGAAACCCACTGCGTTTCTCAAATATTCGCGAAAATTATCCAATCCTGGGCAGTTCTCGCACTGCAGAAGATAACATGTTGATGTTGGATCTTTACATAATATGAATGAAATGCAGTCCTGGTATCGCGAAATTTTTCCATTGGTGACAGTTTCCATCCTGGTTCCATAAATAATTAATTTGACATTTTGGTGTATTATACAAACACAAACTATATGTGTTCCGCTGCTTCCTGGTTGCACACAGTATTTAGGATGAAGCAGAGAAAATTTAGAAAAGCCAATTTTTTTTGGCTCATCATCCATATATTTGATTTTGTACCCCTTTAATGTGCACATCATTAGACGTTTCTGAAGTTTAACTTTTTCAATAGTTATACAATCGTCTTTCCCAGGCATTATACGACTAACATCATCATCATCATTATAATATTCTATCACTGAGTCTCTGAGTTCATCACTTATCCGTTTGTCAGCTTTGGGTGCTGGAAGGCTCAGTGACCCATTCTTGTTTTGAATATTTTTCGCTGTTGGTACCATATACTGCGTTGTGTTAAATTCTTCCTGGATTTCTTGTATTGTTAGTGATTTCGGCAATGTAGACAGCAACTGTATTTGATCACAATTTTTCTCCAACTGTTGAAATTTGGATTTAGTTGATCCATGAATTCATCATAAAGGCGTGCCTTATGATGATTTTCCGCTGAGTGAGTCAAAAGAGGCTCGATACCAGATACCGAAGATGTTGATGATGGCGTCAGTGAGGTATTTAAATTTAGTAATTTTTGCTGCTCATGATATTGCCTGGATTCCAACTTACTCGGATATATAGGAGACATGCCAATGTCTGGTAATATTTTATTAAGTTTTTCACGAGCGATAGCACTTTTTATTTGGCACTCCTCACTTTCACTACTACTCGAAATATTCTCGTCACTGCGTGTTGATAATGTCTGCAGGGTAACAGGTGAATTTGATGAATCAGTAACGGGTGACACTTCGCTTTCAATTTTCTGACGTTTAGAAGATACCAGGTAACACGTTGTACAAATCGATGAATCTTCATTTACTTCAGTCGAGCGTGGCAAATGACTTTTAATATAATCAGAAACTTTTCTTAAATTTTTCGAACATTTCGTCTCAGGAAACGGCTTACAACACTTTTTGAGCCCAGACATTATTACACTTATTAATTGAACTACTTTAAATTAATTTTTTGTTATTTAAACAAGCAAATGCTTCAAATAGAACTTCATAAGTTAAACTAATTGAAATATTATTTTAAACTCTAATTTATACAAAAATGTTAACAAAAGCCACTGGTTATGTTATTTTACAGGCCTACTCCCTCTTCTATAGAATCTCAAAAAAATTATTTCAGGAATACAGATAAATTTTTAAAAGTGCGATCCAAAAGGTTATATTCAGGTACAGAAAACAGTGATTAAACCTAACCAAATAAATGAGTCATGGCAAAATTTTATTGTTCTACTAATTACTTTAGGGGCTATCCTTAAACTATCTCACATTTTTACGGGGGAAGGAGTATCGATTGTTGTGACGTGTGTCGCTGGAGGAGGAAGAGTTTTATAAAATGACAGATTGTGACGTGACGTCACGTGACAACGTGTCTAATTATAATTACAGCAGTCACTTTGATAGGATAAACATTCAATATAACAATTTGCAATCAGAAGCTATTGTTCCATCTTTTGAACAAGATACGAGTAGTGTTGAAAATCGCAAAAAATTTTAATCAAATGGAATAATTTTGCTAAATAAACACGCGTAGACGCAAAACGCTGAAAGGAAGTTAAAAATGATCAAACCTAGGGTCATGTAATTTATGAACAATTTGTGAACTGAATAATTCTAAACAGTTACTTTATCAAGTTGATCGTAAAAATAGTTGAAAATAAAAAATATATTGACTTTGATTTTATATACAAAAAATAGGTAACGGGTGATTTATTAAGAGCTTGAGAACTTTTTTTTAAAAAAAAACGCATAAAATTTGCAAAATCTCATCGGTTCTTTATTTGAAACGTTAGATTGGTCCATGACATTTACTTTTTGAAGATAATTTCATTTAAATGTTGACCGCGGCTGCGTCTTAGGTGGTCCATTCGGAAAGTCCAATTTTGGGCAACTTTGTCGAGCATTTCGGCCGGAATAGCCCGAATTTCTTCGGAAATGTTGTCTTCCAAAACTGGAATAGTTGCTGGCTTATTTCTGTAGACTTTAGACTTGACGTAGCCCCACAAAAAATAGTCTAAAGGCGTCAAATCGCATGATCTTGGTGCCCAACTTACCGGGCCATTTCTTGAGATGAATTGTTCTCCGAAGTTTTCCCTCAAAATGGCCATAGAATCGCGAGCTGTGTGGCATGTAGCGCCATCTTGTTGAAACCACATGTCAACTAAGTTCAGTTCTTCCATTTTTGGCAACAAAAAGTTTGTTAGCATCGAACGATAGCGATCGCCATTCACCGTAACGTTGCGTCCAACGGCATCTTTGAAAAAATACGGTCCAATGATTCCACCAGCGTACAAACCACACCAAACAGTGCATTTTTCGGGATGCATGGGCAGTTCTTGAACGGCTTCTGGTTGCTCTTCACTCCAAATGCGGCAATTTTGCTTATTTACGTAGCCATTCAACCAGAAATGAGCCTCATCGCTGAACAAAATTTGTCGATAAAAAAGCGGATTTTCTGCCAACTTTTCTAGGGCCCATTCACTGAAAATTCGACGTTGTGGCAGATCGTTCGGCTTCAGTTCTTGCAGGAGCTGTATTTTACACGGTTTTACACCAAGATCTTTGCGTAAAATCTTCCATGTCGTCGAATAACACAAACCCAATTGCTGCGAACGGCGACGAATCGACATTTCACGGTCTTCAGCAACACTCTCAGAAACAGACGCAATATTCTCTTCTGTACGCACTGTACGCATTCGTGTGGTTGGTTTAATGTCCAATAAAGTAAACTGAGTGCGAAACTTGGTCACAATCGCATTAATTGTTTGCTCACTTGGTCGATTATGTAGACCATAAATCGGACGTAAATCGCGAAACACTTTTCGAACCGAACACTGATTTTTGTAATATAATTCAATTATTTGCAAGCGTTGCTCGTTAGTAAGTCTATTCATTATGAAATGTCAGAGCATACTGAGCATCTTTCTCTTTGACACCTTGTCTGAAATCCCGCGTGATCTGTCAAATACTAATGCATGAAAATCCTAACCACAAAAAAATCACCCTTTAGATCTTCATACTCAAACGTCTTTTGCAAGAAAACAAAAAATAACACAAGTACAATTTTTTGGTGTGTTCAATAGAATTAAATGAGGAAAAATTTTGAAAAAAATAGGTTTTTGAGAAAATTCTAAAATATAGGTTTATAAGTATCGGATAATTAGTTTTCGTTTTATAGCCATATATATACAACATCATGTTCATCATTTTTATCAAAATTTGACACCCTGTAACTTTAACAACAACAACTACAAAATTTTTTTTTGTTATACAGTTTTGTTTTTTTAACAATTACTACATATTCAAAACATAAAAAGTAAAAAATTTAAACACGACTTCCGGTTCCATATACCAAATTTGTGGTTTGATGTAATATTCGCCATATATATATATATATATATATATATATATATATATATATATATATATATATATATATATATATATATATATATATATATATATATATATATATATATATATATATATATATATATATATATATATATATATATATATATATATATATATATATATATATATATATACTCGTATATATATTGCCATAGTCTATTCCACTCGGAATTGATTGGGGCACAGTTTTTCCCACGACCATAAAGTTTTTCCCGTCACCTGTTTATGTGTAAATTAATAATTAGCCCAACTAGCGTTTAGGATGATCACTATATACAGAGTTAGGATTATTATTTTAATGATACAGATTTTATATCTCACAATAAATAACAATAACTGTAGTGGACTGATGATTAGCTACGTTGTACTCTTTCAAAAGCAAATAACTAATAAAAATTTGTTTTTTTTTATTATTGGCTTGTTGTAAAATAAAGAAAATAAGAAGACAACAAATCAAATTATTTCAGTTTAGAAACCCTCGCAGCTTCAGGATTCCTAGTCAGTTTGAAGTTTTTAAATCGAATGTATGATAATCATCTTCCAGCTTAACCGCCACCCTAGTCTAATATCTTATACACTTTTGACTGTGTTGTTGTATTTAAAATAATTAATAAATAGTTTTTTTAAGCAAAAGCTATGTGCAAAGCTCTAATAGTATTTCGAAGAAAAACTTCTAAGTATCGGTTAACATTTCTATACATAGTCATGTGTGTGTGTTTAGTAACACAATATGGGCTATTATAATATGATTTGCAATTTTTCGTTTTTAATTAAATTTTAAATTTTCTAAAATTTCATCTCAAAAGGAAATGAAAGCTTGTGCTAGGTAATTTCTGTATAAACTTATATAACGAACTTAATTAAATGAAATTATTTTACTGTTATACACACACAATGCAGTTTATAATACAGAAAAAAATTAATTGTAGAGCAGAAACGTAAAGTTTTGCAACAAACATTCTGTAATAATTATTAAATTAAATTTCTCTAAATTAGATCAGTATAAAAGACTTGGTAATTGAAGACTGCAAATAAAATGAAGTGCCTAATTGATTTAATAATTTCACATGCAATACAACAAAATATT
Source organism: Nephrotoma guestfalica (assembly GCA_963691935.1). NCBI lineage: Eukaryota > Metazoa > Arthropoda > Insecta > Diptera > Tipulidae > Nephrotoma > Nephrotoma guestfalica. Next base: position 74,175,460 of record OY829913.1, on the reverse strand, counting down.
TGTAAAGAACTTGCATACATTTTTATCAGCACCCTAACCACCCGTTGACCGAAGTTTAAAATGGAAGTTATGTATCGCAAAATGAGTTTAGTACTCGAAACATCAATACCGCTATCAATTTTCCGATCATGTTATGAAATTGATAGAAAATCGGGAAAATATAAGTAATTGGACTTATTTCTATTTTCTTGTAGTCGGAATTATTTTCATCAGAACCAAAAACAACAAGAATAGAAATTTGATAAAACATTAGATAATTAAATTTAAAAAGAGTATACGTTGTATGTGGGAACATACAAATTAAGTTATCCTTATTCGAAAAAGTTTATTTGGGATCCATTTGTTGGGGCTATTATTTTTGTTGAACAAGATACATTTCTTTGTTGTTCTAGATATTAAATTATTTTCCAATCCACTTCATACAAGCTACTAGCAAAAATTGTATTAAATGTTCTTGCTAGGAATACACAATTTATAAAATTTTTGTAAAAATTGGGAAGCTTTTAATATGAGAAGTTCTCTAGTGCTTTAAACCTCCACCAACAAAATTGTTTGATGTAGCTATGATATCGAGACAGTTCTTGGACCAGAATTTATTACAAATTAATTACATTAAATTGATATACTTCAAGACTACCCATAAAACTTGCCTAAGGGTTAAAAGTTAAAAGTTACAGAGTAAAAATTGACGAGTATTTATTTAGCTTAATTGGGCGATATATGGCCACGAGAGCCTTGTTAGAATCGCACGTCCTGACGGAATGGTATAGATTTGGACCAGAACTAATCAAAAAACGTTATGACATTACTGAACTTTTATTGGTATATTTATGACCACGATGACCATGTTAGGTTGCTCAATTATGATGTTGTGGAATATAGTTGTACCAGTACCAATGGAAAACTTGATGGGGTGGTTAGCTTGTGTCTGAACTTTGAAGTTACACAAAAGTTTTAAATTAATTGTAACCATTTCTATTTAGAGTTCCTTAGTTTTTGATCATCTTTTATTAGTTTGCCTTTAATTTGAATTTGATTTAGTAAATTTAGGGGTGACAATGAGAAACTATCACGATAGTAATATTTTTTTTGGGTTGAGTTCTTATAAAATGTCGTGAAATAGAATTTTTTGGGCTGATACTTGTAATATTATAGAAATCATCATTTTAGTGTTGCCACCGCATTTTTGGGGGTTCGAAATTTGGGCCAGCTTCACATACATCAGACTGCCAATAGATTTTGTGGCAATACTGTGCCCTAGAAGTCTTGTCGAGGGTAGGTTAACCTTATCCAGGTGTGTAATAAATTATTTTTGTGTCATATTAGACGGAATTGACATCAGAGTATGTAGATTCCAAATTGTGGTGGGTTTTACCACCATTCATAATTTATTACACCACACCGCCACCAGATATTGTGTAAAATGTTACTTCGTGAGCTCGTGAGCTCACCACTTGTCCGGTACCTAAAAAACCTACTTCGTGAGCTTTGCGGAAGGAAAATCAACATTATCTAGATGGGTAATAGATTATTTTTGTGTCAGGTTAGACGGAATTGGATTCAAATTGTAAAGACTTATTAATTAATTTACTATAATTTGATTTATAAAGTGACACAAGGAAACAGTAATGCTAAAAATTTGAACCCATACAAGCGAAATAGGTCAGCATTAACACAAAACATTTTTATTTCAATTTGGCCTGAACGTGGTTAAGTTGCCCTCGGTGATGAAATGGAACAGATTTATGACCTCCTGCCGGAGTGCAAAACTCATGGACCGAGCCATATTCCATGCCAGTATAGGTTAGCATAGAGCTATGCAATGTGCAGATGGTGATAAAATCGGACCTCCATTTTGCAGGTGACTGACCAAATCATTACGTTTTGAAGCTAATTCTGTCTAACATGGCACAAAAATAATTTATTACCCACCAGAATAAGGTTGATTTTCCCTTCAAAGGGCTTACGAAGTAACATTTAACATGGGCGTTGTGTTAATGTTTATGTTAATGTTTATTAACATTAATCTGGGGCGGTCAGGTGTAATAAATTATTAAAAGTGGTTAAACCGACCTTTATAATGTAATTTGGAACCTACATCTACTGATGTCAATTCCGCCTACTATGGCACAAAAATAATTTATTACACACCTGGCTAAAGTTGACCTACCCTCGACAAAACTTCCAGGACAGTGTTTGCTCCTAAATCTATTGGCGGTCTGATGTAATACATTATTAAATTTGGTTAGTTGACGATTTTGAAATAAATAATCGTTTTGGGGTGAAATTTTCCATTAGGCAAGTTTTGTCCTTGAGTTTGGAATTAAAAAATTTAATGTCGTTAGTTTGTAATAAATTATGGTCTAAGAACTACCGAGATATCATAGCTACATTAAAACTTACAATTTTGTCGGTGCAGGTTTAATTGTAAGGAAAACCGACCACACGTTCCTGTGCACACTTTCCTGACCACACGTTTCTGGATTATTTGGTCGGTGCAGGTTTATAGCACTAAATTTTTTTATTGTTGGAAGATCTTATCGTAAACGCATTTCTTTAATGTCTCAACGGCACTAAAAATTGGTTTCATCAAGAACACACCTAAAAAGTAATAGTGGTAATATCGATTACGGAATATTTTGGGGCAGTGGTAACTGGAAAGCTGGTTACGGTACGGTTAAACCGTACTAGGTTCATGGTACGTAGCATAAATTGTATATACGTATGATGATTTTTAACACAACAACGAAAATTTTAAAATTGATATAAGCAACAGCTTATTAGCACCCAAAAATTTATCCTATTTTGATTCACGTCACCAGGATCTTTCCAGAGATGGTATATGTTAAATTATCACTCGAATAAATAATTTTTGAGCGATTTAAAAATCGGTTCACCAAACCAAAAGTGTTTTTTATATTATAAAAGAGAAACCGAATATGGTTCTTCGAGGCAAAAAACTAGTCTTGGCGCCGAGAAAACCTAGCATTCTATATTCCCCAATATTCGGGTAAGTTCGCAACCGCAAAAGTGCTTTATGGATCTTAACGCAGAAAATGTTCCGGAAGTGCCAAGTAAATTGGATCTGCTGATATAATTACAAGAAGACTTGCGGCATACAAATTGATAGTTCTATCAAAGATCATCAAAACCAGCATTAAACACTTCCACGTAGAAAAGCTTCAAAAATATAAGCACGGATTCATACTTAATGGCTGGTGTTTGAAGACGGGCATTTCAAAATAATCGAAGAAAAATAATATTTGCAGCACTCATATACTAAAAAAAGGTGTTCGATACGATAATGGAACGATACGAAAAGTTCGAAAAAGAAATCCATAACAGAATTGACGATAAAAAGTGAAAACCAAACATCGGTTCCACAGAGCATAATAGGGAGCCACCATCAAATCGCAAAACGGAACCATTCACGATTCCAACAATTAAGGACGATGAGGAAAAATGAGATACAAGGTTTAACGCATCCGAAATTGTAATTCAAAAGTACCAGCGAATACTTATATCAATATAGGAACCGTACCAGCAGCAAAGGGAGGTAACATAAAATGGCCTAAAATCGATAACATTCCACATATATATGAACCTTTGATTCATAAAAACAATTTACTTTACAATTTACAATTTAAAAGTTACACTGCTGGTGATGCAGCTCTCAACTATTGCGTCATTTGGAAATTTTGGAGGATAATTACTGCGCAGCTTGGAATCTAATTAAAGTCAGATACAACAACAAAATAAAATTAGTGAATACTCAGTTACAAACTCTGATATCTCAACCAACTCTGGGAACTGAGAAACTGCGGCAGGAATTCGGAGAAATTAAAGAATGCTTAGATGCCATAGAAAATCTGGACACTAAAATTGGCAGCGCCTTTGGTATTATTCATTACTTTTCACAAATTGGGTACAGAAAGCCAGAGGTTATTTGAAAAGGCACTATCCAATCCAAAAGAGCTCCCAACCTTTGTTACTTTATATTCATTTTTGGAAGCCAAAACGTCGAGAAACGTTATCCAACCATTTTTCTGCCAAAACCAGAAAATATGCAATTCAGATCATTTCTTATATCCAAGAAGGAAAGCAAACCCGTTATCTGTTGGAATTGCTCAGGTAATCATGCAACTTCAGACTGTCCAAAATTTAATGGGATGAGCCCTGAGAAACGCAACGACCTTATAAGTATTATGCAATACTGCTTAACATATTTAAGGGCGCATAAACCCAGATGCTTCATAAGGGCTGGTTATGTATTTGCAATAAATTCATACACTACTGCATTCAGAGGACCTAAAATTTGAAGGTACCAAGCTGCAGCATACAAAGTATGAGCAACAACCGGATAAGAGATATGATTTAGAATCAACAAATCTTATAACTGAACACCAAGCGTACTTAGGGGCCACTAGGGCGTTTGTAGTTGTCACGAACGGCATGGGCGGAGAGATACTTAGGGCTCTCAGCGATCCAGGTTCGCAGGCCTCATTCATCATTGATATTGCTAGGACTAAGCAAGGCTGAAACTTCATCAAGCAAAGTTATGGTGGAGGTAAAGCCTAGATACCCATCGTTGTTTAGGATAAATATCGATGCATTTGTGCTAAACAAATTTACAAATATTATTCTCTAGGGACAAAATGGATGGCGTTTATCTGAGACACCAAGAAGGCCTTTTGTTAGCTAATTCAAATATGGTACTCCAGGGCCGATAGACATTATCTTAGAGGCTGAGAAATATGGAGAAATCATCAAGGCATAACAAAACGCTAAGATGGCACACAGCTCAACACACTGAACTTGGTTGAATTGATTCCGCGGCATATGTGACAAGTGCTCTTACAAGGTCAAGCGCAATCGATAGTTTCGTTCCATTGTTAGAAATCGAAAATATGTTGGAACGGTTGTGGGAAGTAGAGTAAATTTCATCCAGCTGCGTTCATACCGAACAAGAGAAAATGTGTAAGGAACATTTTGAAAAAACTATAGTTCAAAAAATATAAATCAATGATACTTCTGAGGCTGATTCACGGGTAATTGCAATCGCTCGCTTGAGTCAAGTGGAGAAGAAGCTTGATAAGGATAAAGATTAGCAATTATGTACAAAGATTTTCGCGCAAAATACGAAAGATTGGGGCACATGAAAGTTGTTTTCAGAAGCATACGGATGGATATTGAAGCAAACCGGAAAGTCGTGTATTTTCATGCCGTATGGAATGAGAGCAGCGGAACTACCAAGTTGAGGGTAGTTTTTTTGGGTCTGCTAAACCAAGTTCCGGAGTACCCTTGAACGACAAAATCCTAATGGGAACCATTCTACAGCAAAACTTGACATGTATTTGGTTCAGATGGCACAAGCCTTAATAAGCGTTTACGGCGGACGTCGCGAAAATGTACAGACAAATATTCATAAGCCTAGAAGATCAACATTTGCATCTTATGCTGGCAAGAAGCACCGGATCAACCGATAAACAATTTCGCGCTTCGTACAGTAACCTATGAAATTAGGTGGCTCCAAACAGGAGGGTTTCCTTTATAAAATGGTCATCAAACGTTAAAAAAATTCGAAAAGGAATATCAATAGCCACCGCAAGTATGCAAACAATGCAAATCGGATGTTGTGAAGATCCTATGTTCAAAGCCCTAGCAGTATATTGACAACCACAAACGTATTATTTTGAGATAAAGGTCAAACTGCAATATCTGATCAGTAGATTGACCCATATTGAGATGGTGTGCGCCCGCAACGATATGCCCAACAATACTACTTCATGATTTGTGGTTAGGCGGGTTTGGTTGGAATGAAAGATTGCCTAGACATATCGTAGAAAGATCTAACAATATAAGGGAGTAGCTTCCTAATTTAGAACTTATTAGAATTCCGCGGTGCATCATCAAAACAAATACGAAATGTTAGTTCCACGGATTCTGCGATCCCTCTTAAAAGACCTACAATGTTGTGGTACATCAGCATCCTAACTGCGAAATCTATAGCAGAGTTGAGGTTGGTAGCAACCGCACTGAGATGCAGTGGATTAAAATAATGCAAAGTGACTATTTATGTGAGGAAAACCGGGATCTTGAAAGTGACAAACCAGTTAGTAAGAGCAGTAATTTTAGCAAATTGTCCAACTTAACTTTTGGTCAGAAGCTCCTAATTATACTTCCATGTAAAGGACCATAACGAGGATGATAATCAAATATTTTCACCAAACGTAAAAACACTACGGTTCACAATTAACCTTTGCAACCATACAGTAAAGTTATTGGATAGTTAAGGGTTTAAGAAAAGTGAAGGAGACAATTTCAAAGTGCATTGTGTGATATCGTCATCAAGCTAAAGGTGGGTGTTGAGTATGCTGGCCCAATCTACATACAAACGGGATGTCAAACGGGAAGTGGAAAAAGGAGTTACAAGTTGTTTTGTTAGTAAAACAATTCAGATCGAGTCAATAAGCGATTTCATACCAAATGAATTTATCGCAGTTTACACCCGCTTAATAGGAAGAAGACGAGGCCACCTTTTCCACATAGGGATAATGGCATGAATTTTGTGCTGATAAACAAAATTTTAAACAATGGTCAAGAGGAATATATAGGTCGGAATGTAACGAAAACGTGTTAAACACAATTTCCAAGCAGGGGACGTAATTGCATTTTATACCGCCATCTTCACCACACTTTGGTGAACTGGCACCAAGTTGGCAAGTGAAGTCAATCAAAAACGAAGAATGATCGGTTTTTCCAAATTAACCTTTGAAAAATTGTTAGCTTAGTCCAACATTAATAAAGGAGAGTTATAGTGATGATAAAAGAGATGAATCTCCCACCTATATGTAATGTGCATTAGGCATGGTGTTGTCCATTAAAAATGAAGAGAAATCATCAAACACCACTGTTATGTGAACCCTTGCTCATAGAGGGAGCTGGTACGAGATCACTAGAACTCCCGAAGGGAGCAATACTATATTTATCATCATTAAACTCCATTAGTAGACAGCACATGAATTTATTTCGCAGATATATCGAAGACACAGCACATTAGGCAAATAAGTATAGAAGTGAAATCGAACACCAAATTAATTTAAAATTATCACTGAAAGGCTTATAATTGTTGGGTTCACAAAAGTAGACACAAAGAACTCAACATCACTGAACTCGGTGTTAGGTGTTAGAGCACTTGATTAATATTTGAGGACAAGAATCTTGCAAACCTCACGCAATTTAAATAAAACAGCATTTAGTTGTCTCTGGTATGCTTTTATTAGTCACAACTGCAAGACCTAGTTATATAAAGTCTCCAAACCTTCAGGTCTCAACAAAATATGCAGCTAATTTCTTTTGCCAATTAAACAATTTTTATTTCCTTAGACGTCATTGTAATATCCGGCACTTTGAGCGGGAATTTATTAAAAATATTTGTTTATTTAAATTAATTCTTTATAGCTAGCAGAGTTATTTTCTTGCTGCGACTAAATTTCCTTCGCAGTTTTATTTTTATGAAAATTGCTATCGTAGTTTTTCAATTAGAGCATTACACAACCAAACAACGATGACAACAAAAAACGTTCACTAAATAAATAAATAAGGAAAAAATTATGAATTTAATTATTTGTTAAACAACAACAAAGATTAAGACACGACGGTAAAATGGAACATAATTTCCGTTTGCTACCATCGTCATTTTGTAAACATTTACCGAGTAATTTATTATTTTTTATTTTACTAAATTTCCGGTGAAAATTTTGTTGAAGAATTATCCGTTCAACAAAATGTTAATTGCATTCATACAATAATTACCCGCCCTACCGTAATATTTACCGATTGCAAATATAATAAATAGAAATCAGTAATTCTCGCTAAATATCTACGTAATATCCCTTTTACTGTGTGTGTGTGTGGGGGGGGGGGGGGACTTGTGAACAATTTTCCCGTCTATCCCAAGCAATCTGAGATGGTGAAAATTTAATTAAATCCATTTTATGAGCTTAAATAATTTTTATATTTTCAGATTTATAAATAAAAAGTTTTATTTTTTTTTTCAACATGTAAATCGTTTTCGACTGATATTGTTTCGGAAAACTTTTAAAAAAGCTTTTAATTATTTTTGTTTTCTTTGCTTCGTTACAAGTTCTTTTCAACGAAAATGGTAGACTCAAATGAGTGGCATGGTTTAAAATTTATTATTATTATTGAATTATTATTGAAAAATTTATTAAATTGAAATTTTTTAAAATATTGTAGAAACGTGATATTCTTTAATTTAATTCAGTTTTTGAACAAAAAAGGAAAATTTATTGGAAATGTAATCAAATTTTGATTGCGAATTTTATTAAATTGCAACGTGGCTTCTGGGGTTCTGGTGACATTGTACTTATTATTGGTTGTATTATTGGTTTTACTTTTTTATTTAGTTTTTGTGATTTCAGATATATTACCGCTGGCATAGTAGTTGACTACAGTGATTTGTTAATTTATGTTAAAAGTTTAAAATAATCTCGTAGTATAAGCAAAGAATCAGATTATGTGTCTTATTTTGGATTTCTTATAGAAATATACTGAAAATGTACATTTCAATCTCTAGTGTTCCGACTACCACTGCCAGATAGAAAAATTGTGACGGAAGTGACCTTTTAAATTAAATTCATTAGTTTTTTAACTCATGAAAATTATGTGGAATCTTACATTACCACAAATTATACAAAGTCACATAAAAAATCAATCAAATAAAGTGAAATCATATCAAATCATATCAAATCATATCAAATCATATCAAATCATATCAAATCATATCAAATCATATCAAATCATATCAAATCATATCAAATCATATCAAATCATATCAAATCATATCAAATCATATCAAATCATATCAAATCATATCAAATCATATCAAATCATATCAAATCATATCAAATCATATCAAATCATATCAAATCATATCAAATCATATCAAATCATATCAAATCATATCAAATCATATCAAATCATATCAAATCATATCAAATCATATCAAATCATATCAAATCATATCAAATCATATCAAATCATATCAAATCATATCAAATCATATCAAATCATATCAAATCATATCAAATCATATCAAATCATATCAAATCATATCAAATCATATCAAATCATATCAAATCATATCAAATCATATCAAATCATATCAAATCATATCAAATCATATCAAATCATATCAAATCATATCAAATCATATCAAATCATATCAAATCATATCAAATCATATCAAATCATATCAAATCATATCAAATCATATCAAATCATATCAAATCATATCAAATCATATCAAATCATATCAAATCATATCAAATCATATCAAATCATATCAAAACATATCAAATCATATCAAATCATATCAAATCATATCAAATCATATCAAATCATATCAAATCATTTCAAATCATATCAAATCATATCAAATCATATCAAATCATATCAAATAATATCAAATCATATCAAATCATATCAAATCATATCAAATCATATCAAATCATATCAAATCATATCAAATCATATCAAATCATATCAAATCATATCAAATCATATCAAATCATATCAAATCATATCAAATCATATCAAATCATATCAAATCATATCAAATCATATCTAATCATATCAAATCATATCAAATCATATCAAATCATATCAAATCATATCAAATCATATCAAATCATATCAAATCATATCAAATCATATCAAATCATATCAAATCATATCAAATCATATCAAATCATATCAAATCATATCAAATCATATCAAATCATAACAAATCATATCAAATCATATCAAATCATATCAAAACATATCAAATCATATCAAATCATATCAAATCATATCAAATCTTATCAAATCATGTCAAATCGTATCAAACTATATCAAATTATATCAAATCATATCAAATCATAACAAATAATATCAAATCATATCAAATCAGATCAAATCATATCAAATCAGATCAAATCATACCAAATCATATCAAATCATATCAAATCATATCAAATCATATCAAATCATATCAAATCATATCGAATCATATCAAATCATATCAAATCATATCAAATCATATCAAATCTTATCAAATCATGTCAAATCGTATCAAACTATATCAAATTATATCAAATCATATCAAATCATAACAAATCATATCAAATCATATCAAATCATATCAAATCATATCAAATCATATCAAATCATACCAAATCATATCAAATCATATCAAATCATATCAAATCATATGAAATCATATGAAATCATATCAAATCATATCAAATCATATGAAATCATATGAAATCATATGAAATCATATCAAATCATATCAAATCATATCAAATCATATCAAATCATATCAAATCATATCAAATCATATCAAATCATATCAAATCATATCAAATCATATCAAATCATATCAAATCATATCAAATCATATCAAATCATATCAAATCATATCAAATCATATCAAATCATATCAAATCATATCAAATCATATTAAATCATATCAAATCATATCAAATCATATCAAATCATATCTTATCATATCAAATCATATCAAATAATATCAAATCATATCAAATCATATCAAATCATATCAAATCATATCAAATCATATCAAATCATATCAAATCATATCAAATCATATCAAATCTTATCAAATCATGTCAAATCGTATCAAACTATATCAAATTATATCAAATCATATCAAATCATAACAAATAATATCAAATCATATCAAATCATATCAAGTCATATCAAATCATATCAAATCATACCAAATCATATCAAATCATATCAAATCATATCAAATCATATCAAATCATATCAAATCATATCAAATCATATCAAATCATATCAAATCATATCAAATCTTATCAAATCATGTCAAATCGTATCAAACCATATCAAATTATATCAAATCATATCAAATCATATCAAATCATATCAAATCATATCAAATCATATCAAATCATATCAAATCATATCAAATCATATCAAATCATATCAAATCATATCAAATCATATCAAATCATATCAAATCATATCAAATCATATCAAATCATATCGAATCATATCAAATCATATCAAATCATATCAAATCATATCAAATCATATCAAATAATATCAAATCATATCAAATCATATCAAATCATATCAAAACATATCAAATCATATCAAATCATATCAAATCATACCAAATCATATCAAATCATATCAAATCATATCAAATCATATCAAATCATATCAAATCATATCAAATCATATCAAATTATATCAAATCATATCAAATCTTATCAAATCATGTCAAATCGTATCAAACCATATCAAATTATATCAAATCATATCAAATCATATCAAATCTTATCAAATCATGTCAAATCGTATCAAACCATATCAAATTATATCAAATCATATCAAATCATAACAAATAATATCAAATCATATCAAATCATATCAAATCATATCAAATCATATCAAATCATATCAAATCATATCAAATCATATCGAATCATATCAAATCATATCAAATCTTATCAAATCATGTCAAATCGTATCAAACCATATCAAATTATATCAAATCATATCAAATCATATCAAATCATATCAAATCATATCAAATCATATCAAATCATATCAAATCATATCAAATCTTATCAAATCATGTCAAATCGTATCAAACCATATCAAATTATATCAAATCATATCAAATCATAACAAATAATATCAAATCATATCAAATCATATCAAATCATATCAAATCATATCAAATCATATCAAATCATATCAAATCATATCAAATCATATCAAATCATATCAAATCATATCGAATCATATCAAATCATATCAAATCATATCAAATCATATCAAATCATATCAAATAATATCAAATCATATCAAATCATATCAAATCATATCAAAACATATCAAATCATATCAAATCATATCAAATCATACCAAATCATATCAAATCATATCAAATCATATCAAATCATATCAAATCATATCAAATCATATCAAATCATATCAAATCATATCAAATTATATCAAATCATATCAAATCTTATCAAATCATGTCAAATCGTATCAAACCATATCAAATTATATCAAATCATATCAAATCATATCAAATCTTATCAAATCATGTCAAATCGTATCAAACCATATCAAATTATATCAAATCATATCAAATCATAACAAATAATATCAAATCATATCAAATCATATCAAATCATATCAAATCATATCAAATCATATCAAATCATATCAAATCATATCGAATCATATCAAATCATATCAAATCTTATCAAATCATGTCAAATCGTATCAAACCATATCAAATTATATCAAATCATAGCAAATCATATCAAATCATATCAAATCATATCAAATCATATCAAATCATATCAAATCATATCAAATCTTATCAAATCATGTCAAATCGTATCAAACCATATCAAATTATATCAAATCATATCAAATCATAACAAATAATATCAAATCATATCAAATCATATCAAATCATATCAAATCATATCAAATCATATCAAATCATATCAAATCATATCAAATCGTATCAAACCATATCAAATCATATCAAATCATATCGAATCATATCAAATCATATCAAACCATATCAAATCATATCAAATCATTGTGAGGACATGTACATGCATGGTGAGGCATATAAAAAATTGGCTCGTTATCATCCTCATTTATTGAATCGCTCGCAAGCTTCATATGTCCTATGTCCAAATACTCGATTATAAATTTAACATATGGCTTGTTTAATTTATCGTTAGTGCAAAGTTTACATTCTAAATGGTGAAACCTTTTTAACGCATTTAATTTTGAATCTCTCAAACAGTTGGGTGCTTCGCGAAAAGGTATAAAAACTGTATATCTACCATTTGCTGTGCGCTTTATTGTTTGAGCAAAATAAAATTCACATTTTTTTTCATCATCAGGCAGAAATTTTATGGTCGGGATGTTTTCTATTTCTCAGAATTGTTTGATATTTTGGTCAAGCTCTTCGTTAGTAAAAAATTGTATTAAATTTTTTTCGTATTTACCAAAAACGATCCATCCGAACCTTGATTTCTGTACATTCGGGTATTTCGGTGATAGCTGTATACGATTTGGCAAAAGTATTTCAGGAAATATCTCATCACCAATAATATCAATCGGCGATGCTACGTTGAAAAATGGATCAGCTAATTTAATGTATTTCGATAACTGCCAACGCGAAATATCGAACGTATTCGCTGGCAAAACGTCAAATATTTTACCAGTTATCGCAAATTCTATCTTAACATAAAATCTTTGTAATTTGAATGAACGGTTGTAGTGATACTCTGCGAAACCATTGATTTTGAACCGTTTATACGTTACCGTTAATCGTTATATTGTTATCATATCGGGATAAAACATTCTGCCGCATGATTTGGATTTAAACAGTTAATGTACGAATTTAATGATTTGATTTTATCTAACCGTTATGGGGGTGTTAAACTATGAGAAACGTTGAACAATTGAAATATAAATGATGTGATTTACCACAAATATCATATACAGAATTTCTAGAAGTTGTCTTGTTAGCAAAAAAAAGTTGGTTCTCGTTTGGGGTACGTTTTATTAAAATTAGGTTTCCAAAATGCCTTTGAATTTGGTGCGAATTTACATTGGTTGGTATTTTAACTGATAAATTTTCAGTTCAGCGCGTAATACGCGCCATTTCCGTTCAAGAAATTCAATGAACCTTTCCCAAGTTGATACTAATTTATAAATAATTGATTGTGACAAATTGTGAAGTTCAAATTCATTGGCGTTCAAAGAAGAAATATGAGATAGTGCAAATTGCATACTGACCTTGTCCGAGGAGTTAAACCTATGTATCGAGCTCGTGTAAAGGTTGAAGAGAGGCGGTGAAATTTTACTGCCTTGGGGGAGGCCTATATTCAGCGCTCCCTCCAACCTGTACCCTCTACCACACAAAAGTAATTTTCTTTCGTTCATGAACTCATACACCTATTTGCAAATTTTCCAAGGAAACCATCTCAGGTCCATAAGGATCTGATTAAGTTTTCCCGGAACCACGTAGTTTTATGCCCTTTCTATATCCAAAAATACCGCCACAACATGCTTTTCTTCCTTTCGCACTTCCCACACAAACTTTTCTACACATTCATTAGCAGAGTGGTTGCGACGGAACTCAAAGGTGGTTTCCGGCAACAAATTACCCCCATTCACAAATTAGTATATACGTCCTTTCATCATACCATTCACAATTTTAACAAATACATTTAACATACAAATTCCCCTGTAATTTGTTGCCAGATTTCTGTCCCGAATTCCAATCTGCCAATCATTTTATAACTCACTCTGTTAGATCTGGGGGTCGTAGTTTTGGATGTTTCTAAAACTTCTCGGTACTCTTCCCATTCAAATTCCTTACATATATCGTTCATAAATTCACTTTCATTATCAGGTAAAATTACTACGCACATCCGTCATCATCTGTAAAACGACACCTCCATTCTGGGCGTTGCGCTCTATAACCTCTCACTCTGTTAAACTTATCCCATATATCCTTAGTTGTGGTACTGGATTTCTTTATTTCACCAACCATTCACCTTACATTCATTTCCTCTTACATGTATAGTGCACATTTCATTCACTCTCTCTATTTCATCCTCAAGTTGGTTAACCTCGTTTGTTTCGTTCATTATGAGAATCTCATTCATACGTTCGACCCATTTCTTACCATTCATAATGACCTTACGGTCTATATCAACATTTATACCACCTATACACACATCCTAATCAAATAATGATCACTACCCAAATTCTCATCCGTAACATTCCAAGTGACTTGGGCCGCCAACCCGCTAAACATTAATGTTAAGTCTGTCGCACTGGCTGTCGACCCCACACACACCTTCCTAGTTGACCCACCCAGGTGAGTCAACAAGTTTTCCCAAGTATCACTTCTTTCACACCCTTATCATTCGAATGCGCATTCATATCACCCGCTAGAATCACGTCACCTTTTCCTTCCACCCAGTCTAACAAAATTTGAAAATCAATCAGGTCTTTTTCTCTATCACTTACTGATTCAATTGGAGTTGCATATACACTCACAAATAACAAACTTCTGTCCTGATATCGAGTTTTGGCTGCGATGACTTCGATGCGCTCGAATGATGGTGTGTTGCTCTGTACCATGCTGATATTGGTCCGTGAAAATATCGCCACTTCGCCGAAGCCATCGGCCCTCGGTCTAGACACAAAATTGTACCCACTTACACGAAACGTCTTACCCTCACGCTCCCAAGTTTCACACAAAAGCCGTAACATATCGCCATTGGCATACATGCTGCGGATACTTATCTGACCAATTGCGACGCATTCATTGGATCTTATCATTCGCACTTCTCTTTAAAGGAAAGGAAGAAGGGAAAAAACAATTTAAAGCAAAAAGTAACGCTTTTTCCCTCCTTCCCTCTAATAATCAGCATCACTTGTACCTTGCCCATTGTTTTCTATAATCTGCCTCTCGTTAGGATTAAACAACATATCTCCGTGATAATAGATCTTCGTTGTTCTTTTCTGCCACTGCTTTGATGATAATCCTGGCTCGATCCTGGATCTTGTGTTGTAATGTTGTCTAATTTTTGTTTCGTCATTTCTTTGTTTTCTAGTACTGACGATTTATCTCTATTTTTATTGTTGTTGTTATGATTATTGTCGTTGTTTTCATTATTGATGGTGTTTTCGTTATTGTTGTTTAATTTATTGTTGTCGTTATTATTATTATAATTTTTGTTCGTATTGGTGGCACTGTTGGTGTCATTTTCCACATTTACTATGACCATTTGCGTTTTCGCGATAATAAGTTTCTTTTGCTTTAAAATAAGTGATGCGATCCATTGTTTTAATTTTAATTATTTCTGCCTCCATTATGAATATCGGGCAATTTTTGTCAAACGCGGTGTGATTTTTTGTACAGTTTGCGTATTTTACGGGTTCACAAACTTCTTTGTCGTGTCCATCGTTCATATATTTTTCGCGCATTTACGACGTGTTCTTGGACGGAAGCATTTAGTTTTCGTGTGCCCGTACCGTTGGCAGTTGTGGCATCTCATTGGGGTTGGGATATACAACCGTACAACCAACCTCAAAAAACCCGCTTTGATGTGGTTCGGTAACTCGATTGTATTGAATGTGATGATATATAGTGGCGTATCTCGTAGGTCATTATTAACTTTTCGGTTTATACGTTCCACTTTGATCACATTTTGAGTTTTTAATTCTTTTTCGTTTTTCGATCTCCTTGGTCTCAACATACATCAAATCCTGACTATAAATAACACCTTTACTGAAATTCAAAAATTTGTGTTCTTCTACTATGACCGGCATGTCTGCTAGTTTAGTGGCCTTCATTAAAGCTTGAAATCCTTCGTCTTTATTTGTCAACACCAAAAGATCCCCGCTACGTAGTCCCAGCGTCTGCTTGATGTGCGACGTGATCATTGATAAGCCTTTTCAATCAAGAAAGGCGATACTCCTCGAAAACTGTTGTCACTATCAGCCTTCTTCACTACTACATACTTTTGGTTAGCTTTGTTTTCTTCGAAAAATAGTTGCTTTCTTTTGTTTTTGTTGCCTTCTATTTGAAGAAGACTGTTATTCCCCCTCATATTCGTGAGAGGCTGAACCGGGTTTTGCCTCTAAGCGACATTCTGCCCGTAGGCAGTTGTCGAGTAAAATGTAAATTTCGGTGTTCTGGTGCAGGTACACCCTGTCACTCAACAAACGAATTGACGTGAGGTACTGGTGAAGGGACACCCTGCCACTCAAAAAAAGGAGTTGACGTACGGTATTACGGTTGTTGTTTGAGCACAAAAAACAATTGTACTTTAGTTGGTTGTTGTTGTTGCCGCACACAAATCAATCTTTTATTGTTAATGTTTATAAGACTTTTATAACTAATATATTATAAACCATACACGACTTAACCGATTTAAATTACCCGATACCAAACTAAATTAAAACTAAAACTATACTATGGTAAAAGAAAAAAAAATGTGTAAGATCGCTGTCAAAAACCACTCTGTTCGCAATGAAATCGAAAACATGAATTGTACACACGACCACGTCACGTTGATGTTCCAATTGAAAAGTCGGTAAATACAAATACAGGGTTTTCCGATAAAAGTGATATGATTTCTTTAAAAACTAATAACTTCACTAATTGTTAAGGAAGTTGAAATGTTTTTTATTTAACGTAAAGTACAATCGATACAATTAAGTTCTGAATAAAACGTCATTCAAATGGCCTCCACGTCTTCTTCTGCAGGAACGAATTCGATGAACCCAATTTTCGAGCACTTTTTCCACTAAATCAAGTCGTATGTCATGAATAGCACGTTCAATATTGACTTGTAAAGCTTGAAGAGAGTTTAATAACCCCACAAGAAATAGTCTAATGGTGTTAAATCACGACTTCTTGGAGGCCATTCAATATCACAATTTCTTGAAATAATCGAATCTCCAAACTTTTCTCGCAATAATTCAATTGTTGCACTTGCTGTGTGGCACGTAGCCCCGCCTTGTTGGAACCAAATGTTGTCAAGATCAACTTCTTGAAATTTCGGCCATAAAAAGTTGGTTATCATCGATCTATACCGATCTCCATTGACAGTAACGGTGTTACCAGCTTCATTTCGAAAAAATACGGACCGAAGATTCCACCAGACCAAAAACCACACCAAACTGCCAATTTAGGTGAATGTTTTTCATGAATAATTTGTGGATTTTCTTCGCACCAGAATCGAAAGTTTTGTTTATTTACCGCACCACTCAGATGAAAGTGAGCCTCATCGGAGAAGATGATTTTCTTAAAAAAATCGTTATCGTTTTCAAGCTGTTCCGAGGCAAAATCAGTCGGACGTTTACGGTGGTCCAATGGCTTCAGTTCTTGAGTGAGAACAATTTTATATGGATGCAAACCCAAATCTTTTCTCAAAATTCGCCAGGTTGTGGTTTGAGACAGTCCCAATTCTTGAGAACGTCTTGGAATCGACAAATTGCGGTCTTCAGCAATACTTGCCTGAAAGGCAGCAATATTTGCATTACTTCGAGCAAATCTCTGTCTTATTGGCATTTCAACTTTATGTAAAGAAAATGTACGTTCAAAATTTTCAACAATTCGACGAATAGCGAGCACACTTGGACGATTATTTTGACTATAAAATGGCAAAAGTACACGAAAAGTTGCAATTGGAGATCGATTATTTTGATAATAAAACTGAATAATTTGTAAACGTATATCTTCACTCGATGAAATTGTAAACATTACTGCATACAATGAAACAAAAAATGACAGATCATGACATATTACAAATGGTCGAAACATCACTTAAAAATCATATCATTCCTATTGGAAAACCCTATACAATTTTTCACGTTTTCCACATATGTGAAATTGTCACAGATTGAGCTGGATATTTATCCACGCTGGATAACGATAATTGTATAAACCGCTCTTCTTAGGCTAATTGTATCGACATTTTCCCGTTTCGTAAATCCAATCGAATGAGACGTTTTCCGTACAATTTTGTTGGTTAAGGTTATGTTTCCGGCTCGAGGAATCAACTCCAAATTTTCGTTAAATCCCTGATGAATGTCCGGCTCGAAGGACTAAAAATGTGTAGGATTGAATTAATGTTAGCTCACACATTTTTATTTAAAAAATACAAAAAGTTTGTTTATACAAAGCAAGGATGAACAAAATTGTTCGTTCTCACATTTCAACTTAGTGCGTTACGCTTGATAGTTCTTAAATGACACAATCAAATTAAATTCGATAGGGAATATAATTTTGATTCGTGAAAGAATCATATAAATGCATTGAGAAGTTTCTGAGATTTTTTCAAACTAATAAACACACACTCCTCTCTCTTTACAATAACAGTATATAAGTGTTTAGAATTAGTGGACTTACCTGCGACCCACAGTAGTCGCGCTAATTCCTAAACAAACACTACCAATCTAAGAATCATTTACATTTAATAAAAGTGAAAGCATTGCAAAATTTATTTAGTACAAAGTTGTACATCAAAACTTACTCCAGTGGATGGGCCATACTAACTGATTTAAGTAGTTTAAGAAATTACAACATCCCAGCTTCATTAAGCAAATTATTTTTGATATTACGAGTATATTTAAAATAGATTTTCATCTGATCTAGTTTAAAAAATATTGATGATAATCGCATAGTCAATATTTTCCTCCAGATTATCGATTTTTCAAATAAGAAACCTTAATTTTGGTTGTAATTTTAGACAAAAAAAAACGGATTAACGAACAGTAGTAGAAAAAAAACATAAAATATGAAAGGTAGATGGTACGTGCCTCGGTATATTACATACTCTTATATACCCAACAATACCTGATTAAGAGCTTAAACACAAGAAGTAAGCACAAAACGTCAACATAAAACAAACAACAATAGAAAATATAATGTCGACTCATAACGAGCTTTCAAGAGTGGCTTTATATTATAATATGTTTTGTAAGGAATTTTTAGTAATATTGCACATACACAGCACACACATATTATTAGTATTATGAAGGAAGGAAAAATGAAAGAAAATTCATGTGAAAAATTTTGTAAAATCACGTAATATTTAAATTATGATTAAAGCTATTTTACCCGCCCGAATATCACCCCACCCTACCATCTTTAATATAATAACAACAACAACAATGTACTCAATACGTACCGAACAATATATTCCACTTTTATTATATTCCACTCGGTAATTTATAAAATATTTCGTCATTTTTCACTTTGTGAATGATGGAAGCTTTTTTCGTTATGATTGTTAAGTTTTTTATATTTCGTGAAATTAACATAACATAACAAAATTTATGATTTTCATCACAAAGGTTCGTTTGTGACATGCAGACAAATTTGTACTGGAATTGCAATTAAATAGCAATAAGAAATGTAATTGGTTGGGGAAGATTAGCGAGAGTATGGGAGCAGGTGAAGTTGTGAACCAAGTTGATTGAAGTTAATCAGTATTCGAAGTAATCGTGATTTGTTAACTTAAAAACTGCCTCAGTTGTATTTTAACTGAGCAATCGATAAAATAATTTGTGTATCTTGCATACGTTTCTTGGGTCATCGAGAAACAGATAAAATTAAGATTCCATGATGAGGAATGGCCGCCATGGAAAGTGGACTATCTGTAGTTTGAACTATCGATATGCCAATCAACGGATTTTATTGGTTTCGCTACAGATAATAAATATCGTTAATTATTTAATTTTTTGGTTCTACAGACTATCTGCTCGGATTAGGTATATCCAGCTCTGTGCTTTGTTGGTATTTTTATTGCAAAGTTTGTGCCTAAATAATTGCACGACCCCACTGAAACCTTATTGTTTGGTAGCTTTATTTATCAGATATGACATTATTCCATGACCAGCTGCAACAATATAGTCTATATTCACGTATTGTGATTGAAGTTAAATGCAAAATATACGTCATGATTCCGCGTATTATTTATACGTTTGAAATTAGAGGATGCGAGGATTTGGCCACCTCAACGATTTTTATTTTTACAAATGATTTATACCACGTTCCCCATTCGTCGAGTAGGTGGTCTTTCTCGAAGACCCCGCTTTCGTTGGTGCTAGACTCCATGATCCGCTTAGGGGTGCCGCTTTGTGTTCGTAGGTCATGTTCTAAAAATTCATAATTGGTTTTTGAGTCCTACTCAGCTTATAGCAAGTGCTAGCCAGGAAACTCGATTGAATAAACATATAAAATGGTTAAGAAATTCACAGAAATACCCAGTCGAAAAATGTCGATAATGCAGATTTAATTTAATTAAGCATACATGACAGTCGAATACTGTCGATAATGCAGATACAAACAATTTTTTTCAAAATCCACATCGGAGTATTATTTAGACCTATCATTTGAATCTATTTCCAGCCATGACACTTTAAACGGTCAATTTTTAGAGATTTTCAAATTTTGTGTGTGCGATATATTCAATCGTGTTTTCCCAGACTCCCAACATGAAAATGGACCTGAATTTTTTCCCACTTCTGAGTATTATTTAGACCTATCATTTGAATCTATTTCTAGCCATGACACTTTAAACGGTGAATTTTTAGAAATTTTCAAATTTTGTGTGTGCGATATATTCAATCGAGTTTTCCCGGACTCCCAACATGAAAATGGACCTGAATTTTTTCCCACTTCTGAGTATTATTTAGACCTATCATTTGAATCTATTATTAGCCAAGACACTTTAAACGGTAAACTTTTAGAAATTTTCAAATTTTGTGTGTGCGATATATTCAATCGTGTTTTCCCAGACTCCCAACATGAAAATGGACCTGAATTTTTTCCCACTTCTGAGTATTATTTAGACCTATCATTTGAATCTATTTCTAGCCATGACACTTTAAACGGTGAATTTTTAGAAATTTTCAAATTTTGTGTGTGCGATATATTCAATCGCGTTTTCCCGAACTCCCAACATGTAAATTGACCTGAAATGTTTGAGGTTTTGCTTCATATATTTCTTCGAGTTGTCTCAGTGGTAAAATGGTTTTGTATTATAGTTTTAAATGTATTTAATGCAACGAACTAAACATTTTGGATTAAAGAAAAAATTACTGTTTAACACCCTGTTAAAGTTAGCCGATACTTTCCAGCCGAAAGTAAAAAAATCGATAATGCAGATAGTGTCTTTGCTATCTCAGCCGAAAATACAATATGTTATGTCAAATATTAATATGCATCAGCCGATATTTTTCAGCCGACATTTCTCAGCCGACAATTTTCAGCCGATATTTCTCAGCCGATATTTTTCAGCCGAACATGGTTTTTTACCACAAAAATTGTTTTCTACAACAAAAAAAAATCAACTGAAACCATTTAAAAAATCAAAAAATATAGGTCAATTTTCATGTGGGGAGTTCGAGAAAACTTGATTGAATATGTCGCACACACAAAATTTGAAAATTTCTAAATATTGACCGTTTAAAGTGTCATGGTTGGAAATAGATTCAAATGAAAGGTCTTAATGATGATCGCACCTGGAAAAAATTTCAGGTCAATTTTCATGTGGGGAGTCCGGGAAAACTCGATTGAATATATCGCACACACAAAATTTGAAAATGTCTAAATATTGACCGTTTAAAGTGTCATGGTTGGAAATAGATTCAAATGAAAGGTCTTATTGTTGCTCGCACCTGGAAAAAATTTCAGGTCAATTTTCATGTGGGGAGTCCGGGAAAACTCGATTGAATATATCGCACACACAAAATTTTAAAATTTCTAAATTTTAAATAAAATAAATAAAAAATTTTTCCAGGTGCGTGCATCATTAAGACCTTTCATTTGAATCTATTTTCAATCATGACACTTTAAACGATCAATATTTAGAAATTTTCAAATTTTGTATTTTATGTTTATTTGCAATTTCCCAATAGTAAAATGAATTTTTCCGAATAACTATAAATGCTATTAAAAATATTGATTAGTGTTTTATTTTTAATGGTTTAAATTTTTTTTGTTGTAGACATCAAATATTTGTTGTATAAAAAACACTTTCGGCTGAAAAATATCGGCTGAGAAATATCGGCTGAAAAATGTCGGCTGAGAAATGTCGGCTAAAAAATATCGGCTGATGCATATTAATATTAGACATAACATATTATATTTTCGGCTGAGATAGCAAAGACACTACCTGCATTATCGATTTTTGTTAACTTTCGGCTGGAAACTATCGGCTAACTTTAATAGTATCTGTTTAACACCAAATGTATTTATCTGATTTAACGACATTTTTAGGCTGGCTATGTATACGAATCTGTATTACCGACTTTTACTAGCGTATATTCCATAGTTTTTCCAATCTGAATTATCGAAATTTTTCGACTGGAGCGAGTCGGCTAACTTTAACAGTATGTATTTTTCTGGTAACACTTTTAGGCGCATCTAATCTTTTGTTCGTTAATCCGAACTGTTCATTTTGTAGGTTATTGCTGTGTAAACATTTTGGAATATCTTCATTACCATCGTGTGACGTAATAAGTTTGAATTCGATATCATATCTACAGTTGGTTATAACGTTTATATTGCAAATTACTTGGCTATCAGATTTATATTTGTTGCAATTATCTGCTCATTTAGACGTATTGATTGTATTCGTATTTTATTTTTTAGTACATTTCTCGCGGTTCCATAATCTTTTTAGTTTTTATGGATAGTTGTGGATTTGCAGATTTTTTAATTGTACATCAAAATGTTAGAAGTCTTCGAAGGAATTTTGAAGTACTGGTTGCCAGTGTTAATGCATATAATACGAAGCCCTCGTTTATATTTTTGAGTAAAATTTAGATTCACACAAATAAATTGTCTTCTTATAATTTAAATGGTTATACGTTGTATGGTGCGTATGGAATGATTCATATAGGGCTGGTGGTGTTGCCGTATATTTTGATTCAAATTTAGATTGCCCACTAAGTGCCCATAATTTGTCATCAGCAGATATCATTAAGGTTGAATGGAAATTTGCTTATGATATATATGTTTTTTATGCATTTATCGGCTTCAATCTACAGCTGTAAATATTTTCATTCTGAAGATGGCCCAGGTTTTGGGCAGTAGTAGGTCTAAATATCTCTTTGTTTTTAGTGACATGAATATTGATATTCTTGGTCTTCCAAACAGCAGCATTGACTATATAAACATGTCTTGTTTTGGGCTTGAATCACTGATTAATATTCCCACGCGTGTTACTGCTTTTTCTTCAACTTGCATTGACCACTTTTTTGCTCTGGTTAGATCAAATGATCTTTATACCTGAGAAACAGTGTCGGCTTTGGACCTAAACATTTCTGACCACCGTTTGATTGAGATATGGTTTAAGGTTTCTCAAATACTGTTACCTGGCCCTAATTGAACCAAAATACCACGAGAAGAAGAAAGAAGCTCAATCTGTTATTGTTATATGAAAGGTTGGATCTTACGGACTGGGGGTTCATTTTTAATATCGACAATCCATCGCTAGCTCTTGAGGTACTTTTGGATAATATTTCGACTATTTTAGAACGCTGCTATACATACTGCTCACATAAAATCGTAAGCTTGTAGCCTTGGATTTTCTTTGACCTTACCCGACGTATTCATAAATGGAATAAATTGCGAACTAAGTTATCGCGCTCTGATAATGCAGTACTCCACGCAAGCTACAATAGAATGTGCACCATAATTAATGTGGATATCAAAAAAGAAAAGGAAATTTATTATTCTAAGCGTTTCTCAGTTAACCGCGTTGATATAAAAAAAAAAACTGGATCTTAGTGAACGAAATCTCAACTCGAAAACCTAAAACGCCACTAGTTAAATCTGGAAAACTTCTTACGAGTGATTTAGCAATTGCCAATGAGTTTATTTGTTATTTTCCTAGTATTGCTAAAGACCTAGGTGCTAAATTTGACTCTAGCTACACGTCATCTAGTTCCGGTTTGCCTTTTGATTTCAGTCCATCAACGTTTTTTATGGCCCCAGTGTTTAGTTATGAAGTTTTTTTTTAATTATTTGTGCTTTGGAACCGAAATACTCAATTGATAACGTTGGCCTGAGTAATTATATACTAAAAGCCATTACTGGACATGTTAGTCTCGTTTTTGCACACATTTTCAACCTTTCCTTTGAGCTGGGAGTTGTACCCGATCGATTGAAAACAACAACTATAATTCCTCTTTTTAAGAATGGTAATCGCCTCGACAAAGGTAACTATAGACCTATTGCCTTGCAACCAGTAATCCTAAAAGTTCTTGAAAAGGCAGTTAAAAATAGAGTTTCTAGTTTTTTTAGATCAAACGGGTGTACTTGAGTATTCATCAACATGGCTTTCGTTGATGTATGAGTATCGAATTAGCCTGTTGGAAATCTTAACTACAATCAATATTGGTTTAAATAAAGGTTATACTGGTGGTGCTTATTTATTGATACAGCTAAAACCTTCGACATGGTCAATCACAAGCTTCTGCTCTCTATTTTGAATAATATAGGGTTTAGGGGAGGTTCAAGTTAAGCGATCCGAAATTTATTGGGGTTGGGGTTCCCCATAGGGTTCAGTATTAGGCCCATTGAAGTTTCTGTTTTACACTAACTCGGTGATTAAACTGAATCTTCATGGTTATTCTACCGGCTTTGCCGATCACATCACGTTCGACCAGCATCGTCTGATTCTAAGCCGGAAAACTAAGTTCATGTTGTTTAAATTGTCTGGTAACGTTAATTTGGCCTTTTTGTCTCGAGTGACTAATCACAGCAGACTTGAATGTGCATCTATTGGTTGCCACTCTGAGTGTTTTGACATCGAACCTGTTGACTCGTTTGTGTTCAAATCTTTGTGTTCACTTGGACACTTGTCTAAATTGGAAAACGCTTGTAAATTCAGTCAATCGATATCTGTCATCAACGGCTAGAATTTTTTACCTCCTTTGTGACTATTGTCCTACTCCGGTGTTAAATATTGCTTATCATGCACTAATTATGGCTAAATTAGAATTTGAATTGGCATGCTGGGGTGGTTGTTATACAGCTACTCTGTACCCCTTAAACGTGCAACAAAAAATGATTTTGAGAATATTCCTAAAGAAATCACGAACTGAACCATCAGGTATTTTATTCACTACAACCAACATCTTGCCGTTAAAACACATATGTACCTATAAGGTGGTAGCGAATCAGCCCTTGCTTCACTGCATCGAATCGATCCGGACTCTGCTACTACCACCATCGTTTCGGCTCACGCGCACGCAACTGTATACTAACGGTAACTCTTGGAGAAGCTACTTCCAAACATTATAGGTCTTCGGAAAACCACTAAATCCTCCAGAGGGACGGCAAGCAGTGGGATTGGTTCGTCTAGCCGTCTTTTCATTCAAGATCACGAAAATCACTTGCAATTTCTGATCGATTCGGGGGCTGAAGTATCTGTGATACCCGTAAACAAGTTTTTCCGGCAGGCTGAAGACACCGTTTGCATTCTTGCCGCAGCAAACGGATCCCCAATTTCCACTTACGGCACAAAACTTTTGAAGGTTAATCTCGGTCTCAGGCGTTCGTTCACACATCCCTTCATCGTCGCGGCAGTAGACAGGCCTATTATAGGTACTGACTTTCTGTCCAAGTATGGTCTCGTGGTTGATTTGAAGAACAGAAGACTCTCCGATTCATTTACTACCCTCACTGTGAACGCAATCATCGCCCAAGTAGATACGCCATCTCCAAAACATTTCCGCGTTAACAACGATTACGGCGCTCTTTTAAAGAAATACCCCTCGCTCACTGTGGCTCCGAATTGCTATATTCCAGTAAAGCATAACGTATAGTCCACTACGTCGTCATGCAAGGTAGGTTTCCCTGTGCTAAACCGCGACAACTCGACGCAACGAAACTAAAAGCTGCAAAAATTATATTTCAGTTTATGACAGACATCGGAATCCGCCGCCCCTCATCATCACCAGTCTCCTCACCATTACATATGGTGCAAAAGAAAGACAAGGACTGGCGCCCTTGTGGAAACTATCGACAGCTAAACACTGTCACTGTCCCAGATAGATATCCTATCCCCCACATATACAGTTTCTCATTGAAACTCGCCGGCGCCACTATTTTCTCGAAAATAGATTTGGTTAGGGCATATCATCAAATTCTCATGTCTCTCGAGGATATTCCCAAACCGGCGATTACTACTCCTTTTGGGCTTTTTGAGTTCACCAGAATGCCATATGGTCTTCGTAACTCACCCCAGACATTCCAGCGATTAATTAACGAAGTGTTAAAAGGGCTGGACTTCGTTTCGAGTTCGAAATGGAACACAGTGAACATCTCGAGTCAGTATTTAAACGTCTCTCCGCATGTGGAATTAATATTAAAGCTTCGAAATGTATTTTCGGCGTGAATTCACTCGACTTCTTGAGCCACATAAATTCGAAAGATGACATCCTTCCGTCGAAAGACAGAGTTTTATGTCATTTCAAACTTTCCAGAACCAACATCAATTCGCCAAATACAGCAGTTCGTCGGTATGGTGAACTATTACCACCGCTTTATATCACGATTAGCCGAACTGTTATCGCCTATTCACAGGCATTTGGCCACCTTACTCAAGAAAGGCAAAAACAGAAGAGACTTCTCTTGGCCCGAAGATTGCACAGAAGCTTTCGAAACGGTCAAGCGTTCTCTTGCCGCTGTCACTCTTTTGGCACATCCGTTGAACGACGCGCAGTTCAACATAACTACCGACGCTTCCAATGTAGCAGTTGGAGCTGTCTTACAACAACGTAAGAAAGGATGTTGGCAACCATTAAAGTTCTTTTCAAAGAAGCTCTCTTCTGCGGAAATTAAACACTCTACCTTCGATAGAGAACTTCTTGCTATGTATTTAACAATCAAACACTTTCGCCATTTTGTCGAAGGCTGAAATTTCTCTATATTTACCGACCATAAACCACTTACAACAGCTATTGCATCAAAGGCAGAACGTAGTCTCCGGCAATTACGCGACGACGAATTGCAGAAATTCATTTCAGCAGGTACACCGAAATCAAGCGTAAACCTGCAACGGATCGACTTACCAGACAAGCAGCAAATTTGGTGTGAGACTTCTACAGGTAAAAATCGACCCTACGTTCCTCTTAACATGTGACGGACAATCTTCGATAGTCTACATGGCTTATCACATCAGCTTCAAAATACTTCTGGCCAAGAATGAATAAAATGGCTAACAGCTCGATGTAATACATCCCATTGGAGTTCAGAACTTCCAACTATCCTATTGGGTATTCGACCTCTATCAAGGAAGACTTTGACTGCACACCAGCAGTGCTAGTATATGGTCAAAATATCCAGGTTCCCGGTTAATTCTTCATCAACGAACAAAATTCGAACCCTAACACAGATATTTCGGATTTCGTGAAGTAGCTTCGTACCACCATGAGAGCCTTAGTTGCTAAGGACACACGACATCCAAACGAACAGGCAATGTACATTCCCAAAAATCTGGAAACCTGTTCACACGTATTCGTGCGTGTGGATAGAGTCAGAGGTCCTTTGAGTACACCCTGTTCTGGGCCGTATCCAGTAACCCGCAAATTGCGCAAATTCTTTGTTGTGGATATAGATGGAAAATCAACAACAATTGGCATCGACAGGCTTAAGCCAGTATACGGAATACTTGTGGTAAACCCAGTCGAAAAACGTAGTGTTCGAAAAACGGTTAAAACTAATTTAAACCACTACGGTTTTCGATCCAGGAGGGGAGTGATGTAGGGGCTCAAAGTCCTTTTCACTTCGTGGCACTACTAGGTTTCACTACGAGGCATAGCTCGTTTTGCTGAATAGAGCTATTTCGCCACCTACATTAGCGAATCTCGATATTTATCGATTATCGATAAATATCGAGAAAATTAAAAATATTCGCACGGGGAAAAGAAAAGAAGAAACGAAAAAGAACAGTCGGGTTTTAAAGTTCAAGAGACACGGTCTCACAATAAACAGTGTCGCGAACAATCGTCCACCATTGAAGTCGTGGACTTGTGTGTACAATTTAATAAATAATAAATTAACATTTATAATAATACAAATATAGTGAGTGTTATCATTTAATAAATTAAACCCGCTATCCTCACTATAAGGTATTGAGAGTTTTTTTTAATCGAAGTGGTCAACATACTCGTATAATGAGAAGCGGTTTTTGATAAAATTTTCGCGGCAACCATCAATTTCTCTGCAACATTCCTAGATTTTACCCCGACCACTTCCGGCGCTCTAATCTTGTCGCTGCACCAAGCTCTTTTAATGCGCTACCATTTTACATTAGGCAGGACATTCATTTGAAATCTTTTTTACCAAAATTTTAACAATGGCTTCTTGAAACTGTGGATATCACCTTTTTATTCAGAGTTATTGCATATAAAGTGTTGAACTGAGTTAAATATTTTGAATTATTATAAGTAGTAGTAGTTGTAGTAACGGTAGTAATAGTATTATGTGGTTCTCAAATCTTCAATTAACAGGTACACAGGTCTGAATTTTTCTTTTCTAAGCACTCGTAGTATTCTTCACAAGATTGATGAAATTAGGGAGCTAGTGTGCGGTGTAAAACTTAATATTCTCTGCTTTGTTGAGACATGGCTCCATGATCGCATTCCGGATGCTTCAATTTGTCTTTCTGGATACAATATGTTGCGATTGAACCGAAATTTGGATTCAATAAAAAAGGGAGGTGGAATCTGCGTTTTCCTGAAATCAGGCATTCGATATAAACTGGTACATGGCCATTGTGCAGCTAATTTGGACGCAATTCTCATAGAACTATTACTCGGAGCAATTAAGGTGTTGTTGGTTGTTGCATATAGACCGCCGAATAAACGTTTCCTTGAAGATTTTGGGACCTTCATGCAAAATTATAGTGTTAACTATAATGATGTTGTACTGTGCGGTGATTTCAATTGAGACCTTAAAGCCACTAAATCGACAACGAAAAAATTTAAAAGGTTACTAACTGAATACTCTCTCACTCCTGTGAACACCGAGCCAACATTTTTCACGTCATACTCTAGTTCATTATTGGACTGTATTATTTCTAGTACGGATAAAAGTGTATTTCATAACCAAATCTCGGTTGGATTTAGTGATCACGATCTTCTTTACTTTTCCTATGACATTAAACATGAGAGATCTATTCCTAAAATCTCATTTCGCGACTATAATAGCATTAACTCATCAGATTTGCTTGATAAATATAATAAATTAAACTGGAGCATGGTTTATAATTTTAACAACCCTGTTGATAAAGTAGAATACTTTACAGAACTAGTTGTAGACTTGTTTGAGGAATTTGTGCCACTAAGGACTATATCACCCAAACCTTAACAGCCGCCTTGGTTCAATGATGAGATCAGAGATACCATAAATTTCAGGGATTTTATTTTAAGTCGGTGGAGGCGTACAAGAAGAATTGAACTGTACCAAGAATATAAAGCTGTACGAAATAAGAGTAACAATATTATAAAACGCGCAAAGTCCAATTATTTTTCATCTATATCGCAGCCATCTCTTCCTTCAAAAGTGTTTTGGAAAAATTTGAAATCTGTTGGTTCCTTTCTATCATCCAACGAAAAACCATCTACGCAATTTTCACCAAGTAAGTTCAATAATTACTTTTCTCATATCAGTGCACGTTCAGCGGGGTTACCAACCTTTGATGTTCTAATGAACTCTAGTTCGATGGAAGGTAACTTTTGAATTAATAACATCGATATCACTGACCTTATGGATGCTTTCGATTCCGTTAAATCAAACGCTGTCCGAGTTGACGAAATACCAATTAAGTTCGTTAAACTTATTTTACCAAAGGTTGATTGCTACTTACTACATATTTTTAATAGCCTAATAACATTTTCTATCTTTCCTGAGAAATGGAAGCAATCAATCATTATTCCCATTCCTAAGAATAAAAATCCCAAATGCTTATCTGATTTTCGCCCTATTAGTCTGCTTCCTGCTTTGTCTAAAGTTTTTGAAAAAATACTGCAATCACAAATATTAACTTACGTTGAATCGGAAAATTTACTATCAAAGTATCAGTCTGCTTACAGACGTCATTTCAGCTAATAGTGCTTTACTACACATCAATGACGACATCCGCAGGGCCATAGATAAGGGTTATCTTTGCACGCTGGTTCTTCTGGACTAAAGTAGTAAAGCTTTCAATAAAATTGATCATTCGATTTTGGTTAGCAAAATTCGTAACAGTTTTTAATTCTCAATGTCGGCTTGTCGTTCGGTTTTGTCATATCTATCAAATCGATCACAATTGGTTAGATCTAATTCAGGAATTTCTAGCTCCTGTTATACTAATTGCGGTGTTCCCCAGGGATCGGTATTAGGTCCTTTTCTATTCATGATGTATATAAACGACCTACCTGCTGTTATCACTCAATGCAAATATCACCTTTTCGCTGATGACCTGCAAATTTATAGATTTTGTAGGCCCAACGAGATAACAAATTCTATTGAAACTGTTAATTACGATATCGAATTGATTACGAAATGGTCTATAGAAAATTATCTTGAACTTAATGGTGGAAAAACCAAATCTATTATTATATCTTCTACAATTCGTGATACGCACTACCTACCTAAAATCAGTGTACTTGGAGAGGAGGTAGATTTCTCTGATTCTGTGAATAATTTAGGCTTAACTTTTGACAAATGCTTATGCTGGAGTTACCACATCGAAACAGTTTGTAATCGAGTAATTTCTTTATTAAGAATGTTATGGGCTACCACGAAGTGCTTTAATACCAATCTTAGACTCCAATTGGTGAAATCTTACATCCTTCCACATTTTTTGTACGGAGATATTGTCTTCTTTGTATTAAAGAAGAAGTACTTTAATGAAGTTCGATTGATATTTAATTCTTGTGTGAGATACGTATACGGGCTAAGAAAGTACGACCACATCTCGAATTTTACTAATTCATTACTTGGTTGTACTCTTGCTGAATTCTATGAGTTTCGAGTTTGTTTATACATTTTCAAGTTCTTAAAGTATAAACAGCCCACCTATATTGTTGAGAAATTAGTTTCGTCTTCCAATCGTCATATCCATCTTTTGACTCCGGCTATTAATAAATGTAATCTGATGAATTCATCATTCTTTGTGAAGGGAGTTAGCATGTGGAATTCGTTAAGTAATGACGTCAAGAAATCTAAATCTCCTGCCGTGTTTCCGAAAAAATACTTTTCTTCAGCTTAATAATATCAAAATTCTATTTTTCTTCTTTTGCCAATTTCAAGTTATGAATCGCTAATATGTCGCTGTACACCTATAGGTTAATTTAATAAATAAAATTTGTAATAGATTAGAATAAAGTAGTTTGCCACTAATGTAATAAGTTCAAATACTTCAAACAATCATATTAAAATAAATAAATAAATAAATAAATATTAATATCTACACTTTTAATTGTAAAATTAACCTTTGTAGATATTAGAATTATTCTCTAAATTTTGTAAGCATTTTTTAAGCTACTGTCAATTTATGGCATAAAAATTTAAACAAAAATTTCACAAGTTCACGAAACCTTGTAAAGTAAATTTCTCTCGCAAAAGTAGACTAATAAATAGTTTGTGGCCCCTCTACAACTCAGACGGAGCAGATGATCGGGTTAAATATTCATACTTAAGCTTGTTCCATAAATTAGAAATTTGTGTACAAGAAGTGGTAGCTTTTTCAATTTTTGTAATGGTGTTGAAAGTAGATCATTTACAAAGAACTACAAAGAATCAAAAGATTCAAACAAATATGAACATAAAATTTTCAACATGGGTTGAGCTTGTTGGTTTTCTGTGGGAATAATGAGTTGCCATGAATTCCAGTATTTTAAAAGATCCCAATTTGATACCTTGTCATCGTTAGGTCCTGTGCAATTGTGCTACGTTAAAACCTTTACTCGTTAGGCTGCTTTTCGAAGAGGGACAAAATTAAAGAAACTACAGATATCATCAATAATCTGTTCAATTCTCCATTCTGGGCATGCCGACCAATAACTATTAAGAAAACCACAGAACGGATCCATTTAAATACTAAAACCATTAGTTTTTACTACAAATCTATTATTAGGTAATAGCAAAAAAATGATTCACTTAGATATTTGAATATTCGTTCACGTATCGAACGACACATTTACCAATACGTGATTTCATTCGAATGTCATAACGATTTACGTCGCTTCATAATATTTTAAACGTAAACGACGATGTCTTTTCTTGCTATTATCGTTAATATAACTACGTTATACATGTTTTCAATAAAAGTTGATCAAATTGCTGTCTTATTGAAATGCGTGTGTATTATTAAACCAGATGGAACCTCGGCGAACCACAGACACCGACAACATATAACTTGAACACTTTATCTACAAAATGTGTTTGCTAGTAAACCACATTACTTGTTTTAGTCTAACATACCAGATATGTACACGCAACAAATGTACTCTATATCCTTTTAACAAGGAAACAACTGGTTAATTTAAAATCACTTCCAAAACCAAAACCAAGAAGAAGAATACAAAATGTTACGAGAACATAAACACACAACTATATAAAGTACTGTAAAATTTAACAACTAATTTAACATTTTTTTGTATGATAAAACAACAAAATACTACAAAGCTCTCATACATGTTGTAAAAAAGCTCTCTATATTATAGAAACACATACTGTACCAAACTCACTTAACCAGACCAAATTGAAATAAAATTATAATTTATGTTATGTTGTGTTGTGCCAGTTTTATTCTGTTCCATGTTTTGTGTGTTGTCAGTTTTTCACATTTTTATTTCTGTTTTTCATTTTATACAAAAAAATTTTCAAAACCATCTGTCACATTATATCGAATATGATAAAAAAAATTCGCCCCCCCCCCCACAAAGAAAAAAAAATCCTCAGCACA
Source organism: Nephrotoma guestfalica (assembly GCA_963691935.1). Classification (NCBI taxonomy): domain Eukaryota; kingdom Metazoa; phylum Arthropoda; class Insecta; order Diptera; family Tipulidae; genus Nephrotoma; species Nephrotoma guestfalica. Next base: position 74,141,858 of record OY829913.1, on the reverse strand, counting down.
ACGACAGTTGTAGTATATCGTAAACACATACAGATTACATTCACAAGAAATCTCGGAAAAATATTATCTCAATTTTCTAGAAATGATTTTCATAAATCAGAATATGTACGTACGAGAGTATGTCTTGTGTATCTTATATGCTCGGTCGGGGTAGGTATGTTATTATAGTACATAACTTTTCGAGAACAGAAAATTCAATTTTATTGGTGAGATGTACGAGAGTACGGCACACAATTATTTTACAATTATGCTAGTAAAATATTGTTCTGAAACCAAAAAATAAATCAAAAATATTGTTATTGTGAGGGGAGTGAATATAAAGCTTTGTTGTAACTAATTTAATTGGCAATGTAATACTACACATCAATATTAGCATGCAAATATATTTTCCGTTCAGCATAAAACAACAATGCCACACACAAATCAAAATAACAACAACAATAAAAGGTGATGGAAAGCAAACTGTTGAATAAATAACTTAAACTCTAAAGCACTGGAATACCCATGCGTCCCCATACCTAAAATTTGAACAGCAAAATAAAATGTGTACAGTAAAAAAGCACAACAATTTCAAACAAAGTTAATACCTTTGGGAAAATTCACACATAACCTTAAATCTTTTATTTTGTATATTTTTTTTAAGTTAGCCAAAAGTGACATGAAAGCTTTTCTGTAATAAACAGACCAGATTGTTAAAAATACATTGCGTGTGCATTAAAAACTCATAGAACGTTTTTTTATGCCCTACGCCCTACGCCCTAGTCGTTTGTTAGCGTTGAATTTATATTTTATGCTTTTATGCTTTTAGGGAATTTTGGCGGTATGAGATCGCGTAAATTTTTAATTTTTATGATGTCCTTAAAATTAGTCAAATAGTCGGACTAGAGCACTAGAGCAGACTAGAAATATTTTGAAGCCTATAGCTACATAGCAATAGAGTTCTGCTACACAAAAATATTCTCAAATTAGTGAGCTTTTCTTCTATGAAATGCTATTTGTCTTTTAGAAGTTAGATAATTGGTGCGGAAAAACAAAAAGCAACGTGTGCCAAATAAGTCGAGCTTCAGAATATAAAGCAACTGTAAGATTTTGTGCAATAAACTAAAGTTGGCAATTCAATAACTCACGAACGAATCCATTAAAATAAATTATAATTTTTTTTTTTAAATACATAGGTGGGGGCCTTACTGGGAAAAAATATGCCGAATATTACCTTTGGAAAGCGACTAAAAGTTTAGAGCTACCAAAATTTCAAATTCCACCCGTTTAAAATAAAGATAGAACATGTGCTATAACTGCAAAACAAAAAGCTTCGTTGTTTGCAACCCATCTTGATAACACGTTCTAGTCTCTACCTAGACAAACGGCAGATTAAAATATACCACCAAATTTCCAGGATATGACTTAATTACAGGACAACAAATTAAAGCTCTTCCTAAACAATGGACTACATAAACTCCTCCAAATTATAAAAGCAGTATTTAGACTAAAACACGTTCCAAACCAATGGAATGTCACAGAAGAAATCATGTAACCTAAACCTAACAAACTTTTTCGGCAGCAAGCGAAGCAAGGTTTAAACAGACATGATGTCGGGTGCTCCTAAAGATCAAAAACCGAAGCTATTCAATGAGATCCTAAAGGAGCACGTGCTGATGCTAGCCGGCATTGCCAGAAGTCAGAAGACAGAAGATGGGAGCATCACGCCAGAGAAGTGGAAAGTTGAGTATAATGCACTAAACTCCATATTTTTGAGGGTCCTGAGAGAAAATCCGGAATCTCCCTGTCCTGTAGCGCATTTCTATAGTACTAGATGCGCGTGAAGTTAACTGCGTGCTCGGATCAGAGATCGGTCGTTCTCTATAAAAGGGCAGTGGTCGATGTAGGCGAGGTGTGGCAGAGTGCGAGGCTTGAGGTAGTCTGCAAAGGGGAAATTCCAAGCAGGCCGAGGGTACGCGTCTTGATAACCAACGGAGGATTGCAGGATTGCAAAGCAGGAGGAAGCTAAGGAGGGCTTTAGATTGGCAATCATGCTGATCATTAAAGAATCCCGGGCTTCCCTTGCAAAATCAAATGGAGTGATCAACTTCGGGTTCGGGTCGATCACTCTTAAAGTATATAAGAAAGATGAGGTCAATATGAGGGCGCAAGACTAGCCTGGGAGCGACGGCGAACGAATGAAAGACTAGCTCAGATGAGGACTTGGAGTTAATCCAAGAACCTTGGACTAACAATAACAGGATCTGTGGCCTTAGAACGAAGTAGTATAAATTATTTTACTCAAGTAACTCTGAGAAGATCAGATCGTGTATTTTAGTGAAAAGTAATTTGAATATATTTTTTCTTCTTCAATTTAGTAGCGGGGATGTTACAGCGATGAGCGTTGAGGTTGAAAAATTATGACTAGCCCCAGTTTATATGGATCGCGAAATGTAGGTTCTACCTGGGGGAACTGATCCGGGAAACAGGTCAAAGAAGGGTAGGTGTTATACTTGATTGTGATGCAAACGCGCATCACACAATTTTGGGAAGCACGGACATTAACGAGAGGGGCGAGTTATTTTTTGATTACTTATAAAATAAGAACTTTTTAACTTGTAATATTGGGCAAGAACCAACATTTTTTGTTAAAAATCGACAGGAGGTTTTAGATGTGACCGTTGGGTCAGAAATAATTTTTCATATGATCAAGGGGTGGATAGTGGCGAGGGAGCACTCATTCTCTGATCACCGATATATAACATATCACCTCAACGTTAAACCGGTTATCCGGCAAGCCTTCAGGAATCCTAGAAGGATAAACTGGGACAAATATGGGGAGGTGTTGGAGGAATTATTGCCCTGGACTTCCGATGACAGTAGAAGAATTAGATTGCATGGTTGATGTTGTCACAAAGACATTCAATCTTTCATTCAATCTTTCAATCTTTCATTCAATGCTGCGTGCTTGCTGATAAATCCTAAGGGCAGGCAGAAATCGATATGGTGGACTACGGAGTTGGGAACCTATCAAAGGGCATATAGGACAGCCTTTAATAAAGTTAAGAACACATGGGAGGTTCGGAATTGAGACTACTATAAGGAGGACCTAAGAAATTAAAAGAAATTGTTGAGTAAGACCCAAAGGGGTCTTGGAGACTCTTCTGTCGTAGAGTGGGGGAGGCCTCTGAGACTTCAACTCTTACGAAAATTCTATCTATACTAGCCCAGCCAGTCCTAGTTATTTAGTTAAACCGAGTGGATCATGGACAGCTTCAAGTGCGAAATCATTGAAGCTTCTCATGGAGACCCATTTTTCGGGAAGCATTGATGACACGATGGAGCCTTGAGGGCATCATGGACAGGGAAGGAATTCCGTGGGCGCTGAACGGTTTTAAGCCTTCTAAATCGGCGGGTTAGGATCGGATTATACCAGCAGAGATCCAAAGGAACTCGGCGGTCATTCTCCCCTGGCTGGAGGTTATTTTAGGGGGATGTCTGAAACTGGTCTATATTCTTAAGAAATGGAAGGAGGTCAGAGTAGTCTTTATCCCAAAGTCGACAAAAAAGCTCACACGCTTGAGCAAAGGACCTGAGGCCTTTAACCCCTATCATCCTTTCTGTTGGAAACCTTAGAAAGGCTGGTAGATGTAGTTATTCGAATAAAATTTGAGCCATGAAATTGGGCAATGTCGCAGGATGCGTACTGCAAGGGAAACTCGGTCACAGCTTCAGACGATCTAGTACGAGTTTTGTATGGTAGCATTTCTGGAGATTGAGGTTGACTTTAATAATGTAAAAACGGAGGTGATCAAGGAATAATTGTCATTTTTGAAGGTGGACTACCCTATAAATAAATAGATAAACCAGATGCTGATAAGCAGGATTATTACCTCGGAACTAGGAACTAGGGGAGTCCACCATTAGATGACGGGTGGTTAGAGGAACCCCGAATGGAGGTGTAATGTCCCCCTTTCTTTGTAGTGTAGTGTTGAATGGATTGCTGTTGGAACTGGAGAGAGAGGGGACTGGGGTGGAAGCGTATGCAGATGATTTTAGGCGAATATCTGTTTACGATTAGGGATGTTATGCAGAATGCACTCCTGATCGTTACGAACTGGGCCAGTAAATGTGGATTAGGGGTCAACTCTTCGAAGGCGGAGCTGGTAATATTTACTAAGAAATATAAAATTCCGGTAGTTAGCCCTCCTACCATGAACGGTATTAGGCTTTTGCTGACAGAGCGAGATTTTTGAGCATAATCTTGGACAGTAAGCTCATCTGGAAGCCTAACATTATGGAAAGACTGAATACGGCAAATGTAGCCATTTACTCGTGTACGAACGCCATAGGTAAGAGATGGGGTTTGAAACCAGAGCTGGTACACTGGCTCTATACCGCAGTGGTAGGACGTGTGCTGATGTACGGAGTGTTCGTGTGATGGCCGGGGACTCTCGGCTGGTATCTCAGTGGAAGAAAATTCAAGCGATTATATTAAACCAACGTTGTGCTTCGATTAAAGTTTCCTGACCATCTGTCCTTCGAGGGAATTTTGACTCTTCTCAGACGGCTCCAAGCTAGACGGCAGGGTAGGAGCTGGAGTTTTCTGTGAGAAGCTTAGTGTTAATATATCTGTTCGTTTCCCTAACTACTGTAGCGTGTACCAGGCTGAAGTGGTGGCGATCGTGGAAGTCGTGACATGGCTGAAGCATACTGTGGTATCCGTGAAGGATATCGTAATTTTTGTGGACATTCAGGCAGCGGTCAGTTCACTAGAGACGGTTTGTCTGATGTCACGGGAGGCGCTGGATTGCCGATCATCTCTTAATGAGATGAGCGAGTATTTCAGAATTCAGATATGCTGGGTCCTTGGTCACTCGGACGTCACGGAAAACTGCAGGGCAGACGAACTAGCTAGGTACGGTACGACTGTCCAGATGAAGCGCTCAGTAAAAAGGCAATCGCCTAGACAAATGAGAGGTGGACCAACACTCTCAGATGCAGGGTAGCAAAACAGAATTTGCCAAAACTGGACTTGCGGTGCTCTAAGGCACTAGGTCGTAGGAATACTTACAGGGCACTGCCTTTTTGGGGAACATACTCGTACGTGAAAGCTGAGCACTATCAGACAGAAAGGCATAAGTACTTAGGTGTGTACGGTATGGATAGCCTTTTGGAACTCGCGGACTGTAGATTGCGAGATATTTTTCGCTACAGAAGTAGCTCTGGATGGTTTCAACGGGAGTAAAGGAGAGATAGGATTCTGTGGTATTACAAGGGCCACTATTGGCCTAAGTGTGCTATAGCAGCCATTCTAATCTAACTTCTGACTATATTTTAATAGCATTTATATTAAAGTATACACAGATCACTATACGATACCAACATTGGTTGAGGAATCGGAGGCTTAAGGGCTCTCGTTAGCCATTATTTCGTTGATAGTACCATTCAACAAAATATCTTATTAATTTTAATTATGTACCGAATTAGTTTGAATATGGCCCCTGAATTTGAATGGCTCTTAAATTAAAGTTGCTTTGATGCAGTATTGCAATACTATGGGTTGCCCTTGCTAAAAGATTAAGAGAAAGTCAAGACTGCGACTTCTATAAGGAATGCCTCAGGGTATACAAAAGGGAAATAAGGAAGACGAGCCTACTAGTCAAGCTGTTCCAGGCTATCTAAAAAAATCGGATGACGAATGGACGGTTTCTTCTTTCCCGGGAAGTGAGGATGTGTCGATTGAGGGGCCTTTGGTTAAACCCGCGTCTAGGGATGACTGCGGCGTCCAATTGTTGTGTACATAGGATATTCTGAATACACGAAAGATAAAATGGGATATTAAAAGTTTTAAGCTTTTGAAGCCAGCTGGTCCGGATGGGATTGTGCCAGAAGAAATTCAGAAGAACTCGCAAGTCTTACTCCCCTAGCTGAAGGTTATATTCACAGGGTGTCTGAAGCTGGGGACATCTCGAAGAAATGGAGGGAGGCTAGAGTGATCTTCATCCCAAAAGCAGATAGAAGCTCGCACAGAAACCCTAAGGGCTTAAGACCAACATCTCTGTGATATTTTATGCTGGAAACCATATAATGGTTGCTGAATATCCATATTCATTCGAGAATTGTACCCAGAAAGTGGGCACAGTCTCAATATGCGGACCATAAGGGTAAATCCGTGGATTTTCAAGAATACTCGTTGGTGGCATTTCTCGATGCCGAAGGCGCTTTCAACAATGTGAATGTGGAGGCAATTAGAGAAGGATTGTTGCCATTTGAGATTGAATACAATGTAAACAGGCTAATTAATCACCTGTTTGGTAGCAGAAGAGTTATAGCGGAGATGGGGGAAGCCTCCGTTAGAAAACGGGTTGTTCGGGAGACACTTTAGTGAGGTGTTTTTTCTCCCCTTCTTTAGAATGTGTAATCAATGGACTACTATTGGAACTAGAGGTGGAAGAAATAGATGTGGTTGCTTATGCCGATGACGTAGCAATAGCTGTCTCGGGGAAGCACCTATGTACAATCAGAGATATGTGATGCAGAATGCTTTATCAATCACTGCGGGTTGGGCCAGCAGGTGAGGATTGGGAATTAACCCATCTAAAATAGAGCTGGTTCTTTTCACTAGGAGATATACATTTTCGGTAATGGTTCCACCACGTTTAAATGGTGCTATGCTGGCCCTTACTGATAGGGCGAGATTCCTAGGGATTCTTCTCAACAGCATGCTTAGCTGGAAACCAAACACGATAGGAAGAGTGAAGAAGGCCATTGTGGCACTCTACTCTTGTAAAAATGCCATCGGAAGCAACTATCGACAATTCTGTGAGGGTTGACCTGATGAATTTGGATTATGTAACACCCCTTTTGTGCTTTTACAAGCGTTTTAAGGTGATTCTCTCCTCTATGGAGGATTGGAAGACTGGTCTCATAATGGAGACCGCTCGAAGCTCGATGGTAGAGTGGGAGCTGGTGTGTTCTGTGAGGAATTAAATGTACGTCTATCTATTCATCTACCTGAATACTGCAGCATGTACCAGGCTGAAGTTATAGCGATTGAACAGGTCATGAACTGGTTGATGCACAGTTTAATATCGTTGACTCATATCACTATCTGTGCGGATAGTTGGGCGGCCATTCTTTCACTGGATTCAGCTTCCGTGGTGTCAAGAGTGGCGTTGGATTGTTACACATCTCGTAATGAGATGAAAGAACACTTCAATATCAAGTTCGTCTCGGTTCCGGGCCACTCTGATGTTGAGGGAAATTGCACGGCAGACGAATTAGCAAGGTACGGTACGACTCCCCAACTGGAACCAGGGAGAGAATGTGTTGGATGGCCTATGCCTGTGTTAAAAGAGTAAGTTATAGGAAAGCAGTTGCCAGTGGCAAATGCTAGGTGGCTCGCCAGTCCGACTGGCAGGGTAGCGGAGCAAGTATGACCTGAGCTGAGCTTGAAGTGATCCAAGATCTTGATCACGGTCTGGATGCAAATGACTGCTGCAGAAGCTGCAAGGACTCCACGGTGGAGGAGACTCTTGTTCTATTCCTATGCTCATGTCCTGCGCTAGCTGGCAGAAGACATGATCACTTGGGCAAATACACTATGGACAGCCTTATCGAAAGCAGTAATGTGTGAGATCTCTTACGTTATGTGAATAGCACTAGATGGGTTTAAAGGGAGTTTAACGATGTCGGACCCTGTGGTATCACAATGGGCCAAAACTGGCCTAAGTTTCCGATAACAACCACTGAAACCTAATCTAACCTAACCATGGGTTGCCCTTATGCCTCCGATTCCACAACAGGTCCGAATTAAAATTAAATACATATTTCGTTTTGTTTTACATGTTTGGGTTGACACGACAGATTTAATTTTGGGCTGACAATAAAACATGGCGGGTTTTTTCTCGTTAACAGAATAATTTTTGGGTTGATTTTAAATATTTTTGGGCTGACACTTGCGTATAGTCAAACTTTGTATATTTTAGTATTGCCATAGATTTTTTTGTGGGTTAGAATTTGGGCCAACTTCATATATATAATTGTTATGGGGAGCTTAAGCTATTATAAGCTATTTCGTTACACCAACAACAAAAACACTCAACATCATAAACAATTAATTATATTTTATTTCAAAATTCTTAAAATGCACATTTTAATTTTTTAGTCAAATTCAAATTGCTCATAGTAGGTACATTTTTCATCTCACAGGAAAGTAATGAATTTTGAATGAATGAATGAAATTAACCTAAATTACTGTGTCGATTAATAAAAAAGTTAAATCAATAAAAATTAAAAATAAAAATCCAATAATTTCCAGTGCGTAATTTAACTCGCACGCTTGCTTTTAATTTTCAATATCGAAGAGCTCTCACTTTTAGTTTAATGTAACAGTATGCTCCATACCATTTATTATATATCAGCTCAGTTAAAAATGCCACGAAACTCAAAATCCATCCGACCACTAGTATATAGATCGATATATCGACAAAATTCTGAAAGTTCACAATCAATTGATCATCATCGCCATCGTTCTTTTCCGGCATCATATTATATCGGACTACATCTTGGTTATAAACTAAATTCCAGTAACTTTCGATACCAGATTCAAAAATAAGTGACATAATGCGACTAAGATATTTGACCTGAGGCACCTTCTCCGCGTAATAATGATAACTTGCATATGCGTACAAGGGAAAATCCCGCATTTTATGAAAAAGTATCTGCCGCCCATCGTAATTATACTTTGACAACAAAAATTCATTGGCAGCTGTCTCTCCCATTGCGAAACAAAATTTGTGATACGAATTATTTGCAATCAAATCATATATCGAAATGCCGTTATGATTAACAGCATGTGCAGTAATGTTAAACGAATGCACATATTGCTCAACCGCATTAAACAGCATTAAGTCATCTTCACGCAATGAAAATATAATATCGGTCTTCAATAACTCTGTTATATTATCAATATCTTTCTCGTATGTTGGTAATAAAAGATCGACAAGCATAAATGTCTGATAGCAGCTGCAGAATATAAAATTAATCCAGAGGATGCTTATCATTAGTAATTTCTCAAACCTAGTCCGCATCGGTGTCGTCATTTCCAGCATTATAAGTGCCTTAAACAAATCGAATAGTATCGCAAATAGGATTGTATTTTGTTCGCAATGGTGATACAATTTTTGCATCAAGTACAATATCAATCCGAGTAATAAAACGAACGTTAAATATAAAATCACAGCGTCCATGTGGAACGTACGAAACGATGTAAAAAAGTCATTTTTGATTAACTTCCGCGGCACCAATAACGATAGGCGAGTAAATTTACGAGGATATGTACCCTTTATGGCGTAATTGAACACAGCATCATTAGTCTCTTGAAAGTTCATGTTTAAATCACTTTCGCCAACTATCAAATCCGTTATAGCATCATATTTTTGCCTTACAGAACCAAGTTCACCGCTCTTTATTTCACACGTTACATTTAGTTTATTTTCAAGCAGCCGCATGTACTCTCCATCTATCCCGTATAAAGTTCCATTGCGATAAAACGAACGTGATGGATCATCACCATACGATACAATCATGGAATGTTGATTCATGTTGAGATCGCCATTAAATATTTGATCGATTCGTGTAATTTCACTTACATCTAATAAATTGGGCTCGCCGAAGGTCCGATATAATGTTTTACGTATCGTTCGTCCATTATCAGCTGTAAACACGTACAGCAAATTTAGTGCAAGCTCTAATTTGAAAATCGGCGGCAAGTACGGAGAAATATCAAAATTACAAACAATTATAAACATTTCGAAGCGATGAAACTCCTTCTCATAGATGAAGACTAGCAAACGTGAATAGGCGCGCATAGGAAATGGATCATCTATCGTAATTAAAATGTATCGTGGAAATCTAAACGTTGCGGTTTGAAAATCTCGAGATACTTTTTTATACGACACAACTAGGTAATTTTTGTTTAAACCACTATGAATGTAATTAACATGATCACCTCTACTTTTATAATCCATTATCCAAATGTCATGGTTTGGTTGTGGATTGGCGTTTCCAGTAAGCAGAGTTATCACTGCATCGCCAAGCTTACTAGTGTTGGGCTCGATTGTTATTGCGAGTGCAATCGCAGTTGTAATTTGCGATACAAAGACGATTGTGTTCATTCTGGCGTACGATAAAAGAAAACTAAATTATTTTTATGTGATTTGGTTTATATTAGTCGCAATGTTATAAAAAATTCCTCCTATCCGTCTCCTAGGATGATACTTTTCCCAAAATATTTAAATCATCGATAAGCTATAACAACACTTGAAACGAAACATTTAAAATTGCAATAATTGAATTTTTCGATCTCAAATATGATATACATATGATGTCAAAATTGATTGTCGCTATCTGTGTTTCTGCTAGCTTTAAATGAAATGTCCTAAACCTTGGTCAAAAACAAGGAGAACCGAAATTCTTTTAATGTGCATTTGATTATGGAGAGCGAAGTCATAACCTCCTTGTGGTGCTCTCTGGATAATTTTAAATGTATCAGGTAGTTTATTGGGTATCAGGGAAAGTTATGTATACAGTCATGAACTCTACATGTCACGGCGAATCACGGGCGCCCTAAAACCAACATGTATTTAGAGTGTGCTTTTCAGATTAGAGAACGCTGAATCGAGCGTTTGCCTTCTATCAAGCGGCTTGCTAAATGAATATGTTCAAGGCAGGCCTAGATGCTATAAGAATATTCACCAGGTACTGATGAATAATTTTATAGCACATATCACAAGGGGCGGGGTAACCCTGTTCTCTCATAAAAAGAGGTAAGAGATTAACCTTACACAAAGGCCTCGAATTACTATATCGTATTCATCACAAACACGACCTCGGAAATTGTACACAGACAACGCTTTATAAAAAGGAACAAGGCCTACTCGTAGGCTTAGCCTCTTAAGTCCTTGAGATCCATGATACCACCAAAGGTTACGCCCTTTCATCTTCGTGTGCAGCATATCGTGTGCAGGATATGCACAATCCAAATCTGCACTCAAAAATTTAGCATCATGGTCGTTAATGTATAGGGTGTTCAAATTTTTAGGTATCCATTTAAATATTTCGCCATTTGTATTTCTTGTACTAGAGTATCATATGTTATTTGACAGCTGACAAGTAAAAACATTCCGGTTAGTTAAAATGGAGAGTTATACGATTTCCAGAAGTTGGAAGAAAACTTCGTTCAAACTACGGTAGAGAAAATGCTCCGACAAATCGTGCTGTGCTATTAAACTTATCATTGATAAATTTGAAGAAACTGGTTAAGTTTAAGATCAGAGAAGCAGAATTTATCATCGTAGCGGTCGTTCATGTGCAAATATTTCAGCTATTAGCACCCAAGTGTTACTGAAGACCCAAGTATATCAAATCGCCCTCGTTCACAAGAATTAAACCTCAAACCAACATCTTTGATCAATATTTTACACAAAGGTTGCAACGGGTTAAACTTTAGCTACTGCTAATGCCAATACGGTTTCACAGAATTGCCATTATCTGCCTGGTACCCCATGCGGCATTAGTTCCCGCAGCTCAGTCTGGTAGAGGGGAACGATGTGTGTTTTGGGGTACCCAGATAACAGCCTAGATTACCACATTAAGAAACAAATTAAAAAAAATGGGGAAGGATTGAATTGGGCATCGGACCCCGAAATAGTGGACCAACCTATCAACCCATCATTTGGGCAAAACCCGACTGTGGTTGTAACTGCAAAATGTTTATACCAACATTTTACTCTAATCTAACTTAGACTAACTGGCCCATAGGCCCTAATGGGGGAATAGGTTAGTAAAGTTGATGATAGTGGTATGCTATCTAGGTCCGAAAGGAAAAGAGCCTCTTAGCGTCAGCAAATACTTTTTAACAGGCTGTCGGTAGCAACCCACTATCGTTATTTAGTTTGTTAATTAAACTCCTTACACTCCTTTACTTACCAAATCAAAAATCTGCACGCAAAAAAAAATCCAAAGAAAACAAAAACAACAAACAGGGTTTATTAGTTAAAGAAAGTTGGTTGTGAGTGGAGGAAATAATATTCTTTTTGTACTTAGGTCAGTAACAGAATTAGATAAAATTCTGTTACAGCGTGGGGAAAACCCAATCCCTGAGATGAAAAGAGATCTCATGCTGTATTTAGAAAAGGACGTGGGTTGAGGACTCATCTTTTAGATAGCCTAACGTGGCGGACGCCCCACATCCTGGATAAATAAACCTGGACTTTATAAATGTTGTTAGTATCTCTTAAAATTAGTTAGCTTAAGAATAGTTTTACTTTAGTACATATTTACTTAAATCTTATTTAGATATCGAAAATATCGAATTGCTATATATAAACCAATATTTAAAATCAAATCAATCATAATATTCTATCTGGGATGAGGAACTCATCAAAACAGCATTAGTGTAATTTAAAACTGCATATGGTCACCTTAAATGATTTCTTGATGGTACCTCGAAGTCTTTTCGTTACGTTCTGCCCCTAAACTTGTTGTTTTGTATCCTCGGTCGGAAAACATAAAACGCCCCTAGTGGAAAAGTAGAAGCAATTTATTTCAAATGTGGTTCATCCCTTCTGCTTGGTTGACGGTGCTGGATAAATTGGTGTCGGTATTTCTTCAGGTAACGATATCACCAGTTGCATGCTGTTTCATGTTATCACAAATTGAGATCCATTATCCAACTTGATTTGCTGTAGGTCCTCATAACTCAGTAAGATATACGATTACTTTGTTTAATTTGATAGTGGTGTGCTTCTTGGTTTCTCAATGGTTCCGCATGACTACATAGCTTTATTTAGACCAGAGTGGTCAGGATCCTCTTGATGGTTCGCATCTTTTATGAAAACTTTTTGACTTCTGATATCGTTTCATCGTCATCTTAAGTTTGGATAATATGCGGTGACTTATGTTGTTTTTAATTCATCAGCGGTAACGAGTTCCCCTTTATTCATATTTTCTTTAATTTTATTTTACATTAATTTACATATTGGCGATATAACTAAAATTTCTACTACACTTTATTACGTTTTAATTACCAATATCAATTTTAGTAGCTTAACCTGCCACTATTCATTACTGTAGATGGCGCTACCTCAAGCCCACTTTCTAAATTATCTGGATGGAGTTGAGCCAATCTCATCATTTATTTAAACTAAACTTAATATTATACTTTCCTAATCGCAATTGACTTAACTAACGACGCTGGCTTATTCACAATATCGCGCGCGATATACCGCAGCCTTCACTTTACCATTACATCATTTATGTTAATGGCCGACTATACATAAATGGTCTAATGGTAAAGTAGATGATGTATGCGACCTGTTTTTTTACGGCGACGCTTCCAATTCCGGTATTTACGAACATCACTACAACAACGCATCCTATAAAATAATTTAAAAATTGTCTGGATGGCATGCAATGCGCCTTGTGTAATCCTTACAGGCAAGTGCAGCAATATCGACCTGTTGGATTATAAACTGCTCTGGTTTTTGTGCAGTTTTAAATTGCCTTTTGTGGGATCTGCGTGGTAATGGCTTGTGCAAGTTACATCTCTTCTTCTTACCGCGAGATGAGTTCTTCTTGCTTTTGTAAGATTTTGTTTTAATTTCATTTCCTAATTTGATAGGTAATGAGTCACCATTAAATTCAGCAATCTTGAAACTGGATGGCGACACTAGGCCTGTTGTGTTATTTGTTGATAGTGGCCTATCAGAGCACAAACTACTGTCTGCAAGCCTCTTACTACAACTCACATCCATCTCTTGCTTTGCATAAATTAGATCTACTTCAGTATCACAACTAATTTCTTGCAGTGATCTTGGAGCTAAGTTGTGGCATCGTTTCGACAACTGGTAATGCTTTTTTATCAGAAACCTACACCACCCGAAAGATTTTTATCGTCTTCTATATAAAATACAGGTCGACGGTGAGATGTTTGATGATACGTCATTAGACTCACTTACGTAATTTGGATTTAACGTTGATCGTAACGTCATTTGTGACACATGGTTTATTACTAACTTTTATTTGAACTACCTGTTTATTATGAAATTCTTGCGTGCGGCTCGGAAATGATCTATCTGATGTTGTTTTAACCAAACTATATGAATCGTTTAACTGAGATGTTCGTGGTGTTTGATTGCTCCTGGATCAATTTTCGCAATAGCTTGAGTTCGTTTAACGTGCCAATTGGTGGCATCAGCGCACTCCACCGCTGATCTTGCGCGTCATCACAAATACCCAGTAGTATTATGGCTTCGTGGGACACTACTACTAATTTGTTTAATTCCTCATCGGGTTCTCGCAGTGTTATATCGTGCAATATTATGTACCACCCAATATCCCTTAGTTTATTCCATGCTTGTCTCATCTCGACAATTATATCGTCAAATATTACAGAATTAGAACTACGTCCTTACTTAAAACATGAAGTAGTTTGGTGTAAAAAACTGGTTTCAGCTCATCTAGAAATGGAAATTCTTGGGCTACCCTATGCGCAAATAGCGGGGCACAAAGAAAGCCTCTTCGCTTCCGTGTAAGGGCTTTCTCCAGATCAATTATCGCTTGTCGACGAGCCTCATAGCAAATTCCTCTTATGTGTTCTACCATGATTTCGTCTGTATACAATAGTTCCAGCTCCATTATTACTTAAATAATAATTAAATAATTATTACTTAAATTCTTGTCCTAAAAGAATTAAACTAAATTAAGAAAAAAACATTTTAAATTTAAATAAAACAAAAACAACCACAGTCAATTCCACTCTCGCTACGAGGTGACGGTCAAGATATCCATTACTTGGGACAAACAAGGAAAAGGAATAAAGAAGATGAAATTGATTTGGATGAAATACGAAATGTCAACCCAACCAGCAATGGCATGCATAATTTCGATTTCTCGCAAGTGAGACACTTTGCCTTGGTGAATCCATTTGGTGTTTCATTAATTTACCTAGTTGACTGAAACAATCCTCTTGCCCTCATATCTCAAAGTCATCATTCAAAATCCCCTTGGACAAATATGACTGTGTCAGCGGCAGGCCGAATCGCTCACTCAAATTGGAACAACAACACGCCGGTTGTTATTGCGAATTTCTATTACTTTGCGATACCAACTCGACTGATTTATGGCCAACTTGTATTCGATACACATCCACTTGCAGACTCCTAAGTATGACCAACCAATCAAGTTGTACCCTGGACAATACTATAGCCCCTAATGGTTGCATTACCTAAACGAGTAGACTGGCGACTTCAACCCGAGGAATGATAATTTATTTTTTTTAATTTTTTTAATTTTAACAGAAGTGGAAAGTTCACGAAATCTTAAATATGAATTGGAAATTCCATTTTTTTCTGATTTTAAAAATGACAAAACTTAACCTGAGGTAAATTCTAGCCACAAGATAAATTGTTGCCAATAAACGGAGGATGGTTAGGGGTGAAATTTTACAATTCCAGCTGGGATGCGGAATGATGTGTCAACTTGCCTGAGAATGAGCAGCCCTTTATATCACCCAAGATCGTCGCTTGGCAGGAAAGGGATATGCTCATTACTTCAGGGATCTCATCACTCGTCCTTGCCAGTGTAGAAGTGCAAAATTTTACGTCCGGTCAGTAACAGAATTAGATAGATTTTTTTTTCTGGGATGAAGAACTGGGCTAACTTCATTTGCCTTAGAATATGTGGTTTCAACAGGACGATGCAACATGCCACACAGCCATCAATCGATTTTTTGAAAGAGAAGTTTATTAATCGAATAATTTTTCTAACTGACGTGAATTGACCTCGAATATCATTCGATTTATCGATTGGACTTCTTCTTATGGAGTTTCTTGAAGAGTAAAGTTTATGTGAATAATCCTCAAACTGTTCCAACACAGCAAAGACAACATAATCGAGCAAATATCACTAATTGAACCGTCATTATGAGAAAAAGTTAATCAAAATTTTGGTATAAGTTGACAGCCTGCCGAGCTAGCATAGAAAGTCATCTGAACATTCTTTTTCAATATAAACTGAAACCGATGTACTTTAACTTCCAATAAAAATAAATAAATATTTCACCTATCGAATATAAACTATATGACGTCAAAGATCTATTCTTCCTTGACTTGGAGGTAGTCAACAATTACATACCGCACCACGACATTAAAATCATCGTGGGTGTGCATAAAATATCTCGCCCGCCAACGCGTTCTCTGACCTGGCATTAATGTACTATTTAGTTGTATGAAGTAAGTTTTTTCCACATTAGAGTATCCAAATGATAGAAGAACGGAAAACCATATCGATCACATAATGATCTCTAAGAGAAACTCAACCGGAATAAGCGTCATCAGACCAAATAGAGGTGGATGCACTACAAACTATCATCTACATTGAATAGATAAGCACAAATGACCTTTAGAGGAAATGTCGATTCTTTAAAAGATTAAACATCACTGCAGAGTTACCAATCAGCTATCACTAACTAAATGAACAGCCGTAATAAGAACGTAGCTAACTTACTTAACATCAAGTAGCAGTAGTTAGCTATCCAAACATCCATCGCAGGTAGATAACCGAGAATCCGCAATAATTGATTCGATGATCAGGGCCGCCAGATAAACAAAAACTTCGTAAAAAATGGTAGTCTCGTAACACTACTAGAAAAACTCTAGCAGAATGACTCCGTGCCAGAAAAGCTACGACTAATATCTCTGCCAAACTTATGAGAAAATGCATCGAAAACATCAGCTTCCAAGCGGAACTATGAAAATCGAGAAAATTAAAGACTTCCAAGCAAGAAGTAATGCAATCGAAGACGGGAATGGAGAGCTGCGACAAACGTGGCTTATGTTACCTCACTGGCAAATCTACTTCTATAATTTACTAAATCGGATTGACAAAGTGACTATTATTAGAGGAATTGCTCCTCCGAAAGTCACAAGTCGTTGAAAGAAAAGCATGGCAAACAAGCTATGCATTCGCCATAAAGTACATGCAGCGTGCTTTGAATAATTGATAAGCACGAGAAACTTTGTGTCGAGGCATCAGACGATGAACATAAGAGGCTAGAGTACTTCGCAAGAATGGATTATTAAACATAAAACGAACAATATACCTTGATGGCAATCAAAATTACCATTGCGATAGAAGATATGTCATGAGATAAAACTAAAACCTCCTGAAACACCCACAGTGTATTCAACATTCCCATGATAGTCCTGATATAGACACAGGATTACAAGCAACTTTCATTACCGAGGATTCAGTTCATAGATTGAAGCTGAAGGGCAAAAAGTACATACTAAAATAGCTGAAGTCGATGGTCACAACATTTGGTCGGCAATTAAAACTGTGAACCTCAAAATCCAACCTGCTGCAACATCCGAATTTGAGTTAAAGTTAGAAGTTCTAGAATTTGAAAACTCACGAAACTACTACCAGAACAACAGATAAAAACGAAACACTGGGATCATCCAAATTATAATACACCAAAGATCGAGTTTAATGACATAAAACAGGAAGTTGAAGTAGTCGACGTAGAACGAGAATTTGCTACTGCAGAAGAGATCGGAAGAACACTTTCAACTTTGGGAATAGTACATACGAGTACCAAGTCGCATATCAACATTTAGGGGGCAAGGGTGATAAGTTCAAATGATGAATACATGAATGACATGATGAATACATCCATTTGGGTCACAATGCAGTAATCAAAGGCGGCAGCTCAACAACCAAATTGAGAGTAGTCTTTGATGCTTTAGCATTGACCTACTCCATAATTGCCCAACAATACAGCAATCTTCTCCTAGTGATGTTGCTACGTTGGAGAAATCACAAGTACGTGTTTAAGGCCGACATCGAAAAGATGTTTAGGCAAATTAAAATCTGTTCACCGCCTCAGCTACATATCTAGCCACAAGATTTCGACGCCATTTAGTTCAGGATGATAGCGACACATATCACAAACTCTTATGACACGGAGGTTTCAACCTAAGAAAATGAACCAGCTATAACCACAAAATATTAGAAAATATAGATGCTGAGCATCAAAATGAAAATGACAGACATGGATGTGTCCAAATTAATGTGATCCAAATGTGAAGATGGTGATGTGAATGGCTGGCACCGGTTGATAGCATCTATGCATGGAATGTTCTAAGCTAGCTCAGAGACTCTTTTAACTGTACCAACCACAAATTGATGTAACCACAGAAGAGTCAAAAAATGAAGGGACTTCTAACTTCACTTCTACCATCAAATATCAAAACGTCATACTGAAACAAAAATAGCAAGTTATTTTAAGATTTATTCGACTTTTCAGACAAAATATTATTTTTAATGACATTTAATGACAATTAATGTCACGAACGAACTTAAAAACTTCTTAAAAATAGCAATGTTCATGCAGTGCCATCCAGGACAGCTTGAGATTAGTCTGTAAGGTATGCCAAAGGCTAGTTCGTTAACAGAAATATAATAATTAACGCTTTAGTGTTAGACGCACGTTCCCAGAAAATAATATAGCCACAACGACCCTTCAAATGGTCTGGTACTGCGGTTTAAGCTCTGGAGCTTGGTTGTTGTGGCTTAAGAGTATATGACGATCAGAATCAGAGCATACACTTATCACTAATTACGAGAAAAAAAAGCAAGCAGTATGGATATGTACAGTCAGACTCTGCACTAATAAGTTTAGCATTAGTTAAAGTACATGCACCCACTGAACATAAATCATATAACGTCAAAGATCTATTCTTCGTTGAGTTGGAGGTAGTCAACAATAACATACCGCACCACGACATTAAAAGCAAAGTGGATCACTAATGCAAAAGTTGATAGGTGTGCAGAGAATATGTCGCACATCGGACGAAACATCACCTCACTAGTAACAACACTATATCAACAACGGCGAACGCTTTTTCTGACCTCCGAAGAGTATCCGAATGATAGAAGAATGGAAAGCCATATATATCACGTAATAGTCGTTAAGAAACACTCAGCATGTACGACATTAGATCCTACAGACGAGCATGCAGAAAGATTAAGCATCACTGCAGAGTTACCAATCAGCTGCCACTGACTAAGTAAACCAGTGCAATAAAAATGCAGCAACCCCACTTAACATCCAGCAGCAGTAGCTATCTATTCAAATATTCATAACTACCGCGGCGCAAAATACTATCGGCAGAAGTCCACCGAGATCCCTCAATAATTTCGTCGCCGAAAATAAACAAAAAATCGTAAAAAGTGATTGGCTCGTTACACTAGAAACACTATAGCAGAATATTTCCATGCCAGAAAGCTACTTCGGCAAAAGAAGCGCGAACATTTTAGACAATTCATCGAGAATATTAGGTTCCGAGTGGAACTGGAAAATTCAAGAGTCTGTTTTGCTAGCGCCAGAGATCCCATTAAAGACTTGCAACAAAGAAGTACGGGAATGGGGAGCTGATGATGGGGAGCTTATGATTACCCATAATCTACTAAATCGGATTGACAAAGTGACCACTATTAGAGGAATTGCTCCGCAGGGTGAGGAGGTACTTGTCAAATATCCCACAATAGAGGAAGCAGACGTAGCTGCACTAGTTGATGTAAAGTTGGAAAGGCACAGAGGGAGTTGTACAAGGAAATAGCGAACACCAGAAATGCAATTCGCCTTTGAATCAAATAATTGATAGATAGGCTCGAATACCTTTATGTCGATGCTTCAGGCGATGAACCTGATAGCCTAAGGTACTTCGGAAGAGGGATGTATGAAATATTAAAAGAAGAATACACATCGATGGCAATCAAAATTATCACTGCGATAGGATAAACATCATCTACATAAAAATCTACGGAAATACCCACATTTAATGGAGACTAAATTAAATGCAGAATTAAATGAGCAAAACGATGCACTAAACGATTTAGGTGGGAACAAAATCATCATCATCAATCACAACTATTCAAGGTTTTGTAAATAAATACGAACTAGCAGCACCGTATGAAAATATTACAATATCAGATGCCTATATTAGAATCAACAAACGACCCAAAACTTTGAGGCAGACAATCAAGTTCAAACAACATCCTGTTCCATGAAGAATTTACTAACCTTGCTATACACACTATGCTGGAAATGGTAAAACTATTAAGGAACAGCTACCGTCAAAGCCATATAAATTGAGGCAACGGTCATATTCGAGATCAAAATACTAGCCACTGAATGTGTATCACTCAAATATCAGCAGCTGTGAGATGTAACTTTTCCAGCATGGTGGCAACGTTCCATGTAGTTGTTAGATCCAGAAAATGGACATCAACCCCTTATGGATTCCACTACGCCAGGGCATTTAGCGGTAAATTTGAACTCTCTTTCATCTCACAATTCAATCATTCAGATATTGAAGCCATTGAAGAATTAATTCGAGATCGAGATGTGAACCATTTTGTGTATCTCACAACTAGTTGGAACGTTACCACTCTGCTGGATCTTACAGCTGCTTGTATTTGTGTGATACGCATTCAGTGGCTGTCGTATATCACAAATGTACTCATCATTGAGGATGCTACAAGTATTCAGTTCCTCGTTCCTATATCGAATCCTCTGTACAATGTAATTTTGATTTTAAATATGACTGTGGCCTTAATTTTTATGGTTTTCACAGTTGGTTTTTTCATTTACACCGTATGGTGCTTTATTATCGAGTGATTTGTAATATGTAAATTCTAATGCCCACAGCAATTTTAATTATTCGCATCCACCCATATTATTAATTTATTTCAAGATATGGTATGGTATACGGTTTGGACACATTTCCAACAGGCACTAACAAGATGATATCCTCATTCTGTTTCATAGAAAGCTGCCTATTGGGTAAGGAGCTGCCAACAAATTTCATCCGAAATGTCTCATTTGATAGATTAAACTGTAAGCAGCATATCATACATATTTCATATATCATGTCTTATTAGATGTTTATGTGATATATACGTAGTTGGTATAGCTGTATGTCTGTATATAAGAAGCGAACAGATGATAGTTGAATGATATGAGCAAAACATGAGTATAAAAATAAAAGGCTATCATTAAATTTTTCTTCTTGGATGAAGCTTTCACATATAAAATGTCATCTCATCGTCAAGATGAAGGATATAAATTTTGTTTTGTGTCATAATATCTTCATTATTTCTTCTCGATTGTATATACCACGACGGCAAAAGAATTCCGGTTATATTATTATGAAAAAAAAGTTGTATCATACATGTTATTGTGTATACATACGAGGAGATCCAGAGATTTTGACCAACTCAAACTAATATTTTTTGTTAGTTTCCATACGTATGCAGTACCAAAAGTCAAAGTTTAAAACAAATTATATTATTTGTTAAAAAAAAATTAAAACAATAAATAAAACTAACTATATAAATATTGTTAAATAATGTTATATGTTTCTATTGTCTTACAACATACATTGGATGGCAATAATTTACATATGCATACTCGTATTCTCGTATACACATTATATGAGCTTTTGTTAACAAATAAATAATAAAACATAATATCTCGTTAGTATCGTAAAGTTTGTTAAAAATTAATTATTTTTATGTGCTAAATGTATATATATATATATATATATATATATATATATATATATATATATATATATATATATATATATATATATATATATATATATATATATATATATATATATATATATATATATATATATATATATATATATATATATATATATATATATATATATATATATATATATATATATATATATATATATATATATATATATATATATATATATATATATATATATATATAACGGGTGATTTTTTAAGAGCTTGAGAACTTTTTTTTAAAAAAAAACGCATAAAATTTGCAAAATCTCATCGGTTCTTTATTTGAAACGTTAGATTGGTCCATGACATTTACTTTTTGAAGATAATTTCATTTAAATGTTGACCGCGGCTGCGTCTTAGGTGGTCCATTCGGAAAGTCCAATTTTGGGCAACTTTTTCGAGCATTTCGGCCGGAATAGCCCGAATTTCTTCGGAAATGTTGTCTTCCAAAACTGGAATAGTTGCTGGCTTATTTCTGTAGACTTTAGACTTGACGTAGCCCCACAAAAAATAGTCTAAAGGCGTCAAATCGCATGATCTTGGTGCCCAACTTACCGGGCCATTTCTTGAGATGAATTGTTCTCCGAAGTTTTCCCTCAAAATGGCCATAGAATCGCGAGCTGTGTGGCATGTAGCGCCATCTTGTTGAAACCACATGTCAACTAAGTTCAGTTCTTCCATTTTTGGCAACAAAAAGTTTGTTAGCATCGAACGATAGCGATCGCCATTCACCGTAACGTTGCGTCCAACAGCATCTTTGAAAAAATACGGTCCAATGATTCCACCAGCGTACAAACCACACCAAACAGTGCATTTTTCGGGATGCATGGGCAGTTCTTGAACGGCTTCTGGTTGCTCTTCACTCCAAATGCGGCAATTTTGCTTATTTACGTAGCCATACTAGTCCTTGAAAAATCTGATTAATAAATCGTTGGAATATGGACGGTGAGTTGCATAATCCAAACGGGACGCGAAGAAATTCGTAATGCCCAAAACTAGTTATGAAGGCCGTAAATGGAATAGAATCTTCCGCCACAGGTACATGAAAAAATCCATCTTTAAGATCAAGCGTTGAAAATAGTGTTGCATCTCTTAGCTGATCAATCTGCTCATCGATCAAAGGCAGTGGATATCGGTCTTTTATTATTTTTTCGTTCAGCCTTCGATAGTCAATGCATAAACGTTTGGTGCCATCTTTTTTATTCACGAGTACAATTGGACTGGCATAACTTGATATACTATTTCGAACAATTCCGCAAGCCAACCATTCATCAATTTGGTTCTTCGCTATTTCTGTCTCTAGCGGTGATAATCGTCTTGGCCGTTGATAAACTGGTTTATCGTCCATCATAATAATTTTCATCTCTATTCCCGTACTCATTTTGGGAAACTTTGTCGGATTATAATTAACCACCATTTCTTTTAACCTATTAATTACTTTTACATTTGTTACGTGGCTTACCTCAATGGGAAAATCATCGTCTTCATGTACACATGATTGATTGATTGATTGATTGATTTTGAATGTACGACCAAGTTCTTAGGCTTGAGTTCCCGGATGACGCCGGGTCCACCGTACACCCTTTTTTACACATAACAAAACCGAAGGATTGGATAGGTTAGTTAAGTGGGACAGAATCGGCCCGGTTACAGACACCTAGGTATAGCCGATAGTTAGTAACACAAATACAACACAATTCTAATCTACTAGATGAAGGATAAAGGCTTAATAGGTTAATGGATAACGATGGTATTGGTCTTCAACAATTGCTTCTTTAAAACGGCAACCTAAGAAAAAATATTATTATTTCACATGCATCTGGAATTTTCCTGAAATTTAATTCTATTAATACTTTTCGGCTTCCTAACCAAAATTGGTTGACTCGACCCGTTACAGACACCTATGTAAAGTCGTTAGTAATAAAATGACAACACAATTCTAAACTACACAATCAGCAATTACAATGAAGCAATAATTCACAAGCATCTATAAATTTCCTGAAATTTAATTCTAAATTCATATTTTCCGGCTTCCTAAATAATTGAAACATTTATTAATTTAATCATTCTGCAACTCCGCAACTTACCGTAGAATTTCCTGAAACCAAAATTATTTGAACTATATTCAAAATAACTCTAAAATTCATTAGTATTTAACCGTTGAATTGTGCGAACACGAAATAGCAAAAAAAAAAACAGATTAACTAGATTAACTACCGGATTGCATTCAAATATCCCTTAAAATATCCATCCATTAAAATATAAATATCCTACATAATTTAGAATTCGCAAAAATTTCGTATGTTTACTAAAAATTTATTATAAAACTTATGAACTTTTCCCGACGCCCATCCTTTTTCACAAGGAAACAAATACTTTTATTACTACTTTTGCACTAGTTCTGGAACTTCTTCTACGTTTGCTGGGGATATATCACATACAATTAATCTCAGACATGCGACTCGTCTATGACTTGTCACCTCGTATTAGATTTGTCATAAACGATTCATCTCAGACTGGTAACAAACGTAAATTAGTAATTAATGTGTCGTCAATGGCTTTCCTGCTGGAAGGTAATATTTAAGTAAAGGCAACTAGATAAAATTTGAAAAAATTATTCTAAAATGAATGATAAATAAGTTTATTTTATAATTTTTATAATTAAATATAAATCGTACCAGTATCTTAAAAGAGGGATAATATGTACTCGTATATTAAATATATTTGAATGAGATTTCCTGAGAACCGAATAATTTTAATATAATAGCTCGGCACTGTACATGTAGATTAATATTTAGGGTTGATTTGAAATTGGGAATTAATAATTATAATTCTTGTACTAAAACAGTCAAGATTGGCAACGTTGCATTTTATGACAAACATCCAGTCGTTGGTGTATTGAAGTATACAAACCTTCTCTTTCTTTTGAATAATTATATTAATTATATCAAATATTTCAAGCTTTTCAGTTACATAGATATAACGAAGTTGCCAATAAAATCGTCTTCATGTACACATGATGCTACAATATTCGGTTGATACTTTGTCATCACTATCCGATCAGGGGTTAGTATTGTGATAGTTTGCTGCATAAGTGGATTGCCTATTATTATGTCCACCGGAATTAATTAGTCGCTTACTACGTGGAATTGCGTTTGATAATTTTCTCCGTCTATAGCTACTGAAGCCTCGAACGATCCGATTGTATTTAAACGTTGTGCACCCGCACATCTTAGTTCTTTTATGTTTCCATCTAATTCTGGTTTTCCCATCGCCATATGTTTCGATTCTACCATCAGATTCACATCACTGCCGATATCTACCATCGCATAATATTCATGGTTATTGATTACAATCTTCTTTACATTATTACGACCAGGCGAACTCAAAACTGAACAGACTTTTCCTTCCTGTTCCTTTCTTTTGTCGCACTGCGTGGCTATATGTCCAAAATTGTTGCACTTATAACATTTCGGACCTTTAGTCTTATTAGTGCACTCCCGCCCAATGTGCCCACTATCTCCACAAACATAACAACGTAGAGTTCTGTGTGGTCTACTCTCAATTTTTTTCTGTTCTGTTGGTTGTTTTGGTATACCAATAGACACAGCTGGTTTTCGCTTCATATTTTCGTACGTCCTTAACTTTTTCTTAAACTCCTCCGCAGATTCAGCCCCATACAATATTGCCTTATTGGCCTCTGTATCGCTAATCCCGTCAATAACGTAATCAAATAACGCCGCTTCTTCGATTCGATCCATCTCCGCAATTTCTTGCATTGATAACAGATAGCCATAGTAGGATTCATCTCTAGTTTTCCTTCTGTGTATGAGCATCCTGTGAACTTCCGCCGAATTAACGTATCTTTTAAACTCATGTTTCAAATAATTTCTGAGGTCCTCCCACGTCTTTAATCCCGGCTTAACATTTACACTTTGTCGTGCTGTACCGACTAATAGTCGCTTGGCGTATACTAACTTTTGTATTGGATTCCACCCAATAGATTCTGCCATTTCATCAAAGTCGTTAATCCACTTGTCAACTGTCAAATTATCATCCCCACTAAATTTACTCAACGACTCTTCTACATCCCTAAATGTGAACCCATTGTTATGAACGCCTCTGCTTTCCATCACAAGTCTCATCTTTTGGTTCTCCTCTTTTAAAGATTTCACCTCATCTTGTAACTCGTTGTTAAAATTTCTAGCAGAACCATCACTGATTGGATCATCTTCATCCCTAATTGTGAACCCGCTGTTCTGAACACCTCTGCTTTCCATCACAAGTCTCATCTTTTGGTTCTCCTCTTTTAAAGATTTCACCAGCTCTTGTAACTCGTTGTTAACATTTCTAGCAGAAACATCACTGATTGGATCGTTCGTTGACGATTTACTAGCGTTGAGATTCGTTAATTCGAGTTGATCAATTCTCTGATTAAATGCTGCAATCATGGTTTCGATGGATGTATTCGATTGCATCGTACTATTGGCACTACGATTTCTACGTTTACCCATTTCGTTCGGTAATAATTAACGGTTTTAACTTTATTTAGTATGTATCACTTCGGTTATAATTAAATTAAATTTCTTATTGCACCGAACTAACGTGATTAATGATTCCCGGTAGTTTAATTTTAATATACCGTTATACTTTTTATTACGCACACTATTATCTCGTACAGTTCGTGTTTAAAAACTTATTTCGTATACACATATAATTACTTCGACACTAATTTTACTAACAGTAATTACAAATTTACTGTTTACACGCACGCGTTTTTAATACTAGTATTCCTGTTAATGTACGTAGAATCCCGATTAATGTTTCTTCGCATGTACTATATTCGTATAATAACCTTAGAGAAGCAATCAATATCCGTATAAACTCCGTTTACTATCCGCACGATCTGTTTAATATCTTGATGATCCGTTTAACGATCCCGGTTGAGCCCCCATGTAAGAATTATAATCTTCTTCTATATATAATTTTATTCAACCAACAGAACATGGACAATCAAACACGATAGAATTCTTATAACTGTAACTCTTTTATTAATTATACAGAAAAACTATTTAACTCTTTTTTTCCCAAAAACACAACTCGACTTTGTTCGTTTACGTACTTTTTCTATCTGCCACGTTTTTTCGTTTTTCGCTCTTTTTATTTTGTTTTTCCGTCCGCAATGTCAAAAAGGGTGTATATAAAAATATTCTAAAGCAGAGTTGATACTTTGAATTTTAAATGTAAAGGTAAGTATTTCTGCGTTTATATATTGTTCTGCGATCTGCCCTTTCCACATATATATATATATATATATATATATATATATATATATATATATATATATATATATATATATATATATATATATATATATATATATATATATATATATATATATATATATATATATATATATATATATATATATATATATATATATATATATATATATATATATATATATATATATATATATATATATATATGTGGGAACACCCTGTATGCTAAAAGTTCAGTTCAAAACGGGATATTGAAAGACTGTTGTTTTTCGTCGCTGTTGCAAGAATAAACCAAATTACATAGTCGGATGATCAGTTTTTTATGTGAAGCCGAGAAGGCAGTGCTGTTCAAATAAAATAAAATTATAAGTTGTACAGTTTTTGATTGTAGTATTAATTTAAAATAAAAGCCTTTTCCTACAAATAATTGGGGGCTCAACCGGGAGTGTGATTCAATGCGGATACCCATTAGTCGCGAGTTAATAAATTGTTACGTGTTGTGTCAATAATTTTGTAAATTATAACAATTTAAAATTTACGTTATAATATGCAAACGCAGCAAGTGATTTCATAGTGATAAGGATACGTATTTTATATTGTAATTGGTAAATTACATTTCGGCAGAAATTATAATTATATGTAAAGCACATTTTTGCAAAAACTTTTTTAAACCGTTTCAAGTGTTTGAGTGATTACGGTAAAGTCTTTGTTCGTGTTTTTGAGAACATAAAATAACCCGAAAACATTAGTGGAAACATATAAGTGTTAAACATTTGTGAAGCAAAAGTTATATGCTGTGATTGTGATAAGAATAGAGTGACTCGAAAGTTTAGTCTAAAATTTAGAAAACCGTTTCGAAAACCTGCAGTTTAGAAAGAAAAGTTTTGGAAAAACGTGTGAATAACTGAAAACCGTTAGATGTTTCGATAAAGAACGTGATTACGAACAAAAAATTATAAAACTGCTTCACAAGGTGAAATTAATTCCGTTATTGTTTACGCGTATATATTCAACACATCAATGTCGAAAAAGAAAAGAGGAAAGGCGAACAGCACTATGAACTCTGATGAATGTGACACATCGTTATCAGTCAGCAAGAAACTTGATGAACTGATAGGAATGATGCAAACTACTTTTATGGGAAAGGGTGTTTCATCTGAAACTCATGTACAACAAGTGCAAAGCGAGTTAAATGCAAAGCAGTTGCAAGAAGTTAAAGATCGTGAACTGGTCAAGCAAATGAGGGAAATCAAACGGCTTCAATTAGAAAATCAACAACTAAAAGATAAATTTAATGAAGGAGAAGCGAGCCAGTTTGATGACGGACCACACAACAGTACAACAACTGCTAGTGGCGATGATAACCAAGGAGTCAGTCGGATGAATCTTAAAGATATTTTAGATTCAATGCAAACGTTCAGTGGTTCAGATTTCTATCCCGTAGAAAATTTTCTTGAGGAATTTGAGAATATGGCCATTATTATGAAATGGAACGATTTGGAAAAATTCGTGTGTTGTAAAAAGTTATTGGTCGGCTCCGCAAAATTATCAATACGCACATCGAAAGATATAGATTCCTATAAAAATATAGTACAGTTTCTAAAAGAAGAATTCGGGAAAAAATATACAAATGCTGAAATCCATTCGAAGATGATCGCGCGAACTAAAGAACCTAAAGAAACATTTCAAGAATATTTCCTCGCTATGCGAGAGCTGGGTGGATTAAGAAATATGGCTGATATCGATATAATTCATTACACGATTGATGGGATTGTTGATAAAGAAGTCAACAAAGCAATGCTATATGGTGCAACTTCAGTAAAAGAATTCAAGAACAAGCTTGAGATCTACCAGAAGTTTAAGTCGAAACAAAGTTCCGAAGTTAGTATATCTCATCAGAGCAGAAATCAAGCAGCGCTTCCATCGAATCAACCTCCTAGAAGAAATTCAAGGTGTTTCAATTGTGGTATAATGGGTCATAGTGGGCGACAGTGTAGGAAAGGAATAAAATGCTTCAAATGCAATGAATTTGGGCATATTGCCCCAAATTGTGGCAAAAAAAATCCAAATACAGCCAAATCCGAGAATAATCCAGCATCGACCTCACGATCTGCCACTACCGTGTCGAATGACGAAAAGTTTTTTAACGGAAGAAATTTCAAATACCTAAAGATAAATAACTTCAAAGTAAAAGCCTTGATTGATACAGGGAGCGATATAACTTGTGTGGCAAGAGTACTTATGAGGACATGGGAAGCCCAAAGCTCAATGGAAAGAGTACCACTATTAAAGGTGTTGGCAACTTAGCAATGGTTACCACTGGTACATTTGATGGATTTTTGGAAGCTGATGGCGAGATATTTGTGTTCATATTTTACCAGATGAAAATATGCCAGGTCTTAGTGTAATTGTAGGCAATGATGTTCTTCATGGTACCAAGATAGAATTATGAGATCATGAAATCAAGATCAGCAAATTGTTCGATAAATTGTTGTCTTGTTACTGTGCTTTTAAACAAAATGTTTTGAATATCGGTAACCAGAAGTATTCCTCCGAAATAAATGATCTGGTAATGAATTACGTACCAAAAAAGTTAAAGAATGCCCTGTACAAATGCGCCTAGTTTTAAACGACGATTCTCCTATTTATCAAACACCAAGGAGATTGCCACCTGCGGAAAAGAAAGTCGTGGATGAACAAATTCTGGAATGGTTACGAGATGGTATAATTCGTCCTAGTAATTCAGATTTCGCTAGCCCAGTTGTACTAGCAAATAAAAAGGATGGAACTAAACGATTATGCGTAGACTATCGACGGTTAAATAAGAGGGTAATAATGGATCGATACCCTTTACCGATCATTGAAGATCAAATTGATCAGTTACATGACGCGGGTGTTTTTTCTACACTAGACCTCAAAAATGGATTCTTTCATGTACCGGTCAATCAGGAAAGTGTAAAATATACTTCATTTGTAACTCCG
Organism: Nephrotoma guestfalica; assembly: GCA_963691935.1. NCBI lineage: Eukaryota > Metazoa > Arthropoda > Insecta > Diptera > Tipulidae > Nephrotoma > Nephrotoma guestfalica. The sequence goes on along the minus strand of OY829913.1, from coordinate 74,111,937 downwards.
TCTGGCCAGTATGAATTCTTTTGTATGCCGTTCGGGCTATATATATATATATATATATATATATATATATATATATATATATATATATATATATATATATATATGTGGGAACACCCTGTATGCTAAAAGTTCAGTTCAAAACGGGATATTGAAAGACTGTTGTTTTTCGTCGCTGTTGCAAGAATAAACCAAATTACATAGTCGGATGATCAGTTTTTTATGTGAAGCCGAGAAGGCAGTGCTGTTCAAATAAAATAAAATTATAAGTTGTACAGTTTTTGATTGTAGTATTAATTTAAAATAAAAGCCTTTTCCTACAAATAATTGGGGGCTCAACCGGGAGTGTGATTCAATGCGGATACCCATTAGTCGCGAGTGCACTGCTATGCACTTCACCAGCAATATTTAGTCGATTTATTCATGTAGTTTTCAAGCCATTAATCGATAAAGGACTCATCGCAGTTTATATGGATGATATAATCATTCCAACCATCGACTTCGAATCAAACATAATTGTTTTAAAAGAAGTACTCAAGACGGCTGCACAATATGGGATTATGATTAAGTGGAAAAAATGTTCAGTTTTATCAACGCGTATCGAGTATTTAGGCTACGACATCACAGATGGTACAATAAAACCTTCGGTAGCTAAAACTAAATCAATCATGAAATTTCCTAAACCACAGAATATAAAAGGTCTACAAAGTTTCCTTGGACTAACGAGTTATTTTCGCAAATTTATCAAAGGTTTCTCTGATATTGCACGACCATTGTACCAGCTGCTAAAGAAAGATGAAAAGTTTAATTTTGGTCCTAAACAAGAACAAGCCTTTAGAGAATTGCAAAATCGTCTATCTACTCCGCCAGTCCTTCATATTTTCAACCCTAAAAGAAAAACTGAACTCCACACAGACGCTTCGAAATTGGGCTTCGGAGCTATATTACTGCAGTTGAAAAGCGAAGATCAGTCGTATCATCCTGTCTATTACTACAGTAAGCGAACTACAAAAGCTGAAGAAAATTATAATAGCTACGAGTTGGAAGTCCTAGTAAACGTATAGTAAAACGCATAGTAAACGCATTGAAGAAGTTTCGGGTGTATCTGCTAGGTATCGAATTTAAAATTGTTACAGATTGCGCCGCTTTTAAAGCTACAATGGAGAAAAGGGAGTTGCTTCCACGAATTGCCGGTTGGGCAATGTTCCTGCAAGACTTTAATTATACTATCGAGCACAGGAGCGGCATGAAGATGAGGCACTCAGATGCATTGAGTCGGTACCCAATAGCTGCGGTTATTGTTGACGAATTTATTGAGAAGGTAAAAATCGCTCAACAGACCGACGAGCATCTCCGATTATTAAAGAAATGTCTAGAGAAGGGACCAGTTGAAAATTATTGTTTATATGGAGGAGTGGTCTATCGCATTGAAGATGATGGCTGCAACATGTTGTGCATCCCTAAAGGAATGCAATACGAAATTATTAAAGACACACACGAAAGAGGTCACTTCGGATATAAAAAAACAATGGAATTGCTCAAACGAGAATATTACATACCTGGCTTATCGGGAAAATTCCAAAATGTAATCCGTAATTGCGTACCCTGTATTCTCTCCGAACGAAAGGGGGGCAAGCAAGAGGGTTTTTTGAATCCTATACCAAAAGCAGACTTACCGCTGTCGACATATCATATTGACCATTTGGGGCCTATGACTTCAACGAGAAAGCAATATGGGTATATCCTGGTCGTAGTTGATGGGTTCACGAAATTTGTTTGGATGTATCCTGTGAAATCGCTGACAACAAGCGAAGTAGTCCAAAAGCTTGAACTACAAAAAAACAATTTTGGTAGTCCAGCCAGGATAATTACAGATCGAGGGACCGCCTTTACCTCGAATGGTTTTAAGAAGTATTGTTCAGAGGAGAACGTTTCTCACGTATTGATTACAACTGGCGTTCCAAGAGGGAACGGCCAAGTGGAAAGAATACATCGCATAATAATACCAGCTCTAACGAAGATGTCGTTGCAGAACCCAGAATGTTGGTATAAGTATGTTAATAGCTTACAAACTTTTATTAATTCTAGTTGGCAACGTGCGATAGGAATGAGTCCTTTCCAATTGTTATTCGGAGTCCCAATGCGAGTGAAGGAAGATCTTCATCTTAACGAATATATTGAAGATGCAATAGCCCACTGCTTTGACGAGGAGCGATCTACTCTGCGGAAAGAAGCATCCTGCTAAATGGAGCGCATACAATCGGACAATAGAAAGGATTATAACAAGAAAAGGAAAAAAGCAACCATATACAAATTGAATGATATCATAGCTATCAAGAAGACGCAATTTGGAGCTAGTCTAAAAATTCTCCCCAAGTACCAAGGACCTTACAAAATAACTTCTGAAAAGGCCAACGATCGATATGATGTGGAGAAAATCGGCGATTCTCCTGGCCCACGAAACACTACTACGAGCAAAGACAACATGAAAATGTGGAGAACATCGCTGAAAGAAACCGAAATCGACTCCGAGGATGACGATAGTGTAGAAGATGAACAAATTCCGGTGAATATCGATGAGTTTTCTTCCGCCCAGTGAACTTCATCGTCGATGATAACAACCTATAAGTAAAAGGAGTGATGAAATAAATAAATTTTCATTATAGAAAAAAAAAATAATGTAACTTACCCACTACGAAGCCATAAGATGATGACGTATACTTACCAATACAAAAAGACGAATAAGACGAAAAGTAAAGATGTGAACCAAAGATGTTCGAAGACGTAGCGGAAAATCAAGACGTATAATAGAAGACGAAAGAAGGGAACCAAAAGACGAAAGACATCGAGACGATGTCAACTAGGATGGCCGAGTTGTGGGAACACCCTGTATGGTAAAAGTTCAGTTCAAAACGGGATATTGAAAGACTGTTGTTTTTCGTCGCTGTTGCAAGAATAAACCAAATTACATAGTCGGATGATCAGTTTTTTATGTGAAGCCGAGATGGCAGTGTTGTTCAAATAAAATAAAATTATAAGTTGTAAAGTTTTTGATTGTAGTCTTAATTTAAAATAAAAGCCTTTTCCTACATATATATATATATATATATATATATATATATATATATATATATATATATATATATATATATATATATATATATATATATATATATATATATATATATATATATATATATATATATATATATATATATATATATATATATATATATATATATATATATATATATATATATATATATATATATATATATATACCTATGCACCATCCCTCTTGTTCGGTCACCATAGAGTTTACTTGTCTGGTCGCCTGAAATTCATATACTTTTGCTGTGAGTTCAATAGGAATGCAACAATACAAACACAGACCAATGTTGGTTTGTATGTTGTAATGAAGATTACTATTAAATCTAAGTTTTTTAATTTAAAAATAATTAAATTTTTTATTTTAATTTGGACAAATTCGCCATCGCGAATACAACTCGATTGTTTTTGAGAAAAACGCAGCTTATATCGTTTAGATGAAAAAAAAAAAAAAAAATTTAGCATGGACGCATTCTTGGGCATTTAAATATCGACATCAAACCAATTTTTTTTCTGAGTACCATACAGCTTGATTTTCCTGGAATTAGCACCCATCGCAATTGCGTCTTGGGGCCCACTTGCCGACATCCTGAACGATTTTTTCCTACATAAGGACCAATTGATTTCTCCCTTTTGAAAACTTCCCTCCTTAATATTTTGGGAAAATCGTACGAGCCAAAAAAGCATTAAATTGGGACCCGGAACTCATCACATGACCTTCTAAACGAATTTTTGCCGACATCTGATCCCATCGCAAGCATCGGAATTCTTATTACTTATCCCACATAACTTCCTTATTGGGGTTACAAAATATTCAAGTAAACTATAAATCGATAAAATTTAGTATTTGAACGTTGCGTCGATGTCATCCAAACAATTTAAATTATGAATTAGTTTTCTTTGAATCGCGTAAGAATGCACGTACTTCCATTGGTAATACTGTTTTCGTCGGCTATTGCAATTGAATTTCCCAGCCTAGCAAAAAGCAATAAACTAGGCGATGAAATCATAACACTACTAACGGGTAATATTGAACCGCAAGGTAATCATGATATTTGGATTATGGATTATAAAAGTCGCGGCGACCATGTTAACGACATACATTATGGTTTGAATCGAAATTATCTGGTTGTGGCATATAAAAATACGCTTCAAGATTTCATCGATGGAGACGCTAAACTACCAAAATACGTTCTAATTATGATCGATGATCCAATCACTCGGCAAGATTATAGTCTCATTTTAAATGTAGTGCGCGCAAAAAAATTTTATAATGAAGAAAGACTAATATTCGTTTGTAATTTCGATATATCATCGCAATTACCGCCGCCATTCTGGGTGAAGCCTGGGATCTCTATGTTGTTTGTGTTCATAGCCGACACTGGACGTGTTAATAAAATTGTGTACAACGAACATCGTCAGTCGATTTTATTAAATGTTACACACTTAACCCAAATTAATCAGATATTTTTCGGTGACCTAAATATGAATAAGAATATTGTACCTGTTTTGTATGGCGAGGATATAACTCGGTCGTTTTATAGAGACGGAACTCTGTACGGAATTGATGGGCAGTATTTGAATATATTGGCAAATAAAATAAATGCCACAACGAATATTGAAATAGTTGCGAACAGTTTTGAAGCAGGACTGGGATTAAATTCGGCAACGGCCCATCTAAATATCAATTATAACATCCGTTATATATATGAGGGCGATGAAATGGGAACAAATCCTCTTGAATTTACACGTATATCGTTGTTGGTGCCGCGGAAATTAATTAAAAATGATTTTTGGTCTTCATTTCGTAGTTTTCATCTAGAAACTATGATTCTTTATCTAACAGTGACGTTATCAATAGCGTTAATATTGTACGTCATGCAAAAATATTATCACCATTGCGAACAGAACACAATAATATTTACGATACTGTTTGATTTGTTCAAGGCACTTATCATGCTTGATGTATCAACGCCGATGCGAACGCCATTGGAAAAATTGCTTTTGTTGGCCATTCTCTGGATTAATTTTATATTCTACAGCTGTTACGAAACATTTATGCTGGCTGATCTTATAATGCCTCTGTACGAGAAGGATATTGATAGTGTACCTGAGTTATTAGATTCTGATATGTTTTTGTCTTTCAACGAAGACGACGTAACTGTAATAAGTCGTGCTGATGAACATATCGCATCTTTTAATCGAGGAGGTTTGCGAGCCTTCTATAATAACAAAACATCGATATATCATGCGATTGTTAATAATTCGTATCAACATTTATATTTTTTAATGGTAGATAAAACAGCCGATGTATTTTTAAATTCCCGATTTAACTACAATGGCCGAAAGGTGGTGTATCATAAAATGCAGCATTTTTCCCTCTACACATTTTCAAGTTATACTTATTTGCCTTATCATGTGCCGCTGGCCAAAGAGCTAGATCATATTTTGTTGCGCATTTTTGAATCTGGCATCGAATCTTATTGGAGAGTATTATACGCGCACGATATCATCCGATTTAATATGTTGCCGGATAAAGCCATCGTTGAAGATGATGATCAATTGATTGTAACCTTTGAGAATTTCGTTGATATTTCGGTCTATATACTTGTGATTGGTTGGATTTTGAGTACGATAGCATTTCTAGCCGAGCATTTGTTTTTTAATGCGAGGAGCGCATACCAATACATAAAATTGAAAGTGGAGTCTTTACGAAATTAAATGATTTTACGTAATATTGGCTTACTAAAATATAGAAAATGAGTAAATTAGTTCTGCACTTTTAAATTTTACATGCTAAAAGCACAAAAATATTCAACAGTACTCCTTTCGAAGCTATACTACATTATTCACTGGACAAGTATTTTTCAAACAGATTTTTCAAATTGATCCGGAACCAGGACGTGCTGAATAATAAGTTCATTAAATTATCTACCTTATCACCATCAAAATATTAGGCCTTATATGTCAACGCAAAACATTACAATGGAAACGGTCACTTGTAGATATGTCAAATGATGAGCTTCGTTCAATACCTTAAGCCCAGTCATCACCGTAAATGGGAAGCATCTTTTGCTATTTGTGTTTTCATGTTGTATGCTCGTTTTGAAGAAATCACGTTAGCCAGAACTAAATATTACACATTGGCCTTGAAATTTGATACTGGCTGGAAGCACGATGATAAACGTTGATGCATCCGCGATGTAGGGAAATATTAGAATAATTTATTAGTGTGACATTAAAATATGTATCTAGAATTTATCTAATAAGATCATAGGGTTTTTAATAAATGTTTTATCAAAATTATATTTCCGTTTTTAAAATAAATAAACTTTTTAATCATAAATAGTGTTCATTCCAATTTAAAACTAAATTCAGAGTGCGGACGACTTAAAATTTGGAAATGTTTGTACTGCAAATCAAACGTAGGCGCTCGGGCCTATCAAACAAATTAATTGGTCTCCGCCCACATCAACTGCTCTAAATAAACAAATTACTTAGAATGTGTTGGATTTTCCGCCCAGGTTTATTTTGTTTCAACTGTGAGAGCGTATCTAAATTATTACGACTTCCAGGTAACAACCGTACGCTGTGACCTAGAAGACACTTATCCTGGGATTAATTTGGATTGAATTTGAGAGTGAAATGAAAACATTAATAGAGGTGCATGACCTGAGGTTTGGATGAGTTTGATGGGATTATTGATCTATATTGATAATTTTTGGTAGAATATGACACGTAGTTGAAGTGGGCTAAGATTGGATGAAATTTTAACTTTTCCGAAAATTAAAAAACAATTTGCTTGTTCTTCAAACCGTAAAATTCACGAGAAAATTGTTAAAATCGATTACTTGGACTCGCAAACTTCTCATTCGTTGCTGAATAAATTGGCCGAAACAACAAAAACATTTAATATTTCCGCGTGGACTTCTTCGGATGGCGAAAAAAGGAAGTATTCAATAAACGTTTTCTTTTCATCAACAAGAAGAAAATTATCAAAAATTCGAGATTTCAACGAGATTGTATATCCAACCCGTTTTAAGTTTAACTTAATATACAACTTTTCTATTATTTTATTTCCGGATATTAATTTTTTGTTACTGGGATCACAATAATTAGCCGAAATAATATCGATTTAAAAAAATTAATAATTAAAAGTTTAAGAGAATCGAAATTTTTTAATATGTCAAAAGGAACTCAGCTTCGATAGGAGGTTTTCATTTTTTGAAATATTTTCAAAAGTATATTCATTTACAAAAAAAAACTAATATGAACGGACAAATTTAAGCGGACATGACGATTTTTGACAAATAACTGAATTTCAACGAAAATTCGGCCTCCGTACAGCCCAGACGTAAATGGGGGGGGGGGGTTCCAGTAATGTTTAGCCGAAATTGGTACATCGCAAGCTACCCCTCCCATCCCTACCCTTACCCCTAAAACAAAGAACTTTCTTGTTAATAATAGGCCTAAATCTCATATACAAGTGACATGTTACAAGATATTTGTAACAGGTTAGTATGGCTCGAACGGGTGGTTTCCTTTGTATTAGACCTAATCCAATTAACAACCGATCTACAAATGGGAGAAATCTAATACAGATCTAGAAAACGAAATTTCCAAGAAGTTGACGGCTGGAATTAATGTTTTCATTTTGAACTATGAACAACTGGATGTAATATTCAAAACTTGTAGAGGGTAATTTTTTTGGATTTTTGGCTTTTCGTGTATATGTTTTTGACGCATTAAACGTAATTAGCACCACCCGTCAAAGTCAATTGTTCTCACTTAGCATTGCTATTTCATCATGGAAAGTCTAACACGAATAACGTTTACAAATTACTAAATTTTATTATCAAAATTCGTGTTTGGCACACTTCATCCATTTTATTTTGGTCGTCATAATCGACGTACTGACAATATGTCGCGGAATCCACTAAATCGTATGCGTAGAGTGCGTTTAGGGGAAAATATAGCTGCTGCTGCAGCTAGTGTTGATGAAGACAACAAAATGTCCATTTGTCGAAGGGCACAGCAATTGGGATAGTGTTATTCGACTACGTGGAAGGTTTTACGCAAACATCTTAGTCTGAATGCGTATAAAAAATAGCTCGTGCAGAAGATCTTGAGGAAGCTTTGTTTTTTGAGCGAAAAATAGTGTTCAACAACGTCGCTCAGTTTTGGTTAAATGGGTACGTTAATAAGCAAAATTTACGCAATTTATCTCTTGTATCGGCCCGATAAATTGGCCGCCCACATCGTGCGATTCTACGCCTCTTGAGTATTTTTTGGGGGCTAGGTGAACTCAGACATTAAGGCAACATTAAACATGTCATTTGCGAGATACCCGCTCGAAAAAATGATTAAAAATTGGACATCTCGTATGAACCACTTAAAACGTAGCCGTAGCCAAGATACATGAAATAATTTTTCACCCATTATATCTCAAAATCGTGTAAACACATAGGTTAGGTTATACATTTCAAAGAAAGGGAGGGAGAGCACCTTTCTGAGGTGTTCCCCGAACAAACCGTCTTCTGACGGAGACTTCCTCACCCCCATGACCCTTCTGCTTCCTAGCAGTTCATTACTTAGGCTGGTTAAGAGGTATTCAATCTCAAGTGGCAACAATCCTTCTCTAATTACCTTCACCTTCACGTTGTTAAAAGCGCCACCAACGAGAATTTCTCAAAATCCCGTAACTTCACAATTTCCCGAACCAAGGCATGCAATGCTTTATGATCACGATATGGTTTGTATATGACCCTTATCTTCACCGTATGGTAATAGCCTTGTGGATGTGTTTTGTTGCTGGCCTTATTAAGCAAATAACATAATCCAGTATATCTTTAATCCTCTGTGAACGGAGACACGCATGGTCAAACATGGCCGTTTTCATATATCGCACTGTCAAATAGGAGGAAGGCAAATGGCATGTATGTCTACATAATAGAATACGTGTCTACAACTGCATAGATTATATTGCGTATTTAACCTCGTCGAACCCTATGTATATCTCAACATCGCATTAAAAGTGTCTTGTTCTAAGATATTTGCAAGCGTTACTATATGACTAGAGCTGGTCTTTTCACTTTAAACTATACTCCGTTACTCTATACTCACGGATTATCCAAGAATCTAATTAAAAACTATTTAAAAGTTCTAAATCTGCGATCAAAATTGCATGTATTTTCACTTTGTACTAGACCCAATTCAATTAAAAGTTTTATATTTTCAGTAAATCAATTGGAACACTGGGTGACACATTCAGATGTTGTATACCTCAAAATCGCATTAAAAGTCTTTTTTCTGGTGGTGTTTTTATTTTGGAAAATGATTGTCCAATATCGAACGTTTGCACACGATATTACACTTTCATTTATAAACTGAAAAATTGTCTAACAGAAAGTAACCAATCAATTTTTTGATTACCAGATTTTAATTTAGAATAGCGATGACCGTCGCCATCCCAGATGACCATCCCAGAAAATCTCTTTTTAGAACGGCCATAATAACTCACTGCAAGACTTCGTATTATTTAACCAACAAAAAAACTTGGCTGTTATTTACCCAAATTAAAAAATTCGCGTTAGAAGTCGCGTGTCTCAACGAGCTAATCAAAATGTTTAAATGACCTTCAGGTCCCTGCTCAGGCGCCATTTTGTAATACGGTTCATCCTGGGTGACTGTTCGTTTCGAATATTGGGTAGAGCTCGCGGCTTGGAGGGTATGTTTTGTTGCTCAGGTTATAACAAAACAAAACGTACTTTACCGAGTTCAACGAGGTAAAAAATGTAAACAAAGAAACCGATAAACATACATGACCAAGCTTTGGCGTTTGGATCGGGAGGTACCGAGGTCGAATCCCGATAGGGGCAGGATGCTAAATAGAAGTGTCATCATCAGATTACGATATGTGATGAAAAGGAAACCAAATATGAATCCCTATCTGAGTACAGAACTAAAGGGCCGACCTACCCTAATCGATTCCGATTATCCGCCAGCTTCAGTTCCAACACAGTTGATCGTATGTTTTCTATATAGAATTCAGTTCCATAATTAATTTCCAAGGATGACGCTTTAAAAATCTGAAATTAGATAAAAAAAAATTAATTATAGTTGTAAAAAGTTATTTAAGTTGTAAAAAGTTTTGTGACGTTTGGGCCACCCTGTACTTAAGCGTTTCTACTAATTGGGAAATCCTAGTGACTTTTGACCTAAATTGATCCACCGGAAGTGGCACCTTCCATGTGACCTTTTTCGATTTCTGACAAACAACTCTTTTTTCTTTCATAATTTCAAAGGAAGAAGTCTGGAGCAGATAAATCAGTTGAGCGTGCCGGCCAAGTAATTGCAGAATTTCGCTAAATGATACTTTTTCCAAAAATTCAAAAATTAGCCTTAAGAATGCAGTTGTCAGATAATCAGATGAGCTGTATGGGTAGTAGCACCATCTTGCTGCCATCAAACTTTTGGTGTGTCCAAGACTATATAGTACGCAGGAAATTCTCCAGCATTTCTCGATATCTTTCGTCAGTGATGGTTAGCGCGTTTTCTGCCTCATCTTCAAACCAGTAAGGTAAAAAAACCGCTGCTCTCCTGCAGTTACACCCCACTAAACCGTTATTTTTACGGGATGCAGACTACGTTTCTGGACTATTCTCGGATTTTGTATCACCCAGAATCTCATATTTTGTTTGTTAACAAATCCGTTTAGATGGAAGTAGGCCAGGTCGCCTGAACAGCGTAGTCTTTCATGCCAGTACTATAGACTGGCATTGAGCTATGCAATACATACCTGGTAAAGTTTAAGTTCGTTTGTTCGATTATGCTGCGGTACAAATATGAGCTTTTCGGAAAATCTTACGGTACAGAACTTTTTATGGCCATAATCCCCAATTTTCTCCAAAAAATTCATTTCAAAATTTTTCCATTTAAATGGCCGTTGATCGCTTCTATTTTCATTACAATTGGCCATAATTCAAAAATTATTTCAGAATCTCATTTCCATCCACCTTATTTATTTTCATTATGATCGGCATAGTTCCGTGGCAATTAGCGATATAAAGCGTTCAAAAATTTTTCTCGAATCCTGTTTCCATTTATCACTCCACATTTTATAATTTTCGGTTTAAAAAAGATTTAGTTTTCGTTTGTATTATTTTAGAATTCAATGGTAAAAATTATTTGCTATCCCATATCATCATCCCCCGTACCAAATTTGGATTGCTAGAAATTACTAAAATCCAACGCAGCTTAATTTTGAGATCAGAACTCTTCGTAATTCCTTACAGGAACTCGAAACTCTCTCACCAGTTTTTTCCACGCAAGGTGACCCTGCGGGGTCGAAAAGAAGGTGTTCGGTCTTAGATACTGGTTAAAACTACGATATATTCATGTCTGAATGTTTGTAAGTAAATGTTTGGACTTGGCAGCAAGTCAGACTTTGAAAGATATTGCGTATTATAATGGCCGTTATTAAACTCCGCGTAAAGTTTCTTAACTGGTGGCAGCATCAGAATACCGGAGCGTTATGCAATTACAGTGAACTCTTACATATCATAATTAGTACGCTTTTATCAATCAGGTAAATATAAATAAAATGCGATTCCTGTGTTGAGTTTATTGAAATTGCTCACGGAGTCTGCCCAACATACTCGCAATTTACCTCGCGTTACCATTATAACAGCAAAGTGAAATAAAGACTCTATTACAATTCCACCATATTTAATTTCGGGTAGAAGGGTGGCAATTCGATGATGCGAATCACCTTACATATTCGACATATGCAGATACAGCCAGGTATGCATTATTGGCTATATTAGTAGTATTAAGGTGAATATCGACAAACGTAAAATACTTTAATTATTCCCTGGGGTTTGCATACAGTTTAAATAAATTTAATAATTGACCATTATTTCTGTTTTGTCGCAAGTAAATTATTTGTCCTTGTACGAGTACTTGTATCGCATGTATCTCAGAAAGTTGTTGAAACGACCTTGGAGATGAAATCATTACGTATACTGAAAAGTATGGTATCACGATATTTGAATAATTTAACATTATGTTAGTCATATTGCTCTCTGTAGACTAGGTGTTTTGAGTAAAACAATGTCACGTGATTTTCGGAAGTATAGCAAGAACACCTCCACAAGTAAATTGTATTTCCATTTTTTTTTTTTAATTAATTCTTCTTTATTATTTCTTTTTTAATTACAATCTAGTCGAATACTAATAAGCAAATTTAAGGGTTTTGTTGTGCGCCAGATAGAGGCTTATTTTAGCTGATTTAACCCCAACTGAAAAAGGGAACCTAACTCTTTGAGCATTCTAACTAAATCCATATTATCCAGTAGCTGGATGGCCTCTATGTTTCTTACCACTTTATTTTGGAATCGCTGGATAATATCCATGCTGCTGTGCTTCAATCGTGGAAGTGGGATCACAGGCTAGATTTTTCATGTAAATCCCTGAACTTCCAAATTATTCGCATTTTCATCATTTTATCGGTGTATTATCGCATTTTGTTATTAAACAAAATTTTATATTACTTTTATTACTTTCATACATAATAATTTCGCCTAAATGTTTGCTTAGTCAAGATATGTATTGGTTACCAATACATTGATAATAATTATAAAGGTAGAGTACAGGTACAGTTTTAGTAAAAATTTCATTACCTTATATAGGCGAATGAAGTTTGTCCTAAAATTGTCCTAAATATAATGACGTCATTTAGGATAAAGTTAGGACATACTTCGTTGGTTAATTAGCAGGAAGCACCACGTTCAGATGATGTTGACAATTGGGCTAGTATATAGACCTTCTATACTCAAAAAAATGTGGCAGTGATGCTGAATAAATTGGCAATCTTTTTCATAAAACAACCATCAATATAACGCTAACAAACTTTTTTATTAATTTGAATAAAATTTTTTCACAAATATGGTAATAATTTTGAAAATTTTGTTTTCGTTTTGATGAAATTTTAATTAAATTTGACATACATTTTTATTAAATTGATAAAAGATTCCTTCGATTTGATAGAAATGGCAATTTGTTTAAAAAAATGTTACTTCAATTTCAGAAAATTTTTATTCGTATTATAATATATTTACTCACATTGGCGAACATTTCTTTCATTTCTTTTAATTTAATAATATTAATTAGTAAATTGAAAAATAGTTTTATTTATTTAATGAAATATATTTTCTAATTGATTGAAAATGTCATTTTAATAATAAAATATCTTTTCAAATTGATAGAGAATTTTATTGGATACATAATTTAGTTTATTGAAATTGACGAGCTATTTTTTCAAATAAATAGAAGATTTCTGTTAAATTTACGATTTTTAATTTTTATTAACTTGATCAGTAAAGTAAAATAATATTTGTTTCAAATCATTGATTTATTTAATTCATTTATGTAATTCATTAGATTTTATCTAAAAATAAATTTTTTCTAAATTAGCGATTTCATCGCTATAACAATAGTTTACGTTGTGCGCAATTAACAAATATTTGATTACTAATTCAGTACTAAACTTTTCATTACTAATTCAGTGTTTAGTCAATCCGAGTTTTTAGACTAATTTTCAATATAAATATATATAATTCTTTAAATACTACCAATTAGTTTTTTTCAATTCCGCAATTAAACTTCCAACCGCAGGATGTTTTTTGTCTCTCTTTTTGTCTCGATTTTGTCTCGATTGGGAGTAAACTCAAAAAAGTACTGTGGAGCTTTATTACTCCATACTAGTATGGATGCCATTGGAAAATTTAAATTTAACACGTAAAATATTTTAAAACGTATTTCAACTGCACGAATAATCGAAAAAACTTGATATTTTATTCCGTCAAAATAAATAAATATTTCTTCCGGGTTCTCCAATGAGCCTTTTATTACTAAAAAGGGTTTTATAGCTACACCTTCGTCAAGCTTTTGTTGAATTAGTTCTTCAATCTGTTGGACTGTAGCACCAACCAACATAATGATTGTTGTGAATCTTTAATTGTAATGTTATTAACTATTTTCTGTCCATTTACATTCTTAACCATTCTAGTGGTTGGCACAAGAACAAAATGAATTAAATACAAAATTGTTGCATGTAAGCCATCTGAAAAAATAAACATTTTCGATTACCAAAAATAAATTGAGTTGAATAAAAACACTTACTTTCAGAGATATTTCCTTGCTGTGTTAGCTGATTATCCAATAAGCACCTTGCATTTTTATCTAAACATTTTTAAAAATATAAGTATGTAAATGTATAAAATTTTCCCTCTCGCTGGCAACTCCATCATATCAAGGGATTTGACCGCCTCCATTTAGGTTTTATGACCATATTTTTCATTTCGCATAGTGAGCGATTAATTCAATGATCCTAACCAAGTCAAATTTCTTCCATGTCATCACCGGGAATCGAACCCAGGACCTCAAGTTGAAGCATGCTAATCACTTTGCCATCTTTTGTAGGACACGAGGGCATTAAGGTTAAGAGAATGGTCATTCTTTTATGTCATGACTACTAATAAGTTCGAAGTTGGAGTCGGAAGGACAAAGGTTTAAATTCGAAAACGTTAATTTCGAGTTTATATTAAATTTAGAAGCTGAGTAAATTCCGCGTGAAGTTAAAATAAAGTTTGATTATTAAATTTTGAACAATGGAAAATTCAAATATAGAGTTTCAAAAATTAAATTTTGAAACCCAAGCTGATTCACGCAATTACCATCTGCTCGTTGCAAGCTCCATGTCAGCTTTACTGACATGGTAGATGGATCGGCGCTGACTTCTGCACTCCAACAGGGGGTCGTAGTTGCTTTATTAACATCACTGACCGTAGTCGATGATGAAAACTCGCTTTTTTGTGCCCCTGCTGGGATTCGAACCCAGTACCTTCCGGTCCTAGTGCCAAAGCTTCAACCATTACCCTTGTCCGGTATATTTATAGTTACATTATACAAAATGTGATTTTCCGAAACCAATGTTTTGCATTCGAAATATGGCCGAAACCCGTTTAAAAATAGTATATTTAGTTTTATTGCATAATTGACAAACTATAACGAAGTTTATCTCTCTCTGCAGCATACTACGCGTTTCCCACAAATATATTAGTTTAAATAAATTTTTAGGTTAATGCCTAATTATTTAGGTAAAATTCGAAATAAAACGGGAAGAGATTAACGAAATTAAAACATTTTTCAAAATAACGCTATGTGTAGTTCATTAAAATTAGTTTATTAAGACCAGTCGAGAATGCGAGCAAAAATGTGACAAATGTAGACAATTCACCAGAAACAAGACCAGGTGGCAACCACACAGGTATGTAATGCAAAATGTCTCAGTCTCTATAAATCGCGTGCTAATTTCAGTGATTTCAATAAACTCGTTGCTAACGTTTAGCGAATCTGGAACTCTATTTCTGAACATGATTTAGAAACGAAAGCACTATATTCGAACAATACTTGAATCAAGAAGATTCTTGTTAAAAATTAATCTAAATCTAGTCCCTTCATTTACGTATTGTATTCCGAAGAAGAGCTCCTTAAATCACCCAATATTATCAAATACAAATATATTTATGAATGGTGTACATACAATTTTATAATACTTACTGACCTATAGCCGTACGGTTTTTTATACTGCACCCATTTCTGCAATATTTCTGCCGTTGAATTACAGTTCGAAATACGGGTGTGAAGTATTCCAGACTTTCCATAGATGTTATGTATGTATGAGTATCACACTGTTAATTCAAATTCAAATAGGAAAAAAATTAATCGTATTGGAAATTTTAGTACAATCATATAAGTATGAGACTTTTTTTAGAAAATGACTCAAACCTCAATTTAAATAAAAAATATGCAATATTTTCTAAAATAAAAATTTATGAACAAACTCAACCACGTATTGTGTAGAAATTATCGAGATTTCTATTAAAACAGATTAGAACTTTAAAACGAATAGAATAAATATTTTAATAAAGTAAGGAAAAGGTTTAAATTCAAACATGAGTTAAAATGACATAAGAACACCTAGAATATAAATTTTTTTACCAAAAAACCCAAATTCAAGCATTGTAAGCACCAAATGGTTGATTTAGGTGACTCAATGACCAACTTCATACACTATTAGCCGTTTTGACAGATAATGGCCATCTAAGTTTGAGTTATAATGACATATGAACAGCTGGAACATCAAAATTCGTAGTAATAAACTCGAAGTCGCGCATTCTTAGCACTAGGTGGTTTTAGTTAGGTGACTCAATGATCAACTTCATGTACTAGCCAGACCTGAATCACGATCTCTGGGAATGACCGATAATGGCCATATAAATTTGAGTAAAAATGACATCGGTACATCGATAATATGAAAATTCGTAGCAATAAACCGGAGGTCGTGCATTATTAGCACTTGGCGGTTTTAGTTAGGTGACTCAATGACCAACTTCATGTACTAGCCAGACCTGAATCACGATTTCTGGGGATGGCCGATAATGGCCATCTAAGTTTGAGTTATAATGACATATGAACAGCTGGAACATCAAAATTCGTAGCAATAAACTCGAAGTCGTGCATTATTAGCACTAGGTGGTTTTAGTTAGGTGACTCAATGACCAACGTCATGCCATCTAAATTTGAGTAAAAATAACATCGGTACATCGATAATATGAAAATTCGTAGCAATAAACCGGAGGTCGTGCATTATTAGCACTAGGTGGTTTTAGTTAGGTGACTCAATGACCAACTTCATGTACTAGCCAGACCTGAATTACGATCTCTGGGAATGGCCGATAATGGCCATCTAAATTTGAGTAAAAATGACATCGGTACATCGATAATATGAAAATTCGTAGCAATAAACCGGAGGTCGTGCATTATTAGCACTAGGTGGTTTTAGTAAGGCGACTCAATGGCCAACTTCATGTACTAGCCAGACCTGAATCACGATCTCTGGGGATGGCCGATAATGGCCATCTAAGTTAGAGTTATAATGACATATGAACAGCTGGAACATCAAAATTCGTAGCAATAAACCGGAGCTCGTGCATTATTAGCACTAGGTGGTTTTAGTTAGGTGACTCAATGACCAACGTCATGTACTAGCCAGACCTGAATCACGATCTCTAGGAATGACCGATAATGGCCATCTAAATTTGAGTAAAAATGACATCGATACATCGATAATATGAAAATTCGTAGCAATAAACCGGAGGTCGTGCATTATTAGCACTAGGTGGTTTTAGTTAGGTGACTCAATGACCAACTTCATGTACTAGCCAGACCTGAATTACGATCTCTGGGAATGACCGATAATGGCCATCTAAATTTGAGTAAAAATGACATCGGTTCACCGATAATATGAAAATTCGTAGCAATAAACCGGAGGTCGTGCATTATTAGCACAAGGTGGTTTTAGTTAGGCGACTCAATAACCAACTTCATGTACTAGCCAGATCTGACACACGATCTCTGGGAATGGCCGATAATGGCCATCTAAGTTTGAGTTATAATGACATATGAACAGCTGGAACATCAAAATTCGTAGCAATAAACTCGAAGTCGTGCATTATTAGCACTAGGTGGTTTTAGTTAGGTGACTCAATGACCAACTTCATGCACTAGCCAGACCTGAATCACGATCTCTAAGAATGACCGATAATGGCCATCAAAATTTGAGTAAAAATGACATCGGTACACCGATAATATGAAAATTCGTAGAAATAAACTCGAAGTCGCGCATTCTTAGCATTAGGTGGTTTTAGATAGGTGACTTAATGACCAACATCGTGTACTAGCCAGACCTGAATCACGATCTCTAGGAATGACCGATAATGGCCATCTAAGTTTGAGTAAAAATGACATCGGTACACCGATAATATGAAAATTCGTAGAAATAAACTCGAAGTCGTGCATTATTAGCACTAGGTGGTTTTAGTTAGGTGACTCAATGACCAACTTCATGTACTAGCCAGACCTGAATCACGATCTCTAGGAATGACCGATAATGGCCATCTAAATTTGCGTAAAAATGACATCGGTACATCGACAATATGAAAATTCGTAGCAAGCGCTAGGTGGTTTTATTTAGTTGACTCAATGACCAACTTCACACACTAGCCAGACCTGAATCACGATCTCTGGGAATTACCGATAATGGCCTTCTAAATTTGAGTAAAAATGACAAAAGTACACCGATAATATGAAAATTCGTAGCAATAAAACCGAGGTCGTACATTATTAGCATTAGGTAATTTTAGTTAGGTCACTCAATGACCAAAATTGTGTACTAGCCAGACCTGAATCACGATCTCTGGGAATGGCCGATAATGGCCATCCTAATTTCAGTAAAAATAACAAAAGTACCCCGAGAATATGAAAATTCGTAGCAATGAACCCGAAGTCGTGCATTATTAGCACTAGGTGGTTTTGGTTAGGTGACTCAATGGCCAGCTTTATGTTGTTTCAAGATTTGAATCACGATCTCTGGATGTGGCCGATAATGACGATCCAAATTTGAGTTATAATGACATCTGTTCCCTTGAAGGTACAAATTCAAAGAAAAAAAATACCCGAAGTAGTGAATAGTTAAATCTAGCTTGTTTTATTAGAAGATTTATGAAAATTGCAGACCGGTGTCCAAGTTTTAAATAATAAATCATTAGTACCTCTGCCAAGATTCAAAAGTTGATTAAAAACCCTAGATTATGCATCGTGCGCAATAGGTTGATTTTGGTAGTTCTTTTAACGACTATTTTATGCCAATTATGTATTTACGTGTATTTAGCTATAACCTATTTCATAAATCATGATATTTGGAAAAGGGGATACTCATTATTAGAATCGAGTAAATATTTCTATACTAGAGATTTTAATATTATTCTGTAATTTTTCTTATTAGATTTAGAACTAACCAATCTATCACATACTCAAACCTTGATTAACATTTTCATATTTAAACTACAGTTTGAAACCACACGGTGCTTAAGTTTTTTTTGAAATTTTCTTCTATATTTGTTTCAATATTTAACTGAGTTAAACGACTCCGTTTGTTGTTTTTTTTGCATTCTGCGGCGATCTTATTTGGTTAAAATAATTGGAATAAATTTTACCTATGGGTTTTTCTCCTGGTACTTTAAAATAATACACCCCTGAAAATAAATAATTTTATTAAAATAAAAATATTTACAATAATTTCTTTAGGGAAAAGCGTGGTCACTTTCGAGGCAATATTTTTTGCGATTTCCACCGACGTTTTAATATGGTTACTAATCAAATATTGAGAAATTTTAGTCGCTAAGAAATTACGTAAGGTGTCGCTTAAAATATTATTTGTTTCGTAAAACGACATAATTTGGAGTCCGGTGTGACTTTCGTTTAATAAACCACTGATATTCAGATTCGCAATTATGTTAAGGTCATTATAACTAGGAGTGGGGCTGATTGGTACATAAATGAACTATTGCGTTCTTTTGTCAATATCTTATTTATTTCATTGGTTTGTTGCCATTTCGTTAAGTGATAATCCAATTTAATTTGAACTCCAACAGGAATTTGTTTATAAAATTGTTTTTTGAAATTACTTGCCATTAGCCTGAATGCCTCTACGTCTACGAAATTTAACTCGTAGATTAATAATTTCTGTAAAATAGCTGTGCTCTTAAAATTAGGCCACCATTTTAGGTTTTTTAAAACAGAAATAGTTTGGAATTGCCCTGACCGAGTTTTGGACATGGGCATGTAATGATCCAAAGACACAAAATAATCATTTGCTAATATTCGGTTCATTAATACAAAGTAAATTCAACTCTCGACTAACTTTTGTTAATGAATATACTTGTATCATTAAATACATTACATAATTAAAATAATTAACAGATTTTCATTAATTTAAAAATAAATCTGGATAATGAAGTTCATTAACAAAATAAATATAAAAAACAATTTTGTCACTTTTATCCAGTTAAAACAATAAATTTTATCTACTTATTTAACGACTATCATCATTATGTATCCCATTGTAAATCGGCAGAGTGAAACAATCAAAAATATTTTTATGTAATTAAATAACAAAAAGCTCAAATTATAAAAAATGTATTCGTATAATACAATAAGGTTATGCCTCATAAACATTTTATTTATTATACGCCGAGCTTTTTTAAGTCTCATTAATTTTTGGTGTCGTTATGTGTTTGTTATGTCAAGCTTTAAAGATAAATATAAATTTTATGAGCAATTATAGCATTTTTGGGTACAATAGGTGGTAATAGCCTGTGAATTCCACCACAGTTCAACCAATCCAAAATAGTTCGCAAAATGGTAGTAGATTCCAAATGGGTTGTGCTCTCACTAAGGCTAACCAATCACGGGATAAATAAACAATTTTACAACTATTTGGATGGCATGATAGATAGTCCCTACACGCTATGATTCGTTCTATCTTAGATTCGTTATTAGTTAACTAGTGTAAAACCATTAGTTCGCGCTTCAGATTAAAAATTACGATTAATAACCGGTTAATCTTATCACAATCATATCTACCCCTGTGTGACTTCTCATCTGTTTGGAACTAATTTTGTATAAATCATACCAGAGCATTACTTACCTCCCCGGTCCTATAGCGATCAGAGGACAAAACCAAACATTTTTATTTTTTATTATGACGGATTCGAGCTCATCATTCCTTAATCGATCTTGTTTATGCGGTAATGACCGGGGGATAATATACCGTTGGCGTATTTGGCAGGGAGGGTAAAGAGTTAGACCCGTAAAAATGATTGTTGTTTGGCCACACAACACTATTCAATGGAATTTTCATAGTAACTTTCGTAGAAAATAAGTTATAATGAACGAAGCACCCTCAAAGATTTAGGTGCCAGTCAGTCAAGCATTTTAGAAGAAGCTTACAGCCTAACTCAAGAAGTTCAAGAATTTTTTTGCCTTACTGAAATTTCTAAGACAACGTTGGAAAATGGTATGTATATGCTATTAAGAGTGAAAGTTATATTGGTTTCCGCAAAATTGGCTACCGTTGCCGAAACATAATAAAATAAAATGTTTGGGTACTTTTTTACCTTTAGTTTTAATTTTAAGTCCGTCCTAGCTCCTTGAAACTGTCCAAGTTCTTGATCCCAACACGCGATCCTCCAAGTAAAGGTTGATAACTGCCTTAAATGTGGGCCTTTTTTATAGTTAAACTGAAATTCGAAACCGTTTAGCGAATTCTACTTCTTGAATGTTCAATTAATAAATTCGCGATTGGCTTCCTCAGTTTGATAATTCGGCGGCGTCACCGTAAACCTTTATACATTTGTGGCGGATTAGAATTATCATTGTCGGTATTGACTGTTCGCGTACGTACCTTGATGATTCGTATCCAAGGCTTGTAAATTAGTAATATTGTCTCTGTGCTATTCATTTGTTAGTTCATTATTTTTTTCTCTATCGCAAAATTAGTGATGATGAGATTCCTAAACTCACACCGAACGCCGGTAAAATTCCGACAATATCAAATGTATCGGTTAAATCCCCACCATTTAATCGAGATGATCCTGAGATCTGGTTCTTCCAACTAGAAGCTAAATTCAATATTGCTAATATCTCGGTTGATTCGACTATGTACAGTCATTTATTGTCCGCTCTCGAACCTGATACCGTGAAGCAAGTTCGAGATAAAAATATTAATCCAGCTAAGTCAAATAAGTACGTTGATTTAAAAAACGATATTATTGATCGTAGAGCTGAACCAGCTAGAAATAAACTAGATCAATTGCTCAACGGGTTACAATTAGGTGATAAAAAGCCAACACTTCGGGAAATGAGGAATTTGTCTGGTGATAAGCAAGGTTTTTCTTTAGGTGTAAGCAGCGTGTTATCGCAGGGTGACAGTGAATTAGCTGCTCAAGTTGACGCATTAACAAAGAAGAAGTTTGGTAGATTCTTACAATTGCGCAGTCGTATATCCCAAAACCGTTATCCAAGTCATCAGGAATTTAAAAGCCGTAATTCAAACGACGATCAAGTTTGTCATTATCACGATAAATATAAGCATAAGTCTCGTAATTGCAAACCGAATTGCAAGTTCTACGACAATTTCAAAGCCTCTAACGATGCAAAAAACTAAGTAAAGTATCGCGTATGGCGACTAGCGATACTGTTACTTCAGTCAATAGTCGTCTCATTATTACAGATCGTGTTACAAAATGTGTCGGTGATTCCACATTTTCGTCGTCCAACGACATATAAACTTTATGCAGCAAACTTCTCCGAAATTAATACATTCGGCACACAAGTTTTCAATCTTAACTTGGGCATACGACGTAATTTTTCTTGGAAGTTTATTATAGCTAACGTTAGTACACCAATTATTGGAGCTGATTTTTGTCTAATTATGGGTTGTTAGTTGACCTCAAAAATCGAAAACTCATTGACACGGTAACACCGTTGAGAGTGAATGCTTTGTCTGTTTTTGATGACAACATAAATACTTGTGCGACCAGTCCAATTTCACCAAACGGACTTAATCAAGACATCGTCAAACTTTTACAGAAATGCAAAGACATTACTAGAGAATCACCTCGCTGAACGAATTCCGTTCCGAATTTTTGTAGGTCCTCCGTACGCAGTGAAAGCGTGTAGACTAGCACCCGAGAAGCTTCGTATTGCAAAAGCTGAATTCGAGAATCTAATTCGTCAACGTATATGTAGACCATCGTGTAGTGAGTGGTCAAGTCCACTTCACTTGGTAAAGAAAGGTGACGTTCAGTGTCGTCCGTGTGGCGATTACCGTGCACTCAATAAATTAACTAAGGCAAATCGTTATCATGTACCTAATTTACGAGATTCTAATTCACAATTAGATGGATGCACAATTTTTTCAAAAGTTGATTTGATTAAGGCGTTTCACCAAATTCTGCTTAAAAAATCGGATGTTCCAAAGACCGCAATCTGTACTCCATTCGAACTTTCCGAGTTCGTGCGTACGGCTTTTTATATTGATTCAATTTGTCGCGGTTTATCGTTCGCGTTTCCTTATCTGGACGATATTTTGATAGCATCCAACAGCATTTGAATTATCTAGAGTTTGACTCAGTCATCTTTAAGACGCTGGTTTTGTTATTAATGCCAGAAAATGTGTTTTCGCTTCAACCGAGATAGTGTTCCTCGGTCATGCAATCGACTCTATGGATATCAAACCTTCCCAAGAGAAAGTCGATGCCATCATCAATTTTCCAAAACCTATCACGGTGAAAGATCTACGAAGATTCATGGGTATGGTTAATTTTTACCGATCTCTTATTCCCAATGCTGCGGAATGTCAGCAAATTTTGAATAGTTATTTTATCGGTAGCGAGCGTAAAAATGATAAAACCAACATTACCTGGTCAGAGGAAGCATCGTAAGCTTTCAAAAAAACAAAACTTCCAATCAGCGAGGCTGTTCAACTTTGTCATCCGCGAAAAAATACTGAAGTAACCTTAATGGTGGTTGCTTAAGACACTGCAATTGGTGCTGTTGTACAACAGTTTGTTAACAATGTCTGACAAACCTTTACGGTTTTTCTCGAGCAAATTAAATGATGCACAGCGTAAGTACAGAGCCTACGACCGTGAATTTCTTGCCGCTTACTCAGCCGTGAAGCATTTTAAGTATTTGTTGGAGGGTTGTGTTTTTGTGATTTACACCAATCATAAACCTATGCCTTCCAACAGAATTTAGACAAGGCATCGCTCCGACAAAGGCGGCATTTAGATCTTATTTCACAATTCACCATTGAAGTCCGCCACATTTCTGGTCGGGAAAACATTGTTGCTGATGTCTTATCGCGTGTTGAGGAAATTCGTTAATATTTGAGAAAATTGCTGAAAGTCAACCTGGTGATGTTGAACTTAAACAACTATTATCCAAACCAAATCTCGAATTCGTTAACATACCTTTGTTTAGTTGTGATAAAACTATCACGTGCGAAAGTTCAACTGGCGAAATGCGACCATACGTTCCTGGTCCATTTCGTTACCAAATGTTTGTTGATTGTCATGGATTATCGCATCCTAGCATACGAACCACAGTCAAAATGGTCAAACGGAAATATTTTTGGTCTGATATGGATAGGAAAATCCGAGCATTTGCAAAATCTTGTTTACCTTGTCAGAAATCAAAAATTACGAGACATTTAGTAACAGGGAATTACCAACTGGCAGCAAATCGTTTTGATCAAATCCAGGATTAGTGTGTTCAAATAGAAAACGCCATTTTAACACTACGACGTGAAGGGAAAATTACCCCACACAATGTCCTCTAATGGTGGTATTTTCTCCTTTAGTTCTGTAGAAGTTCTGAAGAAATTCTAAGGTGTTGTAGGCGGTTTAGGCATTCGGTAAGTTTGCACGGTAACTTGATGCGGTTTTAAAAATCTCCTGCATCTATTGAGGAACCCAAGTTTACATGAAGCTGATTTGTCCAATGTAACAATGTTTTCATTCCATTTTAAATTGTTGCTAATTTGTACTCGAAACATATGAATTTAGTCACAACCCACGAGTATATTGGTGTTTTACCACAAAAGAGTATTTGTTGACACATGACCTGATTTTTCTTTTTCCCCACTGAAATATTGTATTCAAATCGGAATTAAGCGAAGTGGCAACTTTTAGCCGATTACCGCTTAGTTCTGAAGGTGGATTTAACCTATAGAATGAAATAGAACGGTGCGATGTGGTGTCAGCAGCAAAGCTTGGTGATATGTACAGATAAGCTAAGCAGTGCTATCCAGCAAATCAATGATAGTTAATAAAAATAAGGTTGGTGACAAAACGGACCCCTAAGGGACTCCGGCATTTGGGAATGTGTAGATGATGAACTCTCGTTTAACACAACGTTGATCTTTCGGCCATTGAAATCTTTTCATCCACTTTATGATCATCGAATGCAAGCTGCATGACACAAAAGCCTTGAATATATCCAAACCCATATTATCCTAGGGTGAGACTCCATTGGTTTGCCGCATACGTAAAGAGATCGGTTGCGGAGCGGCTTTCATGATAGCATTACTGTTTAATTGAAATAATTTTATTATTTTCAAAATACTTGACGTTACCAACATTTAGTTAATGCATTTTTCAAAATTCTAGCGATGGCTGACACAATCGAAATTGGCCGATAGTTTGAGAAGTCACTTTTATTTATTTAGTAGCTAGGCCTTAATTTTATGCTGCCGAATAGTACTTTTTTATTCAAATGAGTTAATGAGCTGATTTATGATACGATCCTATGCAGATGCACTTGTTCTATGGTTTCATGATTTTCTCTAAATCCAAACTGGTGATCCGGTATAATACAGTGATTTTGCAGAATTGGTTTAAGCTTTCTAAGAAGCATTTTTTCAAAGAGCTTAGACTGATTGGGCAATACTATAGTTTACTTTTGTTTCATCTTTACCTGGTTTATGTATCATTATGTTGCGAAATTTTTCGAGTTTCAGGGAAATTCCCAGATTTCATTACAGCATTGAAAATGTATCTTATTAATTTGATACATACATCTGGAAGTTCTATAAGTATTTTACCACTAATAAAATCATGATCATGTTCCTTTTTGAGGTTTATATGTTCGCTGATCATTGTTTTTACTTCACGCCATTTATATATAATTGGTTGAAATTCTGAAGCTTCAACTTCTTCAGGCAGCAATTCCGAGTGCCCATTATTTTCGTTTGACGTAAATACTTTAACTAAATGTTGGGCGAATACAATTATTTGTTCTGCATCGCTTCTTGCCACATTTCCATCGGGAAGGCGAATCTGGGGATATGATTGCATAGGCCGATTAAAGTTTTTTGTGGCTTTCCACAGTGAGTAATCTGTTGCTTCTGATGCTGTAAGTTTACTTAAATAATATTGGATCCCCTTATTATGTTATTTTGTTAGTGCTGCTTTCAGAATTTTGATAGCTTTATTTAATTTTGATTTAAGTCCAGTTGATCTATGTAACTGCCATTGCCTGCGCAGTATGCGTGTGCTCTTTAAGAGCTTTTAAATATTCAGTGACACTTGGTGCATTTTCATCTTTCGCTGCTTGCTCTAATGCCTTGGTTAAGTGTTGTACTGCTTCATCAATCTCAGATTTCATTTTAAGTGGGCTGCTTAATGAGCACTCTCTGGTCACAGCAGATTTGAATTGAGACCAATTAGTGTGTCGGTTCATTTACAAAATATTTGATTATGAATTTAAAACGTGTGTGCTTAATTAAAACCGAGGAGTGGTCAGATGATAGTACGTAGCATATTTTGGCCGTAACATAAGTTCTAGCAATACTCTCTGTTACACAGAAGTCAATTAAAGCGGGAATTTTTCGTCTATCGGTTGGTCAGTACGTTGGTCTGCCGCCAGAAACATGATCAAGTTTTCTTTCCAGCATACATTCCCACACAGCTGCTTGCCTTTCGTTGAATGTGTTTGGAGTTAAACTCTTTTTCTACAAGGAATTTATTTCCCAAGGTTTTGAAATAATTTGGAATTTGCTGCTTTTTAATTGAATATTTCAGTGGACAGTAAGCTGCAGATATGATGCATGTACCTAGTTGCCTGTATATGTTCCTCGCGATATTTTTCCACTTCATGATGTCTTATTCTATCTCTAATAATAATTGCTGATCCTCCACGAGGTTTCCCATTAAAGTGCTGGGTATCATAAATTTTATAAACATTAAATTTTACAGAGCTCATTTGTGTAAAATGTGTCTCAGAGACCAACATGATGTCGCAATGTTGTGTTCATTAAGAAAATGCTGTACTTTTAGGTTACGCTAGCCCATTGGCATACCATAAGGCTAATTTAAGATCAGTCATCTTATATTTGATTGTTCGTTAACAGTTGCATCAGGGTAGTCATGTTTTACAGCATGAGTCCCATATTTGTTTCCATGATTTGCAAAAATTTGTTCATTGTTTCGTTGATTCTGAGGTTTACCTGCTTTATTTCGCACGCTATCCACAGCCGCCTATGCGTATGATGTTTCTGTGTTAATGGTCGCAGAAATAATTTTCTCATTGTTTGAGCGTTTATGTATTTGATTGATAGCTCGTTGCTCAATTCGTTTCCTTGGTGTAATTTTTTTCCTTAACTCCTCATACACAACGTATCCTCTGTAATTAGCGGTATGGTTTTCCCCACAATTGGTGCACTTCTTTACTTCAGGTTTGGTTTTGTCTAAATCACACTGATTAGTGCTGGCAGTTTGCAATGGTTTCGAGAAAGGCCAAATTGGTGGAATGGTTGGCCATTGGTGCATTGTAAGCCTGACTTACGTTTGTGTGGCTCTTCCATTACCACCCTTGTATACAACAGATACTTCATGCTGTAGATTTCGTGTCTCTCTTTGGTTTTTGCTGCTTCAGGTTCCAGCTCAACTTTGAACATTGGTTGAGGGATTTTCTCACAATTAATAATGTTGATAACGCTTCGTATATTGAGGCCCTTGGCAGTGAGCTCCTCACGTATCTCTTGTTGCGATACAGATGACTTGATTCCTTTTATTACTACTGTTAGCCCTCTCGAATGCTTCGATGCTCGAGACTTGAATTCTGGTTCACGGATATTGTTGATACGGCACTCCTGGAATATATATTGATGGTGGTCGCTCTTTTGGTGCTCTCGCCTCTTCTCGAGTTTCCTCCTCGATATTACTTTTATTTCCACACAGAGGTTTGAAAGGTTACTAGTTGTTATCCCTGCTGCTAGTTTTAGAGGTTTTGTTGCAGTTTGCACTGGTGACTTGGGATTACGTTTACGTTTGAATGTTGGGGTTATGCAACGTTCCATACCTGTTAGGGTCATTGCTTTTGTCCATTATAGCACTGTCGCTTCGTACAATATTGTTGCCTACCACAATATTTGATGTTGAAGCACTTTTTAGTGTTTGTGAACCGCTTACACTTTTTTGAATTGCATTTTTATTTATGCCATAGGTCGATGACACTAGAGAATTAGCACGATTTATTGCACTTAAATTTGAGACGGATTGCGATCGTTGGTGTTTTATTTTGCTTGGAGAAAATAAACCCATTGTCATATTCCGCACATTCTGCACTTTCTGCAAGTCTTTTTTAATTTTTTTTTAATTTTGAATTCTAATTTAACACACAGAAAAAAAAATTATTTTTGTGATCTAACGTAAGCGAAATAGAGTGAACATAAGGTTTGAATATCTTTAAAAACACCTGATAAGCGTTGGCTTATCAAATACAAACATAGAAACTGGCATTTTCGACAAATGTAACACCTAAATCTATAGTCTCATTGATTCTTTTCAATACTTCGTTGTTGACTTTGTATGAAGTAATTAGCGGACTTCTTTTACGACGACTTCTTTTAAAAATGACCACAAGCCATCATAATCAGCCTCGTTAAAATGCCAAAGACGTCTTGGCCGCTGTCTGAATACCGATTTTACCATCGAGATGTGGTTCCATGGAATGGGGGAGTGAGACAAAGATCGATATTATAGACTCTCGGAGTGGTAACCCACACCGCTTGGAGCTCAGCACAATTCGCAACTTGGTGATTCAACCATTCTTGGTGGTGTGCATTACAGTCACCAATTACAATTAATTCCCAGTAGTTTGACAAAACATCAAAAAAATTCACGGTTTCTTAAACCGTTGATCCGTCTGATTGGGGCATCTATACAAACTAATTAAGCAACGGCGTTTACTAGGTAGGAATATTTGAAGCAAAATAGTTTGAGGTTTTTTTTGAAAATTTCGTACTTTTGATGTCGAGCGTACGGTATGTGGTATTTGATGAACATGAACACTCTACACAAAATGACCAATTGAATGATAAGACTATCGATTTTATCTTTACGAGAATTATGTTTCGCATAGCGATCCAAATTCATTTTTGTCGGCAAAAATGCAGAAAACCCAACAATCAGCGCGGGCGAAATCATAAATTGATCTTCTATAACAATTACGAGTACAAAGAAGAGAAAATAAAAGTAAAATAAAAATGTTTTACGGATGAGCGTGGAGCCCATCCATTTGGTGCTCCAACCAAGCAGTTGGTGCTGTATTTGAATTCTAGGCGAATCCCCAAAAATAGCGGTTAAATCTGTTAATCATTAAACGATGAAAATCGCTGCAATTCTTGTGTTGCGAAAAAGCCTTCATTTTATGTCGCTCTGAGTTTTATCGTAAATAACGGTGATGATTAATGGTCAATTTGGCGAATGAGGACTGGCTCGTTACCTCCAAATTCCTAAAGATTGATGGCTTCGTTTACTGTATTAAATGGTTTGTGAAACGATTTACTAATGTAGCGGTGATATAGAGGTTCTTGTCTCGTAGTGTACCGGCCAGTGATTGTAGTCACTAATCCACATTCCTGAAAATTGTATGAGTTGATGTAGACCCCGAATGTGATTATTCACTGGTTAGTAACTTTCATAGTGTGCCGAGAGTTGGTTTTCACTGTGAGATTGCTACTTTGCACTGGCTAAAATGGGTAATATCTCGCATAAATGATTGCCCACTGCTACATAGGTACTTTGTTGATGTAATGATGTGTGATTGACTGCGGTTATGATTAATATAAGGATTTGGAATTATAGGGCTAGTAGGTTATAATCCAATGCATTCTCTATGATGATTTCAACTTTTACATTTCGTTGTGCTACTCTATTACATACGAGTACATTCATGCTTTGACATACATACGAATGAGGTTCTGAATGTTGTGGTCCGAAATGGTTATTGATACTGTACTGCTACTGAGAGATGATTATTTGATATATTGGCGAATAAATTGTAGTTGGTTCTCTAACTAAGACGATGAGAGTATCGACGGATGAAAGATATTGTATATGAACAACACCAAATAAGCCCAGTTGCGTATCCACTAGGTTCTTTATTCTTAGTCAGATAGTCAATTCTATCATGCTTGTTAATATTAAGAGAGCCCTTCCTCGTGTGATCGATATTCGTTGAGTTGTATCATTTCAAATCTTATTCTCTGTAGATCTTTTATTAGATTGTTCAGTGATGTTATTGTGAGATTAGAAATGTGCTTCGCTACTTTGACCGTATTATGTATTATTGATGTTTGGTTTCTCGCTAACGTCATCAGATGGTTCACGTTATTGTTAATGTTCCTAAACTGGGATTTACAATGGTTGGCTTTTCGCTGGATGACAATTCCAAATATATTGTTGTATGTTATATATTGTTTGTTAATAGGAGAGGGTCTGCGATCAAATTGTTGAACTGTCACTGAAGTTGTTGCAGAATAATGTCGCAGTTCACAACAGACAATTATTTGTAGGCCAGCTCGACTTGTGCTTGCTTTTAAGTTTTCATCGCCTCCCAATACCTCGTAGTAATTTTGAAAAAAAATTACTCAAGTCCACTTCATAGCTACCACTTAAAGTTTGAATAGGTTCCCAATGTATATATATTCCTTTTGAATGGCTAAATGGAGGCTGGGCGCTGCTATAATGCTTCTCCCTATCAGAAAATGTGTTGGGCTTAAAAATCCGCCTTGATTAGAGTCATTTGAATCAGGAGCTAATGGCCTAGAGTTTAAACATGCCTTTATTTGAACTAGAAGTATTGTAAGCACCTTGAAGGTTAAGGTGTGAGTTATTCCTTTACTTTCCGAAGGTGTTGTTTCGTTGGCTTGATTCTGGTGTTCCTGATAAACCTCCAAAGTGAGGACTTCCCAAAAGCAAAATATGGCAACCAGTTCCCATCTGTGCTGTTTTTTTCTTAATTTCAGATTCCAGTGGTTTAACCTTCTTTTATAGTTCTTTGTCTGCTCCAACGAAGCTATAGTGCCACAATATCTGAATTATTCCTTCTCCTCCTTTTGGTGTTACATTGACATTTTCAGAATTTTATGGTTACTAGGTCGACATATTCTACCCTTTTTCGGAAACGGTAGGGCTGATGCTATTGCCTCCTTCTGTAACATACCCAATTTTTTTGTTACCTAATACTGCGCTCTCAGGTGATAAAATGTTCCTGTTGATTGCCTTTATATAATGTTTTAAGTGTGCTTCGGTGGTGAACAATCGTGACAACTTGTGGCCTTTGTGCATTATTATTGAATGTTTTTCTTCAAATGAGAGATTAAAATTCGTTAGTCTCCCGTCAACTCGTAGCAGCTCTGTGTAAAGCTTTTCTGGATTCCGCTCATAATCCAGCTTTATAACTGAACGCTGCGTACAATGGCTACAGTTGAAAAAAAAGAAAAACGCATCGATTAGTGGATTGGGTCGTTCGAACTATGCAACATCGACACTCGACAGGCATGGTTACGTTGAAGACATCGTGTCTTCATCCAGAATTTTGATTCGACGCCTTTACAATGTCAAAAGTTACCAGCAAACTACCTCCGCAAAGCATAAATGACAATATAAAAACGTACGCTGGTATCAAAATAGCTGATCCCGATTATAACAAGTCGAATAGTATTTATCTACTCATTGGAGCCGATCATTTTTTCAGTTTCCTCCGGAATGGGCAGATCAAATGCGCGAATTAACCTGTCCTTCAAAATACGATATTCGGATGAATACTTTCTGAGCAACCGGGCCTTTCTAAAAATATAATTTTATAGAAAACGTAGAGAGGTATTCTGAAGGTGGTTTCGTGGCATGTGTCCCGTTCAAAAAGCGACCAAATCTCTGAGGGGATTCACTATCTTCTGCGATTCAAAGATGAAAAGAAGTTAAACGTCGATTCGTACGCGATCCTATCCTATCAGCCCATGGGAAATCAATTTTATTTACCGCATCATATGGTGTACTCAAAACATCCAACAATGTCACAAACTTGAGAGTTTATCTAATGGATCTTCCAAATCACAATGGTAGTGAACATAAGATTTTATTCCCAGCGAATGTAGACAAAATTTACCGCCAGGTTGCTCTTGTGTCAGAAGAAACTCAATATCAAAGAATTGTTTGGCGGTCATATCCTTTGCAGCCTATAAGACATTTCCAGCTTACGATGGGCATCTATATGGTCTCGCTTCTGACAGACATTTGAATTATCTATGGCTTCCACCTCAGGAAGTGGAAATCCAAGAGCCAACGTACATTGCGCAACATTCAAAAACTCCAAAAAGTAGAAGACAAGAAAATTCAGGACCATAATAAACAGATCCAAACACGATTGACGTACAGTTCTCCCCGAAGCCAGCAGACTCATTCACCTTCTGGGTTGGATACCTATCCCTGGAGTGATTATAACTTTCAAAATATTTCTGGTGTGATAACCTGAAATAAAATGATCTTCTTCCAATTTCCTAATAAAATTTCTATTCCCAGACTCTATATTTTCCAGATTCATTTGGTTCCCGAATATACATAGAGTGTTTCTGCTATGCAGACCAGTTAGAGTACGACGCAGCTGAGAGATACTTCCACCTTGTCAACCAAAATGGAGAAATGTATGGAGCACTGGTATTCTCCAAAACAAAGGTGGAGCCGATAAAATAGCAAACTCTTTCTCGCCTTGAATTATTCGCAGCAGTGTTACTGATACAACCCATTAACACTGTTAGAAGCTAGTCAAAACAGAAAATAAATGATGCACATGCATGGTCTGATTCACAAATCGTATACTAGATTATGGCTTGGAAGTCATCCAAAACGTTGGAGCACTTCCATTTCGTGTCGAAGAAAAATTAACGCAATGTTCCCTCAGTAGGGAATCAAGCCGATTGTGCTTCTAGAGGTTTGTCTCCCAGCGAATTCAACTTTCACGCACTTTGGTGGAATGACCCGAGCAGGTTAAGTAATTTCCAATAATTTAAAACAGTATGACCAAACCATAAAATACAGATCAATTAAGGCTATCTCTCTAACACTCATTTGTGCCAATTCAAATGATTGGTTTGATGAATTAAGCGTTAAATATTCATCGTTCCGCAAGCTTGAAAGGATTATAGGTTATATTATACGATTTACCAACAATGCTAGAAAACACAGACACCAGAACGAGCGCGATTTATCCAGGCCTCAGGTCATTAAATACGTTTTTATATGATGTTGAACTGCTTCGAGTTGGGTGCGGTTGCAGAATATTGTGGGTCTCTACTCCACCAAACATCCGTTAGTTTTCCACCCAAAGTCATCAATTACGTAATCGAAGTGTCAACAACAATTGATGGGCAGTCTACCTAGTTCACGAGTTGAATTGATCCGGCTTTTTATGAAAACTGCTGTGGACTATGCAGGGCCAATTTCCATTCATTTAACAAAGGGCGGGGTTAAAAGACATATAAAGCATACATATTCCTCTTTGTGTGTCTATTTCGAAATCGGCTCATTTGGAACTGGTGGAAGATCTATTCAGTGATGCATTCTTGGGTACACTCAAAAGGTTCCGCATTACGGAAGATTATGAGAAGCGACTATCAAGTCTACCAAATTCAAGAGATGAATACCCTGCAACCCAAACCTGTGCGGTATGAACGACACTGAGGTCGATCACAATCCTCGAAATTGACAATACTCACATCGCAATCATTGGTAACTGCCTGCTGCATCAAATGGGACAACAATTCTGAAAAAGGTGGTATCTGGAGTATCTTACGTCTTTCCAGCAACAATTCAAATAACAAACCAAAGATAACAATTTTCCAGTCGACCAGTAACTCGGACGGTCTAGTATACGTAGTCATGCTTAAAACTCACGGCAACAAAATCAAACTAGCGTGTGTCTAGCGGTCGATTTTTTTCTGTTTGGATTTTTTTTTTAAATAAATTTTAAATAATAAAAGCTAAACTTATGTATTGCTGTTAATCATCATTTCTGTGGAATGGGGCTTCTGGATGATGTTGCCGTGTAGATGCTGTAAAAAGACACGGACGATTAGCATCTAAATCTAACCGAACTACGCAATTTGATGAGACACAGACAGAAAAGGAGTTTATAATTTGAATGTGGCTGGGCCTTGCATTCTTTTAAAATGAGCTTGAAAGCTCAAATAAGAGTGTAAAATTACTACCAAAATTTTAATGTGTATACCAAATAAATAAATAAATAAATAAACGACCAATACACAAACACTATCTAGCTAGTTCAAGGCGGGGTGTATATTTAGATGCTGCAAAAGACAAACATCATCAAGGATTCCTTATGGCATCTCAAATTAATCACAAATTCTATGAAATTTTTAACTTACGAATGCAGTAATGCACGTTATACGTCCCTCGAAGGAAGATGTGAAAACTAACAAGGAACACAATACAAAATAATAATCATTAAAGGGTTCGGGCTTATCTAGTATTAAAAAAGGAGATAAAAACTAAAAAAGTATTTCAAATAACCAAATTTCCTTAATTTTTTCGGTACTTTGTTGAACATCACACAAAATGGCTAAAAAAATGAAAAGTTTTCTAATTTATGTAAAAATAATATGGGTTACTTTTTTATATGCTTTGAGCTTTATCTGATTGAACTGATTAAAATGTTAGATAAACTTTTAAGCAAACAAAAGAAAAATTAATCTTGGTTTAGTTTGGTTTGTATGTACGAGAAAATATAAAAACCATAGAGAGAATCCAAAGGAGTAATAAAATGTTGTAACTTTGATTTATGACTATTAGCAAGGACTATATTAGGTAGAAGACAAGAAAGTTTATGTTTTCAAAGTTTTACGTCTGAATAAATCCCGACAAGACATATTGCATGACATTTGTTCATGTTGTACCGAAGTCAAATATCGTATAAGGTGAGCTTTTAGTATCTAAATACAGTGGAAATGATTTTGGATTTAAGGATTTAGGTTTTAATAGAAGGTTATGCTAATTCGGTATATTAAAAGGAATTTAAAATATTTAGCGTTCAAAAAATTTAAAACGAGCCTTAGAATTTTGCGTACTATAAAATGTTT
Organism: Nephrotoma guestfalica; assembly: GCA_963691935.1. Classification (NCBI taxonomy): domain Eukaryota; kingdom Metazoa; phylum Arthropoda; class Insecta; order Diptera; family Tipulidae; genus Nephrotoma; species Nephrotoma guestfalica. The sequence goes on along the minus strand of OY829913.1, from coordinate 74,076,926 downwards.
CGGGCCAAAACGGATTAAAAAATACCCGATTCATTAACAAAATTTTCTTATGCGGTATGCTCCGTGGAGTCTCGCTGCATGCTATTTATGTTTTTATATAATTCAATCGGTCAGTTACGTTAGATTTTGTGTGTGGCACAAATTTTTATTTTATTAAGGTGATGGCCAAAAAAAGTGCAAAACACATGGCAAAACTCTTTCTACTCGAATAGACTCGAAACTCCCTCTCCCCCGCCTCCCCACTTTCGGCTCATTATTCTTTATCAGGGATCTCCTATGGTGTGCTGATACTTGTATAGTTCCCATGGTGTGCTATTGAGGGATGTGGGTGGCGATTGGTCTAGCCACCAATATTCTCACGGTTTGTTGCACTTTTTTGGTAATCTATAAGTACATTAGAGAATTTATATCTGTTGTGTATGGAATATTCAGAATGATTGCCGAATATATGTTCATTGAAGCCTTTCTCATTCTGTTTCCGTTCAAGGTGGTAGATCAACGGGTACCTTGTTTGTGGCTGCTCTATGTATCCGATTCTGTCCAAATAAGTGAAGCACTCCGGTACCGGGTTATTTTGTCTTTCACAGCCTACTTTGTTGATTTTGTCTTCGGCAAAATATGGGGCGAATATTAAAGAGTTTTCCCTGTTCTCTGACGATCTCCTAATGTGGTTACGGGCCAGCGTCAATATATGTAGATCAATTCTATCAGTGCCGAACAGATTGTACTGTGTTTAGTTTGATAGATATTGACGGTAATTAGTGCTTGCTTTATGGAAACTGCCGTGGCAGTATCTTAAACACTTTCCTTCGTATATCCGCATTTTTCCATTGTATTCGGTCCCACGTTCCACCATATAGAACAACCGTACGTTAATATTGGACGTACCAAAGGTTTGTAGCATGTGTATTTTACTCTCGATGTGATCTCCGGTGCGCAGAATAACCGCCGATTCGCGTGAAATATCCTCTTCGCCTTGTCGATTTGTTTATTTATATGATCATCTAGGTACATAAATTTGTCCAGATGTATCCCTAGGTATTTAACAGATGGCTTTTGCATACAGGTCGTACCAGCTATTTTGATTTCGAACTTTTTCCAGTTGGTGTTGATTTTTATCCGCCTTCTATGCAAGTAATCCATTGTAAATTCTATTGTTTCTTGGATGTTTTGTGTGGTATTTTTAATTTTGTCGCTTGTTCCATAGATCACTATGTAATCCGCGTATGCTATTGATGGTACATTCTGTGTGTTTAGGCGTTCGTGTTCGACCAGTTCTTTTTTGTACAAATTAAATAGTATCGTATAATAGATGGAGTATGTCGTTGCTGAAGTTCATTTCTTGCATTTTGAGGAGTAATCCGCCCAACCACACCGATTCGAAGGCCTGTTCCATATCCATCATGCCAGCTTCGTTATTGCGGGAATTGTAGAGTGACCGAACCTGAAGCCGAATTGGTTGTCCCGTATTAGTTTGCTTTTCTCGGTGTGTACCCTGATTCTTTCGTATATTATTATTTCCAGTATTTTACCAAGGTCTGATAGTAAACTTATGGAGCGGTAGCTGTTGGGATGAACGATCGGTTCCCCTTTTTTGGTATTGGAAAGATTTTTGCCGTCTTCCACACTTGGTAGGTGTTCTAGTGCCACACATTTGAGGTTATCTAATCCAAATTATTTTTTCGTGTTTAGACACTTTATTATCCCAGTTAATTCCTCGATGCTTGTGAAGTAGTTTGAATTAAAGGTTAGATTTGTTATCCTTTGTATGTATAGTGCCCGATTATATGTAGATTATCTTGTTGGTCGTAACTACTGTATTGTGTACCTGGGGTGTGCAGTTTTGACTAGTCTATCTCTAGTGCCTGCATATCGCCCACAAGTTATTCTTTTAATTTGGCTGAACATCTTTGGTCCTGACTTTATGTTTTTAAGGTGATCTGTCCATTTTTTGTCTTCTCTGTATTTCTATTTTTAATATCTTCACTTGTGCTCGTGTAATTCTGCCTGTCCTTTTTCCATTTTTTAGTGCCGTAATTCTTGTGAACTTTCGTTTGTATAGATGTTTTATGACGTTATTAGTGTAACATTCCATATTGTTTTTGAGTGTAATTTTTGGAATTGTTTCACTAATATTGCTCGTTATTAATTGTGTGATCGTCGTTATATGTTTGTCTATTATTGTGTTTTTGTTGTTGTCCCGTAAATATGTGTAATATAGTTTTTGTAATTTTCCTTGCCATAAGGGCCAATCTGCTTTGTTGAAGTTGAATCTTACAGGTTCAACGTTGAATGTGTCAAGTTGGATTGAGTGCGTATTGTTGTTGTAATTGTTAACCGCTATCTCGATGGCCTTATAGTCACTGTCGTATGTGTGTGCCATGATTTTGCCCCTTTCACCCGTTTCGATGTTTAGTCTCATGTCTGCTATCTCGAAATCTAAGATGTTGTAGGCTGACTGTAGGGCTATCTTGGATGCACATCTTGGCTCTGTAGTCGAGGTCGTTGTTTTCTAGCCATTCTGCAAGTTTTACGCCTCGTATGTTATTGCTCGCGTTTCACCAGTCCGTGTGGGTAGCATTCAAATCCCCAGCTATTATGTAAAAGTTGTGCGGGTTTGATAGTTCGTGTTTCGTAAAGATGTCATTCCATTCTCTATGGAAGTGTGTCAATATTTGTGTTTATTCGTGTATATTTATATTTGTTATTAATTAGTATTGCGGATCCGCCAGCTCGTTTTCCGTGTGCTCTGTCTTTCCGTATTGTTACAGTCTTTTAATGTGATGGTGTGTTTTGCGTTTAATTTGGTCTCGCTTAATAACACAATGTCTACTAAAAGTTTAGTAGATTTAAACGTCGCTGCATACAGGTTAGTGAATTGACATTGATCGCTATGATTTTGAGGTTGGTGTTGTGTGACCGGCTCATCCCACTAGTTGTTGTAGCAATCCGAGTAATGTTGCTATATGCTCCCCTTGTTGAGCTACTGTCTCTGCTACTTTATCAATTTTATTTGTCAACATTTGACCTTGTATTTCCAGATGTAGTGTCTGTTGTTGCTGTGACTGTGGGTTGTTTCCCTAGTCCACCTTTTCCTTTTAGCATTTCAGCAAAGGATCCGTTCTCCTGACTGACATATGCATATTTTGTGATTGGGATTTGTTCCGGTTTTTTGTTGCGCTTCTCGTTCATGCGTTCCTTCAATCTGTTAAGGGTCGCTTGGTAGATGGGTAGATGTTTTCGTCGTCGTTTTCTTCGTTATGGTCAGTGATGTTAATGTCTTCGATGTGTATACCATCGAATCGGTTTTGTGTCGATGTGGTCGTTTGCATGTTTGTGTTGGATTTTGTTTGTTGTACCTGTATTGTATTTTGGAGCTCGTTTATTTTTTTGTTGAGGCCTGTTATTACAGCCATCATGCTTTGCACGTTGTTTTTAAATTCGATGTTGTTGTTTTGCAACTTTCTATTTTCGTCTGCTAGTTGCTGTGTCTGGGAGCGACAGAAAAATACCACTAGTGTCCTGCATCATCTACAAAAATAAAAGTTAGTAAATCAAATTGTTTTATATTTCGTGGATGGTGCGAGCACATATTCATGATCCTTCGAGCCGGATAGCAGATAAAAGGAAAGAAAGGGGAGAAATTCTTGTCGATCACAATAAGCCGTAAACACGAGGTGACGCCATTTAAAGTAATCAACATTGTTATTTGAAATGCTACATAGGAGTGACACGGTAGCGGGCGAATACAGTTAAAGGTCAAGGTCGTTGAAAGCAAATAAATTTTATTTGCGATTTGGATACAAGCGAAGGAAAATGCCACTGTAAGCAAGGGAGCGAATCGAGTGAGGTTGCGATCAATGTGACGCGTCTACGGAGGAGTAATAATTAAAGCGCTCAATTGAATTTACATTCCGGGTATTGCTCGGGATAGAATTCCAACGAGGGAGTGTCAATTAAGTATCAAAAGTATCAAAACCGGTCACGTAAGTAAAACCAGAATTGTGATTAACACGTGAAATTGAGTTGAAAATTTGTGATCGGTAGTGAACAGTTGCAAGTCCACGGTGAAATAAAATTAATTTACGTTAGTAAAGTAACAAGTTTAAGGAGAAATAAAGTTCCGCATGAAAGAATGGCTGACAGGGAGATAAAGGAATTAACAGCCAAGCGTGTCATGGCTAAAGGTTACATAACCAGATTAGTAACCTTTGCCGATCGAATAAATGACGGGACGCCGAGAAGTGAAATCGTTACACGGCTGAAATACCTCGAACGAGCATTTTCCGATTTTCTCGATTGCGAAACAAACTTAGCAAAACACGAAGTCGCATCTGAGCTGGCGGAATACGAAACAAAATATCTGAACGTGAAAACAAAATGTATGGAAATAATTAAGTCTGGGCAGCGGAAACAGGAACAAGGAGAAGTAGAAGGAATGATGTCAAGGCCGTTGCGTGAACAAAACGAGTTTGTACTAACGTTAACATCATCGTTTACGAGTTCCTTAAACCAGACTATACAAAATAGCACAGATGATCCTCATGTTTCAGTACGATTGCCAACTTTGCGACTACCAAAATTCTCAGGCAACTATGAATATTTTCCCAGTTTCAAAGACATAGCTTCGGTACACAGCATAGGATTCAATGACGTGCAAAAATTTCAGTATTTAAAGGGTCACATATAACCGTGTCGGATGCGAATTATGTTCAAACTTGGGAGAAAATATGTCAACGGTACGATAAAGAGAAACCAGCAACGCAACAACCATCCGTGAAGAAACTGAGGCAACTGTACAATTCATCCGACGAAGTAAATCGAGGCATAATTGCATTAGGTGGGGAAGCAACAAAACAAGATCCATGGCTAATTTACATTTTGTTAAGGAAAACTGACGCATACACTCGAGAAGCATGGGCGCATAAGACGGTAAACCAGGACTATCCGTCTTTCGATGAGTTTCTAAAATTCTTGTGTAATCGATGTGATTCATTGGAATCATGTACACCTGCGAGGCAAATGGTAGTGAAAACAGGCACCGTCATCAAGTCTCATCAATTGAAACCCGCATTTTTCGCTAACGTTGAATGTGTTTATTATAAGGAATCACATCGCCTGTGCCATTGTGAAAAGTTTACGAACATGAGTCCAAGTGAACGACGCGACTTAACAGCAAAACTGAGATTATGCTTCAATTGTTTATCTGAACGACATCGTGCAAACTCTTGTTTTAATAAATTCAATTGTTTAAAATGTCACCGTCGACACGATACTCTTTTGCACGATACTAACTCGAACCACAAATATCAAACCATCAAACATAGTTAATACCAATACGTGCAAAATGGGAAACACAATTCTTCCGACTGCAATCGTAAAAGTAGAAAATCCTGCCGGCTTTATGAGTTTTTGTAGATTACTTTTAGATTCGGGATCTCAGGCTTCTTTTATCTCATTAGATTGTGCCAAAAGGATGAAGTTGAAAATAAACAGTTGTCGTTTAAGAGTTGATGGAATTGCCACTTCAAACGTGTCAACCATGGGAAGTACAGGACTCAAAATATATTCGCGGTTTGACACGTCTCAAAATTGAAGTATCAAGGTGTTAGTAGTCCCTAAAATTACTACTCTGACTGAGAATCATCAGACGTTGAACAATGAAGAAAATCAGTTGAATCATATTCCACTCGCTGACTCAAGATTTTACGAAGGAAAGGAAATTGATATACTCCTGGGAGCGGACTATTTCTTCCATGTGATGAAACCAAATCAGTTAAAATTAGACAACAATTTTATTGCACAAGATACACAATTTGGCTATGTAATCGCAGGTATCAAAACCGACGGGAGTGAAATGGGAATTCAGCCAATATTAAAAAATATGTTAACACAACTATAATCGATGGCTGCAGTTTGGATAAACGTTTACAAGGGTTTTGGGAACAGGAAGAAATTCCCGAAAAAGCGTCATGGACAACCGAAGAAGAAGCGTGTGAGCACCACTTCAAGGCGACATATTTTAGAAATCAAACGGGACGTTATGTTGTGTAATTACCATTGAAAGGGAATCCTTCGCCTTTAGGATAATCTTACAAGTTAGCGTTACAACGATTATTGGCCATGGAAAGGAAAATGCAGAGAAACGAAGAATTTGGAAAGATGTATATGGAGTTTATGAATGAATACATCAAAATGGGACATATGCGAGCAGTGAAAAATGATCTAGACAAATCAAACAGGGAAATATTGAACGATAATTTGATAATCGGGCCAACTTTACAGGATACCTTATGGACAATCTTAATAAGATTTCGAAGTTTCAAAGTAGCCATCTGTGCGGACATAGCGAAGATGTATCGACAAAGAATTCTATAGCGGAAATGTCCAACCGATGCAATAACCCATTTCGAACTATTAACGGTAACATACGGAACCGCTTCAGCTCCGTTTCTTGCAATTCGTGTCCTTACAACAAATAGCATACGATTGTAAGCGAACACAGCCGGAAGTATCTAAAGTCATAAAAATGAACTTTTATGTTGACGACTTACTTGCTGGTGCTGTTAGTGGAGAAGAAGCTGCGCAATTGAAGAACGATTTGGTCAAGTTGTTAGCTGCAAATGGGTTTCCGTTGAGAAAGTGGCGTTCGAACATTGCATCGTTAAATGATTCAATTGATAAGACAGAAATAAAAGATAAAGGACGGTTTACTTTGGGATCCTCAAGAAGATCAATTCTCGTTTAAAATTAATAATATGCCTCAAGACAACTGTACGAAACGGAATATTTTGTCGATAGCGTCAAAGATCTTTGATCCATTGGGTTGGTTAAACCCATTCATAATTAACATTAAAATTTACATGCAGACTTTATGGCTGAGGAAAGTATCATGGGATGAATCACTTACAGAAGCTTTACGAAAAGATTGGGAAAAATTGTACAATCAGTTCACTATGATAAATCAATTTATAATACCGCGATTTATAGGCGATTTTTCTAATGACATACAAATACATGGCTTCAGCGATGCCAGTGAGGTAGCTTATTCGGCCGCAGTTTACGTGAGAACAAAAGAGACAAGGATAGTTATGTGGTGCGATCACTAACAGCGCAATCGAAAGTAGCCCCAATTAAACAAATTAGTCTGCCGCGATTAGAACTTTGCGGGGCTCATCTATTAGCCAAACTTACAAAAGCTGTAGTATACGCGTACGATAAACAGAATGTGAATGTTTGGTTGTGGACCGATTCTATGGTGGTCTTGGCATGGTTGAATAGTCATCCGTGAAAATGGAAAAACTACATCGCTAATCGAGTAGGCGCGATTCAAACCTTATTACCTAGAGCAAATTGGCGACATGTTAAGGGAAATGACAATCCTGCCGATTTAGCAACCAGGGGTGTGACAGCGATTGAGTTAATTAAAGGTGAACTATGGTTTAAGGGTCCAAAATGGCTATCACAATCCGAAGCAAGTTGGCCAATAAAGTCAGTAATTATGGATACAGAACAGGAATTCCGCGGCAATGACACAAGGGTATGCCAGATCATTTACTTCAACGAATTTCAAATTGGCAAAAAATACTACGAATAATGTGTTATGTTTTAAAGTTCATTTACATTATGAAACACCAGAAGAATATGCCAAATCAATTGAAAGATTTTGATTTGAATTCAGTGGAACTTAGAATAATAAAACACGTTCAGCGAGCCGAATTCGCAGAGGATATCAAATCTTTGATTAAATACCAACGGGTACCGTCAGCATCGAAACTGAAACAGTTAGCACCATTTATAGACGTTGATGACATATTGCGAGTAGGCGGTCGTCTGGAAAACTCGATTTGTTCATACATCAAAACATCATGAAATTACAAGTTTAATCTTCAGGCATTTACACAAAAAAAACATTTACATCCTGGACCGTCGCTTTTAACTGCAATATCACGTCAGAAGTATTGGATTTTGGGAGTTCGAGAAATATGTCGAAGAATAACACATAAATGTGTTACTTGCTGTCGTTATTCTACAAGAAAATCTACTCAACAAATGGGCTGTCTACCACCTGCGCGAGTGAGGCCTAATCGACCGTTTTCAGTAAATGGGATTGACTATGCAGGACCCATACAAATTTTATCTAAATCGGGAAGAGGTGCAAGATTAATGAAGGCATTTATTGTGATATTTGTATGTTTCGCTACCAAGGCGTTACACATCGAAGTTGCGTCGTCACTATCCACGAAAGCGTTAGAGCGATCAAGCCGTTAGAGCGATTCGTCGGACGGAGGGGAGTTCCAAAGGAGATCTATTCAGTTAATAGTTCGAATTTTTTAGGAGCGAAGCGAACGTTACATGAATACTATTCTGTTCTAACATCGAGCGAAACTGAGAGCAAAATAAATCAATTCGCAAGCCACAACCAAATTAAATGGCATCTAATTCCTCCTCTCTCGCCTCATTTTGGAGGCATTACGTTCGAAGAATTACAAACCGTCTTAATTCAAATTGAAGGCATTCATAATTCAAGTGTGCTATTACGAGCGAGGATTCAAGCAATATTGATGCACTAACACCGGGACACTTCTTAACGTTGGGACCAATCACAGCACTGCCCAACGCAAATTACGACGAGATTAAAATGAGCAGATTGAATTGATGGGAACAAACACAAAAATTAGTGCAATTATTTTAGCAACGCTATTCTCCAACTTATCTGAACACATTGCAACAGTGACCGAAATGGCAACAAAAAACTCAACATTTTCAAATTAACGATGTTGTACTCCTTCATGACAAAAATGCACCACCATGTACTTGGTTATTAGGTCATGTTAAGGAACTTCACCCTGGTGCAGATGGATTAGTAAGAGTTGCCACAGTTCAAACGAGATCATCGACTTATAAACGGCCGATTACAAAATTAGTTCGATTGCCAACACACGATTAGTTCTAAATAAAATTTTAATTTTATTTGGAGGGGAGTATGTCTGGGAGCGACAGAAAAATACCACTAATGTCATGAACAATCACACTACACAGTTAATAAAATTTAACTCAAATCTACGATTCATCGTCAAATTATAAACAATTTATTTCACATAGCAAATCGATACACTTATGCACAATCTGATAGCTCACTGGTTTTATACGTCATATCAAATATTGGGGCTTACTGGAGTACACGAAGGAAACTGGAAATCCAAAAATCGCGACAACCAAAAATAAAAACGCAGAGAGTGTCATGCACCATCTACAAAAATAAAAGTTAGTAAATCAAATTGTTTTATATTTCGTGGATGGTGCGAGCACCTATTCATGCTGTGCTTTAGCATTGGCGATTGAGTATTTTTCCCGCGGTACTGCGGTACCAACATTTTCAATTATCCCGTTTTAAATTAATCAAGCTTTAAAAACCCCATTAAATGACTGGTGTTGAATAATTCCCGATGCTATTAAACATAAAAAATAAAACATTTAAAATATTTATGCACAAATTTGCAATAAAAGCTTTAAATCAGGAAAAGCTTTTAAAATTTATTTATACATAAATAAATAAATATTTTTTTCTAATTAAATCCCGACATTATTTGTGTAGGTATAAAAATATTTGGTTTATTTATTTATTAATAAAATTATTGTTATTTATTTATAATATTAATTGATAATAAATTAATAATCTCTGGCTCTATGCATTACATCCGAAATATATAATTTAATTAAAAAAATATATATATTTTATTATTAATAAATTATTTTTAATTTATTTTAATTGTTATTTAAAATTAAATTACTTTGGAAAAAATTTAATTATATTTTTTTAAATTCATTCATTTTGTTGAGTTTTGATGGATAAAAAAAATAATTTGTTGTGGTAGAATTTTTTATACGTACGTACGTACATTGTATATTTCCCCATGGAAAATGAAAATAAATCTTCGTGGAGTGGTAATGCAACTTGGTGTGGCACGCTGCATTGTTTTTTTTTTTCGTATAAAAGCAATAAATTTATTTTATATTGTTTATAAAAATTATGTTCATTGAATGGTAATACATAAAACAATCAACAAATCATCTCTGTAATGTTGTTGTCTTGTTATTTTGTCAGAGCACTGCAAAATATATTAATTGCTTTACAGGTTGTTTCTTCAGTTCGAATCAGGCTTATCCGGTGATCGGAGATTCATCGAACAAGTGGTGCAGTGGTTAAAGCTACGGCACTTGGACCGGGAGGTACTGGGTTCGAATCCCACCAGAGGCTGGCTGCAAAGCAAATTTTCGTCATCGATTACGATCGGTGATGTTAATAAACAGAACTTAGACCATGTCAGTGTACAGGTTGACATGGAGTTTGCAATGTGCAGGTGGTATACTGCAATTGTGTGAATGGGTGGTGTGTGTATGTGTGTGTGAATGAAAAGCTGGTATTAATTGACCCTGAAAGGACATTAAATTCACTGGACAGTTAATACTTTATTTTAAAAAAAACAAATAAATCATTAATATAAAGCTTCGTAAAATACAACAAGTCTATGGACAGCTTTTCACACCGCAAGACGCATTTTTTACTTTCTTTTAAGTATTAAAATAAAGTACTGTAATCATGAAAACTTTGCCTTTATGAATTACCATATTAAATGTCTGTACACGCTTTACAGCCCAAACAGATTGACTAATCGGAGTATAATTTCATACAAAAATGTTTCCATAAACTGGGAGATCCCAGTGATTTTCAGTGTAAGCGTAGAGATTGAAAGCAATATATCGAAAATTACTGTTTCTATTAGCAATAGACTTTATCTTGGATTTGTAAAGAAACTAATTGAATTTTGCGAACGGTAAATCACTTATGGTTGTCCTAAAGTTAGTTAGCCAAATCGCCGTTGGACAATACCTACCTGAACAGTGAAAAGTGCAAATGGGATCTGTATGAAAATTCATTATAAGCTTATCATTAAAATCCCGTCCCGCAATAGCCCGTTGGTTTCGTAAACTCGCTTTTAAAGACCCCACACTTTTGCTAAAAATATTAAGTAATAAGTTTTACTAATTTTTTTATGAACTGTTTAGTAAAAATTTCTCGAATCGGATGGATCATGAGAAGTTTTAACTAAGCCACATTTTCCTTTATATGTATTAGTTAGTTAACCCTGTATAAGACGAAATTACAAGCTTTAGATTTTAAATTTTATTTAATTTCAAAAGACCGCTAAATACGATTTTAACAGATTAAATAAACATAACGACTTTAGATTAAATGACCTGAAGCCATAATGAGCCTAAAATTATTTGTATTTCAATTGATCTTGTTTTGGGTTCTAATTTCGGAGTTGGTGCGATTTTCGATTTGGGTTCTGCTAGCTTTAGATTAAATTACCTGAAGTTTGATCAAAAAGGAGTAGAGCCCAAAAATTATTTAGCCTAAAATTATTCATTTGTTAATTGATCTTGTTTTGGGTTCTAATTTCGGTTTCGGTCCTATTTTCGAATTGGGTTCTGCTAGCTTTGAAGTGATAAAGCCTTATGCTTTTTCTAGAATGAGCAGAATAAAAAAATGTAAATAGGACATTTAGTTAGCCTAAAGTTAACCTTTAGGCTAATTAACCACAATTTTCCAAATGTTTTTAAATCATTTTTTGATATGGGTTCTGCTAACTTTTTCTAAAGCTAGCAGAACCCAGCGTTTTATTTGGGATGGGTGGAGTCCAAAATTTTTAAATAGAGTATTTAATTTGCCTACTATAAGCCTATAATTATTCATACCGTCTTGTAATGTTCTGCTGTATGGGTTCTACTAACTTAAGGGACGTCTAATTTTAATTATAACAAAAATTTCCAAATACATATTCATAGCCACATACGTATCAAAATCGATTAAAGCTGGCCAGCATAGCCAAATAAGCCACATGTGTATGCGGATCGTCAGGTTGCCCCACTTTGGCCCGTTCATTTTATCATAATTAGAACGAAAAAGCCTGAAAATGGAAATTCTGTAGACCGAATCCTGGAGATTTTGGCACATAGCCACATACATAGTGCAATAGATTAAAGCCATTCAATCTCGCAAAAATACGCCACATGTTTATTGGGATCGTCAGAAAACCAGGCCAATATCTGTGGAGCGATAAAATTTCCATTTTCAAACTTTTTCGTTCTAACTATGATAAAATGAACGGGCCAAAGTGGGGCACCCTGACGATCCGCAGTTGCGTATTTTTGTAAAATTGAAAAGCTCTTCTATCTATTGCTATTATTTCATTAATTTTTTTTATTTATCTGGTTCCATTTTATTTAGAGTGCTTTTGGCCATATTAATTATTATATTAAATGATTTTTTCAATCATTTGACATTTCAAATATTCGATCATTACGATGGGTATGTTTTTTTGTTTCACTGTGTACCAATTTTCTCGAGTTTAGCTCAGTTTTCGTCTTATACAGGTATTAACACTAACGCATATGCAATTGGAAAAAGTCGCAAACGATTCGTAAAAACTACCAATACGTGTTTTTAGCGTTTCTTCATCATTGTCAAATTTGGATTATGGGATGAGATTTTCATTTTAACATGAATTCTTCAAGGATTTTTGGAATAAGGCAATTCATAAATCATAAAGAAGCTTAGCCATTCCTCGACGAATAATTGATAAAATGGGTAAGCAGAATTGGATTGGAATTCTAACTTGAATTTTGTATGAAGTTTTAGAAAGCAACGATTCGCTATTCCAAAAAACAATCCAATTGTGCAAAATTCCAAAACCACACTTTACAAAATAATTAAAATTCCACTTTTACTATAACATAAAAATCAACCTTCCAATTGTGTAAGTTCCAGAAATTGTTTATTTTAGAAGAACTTCCCATTTACAAAATTTCATTAATTCATTAGTTTAATATTAATTGCAACATTTCCCAAAAATTCTTATTTATATAATTTAATTATTTTTTGGCGTACACTATTTCTTTCAAATAATCCCAAAGAAAACAGTCGGAGAACGTTGTGAACAGTGAACGTTGAATGTTATCTATCATCAGTGCGTGCCGTACGTCGCCTTCCGGAACCCTGGGGGGTTTCTTATGGCACCTTGTTGCTGGAAATTAGCAACCAGACGGTTTATTGGTGGTATAGATGGTACGGAACGCACAATAAAATACCGTCAATAATGATCGTTGAATTTCATAATAAAATTCAATTATATTAATTCGTTGTTTGGTTGGGTAGTGTTCCATTATGAATTTCCCAAGGCTTCATTACAAAATTCTGAAAAGAAAAGAAAAACTAAATTAAAAAGAGTTTTTAAACATTCACACTAGAACGGTGTTTTGCCCCACCCTGTAAAATACGCATGTCCCGTCTCTTTAATTTTGACTATTTGGTATTCGTTACATTCTCCTTGGGAACCAACACTATAGTGATTTTAACATTGACTCTACCTTCGCAAGCAATTTCTGAATTTCTTCGATCGTGAAAATAGTTTCTCCATCAACTCATTTTAGGTGGTGCTTCTTCGATTTGACGGTCCCATAAGACGGCCCCAATGGGTATTCGGTGGGTTAAAATTCAAAAGAAATGAATCTCATAAAAGAAAATTATACATTTTATTCTAGTTTTCTTTAAGAAATTAAAAGACTTCCCGAGTAGGCTCGCCTGCCAACAAACTGTTTTAATGCTGCCAGAAATGAGTTGGTTGCTATTTTGCTATAGTTTACTTAACTTGCATGGCTCGTGTACTGATGCAAATGATCGGTTGTTGACCTTTTTCTCGAGTGTAAAAAACCTGTATTGGTCCTTCTAAAACATTTCATGCATTTTATGACGACATTTCGTATAGCTTGTTTTACTTTGATTATCAAAAATCGCTGTCTTATCATTGCAAACGTTAAATCGAGAACTGCGTGACATTTGCTGTGTTTCATGACACTAATTGGTTCGGATTAGTTCAAATTTTATATGGTAAATGTGATCTATATTTTGTTTTAGATCACAAACTTTGATCAGATTAGATCAAACAGCAAGATACACAGCTATTATCGTATGTGGTAGTAAGTGAAAAGCAGTATTGTGAACTTCTTTGTTTGATATGCAATATCTACATTCTGAATCGCCCTTACTAACCCTAAAGCATCGATATACGTATCGTAAGTAAATTTCCGTATGAATACAACAAAAAGTAACAGCCTCCTCTGACACAGTTATTGGCCCTTTTCGTTTCACTGATGCAGTGTTGTGCATAAATCTTTGAACTATTGCGACTACCCAACGACTTTTTGATTGGGCTTTTTGAATGTACTATGGCAATTATGATGATACTATCCGTAACATTACTTATCTGGTGGTATGTTGATAACTTCTTGAGTTGCCCTATATTGTTAACATACATGGTCGTGTAGATATTCCAGATTAAGTTTAATCCCCTGTTCCGCGACATTCGTTTGCAATACTGGTGGAAGTATTTGCGATGTTATCGTTTCCTGATTGGTGAAGATCCATCCATTTATCACTAGCGATTCATTTTGGTTGGTCCAATACCAAGGAATAATTACCTTCAAGATATTTGATGGTTGATTCTATCCCACCACGGAAGTTGTTTAGGAAAATTGTGTTGTCAGTTATGGGTTCTGTTATAAAAGAAGGAACTATAGTTTCTTTTCATTAAATGTGAATTTGCATCCTGTATTTAATCCTTGATTGCTACAAGTGATGGAACTCTTCTTTGCTGGTTTTGGAGATTGCAATGACATATAGAATTGTTGAGTTTTTGATGATCATCCTACGTTTCGCGTATTCGATAGCTTCGATTTCATCGGAGTAGAGTATGGTCTCGATTTCCGTCGCTGAACGTGCAATTTCGTCTTTGTCCAATAAGTTGGAGTTGGTTATCCCACCCCTAGCAAGTTGTGCGGCTCTAATAATTTCCTTTACTTCTTCCTTGACTATTTTTAGACGGTTGAACATCGTTTGTTGAAACACTTCGTTATTATTGTCATCCAGATGTAGCAATATCTCGTTGTGCTGACTGAGACGTTTTTGAATCTTGTTCGTTATAGCAGCGACCCATTTCCAAGCAGATCCGATTCAGTTAATTGACCTTTTTTCCCTCGATGGTTTCCCTTGAAGTTCTCTCGGTATATTAACTGGGGTTTCATGATGTTTGTCGGATCGATCCTTTTTAAATCCTACTTGATGTTCGTCAATATTTCCACAAAAATGTGCAGGTCAATTTCATGTATAATTTTGAAATCCCTGCTTATTATATTCCCTTATTTGTTATACTATATACCCCTAGAATTCCGTTCCTCTTTTAGAAATGCGGTTTTGTCTAAATTGACCCGGAGTTTGGCTTTCCATAATCTATCCAGAATTCATTGGACATTTCTCAAGTGCTCATCTTCGTCTCCTCCCCCAAATATTATGATGTCGTCAATGTATACATAACATAATTTCCTGATGTACTCCTTTAAGACATCATCGATTCGAATCGCGGGCGCGTTCTTTAATCCAAACGGTAGCCTCATGAGCTCATATTTTCCGTTCATTGTTGAGAATACAGTCTTTGATATATCTCCTTCTTTCATTTTTATGTTATAGAATCCCGAAGTTAGGTCTATTGTTGTGAATAATCTGGAGTTACCGAGATTTGCGGTGGCTTTGGAGATATCCGGTATTGGATAGGTGCCCGATATGGTGACTGCATTCAACCGTTTATATTTTATGACCATCCGATATTTTTTCACTACTGACGCATCCATTTTTATCTCCAAAATGCGGATCGGTGAGTTATAAGGGCTTTTTGATGGCCTTATAATGCCGTCGTTGAGAAGTTGCTTTATTTGTTTGTCCACTTCAGCCCTCATGTTAATTGGGTTTGTATATGACTTTGTGTAGATCGGCTCGTCAGTTATAGTTTAAATTTCGGCTCTCACATTTGTCTCGATGGTTGGTTGATCACCAATCGCTCCAAAAGTGGTATAGGTATTTGTTTAACATCATCCTAAGGTTTAACTTTATTCCGTCCTTCAGGTGGTCGTTTTTCGTTTCTATGGTGTTCACCTGGATGGATGTTTTAGCTTCCAAAAGAATCCCGATGTCTGGTTTTATAGTGAGGATATTATTTTTCCTGTCTATTAGTGCTTCTAGTTTTTTAGGGTGTTGTCGCCTATGATCCCATCGAACGTTTTCAGCCCTGGAAGAATATAGAAATCCAATTGAATAAGGCATTGCCGAAACCTTTAAAAAATTTCGTCGATAGTTTTTGTTGAATTTTAATGTCTCCTCTCGCCGATCTGATATATCGATAAGGTATCTTAGGATTTTGTTATTTTTTGTGCGATACTTTACGTAAGGTATGCTGGAGAGGCATTTACCTGAGAGGTAAAATGTATCTCTATAGTATCGTGGGTCTCTTCTTCATTCCCGAGGTCACTGTAATTTTCTATGTATACTCTTCGTATTCCGCTTCGGCATCTTGCTGCTCAATGTGGAACACTCTTTGATGTTTATGATCGTTTGGGCGAGTATCAGGACTGGTGGCTTTGGTCGATCTGGCCCTGTTGAATAATTCTGTTGTTGTTGATATTGTTGCTGATACTGCTGATGAGATTTGTGTTGCTCATATGCTGTTGATTGGTACTGCATATTATACGCAATGTTTCGCTGCTGTAATCGAATTGTTGAAGTTCCTATTATGTATCGGTATACTTCTGAAGATGATATCTTGTATTTCGAATCATGATGAATACGCCTGCATAAGATTTGCTGGTCTCTGGATGGTTAGCATCTTTGATATGTCACCATTTAGATCCCTAATAAATACGTCCAGTTCTCGGTTCCTGTAGGTGTTGATTAGGACCGTCATTGTATCTGAACTATATAGTATTCTAGTCTAACCTTATTGATTATTAGGGATAGTTGGTGGTTCACCGTGGCATCGATAAAATTCATCGACGCTTTTCCTTCCTTGTGTTGTTATTCAATTGGTACTCCAGCGTCCTTACATATCTTTTGTCGGCATAGTACAGCGACAAGCATCCTTTTATCGCACTCCAGTTTTCGTCAAAAATATCGTAGGATATGAGGGTTGCATCCGCCGCTTCTCTGATCTCTTGCCGTACACGATGCAATATAGCCCTATAAACGGGTTTATCCTTCACGATCTCGTAATCCCTCAGGAAGCTCCCTACACTGTAAATCCACGACCCATAGTGCAATGGATTTCCTTCGGAAACCTGCAGTTCCTTTACATAATCTGGTAGTCTCCCGAGGTCTCTGAGATCTTGTTCTGTTTTGGGTATCACGAGTGCGTTATTGGGTATATTATTCACATTTTTGCTTTCAAAATGGTCAAGCCTTTTTCCAGTTTTATGTGATTCAATTAGGGCATTGAGCGCACCTGTGAACTTCCTCACCGCGTCTTGAAACTGTTTCGTTTTGCGACTTTATTTTTATTATATTAATTTAATTTTTGCGAGGTTTTTAATGTTTTATTATTCGTACTTACAAGAAAGTTATTGCTTTCATTACTAATGAGGAGTTTCTCCTGGGTTTTTTTCCCTGTGGATTAGAATTTCCTCAGGGGTCTTTTAAGTAGAAACCGGGTATTGTACACTTGAGTCGTCGGCTACTTTGTGACCGTAGTCGGTTAAATATATTAAAATAATTTATTACACACCTGGATAAGGTTGAATTGGCTACCACATTGTCCATGGAGTAACATTAAACTAAATATCTGGTAGCGGTCTGGTGTAAGAAATTATTAAATGTGGTAAAATCGACCCATAAATAACCTGTTTGAAGTCTCTACCGTTGGGACCCAATTCCGCGTATCCTGACACAAAAATAATTTATTACACACCTGGATAAGGCTTACCGACTCTCGACAAGACTTCTTGCAACATTTTCCCCAAAATGGCAGTCTGGTGTAAAAAAATTTATTAAAGTTGGTTAAATTTACGATTTTGTAATATACAATCGTTTTGGGGTGAAATTTACCCTTAGCAAGTTATAGGGGTGGTCTTGAACTAACTTATTCAATGCAATTAATTTGTAATACATTCTGGTCCAAGAACCATCCCGATATCATAGCTACATCAAAAGTTACAATTTTGGTGGTGCAGGTTTAACCTAAGTTAAATCGTCCACTCGTTCCTCGAAAACGGTAACTGTAATAAAATCGGGATTTATTGTAATAACTTCTAATAAATGTGTTACAAATTATAGTATAGGGTTCATTGAGGCGGGCTAATTTGGTCGGTGCAGGTATAGAGCACTAATTTTTTACTACGAAAAAGAAAGTAATATAAGCAATCTACAAAGTCAAGGCACCATCCACCAACCCATTGGTGCTCATATCTTTGATGTTCTAATTTATTTACGAGTCCCACAATCTGTGATTTGTTTCATACCATTTCTCAAATAACTCGTAGGCATAAAATCAATTTTAAAAAACGAGATGTGCATATCTCCAATTTATGACTAAAACCAGTTAAAATTTTAAATAATATTCTGTTCAAAACGAGATATAAATCTCAACTAATTTCGACTAGAGCAGTAGATTTGCCATCGTTCTCTATTTTCATAGAAATATAAACATTTTATTGTTAAATCTCGTTCATATAAATGGGGTGAGAAACAATTACACGATGAAAAAGCATAAAAACAATTTCTAAACACGAGAAACTATTTAAATAAATTTTAAAATAATTTTTTTTTTGTTAGACTACAACTTCATATACACAAAAGCTTAGTATCGAAACTTTTAACTTTTGCCATTTGCCGTTACATATTCTCGAAAATAGAAAATTAAAAGCTGTGTAAAACGAAAGTTTCCCATCGTGTTCTCCCACTATATCTGTACACTAAACATATATGAAATAAAAAACTATATTTTCACAAAACTTATATGTCATTGTGTGGATACAGACAAAAAGCTCTACGATATATTGCAGTGTTTGTTTTAATTTAGATTTACAAAAAGCTCGAATCATGTATGTATGTGTGTGTGTGTTTTATATTGAGCGTTTTCTGGAATATATACAAACTAATTAAATTATTTGTATTCTATGTTGTTGTTTGTGTTGCTGTGCTTTTATAAACCTTGCTCAATTTTGCTTACGTAACGGTGAATAGCTTGGTAGATGACGTCTGTATTTTTTACATACATGTACAATATTTGATTTGGTTTTTGTGCACAAACCGATTTTAATCTAGCAAATGAAAATTTCCTTCTCTTATGTTTTATTTTAAAAGCTTAACAAAAAGCTTTAGATGATACAGATTTGCAGTTCTCTTTCATTATCGTGCACATCCAGAAGACAACGATAGATTGTGGTTGTTCCTGTAAATAGTAAATCTATTGATATTTTTCCCCGAACTGGATTTTAGGGACAGTATTGTTTTCTCGCTTTAATAGAGGTAAACCTAACCAAAGTAAATTGTCGAATATAATTTTCTTTTGGTCTTATTTCGCATAGACCAACGATAACCATTTTAGGACAGTAAATTATAATCTTATAAATCGTAACGGCTATTAAATGGGACTTCATATATATTTACAAACGGACTTAATCTGCTTTTGTGTCAATTATTATGGAGAGAAAATTATTTATTATGTCGAGTTATCTAATGGTTATCTGAAGTATGTGGGTAGACATAAATTAGGTTATGTTGTTCAAAGAAATCAATTACGTTTTTGTTATCAGAATTTATTAGGAAAGAGATTTAGAATCATGATTAGAAAACAAGTCTCAGATCCTGAAGAGGGTTATACGTAGAATTATTAAATCAAAAATTATAACAAGAATTTATTTTTGGAAATTTTATACTCTTTAATGGTACCAAGGCTATTCAAAAATTCTAACAAGTTTTTAACGAATGGCGTTGATCTATACCCAATATCGGACTTGGCTCCTTAACAATAAATTTCCGGTAGAATTTCTCGATGCTGTCTGTTAATAATATTCTTAGCATATGAACACTAACATTTCTGCCTGATACGGATCGTCCTCAAACTCCGTGAATTACTTAAACGCTCGTAGTTTACATGTAAGTTTTTGTCCATGTTCCAGCGAATAACCAGCAAAACTTGGATAAGCATTAGCTTGGGAGGGCGTCACCCTTACGGTTTTCTATTTTATTTGGTTTGTAAAAACCAAGATCGTAAATTGATAAGGAACCTGACTATCATTTAGGGCTAGGCGTTGAGCACAATATTCGGTTACGAACGAAGTTTGCGATCCCGTATCTAGTAGTGCTCGGAATGACTGGAGTTCATCTGTACGTGTTCTAATAGATCTGGACGAATGTGATGGTTTAACAGGATGGTGTTTTTCCTTAGTAGATTGAGCACTGATTGATTTTTAAAAACTAGACATCTAAACAATGGATGACTTGTTTACAAGCAAATTTTTGTAAATAGGGCTAGAACTTGAAGATACTTCATGCTTTCCAGATGTCAGGATGCAAATTCCTAGAATATCACATGTCTTTGTGTGTGGTTATGCGCGTATGTGCCTATGTGGTTCCGTGCCCACTAAATACCTATCAGTTCTTCACAAACCAGACGAGCCAATCCTATCAGAATGAAACTTCAGAATAAAGTTTGTCATATAAATTAGGAGATCCCAATAATTTGTGACTGAATTTGGTTTGCCGGAATTGGCAGTCTTCATAGAAGGTGTCTCGTTTTGCAAATATTTCGAAAATTATATCAATTACGAGAAAACCTACTATGAACTAACAGATTCTAAATAAATTTTGAAAAAATATCGGCCCAGATTAGTTTTCCAAAGTTTAAGCGAAAATTATGAATTTTGGCAAAAAAAAACGTTGTTCAAGAAAGATTCGCCCTGTACTGCCCAGGCGGATTAATTGATTGGGATGATTCATATTTAAGCATCTTCGACAAGTTAGGGGATCCCATTGAATTTTGTTTGAAATCGGTCTACCTAAAGTGACGGCTTCCACAGGAGCTATTCGTTTTTCCACTCAAACTGACGGCTGCAACAACGCGTATAATAACGCGTAGTATATCCATGACGTCTATTTTGCTGGGGTCCGTCAATTCATATAGGAAGGGAGCTACTAAGAACTTCAGTCTTCTAAGTACCAGACGGGTAGGTATAAAACAAATGGAGAACAGTTTTTTCCCCTTATTTATCTTTGTAACGACGACATTAATCATGTGAGGAGTCTTCTATTCTACTCGCATGCTTACCTATGATAACGTGTCCCTTAATAACTCACATACTACCATGGGCCCTACTACTGTGGGCAAAAAGTAATAAAGTAGTAAAACTTTTTATTTTTGTTTATTTAAAATATTTTTTTTTCTATGGTATGACTGTCAGTGATATCGGTGGCAAATGTCACATCAAAATAATCATTAGTGTTTAGTATACGCTTGTCTTTCTGAAGTACAAAAAGTGCGTTCGGCGATTTTTACAATGAGTGAAATTATTCAACAAAAAAGTTCCATTAAATTTTGTGTGCGGAATCAATTTTGTGGTGCCCAAACGTTCAGAATGTTGCAAAAGGCCTTCGGTGATAATTGTATGTAATTGTATGCAAGTGTTTTTGATTGGTACAAATTGTTCAAAGAGGGCCGAGAACGTGTTGACGACGAACCACGACTAGGACGGCCATCAACATCAACTGATGATTGTGATGACAACACGTTAATAAAATCAAGGAATTGGTGCTCGAGAATCGACGATTAACAGTCAGAGATCTTACTGGCATCGTTGAAATATCGGAAGGATCAGTGAAAACCATTTTGAAAGATAATTTGGGCCTAAGAAAAGTAAAAGCACGATTTTTTCCAAAATCACTAATTTTTTTGGAAAAACAGCGTCGCGTTGACGTCTGTGAAACAATGCTTTCTTACTACCAGGATGTCATGAAAAGTATTATAACTGGCGATGAGTCTTGGATCTATGCTTACGACCCAGAAACAGACGATCAATCGACCGAATATCGTGCGAAAGGTGAGTCGAAGTCAAAAAACCACTTCAATGCAAGTCAAAAATCAAGGTGATGTTGACAGTTTTCTTCGATTATCGAGGTGTGGTGCACTCCGAATTCCTTCCGACCGGCCACAACTGTCAACAAGGAATACTAGTTGAGTGCTATGCGTTGTTTGCGCGAAGCTATTCGTAAAAATAGGCCGAAATTATGGGTCGACAACTCTTGGTTCTTGCACCTCGATAATGCACCTTCTCATACTGCATTGGTTTTACGTGATTTTTTCGCCAAAAAATTCACCCATATCGTTCCGCAACCACCGTATTCGCCTGATTTAGCTCCGTGTGACTTCTGGCTGTTCAGCAAACTCAAACGACCGCTCCGGGGAAACCGTTTTGAGTAAATTGAAGACATTAAACGTGAATCGCTACGCGCATTGGAGGCTATTCCGGAAATTGACATTAACAACTGTTTCGAGGATTGGAAAAAACGTTGGCACAACTGTATTGAAGCCGGGGGGGGGGGGGGGGATTACTTTGAGAGAGAGAAGAAATAGATTTGGAGAAATAAATAAAGAATTTTAAAATTAAGAGCTATTTCTTACTATTTTTTGCCCACAGTATTACATGGCGCCGCCGAAGCTAAAAACAGTGTTTTGATGTTTGTACCTTATTGAACAAGTTCATCCGTATTTTCATTCGGCGCAATATTGAAATGCCCTTGCAACCCACATCAGGTGGATATTCAAAAGATCTTCTATCTCCTTCAGAGATGAGACAGTTCTGGGCTACTTGCGACGTAAAGAAATATGGTTTGAACGTCCTAATTGAAACCTGACTGTCCGTAAAAATGCGAATATCCTTTGCAGATAGACTCAACCAGTCAACGAGTTCTTCAGAGGTTTAAATTTAATTTTTCTCAGAAAAACCTACCCAACCTTCCCATCCATCTTTGAACCATCAGACAAGAAAATAACACCGTCAGTATTCAGAAATGCTCCCAACCAATGCTCTCTGGTGCAAATATCAGTCATAATCCTCTGATCAAAAGACACTGACTGGGTGGTATGTTGGTATTATTTGGGATCTTCCTGTTTTTATTCTAAGAAGAAGAAGAGCGTCCTATATTGATACAATTTCACTTGGAGAGGGAGGTGAGCCTTATAGCTGAGCCCGCTGCCATTTATTTACCTAGGATATCTAGTAGTGTGATTTCCAGTGCTTGAGTGGATGTGCTCGTAAGAGCCCCACCAATACACAAGGCAGCTGTTCACTGTAATTTCAACACAGATTTTAGATTGGTCTGAATATCTATAGCTGGCTACCAAACAATAACCCTATTTAATTAAATAGACCTAAAAGTTTTTTCAAAAAAATTTTGTACAAATAAAGGGCTATTGTAGAGATTTCTTTATTTTAATAATATTAATATGTTAGGATTCCAACTTAGTTTTCTGTTCAGAATAAGACCCAGATTCCACGCTTTGGCGAAGTAAAATCCAATACCATTTACGTTAGGGAGTCGATTTTACGTAGTTTGCATTTCTTAGATAAAAGAACCCACTCAATTATGTAAAATTAACATTCAAACTTCAATTGCTAGTCAATTGGAGAGAATGCCAGGCGCACTTTCAATGCGTTCTCTTCAGGTGCAAGGATTTTAACCGAAAACACCAATTTCAACATCATTCGTATATGCAACCACCATAAAGCCTCACCCTTCCAAGTATAAAAAAGGCCTTTTATAACCAGGTTCCAAAGAAAAGGGAACAATACCCCGCCTTGCGGTATCCCCATACTAACATATCTGTTATTGGAGGACCCACCCAGGCTAGCTGTCACGACCCTTTATTTGAGCAATTGATCTACCTACCAGTCCCTAAGTAACTCTCCCACGCGCAGAAGGGAGAGTGCCTGTATGATCTCTTCTGGTCTGACGTTGTTAAAGGCTTCATCTAAAAATTTTGTGATGGAGTGTTGTTTACATTCAAGGGATTTCTCAATAGGAGCAATAAGGGTGTGGAGAACAGTTTCCAGATATTCCCCTTGCAATATACACGTTGTGATTTCGATGGTCTATTTGGCTCAATTGGACTCCTTTCTATCTGTCAATTTTAAAATTTTAGTGGGGAAAGGGCTAAACTTATAAATGTCTAAGGACTTTGAGACTACAATAAGAGCTTTTGTCCGCCATAGGTATAAACATTATATTTATTTCAATCCATTTACTAGGAGTGAGACAGAATTATGGATGCTCTTAAAGATAACTACCAGAAATAGTAAGGTTAAGTCAGTCGTTTGTTGGACCACTGCCGGTAAAATGCCATTGAGTCCTGACGACTTACAAGCTTAAAGCTATTTATTGCTCACAAGATTTTCTTCCTTTTTTAGCTACCTGAAAAATGAGTTTCCAGTAGTACCTCAAAGGAGTCTGCCTTATTTACGGAACAAAAACCATATGGTAGTTGGAGAAAACTCGGAATGGTGGGACTTAGAGATGAGATAGTAATTTACGCAGCCAAATATCTAAAAGGACTCCTTCATTTTACTACAGTATAAAATCCGGGCATTTGTTTTAGCATTTCTTAATTCGAATTTGTATATAGTTTGAGGACTTCCTTGTAAAAGGCAGTCCTTTAGTAGCTTCAATCACCTCAAATCTTATAAAGAACCTTCTGCATTATTTTCGAGTATTTCGGAGCCCTTCCGGTCACCACGATGGTCGAGGCTTACTCAGAGGTCTCACCTAACACGGTCTTATTAATGGGGTCGGATCTGGCTCACTAATACACCACGCTCTAGTCTTGACTCAGAGAGGATTGACCCCGGTGCCGTTAGTGCATTACATAGAATAGTTCTAAAAATATCCCAGTTGGTTATCCACCTGTTTCCAAAGCTAGGTTTTTGAGGGGTTTAATATCCAATTCAAGAAGGAGATTACAATAACCAGAAAAGGAATGCTCCCTCATCAAGACAAGTGTAATGTCAAGTGTTTTTTGTTTATTCCTTGTTATAAATGTTGGCATACAGCTAATATTGCTTAAAGGTTAGTAAATCTAGGAGTAACTCACCTCATTCATTCGTATCAGTACATCTCACAATAGTATGTGATGTGAATTTGCATCACTTCCCAGGATGACCCCATTTTTTTTTTTTGTTATTGAGCCTCCTTTAATGAATTTCCTAAACTGACAGGTGGAATATATTTTCATCATGTGGTAGGTAAGCTGACGTTAGCAGGAGATTTTTACCAAGAATCTCAATACATATTATGACCATATCTGAATTATTTTTCTCGTATATCAGTTTATATTTAGGACTCCTAAGATCAAATATAAGGTTACCATTGACCCATGGTTCTTGGCCTAGGACAATGACTTTCTCCCCATACTAAACATGAGCCGAAGGTGCCTTGGAGTTAAACCTCCAAATTAATCCCATCGAAGTTAGTGTATCTACATCTGTGTTTCTACCTTCTCACTCATTTCCATGACATGCAGGTTTTCAGCCGGGGCCTCTATCGGTATCCGCGCCCGTATCGTTTTTATAAATCTTAAGTGTAACTGCGTTGAAACCATATAGCCAATGAAACCATTACATCTAGCCAGTGCAACCATCGACTCTCTATTATACGTGATAATAGCTGACCAATAATCAGCCCTTAGTTCTTCCAACTTAGACACTCCCCAGTCGACAGTCGGCAGTTCAGGATTGCTTATTTAACATTTCCAGAATTTCTTTCGAACCGTTAGGTTCCGCTGGGATCCAAGCTCTCTAGTAGTAGTCTAGCGACTACTTCTAGTCTAGCTCCAGTCCAGACATCACCAAGGCTTTCTACAGCCGTTTTTTACATGGTCAATGATTCCAGTGTCAACCTCCTTCCAGGAGAGCCAGAGCGGGTTCGGAGTTATACCCTATGAATTTTAGGAAAGTTTCAGCTAAGTGCTCTTCCACTTTCCTTCAATTGCTAGAGGATATATGTAATTTCGTCTTCGTGGACTCTATCAAGAATAGAGCCATTACTAAATGTTCTGTTAACACCTCATTGAAATTCTTAGTTACCATTTCCTGCATTTTAGTCCTCTTTGCATTTTTTTGATAGTCCTTCTCCGATCTTGGCCTTCTGGGTAAAGAGCTTTCAGGCGAACCCGCTTTATTTCAAAAACATGTTCAGCTCATGATATCGTTTCCATATACTATTCCGTTCTATTCACCAACGGAAACTTATTGAGCTTTGCCAGACCGTTTTAGCTGTTTTCCTGATTTTGAACGAGAATATCACCCTTGATTGAACTCATCTATCTATAGATTGCATTTGAGGAACCATCCTTGTTTGTGCTAGTGTCCCGTTTTTTCGGTACGTCATGAGTTCCAGGCTTATTGGCCAAAGTTCTATGTTGTAAACGTTTTCGTTGTTAATGTGTTGTCCCACGAATCACAGACAAAAAAAAGTCCAACTGTACAGAGATCCGCAGTATGCAGATAAGGCAGTTTGATCCAAAGACAGTTTTTATCAATTCCAGTTTTTAGCAAAATACCAGTTTTTTCCAATACATCGAGCCTCGAATGTACTTCAGAATGCATTTGACTGCATTCACATGTGCTGCAGCTGGTTTTTTCAAGTGTCGGCTGACACTTCCAACTGCGAAGCTGATATCTGGCCGGGTGGCGATCGCCAAACACATCGGACTTCCGGCTGCTTCTCGATTCGGAAAATCCACTTACTCGTCGGCCTCAGCATCTCTCAGATTTTGTGAATTGTCCAATGGAGTAGACACTGCATTGCAATCCGTCATGTTGAAACAATCGATGTTTTTTCTTGCGTAGCCTAGTTGATTTACGTGAATCGATCCGTCCGATCGCCGATTAAATTCAACTCCCAGAAAGCAATTCAACTCGAAAACCTTGAGTTCGTAATCCTTTTTCAAATGTTCGATGACCAACGTAATGTCTTTCTGTCTCTTCGCTGCAAACAAACCGTCGTCGACATAAATTGCAAGGATTAACATACTATTTTTCGATTTACTCGCTCTGAATCCAAAATTGTTGACAAAAGCAGTGAATCTTTTGTTCCACCAGCGTGACGCCTGTTTAGCCCATACAACAAGCTTTTGGATAGCTTGCATGCTTCCATCGTCATATCCAATCGGCTGGCTCTTGTATACATTTTCATGTAAATCTCCATTTAGAAATGCCGTTTTGACGCCAAATTGCTTCAACTTCATTTGCTTTGCCGCTGCCAATGCCAGGATTGCTTTGATCGATATAAATTTCACCACTGGATTGAAGGATACTTGATAATCGGTACCATGTTCTTGCGTGAATCCTCGCAGTACCAATCGCGGAAAGTAGCGATCAATGCTTCCGTCCGGATTCTTTTTGATCTTTCACGTCGAGTTGCTGTCCCTTCTCCTTTGGAATGTGCATCAATGAAGAAGTATCTGTCTTCTAGCTAGTAGCTCTATCTATATCACTAGTACGTAAATCACACACATAATTTGTGCAAAAAACATCAAGTATTGGACCCTAGCTATATACAATGGGCTTGTATTAATATATCGGGTTCATCACAGTAACGACCTCGGTAAATGTATACAGACGATGCTATAAAAATGGAAACATGAAGCGCGCTAAGCTTCTTAACGCCTGGACATTTTCAGAACCATTCGAACTATTGCGAATGGTGGCATTAGATCGAAATTTGGGGACGGCTCTATCATCCACCTGCGAGTATAGCAGTATATCATCGTCCAATCAACATCAGGATAGGCAAGCGCCCAACAAAGACAAATTAGATGATCTTAAAGATTTATTCTTAGGTGAGCTTCAAGACATCAGCAGTAATATCCCGCACCATTATATTTAAATCAAGGTGGGCGATTTGAACGTATAAATCAGTAGTTCCGCGGATACAACATAACATGTTAGTCCATATACCGTTTGCATCAGTGGTGCAACAACAACGTTAGTCCTATCAAGTACGTCGTTTCAACATAAGAAAATCAACAAAGTCACGTGAGGATCGTATGCTGGTAACACTCGGAGCACTCACTCCGAATGAAAAGAATGTTCCTTTCGGAAAAAAGGCAACTATATGAAGACCTGGATCGAAAATATCAGCTTCATATAGCGAGAAAAGGAAACTCAAGAGATGGCTTTGCCAATATCAGAAAAATTTGGCTAATATTTTCTGAGTATGGTAATCATACTTTCGGACTATAAAATTTTGCAAACGCAAAATCTTGATTGTGGGTGTGGCTCAGGTTGTTTAATATCTGTAAATAAATAACCTTTGTACTGACCAATACATAAAATTATGAAAACGATTGCTGACAAAATTTAATAGAATTGTTCTGTCAAATACACACAAGATCAACTGAAAACAGAATTGCCAAATTCCGTTACGCGCTATGCGCGATGTAGTCTTATAGTCGATTGTGAAATTGATTGTGAAGTGTAAGTTGGTGTCTATTAGTAAATGGTGCAGTGATGATAAAGGGTGGTTAAATTTTAACGGCCGATATTGATTTTGAATAAAACACAAATTATTTAAGAAATTATTGTCAATTCTTTTTATTATGATAATATGGTATGGTTCAATTATGTATAGAACAAAATATCTGCCAAATGGACGCCGCGACCTCGGCGGCACACCTCCACCCGATGGTCCAAATTTTCGATGACGCTTAGGCATAATTGAGGTTCTATGCCGTTAATGTGCCGAATTATCTCATCCTTTAGCTCTTGAATTGTTGCTGATTTATCGACGTACACCTTTTCTTTCAAATAACCTCAAAGAAAGAAGTCCAACGGTGTCAAATCACATGATCTTGGCGGCCAATTGACATCGCCACCACGTGAGATAACACGGCCATTACATTTGTCGCGCAAAAGAGCCATTGTTTCGTTAGCTGTGTGGCAAGTGGCATCGTCCTGTTGAAACCACATATCGTCCACATCCATATCTTCCAATTCGGGCCATAAAAAGTTCGTTATCAACTCACGATAGCGAACACCATTCACAGTAACTGCCTGACCGGCCTCATTTTGGAAAAAATACGGCCCGATGATGCCGCCAGCCCATAAACCGCACCAAACAGTCACTCTTTGTGGGTGCATTGGTTTTTCGACAATCACTCTTGGATTATGATTCGCCCAAATGCGGCAATTCTGCTTATTGACGAATCCACTGAGATGAAAATGTGCCTCATCACTGAAGATGATTTTCTTTGAAAATTGATCATCCACTGTTGCCATTTCTTGCCACCATTCTGACCATTGACGACGTTTGGAATCAAATTGAGTTAGCCTGAAATTGAGAAATGTCAAATTAAATGCAGAAAAAAACTTGACGTTTAGGTGTGGTTTACATTCAACGTCGGCCCTTAAAATTTAACCACCCTTTATATTTTACAAATTTTGTAGAATTTGAAGAATTTTCTAAAATTCAAATTTAATGTTTTGAAGTAAATTCTTAACTATTTCGGAGGTGAATTTGAAGTTGACTTGCTCATCCACCGATTAGTACAGCAGTATATCATCAACTTCCGTTCAATTAACATACGAGTATACACGGTTTGACTTTGCACAACGAAATTCAGTATCATGATTGTCAATGCTCATGCACTCACCGAGGACAAGTCATATAATTTATGATTTATGATGAAAATGTATTCTTTGATGAGATGGAAGGCATTATCAGTATTAATTTTATGTACAACAACTTTTAATTCAATTACACCAATTTTGTGGCAACTAGCTTATTCCACTCGCTTTAATTGCTCAATTAAGTAGGCAAAATGTTTGGTTACCGTAAACGATGCATTTTCTCAGTGTACCACACCCCAAAAGCTTATGGCCAGTCTGTAGTCTAGAGGGAGAGACTGATCGTGATAAAACTGTAGAGCTTTTTCTATAAATTAATTGACACCAGTGATTTTTGGCCGAAATTGGTTCAGCGAAGCATGACTATTATCTAACTTATTGTAAATTAAATTTGCAACAATATCGGTGCAGATCCGTTTTCCAAAATTTACGCGGGAATTATGATTTTTAACAAAAACCTCTTTTTCAACAAAAGTTCGACCTCATTACAGCCCACACAGATGGACCGATAAGAACACATCTTCATACTTACATTTTTATAAATTCGGAGAGTGTATGATGTTTCTCCGTAATCGGTCCGCTGAAATTGGAAGCTTCCATAGGGGCTTTTTCGAAAGAAATGCTTAAAACAAGATTAAATTTATCGGAAATAACAAATTTTTGGTATTTCGACAAAATTGGGGATTTCGGCGGTTCAGGCGGATTGACTAATCGAGATAATACTACATACTTAAGCGTTCTCTATAAATTTGGAGATCCTTGAGAAAATTAAATCCGTGTACCACAAAGTGATAACTTCAGCAGGAGCTTTTAAATTTCTGCCATGATATTGAAAACTGTATAGCATTTAGTAAAAACGACAAGAAATTAAAACTTCAAATAAATTTAAAGATTTCAAATTTTCAACAGTGACTGACCTTGAACTGATCCACTGATCTGATTAAATTTCGGCAGGAATAATGATTTTTGATTATATGTACAAGATAGTTTGTACCTTATCTCCGATAAGTTTAAATATCGTTAAATATTTATTTTTAAATATTGTCAATTTGGACAACACTGGAGCAGTCTGGTCACTGAAATATGATAATTAAATTTAAAGTCTGTTAAAAATTATTGTTGACGAGCTACAAAAGCCTTTCGCGGCTCCACTTATGCGTGAGACATTACGTGTTGCACTAATCAAAATCCGTTTCATAAAATTTAAATTAGAGCTTTCAACAATTTTATTTTATATTTTATGAACCAAATAACCACGACCTATAACTACCCGTAGAATGTTAAACGACTTATTTAGGTTTTGAGTTCAACAAAATATTTATGAACTTTTAAAAATAATACTGAATAAGAACAATTTCTATTATTTGAAGCTTTTATATAAAGATGTGGTAGAGGAAGCTAATGATTAGTTCATTTATAAATTACAATTCCAGACGGAATAATAATAACATCTCGTCTGGCACGGTGTAATTTATCCAACCGATTTAAACACACTGTAAGTAGAATTTCAGAATTTTGTATTTAACCAAAGTTGCTTTATGAGAGTGTAAAGTTGTTCATCTATTTTCATTCTATAGTTTGTGTTCTACCTAATATGTAATAGTTTCACGTTCCATATTTTACTTGTTTGTTGCATTTCATGTTTATGGTTCCCTCAATTCATAGCTTGGTATACTGTGCATGGTAGATATAAGAAGAGAGGCTAAAGATAAACACGTAGCGACTGCATACAAGAATGGAATATAAATTAGAATAAAGTAAAAATAACATTTATACAGTAGAAAATGCCACTTTGCTTTACTGCTTTTGTATAACATAAGAATTGGTGAATTAAATAACACTTTTCGGTAACATTATTCGTCTACATCCTTAATAAACAGAATATTGCCACTTGATTATACATACTCGATGCTGTCAGTGTTGCTTAATTGTATGGTTCCGGAATACAGTAAACTAAGTCTATATATGCTTGCTTGATATAGGTCTGCTTAAAGTGGCAAAATGTTGCGAATCACTGCTCCAGAGATTATAACTGAAGAACAATAAAGACATATTTATTGGTTTTTGAATTTAAAAACCATATAACAGAGCAACGGCAATACCGCAGTTTGATGTAGTATACCATATTGCCATCGAGGGAATATTTAGATAAGACTTTTTAGATTTTTTCGTTCGATTTGAAATTGCATGTAAAATAATTAAATTCCAAAAATTTCTCACGTCTATTTAGTGTATAAATTCCTAACGTTACGGATGTTTTTGCAAACAGTTCAACATCTATGGGTTTGGTGAAATTGTTGATCAATTTTAATTATCACAGGTGTACGACTATTTTGTGTACAACGTGATTATAAAACAAAGTGAATTTAATGTTTTGTTAAATTTTATTGTGGTTTAGCAATGTTTTTTCTCAATAATTTTACACACAAAAAGATGCGCACAGCTACGATTCGTCAAACCAACTGTCAAGCAAACACTCCAATTCTCCACTAATACCAAAGAAAACGTCGGCAATTATCATTTCAACTAAAAGGGTGCTAATAAGAATTTCTCTAATAGCTCAAAATATAATAATAATATTCAATGATAGATGGCAGTAATCGTTCATTATACCACTTGGAAAATAATATTTATCGTCTTCCATTGGCAACAAGGAGTAAATTTCCCAATGAACCAACACAACAAATCTACGACTACAAATGTCAAATGTTGATCAACAAGATTTTAATTGGAGATTGAAATAATAATTCCGCGTAAGTATTTTACTTTCTAAAATTATAAATAGATAAATTATAATGAACATAATATAAGTTAAGTTAGTTGCAATTGTTTTTAGATAAAGATAAACAAAACTTAACTGCTGTGCAGCATCAAATAAGAGATAAGTATTTACCATTAAATTCTTTAACAGATTGCTGATTGTTGACTTAGTTTTCTATTTTCTAGGTGATGATCCTGAACAACATCTATGATTTGTGATGAGTGAAAACTGAACCGAATGACTGTGGAATCGAAATCGAACATTCCGCCGCCCTTGACTCGGATGAGTCAATTAATGGCATTATACAGATCTTATTAATCGGACGCATAAATGGGCTCGTGGCGGTTTGTACAGTCACAACTCGTATTAAATTGTCTCGTCCAGGATGAACTTCTAAAATTCTCGCTAGCGGCCATCGTGCGGGTGGTACCTTGTAATGCTGCCCAGGTGCTGACCTTATGAGAAAATTGTGTTGAGTTAAACAGGTCTTGGAGCTCTTGTAGTTGGTTGATGGGCCCAATAAAGTTCGTCGCGTTGTCAGAATATAAGTCCGTGCAGATTCCTCTCGCACCTTGAAATAGACGCAATGCTGCTAAAAATGACTCTGTACTGAGATTTGTAACCAGCTCGATGTGAACAGCTTTAACTGCCATACACACAAAAATACAGATGTAGCCTTTAATTATTTTTGAGTTCCGCATTTGATGGGCTTTAATTCGGTATGGCCCAGCATATTGAAGACCACTTTTGATGAATGGCCTAACAAAAGTTACTCTTGACGACGGCAGTTGACCCATTAACTGGGTTTGAACCTTGACCTTGCAACGGTGACAAGTAATGCAGTGGTGAATGACCTTCTTTATAACGTGCTTTCCGCGAACAATGTGAAATCTTTGCTTTGTATAGCAAACCAGCTGGGAAATTCCTGCGTGAAATAGCTTTAGATGATAGTGTTCTATCATTCTCTGCACTAATAAATGATTTGACGGAAGAATGATTTAATGTTGAGTGTCAAAATTAAGTGATACATTGGCTAATCTGCCACTAACCCTTAGAATACCATGATTGTCTGCGAATGGATAAAGTTTAAATAACTTACTTTTTTGTGATAGCTGTCCTGGATGTATTAACTTGACATCTTCCGAAAACGCTTGAGCTTGCACGTGATTGATTAAGTAATTCTCGGCTTGGTTGAGTTCATCAACTGTGAAACTTCCGTACGATTTCGATTTAGCTGATCGTTGTGCATTTATTCAACTATTCGTATTATTATCGAAACTCGTACGATCATTTCTTCTAATTGCTGGTTAATTCCATCGACTTATTGCACTATATGGTAGAATTGCGAATCTGGTTCATCTTGTGTAACTCCAATGCCTTCAGATGGGATTTCTAATGGGTTGGTACGTAACCATGATTGACCCATCCACCATAAGGTATCATTTTTCAGCTCAGTTGGGGGCATACCACGAGTTGCTCGATCAGCTGGATTTTCTGCTGATTTGACGTGATGCCAGATTTCGGTTCGTGTAGGATAGTATGAGTCCAGTCCGATTTGCAACATATGTCGGCCACGATTTAGGTGGTTTAGATAACCAGTGCAATACTATCTTGGCATCGGTGTAGAAGAATTGTTTTGGTATGGTTTGTAAATTTGGTGCCTTTGTAACTGTTTCCATTAAGTTCACCAATAACACAGCTGCGCAGAGCTCCAGTTTGTGAATTGACGCTGTTTTTATGGGAGCTACCCTTGATTTGGCTGCGATGACATTAATATAAGCTTCTGTTGGTGATCTTATTGCACGAGAGTACAAAACTGCAGCATAGGCATCCTCAGATGCATCACAGAACAAATGAATTTCTATTGTTTCGGTCGAATACAGCCAGCTACCTTTTGATTTCCAGCTGCTCGATTGTACGGAGCTCATTTCTCAATCTCTTCCAATTTGTCTTACACGACTCTGGCAACATATCGTCCCATCCGAGTTTCTCGAGCCATAATTTTTGTAACATGACTTTAATCATGATGGTG
The DNA here is from genome assembly GCA_963691935.1 of Nephrotoma guestfalica. Classification (NCBI taxonomy): domain Eukaryota; kingdom Metazoa; phylum Arthropoda; class Insecta; order Diptera; family Tipulidae; genus Nephrotoma; species Nephrotoma guestfalica. The sequence continues at coordinate 74,042,571 of OY829913.1, read as the reverse complement.
GTCGGAGATAACCAACCCAGTGGGTCGAAGATCCTAAATGATTCTGACTATTATTTACTGCACCACTCAGATGAATGTGAGCCTCATCGAAGAAGATGATTTTCTTAAAAAAATCGTTATCGTTTTCAAGTTGTTCCAAGGCAAAATCAGCAAATTCACAACGTTTACGGTGGTCCAATTTCTTCAGTTCTTGAGTGAGAACAATTTTATACGGATGCAAACCCAAATCCTTTCTCAAAATCCGCCAGGTTGTGGTTTGAGACAGTCCCAATTCTTGAGAACGTCTTGGAACCGACAAATTGCGGTCTTCAGCAACACCACTTGCCTGAACGGCAGCAATATTTGCATTACTTCGAGCGAATCTTTATCTTATTGGCACTTCAACATTATGTAAAGAAAATGTACGCTCAAAATTTTCAACAATTCGACGAATAGCGAGCACACTTGGACGATTATTACGACTATAAAATGCCAAAAGTGCACGAAAAATTGCAATTGGAGAACGATTATTTTGATAATAAAACTGAATAATTTGTAAACGTTGTTCTTGCATATATCTCACCATGATGAAATTGTAAACTGAATGCGGTCAAAGTGTTTTTGTAGTCATCCAGCGGATCGTCGGGACACTTTTGTCAAATTGATTCCCTGTCATTGTTTGATACAACCAGTTTCCATTTGAACGATAAAGTGCCTAATTTGGAAAATTTTACTGGCGTTTCGAGACTTTCAAAAAGTTTCGAAAACCATTTAGCGTTTGATAAATCTATAGAAGTAATTTCAGACTGTCCTTTCCTTTCCGATGAATCAAGTCAAAATCAAAGTGTTGCACTCTGACTGTTCACCTTCCCAACCTTCTAATTGAATCTTTTAATTTTCACAGCGGTGAATGATTAGTAATAACGGTAAATTTTACTCCATCTAGACAATGCCAAAACTTTTCCACGGAGCAAGAACGCCCAAACATTCACGTTAAGTTAATTTTTTTGACATAAATGCTATAACCTGATCACCTTGAATTAACTTTCCAACACCATAAACTGAAGCATTACCTTGTACCGTAAATGATTTAACAAAGTCTGTATTGTTTAAAATTGGGGCAGATATTATGTTTGGTTTTAGAATTAAAAAAGTATTTTCTGCAACTTTGGTCGATCCAAATTTATTCTGAGGGTTTGGTAACAAATCAGTAATCAATGAGACGAAGTTAGAAAATTCTAAAACGAATCGAGTTGGGTAGATAATGCTACACTCAACCTTTCCCGGAATAGCGCGCAGGTCATTTCGATTTAAAATGTAACCTAAACATTTAATTTCTGGACAGCAAATGAAACATTTTTTTTAACTTATGGTTAGATTTGCTACTTCCTGTAACATCCGAATATGCTCAGTGGGTCAAATGGCTCAAACAAACCTCTTCCAGGGATTGTAAATGCAGTTTTTTCCTTTAACTCGTCACTCAACGAAATTTGTCAAAAGGCATCAGACAAATCGATCGTTGACAATTATTCCGTTTCATTGAATCGCCCAAGTATTCCGGCAATCGATGGTAGGGGATATGCATCACGTATACAGGCGTATTCGACTAGACCATGGACTATTTACCTTTTTCAGGACTTCCCAAATCTGTGTTGAGTAAGGACTGTTTGAGTATCTGACAATGTCGTTGTTAGCTGATCGCTGTTGTTGATAACAATTTTTCTTTTTATTTTAAAAGAACTCCTTTTCATCGAGGTGATTTGTCCTAATTAATTTCACTAGTGCATTACTCCAAACAGGTATTGGTTTTATTGTTTCGAGAGGTTTTGGCTGTTCTGGTTCACTCGATAAAATTCTAACACTTGTCTTATGATCGGTAGCCTTATATAAGCCATGTTGAATTGTGTTTGTTATTAAATTTTCCAAATTCTGGTACTGCGCAGTCTCCATTTTCGGAGGTACCAAATGTAACTCTATGGTGATTCAAATTATTCGAAAGATAAAAACGTTAGAGTTTGAATAAATCGTCATTTAAAGAAATTTTATGTGACTGATATTCAATTTAGTTTGGCTCGGACAATGCAATCGAAAATCTGTGAAATTCCAATTCATAATAGGTTTGTGCTGGTACATTTTTGTGTATAAAATTAATTTTTCCTTTCTTTGTTGTTTTTATATTCCTAGAATATTTTTCACTGAATTTTCTTTTTTTTATGTTTTAATCTATCCATTCTGGGGCCGAAGCACTCCCAACCCTTTTGCGGTTCGCTTTTACCGTCCCACCTTACGCATTGCTTGCCAAATCGAGGACGTATGGCTATATTTCCGATTTACGTAGAACCATCTGCACATTGCATAGCTCCATGCCAACCTATGGTACTGACATGGAAGATGGGTCGGCCCATGAGTTGTGCACTCCAACAGGAGGTCATAGATGTGTTCATTTTCATCACCGATCGTAATCAGATGACGAAAACTTCCTTTTGCATCCTGCCCCTACCGGGATTCGAACTCGGAACCTCAAGATCCAAACGGCAAAGCTTTAACCACTGTGCCGTTTGGTCGGCACCGAAGTTTCTTGATATTCTAGAAACTGGTACCACCAGTGTCTAATATAATAAGAGAATGTTTTGCTTTGTCTGTTTGTTGAGGCATTTCAGATGAGGTAGAAAGATAAATCTTTGTTTGTCTGAATCTAGATCTGTTTGAAAATTTTCTGGCCTAAAATGGCCTAAAATTTTAACATTCGGTTCGGTTTCTGATACCGTTTCGTGGTTGTTAATCAATCTTTTGGTGTACGAATTTCTGGTACTCACGCTGCAGGGTCTACCTCCATATACTCGGTATAGCTGGCCCGTTTGACCTTTAACCAGATTGAAATCTTTTGTCTTGGTTTGGAATTGTTAAAATTTTGCCTGAACTTTACCGACCTGAATTGATTTTTGTAGAGTATAATGAGGCTGTTGGATTTTTTTGAATTATTTCAAATCATTACTACTAAATTTGCATAGTAAAGCATGAGTTTCTTTATGCCGCCTAGGCATACCCAAAGTATGGCTTCCTCAAGCATGAGGTTAATGCCGCTATAGGCCTGCCAGTCACTATTATAAGTTTCCTTTTGTTCCACCAAAGTTTAAATCTTTTCTAAACGAGTTCTTTTGTCCTGTTGTAGTAACTATGGACTGTTATTGTTTCGATCTGTTTGTGTGTCCAAAGTTGGTACTTATGCGCTTCAAGCAGTATTTGTTTAATCTTATATAATTAAACGCAACTAAATTTATTTGTTCTACAAGAGTGATCTTTAATTTTTTGAGCCTAACGCAACAATAAGAGTTTTTAAAAAATTGTATTTTGATGTTTAACATTGTCTCTGTCGTAACAAGATTTCCAGCAATGCTCTAAACTGTGCAACCCATTCAACTGCAGCTGGCCTATCGCTCTGCAAAACCGGCATCTATTTTTTTTAATTTTCACTACCGATTTATTTTATTATACCGAACACCTTGGAACGAACTAGAATTATCAACCCATTACATATTTACTTTGACAATAGTCAGTCGTTAGTGCAGAGAATACGAGTAATGTGGAAAAGTATTGATTGGTTTTACTATCGAATGCATGATGTCGTTAATAAAATGGAAATGTCCTGTTATTATAAAAGCACCGGCACCATATGCCCTGGAATTTTTACACGTAATTTTCTAATTTTTTAGGCATGTACAAAACATTTTATACTCCGCCCAAAGTGTTAAAGTGAGAAAATTTATATTTGCTTCCAGCACATCAACGATAGTTTTGAGTGTTGAGGTGCTGCATTGAAATTTTCTGCTAAAATTTTGGTATTAATAGCTGAATTAGTGGATTGTATCGGAAAAATTGTTGCCTGATCCAAAACCTTTTAAAGGATATACTACGCCAGTATATGAGCATAACGTAAAGTAACATCGTGCTATTGGGTGGGTTTGTGTTTGATTTTCTGTGGCAGGTATTATCGGTGCTGACACCGAGACATCCAACGGACGGTCAGTTTTTTATTTGCTTTATTATTATTTTTTTTCATTTAATGGATCAGAGATGGAAGTCCTTGTGGTTTTGGACCAGGATAATTGTTCATCGGTAAGAGATATCGGTCTAGAATATCAATATACCAGCCCACATGTCAACCTCATCTGCACGCGGTGCTTTCTGCTAATTAACCAATTAGGCAACCGAGAAACGGCGGGATAATCGAATACATAGAACCTAGCAAATGATGTTCACTCCATTGACCCACTACCAATTTCACTGGTCCGATTGTTAGCTGCTTCAATAACCAGTCGTTAATGCAATGAGTTTACAACCATAAAGAATTTTACCCCAGGTGGTATTCCAACTGCTCAGTTGGTTAATCCACTCTCTAACCAGGTCGGCCCAAAGGATTCTGGGGTGAGCCAACCATTGCAATGCCCATTCGAGCGAAGTTAAAAAATATCCAGGTTCACCACCTAGACAAACAGAGTTCGTGACTCAGCAGGAAATTGAAAATGTTGAACTATGCAGAAGTGAAATAGAAAAAGTGGTTTGTACTAACGCTGAGTTCTAGACACATGACGAGGAACTTGCAAGAGAAACTGATTGGATGCACAAACAAAAAACAAGGCCAAGGAAAAAACAAAGAGCAGAATTTCTGTCAGTAGTTGGGGGCACTCGTAAGCAAAAGAGAATGTAACTACTGAACCAGTGTCATACCGCAACACGACCAGCAACAAGAATAACACAAGGTTGCAACGTAGGTTAAGGCACCACTGCCAATTAATGTGATAGGCATTACTGAGTTTGCGAATATCCAAGATTTAATGAAACCTGTGTTCACAAACGACTATAGTGTAGTGGCACTAAACAATAATTAGCCACAAAGCTCACTGAAGAAGGCAAAAAGTGGTATACCTATGAAAACAAAAATAACAGTGAAATTAAGGTTATGAGGTCTTCAGTAAACCTGCAACAAGGAGGATATAATAGAAGACCTCACAAACAACTAACTGCAAATTGAAAACGTATTAACCATCCTTAAACGATAAAAAGTAGCCAAGGAACCAAGATCATTAAAAGAGAGCTCCCGCTTTCATGCTCGCCTTCAATAAAAGCGATAAATTCCAAATTTTTCAATATCAAAGCAATATACTCGGCAGTATGATGGTTAAAATAGAGCCACTGAAAAAGAACACGAGAGTAATACCTCAACGTAAAATATATTTGTTCTGTTAGCCGAACCGAACCTGCAAGATGTATGAACTGTAAAAGACAACATCTGCAAAGATTATGAAATAAAACACGCCAATCGACTCAAAATACTGACGTTATAAGAAAATGGATTCCAGCTACAACTAGAGTGTCGACACAACCAGAACACATAGGGCCAGAGAGGAAATCCTACTCGCAGATAACGCAGCAGTTAACTAAAACTACAAAAGAAAATCCTTTGGAAAGGATATTCCGAAGTATAGGAACGCTAAATGCACGCCTAGCAAAAGAAGAACGTGGTCTATGAGCTATATATAAGCGGCTGGATAGACAAGAGCTACGAACGAGCTTACATCAGTGCTATACTAGAAATTTTTCTAAACCTAGAAAAAATAAATATATGCCTTGTATCGGTAACTCATTTCACAGAAAATTAATTTATTAAAACACGTGACTGAATGCTACCACGCCATTCATCCAGGAGGAAACGCTAGAGGTGGATCTGCCGTAATTATTTAAAAAAAATATTAAACCATATGAAGTGCCTGGTATTGAAGAAGGAATTATGCAACTTAAAATAATAAAAGTTGAATCAATCAAAATTAGGGATCTCAGTATCTCCTCTATTTACTATCTCCACACGCCATCAGTTAAAAAAATAAGACTACAGAAGACTTTATAATCACTACCACCAAATTTTATTATGGGCGATGATTTCAATGCAAAGAATACCTATTGAGGATCTACTGTCAATTTCTCTCTGGCGATCTGGCAGGTCCTTTTGACTTTTTGGTAACAAAAGGAGTTTTAGACGACTACACGTGCATTTGAAATAATGAAGGACTATCATCAGACCACTTACCTGCGATTATGACTCTAAGTGCAATGATAATAGAAACAGATAATGCACCTAAATTAGCAAACAATAAAACCAATTGGGACCTATTCAAGAAATTAGTGGACGAGCGAACAAATCTCGGCGAGCCGAGATAACAATAATATTCAACAAGCTGCTTGGGAAAGTTCCTCGATTTCTCAAACCAACACCACAAGGAAACTCAATTATCCTCTTGAGGTCAGAGAACTAGTTAAAGAGAAACGGAAAGCTCGTAGAATCTGGCAGCGCAGACTCGTGCTCTGCAACACAAAAACATTCTCATTTTTTCGTGCTACAAATTTAATCAAGTGGTTATGGAAATAAAGAACGAAAGCATAAATAAGCGACTTCGAGGTCTCTCTGAACTGGAAAGGATGACGACTACTCGCTTTGGAAAGCATCAAAGGCCTAAGGCATAAGGGCTAATAAGAATCAAAATGCATGCGCACCCTATCAAAAATGATGACGGTTCCTGGGCTAAAAGTGACAAACAGAAATTCTCTATATGCTACTTATTTAGAAGAGACTTTTTAACTGTTGAGATAAACAGCAAATGAAAATACAAGGATTGTACACAAAGGAGATGATCTTAACATAAGACATGTGATCTTATTGGAACTTAAAACTGAAATCAATAATAATTTAAATATCAGAAAAGGTCCAGATGACTTAATTACTGGGCAGTATCAAAAATATTTGAAAAACTGTTGCTGAAGAGACACAAACCTACAATATAAGAGAGACGCTTAATTCTACAAGACCAATTTGAGTTTAGAGAAAATCACTCTGCAGCTAAACAAGTTCACAGAATATGCTCCAGTATTTTCTTGGATGGAGCTCAAGCTTTCGACAAAGTTTGGCACTAAGGGCTTGAATTTAAACTCCATCGGTATTCATCCAGACCTGCCTAAGCAATTGTATCAAATTCCTAAATCGTACATAACAGATCGACACTTTACAGTCTAATTTGAAAATGAGTACTCTGAACTAAACTGAATATCAGTAATTATACCGCAAGGTAGCGCACTTGGACCTATTCCGTATATTCTTTATACGAGAGACTTACCGAATATTCAAGCTACTACAGTAGTAACATTTGCAGACGATACAGCTATCCTAACAGTTGGTAAAGATATTTCGGAAGCAACAAGCAAACTTCAAAATGCAGTAAACACCGTGGGCAACTGGACTAAAAAATGGCGCATCTTATTAAATGAAGCCAAATCAGTACACGTCAACTTTACAAATCAAAATGTAAACTGTATTCCCGTGGTTCTCAACACAAACCAAATTTCATACGCAAATACACGTATATAAAGTTAGCCAAGCTTTCATCCCAGAAAAATTAAAAATGGCAACACTAAACTATCAATATATCAATATATATCATCCCGTAAAAACTATAACGACACTAAAACATCATCCCATAAAATAATTTTAACCCATAGCGAGATTCAGTTATCCGTTCAATGTCAGCTCAGAAATTTGTTATTAGGATAAATTACAGATTCAAAAAAAAATTCTATAGTGACCACATAATGTAAAATCTGTGTCCGAGGATAACACTGTTCGCCCAGTATCGTCATTAAAATTTTTACTAAAGCCTATGTATAAAAATCGTCCATATAAAAACAATTATATTTGAAACACGCGAACGAGCGGCGCCATAAATTTTTGAATTTCAAAATTCGAATATTTTGTGATAACCCACGATTCACTATCCGAGCTCAGTGTACCAGTTACAGTAAAACGACACATTAGAGAGGGAGTTTTTAGATGAAGTACTCTCATATGATCATTAAGGGTTGATTTCGAGTAACTTCTATGCGTACGAGCGGCGCTATAGATTTTTGAATTCCAAAATTCGAATATTTTGTGATAACCCACGATTCGCTATCCGAGTTCAGTGTACCAATTCTGGTAAAACGACACGTTAGAGAAGGTATTTTTAGATGAAGTACACCCATATGATCATTAAGGGTTGATTTCGAGTAACTTCTATGCGTACGAGCAGCGCGCTATAGATTTTTGAATTCCAAAATTCGAATATTTTGTGATAAAACACGATTCACTATCCGATCTCAGTGTACAAGTTCTTGTAGAACGACACGTCATAGAGGGTGTTTTTAGATGAAGTACACCCATGTGATCATTAAGGGTTGATTTCTAATAACTTCTATGAGTACGAACGGCGCTATAGTCTTTTGAATTCCAAAATTCGAATATTTTGTGATAACCCACGAATCCGAGCTCCGTGTACCAGTTCTTGTAAAACGACACGTTAGGGAGGGTGTTTTTAGATGAAGTACACCCATATGATCATTAGGGTTGATGGCCAAGAGAACCAATGTACAAATAATACAATGCTTCCAAAATATGCTGCGTGGGATTGTGAATGCTCCATGGTACATAAGGAACGACAACCTTCAACGAAACTTGAAGATGGAATAGGTCACCAATGAAATAAAAAAAGTCGGATAGTCGTCATATATTGGCGCCACCAATGGAGCAAGGAGCCTCCAGATCTCCAAAAGCAGATACCACTGGAGCTGGGCAGCTAGAATTAGAATAACAAATTATTCTAAAATGAGTAACCAATAGGTTACTCAAAAACTATCGCTACGGTTCTGGAAGCAGTTACAGCATGTCTGATCCCCTTATAACCATTTCGCTCATAATTTGAAAGGCTTAGAAAAAGCAATAACGTTGTAATCAGGTATCAATTAATGCCCCTAAAATTTATTTTATGAAAAATATTTCCAATGAATTTGAATATATTTGCATAAGTTACATCTCAAAATCAATTTTTCATTCTGAGTTTCCGCCGTATACTCATTTAGTTACATACCATTGTTATTATCCTTATCTATATCAAATTAAATGTGCTTAATCTTTGGATCTCCCGATTTTCCCTCCAATGTGCAATTACCATTTATATCCAATATTGAGTTTGATCCGTTACATTCAATTACATCATTCATTAGTTATAACAATTTGATCCCTCTCCGTACTACACTCGAACATAAAAAGGAATACATTTTCCATTATTCGTCGTGTTTGCCATCACAAAAAAAAATGTTACGTGCTTTGAATTCTAAACACAACAAATACACAATTTTCTTTTTTAACTTATTAATTTCAATTTTCTTACCTTTTTCTCCACATTACATACAGAGTAATGTTATGTTTGGGAGCAAATCGTCTATCATATCGCATAATGTATAGAAGGCAAATATTATCATATAAATTTTCACTTGGAAATATCAACGCGGGAAATTCTTTTAAATTACGTACACATGATTTTATAAATGTGCGCTTAAGACAAAATGAAAAAGCTTTCATCACTTATCAATTTTCTTATCATTGCTCGCATTTTACTTTGTTGGTGTCATTTGGTTGATATAGTTTTCGTTCGTTCATTTTAATTAAAAGAGCAAAAAAAAAAGAAAAGTTGGAAAAGCACATTATTTTGTCATCGCTTCGTACGTAGAAACGGTACAAGTGTATGTACGTATCTTATACATATGTACGAGTACGTATACCACGAGGGGTGTGCTAGAGCAGAAGAAAATGTCAAATCATAACTAAAAAATTAATTAAAATATTTGTAAATTAGACGCCTGGGGATAGATTAATTATGATATGTAATTTTCTGTATGGTGACGAACACACGTGTTAAATATTACATGCTATAGTTTTCAACATGATTTTAGACAACCGAAACATTTTTTTAATGATTACGATATTCTTACTGGAATACTCCGTGTCATGCTATACATAATTGGACGCAAATTAATTTAAATAAAGTGAATATGAAGAGCAATGTCTAACATTGTGCTCTTAGCTGTGTAGATAGTAGAATCTAGAACATTACTTGTTGGAAACGGAAAAAGCTTGGCAGCTATTACCCCGGGTTTCAAAACAAATAAACCATTATAGAATTCATTATTTTGATTTAAAAGCAGTGGTTTTCAAACCCGCGACAGTAAAGATATTTAAATCGAATTGAGCTCAAAACAATTTTAAAAGCTGTTTTATTTCCCCGAAATCTATAACATAAGAGTCCTATGTTCGAAAAGATTCACTTCTCACCCCACGGATTAAATTTGAAATAGTAGGGGCTAACGGCTTAACTAACTCTCAGGGGCTCGCCTTCCATGCCGCTTAGCCCTCTGAGGGGGGATTGCTTAAAATATTAGGATGTAGGGCGGAAGGTCAGAAAACGTTATGTTAACATGGGCCATGTTACATGCAAATCATAGTCATGGAGAATATATATCAGTTTGTAGTTGGTTGAGATATTCTGTGAGTTTACCGTCGAGATACTGACAGCCCAATTAATCTTCTTATCTATAATATTTTCTTGGAGTCAATATGCATACAACACATATTGTATGCAGAATAACCGTTTTAGGAAACCGTTTGCTACAAATCTAGGGACAGTCCCACACCTTGAGATAGTAAAGAGCCATGTTTTCTTTCCGAACGACTTATCTGGTGTTCCTGGCAGGATAAATGTCTAATACTTTCCCGTTGGCCTGTCTAATTTAATAAGCAACATTCGCAATCCTTTTCGATACTCGTGCCTTAACAAATTTTGCGACGGACTATCGTTTATCGTTATCGACGTACGAGTATATCTAACCTGCATCACTCTGCGTTCCCCATATTTACATAGTTATTACCTAAGAATTGCAGTTTTCTTAATAACTCATACGTAGAACCATGGCAAATTTAGTTTCATTTAAAAACTGAATGATGAGGAGAGAAACCGGTCGAGGACTGAGTCGAATTGTACAAAGCAGCGGAGATTTCTTCTAGATACTCATCATAAATTTAGTAGTCATCTGATTACTCATTCTGAGGCATTGATTGCAGACTGGACTTTGAAGTAAAACGATGGACCACCTCGTATTGCTAAGAACTCCGATAACAACACTAATTCAAAAGGTTTCCCATTATCCAAGACGATTGTTTCTGGAGCACTTTTGACTTCGAGATTTTTGCAGATTTAAATCGTTCTATCGCTGAAGTAAAAAAAAGTCGTTTTTTAAAATCACCTACTAAAAATTTGTGGCCACTCTACAGGCCAGACGGATTAACTAAAATGGGAGATCCCAGTTAATTTGACCGAAATCGGTCCACGGCAAGTTTTATTTTATGAACTGTTGGGCGTGTAAATTACACTTTGTAAAAATTAATAAAAATTGACTTATAGATGACAAGCGCGCTCTCTCTTGAAAGCGCCCAATGACATGGTTTACGAATTGTTATTTTGTATTGCGAAATTCTTTCTAGATTGCGGTTTCAAACATTTCTTAAGCCGTTAAAGACCAGTCCAGCATTATTGAAGGCTAACAGTTTCTGGGGTGAAATTCCTCTGGAATTCCACCTACAATTTTATACATTCTATGTATCCATTCTATGTATCTACCTTTATTGCAAAGGTTTTCCACCATAGCTGACCAGTGATAGTACCAACCTTAATTCTGTGGGTGGTAAGATTGAAGCGTATACAGTTTATGGTGCATAGCAGTTAATTCTCGAAATTCAGAGACGACGATCAGTTCACAACAAAGGAGAAATTCTTTAAAGCATTAACTAAAGACTTCGAAAAAATCTTCGATAAAACTGCTGAGACCTCTTAGTCTTGCTCATAAAAGGTCCTTGCAACTATTGTTAAAGTACCAACGACTTTAGTTCTATAAACGGCCGATGTTGGCAAACGCCTCACTAAATGGACTAGATGTAGAATTTGTGGAGTAGCAAGCCCAGTAAGATGTCATAAATACTGAAAACCCACTTATAGATCAGCCACATGCAACTGCGAAGATGGCTGGTGAATCCTTTCGTATAGGACTTAAATCATTCGCAACTTATGACCGTCTTTTGAATATCTATAGTTTAGATGCTCAAAGGACGGTTACAAATTGCAAATTATTATTAAAGCGAGTAGCAGTATGCATTCTGTTGTTAAAAAAATAGATAATCTGAAGAAACCCGCTTTAGTAGCACTAGTATACACTCGTAATAAACTATTGCCACCTCCTTGGTGACTTTAAGTGTGAGAACATCGTCTTACATAAAGTTCTAAAATATTGGACCGAGTACAGAACCCTGAGGGCAGGGAAAAGTCAAGTAACTCTGTAATTCTAGCTCGTATAGTACTGCAAAATTGAATGATTAAAATAGTTGGCAGTTATCCTTTTTATTTAGCAAGGCACGTTCCTGGTATTGGCGCCCATAATGTGTTTCAATTTCGTAGTACTGATTGCATGGTTAATATCCTAAATAACAATACCAAAGTTTTTTTACAGACTTCTTTCTATACCCTACCTCTGAGGACTTTTTGAGCGTAGAATAGCATCAAGCGATCAGTTCTTTTAGCCTGTCGCAGAGCAAACTTTCGTGTAATTTCCCGGTTCCATACAACAGACAAATCGAACCGAATGATTATTGGTTTGCTGATGGTGTTTTGGTGGAACACACGAAATATGTTGGATACCGGACGATGGAGGACAAAGCCAAGAACAACGGAAACTATTAGTTGGAATTGTAACTTCTATAATTCTTAATTGATTAGTTGAACTGTTTCAGACAAATCAGTCTGCATCATTGCCGGGAATGTGTCCTCACTGGTGAAACGCGGAATTTTGACCAGTCCAAAATATTTGAATTCTCCCCTCACTTTTGTGTACTCCTTTTCATAATTTATCAGCCAAGGAAGAATACTTCTGAAAAAACTTTACTTTTCGTAATTAAATCTTGTTCAGAATATACTTTGAAAGTAAATACATTTTGGAAAGGATAGACTGAAGTCCAAGGAGGGTTACTGAAGTATCACATCACTATTATACATTTACCTAGTGGTTTATCTTTAAGTTACATCGCACTTTGCCTGGTTTCAATACCGCATTGAAATTGCTCAATTGCATAGCAGCAAACTTTCTTCCCCCTTTTTTCGAGACAGCTGGTGACGGGGACAAATTGTTAACAAATTGCTTAACAAAGATGAAAAATTGCGGTTATTGTGATTTTGTTATTTTTGAATGGCTTCTAAGTAACCCAAAGAGTTGGTTGAAGTATTGGTCTCAGTATCATCATATTGCTTAATGAAAAGTCGGATGTGGTTTTGCTGGAACCAACAAAAACCATTCGTAATTTTGATGTTTTACTAGATTCTTTCATTACTGCATGATGAGGTAAATCAAATAATTTTTCGTCACTTGATCTGTGCTGGTTTAATAGCATATTGTCACCAAATTTCCCATCGCCACATATTCCATCATTTATTTAGTTTTTTCGTAGGTTTTTCTCACTATATAGCCTACATTCAAGTCATGACAGCGTTGTGTTGCAAACATTAGCCAATTTACAAGAAGTTTCCCGAAAAGTGAGCTTAACAATATTTCTCCCGTCTTCTCGACTTTTCACAGTGCTGGTATAAAAGGTTTCACATTCCTCATCTTCGGGTGGAACTTGAGAACTTAGAATGGTTTTATTTATAATGGTCTCCAACTGAATATTGTGTACAGCATATGTGAACAAATCTGAATCTAATGCTGAGTTAGGCTAACCGGACACAATGCACCCAAATACAATTTTTTTACATAAATGTTGATCCAATTTTTCAACATTCGAATTCTAAAATTGAAAAGAATTTATCTGCTATAGAAGCTGTTCCGTGAACTTCTGGATCAGCTAGTTGCATATTTTCTACAAATGAAATTAGGTCGCAAATATTAGCACGCGTTTTACATTTGAGTTATATTGACAATCGCTTTGCTTCTCTAGAAACGTAACCTTCGAGTGCAGTCTTCAGATACAAATAAGGATTGTGACTCAAAATCTAATAGTGCTCGACATTTGTGTGAACTTCCGTATTGATCTCTGATAATGACTTTAGCAGTGGGCAAAAGGGCTTGCACTTGACATGCGGATGAGCATGGCTGCATGATGTCATTATGAGTATTTGAGTGAACAAAGTTGTTTTGAATGATAACTCCTACATTATTGCTTTTTGTCTCAATTGTGTCTGATGCCGGATGTAATGCCAAATGATGCTCGCGTTTGTAATTTCACAATTGTATCTCGATAATCTATTTCACAGGAGACACTGTAGATTTTTAAATAAGTCATTCTCCATAAAATAACTCACGAAATGGACCGCAGCCTATGATAGATCTTTTGAATCACTATCTAATTTGTTAACTTAAAATAGTATTAGCCGCACTGATCACGTTCTTCGGCTTTTCCACCAAGCACTTTTTATCCAACGAAGACCCTTTGAGGAAATGTAATTTAAGGTTTATTGACCCATAAATTGCTTGACGTAAACAATGGACTACGTGTTTTCGTTTGTTGTACCACATTTTGATTTTGTCCCATATGCCTCTGTTATATTTAAATATCAGTGTTGTTAAAATGATTTGAGGATAAATTTGCGTAAACTTGAAAAGTAAAACTATAACTTCTAAATGCACAATAAGCTCGGCAGAATTACTACGATGAACAATTTTGTAAGAAAATGGTTGAAGTCATAATGTCCATCTGGTTAAACGACCTGTAAGATCTCTCTGAGCCTGGAGCCATTTCAGAACCGCATAATCAGGAATTACTGTAAAATGCATAGAATTATAATTCAGTAATACTGTATTCTTGCTGTGCCGTATTGAGCTTTTTCGATGCAAAAGCTCCCGGGTGTTTATCTCCGTTTTCATCATTCAATATCAAAATGCTGCCCTCTCCTGTATTGGTGGTATCGCATTGGATAATTAACTTCTTAAAATAAGCGTAAAGTAATACTGGAGTAGCTGTCATTACATGTTTTAATGCTTGGGAAGATTTTGAGCTTTCTGTGACCATCCGATATTCTTTTGTTTCAACAGATTCGGAAAAGGAGTAGCAAGGTTTACAAAGGAAGTCGACGCGAACCAACTACAAACCCGAAATTTAATATATTTTGCAGCGAATTTACTTTTGTGGACCGTCTTTCGACTTGAACCTGCATCAAGGGGGATCTGCCAAAATGCGTCTTTTAGATCTCTGTTTGAGATATTTCTAGTTTGATCCACATGGTTTAGCGGACCCTCGATGTTAGGTAAGAGATAAGAATAATCTCTGGAAATCTCGTTCACCGCTTGGACACAAACCACATGCTTATTTTTCCTGTGAGACTGACATATGCCACTGACTGAACAATTTGTTTTCGATCCAAGTGCTATTACAAAGCCTAAGTTATTCCAATGTTTCTCTAACGCTCGGAAATGTTCAATTATTTGGTTTATTGTCCGAAATATGTCGTTATTTGTAAACAAAAATTTGGATGGCAGAAGTCATATTCTAGCGGTAATTTCCAGATCAGGAACATGCAGAGAGCTGGATAACATGAACATATCACTAAAATATAACAAAAAAAACTAATTTGTCTCCCCTTGAGTCTAGACAGATAAATGCCCAAAACTACTCTGAGGCTTCTTTTACTGAACTGAACCAAGTCCCAATGCTTACTGGTATTGTGGAATATTAAAACTGCTCGCTAAATACTCAACTTGAAACACAAATTTAACAATGTTGAAGCATTTAAAGGATAGGGCTGTCAAGCGGGCATTGTAGATGAGTCAGGCATAATCAGTTTATGACCAACATTTTTAATAACCTTCGAAGTACAGGGTGCTCTTTTAAGACCACCGTTTAAGAAATTTGAAAAAAAAACGCGCAGTGTTTGTTTGAAAAAATCTAATGTTTTATTGTACTAAAGGGTATAGACATTGTGGTTATGCATGGAACACAGAATTCGATAAATGGTCACCTCGTGACTGATGGCACGCGCTGGTCCTTTTGACAGCATTTTTGTGAATTTGTTGTGGCCATCACCTGACTTTCTTTTACGACACACATATGGTAAAAGTACTCTGAGACTCTAAAAAAAAAATTATTTTTAGAATCGCGAGACCCGTGCATCCTATTGGTTCGTTATCATCGGCATTATAATTGTTCAAATTATGTTTCAGACGCTTAGGTTGAATGTCAATGAACAAATTAAGCTCGCGTGGACATTATTTGAGGCACCATAGAGCCACCAGAACTATACGTAGATTACGTGTCATCTAAATTGATGAACTATATATAACGGATGTCTATTGAAAGTGTGTGTTTCCAATGAATCGGGATTGATTCATTTTAAGAAAAACATCCCATTGATAATGTACTGTCAATAAAATGATATTGCATCTTCACTTAAAATTGTTACATGTCGGATCATCTTACTTAATGCCATACGTCAGAAGCAAAGTCCCGATTATGAGGTTCAAACATTTTATCAGACTGGTAGTCCCAGGTTAACCTTTATGCCACCAATTGTTAAAGCTGGGCTATATTATGCTTGACCTTATACGATAAAGGCACATCAAAAATGATCTATCATCAAATGACATGTGGAAATATTTATATAGGCACCAGATCTCTGCACTTTGAATTAGTTCCTTCCTCGGCATCGAAAAATGCAGAGTTAATCTCAGATGAATTCAAGCTATACTTGTGTTTGTTGAACCAATGAATCTTGTTTCGATGGCTCTAGTAATGCATTAAACGACATCGGGGTATTCTTGAAGTCAAACAATTCCATAATGTCGATTACAAATTGGACGTGCGAACAAGGTATAAATTGGCACTTCATACGAACAGATGCACTACCGATTTGGGAGTTTATATTACTCGAAAACAACCGTCCGATCAATATTACCGGGGGAAATGGGAATACCACCCTAGTCGTTTGAAGCTGAAAGCAAATTTACGTATCCAGATTTAATGTGTTCTGGTACGACTGAAATGAATATCTGCATTAATGTGTAAGAAACGACGAGAACGAAAACGACAATCATAAGCTCCTAATACCACAGGTACGATAAGGAATGTTGTGATTTTAGTTCGCAATATTTCCCTCTCCATTGCTCGAAATCGTCCAACCTAACAGCAACGTAATAGTGTTATTGAGCATAAATCGTCAACTACAAATGTTTTGATGCAAATAACAAGGAAAAGCATTTAGCAAAATTGTAGATCTGGCAAATATAGACCTAGACTGCAATTCTCAAGAAAGGTGGCCTAACGATAAATTAATGTAGCCAAATTTAATGCAAGATTGGTTAAAAAGAAAATTATTATCTGTTTCATGCATGAAATATACAGCATGAAAGTCTTTAATTTTATAACGAACTAAAATGTTCGATCGTCTGTAAATATAAAAATCGAACATGTGATAATTAACTAATGATTAATTCGATGATTTTGATAGAATTACTTAATTCCTAATATTCCTCGTATGTATTCGACATCGTTAGCTATTTAAAATTAAAATTCAATCATCCTAAAAACCACCAATTATATACAAGAATTTCGATGATGAATAATAAAAGCCACCCCAAATCCATCAGCACGGCAGACATGTACACAATATATAAACATCGTATCTATACATAAAAGAGAAATCCACCCACATTTCGTTTACATTCCTAAATATTCCGTCACACTCTACGAAAGGTATATAACAACAACTTTGGTCTCTTGAATAACTGGCGAACGCCACCTCGTCCCAGTTATCTTACAAAACTTTTTACATTACGGAACGGAATTATTTCGCAAAACACAAAAAATAAAAACTGAAAGTTTTCCAATAAATTTACCAACACAATATCAAAGAGAAAATTTAAATTTAACTTTTGAATATAAAAAAAAAACATTCAACCCTTATCCGACTATAACAACAAAAATAAATTTCTGTTTTATTTCCTTAAATAATATTTTTGTATTATTAAATTTTCCCTTTTCAGTTCTTCTTTATTATTGCTCCAATTCCGTTAAGTGAATTACTTTATTTTGTTCAGCATCGAAGAGCTTTATTACATGACCTGGTAAAAGTGATTTCATCGAATCTCACATTTAACGAAAATGGTTTAACCGTAGTGATAACAAAACCAAAAAAAATCAGGGTTTAGGCCTACCAGAATACAATCGATAGGTTTGAAGTGGAACCGAGTGCATTTCAGCATTGCAAAAGTTGAAGAATAGCAGTGGTCAGAAAGGAACAAATTTGGTTCTCTTGGCGATTGAATGTGTCAGTAAGATTGGTACGTCAACGGATTGATGAGAAAAGGTATGGCCAACTTGAGCCTCTAACTGCAAATAACGAAATCAACAGAAAAATTGTAAGTTGTAATTGACGAAAAGCTTATAACTGAGGATAAGGCTATTAATTTGCTATGCTGGAAATGAAAATCGAACTTAGAATGATTCACGGTTCAAAATTTGGAAAAGAATGGTCGATTTTATGGTGAAATAAGCAAGGTGAAAGTACCTTTTTATTGAATTTTGCTTAAATATTCTGTTCAAGTCGACACTCACGCACATACACAAAACCACTTCACAATTAAATTCATTCTAAGTAGTTGTTTTTATTTGTTTACAGCAAAAATACTTTGCGATCAGAATAATCTCAATAGGTCATGGCCCCAGATCACGGAAAACTGCAAAAAGTGATAAAAGGAAATACAGCGAATTTCGAAATAAAATTGTGCAATGCGAAATAACAGAAATTCAGTGCATCAATTTAGTGCGATTTCGATTGGAAAATTATATTTGGTTTTGCACGGAACATCACAGCGGTCAAGCAGTCACGTTGCGCAGTTCAAGTGGAACATTTCAGAACAAAAAAAACATTATTTTCTGGATTTTCGAGGCCGGTGAGCACAATTGAAACAAAATTGAAGGTGAACGTGTCAACGTTGAAAAATTGGAGAGCATTCAAAATTTGCTGATGTGGAAATTCCAGATGCGTCAAATCTTGGAAGCAGCTGAATTTTTCGACTATGGCAATGGCACAATCGATAAACCAACTGCTGCGAGTGCAAATTATGCTACGGAAATTGTGCCTAGAAAAAGGGAAGACGCAAAAGCAAGGCGGACAATTATAACTACATGCGGAAAACAGTCAATATGGCTAATCGTGAGCTATGAGACAGCCGGTGAAATGAGCAAAAGTCGTAGAGTAATACTTATTTTCTGCAACAAGAATATTACAACTTCAAGAAGGAGCCATCAGACGACATGGCGATTTTATATCAAAATTAATACAAATTGTACAGCAGTTGAGAGACCAGAAGGAGACCATATCTGACTCGATGGTAATTTCGAAAATTTTGAATACAATGCCTGTCAAATACACAATCATTTCAATAGCGCGTGGGAGTTTGCGAGTAAATTGTTGGCAATTGTTGGATTGATGGCAGAAGAAATGCGTCCCAAGTCACAGGGCCAGGTCGAGGAGGTGGAAGCGCTGATGGCCAAGCGACTTTTCCCAAAGATGTGCACCAAAAACAATTCCCTTTTCAACAATTTGTCGAATAACAACAACAAAGCGGCGAATAGAAGCGGCAAGCCGAAAGGCAAGTGCTTTAAGTGCGGAAAAGGCGACCATTGAAAGCGAGACTGCCCAGATGAATTTTGGATTCAGCAGCAACGAATTACATGAGTCACCGACATGATTGTCTTGAAAACTTCATGGAGGTTCTATTTGTACCGAACTTGCATCTAAATCTATTTTAATCGGGAAAGGTGACAGATCATAGAAACAAACTGAGCATGGACAACGAAGGTTACGAACTACTGAAAAACGGAAACGTCGTTGCAATGGGAGTTCGCAGAAAAGGTTTATTCCAGATGCAAACAGACGAATCACCACAGTTCGAGGCTGCAGCAAACGTAGCAATCAAAACGACGCCACTTCAATCGTGGCACGAGTGACTGGGGCATCAAAATGTCACACACGTGAAAAAGTTCCTGCAAAGCCGAAACATTGAATTTTTTAATGAGGATTTTACATGTGTTTTCGGCAAACATCATCGAAGCAGCTTCTAGAGTCGCGATGAGAAGTCGAAGTGGTGCGGCGAGATAATTCACACGGATGTGTGCGGACCGTTCCAGGAAAACTCAATTGGCAAAGCCAGGTACTTCTTGTTATTAAAAGACGATTATTCACATTTCCGTTTCGTTTACTTCATAAAATAAAAATCTGAAGTAGCGAGTTGCATGAAGAAGTGTGTCAAGCTGATAGTGTGGCATTCATCACCAACAAACTGTGCCGTACACACCTGAGCAAAACGGGTGTGCTGAGCGAGAAATGTGGATGATCGTCAAATTAGCGAGAACATTGCTTCAGGCAAATGGAAAATAAGTGTTGGGCCGAGGCGATGAATTTAGCAGTACATGTGCTAAATCGAACTGGAACAAGCACGATCGTCGGAAAAACACCGTACTCGTATGATTTGTGGCACAACAAACAAGCAACGAGTGACCATTTGCGAATTTTGGGTTCGGAAGCGCTACAGCCGCCCCTATTCTAGAGAACAGACGCTGATATGGTATAAATTTTGCTGAACTTATAGCTCGCCGTGACATCTGCCACATCATGGTAGACATGGTCTATGACTACCACATTAGATGAATTCCCCTGCATCGCCTCCCCTACATCGCCAGCTACATTTAGCGTTACCCAGGGAGCACCGCGAGGAGATATGAACCTAGGACTTTGCCCCCGTAATATACTTAATATCCTCTAAATTTATACATGTGATTGTTTTGTGATGTGTGTTTCGGATATGGCCATGACAAACATCAATTTTTGGATGTCCAAGAGCATTTGCAATTTCTGCTGATGTTGGAAAAGGCCATTGGACTTCCATACCAATGGAAGGAGCTAACCTGACACTGTTTTCTAGTTTTGTGAGTCTTCCTATAATTGATCGAATACCTTCGTCTTGTTTCTGCTCTTGGTTGTTCATTCTGTATAAATAATTTTGCAACATTTGACTATGTCTCTTATGTGAGTTCCAGTTTTAGCAACTTAATATTCTGAAGCCTTACTTAATATGAATAAGCCTTTGCTTAGACGTCTTTAGTATGTGGAGGATGATTCCCTTTTGGTTTCTTGGCTCTGTACGTTTATATTTCATTATTTAATTCTCATTTTGCATTTCCTGAAGTCTTTATCAACTATACGCAGGATCTGGAGCTCGCCGGATATGGTTCGCCACTTGGAGTTTTTTACAATCCTTTGTAAAATGTTTAGCTATTTTTTATATCTTCTGGATTAACGAACGTTAGCCTAAAGAAGGGCGGTGTGGTTTTATCTGTTCCCTTCATAATTTACGTCACCAGTGATTTTTTATTTTATGTGGCTGTGCGGATGGATGTAGCTTTTTGCTTATAACTCCTATTAATCGAGGCTGTTTGTCCGCGTACGAGTAGCTTGTGTTACCCTTCCCATTAAGAGAAAGAGTAAGTTTTCTGCAGTTATCTACGTCTGGAACATTTACTTTGAAGTCTCCAGTGTACAGCAATGTTGCGCCTTTTTATTTTCATCGATGTTTTCATAAGTTTTATGAGATCATTGAGTTTTATATTTTTTTTTGTTGTATTCAATTTGAAAATTTGGCGCATTTTCCTTGATTATTTACGTGCAACATCCAGACGACTTCCCGATTCAGTTCATCTGAGTCCATCGCAAATTCTTTCTGGTTATTCACCAATTCGGCAACATTAGGAAGCGCAGGAAGCGTTCTTTATCTGTAACCAATTCATCCTCCTCGAATGTAACGTTCTCTGTTTTATATTTTTTATAGTTTCATCTCTGGCTGCCCCCAAAACCCATAAAACAGGCATATTTTTAGAAAAGTGAAATTTTCAGAACAAATCATTGTTTTCCACCTGCTGTATTGTATCCGTTTGGTGTGTTTTCCATAGTAATAGTTCATGCGTTTAGTTTGCGAGGAATATTTTATTTCTCCCCTACCCTTCAGTATTCGATTGGCCACCTTAGGAACGCGCTCCGTAGCGGCTATATGCTCCTTCGCGAGATATGAGTATATTTGTGGAAAATATTGAGAGTCTATATGTTGTGGCCAACACCAAACTTTCTTGTTCGAAAATGTTCGTAAATCTCGAACTGATCACATACTTTGCAAAACAAAAATGTTTTTTATACTCAGAATCGCTTTTCCGTTTTAGAAAACCAACACGGACCGATATAATTGTGTAAATTTAATTGTTAATTTCATTAGATTCATATTTGCAGAAAATCAGAGATGCTGCCTTTGAAACTACCAATCCCGATATATTAAAAAGTTGATACCACAGCAGCAAGAAAGGTGAACAAGAATATGAAGGTAATGAATTTTGTAAGCTCAATGTAAGTGCATGAAAAAATGTAATTTTTAGTCCCGAACTAGACATTGTCCTAGTCCTAGAGCCTTGGTCAATGAAAAAGGTACGTAAATTTCGTTCATGCATTCTTGCTAAAAATAATTTGAATATCTTGAATATTATGTGGTCACAAGGTGGCTTCAAAAAAAATTGGAGTTACCCTGGGTAGTATGCAAATTCACACCACACAATTTGAAGAAGCAATAATGCGAATGAACACGAGGTGGGTTACTCCTTGATATTATTGTTAGTACTAACCTATAACTGGAAATAGGCAAGAAGTACTAGACATTACATTCTAGTCTCATATGCCATTATGAATAGTTTGAGAATTGGAGACAAAAGCCATCAAAACCCCTAGCTATAGAAACAGGAGGAATACCGAATGGGATATTTTTAGAACTATCCTAAAGTGACTCACTATCGGTTCCGTTTCCAAACCACCTAAATTTAACACAAGAGTTCGATATCCTAGTAGACCAGTTATCCGACGCCTTGGTGCTGGCCGAAAGAACTTCAAAAACACCAGTAAAAATGCAGGTGGCTCTTTAGAGCAGCCAAGGGAACTAAAGCTGCTAACGTCTGCAGACATCTGCAGTTGAAACGACCAGGCTGCATAAACTGCAAACTGTAAGTCCCACCACTCCAAGTTTTCTCCAGCGACCGGATGATTCTTAACAAATAACTACTGCAAAACCCGTGGAGCTACTACTGGAATCTCACATTCCAGGTAGCTCTGAATCTGCGTCACATAAGAACAACAGAGTCTCAAGCATCGGCATAACCAGATTATAAGGAAAAGAAAAATCTTGTGTGATATAAATAGCCTTAAGCCTTATAAATCTATTAGACCCGATGACATTATTCCGGCGGAGGTCCAACAAACGACTGACTTCACCTTACCCTGGCTAGAAATTATATTCAAGGGCAGCCTGGAATTTCGTCACATTCATAGTAAATGGTTTGAACTAAATATAATTAAACCTAAGGCGGGAAATAGATCTTATAGCAGTTTCAGAACCATTAGATTAGCCTCTTCCTAAATAAAAATTTTGGAAAAACAGACAAAAGCTCACATTAGTAGTTCGATTAAGCCAAATAAATTATCAAAAACCTAGCATGCATATTGCAAGGAGAAATCTGTCAAATCTACTCTCCACTCACTCATTGCTCCTATTGGGAAATCCCTTGAACATAAAGAATAATCCATAATAACTTTTCTGGATATATAAGGGGACCGACAAAAACGTCGGACCAGAGACGATCAAGCAGCCACTCTCATCTCTGTGCATATACGAGTTTCTGAGGGGATGGGTAGATCAAATGCTAACAAGCAGCCTTGGTAAGTCCTCCAGTATCAAATTTGTGAGTAAAGGTACACTGTAAGATGGGGAATTGTCTCCTCTTTTTTGGAACTTGGTCATAAATAAACTCTTTTTAAATATGGAAGAGTGCGGTGTATCAAATATCCTTGCACTATAATGTTTAGAACTCGCAAACTATTAACACCAAAATGTATGTAAAATCATTGTATGTTCTCTGTCTTGTTTAATGGAGAGTAAAATACAAAAGTTTCTACTCATTTGGCACAGTGCAGAATCAATACAAATATATTTTGTCATGTCATTCTAGCGTCATGACAAAATTTTGCGAGTCAAGACCGAATATACATAAGGGAACACATGCAAAGTGCGGATGGCATTCTTTCAAATTGGGTAAACAGTTGCAGTTCAAATGTGAATCCACACAAAACTGCGTGGGCCCTCTTCGCCAGGAAATACAAAGTGCCTCAGATCGGGTCGCTAGATGTTATTGGATTGAACTTCACTCATTCTGAACAGCAAAGTAAACGGGACTCCTATAACATATTAGTAAGAGTAAAATAAGTTACAGTAGCGCTTTACTCCTGTAAAATACCATTGGAAAAATATAGGGTTTGCAGCACCACATTGTGCAATGGCTTTATACATCTATAGCAGGTACATTTTCTTATATGGGGCTACTGTTTGATGGCCAGCTTTATATATTCTGAGCAACCTAAACTCCTTTGTGAAAGTACTGCAAACAGCTGCCTTCAGCATTAACGGGAACACATCCATCCAAGCACTGAAAATTATCTTTCATCTCGGACGCCTAGATATCCAAGATAAACAAATGTAAGCGAGGTCTGCTATAAACCTTAACAATACAGGACACTCATCTAATCTAAGCAACAGAAACATCCCTAATACTTCCGACTTTACAGAAAATGGTGATGGGATGGTAAAGTCTGATGGTTCAAAGATGGTTGGGAAAGTTCGTGGTGCGGTTTTCTTTGAATAATTGAACGAAAACCTTTATTTACCCGGACTACTGCTGCCGTTTTCAAACTGAACTTATTGCAATAAGGGAAGCCGTTAAGAGACTGAGATGTACCGTAATATCTGCAAAGACTATTCTTTTTATAGACAGTAAAAATTCGGCTTCAATTAAGTCGCTCAAATCGAAAATTTGCTTCGCACTTATCTCCGTGTATCGCTTGGCAAACTGAAATTACTGGGAGCTGACATCCTAAATAACTTAATAAACTACTTCAGTAAAAAGGACGCAAATAAAAACCCACTCTTCGTTAAGAGATCAAGATGGTTTGATGAGTAGGTGAGGAGAGAAAACAACGACTACATACCTGATTGTACCTTTATGCCAGTCCTTCAGGACTAACCTAACCTAACCTAGTCATTAGCTCAAAGAAACCAATTAAAGTTGTATTTGCCTGATAAATAGCCGAGAGTTATTGTTATTCCATGTCTCTAAGGTAAAAATATTACAAATACTTTTATTCGTAGAATTTTGTTCATAATGATACGGTATTTGATATTTTTGCCGGCATACCGATTTTTTGTCAACATCTTTGTATCTTTACTGTACAGGCAATTTCAAAAGAATTTTTAAGTGACTGCCTTCTAAGAAAAAGCAACAATCACCACCAAGTAACGTCCTTTTAAAAAATAAGCAACAATTTATTTTGTACCTTTCACTGTTCTTAATCAATGCCCATGAAAAATTAAAGCTGGTGGGATGAATAAATTTAATTCTAAATTCTTAACTTGATTTAAATTTATTGTTATCGAGATCAATTAAATTGACATACTGTCGAGTGTTACAAAAGAAAAAAGTTTTGGTCTTAAATGTTTTGAAAGCTCAGCGTTCATTTGGATAACACCTACATCTTATCACAAAAATGTTAAAATAAAGAACTTTTTAATCCACCCAATTATCACACAATCGAATTAGACCAGAAATAATTAATGATGCGAACGAGAAATACTTGTAATTCATCTTTTAATCCATCCATAATATCGAAAAGCTCTCCACAAATCCTCGATTATATGTATACATGTTAATTTGTCAAACACAATCAATTTATCATTTTTGGCCCACAAAAATGTGTATTAAAGAAAACCTAAATAGTCGCGCTCCAATACCCACACATACTTAGACAAAATATAATTGATTTTTTCGGACCAGACGGCAAACATAACGAAAGCTCTGGCAGCGCATAAAACATAAACGAAAAATAGATTTATTGACAGCAAAATTATTTTGTTTTTGGGACATGAGAGCCTTGTACATAAACAAGATGTAAGAAATTCTTCAATCAATCATATGATTACATTGGTAATTAATCCGTTGACAGTGAAATGGGATAGCACAGGATTTCACCCACTGTATTTTTGTGTACACAAATAACTATTGCAATTGTTTATAACTCTACGCAAAAAGCTTTCAAAAGCTTAAATTTTTAATGGCATTTCGTTATTTTCTTTGTTCGAATTTCTGTTGAAATTGGATTTGTTTGTTTGTCGAATCCAAATTGAGGTTTTCTTAAAGGTTTTTGTATTCCGATTCGTTTGTGTAATTGAAGGATTTTCCGGGTTAAAATTACAATGTTAGCACAGAGATTAATTACTTTAATGAATTGTCAGTTTTGTATTTATTTTTGGAAAATGAACAAATTTACAAGAAATACCGGATTTCTATAAATAATCTGATCTGCTGCGGCCTACACAACTTTTATTCTTCGAAAAAATATTAATAAGTAATTAATTGTAAGGTAAGAAGGTAACGTTGTTCTCGTCATGAACTTTATGGCATCTGTAATCTTAAAGTTTATGGAGTTTAAATAATCAGGCCAATAAAATTATGGTTATTTGATATAATTTATGTACAATCCCGTGTTTACTTTAATTACAATGCCGATATAATTGATAGCCTTTGTATAATTTTTAAATTAATGAAAGTTGGTTAGAAAAAGCTAAAAAAGATTTTATGAACTTTACAACGGTAGTGGAGCGGAAATTTCTGAGTTCCTGTAACGTGATTGGCTTGTTGGCATAAACCAATGACTTAACGTAACCCCATAACGTAACCCCATAAAAAGAAATCCAACGGAGTTTAATCGCATGAATGGAGTGGCCTTTCGACCGGATCATCGATCAATTGTTTGACCAGATATGTGACTTGTGGCGCCGTCTTGTTGGAAACACATATCACTATTGTGAAGTCAATCCAATTTTGGCTAAAACTAGTCTTCCAGCATAGCACGATAGCGAACTCTATTAACCGTAAACAGCGATCATTTTCTTCGATGATCCAATCACACCTCCGGCATGAAATCCACACCACACGGTCACCTTTTGTGATTGTAATGGAGTCGCTTGAAGCACATGTTGGTTTGTTGTTGTCCAATAACGCACATTTTTCTTGACAAAGCCATTAAGCCAAAAATAAGCTTCTTGGCTGAAGCTCATTTATCGATGAAATTCAGGATTTTCTTCAAACTTTAGCAGAGCTCAATCGGAGAAGTGTCTGCGATTCAAATGATCAAGAGGCTCCAGGTCGTGAGTTAATATGATCTTGTAAATCAAAATTCGTCAAAATTTGGTTTGATTCCTGTCAACGGCGTGAAATCGACTGATTTGGCTAATTTTAAACTGAAGCACTTACGGCTACGATATTTTCGGTACTTCGACCGGTATGTTGTCTTCAATTCTTGCGTTCATTCAATGGGGAATATTTTGAATCAAAATTATCTACTATAGCACGCATAGCTTGTCTGGTGGCACGATTATTACGACCGAAAATTAGAGTAAGCGCTCTTAAAGTTGCGACCACGGACAACCACCTTGACTGACGTTTTGACGTTGACATATCATGAAAAACATCCAAGGATGGGTTCGTATTAAAATACGAAATTGTCATGTCCCTACTGGAAAACCCAATATAATAGATAATCTATTATTGGTCGCTGAAAAGTCAAACAAAATCGAAGCAGGAAATCACGACATCATTCAGCAAGAGACGAATTATACGCTGAACTTTACGCTCCTACTGACAAGCGAATATACAACAACAGAGTACAGAGACAAGCTTTACGAAATAAAATAAAAAACATGGAGAGAATAATGATACAGATCATGGGCCTATTTGAGAAAATCTCAATGGCCGTTTCCGAAAAGCAGGAAGTTAATTTAAAATACTTCGAAGCACACCACTATGAAAACTTAAACAACGAATACAATCAGTAAGTTCATAACAACACAAGCTGCGTGTAACTAACACACAGAAAATTACTAAAAAGCCACGTTCAAGGAACTTGAACTTTTCCCTGCTGGAAAATTAATGATCTATTTGGAACCTATTGAAGATAAATACGATGCAGCTTGGAAGATTTTAACTAACAGCAAACTAGCAACACGGAATTCACTGCTGATGAATCTGGTCGCCTAACTCAAAATAGCAGAATCCGGATCACTCGATTATACAACCTCGATACATTAACAGATATAAATAAGCAATTAAAACGCTTTTGGAAAGTCGACGGTAGCAGCTAGATTGCTTCAAATTTAAAAACGTTTTAAGAGGCCGAATACTTTAAGAAGTAATATCACAAGTTCCTGAACGAATATATCTAGCTTAACCAAATCAAACAGGCCAAAGATAATTCTATAGTGGATGTTTCTCACATGCCACATCATTCCGTAAAAAAATAAAACGAAGGTGAGAGTAGTATTCGATGCTTCCTGCAAAATCAAAACAGGCACATCCCTAAACGAAATGATGTATATAGGTCTAATATTACAAGACAACCTAACTGCAATATTGATCACATGGAAGAAGCATCGTTATGCTATTGCATCGGACATTGAGAAAATGTTCAGACAAATCAATCTATTGGGAGTTCCATGCCAATTTTTCATATGCGAACGACTGCTCCGAAGACAAATCCGGAAGGGTTTTTTCGAATCGTGACGAGGAACTAAAAATGGACACACTACGATAACCCAATGCGCAGAGAATCGTGGGATAGGCTCGGTCATGCATCAACTTCAACCGTAAAACCAAATATTCATGGCAACAAGCTAATCATGTGCATCTGGTGGTATCAGTTCGGAGAGATCTACTATGACCTACCCCAGCCTAACGAAACCATCACTGGAGAACGTTATCAACAACAAATGATGCAATTAAGCCGATCATTGAAACTCAAACGCCCACAATATGCCAAAGATCAAGCATGATAACGCTCGGTCACATGTTGCTAGAGTCGTCAAGAGAACTCAGGAAGCACTTTTATGGGATGTCCTACCCCACCCGTCGTATTCACCAGACATTTTTCCTTCCGACTACCACTTGTTTCAGTCAATGAATCATAGCCTGACCGAGCAGGTCTTCACTGCTTGCGAATGAAGCCACAAATTGGGTCGATTTTTGCATCGCCTCAAAACACGAGGAATTTTTTCGACATGGAATCCTTATGCTGCCTGAAACATGAGAAAAAGGCGTAGCTAACCATGGACAATACTTTAAACAAAATGATTTCTACCAATTTCTAAGAATAAATCTTCGAAGTTATAAAAGAAATCTCAAAGCTTATTTGTACCACCAATAGCTAGAGAACATCAAGACTTTCAAGGAATTCTGTTGCGATCAGACCCAAATAAACCAATGAGAAGTTATAACTAAATCAAAAAATGTCACATATGGTATGGTATTTGCAACTTATTTGGCCATAAAAACGTTACAAAAATTAGCTATAGATGAAGCTTTAAGATATCCAGTTAGTTTCGCAGATCGTTCAGAAAAGCTTATGCGTGGATGACATCTGGAGGCAACTCAACAACTACGGCAATAATTACGTTAAACGGAATAGTAAACCAGTAAACGTGAATGAAATGGCGGCAAAATCGAATTTACTGACACAGTCAAACGATTTAGACTCCTCCAAAAGAACAATTTTATCAGAAGCATTAAAACTTTTCGATACACTAGTATGGGTAGCACCAATTAACAACATTTAAATCTTTCAAACAGATGGCTAAACTACAAACTAGAACTGCCACAGTTAGAGAAGATTAGAATTTATAGAAGATAAAACTAAATGATTTCTATGACTCCTCCAATCAAAGGACAGCAAGATAACAACAATAATTGCTGCCAAAAAGTTTACCAACTATATCACTACCAATTTTATTCAGGGTTTGTTATCAACAACAACTTAACAAAACGTTTCTGGAGTGGTTCCACAGCAGTTCTACGTTGGACTAAAGGAAAGATACAACATAATGAAAGCACCAAGGTAATCATAATAACAGAGATACGATCCAACACTATCCTAGCCAATAGTATCACGTATCCGGCAGCAAGGAACGCAAGTTAATACGTGCGCTATTGCTTATCTTCTACGTTTTATTTAAAATACAAAGACAAAAACTAAAAATACATCCTACTTAAACCCAGAGGAACACAAGACATTAGTGAGAGCAATAATCAGAGTGGTACAGAAGGAAGCCTTTGAAACCGAACTAAAGAAATTAAAACCGAATGAATATTTACCACAGGACAGTACAATCATAACATTAACCCCATTTATGGGACGGAAATGAGCTCAGTGTTGTTTTCCCTGAATGGTCAACGATTTGCACTACAGTAGTGGGGTATCTCTCCTACCACACCAAGAGCTGGCAGTCTTGAAGTCCTGAAGTTCATATGACCGCTTCATAGGCCTAGCTCAGCATCTAACCTTTGATATTTGC
The DNA here is from genome assembly GCA_963691935.1 of Nephrotoma guestfalica. Classification (NCBI taxonomy): domain Eukaryota; kingdom Metazoa; phylum Arthropoda; class Insecta; order Diptera; family Tipulidae; genus Nephrotoma; species Nephrotoma guestfalica. The sequence continues at coordinate 74,012,160 of OY829913.1, read as the reverse complement.
TGCATTAGTGTTATGAATTACTAGTTGTTCCATGAATGTGCGAATGAACGAAATGGTGTTTCTGTCTATCAAACCTTACCTATTATTTGTTGAGTGCGCTAATAAAGTTACTTTTCGTCTTATTAATGTAAAGTAATAATAAAGCTGCTTCTCCTCGAAGAAGCCCCTTGAGCTAGTGGAACTTCTGAATGCACTCAACCTCGGTGACTCGTGTACAGTGATGGTATAAATATCAAAAAGGTACTGCCATGGAATTCTTTACGCATGTGATGCGGAGCTTTTTGAGAACTGCTAGAATTTCCATAACATATTGTCGTAAGAAAGCTACGTGATTCAGAAATAAAATTATAATCACACGCGAGGATTTTACTGCACTTTCAACTTCTAAGCACTGTTTCATTTCTGAACATGAGCTTTCTCAGAAAACTGGAGATAACTCGCATGTTTTTTAATTTCTAATAGCAAAATTTGCATCGCTTACAAAGGTAATTCGGACAAAATTTATTCATAAGAATTTTTTGATTTTCTGCGCCCACATAAGTTCTTCTCAGTTTCTGGCCAATATAGTTTCTGGCTAATAATAGTGAAAACTCTTACGCATTAATTTACCTCAAATTTTCGATGTAGTCTCAGTAGGACCAAAGCTATTAGAAAAACAACCGAAAGTATTGGTTACTTGTGAGAATTTTTGAGATATTGGCTAGAAACTGAGAAGAACTTATATGACCGCAGAAAAGCAACAAATTATTGTGAAAATTCTAATGAATAAATTTTGTCCGAGTTATCTCTGCATGCGATGTAAATTTTGTAATTATTAAGTGAAAAATAGCCGAGTTCTCTTCAGCTCAATATTCATTTTAATCGAGTAGAATGGATATGGTATCTGTGCGTTCTACTCGAGTAAAATGGATTTTCAGCCGAAGAGAACTCAGCTATTTATCTAACATTTATTTTCAACTAAAACAATCTAGAAACCAAATTACATAGTGATTATGGTTATGATTTCATGAATATGCATGAACACAACCTAAAATTTGGTCTAAAACTCACTTTCAAATCCCTAACCAATACTACGTACTTTCCAAATTTCATTGAAAATCGTTAAGAAATGGCGGAATGAAGAAATATTGTTAAATTTCAATATTTCATATACCGAGTTTTATTACTTTGGAGACCAAGAAATTTGTCATTTTGAGTAGCGTAAGCTCCTATTTTCAGCTGGCAAATTTCCGCTATCTTATACTCGTACAGCATAGCTAGCAAAAAAACAACCCAAAAAGACGGGTTGCCTAGATCTTAGCTTGCCTCTTCCCAAAGACTACATACATAGTCTGAGCCTAAGACTATATAATACCCGAAATCTTTATATATTTCTCTAAACTGTTTCGCTCATTCGCTATAATTGGCCACATTCAAGAAGTTTGTTCAAAAAAAGCCGATTTTTGAGCAAAATCAATTTAGAAATATTTGTATATAAAAATTAGGCTACTTCAGTTTTGTAAAATGTCCAAAACTTCGTCTAAAAATTATTAAAATCGTTTTCCTGTATTGGCCTAATTGCATTTAAATCCTGGATTGCCAAGAAGAATCGGCTGTCATAAAGGCAAAGGGTGTTTCTTCAGCTGGATAAGTGATTTATATTGAGTTCATGAGTTATCGCACCACTCAGATGAAAGTTAGCCTCATCGGAGAAGATGATTTTCTTAAAAAAATCGTTATCGTTTGTAATTAATTGGTGGAATTTGTAAACGATGTTCTTGCGTACGAGTATATCTCACCATGATGAAATTGTAAACATTACTGAATACAATGAAATAAAAAATGGCAGATCATGACATATTACAAATGGCCGAAACGTCACTTAAAATTCATATATTTCCTATTGGAAAACCCTATATAATAGGTGGGGGAGAAAGTTCGTGGCCTTTTTCCCAGTAGATGAATTTACATTCATATATCTCAGAATCGCATCGGGCAATCCTTATGTGTATTTGGACGGTGACATTTTACCTTGTACTTTGACATACAAAACATTAAAATCGGTGAAGTGAATAAAAAGTTACAACATTTTAAACATGGAAGTAAATAATGAAAAACTTCGATATATTTTACAATTTCATTACGACAAAGATAACAACGCGGCCCAGGCTGGCGAAAAAATGTGTACTGTTTCTGGAGAAGGCGCTTTATCAAAATCAGCCACCCAAAGAAATGGTTCAAGCGCATTCGTTCTGGAAATATGGATGTCAAAGTTCAACCACTCTGGTCGACCAACCACTGGAAAAGTCGATGAAATCATGCAGAAAATTGAAGAAGACCGGCATATAAGCTGCCATGCAATTCGCAAAAAACTAAATATTGATCACAAAACAGTTTTAAACCATTTGAAAATGGCTGGATACAAAAAAAGCTTGACGTTCGAGTGCCACATGAATTGACAGTTAAAACTTTAATGGACCGGATTTCTATACGCGAAACGCTGCTGAAACGGAGCGAAATCGACCCATTTTTAAAGCGAATGAATACTGGTGATGAAAAGTTAATAAGATACGACAACGTTGTGTGAAAAAGATCATGGACGAAACGAGGTGAAGCTTCCCAAACGGTATCAAAGCCAAGATTGACGTCAAGAAAAGTAATGCTGTGTGTTTGGTGAGATTGGAAAGGAATCGTGTACTATGAGGTGCTGCCACCAGGCCAAACGATTGATTCTAATCTTTACTTAAGGCCACACATATCATTTATGACCTGGCAGAAACTGAGAGAGCCTGGCTGGGAAGTTTTGATGCACCCACCATAAACTCCTGATCTTGCACCATCGGTTTACCATTTGTTTCGGTCCATGCAGAACCATCTTAATAGTTTTACATTAAATTCATAAGAGACCTGCGAAAATGAGTTGTCTCGATTTTTCGCCTCTAAACTACAGAAGTACTACAGTGATGGGATCATGGCTCTACCAGAAAAATGGCAAAAGGTCATCGATCAAAATGGCACATATTTGGTTTAACAAAGTTCGTTTGAAATAAGAAAATTCTTTGTTTCAATGTCACCCAAAAACGGCCACGACCTTTTTCCCTAACCCTTTATATGCATTTCCGTTCTATATAGTTTTAATGTAATCTTATTTGATTTCCTTCAAAAATATAAAATGTTAAAATGTTGGAACGGCATTTATTATAGTGAGATGTTTTTGTTCGGTGGCATGTCGAGACATATAACATGCGCTGCATTTTTATAATGTCAGCTGACTGAAAAAATCAATTCCATGAAAATTGTAGTTAGCACATTGTATAAGCCCAATCATTTTCAAAATTTTTATTTGTAATGCTGTATGTTTTTCAATTTACAAACTCTGCTTCCATATGATTCATTCACTAGATAGAGAAACTTTTTTCTCTTATCAGAGAAATTTAATTTTTTACCGCTTTTGGATGTCAACGTTTGAACATTTCTGCTCGAAAACATAATTATTTTGAAAAAAAGCTCGAACTAAACTAAACTGGTAAAAAGTTTATTTTGAAATTGACGTTGACATCACTTGCAAAATCAAAAACCACCCCCTTCCCATGCCTCTAGTATTTCAAATCGAGACATTACTTTTCAATTTTTGCGGATAAATTTATTAAGCTTTATTTCTGTCTAGAATTTTTAGCATTTTATAGGTAAATAAGAATTCTAATTGTTTCGTAATATTGTACGAATATTGTCATCGACAACTGTGTTATAAAATTGATTTCTGCTCATTGAAAATACAACAAGCTCAAATGATCACTGGTAATGTAATCCGCACCCTATAAATTATTCGTCAGGATATCTGTAAATTTAAATTGCTTCCATTTAACAATTACATTCAGAACAATTTGCTGATGGCTAGCTGGAACAATAATTTTCGACATTGTTGACATATTGTCTACATTCCCTACAACACTTTTTTAATTATCAACATACATTGTCTACACGTCAAGAATATTAATAAACTAAGTGGTGTCGATAATTCGGAGTAACACTTGTCAAGTGCTAAACGCAGTCCTTCAACGAAACCAACTTAAATTTTCTAGAGTTCTGTCAGCGAAAATTCTTTGTTGATAAAACCATTTCCCCAACTAATATCAAAATTAATTAAATTTAAACCAAAAATGTCAACAAAGCAAAACCAAATTACAAGTGAATCCTTGACATTTATATCCTTGACGATAACAAAAAAAAATGTTCGTCTTTTATTTTTTTTGCAAACGAAATAAAGAAAATACCAAAACATCTAAGGTTTTCCCATTTTATGTATATTTGAACGAGAACAATAAAAATTAAAATGAAAAGTGCTGCATTACACTTTTCTTTTGTATGCTCTCGAAAACTGTTAAAAAGTTGTTACAGCTGTTCGAGTGGTAAAAATATTAAAGTCGAAAAGTTCATTTTCACACCTTTACGTTCCTCAAATTAACTCTTACCACAAAATTTTCTTCGCCTGTCGGTTCTCTTATCTTTATAGGTCGAGAGGTTAAATTTTATTTTTGCGTTTGTTTTTTAATCGGTGAAGAACATTTTCACACCCCTACACACGATGCGTGTTTTTTTGCGTTACAGAAGCCTAATGTATTGTTAAATTCGTACAATTTAGTTGAAATATTCACTGAATCGATAAATAAATAAGATTTTATTTTTGCGCCTAATTTCGTCGCAACAACAAACAAAGTATTAAAAACTAATTCAAGCCGATTGAATTTTGTAAAAGCTTTTTCTGCAAAAAATTAGACGGCACAAGAAACTTTTCCAGGATTGAATAAAGAAATTCTCCTTAAATTAAAATGAAAGTAGATAATATTTTATTTACAACGTATATGCAAAGTACGAAAAATCGATATATTTACGAGGACGACATAAATAGAAAAGGATCAATTTGATATTCCTTTATTTTTTGGGGGTTTAGTATGGGTGTTTCGCCTCCATTCTTGGAATATGCTCCTTTTCTTTTCATGGCAACATTTAAATTTCCCTACCAATGTTTGACTAGAGTTTTTCGAAAGGATTTGAAAAATCCATATCAATTATGGATTTATTTTATGTGGCCTCTCCCGTGTGTGTGTATCTTGCCAGTTGAGGAGATGGAATGCATCCGTTTTGCAAAGGAAAAATGTTGATAGTAGGTCTATACACACACATACAACAAAATATGTAAATTTTGGGATTTAGATTTTTTTTTAGATTGTTCGGAGGCTTAGATTTGAATTTAATTTGATTTTTTTTGTTCAGGGGGTTGTCGATAGATTGTAGTGCGGTTCTAACCTCAAAAGCAATATATACACATTTGCATAAATTTAGGGACATTGAGGCATCACAAAAATGTTTGACCTAAATTAGCATAAGTAAATATACTATGTCGTTATAGATAACTAACCTAAAACCAAAAATTGTAATTGATTTTGCTTGTAGCAATGAACATATTTAGAATATTTAGGACTAAACCACAATCGAACAGAAAACGGTTGTTTGTTTAGTTAAATCGAGATTTTGTATCGTTTATCGTAAATTTTTGATTTATTGTGTAATAATCCACCAATCCATCAAATAAAAACTGTGCACTGTGTGCACAAACATTCTATAATTACTTAATATTTTCAAATTATACAAATTAATTAACTTGGGCAGAATATTAATTAATAATCTATTTTACTAAAACTGTAAATGAATATTGATTCCCAATTATAAAATTTATAATTCGAATAAATTTCCAACACGTCTCCACCCCGCACATATCCAGCATAATAAAGTGGGTTGGGTATGGAATAACTGATATACTATTGGCAAATATGTACGGTTATGATATATTATGTCTGATTTCAGATTTTAATTGATTTCGTAAAATAATTCATATATTGTTGTATTATGTAAATGAGGAAAATGTGCTTTCATGTCACCAAAACATAAAGAAAATCTGTATCATAATAAATCAATCAGTAGTTTTTTATAAATATTTTATTATTCTACAAAGCTTGCCGCTGAGAGCTTTTTCTTGGAATGTAATTGTTGTGGCCAACACACGCTACTTTCTTTTACGATAAATGTACATAGATCTCGAAAACACCACACTTAATTTCCAAATCGAAATATTGAACCTACCGGATCTGCGATAAAAATGGTCTTGTACGAGTATAATCAAAAATCATTATTCGTGCTTAAATTTCAGAACACCAAGAAGGTCAATCCTAGTTGAAAATTTAATCTTCCATTTGCCACTTCTGGTACACAGGCGTCCATCATATTTCGCATGGATCTCCCAATTTATGGAAAAAGTTTTAGTATGAAGTTTTATTCCGAACAGTCAATCCGCTTAGTCTGTAAAGATGCCAACTTTTGGTGAAATAAATTTTGTTTTATCAGAACTCGCCATTGCCGGTAAAAATTAAACTTTGATTTAAACTAATTTTGTTTGAAATAAAATTGTTAATGTTTCGTTTTTTCGTAAATACTGCAGAGTGGCTGACACGAAGTGTTACCAAAACAAAACACCACAGAATTTTTATTTTTGATGAATTTTATTGAATCTAAGTAAAAAATTTTCACAAATATTTAAATTTTCGAATTGCATTAGCAGTTTTCGATTGGCCACTCTTAGCCGTGATTATAGCCTTCAAACGGCCGACAAAGCTATTGCATGCAGCACGAAATTGACTCTGCGGTCTTATGGCCCATTCCCGGTGAAGCGCTTGCTTGAGATTATAGAATTTTTGGTATTTTTTTTTGTTCCAACCTTGCTCTTCAAAATATCCCAAACCGAGATATCTAGCGAATTTGCATCCGGTGAGTATGGTGGCCATTGGGTAGTGAAAATGAACCGCGGAAAGTTGTTTATCAGCCAATCTTGATTGACGCGCGCTTTATGACTCCGCGCCGAGTCCTGTTGAAATGTCCAGGCTCTGCTACGAAATATTTTTGTGCCCAAGACTTCAAAGCTCCCTCCAACACATGATCCCGATAAATTTGAGCATTTATCTTGATGCCACGGTCCAAAAAACGAGCGGTGAACTGCTTTCGGCCGTTACGCGGTCCAAACTATCACCATCGGCGGCGCTTGGTTTCGAGTGGCAATCCGTTGGTCCAAATTTTCAGTAGAACGGCCGGGCAAGTAAATCCAGTCGTTTTGCTTGTTCGCATATTGATCAATAACTGTGATTTTCCAGCCAAATATAGAGCAATCACACTATTACGCTTGAATTCCATTGCGGATAACTTTTTTTCTGTGTATTTCCCACTAAAATGCTTTTGTACGCTTGTAAGCAATGGAATGAACTGTCATTAGTGTAAATTTGAGCGCTCAGTTGGTAACACTTCGTGTCAGTCACCCGGTATATACAGTTGGTGCAACAAGACCGTGTACGGCTTAACTGTCCTTAAAACTATAGGAATAAACATGGGCGGGGCTTAAACCGGTTTTCTATTTATTCTTCTTTGATGCTCTAACAACAATTAGTTTAATTGCAACTGTTTAGCTGATGAGATATATGAAAGAAATGAGTGCGATTTATAAAAATCGATTCGAAGCGGTGTTTTAAGTGTACAACCGAAAAGACCAAAAATTTAGATTTCAAGTGCAGCAAAATCTACAAAAAAGATTGAAAACATTTGATGAAAATTATTCGCTTACGCTAGATGTAGCTGTGGAAAAATTGGCGAAAACAAAGCAACTACAATGGGCGAATGCACATATAAACCAAAATTGGCCGAATGTTGTGTTCACTGGTGAGTAATCCTTTTGCAGTTGTATTGTTAAAGGGCGTGTTTGGTTAACTAAGTTGTCGTGTTGTGAAGGGATTGTCCGAACTGTTAAGCACCCGTCCAAGCTCCATGCAAGAGGATGCTTCACCAAACAAGGTTTTGGTAAATTAATCGTTTTCACATGGAACCTAAACGCACCTTTCATGAATAAAATTTATTCTCGAGGTTTGAACGAGGGTCTGAAACACCGAAGCATCTGTTCGAAATTTATACTCAAAAAAACATCACAGCATTGGATTGGTCATCTCAGTCACCTGATGCCAGTCCCATCAAAAATGTTTGGGAACTCATGCAGATTAAGCTGAAAGTGTACCACATTAAAAATTTGAGCCATCTAGCGTGAGTCGTTCGGCTAATCGGACAACACTCATCTGATGGTCTCAAATGTACATGTACTTAAAAGGGGACATTTCAGCATACATTTTTTATGAAGATAGATTTCTAATTCGTTGCTATTATAAAAAGTTAAAATGTACGGTGAGAATGCTGTGAGTGAACGAAGGACCCAGGAGTGGCTTACTCGATTCCGTTCCGGAAATTTGGATGTCAAATATGCACCTCGCTCTAGTCGGCCAGTCACTGAAAAAGTCGATGTAATTTTGCAACTGGTGGAGCAAGACCGACACGCAAGCTGTCAGGAAATAGCGGAGGTACTACACATCAACCACATGACAGTTTGGAATAATTTGAAAAGAACAGGCTACAAAAAGAAGCTCGATGTTTGGGTGTCACATGAATTAACGCACAGAAATTTGATTGAACGAATTACCATCAGTGAAATGTGCTGAACCGCAACGAAATCGAACTATTTTTGAAGTGAATCATTACAGACGATGAAAAATGGGTGAAATACGAAAATATTAAATGCAAGCGCTCATGGTCAAAGGCTGGTGACCCTCCACAAACGACATCAAAGCTTGGATTGACGGCAAACAAGGTTATGTTGAGTGTTTGGTAGGATTGGAAGGAAGTTGTCCATTACGAGCTACTGAAATGTGGCGAAACCATCTATTCGGTTCTGTACTGTGCACAACTCGACCGTTTGAACGAAGCAATCCAGAAAGAGCGACCAGAATTGGCCATCATAAAGGGAGTTGTATTCCATCATGACAATGCGCAGCCCTATACATCTTTGATAACTCGGAACAAATTGACGGAACTTGGTTGGGAAGTTTTGATGCACTCACCGTATAGCCCGGGCCTTGCACCGACTACTATTTGGCTCGGTCACTGCAAAACTATCTTGATGGTAAAAAATTAGTCGACCGAAGCGCCGCTGAAAATCATTTGGTCAAGTTTTTCGACGATAAACCACATAAGTTCTACACCGATGGAATTATGAATTTACCCGAAAAATAGCAAAAGGTCAAAGATAATAATGGTCAGTATGTATTTGATTAAAATTTATATTCAATAAAGAAAATGTTTGTTCAAAAATGTACCAAAAAAGCGCGGAAACTTTTTATATGAATAAAAAATCAAAAAAATTGTACTTTCATTTCTACTTACAGTTTTTTGCCGTACACGCTCTTGCTGCGCCTAATGGACTTTGCAAAATATTTTCAATAATCGAGACAACATTTCCAATTTGTGAAAAAAAAAAAACTGAAATATGAAGTTTCATCCCAATCAATCAATTTAGCTCCGCTGTACAGGGCCGAATTTGTGTTAAAATCAGTTTTTTATCAAAAAATGTGATTTCCGCTTTCATTGTGGAAAAATGATCTGGGCCGGCATCTGTTTGGAATCTTTTAACGAATGTAAAGTTTTCGGACAATTAAAAAATAACAAAACATAGTGTACTACAAAATTTGTCGAAATAACAGAAATGCCCATGTATTAGTAAAACAGTTGACAAAAGAAATGTTAGGGTTATTTAGAAATTTTGTTATGAAAATCAACTGCTCGTTAATATGCAATTACTAATCCGTCTGACCTGTAGAGAAAACTCAACGTTTTTTCTGCAAGACATCACACACACACAGGACACAGAGCAATTTTTTAAAAACATTTTTTTTACTTATTTTACCTAAATTTAGTTTATTACGCAAAAGATCAGTTTTTTGTTAAAAATATTCCTGAATCGATCTTTTATTTTGTCAAGAATTACTTTTCGTGAATGATATCGCTGTTTAAGAACACACACTTTGGCTAACTATGGCGAAATGGAAGATGACACAATCAATAGAGGTCAATAGAGGCCGTGTCTTGAAAATGTTCATGCATACATTAAACAATTTTCGTAAGATTTCGGTTTTATCTCTACCAAAATTTGTCTGAAGTTGGTTTCGACTTTTATTTTCATTTACATTGCTATATAGTAGGCGAATGTCGTGATTAGAAACCCATAGCCCAAGAATAGTTGTTGACCTACTTATCTTCGGCTCGCCTGTTTAACATGCAAATTTCGGACGAATTCAATTGAAGTCTGGGAAACGATGCGAATTTGTTGGCACACGTGTCTTCCTCGTGAAAATGGTATCAGAGCACATCACCAACAGATTTATTTCCTTCCTCTGTATCAAACGATGGATCATTCTCAATTCAAACCATCATGTTAGTATGCGGGCTGCCTCTGTTCTGGAACTCAACCCGCCATCAGAAATCCTTTGTTTTGCTTATGAATTTCTTTAGTATTTTTCAAGGGTGTGAAATATGTCCTAAATATGTCCTAACTTTCGTTCAACTCGTTTAAATGTTAATAGAAAATACAGAAGCAGAAATAAATTCAATGGGATGGTTTGTTTAGATTAAACCAGATTAAACCAGCTTTAACTAGCCGCAAGTCGAGGGATACAGTTTGTATTCAATGTTAAAGACAATTAACAAGCACTTGGGCCCCATGCCGTTGGGTTAATGGACGTGTCTTTTTTTACCTGTACGAATATCAAAACAATTTTATGACGTTGAAAGGAGATACGATGATTTGAGTAACGGTTTAAGCGATTCATTCAACGAAGAATTAATTGCAAATTTTAATGTTATTGGCAATTGGCGAGCACTTGTCATATGTCGTTGGATTTGTTTAAGTGTTTGCTATTACTTTTATGCAATGCACTTTTATGTGATGCTCTCTCAATCGCCTTTAACAATGAAATTGGCAATTAGTTCTTCGTGACACAATAGACACACTATTTTTAGTCATCTTTTGAAATGCTTGAGACTTCGACTGCGAAATAAATCTGTTGTCTCAATCTGAAGTCTTTTTAGGAATTATAATTCATAATAGTCATACTAATAGCCATCATGTGCAGGCTAGATAATATATCGCTAATAGTTATTACAATAAGTAAGTTAATAATATTATAAGGCGCTGCATTACGCCTTGAACATATCTTGCCACTAAATATTGTTGCAGCTGAACTCAATGAACCACGATGGTGAGCCGATAATGTGAATTAAAGCAAGCAGCTCATTTAGCTAAGTTATCCAATATGATGCTGATCTATGTAAATTCCGCTAGTAGAGGCTAAGATCCTCAACCGCTCCACCAGGGCCTCTTACTTTCTTGAACACTGCTGAAATAGTTCTTTGAATTTCACCTTGTTTCACCTTGCTTCACCCAGTTTAAATATTACTACATTTGCAGGAATTAAATAGGATTTTGAAAGATAATACGATGCTGGAAATTCAACGGAATGGCTTAGGCACTTGTTACGATAATCGCAAACAATATAATTTCAGCGTGTTGAAGGTGCACAATCAATTGGTGGTACTATGAACAATCCTTATAGTATCACGTACAGGTGATAGTAGGTGAAAGTAAATAATGAAAATGACAAACAAATTTAAAAAGTACTACGTCTACAGCTTAATTTGCAACAGAAAGTTGGTGATTTCTACTAAATTTTATTTAATAAAAAATCATAAGAGTTCACGACAGTTTTAATTTAAATTGCCGGAGGCACCTATGGTAGGTGGTAGTTAACAGGTGACAGTTGACACTTTGAAAATGTAAAACACAATTGACTTCTTAACAGTTTAGTTTTGAACACTGTGCAGAAATTGCCACATATAAATGACATCTGTGGTACAAAAATGTAATATCTCCGTTATGAGAAAATGATGTTATACTTGGTTAATGACTAAAATATATCACATGGCGAATAAAAAATTTCAAAATACAAGGTGTGTAAATATTACACCGAAATTTACCAATAAATGGCGCCACCTGTCAATGTACCTTTCGACAAACCACGTCATCAGCGCTGTTGTTTTCTTTGGACGTCTGTCAGCAACATCCAATTCATAATGATACAAGTTTCATACAATAACGCATGTTTTTTACGTGTTAAAAATATCGAGGTTTGTGTCTACATATTACGATTTGAGGACATCATTGATTTTTGTTACCATTTTGGTAAATCACAATACTATGAGTGGTTTAATAAAATCAAAAGTGGTGATTTTAATGTGAGAAACGAAGAACGTGGAAGACCACCAAAAACGATTGAAGTCAGTGAATTGCAAGCATTGTTGGATGAGGAAGCCGCTCAAACGCAAGAACAACTCGCGAGCCGTCTCCATATGTTTAACAGCCGGGAAACATCCAAAATCTGGGAAAACGGGTTCCGCATAAACTGGATAAAATGCACTAAGAAAATAGAAAAACCACTTGCAAAATGTTGCACGCCAGATACAAAAGAAAGTAATTTTTCCATCAAATTGTGAATGGCGATGAAAGTTGGATCTATTTTGAGAATCCAAAGCGCAATATGTCTTCCAGGACATGATCCAAGACAAACATCGACATCGACTGCAAGGTCAAACCGCTTCGGACGGAAGACAATGCCCTGTATTTGGTGGGATCAGAAGAGCACGATTTATTTTGAGTTGCTAAAACCTAGCGAAACCGAAAATACTAAACGCTATACCAACAACAAATGATTAATTTAAATCGAGCTTTGAGAGAAAAACGACCAGGATATGATAAAACACAACACAAAGTGGTTTTGCTTCATGCTAATGCAGCATCACACAAAGCAAAACCGGTCATGGAAACGTTGGAACCACTTAATTGGGAAATACTTTCACATGTGGCGTACTCGCCAGACTTGGCTCCGTCCTATTATCAATTATTTGAAGCAATGAGGCACGGGCTTGCTGAGGAGCACTTCACTTCCTACGAAAATGTACGAAAATGGCTTGATAACTGGTTTGACTCAAACCAAGAACAGTTTTTTTGGCGTGGCATCCACGGATTGCCAGAAAGATGGGAAAAATGTATATCTAACAATGGACAATAGTTTGAATAAAATACTCTTAATCCTTATCATACAACGAACGTGTATTTGTTACTAAAACATTCTGGTTTCATATTTTACACCCGGTATTTGTAATATTTTGAATTATTTTATATGCACTAATCTCACCGACTGATTTCGTAAAAAATGACATATTCGATGTCGGCATATTGACATTTGCGAAATACACTGTTTTCCATTAAGAAGGTGGTTTCTAACGACGTCCTAATTTCGTTGTTCTCTAAAATTTGATTGGTGCTTCGGTCCTGCAATCAAAAATTTTCGGCAGTACTTTTATAAATTTTTGCATGTCGAAATCAACGGTTAAACCTCGTAACATAAATGTGTAATTCTCCATTTCAATGAAAAACAAATCAAAAATTCCCATATAACACTGAAAAGCAAACCAAGTCCTTAAAAATAACATAAAAATGCAATTAAATGAAAAGCTCGTTTTTGTACATTTGTGTGTCGAAGAACATTAAACACAAAAAATAGTTAATTATTCAATTTTAGCTAGAACTATTTGTATAACACAGACAGATCCTGTTCAATTGTACCTGGAGCATAATAATTTTCTTGTGCACATTGAAAACTTAATTAAATTAAAATTTGTTATTTTTAATCATTTAAATTAGTTTTCAGTTACCCGTGAAGCTCTGCACTTTGTGCTCCAATCGCTTTTATTGTTCGTAAATATCCAAGCTTTTAATTACAAGTAATTAAGTTGATCAGCAGTTTATTTAGGGTGCATGGTGCATCGAATACTTTTGGATTAACGAAATTAATGTGTTTGCTCTGCTAGACGAATCGAAAAGCTTTCGAGACATAAACAAAAGCATGTTTTGTATTTGGTGTAACTTAATACTTTATCATCCATTAAATTTACAACAACAACAAAAAATTGGTTTCGTTCAGTCGTCTGTGCTGTTGGGATATGTTCATTGTGTCTACGAGATAGATCCATCCAACAATTATTTTTTTCTAGTGGTAGGTACTTGTGTTATGTTGTTTCGAGCTTTTCACTAAAATATAATAAAAAAATAAAAATAAATAGATTGAAGGACTATATTTATCATCATTATAATTACGAGTATTATCTTCATCATCATCATCATCAACATCAACAAAATTGTCGTCAACTTAAATGCGATGACAATACAACATCTTGATGGTAAAACCAAAACAATGGCAATAAAAATCACAAAAAAATATTTCAATTCTTTTCTCGGTTTTCTATTATTAGTTTTTTTTTGTTGTTTTGCTTGGTTTTCCGGAATAAATTTTTACATTTTCTTTTCTTATCTATGAACGAATATATATGTTTGTGTGTGTGGGTGTGTGTGTGTGGCTGCGGCATGACAATATCGTATATAAAAATAAAATTGGAAACGAAAGAAAATTTGAACGAGTTTATTGTTGATTTCTGATTTTTTTTTTTTTTGAGTAATAAGGTGGAAGTTCGAATTTTATGATTTGGCACAAATATCGATACGGTTCATCTCCAATAGAGATTCGTACAGTAAATAATTGAATATTGAAGCTTTAGGGTATTTTGTAAATATCAAACGGTATGTTCCTAGATTTATCTTAGTTCGAAGAAATTTAATTCAATCTGCTGACAAACCTGCTCTATATACGTTAAAATTTTAAATTTAAATTCAAATGTTTGTTTGGAGTTTAGTTCTTCCTCCGGTAGTTATACATTGCTGCTACTTTTGAAATCCATGACAAAGCCTCCATCAACTTTGTTAGATTATTGTTTATAGTAGTCCTAGCTGAATGGTGTTTTTTTTCTCCGTGCGAATTGAATTTTCCAAAATTTTATTAATTTTTCTAAACCCTAAACCGTTTCGTTTACTTTGAACTTATTAATTGTACAGACATTATAAACTAATAAGAGTGTACATAATTCATTCTATGTCCACGAAAGTTAACACAAGGTGGTGGTTAATATTTGTGTTGTTTGGGCTAGTGAAAACGATACAAACGTTATTATTTGCAGTGGAAATTGTAAAAGGCTGTTCCACTATAAAGGTATGGGACGATAGATGTGCCTCTTCTAGTAAAGGTTTCTCTGCAATTTACAAGCAAACTTCCACTACTGAAAATTTAACTTTAGCTCGAAAACATTTCTCCTTGTGCTACCAGTGTGGATATTAACCATCGCCATCATATGTAATCAGATGTTGGATTGTGTGCTGATACGATGATAACTTCGCATTCGTGTGTAGTTGTAAGTGTTCCCGATTCTTCGGAAATTCTAACTGCTTTCAGTAATTCATCTATAGGAGTAAATATACTGATCAAAGAACCCCTTCTGTGTCCAGTGTGGATAATAACCATATAACTACCGGATTGTTCTCTGAAACGCTCAAGACTCCGCAATCAAGTGCATATTTTTTACCGTTTACTTCGAGTGGGAATTATACTACGGTGGATTCTACTTCTTGCACCAATATTACTGAAATTTTCCAAAACAACAGTGTAGATGTCAACAAATTCGTGATAACGTAAACATTTGTGGTACTAGAGATCTACAATTTGATTTTGGATTCAAACCGTTTGTTCGAATACTATGGCTTCATATCTCTAGGTTCGATCCATCAATTACTGATGAAAATATTTCTACGCTTGTTTGTAAAGTTTGAATTTATAAGGTTATTAAATTAATGTCAAAAAATCGATACCTTGATTTGTTGGACTACGTGTGTTTTAAAGTTGGCATTAATTCGGATCTAAGTTGTAAAGCACTTAATTCCTAATGCCTGGCCTACTGGTGTGCTGATTAGGCCGTTCAAAAAGAAAAATTTCCGGTCAAAGGTACCTCTGCAGGTGATATTTCCAATGTGTGCTGCAACGGATTCTACGGTACTCTAATAATCTTTAATTTTGATAACATAAACGCTGCTCCATGTAATAATCAGGTAAAAATTCATTATTGTATTAATTTTGGCCATTTACGTAGCTTAGTAAATCATTTTGATGAAGTTTGTATTACGTTAGACGTGCATGAGTGTGAAGTTTTTAACAAAACAATAACAACAACATGTGAATCCAATAAGAATATAATAGAACATTGCATGTGTTAGTTTCCACACTGTTAAACACATTGTTGAAAGAGGCAGCTCTACGATATTAGAAAGAGATGAAACATTCGCCATATTTTTTCAAATAAGAATATATTCAAAATTCATTTTGGCTCTTTCTAATGATATTCAGCTCACTCGCTCTTTAATACATAACTCATATTGAATTCCGATGTACATGATGAGTGTTTAATTATTCAATTCAATTTTTTTAAAACCATTTCATGGAAATAAATATAAATAATAATTTGGATCAAACAATTAAATTTTCCATCGCCAGCTTAACTCGAAGCACATAACTCGATTATTAAAAACTCGATTATTAAAAAAAATAAGTGGCACACTATAAACTTCGAATAACTAAACATAGTAAAGTCTATACCAACCGATTTGGTTCCGAAATTTTTGAGTGGAATTTATTCAGTGCACTCATGGAGTCGGAGTGGAATAGGTTTAACGTCCAATATCAAGACATCGCTGAGTTTGTACCAAAATGCCACTTTTATCGGTTGATTTCTACAGGCTTATCCTTGCAAATAAAATAGGTTTGATTTCCAAACGGATTGGTCGCGATAGATTTTTCTGAGTAAAACTCGTCATTGAATTCGTTGAGTGACATACGTTGAATGACCAATAACAGGACATCGTAGAGTTTGTACCAAAATTTCATTATACAGTGATGCCACCTATGGACTTACCCTTTCAAATGATATTGGTAATATTCCAAAACGGACTGACGTCGGAAGATTTTTGAGTGGAATTTATTCAGTGCACTCATGGAGCCTGAGTGGAATAGGTTTAACGTGAATTAACAAGACATCGCAGAGTTTGTACCAAAATGCCACTATCATCGAATGATGTCTACAGGCTTAACCTTGCAAATAAAATAGGTTTGATTTCCAAACGGATTGGTCGAGATAGATTTTTCTGAGTAAAACTCGTCATTGAATTCGTTGAGTGACATACGTTGAATGACCAATAACAGGACATCGTAGAGTTTGTACCGAAATTTCATTATACAGTGATGCCACCTATGGACTTACCCTTTCAACTAATATTGGTAATATTCCAAAACGGACTGACGTCGGAAGATTTGTGAGTGGAATTTATTCAGTGCAATCATGGAGCCTGAGTGGAATAGGTTTAACGTCCAATATCAAGACATCGCTGAGTTTGTACCAAAATGCCACTTTTATCGGTTGATTTCTACAGGCTTATCCTTGCAAATAAAATAGGTTTGATTTCCAAACGGATTGGTCGCGATAGATTTTTCTGAGTAAAACTCGTCATTGAATTCGTTGAGTGACATACGTTGAATGACCAATAACAGGACATCGTAGAGTTTGTACCGAAATTTCATTATACAGTGATGCCACCTATGGACTTACCCTTTCAACTAATATTGGTAATATTCCAAAACGGACTGACGTCGGAAGATTTGTGAGTGGAATTTATTCAGTGCACTCATGGAACCTGAGTGGAATAGGTTTAACGTCCATTAACAAGACATCGCAGAGTTTGTACCAAAATGCCACTATTATCGAATGTTGTCTACAGGCTTAACCTTGCAAATAAAATAGGTTTGATTCCCAAACGGATTGGTCGCGATAGATTTTTCTGAGTAAAACTCGTCATTGAATTCGTTGAGTGACATACGTTGAATGACCAATAACTGGACATCGTAGCGTTTGTACCGAAATTTCATTATACAGTGATGCCACCTATGGACTTACCCTTTCAACTGATATTGGTAATGTTCCAAAACGGACTGACGTCGGAAGATTTTTGAGTGGAATTTATTCAGTGCACTCATGGAGCCTGAGTGGAATAGGTTTAACGTGAATTAACAAGACATCGCAGAGTTTGTACCAAAATGCCACTATCATCGAATGATGTCTACAGGCTTAACCTTGCAAATAAAATAGGTTTGATTTCCAAACGGATTGGTCGCGATAGATTTTTCTGAGTAAAACTCGTCATTGAATTCGTTGAGTGACATACGTTGAATGACCAATAACAGGACATCGTAGAGTTTGTACCGAAATTTCATTATACAGTGATGCCACCTATGGACTTACCCTTTCAACTAATATTGGTAATATTCCAAAACGGACTGACGTCGGAAGATTTGTGAGTGGAATTTATTCAGTGCACTCATGGAACCTGAGTGGAATAGGTTTAACGTGAATTAACAAGACATCGCAGAGTTTGTACCAAAATGGCACTATTATCGAATGATGTCTACAGGCTTAACCTTGCAAATAAAATAGGTTTGATTCCCAAACGGATTGGTCGCGATAGATTTTTCTGAGTAAAACTCGTCATTGAATTCGTTGAGTGACATACGTTGAATGACCAATAACAGGACATCGTAGCGTTTGTACCGAAATTTCATTATACAGTGATGCCACCTATGGACTTACCCTTTCAACTGATATTGGTAATGTTCCAAAACGGACTGACGTCGGAAGATTTTTGAGTGGAATTTATTCAGTGCACTCATGGAACCTGAGTGGAATAGGTTTAACGTCCATTAACAAGACATCGCAGAGTTTGTACCAAAATGCCACTATTATCGAATGATGTTTACAGGCTTAACCTTGCAAATAAAATAGGTTTGATTTCCAAACGGATTGGTCGCGATAGATTTTTCTGAGTAAAACTCGTCATTGAATTCGTTGAGTGACATACGTTGAATGACCAATAACAAGACATCGTAGAGTTTGTACCGAAATTTCATTATACAGTGATGCCACCTATGGACTTACCCTTTCAAATGATATTGGTAATATTCCAAAACGGACTGACGTCGGACGATTTTTGAGTGGAATTTATTCAGTGCACTCATGGAGCCTGAGTGGAATAGGTTTAACGTCCATTAACAAGACATCGCAGAGTTTGTACCAAAATGCCACTATTATCGAATGATGTCTACAGGCTTAACCTTGCAAATAAAATAGGTTTGATTTCCAAACGGATTGGTCGCGATAGATTTTTCTGAGTAAAACTCGTCATTGAATTCGTTGAGTGACATACGTTGAATGACCAATAACAGGACATCGTAGAGTTTGTACCGAAATTTCATTATACAGTGATGCCACCTATGGACTTACCCTTTCAAATGATATTGGTAATATTCCAAAACGGACTGACGTCGGACGATTTTTGAGTGGAATTTATTCAGTGCACTCATGGAGCCTGAGTGGAATAGGTTTAACGTCCATTAACAAGACATCGCAGAGTTTGTACCAAAATGCCACTATTATCGAATGATGTCTACAGGCTTAACCTTGCAAATAAAATAGGTTTGATTTCCAAACGGATTGGTCGCGATAGATTTTCCTGAGTAAAACCCGTCATTGAATTCGTTGAGTGACATACGTTGAATGACCAATAACAAGACATCGTAGAGTTTGTACCGAAATTTCATTATACAGTGATGCCACCTATGGACTTACCCTTTCAACTGATATTGGTAATATTCCAAAACGGACTGACGTCGAAAGTTTTTTGAGTGGAATTTCTTCAGTGCACTCATGGAGTCTGAGTGGAATAGGTTTAACGTCCATTAACAAGACATCGCTGAGTTTGTTTTTAAATTTTGTTTGTCACTCGTAAACCTACTCGTATGAACTTAATCTTTCAAATGGCATTACTAACTTTCCAAACCACTTGACAGTGCAGGACTTTTTGGAGTAAAACTCAGACATAGAAGTCGTTTAGTAATAACATTTAATCGGCCAATAACGGAACAACGCAGGATTTTTACCAAAATGCTACTTTTATTAGATAAACATTTAAGCTTAACATTTCCTCTTTTTCCTAGAATATACAAATGATTTTCTAAAGAATTGGTCGCGATAGATTTATTTGAGTCTAAATCATTTATCGACTTCATTGAATTGCAATTACTCTCCCTACATCAGTTGATGTATCATTATATTGTACTCCCAATATTTTTTCAAAATCCACCTCATGGTTTAGCACTGGTCAGTGGTTGATCGGTTGTTTGTCAAGTTCAAAACTAGCAAGCACTTTATAAGCATTGTTCAATAGAGCTATGTCACAATGGCTCTCACATTGAAGATGGTTTTCGTGCAGTGGTCATATATCCACGTCCAATTATCCGGCAGCTCTTTTTGGTCAACTTAGACAATGAGATCGCATACATTTGATACAAGATTAGTGCAGGCGAATATAACCTTGTGGGTTATTCGACAAACGCCTCTTCTTATGATGAAGCAACTGCTTTAACGCGGGTCATTTCGTCATTGCGTCATTGCCATACTGATAGAACAACAGCCAGGTTTGTTTTCAGCTTTCCATTCCCATCTTTGAACGCGGTACTTCTTGGGTGGAAGTCATTAGCAAGATTCCAGGCATTAGCAAAACTCTTGAATTTCGTTGTTCCACTTGAAAGTTGATTTTTTCGATGCCTGATCTCATAATCTTCACGCTTCTTTTGCCGGAGATATATTGTCTTAGCTATCTTGGCACGTAGCTTTAGCAATACCTGACTGGATAGCTAGCCACTATTATTAAACACAAAGAGGAGGTTATTCTACTCAAAATTCTTCCGACTTCAGTCCGTTTTGGAATGTTAAGTCCATAGGTGTCATCAGTGAAATATTTTATTTGCATGGTTAAGCCTATCGAAATCATCCGATAACAGTGGCATTTTGGTACAAACTCTATGATGTCTTGTTAATAGACGTTAAACCTATTCCACTCAAACACCATGAGTGTACTGAATAAATTCCACTCAAAAATCTTCCGTCGTCAGTCCGTTTTGGAATGTTACTGATATCATTTAAAAGGGTAAGTCCATAGGTGTCGCCACTATATAATGAAATTTTGGTAGAAACTCTACGATGTCCTGTTATTGGTCATTCAACGTGTGTCACTCAACGAACTCAATGAACGAGTTTCACTCAGAAAAATCTATCGCGACCAATCCGTTTGGAAATCAAACCTATATTATTTGCAAGGTTAAGCCTTTAGAAATCATCCGCTAATAGTGGCATTTTGCTACACACTCTGCGATGTCTTGTTAATGGACGTTAAACCTATTCCACTCAGGCTCCATGAGTGCTCTGAATAAATTCCACTCAAAAATCTTCCGACGTCAGTCCGTTTTGGAATATTACCAATATCATTTGAAAGGGTAAGTCCATAGGTGGCATCACTGTATAATGAAATTTCGCAACAAACTCTACGTTGTCCTGTTATTGGTCATTCAACGTATGTCACTCAACGAATTCAATGACGAGTTTTACTCAGGAAAATCTATCGCGACCAATCCGTTTGGAAATCAAACCTATTTTATTTGCAAGGTTAAGCCTTTAGAAATCATCCGCTAATAATGGCATTTTGGTACACACTCTGCGATGTCTTGTTAATGGACGTTAAACTATTCCACTCAGGCTCCATGAGTGCACTGAATGAATTCCACTCAAAAATCTTCCGACGTCAGTCCGTTTTGGAATATTACCAATATCATTTGAAAGGGTAAGTCCATAGGTGGCATCACTGTATAATGAAATTTCGGTACAAACTCTACGATGTCCTGTTATTGGTCATTCAACGTATGTCACTCAACGAATTCAATGACGAGTTTTACTCAGAAAAATCTATCGCGACCAATCCGTTTGGAAATCAAACCTATTTTATTTGCAAGGTTAAGCCTGTAGAAATCATCCGCTAGTAGTGGCATTTTGGTACAAACTTTGCGATGTCTTGTTATTGGTTTTGACTACTGGTAGTTTAACTTTATGATTTGTTGATCCGAAATTTATTATCGAAAAATTCTGTTTATTTACATCGAATTATGTATTCCTGCATTTTATTTTTTTTGTACAGATATTGAGTTTTTTATTTTTTATTTTTTTTAAATTGATTAGTTTTATCTTATTTTAGATAGATGTTGGAAATGTAGATAGTAAAAATGGACGTTGTGCTTCATTTAATTGTCATAAGGAAACCAATTTTTTGTTCTAATGAGTTTTATTTTTATTTCACTCAAAATTCTTATAAGAAATACTTTAACAGTGTACTTACTAATACATATTAATTTTTGTTAATTGTTAGAAACGGCACTACCATTAGACGTGCACAAATTTGACTTTCTTGCTTCAACTGAAACTTTTCTTAACAGTAACATTACAAGCCGGTTATTTCGCATTAATAGTGAGTGAATAATACACTATGGGGTGGGGTCTGCCTTTATTTCCGCGATACTTTAAAAATCAAGAAATTATTTGCTGGAACTTTTGGTAAAGTGAAAGTTTTAGCATCGATACTTGAAGGATGCGGACCATTATGTTTTAAGGCAATATTTATTTTATTATTTATTATTGTTAGATTATTCAATCTATCGGTGATCAAATAATTTATAATTACTTGTCTATTATTATTTTCTAAACCGCCATTTATTCTTTCTAGGATGGTTACAAAGTCATCATGGTCAGGGATACCAGCAACCCATTTCCACGCACTTCCGATAAAATTAAGCGATTTCTTGTTTATCCGTGATTTCAGATTATCCATCGAAATTTCGAACTTGTTGTTTTTCATATTCAAGATATGGGAAAAGGTGATGTTGTTGGCAAGGCTCCATATTAATGATGCACGCGATTTCCGAAGTAGCATTGTCGTATTCATCGGGGTCAATTACATGAATTAATTTGAAATATGTGTTGATGGTTACCATTAGCAAATTTGTAAAGTCCAGGACTTGAATTTTGGCATTTGCTAGCAAAGGGAATACCTACCTAAAAGGAAAATTTGGAATCTTTAACTACTTGCGAATATTGGTTGTATGCGCGGTCCGTTTGTTGTACTTACATAAATTATATCACCTGGTGAATATTGTTTCACCGGCTTCCTTTTTGGTTATGGTAATTTATGTCTTTTTGATGTTTGGACTTTAATTTTGCAATGTTGTCAAGCCGAATTTGTTCGAACTGATCGGGATCTATGTTCGAGTGTGTGGGACGCTCTGCTTTCAGGCATCTCATTATTTCGAACAATGTCAGCTGAAACCGTTCGGCCTGTGTAGGGAAGACTTTGATATGTAGCTCGTCGTCCACCATGAAGATGACAGCAACTAGGACACAGAAATAGTACAGTATGTCCTAAAGAGGTTTTTAATGTGTTCTTTCACTCGAGTTCATATTTTTTTTTCCTTATACATATGGCACACGTCTAAACTAGCCTCGAAATGTTTGCCATCATTTTGTGGAAATAATATTCCCGAATGATTTGCATTCGATTCTCGCGTTCATTCCTATCAGCACGCTTATGCTCTGTGAATATTATTTCTTCCTGTTGCTTTTCGTTTTCCACATCGTCAACCATGTTTTGTGTGAAGTGAATTTTGTAGTTCTTGAAGTGCAAGGGATATAATTTATGAATTTTTCCCATAATGGATTCTGAAGTGTGCATTCCATTTACAATACTGAGGTTGAGATATCTCTTAAAGAGATTTATAAGTTCTGATTCGGAGTAATCTAGTTAAGTGAAAATATGTCTGTTATAGTTAGAGGAAGCTGGTTTCATATTCGTCCATTTTTAATATTATTGATTACGAAAAACATTAACTAGAGCGTTCATTACTATGCTGGGTTTGTTTTGCCGGGTTTGTGTTTGAGCCCATAACGATACTCTTCACGAATCGCTTTCCATCTTTTCATTTTTGCGCTACTAATTTTATTACAGAGAGCGTAGGTGATGGGCTGGTGATATGTAAATATGTTCACCCGCCGTTACGGGTTCCTTTCTTACAGAATTAAGTGTCCAAACTGTTGCCAACATCTCCTTTTTGTTGGTGGCATGGTTCTCTTCGGCTTTGTAATGGGTACATTATCCTGTGATAAGAGAGCGCCAATCGCGAAATTAGAGGAGTCTGTGGTTAGTTCGAAATTTCTTTCGAAGTTAGGGTGGATTAACATTACTTCCTCAAATATTAAGGTGTTTTTTAGTTTATTAAAGGCAGCTAAGGTTTCTTCATCCAAATGAGTAGGTTTAGTTTTCGATAATTTTTAACATTCGTCCATTTTCCCTTCTTAAAAGAGATGTCAGAGGCTTTGCTAGCCTTGCGTAATCCTGAATAAACCTATGATAATAAATAGCCTGACATACTCAGAAAGTATCTCAGATCTTTGAGATTTAGCTTCAATGAACTGAAAAAGTTCTACTTTTTGTTTAACGAATTCGCATTTGTCCACCTGGACTTTCATGTTTGCCTCTTCTAGGGTTTTAAACACGGCTTCTTCACGATAAACGCGAGACGATTGAACAAGCGAGTTAAGGCCGCAATTGCTGCGCAGAGTGATTGAAAATTGGACCTCCTGATTGACACCCTTTATATCATCTAATGTTCTATGGGAAATCCAGAGCACAGTTTTGAGCCCAAATGGTAGTCAAACGAACTCAAACTTGCCATTATTTGTTGAGAACGCTGTTCTTTCTATATTCGTGTTTTTAAGTGCAATTTGAAGAAATCTACTTTTATGATCTAGGGTAATAAAATCGTTACTTTTCCCGAGATTCGCCAGAACTTCATTAACTTCTGAAATAGGTCATTTATTCGATATGGTGATAGCATTCAATTTGCGGCAATCTAATTACCATGCGATACAGCTTTTCACCCTTCTCCTTTTTAAGAACGATCCAGACAGGGCAGTTATATGGAGACCTATAAGGTCTTATGATCCCATCACGAAACAGTACGTTCGCCTGTTTCGACACAGGGTTTCGAAACTGGATTATCGGAACTAGTACGTATTTTACCTTTGATTCGGGTTGTGTAGGTTAATTGTATTTCCGAGTCTGCGAATAATTTCGGACATATTCTTACTATACCGAGGAGTTGCAGAACTTGTCCGTTGTTTAAGTGAGAGGTTCGTAAGTTAACCTTTTTGACTCTTAGAGACTTTGGTTGTTTAAGCGGGATTTTTACATTAGAAAAGAGAGTCATATTGCCTACGTTGGAGTGAATTACGGCTTGTAGGTATCTCAATGAGTCGTTCCCTATTATTCCGTTGAAGGATGTTAGAGTAGGTAGTATGTAGAATTTGAACTTTGAAAAATCAGAGCAGAATAAATTTATGTTGAATTGGCAAAAAACGGTTTTGTATTTAGTATTGGATTTCTCACATGTTTGGGGTATATAAAATTTTTATTGGAACCTGTGTCCACTAGGAATTTTAAGGTACTCCGCATTAGAGAGGTTGTTCGTAGTAGGGGAGCGAAGAGCGTTTTAATCTAACACATTTATGGATATCGAACGATGATCTGACATCATTAGACATTGTTTTGTTGCCTAACGCTGGAATTCAGTTTAGTTGCATAATCGTATTAAATTAGCTGGATCTCATTTCGACGGACAACTTCCTGATACTTCAAAATATTTGGGAATTCGTTTTAATATAAAATATAGTTTACATGAAAATTTTCGACCTCGAAATATGCAAATTTACGAATCGAAATATCGTCGAAATCCGAGAAAATGATTGTTAGAAAGTTCTCTACTTGTATGTTGGTGATCTTTGCAAACTTAAAGAATGTGGCCTGGCTGCCGATCAGATGGAGCGACTGATCGCGGTAAATATCATAATTTAGCTATGTTATATGTCCTGGTGATTTTTGGTCGAAATCGGTCCACAGTACAAGCTTCCATAGAATTATTTTCGGTTTTTGCAATTATTTTGAGAACTGGCTATGTCCAAAAAGATTTTAAATTAAACTAGCAAAAGTATTGGTTCGCACAAATAAGAAAAATTTGAACAGTATAATGAAGGTCTTTGGCTCTTGAGAAATCGATTTACGAACTTTCTTCGTAAACCAGAATCGGATGTTGCCCGCAAACCCCTGAATTTGCTAATATTAGTAAACATTACAAAAATAGGTATTTAAAAGGAATATTCAACTGTATGTTGGGGCGACCTCGCAGGTTGCTTAGAATATTTTAATAGTATAAGATATGCTTAGTGACTGAACGTGCACTGTACATGAGAAAAGCTTTTCAAATTGCTCAACGGGATTTTTTAATTACATTGAAACCTTCTAGTGGATGATGACCACCATCACCAATTCCCATATTTCCAAATTTACTGAGCAATTTTGTTGCAAAAACAACATGTCCATTATATTTCATGTCATAGAAAATGATATTGATGTCATAAATACCTATTTATGTACTTTATCGCTTCCTGGTGAAGACATATCCATACCAAAACGAATCTAATTTCCACAATATAAAAAATCCCAATCTCTCGAATTTTTTTTTATTGTTTGAGAAATACGATTATCGATTGCAAACCTAAAAATAGTTTTCTACCCAAATTTTTCTTTATATAAGCAATAAAATTCCACTAAAGTTTTATGTATCTATTGTTACGGAGAGATAATAGTTGAAAAAATACTTGGTAAAGTAATAGAACAATATTCGTAATACTAAAGGAAAACTATGCTGAAACGAACGCTCTCAGAAATACTTGTAATTTTGTTATGTTTATGGTTCTTATATACACCCTAACCTCGCCTCATTACTATGGCCTTAAATACCAAAAATCTCGTATCCTACGTTCTATAACAATGAATATTGTCGATAAAGTTTAAAAAAGCTCAAACAAAACAGATTTTTAAATTTTCGAAACTTCGTTTTACAAATTTAACCCGAACCCTAATAAATTTGCATAGAATTATGCAGGCAAACAAGAAAAAACAATTTGGAGAAAATAAGCTCAACTTAATACAAATTAGCTCCACGAAGGCGGAACTCCCATTTTGAAATATCCACCTATACATAAATTAATATTTTTGTATTAAATTTTTATTGCAGAGGATACATGTACGTAGTACACATATTTTGCTAGATGGAATATGTAGATACACAATCCACAACATAAAAAACATTAATATTTTCCAGAACATAAATCAATAATTGATAGACCATAAAATATTTGAGTGCAATCAATTTCTGTTGAGTTAGCATAAATACCTACATGGTATGCCTGGATATGTGTGTTATGTAAAAAAAAATTGGTGAAAGCTTTGGTACAAAGCACACAAAAATATTATGACATAGAAGTATGGATATGTGTGGTTTGTTTCCAGACAATTTAATTTTACTCGCATGCTCCACTAGCATCGGAACATTGTGAGTAAGATTATGGAATCCAAATGAAATCGATTGAGGTGCGGAGTTTGCTGTTTGTTGGTGTAGCACAATATTTTTCATGTAATTATTTTCAATAAATATACAAATTTTTAATTAAGTGGTTAGACGGGTGGACATGTTTTTGTGTCATTTTGTGTATGTGCAATCGAGTAGATATGTCTGTTTGTGGTGATAGAAAAATTACATGTATCATTGGAAAATATTGAATACGGAAATTAAATAGAAATTCCTTGTGTTTTGGTTAATTGAATTTGTACATTATTGAAATATCACAAGTGGGTAGTTTAGTGAAACTTCTCGAGTTATTTCAGTCAATCGCTGTATCTAGAATTCGCAGTATTTATGACAACCCAAAAAATTATAAAAAAATGCAAATAAAACGTTTCCTTTTCCAAAATTCTCCCTCTTTGGGATCTTGTATCCGATGACTACAAGTTACTTCGAACAGAATATGGTACAAATTATGTTTCATTCGAAAGCAGACAAAATTCCGAAGTCGTTGATGTCAGAGTGCAGCTCTCGCTTCAGAAAGCATGCACAGGTCTACTCAGTGATTAGATCGCAATAATCTATAGATTGGGCGTAGAATACTCGATGTTCGCCAGAAATTTGTGTTTTTATGTGTGCCTACATTTCATTTGATGAAGTTATGACTGATCATACCTGATCAAACGGTATGAAACTTCCTTCGAAATCGCTATAGATAAAAAAACACGATATCATCTGCATATCCAACTACTAAGACGGTCGCCTTTTTGACCATCGAAATCAGTCAGTAGTTATAGCTGGTTGTATAGCGAGCCACTGCTCCTGGCTGCTAGGCTCCTGAATGTTCTCCGTTATTAGTGTGGCAGTTTAAATAGTTAGCGAGTGCTGATTCTGAAATTTGCAAAAATAATCGAACTTTTAAAGTATAAACATTAAGAACAGACCGTATATTGTACCTGTATATTAAATGCAAGTATAACCGTTTCCAATTATATTTAAAGACGAGAAGCATGTGATAGTTGTTTATGTCGGTCCCTCTGTAAAATCTAACTTCGGATATTCTGGTAGCAAGTCTCTTAAAGATCATAACATGATCAATTAGGTTATTTTGAGAATTCTCTTCTGAGGAAAAAACGTACTTCTGTGGTAGTTAATTTTTTTCGCTTAAATCTACAAGGCTAATCATCACAGATTTTAGCAACAAATCAGGAACATTTGGTTAGGAAGAAATTTTGAAATCGAACCTTAATTGCAGGCGAGTACGGCATGATATTCCAACATCTTAAACGCAATCCCACTCAGAAATTTACACTTTCGTAGGTTAAGTTAGGTTAGGTTTTAGTGGATGCTATCGCACACTAAGATCCAACAACATTAAAGTCCCTTTAAACCCATCTAGTGCTATTCACATAACGTAAGAGATCTCGCACATTACAGCTTTCGATATCAGAGAGGCTATCCATAGTGTATTTGTCCAAGTGATCATGTCTTCTATCAGCTAGCGCAGGACATGATCATAGGAAGTGAACAAGATTCTCTTCCTCCTTCTCGTCCTTGCAGAAGTCATTTGTGACAAGACCCAGCCTTCTCGAATGATCTTCGAAAAGGCAGTGTGCAGTAAGTAGTAGTAATAGTAATATCATCCAACGATATTACACTGTGCTTCAACCAGTTCATGACCTCTTCAATCATTATAACTTCAGTCTGGTACACGCTGCATTAATCAGGTAGACGAACAAATAGAGTTACATTTAATTCCCCACAGCACACACTAGTTCCCACTCTACCATCGAGCTGGAAGCAGTCGGTGAAGAATTTAACTCTCGCGGTCTTCATTATGAAACCATTATTTCAATCCTCCCTTGAGGGGAGAATCACCTTAAAATGCTTGCCAAAGCACAAAAGGGGTGATATAATCCAAATTCACCAGGTCATCAAGATACAGCAAAACCTCTAAGGCACTAGTGGGTTTCAACGCCCCACTAGTGAGCAAGCAGGCTGCCCTCTACACCGTTGACATATGTTCCGGTATGATATTTTCTCAAGAGCTGGCCACCATACACTCTCACCATACAGTAGTACGGGCCTTACTACTGCAGTATAAGGTCAGTGCACCAGCTCCGGTTTCAAACCCCATTTCCTTCCTATGGCATTTTTGCAAGAATAGAGTGCCACAGTGTTCTTCCTTCTTCTATCCTGTTTGGTATCCAACTGAGCTTACTGTCGAGAAGGATCCCCAGGAATCTGGCCCTATTAGTAAGGGCCAGCATAGTACCATTTAGACTTGATGGAACCATTACCAGCATTTTATATCTCCTCTGCTGGCTCAACCCGCATTGATTGATAATGCATTCTGCATCACATATCCCTGATTGTACATAGGTGCTTCCCCGAGACAGGTATTGCTACGACATCGGCATAAGTAACCATGCATATTACTTCCCCCTCCAGTTCCAATAGTAGTCCATTGATTACCACATCCCAAAGAAGGGGAGAGAAAACAACTCTCTGGGATGTCCCCCGAACAACACATTTTCTAATGGAGACTTCCCCCATCTCCGCTATAACCCTTTTGCTACCTAGCAGATGATTAATTAGTCTGCTTACAGGGTATTCAATCTCAAGTGACAAGAGTCCCTCCCTGATTGCCTCCACCCACCTTCACGTTGTTGAAAGCGCCCTCGATATAGAGAAACGCCACCAACGAGTATTCTTGAAAATCTAGTGACTTCTCAATATCTCGAACCAAGGTATGTTATGCCGTGTCCACCGACTTACTCTTATGGTACGCATGTTAAGACTGTGCCCAGTTTCTGGGTATAATTCTCGAACGAATATGGATATCCAACAACCTTTGCATAGTTTTCAGCAGAAAAGATGACAGAGATATTGGTCTTAAGTCTTTAGGATTGTGCGATCTTCTACCCGCTTTCAGGATGAAGATCACCCTAGCATCCATCCATTTTTTCGGGATTTACCCCAGCTTCAGACACGCTTGGAAGATAACTTCCAGCCAGGGAAGTAAGACCTCCGAGTTCTTCTGAAATTCTGCTGGCACAATCTCATCCAGCTGACTTAAAGGGCTTAAAACTTTTAATAGCCCATTTTATCTTCCGTGTATTCAGAATATCCTCTGTACACAACAACTGGATGCCGCAGTCATCGCTAGAACCGCAGTTTACCAAAGGTCCCGCAATCGACACATCCTCACTACACGGGAACTGAGTTTCCATCAAAAGGTCAAGAGTCTCCTCACTAGAAACCGTCCATTCGCCATACGGTTTTATCAGATAGCCCGAAACATCTGGACTAGTAGAGAGAATCTTTCCTAAGCGCGAGGTATCCGAGACCTCTTCCATTATATCACAGAAGAGCCTCCACGAATTCCTTTGCGCATTCCTTGTTCCCCTTTTGTATACTCTGAAGCATTCCTTATAGAAGTCCCAGTCTTGGTTTTCTCTTGCACTTTTCGCTCTATTGCAAGCAGCCCCACATACTTCCCGGCACTCCGCAAGTATCGAAGTCCACCAAAGAGGTTTTCGATTTTTCCTCAGCTTTGTTAATGGGCAAGCTTTCTTCATAGAGGTATTGCAAGCCCTAGTAAGAGTATCCATCACTGAATCTAGATCACTACTCTACCTCCTGTCTATTGCTAATAATAAATGTGGGTTCCCAACCTATATTACTAATAATGAGGTTATTTCTTAGAAGAAATTCTAAAAATAACTCACCCCTGTCATTAATGTCCGAGCTACCCCAGATGATATGATGCGCCTTCGCGCCACACGTGCCCCCGGTTAATCTGGTGGCACTGGCTTCTCCCGGTCCATGTATGCGGCTGCAAACCAGAATTTCCTCCCCTCCCTCTCTATACAGACCGCAGTGATATCCCCAATGCGATACTGCGGAATTAGAAAAACATTTATATTATTTTCCACCAGTATACACGATCTGCTCTTTTCCGTCCCCAAAGCGTAAAAGAGGGTGTACCCATTCGCTCGAAGACCACAGACCTTGTTGTTGTAATCCAGGGTTCTTGTATCTGAACTATCTCTTCCCCTGACTTAGCAAATCTGAGAAGTAGCGCCGCCGAAGCAGCCTTGAAGTGATGTTGATTTAGTTACACAAACATGAACATGGGTAACAGTATTTACTCACCTTATCACGACAGCCGTGCTACGTCGGTTATTGGACCCGACGGAGTCGATCCTCAACCGGCTCGATCTCTTGCTCCCCCTTCTTGAGTAGCTCTCTTGTTCCCCGACCTCATCCTTCCTAAACACCTTAAGAGTGACAGAGCCGAAGTCGAACTTTATAACCCCTTTGGTTTTTAACAGGGTAGCTAGGGATACCTTATTGATTATCATAATTGATAATCTGAAACTCCCCTTGGGTTCATCCTGCTTGACAATCCTCCAGGTCCCCGTTGGAAGATCCGGGTTACAAACCTGGATAATCCTCAGGGATTCAACCAGGTTAGCCGGCTCCGTGAGAATCCAGACCATTGCCCTGAGCTTCGTTCCTGGCCATACTTCGCCCAACTCCTCGATCGCCTTTCTGTACACGAAGGCCGATCTTTGATCTGCACACGCGGTCAGTTTCAGCCGTCGCTAATACCAACCCGCGTCCCTACAAATTGGCGGGGGTCCCGTATGTTGTCCAAGGACTTTCAGAAAACTGTAGGTGCAGTGAGTTAAACACCAACCAGTCCACGACGGCTAGAACCGCCTCCACTTCCTTTCCGATGTCGCTGAAGAGCATATGCCCCTTCGGCGACTGTCCCACATGGAGTTTGGTCCGTTTTCTCTCCAGTTCTCCATGCTCCTCTTCACTAGACCTCTCTCTTTTAGACCCCCTCCTTACGCGCAGTCCGCTCCTTGGCTATGCAACTCTTTCCAATTAACAGATTTCCTCTGTTCTTCTGTCCATTGCTCCTCCAGGACTGTAGCCAGTCTGACACGAAAGGCCGAACGCCTCGTCCTGTATCTCCGAACCAAGGAAGCAATGATTTTCTCCTTTTTACAACTACCACTAGTTCCTGACTTGCAAGGTCCGAAACCAGTCTTAGCCACTCCGACGGCTGGAGTCTCAGACACCCCCGCCTTCACCAGCATTTGAGAAGTTCTGACCACTTCTTTAATTTTTGTTCTTTTTTAGATTCCATACTTGTTCCCACGAGTATCGCAGAAAATGATGGTCTGCCCGTGCAGAGGTCCGTATACACGGGTAAGGCTACACACAACTGGAGGTCGTCAGGTATCCAGAGGGCTCCGTTCAGGACTGAGCAATTATTTTTAGATGGGCTCCCAGCCAGGCTGATTATTGGCACGGTTCGCATAACACCATGATCCGACCCAACCGCCACCATTTAGCGTGCCCGCCCCACACCTAGGTTACTTATTTCACTCATTCTTGTTTTCAAGAGTGAGAACCTGGGGCGGTGGCGATAGTGGGACACTTTCGTAAAAACGACCAAAATTTGCATAATCTGTGGCAATAAATTTCTTTCACTTAAAATCAGTAAGGCTAACATTCGAGATTTTTGCGAAAAAACGGTAAAATTTTCCGGTTGAAAATTGTTTTTGAAATGAGAATAGCACGTTGAACAAGGAACAAACGATATATAAAATCTGGAACGCGAGCTTATCAGTGTTTTGCCGTATTGTCTACACCGCATAGATAATGAATATTCTACACGTGTAGACAATGTATGTCAAAAAATAAAAAACTGTCGTCGACAATGTAGACAATGTCGAAAATTATAATTTCTGTTAACAATCATAAAAATTCTATGATTTTTTTGTAAGTGAAACCATTCGAAGAGGGAATTCATTTTTTTCCCCCCATTTAGAAATTGGGCCCCATGTTTTTGTACGGTAATGAAGCACATTTATGTGTATGTTATAGTTAAACGAACAAAAATCAGTTGTTTTGAGGCCAGTTTGTCCCTTTCTTAATTTCGGGTTGACTGTCGGTGAAATGTTATTTAGAATGATCATTGCTAATATCTTTATGGTTATGTTGAAGAAGGATATATTATCCCAATTTTTGCATTTTCTTAGGCCACTTTCTTAGGGATCGTTATAGTCAAGTCTTCTTTCTATTTTCTCGATATTCTATCGGGATTCCTCACTTTTGTTATTACTGGTCTTAGAGTTGTTTTAGTTGTCGATATGTCTCCTTTAAATATTGCAGATCGCATATTATCCGTTCCTTGTCTTGTTATTCTTCATTTTAGCAATATCACCACTAATTTTCGCTTTGCTGGATTTCCCGCTCCGTTGGTGGATAGGTTTTAACAGTTTCGTTATTAGCGCCAGTATCGTTCGTTGGTGATGTTGTGACCGAACTATTATTTCCACCTCTTCAATTGTGATTCATCTGCTGTTAAGTTTTGACGAGATTCAATTTTCTAGTTGCCAGACGTAGGGATTTCGAACGCGTTGATGTACGGCCATTTTCTTGGTATATCGTGGCGTATCTTCGTATTGACTTTAAAACTTCGACGTATTTTGGTGCCACATTTCCAATATAAGTTAGATGGTTTACGTTTGAATTCTTGGTACCCGAGTGTGTTGGTAGCAGTTTCAATATAGGATTCTTCGATTTATTTCCACTGTTGCTCTACAATGATGGCTGCTTGTTTCGGATTTGTCTTAAAGCGTTTTACAACAATCTTAATTTTTAATTGTGATATTACCTGTTGGTTAATGTGAATGCCTGCACCACTCATTGCTCTGACATCTTGTATACATGAGAAATTTCTTCTTGATCATTACGTGATCTATTTGGTTCTTTGTTCTTGACGATATCCATGTGCATTTTGTATATTTTTGTGTTGAATTTTTTTTTTGTGTGCAAATTTATTACCTCCTATGAGTAGCTGGTTTGTGACGCAGTAGTAGATGAATTGTTTCCATTATTATTACGCACAGAGTCCGATGTTATATATGTTCCAATGTTTGCAATGAAATCATTATCGTGATCATATCTGTGTGTTCATTATGCTGGTTGCTGGTCATAAAACTAATCATTATGGTTGTGCTTCGTATTTTTGAATGTAATCTCTAATTCTATTCCACTAGCAGTTTCTTTGCTTTGGCTGTTGTTATTATGGCCGACGCCTTATTCATCGTGTCCAAACAATATACAGCTAATTTCCTTCGAATGTGTTTATTCACCACAATTTTTGCTTCACCGAGGCCGAGAATTTCGATTTTGTAATGTTTTATTTCTTTCTCTAATTTTTAATTGTGCTATCTTTGAAGCTTTGTTCTGTTAGAGTTCTTAGATTCTGAGAATTTCCGCAAGTTCGTGTACAATATCCGAGGGTCGATATTTGCGAGTTTGTATTATTTCAGTATTCGTTTTGTAGTCATTTTGAGGCCATTGAATTCTAGTCAGCTACCGAGGCTTCTGATTAGACCAAGTAACGGTTGCTTGACGTTGGCGATGAAGTTGTTGTTGTATTATCTATCTCTGCTATTCGTCGCCTTTCTCGCCCCATTTCAAGCAAGATAACTTTAGTGAAAATAGACCGATTGAAACAAATCGCTTGCATTCATTCGCATTCGGTTCATTCGCTTAAAACCAGTAAAACTAACAAACCATCAGTATAACTTTTGCAAAATATCAGTAAAATTTTGCTGCCGAAGTTCCGGTGAAAAATTATTTTAGGAATTAGGCAAAATTATTTTAGGAATAATTAACATCTGAAACCCGAGGTTATTTAAAATTTTGTATTTTGGAGTTCGTTCAAATTTTGTAATCGAACCTTTATTGCGGTCGAGCAGGGCATGATATTCCAACATTTCGAACGCAATTCCACTCAGAATTCCCCACTTTCGTAAAAACGGCCGAAATTTGCAGAATCTCTGAAAATAAGTTTCATTCGCTTAAAATCAGTAAGAAACCCTAACCATCACAAGCTTTTGCAAAAAATCGGTAAAATTTTGTTGCCGAATTTCTGGTGGAAAATTATTTTAGGAAATGAGAATATCAACGTAATTTTTTGCTGGGTCACGTTGCAATATATCTACAGCAACAATGAATAAAACTTGTTCTATAGCAACAATTAATCGGTGTAGGTTGAAGAGGAATACCCGGACTGCGATGTCGAACAAGAACTAATGATAATATGTTGTCGAAATTGAAGGGTGTGAGCGATGAATCGAGGCGGATGCAGGTCGCAAAATCCCGTCATAGGATGTGATGTGCTAGAAAGAGATAGAGAGTTTGTGGTTTTTGTTTGATATTTTCACTATTTGAGACTCTTTACAATTGAGACATAAGTGGAGAGTTTGTGTGAGGTTAACCAGTTTTCCGATGCCTCATAATTAAGGTAGATTCCCTTTCAGTTCTGGATCGAAGGTGTCGAGTACATTCTCCCTAGAAGATTGAGTCATGTTGATATGCGACTCAGATATTTACGGTTCATCATCTTCAATTGGCAGACCACAACCTATTAGAACCACGACTGGCATTTGCACATATAAGCCTTGCAATTGTGATGCTAAAGCCATTGTTCAAAATTTAGTAATATTTGGTTTTTGTGCCTGAAATTTCGATAATGTCTTTCTTCGGATGCACATTTGCTTAGATATAAATAGTATATTCAAAGTATAGTGCGGACAAGCTGGTAAATACTAACACTTTCGATGATGCAGGTAGTTCCAGTACTTGCATTTGTTTTTTTTGCTCCACGTGAATGTGAATTAGCAGTGGCAGAGACCTGGCTATGACTATGCTAGTCTGTTGTTCCTCAACTAGCTCTATGACTAACTAGAACTATGACTTCTTCATTCAAGTTGGTGTTTTCACTATTCGATACATCTTGTAAAATTATTCGGGAACTCGCGATGATATTACAATTTTCCATATTCTCAGTATAAGTATAACAATACCGACATGTTCTAGTGATCGAGGTAGCACGATAAGGACGTTTCTCGCTCGACGACCTATTCCAAAGTGATTTCGTCATTCCATCGAACGATATTGTTAATTTGGCTGGAGTAGGTAAAATATCATTACCGAAAAGGACTAATCCAGTACCGACAACGTCTTCACCGCATATCTCATTTCTAAGACGTTCGCGCATTTAACAGGAAAAATAAATTCAGAAGAACGGCAATTAAATATAACTTTGTACTCAGTGGTGGAAAATACACCAATAATATCTGAAAAGATAGGTTTATGTTTTAGACGTATGTGAAGTTATCCCAGAATTTTATCCCCGAAATGAAAAAAAATTATCAGGCAACACTAACATAAGTATATCCCTCTAACTCTTGTATGAAGTTATCTCCGCCTCGTTTTATAAAATATTTTATTCCAAATACACTTCATATGTGAAGTTAGACCCGAATTTTATTATATGAAACATAAAAATGTTAATTAAAATTATTTTAATTTGCAAACCACACAAAATAAATGGAATAATTTAATAAAATGAAGTAAAATAATGTTTAAATTGGCAAGATTAGGATAATTTGGATACAGGACGAAAAAACACATATCTCACACAAAAAATCGCACTGTTGCAAGTTAGCGAAATTAGTCTCCGAACAAAATTTTTCTAGTTAATTAATTTTTGGCCAAAATTGACATTTTAATTTGACATGTAAAAAGAATTAATTTGTCGGATCAGAGCTACATGGTTTTGCTATAGCCAGACCCGTACATAACTTTTGGCAAAATATGAACAAAATCGTACCGTTGCAACCTAGTGAAATTAGACTCAGAGCAAAATATTTCCAAAAATGAATAAACTGAAAATATCTTGTTCGGAGCCTAAATTCGCTAGCTTGCAAATTTCATTTATTTTAACAAATCAAATACTTAGCAAATTATTCACAGCACACAAATTAATCAAATAAAAAATATAGCTACGCCGATAGTAAAACTAAAAATGTATTAGGATTTAACGAACGAAGCATAATAATGTGGTACACATTTCTTTTCTACTAATTTCAGTAAATCCGCCTTTTTCTTTTCCGTTATTCCTGGTTTACGATCTTACGCATTTTTTAACTCCACTTCAATAGATTTTTTTTCTGTATAATAATGGCTTCTTTAAAATTTAGGTCAGCTTACAAATTATTGTAAAATAATAATCGAGGTGAACTTTTATTTACTATCACAATTTTAATGTCCATTAGTTTGACAGCTTCCTTATCCATATTCGTGGTTAAATTTACCCCTCATTTGAACACTCACATATTTCCCGTCATAAAATTCTGGAAAATCCATTTCATATACCCGTAAAGGGGTTCCCGTTTTTTTGCAGATCTTATCTTATACCTCTGCCGTTCTATTAGAGAATGAACGGAGTCACCTTCGTTTTATGTGTGACCTTTTATTAAATATGTATGTATGATTGTTGTAATATTCTCGAATTTTTGTACTGCAAATAAGTACAATGCCATCATACATTTGTTTGTTTGCTGTCCGGGACAGTTGTCCGAATAAAATATTACATCAACTTGTTTTCCTTTATCGTTGAGTATTTTAAAAAATTTGTAAACACACGTACCCAAGTCGTTGTTGCCTCGATTACCACATGACTAACTTATAAATAGTGAAATTCAAGACATTCAGTTTTGAATGGTAATAACAAAGGGATACATTTCTTTTTGGGTAGTGAAAAACGGCTTGCCAATCATAAACTGCCAGTATAGGGTCAGATTTCAATTTATTCATATTTTTTTCGGCTCGAGATGGATATTTTTCCAGTAGATGCTGATCATAGCCGGCCTTCAATTTTGCTTTCTCTTCTTCGCTTTCGGCGTTACCAAATGATGTACATAGCTCGCACAAGTCCTTCTTTGGACGAACAAATGAAATGTTAAATTTTTCAGTAAACATTCTGTAGAATAATGTGTAGGTTGAAAATTGCTGTTTGTTTGTTTTACAATTTACTACATAATCACGATAAATTTTTTGTAATCGATTTGCTTATGTTTAGAAGTGTTCGCTCTCGCATAATGACTTTCAATTTTACGAATGGAGCGAATGCGTTCTTTTATAGATTCCTTTATCGATTCAGCAACTTTTTCGTGGTTTTGGTGTTTTCCCCGTTTATCCTCTTCCATGACTGTGTCAGTGACTTCTGCTTTTCTAATACGAAGCTTACGATTCTTTTTGTTTTGTACCCCCCTCACGAACATAACGATATCTTGATTCTACAACCTTCTTGTTGTTTGCAATAAAGTGCCGTTGTCTCTCTATGTTACCAACCTGCCAGTAACCATCAAATATTTTTGTACGATCTTCTTCAGTTATCTTCGAGGCACAGCTTAATTTACAAGTAACTTCGCAGGGCGGGTTAAATTGTCCGTTCCTTTATTTTTTTGTTGTTTATACTGGATTCGTACGATTTCTCAGAGTTTCTTAATTTTTGGGACAAATTTCTTCTCCAGTTATCCTCATTTCTCTGATGTTTACTGTCTTTCTTAAGTGGTGATGGCGGCTCTAATGCGGTATTTTCGTAAACCCTCCAAATCCAAATTATTTTGTTCTTCGTGGATGATTAATTCGTTATTTTAATGGTCACTTTCAGGTTTACAGTTTGCATCAAATAAATCATCACACTCATGAAAATATTAATAAAATTGTCAGCCGTAATGTGTAAAAATGATCAAAAAACATTTATTTTACCTTCATTGGAAGATTGGGAATCTGATGATTCACGTCTTGAAGAATCAGAAGAACAAATTTCATCATTGGTTGAAGATAAATCTGCAGAACAAAAATATTTAAGTTAATTAATTTTATCAACAAAAAATGAAATTTTTTGAAATTTTATTTAAATCCATCTTATACCAGATATTTATGTCTCCTAGATTTTCTGGGTGCTTTCCACAAAATGTCTTTTCTGGTAACTCTTGTAGTTTACTTTCAGATAGAAGATAAATTGACCAATTCAGAATTTACGTTCTCTTCTGGTTCATCCTCCTTATTTGTTTGAAATGCCGCTCTAGCTAGCCTGACCATTAGTGGGAAATAGTGATCATGAAATTCTATTAACAATTCCAATATTTTAATTATTTATATAACCATTCAAACAGAACAGGCTTAATTCATTTACAATCGGATGTAAACGCTGCAAAATGCACTTTACACAGCTAGCACTCAATTGCAACTGAGATAATGCGATACTGAAATAAAAAGTAATGAAGGATCGCAAGAGAGCACAAAGGACATTACCTCCTCCAGTGGATATTTTTGTAAACCCAGTTATGTCGATTTGGCAGATTACAGATTGGAGAATTTCCTTTCGATTGGTGTACTTAACTCAGAAATCAATTTTTTTGAGTTGTGACGTTTCTCTCGCAAGTGAGCTAGGTGTTGTACTTTACGCAAAAAATGTGTTACCTTTGTAAAATGAAGGATCGCTGACAAAGGCCTTTAAAACTAAAGTTTTTTTAAATTTTATAAATTTTATTATTTTGTTACATAAAATAATTTTGTGACTGGAATATTAATTAAATTCTGATCGGATTAAGATTAAGATTTGCACTTTCTCTCGTAAGTTGCTAAACTCAAATTTCAATCAAACTATTTTACACCATCGCTTTTATTTGCTTACAGAGTTTGATAATATTTGTTAAAAATTTGCGGAAAGTAATTTCAACGATAAAAACAGCTAAGCTAAGTGCCAAACCAGACAAAAGCAAATGCAAAGAAATTTCCACAAAATCGCTAAACGAAACGATAATATCCTTATCAGTATCCCAATCAAATTTATCTCTTTCGATTTTATGCGTTACTACATCGTGTGCGTATTTCGTCTTCCAATATGATTCAATTCCCGATTCAAAAATATTCCGCATTATCCTGTTCAGTTCGACAAGCAACGGCATCCGGTACACGTTATAATGATAACTGTTAAACAATGACAGATGGACATTTTTCATTTTATGAAAGATTATTTCACGACCTTTAAAATTCGAGCTAGACGTTAAAAACCGATCGGCCGCCTCATCATCTAAAATAAACGCATAATTAGCATACGAATTATTCGCCAGAAAATCGTGTATTTCAAGTGCTGGATTTGAAAATATTCGTACGTTTGATGACATCCCTTTAGCGTTCAGTAGCGCTTTAAACACAATCCGAGTTCCTAGTTCATTTGTAAAAACTGTTAAATTCTTTCGATTTAGATCCGGAAGATCGTTTAGGTCGTCATCGTATACGGGCAAGATTAAATGAACGAGCATAAAAGTTTGGTAGCAGCTATAAAATATGAAATTAATCCATAGCAATCCTAAGGTTAGCAACTTTTCGATGCTTGTATCGGCTGGTGTCGAAACCGAAAGCATTATCATTGCTTTATAAAAGTCAAATGCAATTAAAAATATTATGCTGTGGCCAGTAGTTCGATGATAATACTTTTTGATTGACCAGAGAATGATACCCAATAAAATGACGGTTCCCATATATAAAACAATCGTTCCAAAACTAAATGATTTGAACGATTCGAAAAAAGTGTTCGGCTTCAGTTTACGTGGAACCAGCAGTGACAATCCACGAATATGAATTGGATCCGTTGGTTTAATAGTTATGTACGTACTAATTAGCGGATCCTTGTAAATTTGAAAATTTATGTTAAAATCTTCTATACAAAGCAATTTAAACAAAGCGACAAATTTTTCATCCAGTGTAGAGCTCACAACGGTTGTATTAAGCGTACACGACGCATTTAGCCTGGTGCAAATTATTTTGTAATAGTGATTATCGATTCCATATATTTTGTTATCAATCGTAAAGGAACGCAATGGATCGGTAGCGTATCGTACCCGAATTGGATGTAGGTGCATATTTTTATCGTTTGCAAAAATTTCATTCAAGTTCATCAAATGTGTGACATTAGAAAATATTTCGTCTTCTTGGTTGCGGTAATAGTGAAATAGAAATTTTTCAGTACTCAAATTTAATCGTACAATGACGAGAAATATATTCGGCACCCAGGTATCTTTCTGCGCCAGATTAAACACATCTAAAGACGGCAATTCAAAATCACAAACAAAAATAATATTGTTATAAAAGTTCGTGTGCTGTAAAAGTGAATAATATTGCAGATTCCTTATATAATCTCCACGGATATATTTTAAAATCCCGTCTTCGTCGGCCAGTATTAAAATCAAGTAATCCGGAGCCGTAAACGCACCTCTCTTTGCTCGCATCATGCTTCCAAATTTATCTCCAATATTAACAATAACACATTCGTTCCTCAAATTATACTCCAAAAAATTTATGAGCCGATTTGAAGAACCATTCGTAAAATCCACAAACCATAGGTCCGAATTTTTTTTATCATCCACTCTGGTTTTCAAAAGACCGAGAATTTTGTTGCCAAAATCATCGTTTGCCATATCAAATTTATAGCCAAAACCGAATACAACTAACGTGTTTAAAATTAAATATACTGGCACCATTCTGTTTGGAAAGTTGATGATAACTAATCGAAAAGTGCCATAATTACAATTCAAAACGTATTGTAAATTGAAAATTGATCGAATTACGCGATGACATGTAAGCCAAGTAGGTAAACAAGAAAAGTTCAAAGTAATAAGTAAATTGGATTTGTCTCTAGAGGTTTTCGTTTATAATACTGACATACAATGTAACGAGCGACAAAGTATTCATCAACAAAGTTTACAAACGGGCTGCAAATTTTTATGTATCGGTAGAACTCGTGCATCCTTTGCTATATTTGTACTGCAATTGTAAACCACTCTGTGGTGATGATGAACGTCTTTATCGATTCCAGAAATGTTCATGATGTCAAACGCCCCCAACTATAAATGTTGTCTTTATTCTAGTGTTTCTGGTCTGGAAGGAGCATACTTCCATTTTACGCTTACATCTTTTTTAGCATAAAGTGCTAATGATGGAGCACAAGCTTTTTGCTACAGGTCTATTGTTTTAATCAAATATTATTTTTGCTGTTCCAATATTTCAAATTCATCCTGAGAGAATCGTAAAATTTTTGTTATTCCGAGCTTTAAAATCCATTGGCAGTTTTAACATTTGCCATACGAACAAAGCCATCTTCGCCAGTGTATACTTTGATGAAGCGAACAAATTTCCATCTAAGCGGTGATTGATTTTAATCTATCGCAGGACTACGAACTCTCCAACTTCAAAATTACGGGTTGTTTTAGTCCATTTCGTTCGTTGCTGAAGAGATCGAAGATATTCCGTTGACCAGCGGTTCCGCATTTTTTGTAGTAATACCGAATGCAAAGCATTGAGTGGTCGCCCAAATAGAAAATGAGAGTTTAGAACAGTCTCTATTGGTTTGATCAACGTGATTACGTGTCTTACGACTTATTTTTAAATTAATTCGAGAGTAACAACTTATTGAACAGGACGATGCTTTCAGTCATTT
The DNA here is from genome assembly GCA_963691935.1 of Nephrotoma guestfalica. Lineage (NCBI taxonomy): Eukaryota > Metazoa > Arthropoda > Insecta > Diptera > Tipulidae > Nephrotoma > Nephrotoma guestfalica. The sequence goes on along the minus strand of OY829913.1, from coordinate 73,969,491 downwards.
TTATACATGAACGTAGCTCGTTGGTTTGCGATTGTTTTTGTGGGCGTGGGATGTTGTAATAAACTCAAAGGTACCAATTTCTTCTATACAAATCGAGTTTTGTGTGTGTGAACCATTCTAATATATTTGAGGATAGCTTCTTCTGTTGAAATGTTGAAAATCTGTCTGCTGTTGAAATTAATACAGGAATATCAATTGCTTGTACAATTCTTGTATAAATTAAGGGGTACCAAATTATTGTACAAAAAGGAAACTCGATGTTTTATAATCGGCTCATTTCATGTACAGGAATGTAATTCGATCTTTATGATCGATTATTGTGTATTAGGGCTGCTGTGTTAATGCATTGGTAGATGCCTATTTCTGGTAGACGAACACAATTCGTGTATACGCACAGGGCTGTTGTAATAAATTTAGGAATACCAATTTCTGTACAGGAAGGCCATTCAATGTCGTCGTTTTTAAATATGTACATGAAACTTTCAAACCCACAGTACTACAACCCATCACAAATACGGTCAACTAATATTAATTATAACGAAAATTTCCAAATATTCATAGCCGCATACGTATCGAGATTGATTAAAGCTGCCCAGCATAGCCAAATACGCCTCAGGCCTATGCGGATCGTCAGGGTGTCCCGTTTTGGCCTGTTCATTTGATCATAATTAGATCGAAAAAGTCCGAAAATGGAAATTCTGTGGACCGAATCCTGGAGATTTTGGCAGCCACATACATTGTGCAATAGATTAAAGCCGTTCAATTTCGCAGAAATACGCCACATGTCTACGCGGATCGCCAGGGTGCTCCATTTTGGCCCGGTCATTTGATCATAATTAGAACGTAAAAATCCGAAATTGGAAATTCTGTGGATCGAGTCCAGAAGATTTTGACAAATAGCCACATATATTGTGCAACAGATTAAAGCCGTTCAATTTTGCAAAAATACGCCACATGTCTTTGCGGGTCGTCAGGGTGCTCGGATCTTCAGGGTGTCCCATTTTGGCCCATTCATTTGATCATAATTAGATCGAGAAAGTCCGAAAATGGAAATTCTGTGGACCAAGTCCTGAAGATTTTAGCACATAGCCACATACATTATGCAATAAATTAATGCCATTCAATTTCGCAAAAATACTCCAAATGTCTATGCGGATCGTCAGGGTGTCCCATTTCAAAAATAATTTTTTTTTCACCTGGATAAGGGGCCTTTTTTCCACAAGTCTCATAAAGTTACATTTTATCCAATATATGGCGGGCGACAGGTGTAATCGATTATTGAAGTTAGTAAAATTGGAATTTTTACTTTATATCTGATGACCTTATGGTCTGAAACCAATTCAGCTTAATCTGACTCAAAATTAATTTATTACACTGAATAAGGTTAACCTGACCGTTTGCAAGACCCATGCAGTCAAATTTTAGTCAATATCTGGTGGCGGTTTGGTGTACTAAGTTATTGTAGTTGGTAAAATCGACATTAATATTAAAATCATCTGAAGCTCCTCATACCATCTATCCCAATTCCGCTCAATCTGATTCAAAGATAATTTATTAGCCACCTAGATAAGGCTAACGCGCCCTCTACAGTTTTATGCAGTAACATTTTACCCAATATCTGGTGGCGGTCTGGTTTAATATAATATTAAAATTGGTCAAATAGACGTTTTTAGTTTAGTCATGTTTGACGTCTATTTGTCCAGTTTTTACCACAAAAAATTGTTTATTCTCCTGGATGAGACTGATTACACAGGATGCGGCGAAAGTAACTATATGATATGGAAAATATTTAGCTTTATGTTTTTATATTTCACAGGCAGAACTTGGTAGATATAAACAATGATACCCTAAAAAATCGTTCAATAAATAATACTCAGTGCGCATACAAGAGATTTCATGGTGAAAAAACTGCCCCAACGGATCCAACCATTCGTTGGCTGGTGACTAAATTTTCTGAATTTGAGCCTGCTAGATATTTCAAACGTACGGGCAACCCTCAAACTGGCAGATCGGTAGAAAATATTGAAGTTGTGAGCCATAGCATCGCAGAAAACACGAAAACCTCACTGATAAGACAATATGCTCAGTTGGAGCTTGCTAGCCGTACCCTTTGGCGGATTTTGAAAGAGGATTTGCACCTCTTCCCGTACAAAATCTATCTAGTTTAAAAATAAATACTGGGGACCTCGCATTGTGCTTGCAATACTAAAGAGGTAAATCTCGTTGCGATTGATAAAAACTTTTTTGCAAATAAAAGGTCCGTTACTGACCATCAAAGTTTAAAGGTAATCCTAACGTTGTTGATTGGCTTTAATAATTCCTGCAAACAAAGAGTTCAGGAAGTCAAACCTAAAAGTAACGACTTGTCTGTATACCCCCCCCCCCCCCTCTCCCTCCACACAACATACAAATTTTAAGTCAATTATACCGTTCTGATTGGCAGTACTGGCACACATGTGTTTGGTCCAATATATGAAATGTTTTACTTCATTGTTCCCAGAAACCGCAAGTTCCGGAAACCAAACCTGGTAGTAATCGCTTCTAATCATGTCCACTACTGATCATTAAAATTTAAAGATAATTCCGCCGTTGTGACTGGCGCCGATACCTCATATTTGAATGGACCACTACATTTAACAGGGATTTGGTTTAATAACTCCTGGAAACAAATAGTTCCGGAAACTAATCTTAATAGAAATACATTCTGTTTCATCAAACATTCCGATTAAATTCTTACAAGGAAATTTACAATTACGGCGGTGTATCTATAAGCCAAACTGAACTCTCGTTCCACGAAAACGGCAGCTGTAATAAAATCGGTAATTTGTTGTAATAAATTTTAATGAAAGTGTAACAAATTATGGCACAGGTGTCAAAGCAAAATAAATTGGTTTACTCCAAAACACAAACACAATATTGCATCACGTGTGGATAGAGTGGGTGTACTGGTATGAAGAGGACTTAGCCGGAATTGGTTTTATAATATGTTGTTCTTTTTGTCTAAAGAACGGGAAGTAAACTAATCATACATAAATTGTCTATATAAATTGAGAGTTCCTGCATCAGATTTTCATAAAAAAGACGGCTTATTAGTTTAGGTTAGGTTAGGTTAGATTAGAGTGGCTGCTATCGCGCACTTAGTCCAATAGTGGCCCATTGTGATACCACAGGGTCATAGCTCTCCTTTACTTCCGTTGAAACCATCCAGAGCTACTTATGTACTTATGTAGCGTAAAATATCTCGCACTCCACAGTCCACGAGTTCCAAAAGGCTGTCCATGCCGTACACACCTAAGTACTTGTACCTTCTGTCTGATAGTGCCGGACACGAGCATAGAAAGTGATGTAGAATCTCTTCCTCCTCTTCGTCCATACAACTTCTACAAAACTCATTCAACTGAAGACCCAGCCTTCTCGCATGTTCCCCAAAAAGGCAGTGTCTTGTCAGTATCCCTACGACCAATCCTACCTCTCGTTTTCCCAGGGATACTAGTGCAGTGGAGCACCGCAATCCCAGTTTTGGCCAAACCTGTTTTGCTACCTTGCACGTGAGAGTGTTGGTCCATCTCTTATTTGAGCCGATTGCCTTTTACTGAGCGCCAATTTGAGCGCTGCGATAGGTCTCCCCAGACCAGCCTTTTCTGGCTGCATCTGGAGAGCCGTCCCATACCTAGCTAGTTCGTCTGCCCTACAGATTCCCGTGACGTTCGAGTGACGAAGGACCCAGCATATCTGGATTATGAAATACTCGCGCATCTCATTAAGAGATGATCGAAAATCCTGCGCCAATCGTGACTCCAGACAAACCGTCTCTAATAACCTGACCGCCGCCTGACTGTCCACATAAATTACGATATACCTCACGGATACCACGGTATGCGTCAACCATGTCACGACTTCCCCGATCGCCACCACTTTAGCCTGGTGCACACTGCAGTAACCAGGGAGACGAACAGATATATTAACATTAAGCTTCTCACTGAAGACTCCGGCTCTTACCTTTCCGTCTAGCTTGCCGTCTGTGAAAAATTGTACCGCCTCGTTTTCCAGTATTGACCGTGGAAACCTTTATCGAGGTACAACGTTGGTTTAATATAATCTAGATTCGCCAATTCTTCCCTTAGCGTTCAAACTATCGTCGAATGACCCGCCTGATGAGACTTCCACTGAGAGACAGCCGTCAGTCTCATAGCCACATTCGCTGCCATCTGCTTACCAAAAAATTCAATTGGAATAAGGTGGAGCATAACCTCTAAAGCGCGTGTAGGTCTTGTTCCAAGCGCCACGCTTATAAGCATGCAGGCCGTTCTTTGCACCTTCTCCATCATGCCTGTATATGTTACCATATCCAGAGCTGGCCACCACACGCCCACTCCGTACATCAGCACCGGTCTTACCACTGCGGTATAGAGTCAGTATACCAGCTCCGGTTGCAAACCGCATTTCTTACCTATGGCGTTCCTATAAGAGTAAATGACTACATTAGCCTTATTCACCCTTTCAGATTATGCCCAAAAATCTCACCCCATCAGCAAAAGCCAGTCTAATGTCGTTCATGGTAGGAGGGCTGGTACCTGAATCTTGAATTTGTTAGTAAATAGTGCCAGCTCCGTCTTGGAAGGGTTAACGGCTAATCCACATTTGCAGGCTCATTTCGTAACGATCAAGAGTGCATTCAGCATAATATCACTAATCGTATCCAGCTAGTTGCCTGAGACAGCTATCGCTACATCATCTGCATTAGCTATTACTCCTGTCCCCTCTCTTTTCAGTTCCTACAGAAATCCATTCAACACTACACTGAAAATGAAGGGGGACATTACACCTCCTTGCGGAGTTCCTCTAACCATCTGTCTTCTAATGGTGGACTCCTCCAGTTCCGGGGTAATAATCCTGCTTAAGAGCATCTGGTTTATCAACTTACTTATAGGGTAGTCCACCTTCAAAAATGACAACCTTCCATGATCGCCTCCGGTTTTACATTATTAAAAGCACCGTCAATGTCCAGAAATTCCACCATTAAAACGCTTGCAAGTAAATTGACTTCTCAATTGTGCGTACTAGATCGTGCAAAGCTGTGTCCACCGACTTTCCCCTACAGTACGCATGTTGCGACATTGAGTTACACGCCCGATTTCGGAATAAAGACTACTCTGACCTCCATGGATTGCTTAGGAATATAGACCAGTTTCTGATGTCCTCCGAAGATGACCTCCAGGAAGGGGAGGGAGGGAGGATCTCTGCTGATATAATCCGATCCGGGCCCGCCGATTTATAAGGTTTAAAACCATTCAGTGTCCACAGGATTCGTTCCCTGTTCACGATGCCCTCCATATCTATTGAAAGTGTTCCTCGATGAGCTCCAGGCTCCATTGTGTCATCAATGCTTTCCGAAAAATGGGTCTCCATGAGAAGCTTCAATGATTCCGCACTTGAAGTTGTTCATGAGTCCGGTCTAATTAAATAACTAGGACTGGCTGGGCTAGTAGATAGAATTCTCATAAGGCGAGAAGCCTCAGAGACCTCCTCCACTCTAAAATAGAAGAGTCTCCAAGACCCCCTTTTTGCCTTTCTCAACTTTTTCTTGTAATTTCTTAGGCCTTCCTTATAAGAGTCCCAATCCCGAACCTCCCTTGTGTGCTTGGCTTTATTAAAGACTGTCCGATAGGTTCCCAAATCCGTGGTTTAAAATGTCGGTTTCTGCCCTTAGGCTTTATCAGAGACATGCAGCATTAAATGAAAGATTGCATGCCTTTGTGACAATAGCAACCATTCAATCTAATTACTCTAGTGTCGCCGGAAGTCCAGGGTCCTCCCAGTGTAATAAAACCTCCCCATATCTGATCCAATGTGTCCTTCTGGGATTCCTGAAGGCTTTCTTGATAACAAGTTTAACGTTGAAGTTATATGTAACACATCGGTGGTCAGAGAATGAGTGATCCCTCGCCACTCTCCATCCCTTAATCATATGAAAAATTGTTTCTGGCGCAAAGGTCACATCTAATACCTCCTGTCGACTTTTAACAACAAATGTTGGTTTTCGCCTAATATTGCAAACTAAAAGGTTTGTATTTAATAAGTAATCAAAACATAACTCACCCCTCTCGTTAATGTCTGTGCTTCCCCAGATTGTGCGATGCGCATTTGCATCACATCCAAGTATAACACCTACCCTTCTTCGACCTGCTTCCCGGATCAGTTCCCCCAGGTTATCCGGCGGAGCCAACCTCAATGCTCACCGCTGTAACATCGCCGCTACTAAATTGAGGAAGAAGAAAAATATTCAAATTACTTTTCACTAAAATACACTCTCTGATCTTCTCAGAGGTACTTGAGTATAATAATTTAAACCCTTTCGTTTTGACGCCACAGATTCTGTTCTTGTTAAGGTTCTGAAAGCTGCCGAGGCAGCTTTCGTGTGATGCAGGTTTATTTGTACAATATTAATCATTGCAATCTGCTTTCCTCGCCTCTTCCTGCACTCCCTGCATCGAGATAGTGCCAGCTTATTAGTGTAATTTAAACACAAAACGAATAAAGGCGCCAACTACTTATTTATCTTTACAATAGATAAGAGATACTTAATTTTTCCCGCAGGGTTAAATCATTTAGTCAAAATCATTTGTAGTTCAAAAGAATTTGTATCCAGTATACATCCAGCAAATATTTGTACATAAATTAGATGCGCACATTTAAAAGCTCATCGAAAGTTAACTAACCCGAAGGTATTAGTTCCTCACACAAAACGGATGTGAAAATTTAACCAGCTCGGTTGCGGTGAGTCCGACCGTTCCTCTACCTTAGCAGATTACATATATCAAACAGAAATTTATTTACTTGTACGCTTTTAATAATTTTTTTTGTGTAAATATAGGGAGAGTAATTAAAACTTTTCTTGAAAATCCTATCAATCAAAAACAAACACGGTCTCATTATGTTAATAGTTAATTTCCATTTCGTTGTCGTGTTCACGAGATAAGGTATCTCATAAAACATGTAGTATTTCCAAACAAAACTTTTTTTTTGCTTCATCGAAAAGCTTAACTAAAAAATATTTTTTTAATAAATAAAAACAAATCTATTTTCTGGTTTTAGTTGTTTGGTTTAGAAAAACAAACAAATTTCATAGTTTTATGTCTGCATACAGTATCAACTCCTCCATCATCCATTCTACGTATTGTGTGTTTGTGTTATCTGGGAAAGTTTTTTTTAATTCATCATTTTTAGATTTGAACATGTATTTGTTTTTTTTTTGCAATGAGCTTTTATATTTAGGTATATACAGCGCGTATATCGACTTCATATATCCATAAATCGTATGATTAATATTCATAAACTCATCTATGCTAAAACATAGATACACAATATGTTTAGAATTTGTTATAAACAAATAAATCTTTCATGTTGAGATAAGGTACATATTCCGTAGTTCAGCTAGCTGTAGCAGAAGAGAAACTAAATACTCCAATTCGGAATATTTAATGAATGTTTGCTTAGTGATGGTTTATAAATAATAAACAAGCTATTTGCAAAAAAAAAAAACAACATCGTCGTCTTCATGACAAATATCGTCATCATCCATCGTTTCAACATGTTCGGCCATCGACTTCGCACTCTATGTATACATAAAACATAACATATCGTTTATAGTTTTCCAGCACCATTTATTTAGCTAAATTGAATTTTATTCCAATTGTGTCATTTATCATGTTTTTCCCTTTTTTTTTAAATTTAATATTATTTATTTTAGAAAATGGTTTGAAAAGAGATAAATTATCACTCACTCAATGTTTATATCTAAACTACACAAACACACAAAAAACTGTAAATAAACTGGCAGCATGTGCCAAAACTTTCACGTACAAAACTAAAAATAGAACGAGAAAATGAGAACCGAATGCGGTTTTCACATAAAGCTTTTAGTATGTCTTCCCTAATCTGCTACATTTTAACGCTTATGTATGTGGTGCAATGCAAATAAATCTCTAAAAATGTTCTGCATTAAGCATTTAACACAACGGATGCAGTACAATCGTTCAATAAAAGAAGGATATCTAGTTCTAATGCTACAAGCGATTAACGCCTATAATTGTAACGTGTTTTCGTATTGTTAGCGGAGTTACTAGAGATAGTATAATTGCTCCACCGAAGCCTACTCCGAGGCCTCAATCGAATAAGATGCTTCGCGAACACTTGCCGACAAACAGTGTTGTGCCGTACTGTCTACGCTGCGTAGATGTATAAAAAGTTGGCCCGAAATGCCCATCCCGAAAAGGTTTTTTTTCATAAAGTGTGTGTCTTAGTAAATCACATAAAATAATTCCATCCCGAAAATTTTATTGTTAAATTAAAGGAAAAAAATCAGCCAGAGAAAATTATAAAATTATACAACAGTTTGCATTAAAAAAGATTCACTTTAAAATATGAAAGCTCAATGAAAAAATTAAAGATGCTTATTGATCATCATGTGACATCTACTCTAACGGAATACTACCCTAACATCAGTAGTAAGAATACCGTGCAAATTTCAGCCAAATTTATAAACCTGCCGTCAACTTTGATGTCGATACCTCTGTTGGATAACACATTCGATCTAACCTTTAACAAAGCTGATAAACAATTAATCTCTCAGCATAAGGTACCATAATCTAGTAAAGTCTTGACTATCCACGAAGCACAAGGATTTTAACCTCACCAAATGAAGCGATTCTCAACCACTTGGGCTGTTCAAGACACACCCAATCATTTGAATATTTTTCACCAGTGGCTTATGATAGACTACACTCGCTATCAATGAGAGCTCGAACCTACACTACTACTAAAAAAGTGAATCAACCCATACAATTCAAGAAATGGTTGGTTTATGAAAAATATGCAATTTACTATGAAAACGTCAACAAAATGGCATCAAAAGCATCTAAGTTTCATAACTTCGTTTTAAAGTTAAACTACTTAATCTATGTAATTTGTGAAACTTCCTTAAAACCCGGCATAATGAGCAGTGAATTTTTTGGCCATGATTACGTTGTCTACTGATGCGATCGGTCTCTCGAAACTAGCTCAAAAAAAATCGGGGGCGAACTGATAGCAGTACATTCTAAACTCTGGAATGCTCCAGTAACTTTAGCCCTTTAGTAAAAATCAAAATTCTATTCATTTACGCAGCATATATACCTCAATCAAATAGTGATCGTTACGCTCACTTGCACCGATGCGATTGATGAAGTTATTAATACAGCAAACTCGTCAGATTTAGTTCTTGTGCTTGGTGATTTTAACCTTCCAAATATAATATGGAATCTGGGCGCGGAACTAAATTGTATTTTTCCAGGTAATATAACAACAGATGCTGAATCTTTATTTGTGGACGCCATGCTTGGTTATAATTTGAACCAGATGAACACAATTGCTAATAATCGTGTTAGATTACTGGATCTTGTCTTCAGCAACGACATTGACACTTTCAAAATTTCTGAATCCGTGTTACCTTTTGTAATTAACAATATCAATCACAAGCCTTTAGATATTGTATTTGACTCAACTAATTTAATTGCGAGTTCGGAACACCTACAACCAATCAAATACAACTGCAAAAAACAAACCGTACGGGGGTCAAAGTTACCTAGAATTCATCAACTGGCAAAAAATCTCAATTCCAATGATATAAACGAAAATGTTGATAAATTTAATGACATTATGCAGCAAGGCTTCGAACTTTATGTACCTATATGTGCTGTAAACCACAAAATGCTCACACTCAGTGGTTCAATGATAAACTAGTTAACTTAAAAAATCGGAAGACGATAGCGTATGCCAAAATGTTGAAAAGCGAGTAGAAGCCGACAAAACAATGTTTCTACAACATCGTAACGAATTTGAAATTTACTTCAAATCAAAATACAGGTCGTATCCCGATCAAATTCAAGGAAAAATCAAAGTAAATCCAAAACAATTTTGGAAATACTTTAGGAATAAACGCGATATTGACGGATACCCTGCAAATATGACATATAACAATACCGGCTCCTCAAACTCCAAAGATATAGCTGACATGTTTGCGAAGTTTTTCCAATCAGTCTATAAGCCAAGCGTTACTAGTGGATTGTACGAACAACCCAGCAATACCAACGTAACAATATTCCCTCCTGTTATATATGAGGATAACATATTATCGGCTCTAAAGGGATTTGGAGACGGTTCTGGCCTTGACAATATATCCTCTTCTATTCTGAAGGAGTACGCTGACATTTTAGCAATTCCATTATGTTACCTATTCAACCACTCCTTGAGCACCAGGGTGTTTCCCAAAAAATTGAAAATTTCCAAAATTACACCAATTTTTAAATCGGGCAAGCGAGATGACGTTACCTGCTACAGAGGAATATCAACTACAACATCAATTCCAAAATTGTTTGAATTAGTTTTATGCAACAACTTTTAATCCACAATTGCACGTCATATATCAATAAACTAGCATGGGTTTATGCCTGCCCGACCCACATCAACTAATCTGGTTGAATTCATCAGCACTCCGCAGTTTATTCGCATTTGGGTTTTCACTCGATTACTTAATTGGTTCAAGCCTTATCTATCAAACCGGAGATCAAATAACCGAGGTAATCAAAAACTGAAACGTGCTCATATATGTTGATGACGTGAAATTTTTTGGAATTGTTAAAGGATTACTAGATAGGAAGAAACTTCAAGAAGGCATCGTTTATTTAAGGGAGTGTGGTGGTCGGAACTCGCTTTACCTAAATATGAAAATCGGTCTGGAATCTATACTCTGTTGTACACATGAAAATAATTTAAAGCATTCAAAAGAAGTCTGTGATTTTCTTGTTAAAGAAAAGTTACTCGGATTACGACCACAATTTACCATTCCATGAAAATGTGCTCTGGTTACCTTTGTACTTATCAAGATGCACGCGGGTTACAAAATATGCACGCTTCAAAATAGACGACTTCTCCTAGGCTTTTATTGGTAACGTTCTTCTCGGTCACATTGATTCAGCTTACATTTGAGAACACATATCAACTGTGCCTTTGCAGAACATCTCGAAACCATGAGTTTTTAACACTTGAACACCAGTCCACCAAATCATTCAACATCGTCACCGATTGACTTTAATTTATCAAAGGACAACTTCAAAAATATGCTGAAGAATTATTTATTAAATGTTTAATTGTGTTTTAATTGATTTTATTTTAATTAATTAATATATTTTTTGTCTTAAAGTTTTGGTGCTTTTTTAATTTAATTTTTGTTTTAATTTAGTTTAATTTAATCTGAAATCATAAATGTAGATTTCAGAATAGATTTCTTTAAATAAATAAATCGTTCCGAAGACGAATGTGAAAGACGGCATATTGTGCAGGGTTATGTGTTAACATTTTATTTAGTTTTGTTAAAGATGTAATTCAATTCTAACAAAAACTTACTCATAGTTCAAACTTTCATTAGTAGCAAGGCCGGGTGTAGAACGCCGATGCTCTTATATTCCAAATTCCTTGACGAAGGATTACTCGAAGTG